>CM022297.1:299000897-301400897 GCA_011799875.1 Thinopyrum elongatum | reverse complement strand
TTCCCGACTATGAGAAGTGTGTTGTTTTTGATAATACAGAATCAAGGTCTTGATTAGAGCACATAGGGGTTGGGCTACTCTTACAGGTAAACGAGAACCCTCCTCAGAACATGTCATACTAGACGAGCGGAACCCTCCTCTGACATTGCCAGAATCTTACATAAACAACGGGAAAACATTTTTTATAGCCGCGAGGAACCTTACATAAACGAAGATCATAAACCATTGACACCGTATCACCGCATCGATATCCACGAGGAACCTCCGTTTTGCATTACGAGAACCCTTCCACGCCCGCGGGGGACACCTTATTTTGTGTGCATAGGAACTTTCTTTTTAATTCCACGCCCGCGAAAATTTCTTTCCGGATAACTAATTTTATGACTCGTTGACGTGACTTTTTACTTTTTCGGTTTCATATATGGTTTGCCGACACATTTTTCTCGACGGGCATGGGCATAGTAAGGGCAACTCCAACGCGAGACCGCATTTGGTTCGTCCTTGTCTTTTTGGGTTGAAATGGACACAAAACGCGGCCAACGCGCCGACACCCTCCGTCTCGAAGAAGAGCAATCCCAAGAAGCAGCTCATGCCAGCTCGCTCGGAAAACGAAGAAGAGGGCTGGCCGTAAGGCCGCCCCGGAGGAGAGGAAAGCCAAAGCCCAAGCCGTCGTCGACGCTGCCGCGGTGCAACAAAGGGCTGTCGCAGATGATAACGAGGCCCTCGTCGTAAAGCCCATGCAGCAGGCGACACAAGCCATTCTTTCCGCCCCGCCATGGCCGCGGTGAGCACATGCTCGTCGGGCATTCGACCTCGATAAGGGTAGTCACTGAGCTCCTCCACAACCCCGCAGACAGCCGGTTTCCTTCCGATGCGCGACCATGGGACGACCCGCTTCTCCACTTCGCCCGACGGTAGCGTGATCACACCGGCCACCCAGCTCCCGCGGCCAACATCGACCTCAACGTCATGCCTGGGTCCGGTGACGGCCAATCGGCGACCGGGATGCAAAAGAAGCGGCCGCGGACGATTACTATGGCCAACCTTCTCGACACCCGCAAGTTGTTCGACGAAACGCCCAACCCAACGCTGGCACAAGATGACCCGTCCTCCTAAGAGGCTTTCATGGAGAACACTATTACGAGGGCCGTGGTGAAGCCTTCTACCACGAGAACCTTCTCTATAAGTTGGTCGTTGCACAAGAACCTCCGTTTTACACTGTTGGAACCATGCATACCCACCGGAGGGCACCTTTTTTTGTGCATGAGAGCCTTCTCTATAAGTTGGTCGTTGCACAAGAACCTCCGTTTTACATTGTCGAAACCGTGCATATCCACCTGAGGGTACCCTTTTTCCTGCATGAGCACATTCTCTGTAAGTGGTCGTTGCACCCACCAACACCATTCCCGCCCCGTATACATTTTTTAGAGATGCGTGCGCACTAATGAGATGTTACAGGACTAGAGAGATAGAGAGAGCAATAGATAGCTAGATATAGCATCATCGCTCACCTTACACAAGAGCCTCCATTTTACATCTGTAAGGACCAGTCATGGCGACACGGGGCACCCTCTTACATGTGTTGCACCCACCGACACCATTCGACCCCATGTAATTTTTATGATGCGTGCGCGTTAAATCAGATGTTAAAGGACTAGAGAGGGATGGACAAATAGATAGCTAGATATAGCAGCACCACAACGCTTACACAAGAACCTCCATGTTACATTGTCAGAACCGTGCATACCCACCTGAGGGTACCCTTTTTTGTGCATGGGAGCCTTCTCTACAAGTTGGTCATTGCACAAGAACCTCCATTTTACATTTTCAACCATGCATATCCACCCGAAGGCACCCTTTTTTTTGCATAAGCACATTCTCTGTAAGGTGGTCGTTGCACCCACCGACACCACGCCCCGTGTAAGTTTTTTAGAGATGCGTGCGCACTAAATAAGGTGTTAAAGGACTAGAGAGAGAGAGAGAGAGAGAGAGAGAGAGAGAGAGAGAGAGAGAGAGAGAGAGAGAGAGAGAGAGAGAGAGAGGGAGCAATAGATAGCTAGATATAGCATCACCGCTCACCTTACTTAAAAATCTGCATTTTACATTTGTCGAAACCATTCATAGCTGCAGGGGGGCACCCTCTTGCATGTGAATATGAACCTTTCATATACCGATGATGTTGCACTTACCTGCACCCTTCCACACCGTGTAAGTTTTCTGGACGATGATGTTGTATTGTAATGCCATGCCAGTTTTCCAATCGATTCCATGACCCATTCAAAACATGTCATCTCATCGTTAGATTACAATAACCAGCGCACCATTTGGTGCAGAGTCGTGTAAGTTTTCTATGATGCGTGCGCGTTAAATCAGATGTTAAACAACTAGAGAGGGATTGGGCGATAGATAGCTAGATATAGCATCACCACAATGCTTACACAAGAACCTCCGTTTTACATTGTCGGAACCATGCATACCCACCTGAGGGCACCCTTTTTTTGTGTGGACAAGAGCCTTCTCTATAGGTTAGTCATTGAACAAGAACCTCTGTTTTACATTGTCGGAACCGTATATATCCACCCGAGGGCACCCTTTCTTCTGCATGAGCACATTCTCTATAAGGTGGTTGTTGCATCCGCCGACACCATTCGCGCCCCGTGTAAGTTTGTTAGAGACGAGTGCACACTAGTGAGATGTTAAAGGACTAGGAGATAGAGGGAGCAATAGATAGCTAGATATAGCATCGCCGCTCACCTTACTCAAGAACCTCCATTTTACATATGTCGGGACCATTCATAACCACAGGGGGCACCCTCTTGCATGTGAACGCTAACCTTTCTTATACCAATGATGTTGCACCTACCCGCACCCTTCCACACTGTGTGAGTTTTCCGGATGATGATGTTGTGTTGTAATGCCATGCCAGTTTTCCAATTGATTCCATAACCCATTCACAACGTGTCATCTCATCGTTAGATTACAATAACCAACTTACCATTTGGTGTTGAAGGTCCCTTTGACGGTCCGCTGGAGCTCCCGACAATCCATACTGTCGACCTCTCTCTCTCTCTCTCTCTTCTTTGTGTGTGTCTAGGTGCTAACGCTTTTGACGTGGTTAAGCTCACTTAAGAAGAAACAACACTTGCGAACGGACCTAGATGGATTATAATTTAATCTAGGCACCAACATTTGACACGGTAAAAAACACTCGAAATATATATTTATACATTTGGCATAAGAAGAAACAACAATTATGAATGTACAGTTTTCAGCAAAACATGCAACTTATACCCCTCACGGTTGTCTTGTATCCCCGTATCATCATAATGACATGAGAGTGTTCATTTTTCCATTGCCCGAACCACGCACAATCGTATGTGTGCACTCTTTATATTAGACCGGGCACATTTTTATACACGGGTCACCGCCCTGGCAGAGCCGCTCCATTTGAATATCCACTGCCGCTCCAACTGAATGTCCGCCACTGCCCCTGCCCGACCAAACCGCAACCCAAACCTATGGGCCGACAGCGTCCCCACATGTATTCATCCCTATATGCACTCCGAACCAAAACGTAGCCACCCCATCCCATCTCCATTTGTCCCCTAACTCGTCTTCGATGAACTCTAGTTTTCTCCAGCATGCCGGGCAGTGGATCCGTCTCTGAGAGATCCTCCGGATACGTCATCTGGGACATTATCCCTTCTGGTCCATCAGTAGAAAATGATGGTCTGCATGGTTGTCCTCCTCTTCCGGGAAGATTGCGCCCACCGCAGACGAACCCCATCTGGTGGGACCCCCTTTTGCATATGCACAGTTGGCGCTTGGGTCTGCCAGGATTGGTGGTGGGAGGTGTGTGACCACTACATTGTCGGAGACAGTGCCAGTCGTCTAACGCTTGAATGTCGGGGTGGCGACGCAACCCCGTCGGTGGCGTGCAGTCCCCACGGGGTCTGGCTACAAGCCGGAGGTAACTGCCTGCATGGCTTACTACCAGTACGCTCCTAGGCATGCCTGTCATGAATGGTACACGGCAGGGGAGGCTGCGAAAGCTTTCGTTGTGGAGTCCGAGATGTGGGCGTCGCACCCTGCCGAGCCACAATGCCGACCACGTCCAACATCGATGTCACCTTGTCCAATATGATCCGACTAGGAATGGTAGTGCATAGGAGATGGCGGCGCATCGTGCCCCAGACGGCCATGTCCGTAACTGTTTGGTGCCGTCCAGTCACTATTGGCAGACGCGTTCGGGGCATGCCTGCAGATGTTTCGTGTCCACATTTTTGCAACGTCCCGTTGTAGGCGCACATGCCTTTTAGTACATACTCCCTCCGGTCCTTTTTATTCTGCGTATTAGATTTGTGCCAAGTCAAACTTTATAAAGTTTGACCAAATTTACATAAAAATATATCAACATCTACAACACCAAATATATATATTATGAAACTATATTTCATAATAAATATAACAATATTGATTTGACATTGTGAATGTCGATACTTTTTTCTATAACTTTGGTCAAATTAGAGATACTTTAACTTCGGACAAAACTTATTTGCAGACTAAAAAGGACCGGAGGGAATACCATGATCTAGATTTGCAGGCTTTAGGCGATGCTAAAGACTATAATTCTCTTAGTTTAGTAAAAGTCTTTTTATTTGGTTAGCCAAAAAATGGTGCTATTACAGTAGCTTGCAAATCTAAGGATGCAAAACGAGATAACAAGATTAGTCCATTTGTTTTTAAATCACCCAAACATTTGCCCGCTTTTAAATGTTCATTACCAAGTTTGCCCGTATGTGAAGACAGCGGGCCGCCGTGCATAAAAAGTAGTATTGTCGATGTAAATGGTTCTCCACCGAATTATACCTTGTTGCATCCAACCATTCAAAATATTTGTCATCATTTATAAAGTTGAGCACGGCAGTGACAAGTTTCAAAGTTTGCAGATACTAAGCCGTCCACGCCCATGCCTCTAGGATTCCTGCCGGTATAAAACAGATTTTTTTTCAAAACTATGACTAAATTTATAGTCTTTTTGAAAACTATTGGGCAGAATGCAAAAATATCAGAAATAGCACCCTGTCGGCTTGGGGTGGGCCGATGGGGGGCCTGTCGGCCTGCTGTGGGCCGAGGGGGGCCTGTCGGCCTCCAGTAGGCCTACCAGTGGCCTGTCGGCCTCCACGAAGCCGACTAGTGGCTGTCGGCCTCCAAACGGCCGAGTGGGTTCCTGTCGGCCTCTAGTAAGCCGAAATGTTTTTTTTTGTGAAATTTGACTTATTAATGATGTACAATGATTGCCCATCTTATAAATATTGTAAAAATATTATTTATGCTTCCGCGCAACTATTTCCCTCCATGCTTTCGCACCAACTCTTTCCCTCCATATATTCCCGGCATCCCTTTCCCGCCATATTTTCCCGGCCTACCTTTCCCGCCATCCCTTTCCCGCCATCCTTTCTCGTCAACCCTTTCCCGCCATTATTTCCGCGCAAATATTTCCCTCCATGCTTTAACAAATAAATTCATTATAATTGCTGCACAACCATTCCCCCTCCTTTCCTCAATATTTTCTCGCCAACTCTGTGCCGATATATGTTCCCGCAACCCGTTTCCCACCAACCCCTTCCCGCCACCCGTTTCCCGCCAACCCCTTCCCTCCACCCGTTTCCCGCCAACCCCTTCCCGCCATATGTTCCCGCCACCTTTCCCTCCATACCGCAGTCGTTCTTTCCCGCCATTTTCTCCTCTCTACCTATAAAACCCCCTTCACACGGAGTTGGATAAGCAGTCCATTTTAGTGTAGTTGAGATGTCCGATTATCCTTTTGATCGTAGTTTTCACCCTGAGATGAGCAAATGTCTTCTTAGGCTAGCCACCAATTTCAGGATGGACAATAGGATAGTTCCATGGGACGAACTCATCGGTAGTGACACCATACAGAATGAGTTGGCTCACGCATTACGTAGGTCTGGGTGGCCTGAAAGGACCTATGAGGAGGTATGTAAAGAACTTCTTAGGTTGCATGGAAGGTGGAAGAAGGTAGTGCAGACGAAGAGTGAAAATTTTATAAGGATTGCAGCAGAGCATACATATTTATGGACTGCCGACAGCGAAGACGAAGACGATATCTTCATGCCGAGCACCAAGGCCAAGAGTACCGCATCGTCGAAGGGCAAGAGTACCGCATCGTCGAAGGGCAAGAGTACCGCATCGTCGAAGGGCAAGAGTGACGCATCGTCGAAGGGCAAGAGTGCCGCATCGTCGAAGGGCAAGAATACCGCATCGTCGAAGGGCAAGAGTGCTGCATCGACGGAGGATGACGATGATGCCTTCATGTAGTATGTAAGCTGTATTTTTTAAGTTCAGCCCTACCGTTTATGTGAGATGTACTTGTATCTTAATTATCGGTTGCAGTCTCTTTGAAAATGTAACTCGAATAACAATGCAGATTAATAGTAATATGTCTCTCGCATACATAAAACAATATATGTCTCCTGATCAGATATAAGCAAGTGCGATAGTAACACATGCGAATAGTCTGAAACTAATATAGATAACGACTCATACATAGATAACAATATCATTGGGGGGGACGACGATGAATCTGGGTCTTCCTCGGACGAGGACCGGAAGGTGATAAGCGATCAGCTGGTGGATGATGCTGACGATTACCACGACCATAGATAACCTCGTCTGTCTGTGTCTCCTGCGTCAATGGTGGTGGTGGAGTGTGAAGAACTGTCTGCGAGAACTCATAGGTGTTTGCAGCTCGGTCATCATCGTCGTCGTCGCCGGCTAAGAACGAACCAGCACCACTAAGCATCGGTGACTGGACTGAATGCATGAACGGCTGCGACTGACTGCCGACTGCGGTAAAGTAAAACATGTAAAATTGATTTGCGAACCTACAATGTTTAAAAGAATGTACAAAGTAGTGTTATCTAGGTCCATCTGATGATGCCAGGAAGAGCCCCCTGGTTCTGAAGGAGGTGGCTGCTGGAAGAAAGAGCTCCCTGGTTGTGAAGGAGGTGTCTGCTGCCAGGAAGAGCTCCCTGATTGTGAACGCTGCACAGAGGGTCGTGGTTCTGAACGCTGCACAGAGGGTCGAGGTTCTGAACGCTGCAGAGAGTGGCGTGGCGGACGATGTGCTGGACGAGGAATAGCAACATCCGAAGATCGTCTACATGTAACAGCTGCGTAAATCCCCCGTAGCTTCTCATCAAGACGCCTCAACCATGAGACGTTCTCTCGCGGTGGGATATTATCTCCCCTCTCAAAGCGTTGCATTAAAGCGGAAACCTCCTCTAGCGCCTCGCTTGTCAAGTCACCCTGTACACGGAGAGTTAACCAATTAGATCATTGTTGTATGGCAGACAACACGAATAGTCAACCAATTGTATATGTTCAGGTTAAGAAAAAACTTAACATGTGAGAACCATAGCACGTACCGCGTGGTGTCTGGTTCCCATAACAGAGGCAGTTGGGTACATATCGCTGGTGAGAGGGGCTTCGATCTGATCAGGAGCTGCTGATGGAACCAAGTAGATCCTGGTGCTATGCCGGTAACTCTGCAGATACAACCCGAACTTGTCCCAGTCAAAGGGCCGAACCTCATCCCAGATATTTGTCGGCGTAGTAGTCCATTCGTCCACGTAAGGGCTAATGTCGCGAAGCCAAGAATCGTGTGACTTGTTTCCTCCTGCGCGACTGTACCTGAGATTGACATGCGCGTTACATGATTAGTGATATTCTGAATGCAGACCTGAGAACTAAAATAGTATTACTTACTTGTGCACGTGATCTGGTAAGTGTGGAATAACTGGAATGTCAGGCTTTTGGCATAGACCAAACTGTCTCATCACCCTATGAAGAGCCATCTCCTCAACCGTCACGTCGAACACCAACTTGGCCTTGGTCATCCAATAGTGCCGATCTCTAGTGCACAATCCAGAAATCCCAACTGGACACCTGGATAATATAGCCTGATGGGAGTATGGCTCCCAGATAACTTGATCCTCGTGCAAACTATCAAACTGCGCTGTGAAGGAGGGGTAGCAGCCCCTCACCTGGCTATGCGCGAACTGTCTCTGTGCATGACAAGAAATAAGCATTAGTAATACTATTGAATGGCAAGAAATAAGCATTAGTAATTCATGTTGTTACTTAATATGAAAATACCTCTCTCCGTGTCCAAACAGATCCCATAGTAGGCAAGTCGCCGATAGCAGGCACGTAAGTCCCAACCATGTCCTCCAAACCAAAAGGTCTATCAACGTAGACATAGGGTCGACCAATAGGGAATCTCTCGTATGACCAGAGCTGCAACAATAGTGGACATCCAACAATACCTGATTTTCTAGCCTTCAACGAGCAAGCTTTGCACAGGCCTCTGTACGTAGCCGCTAACACAGCAGAACCAAAACTCCTCTGCAGAATGTCCCCAGGGCAACGTGCGTCAGCTATCTCTCGTGCAATACCGATGAGTTGTGCATTGACAGTGGTCACGTGGTTCTCCGTGAACATCGTCTTGCCGAACAACCACAAAATATATGCCTCTAGGGATCGGTCAATCTGTGCCTCTGACAACTGAACATCGGGATATCCTAAGGAGACAATCTACATAGAAACCAAACGATTGTTTGAACTATGCAATGAGGACAACAATGAAAACATCAGTTTTTAAACTGGCCATGAAGGTTACCTGAAACTGGGTCAACCACTTAAAACGAGGCCCGTGAGTATCGTTGTCTAGGACCTTAGCAGTTGGCACCGCAGCCAAAAAAGGCCCTGCATCGATGCTAGCCAACCAGATTTGCCTCTAAAGGACCTATGGCAGCACCGGCCAGAGGTAATCCCAACAAGTAAGACACATCCTGTAAAGTAGGCGCCATCTCTCCCCAGGGAAAGTGAAACGTATGTGTCTCTGGTCTCCATCTATCTACTAAGCAGGTAATGAGTGACTTGTCGTAAGAAAAACGTTTCACTTGCCTCTTGCGTAACTGCATTGGTTCACCTGCCTCATCCAATTGCGGATGTTCAACCCACTCATCCAATGTACCCTCAATCAGCCGTGCCAAGGGTAGAAGTCCAGCCCAACTTAACCTACAAAATAAAGAGAATATAGCATACAGTTAGCGGCTATCAAAATGATGTCAAACATAGTAAGTCATTATACCGACACATACCTATTAACCCATGAATGGTGTATCATCCAGTTAGACTTTAGGGTGCGAGTGATCAACACGTCTAAGTTCTTGCCCGCTTCTATAAGTGCGGCCCGGTGCCCTCTATCAATATTACGATTAAGCAACGGATACGAAGCCATATCTGCAATTCAAACAACAAATCTCAGGTGCAAATTAAAACATAGTCAAGACATATTAAAAATTAAAACATAGTCCAGACATATTACAAATTAAAACATAGTCAAATAATATTACAAAATAAAACATAGTCCAGACATATTACAAATTAAAACATAGTCAAATAATATTACAAATTAAAACATAGTCCAACACATATTACAAATTAAAACATAGTCCAACACATATTACAAATTAAAACATAGTCCAACACATTATATAGCTTGCGAGTTATTTCTTCCTCGTCCGCCCCTTCGGCCTCGACTGCCACGACCACCACGACTGCCACGACCACGTCCGCCTCTTCCTACTGTTGTCGCAGTCGTCGATGTAGAAGCACTCGTCGATGTGGAAGCATCGTCTTTGTTCAGGTCGGGACAATATTTCATCCTATGCCCATAAGCCGCGCATAGCAAACATTGTCTGGTTGCTCCACCAGCTTCAGATTGGTCCATATCGTTTCGGATGCGCTTTACCTTACGTCTGCCCCTGCTTGTTCGCCGAAGTTCTGGATCCGGAATGTATACTCTCTCCCCATCGTTTACCTTGTTGAAATTGCCGACGACTCTAAACCCTATCATCTCACCTGTCTAGACATTGAGTACTGCATCTTTTAAATAGTATGGGGACACGAAGGAGATAGCGTCCAACTCAATCTGGCCACAGGCAGCCAACACATGTGAGCAAGGCAGGTGCAACAACTTCGGTTTGTTGCATGTACACTCACAAGTTGGATAAAATTCCGTTCCAATTTTTACCTCGTGCGTCTTCACCTCATTTGTAGAACCAAAACCATCTGTAAGAAGCTGAACCTCATACCTCCTTTCCTGATTACCTATGAGTCTGACAGTGTGCTTCTTTGCTTTCTCTATCTTCTTTGCCATGTACTCCATGACACGGCTACAATAAGGTGTGTTCTGGTTATCTGCAATATGCTTCTTTGCTAACTCGTGCCTTTCTCTGAAATAACTCAAAGTGCCATGGAATACAGCCTCTACAATAGCTGTGAGTGGCAATGCTCTATTCCTTCTGAGTACAAAGTTATACACCTCTGCAAGATTGGTTGCCATGTGGCCATACCTAGCTCCATGGGTGTCATGCAGCAAAAGACCAATTCACCGGAGGCTCTTTCTCTATCCACTCAGAAAAATTCTTTATTGCCCTGCCCTTCTTTCTCTGAGTATTAGGAGGGTCAATTACTGGCAAGTCACAAAGACCTACTGGCTCCTCTAGCTCCGCGATGAGTGCTGCTAATTTAACCTGATCTTTTTCCATTTTCTTCCTCGCACGGACTTTCTTCTTAGTAAACTCATCTAGTTTTGACCAAATAAATTCGTATTTGCGCTGCTGGTTTTGGTTGCATAATTTTTTGAACAAGTTCATCAACCGTTTGTTCTTAAACTGTGAGAAAAAATTAGCCCCAAGATGGCGCATGCACCACCGGCTCTGCAAGTCCTTCCAAGGTGTTGGTTCGTCAGCTGTTGGATTCCTTAGTGTCTTCACGGCCTTCAATATACCAGCATGTCTGTCATGAATGACACACACGTTTGGTCGGTCTTTCACGATCGCAATTTTAACTTGACGGAAGAACCATACCCAGCTCGGAAAGTTCTCACCCTCCACAAATGCCATGGCAAGTGGGATGATTTGATTGTTCCCGTCCACACCAATAGCAGTCAGGATTTGCCCTTTGTACTGACCAGTCAGGAATGTACCATCCACAAACATCACAGGAGGACAATGCCGAAAAGCTTCGATGCACATAGCGAAAGAGAAGAATACTCGTTTCAACACCTTGAAATCTGGTATACTCTCCAACCTCGTGTGTTGTATGTTAACATAAGTGCCGGGATTCCTCTCCTTCAGTATGTCAAGGAGACGGACAACATTATCATATGAGTCGAAGAACGTCCCAAACCTTTCCTCCATAGCCTTCTGCTTAGCCCTCCAAGCCTTCCCATAAGGAATCTCATAATTCCATCTGACCTTCACTGCTGTCTGGATGTGTTTTGCTTCCATATCTTTCTTCTCCACTATCTCAGTATACATGAGTTGCGCAATGAGAGTTGAAGTCAGGTTTGGATGACGAACCAACAGGTTTTTCCTCACACAATTATGTGGGACCACATTGGTGACAACCCAGTGGATGTTATACTTCGGCACGTGCCCGTGCACCTTCGCAGGACAACCTGTTTCAGCACACTTCACGGTATAGTTTGTTGGACTTGATATGTGTGTCCGAAAAACCCTGTGCGTAGACATAGCCCACTTTATCACCGCATACGTCAATTTTTTCTTTGTATCAAACATAGCCCCTATCTGGACTTGGTTCAGATTATACTGCCATGGAGTCTCATGGCCATCGTTGACCGTAAGGCCGGTGGATATGTCCTGATCCCATGCAGAAGGAATCGGTACCTCCACTTCATCCTCGGAATTTTCAGAATCCAGATCCTCCGCCAATCCATCCTCATCCTCTTCCTCCATCACCCTCAGCATTTCCTCCTCTTCCTCATCCCAATCAGAATCCACATCCTCCGCCAATATTATCGACTGACTACTCTGCCCAGTATCATGACCACAAACATTGTGTGGCGCATAGTTTGACTCTTTCTCGGCTTGGCTAGCATCCACATCCGGTGGCTGTGACCCGGATAAATAAATCTCGTTAGCCACTTGACTACCGTGGCCGGGTTCATACCCCAAGTGGAGTTGTATGGTATTCTCCTCCTTCGCCACAGGTTGCACTAGGGCATATGGGTGGATTATTCTGTCTCGGCAACGACTTAACAGGGTCAACCAATGCTGGCTCCTATCTATCGGCATCAACTCTCACTTCACATTTTTACAGGATGTCGTCCACAATGCATGAATACTGACGGAACATACTTCAGGATCCAGCCCAAAACTAGTAGTCAACCAGTACTTCAACTGTCTAATGTACATTCTGTTTGGATCTGAAAGTGTCATGACGCCATTTTTAAACTCGCTAAGATCAACCCCCAACTTATTATATCGAACATTATCAGGGCCGTAGTAAACAGTCAAATTTACTGATTCAGACATTTTCACCTGTCAGTCATTGCCACCTTCTCATTAATCGCAACGAACAAAAAAATTACCGGCTACACTAACTAAAAAATTTACCGGCTACACTAAAAAAAATTACCGGCTACACTAACTAAAAATATTACCGGCTACACTAAAAAAAATATTACCGGCTACACTAACTACAAATATTACCGGCTACACTAAAAAAAATATTACCGGCTACACTAACTACAAATATTACCGGCTACACTAAAAAATATATTACCGGCTACACTAACTACAAATATTATCGGCTACACTAAACAAAAATATTACCGGGTACACTAACAAAAATATTACCGGCTACACTAATAAAAATATTACCGGCTACACTAACTAAAAATATTACCGGCTAAAAAAATATTTGTGACGACAATGGTATACCTTTGACGCGTGTGTCCCCTTCTTCTTCGTCCTCTCTTCTACTCAGCGGCACCGGCCACCTCGCGGACTCCTTGCACCACCGGACGACACCACCGGAACTCCAACTCACCACCACATCCTCCTCACCACCACCACCTCCTCCTCACCACCACGCACAAAAAACTACACCATAGCAAAAAAAAATACCGTACGCCGACGGAGAATGCTATGATCTATTGTTTCTGCGAGTTGGATATGAAAATGGGTGGACGAGAGAAGAGATCGGCGCGGGGATGGAGAGTACAAAGAGGAACGAGAGAGAGAGGAAGAGCTAGCGAGAGGAAGAAGAAGGAGCCCGTCGGGCTTATCCACACGGACAGGCCACCTATCGGCCGCCAGGAGGCCGACAGGCACCTATCGGCCGCCAGGAAGCCGACAGGCCCCCCATCGGCCCACCCCAGGCCGACAGACCCCCCATCGGCCCACCCCAGGCCGACAGGCCCCCCATCGGCCAGGCCGACATGGTGCTATTTCTGATATTTTTGCATTCTGCCCAATAGTTTTCAAAAAGGCTATAAATTTAGTCATAGTTTTGAAAAAAAATCTATAAAACAAGAGTAGGGCTGTCTTCCACTGCGTCCTACACGCTGCTAGGGGCGTGGCCCGAGACGCACGCAAAAATTTGATATTCTTCGATGCGCACGAAGTGGCCCCTGCATCAAGATTTTCTCTGCTTCCTCTCTATATCCATCTCACACAGGGAGAGAGCTCGGTGTGAGGAGAGAAAATGTAGCCCATTCAGACGACCAAAATTTTACTTCACGCAGCGAAGAAACCGCAGCGAGAGGCACGGCGGCTGCCCCATCGACAACCTGCTCGGCGAGGAGCCGGATCTGCTGCAGCAGATCTTCCTCCGTCTTAGAAGGGTCGATAACCTCGTCCGAGCTGCCGCAGTTTCTCCATCATGGTACTGCGCCATCAAGAATCCAGCGTTCCTCAAATCATTCCGCGAGAGGTGCGTCCCTACCATCATTGGTCACTTAGTAGAGTTTGAGAAAACTTTCTTCGCCTCTTCCATGATCCTTCCACTTCCTGGCTGCACCGTGCAACAACGAAAGATATACTGTTCTCTTTATTGACAATCAGTACACTGTGCAGGCATCTTATTTGTCCTGACAAAATATCAAAGTTCATAGCCTGTTGCGAGGAGGTTTTACTTTCCACTGCAAGGAAGAAGGAAGAGGAGAATCACCGCCATTTCAACGCACTAAACAGCCTGCAAAACTCTGCCCAGCACAAAATCAAGAGGGAGGCAAGAAGAGTGAGGGATGAACTCTTTTCGTTCTTCTCAACTTTCGAGAGGCAAGACGCCGAGATCAGAAAGTCACACATCACTTATCTGTCAGAGGGGGACGCCAACACAGCTTTCTTTCACGCGCATGCAGCAAAAAGACGACGGCGGGATATCATGCTCAAATTGAGAAAGGGGACAGTTGTGTGTGAGGATCAAGATAGCATGGAAACATACGGTGAGTAACATCTCGATCGACATTCATCTAACGAGCACTTGAAATGGTCCTCAATTCCTCATCGACAGTTCTGAAGAGGTTGCCCATAGACAGATGAGCTCCGATAACAGACCTGAGACAAATAAGTCACCAAACGCACCACCAGAAGCATTAGCTGCTACAAATGCGGCAATGTTTTCCTACCTGAGTTGGTCTGCATCCGTGCCAGTTTGAGATTTAATCAGACAAAAGGAAGCACCGTGCTGACATGCATTCCATGTATCGACAGCGCCCCGCCATACTCAACCGAAGGCATTAGGATGGAAACTTGCTTCACAGTAAGAGGGACTAAGTTGTTCGGCCGCTCAAGGTACTGAAACAAATCTAAAATTTAGCAGGAAACCTTCCGTTCATAATCAAAGCGGCCGAACCACTGATACATACCTGCAGGCCGCTGTTGTGGATCGCTGCAACACTGACAGGATGGACATCCTCGCCGGCAGGGACAATGGCACCATAACCCGCGCGTATTCAATTCCAGCAATGCTCACTGCGGAACTCCGGCTTCCGTTGCTCGCGCGACCATCTCCACAGATTCTCCCTTTTTTCGATCAGACGATAGTAGTGGTAGAAGAAAAGGCGAAAAAAACTAGTAGGGAAACATAATAGATAGATGTTCTATTTTATGAGGGTGATACTTGTTAGTGTATGCAAAACAAGTGCTGGACGTTGGCCGTAGTAATTAGCTAATTGCACGCCTGTACTATTGTATGCGCGGCCGAGACAGCAGGCTTTACCTCTGCAAAAACGTTTAGCTAGACAAAAATGGCAGGACACGTTGCAGTCCATTTACTAGTAGTCCAGAGGGTGCCGAACCTTGTTCTGTTGGCAGTTTTACAATGCCCGTCCAGCACGCCTCAGCCCAGAACTTTTAGTAAATTAGCACCATCTGTCAAATTTAAAAGTTTGCCGGAAGTAGTTCCTGTCACCCCTGCCACTTGAGAAAGGCACAACTCCTTTTGTTCTTAGTGCGCCTGCAAAGGCAGAGAGTAGGTTGCCATTTCTGGCCCTGCATCTCTAGAAAGGTCCAGTCTATCATTCCTCATCTGTTGTGGCGAAATTCAGTAATTGATAAAATTGGAACCTTATCCACCTAAAGGTGTGGATCCTAAAGCAAACGAACGGTTCTGATAACAACCATCCGAGCTAGTGTGGATAGCAAATCCATGCTCTCTCTCTATATATATATATATGGTAACGCTATTCTAAGCGTGAGTGTAGAATAACTTATTCTACACCCCCTAGTAACGTTATATATAAAATCTAGTAAAAGGGTGTGTAAAATGTAGTAATTCTGAACATATTTTTTTACTACCCAAGTTTGTAATTTACTACATTTTTATGAAAATTACTATATTTTGTATACTGTGTTACTATGTTTTGTATGTAGCGTTACTGGGGTGTAGAATAAGCTATTCTACACTGGGACGACAATTTGAGGCACCTAGGTGCCCAGACACCTTGTCTAGATACCGTTGGATACGTATCCTGATTTGTTGTTGTGATGGTTGCATGCATACCTCTAAGGGCAACAAAAAGACTTTCCATAATTTGTATACCCAAGTGCATGCATTGATGACATTCCAAAAAATTAATGTGTGTTAATTGTTGACCTTCCAAAGATTGTTGCATGGCTTATGCTATGGAAAGGGTCAAATTTAGTACTTTTATGCATGCCATTAATTGGCTCTTGTGTGAGAGAGTCACAATTAATTAGTTTTTCATAACCGTTGCCATGTATGGTCGCCAGTGATTAAAAAATTAATGCAAAAAGTGAGGACAATTTTAGGTATGTCAGGATCGTTTCACAATATTGCTGAATACTCCCTCCGTTCCTTTATATAAGGTGTATTTGTTTTTTGATAAAATTCCACAATGTAAGGTGCATTTGTTCTAATTCCTCGTAATTCCGAACTTGGCCCTCCAGAAAAAGGAAAGTATCTCTCCCCTGATTGCATGTATCTCTCCTTGTAGAGAAAGAAAAGGAAACTATCTTTCTCCCGATTGTGTGTATCTCTTTCTTTCCTAGCCTAAATGATTTACTTGCGGCTAATCTACAAACTAGAGAAGGGTAATTTTGTCCTAACTAGTGCATAATTATATGCCTTGGTCACCGTGCTGAAAATAATACACCTTAGATAAAGGAATGGAGGAAGTAATATTTATCTTGCGGGTCGAGGTATACACATCACAAAGTAAAAAATAACTAAGATCACATTTTATACTATTCGGTCACCTTCATTTGTATAGGAAAATTAGCCGCTAAAAGTGTGACTGGCCTTAATTTTATTTAAAATACTAGATACCTTGAAAAAAAACATTACAAAAATACATAAGAGTGTCCTAGTTATACATACAAACGTTTGGGACGATGTTTTGTATTCTTCGGATGTATCTGATACCTTAAAAGAATCAGAGAGTATATACATACCCTTTTTGTTTCATTAGGTATATACATACACTTGGGTATCCTCATACGCAACTATGGTCAAAATGTCAACAAAAAAATCGTGTGTGGATATCAACATGCATACCTACATTTGTAAGAGAAAAAATTTAATAAGAATCATATTTATATTATTTGATCACCTTAGTTTGTATAGAAAAATTAGTCGTCAAAAAGTGTGACTTGGCCTTATTTAAAAAAAATACTAGATACCTTGAAAAGTAAAACATTAGAAAAATACACAAGAACATCATAATAATACGTACAAACCTTTGGGACAACTTTTCATATTATTTGGTCGTATCTTATAGCTTGAGAAAATTATAGGGTATATATATACCATTTTGTTTCATTAGGTATATACATACCCTTGGGTATCTTGGAATGCATCTATGTCCAAAATGTGAGAAACTTAAAGGATGTATGAATAAGCAAAAATATCATGGGTATATATGTACGCACATCATTTTTTCTAGAAGTCGACGGGAGGTATGAGAGTTCAAAATATTTTGAATGAACGTATAATACAGTGCATTTTATAGAAACATACCATGCGGTTTTAGTTTGGAAAGGAAACTTTCTACAGAACCAATAGTATAGTATTTTTGTAAAGGAATCACTGGTCGTTAATGGTTAAAGTACATGCAAACAAACTTGGAAAGTCATTATATTGTGGATTGTACCGCGTCGGCTAGTACGGGCTAATTAGAACCGCGCGCTCAACCCATGCGCTTCGCCTGTTCCTCCGCCAAAAAACAATTGTAACAATTACAATCACCACGCACTACATCCGTTGCTCGCTTGCCTACCATCAGTAATTGGTCTGTAGGATGTACTAGTAATGAAGTTACCATCACTATTATAGCAGTAGTAATTAGGAAGTACTTCCTCGGTAAACTAATATAAGAGCATTTAGATCACTATATTATTCTAAACGCTCTTATATTAGTTTACGGAGGGTGTATTAGGTAGTACTTCCTCCGTCACAGTTTAGAAGGCACAGTTAAATTTGCGTGCGTTTCCACAATAGATAAGGTTTATGGCGCATTGCATTTACTCCTAGTAGCTAATTAGTACTCCGATGTACTACTCCTATATGCATGTGTAGTGTGAATACTATTTTTTAGCCCATCTCACAACCAATAGATAACCACCTAGGTCCTAGAGAATTTCCAAGCGCGCCTTCTAAACCGTGACAGAGTTACCATCACAATTACAACGGTAGTAATTGGCCTTTCTTAGGGTAAGTAGTAATTGGTCCTTAGGAAGTGGTAACGTAATTACGATCAAGTGTATCTTACAATGAAAATAGTGCTTGTAGTAAATCATAACTACATACCAACCTGTTTTTGCTAGGTTTACAAGCGCTAGGACTAATTTATTCGTTGGTAAATCATTTTTTTCATTACCATACACTCCTTCCTTTTTCCCGCATACAGTTCGTGAGGCATAGTAATTCGTTACTATCTATTAGGCTGGTTTTACTGAGTCTAAGAGTCGAGGGATTGAATCATCCAACTTGTTGCTTCGTAACAAATTTTCGTTCATTACCATCTTTTTTATCGCTATTACTGCCCGTGATTAGTACATGCCGAGGGATCGGAAAGTCGTGGACCAGGATATGGTAACAGAATTAAATATATTACCTTTTCCTTCACACAGCTTTACCCTCAACTAATTAGAAGTGGTGGAGAGACCAACTTGTGCGGTGGCATCCGCGCACCTAATTAAGCCGGAGTGTACGGTAAGCAATTATGCGCGCTCGCGCACAATAGCGCCACCGTGTATATATATATATATATATATATATATATATTAATCCTATTCATCACACAGGGTGCAGAATAAGTTATTCTTCACCCGATGTAATCTTACGATCGCTTCATAAATAAATTACGTTTGAAATACAAATAGTTACATTCATATTGATTCACTACGTAAAATTTGGTATAAGAAAACAAATATATATATATATATATATATATATATATATATATATATATATATATATATATATATATATATATATCTATATATATAGAAACAAGTATAAAAAAATGAAGTTCACTTATCAAAAACTGATATATTCCATACATATGGTATATTAAGAAAAAGAATTTAAGAAAATATGAAGTTCACTTGTAAAGAAAATGAGAATATGCTAGCTAGCTACTATTTTGGAAGCATTAACAAAAGAAGTTCATTCCATCATAAAACATGTGATATGTAGCTACCATAGTAATTAAAATGACTGGCAAAAATGTCAAGTTCACTTTTTGAAACAAAATACTTGCCTTCAGTGTCAGACTCTTCATGCTCTTGCTCTTCAGATGAGATCAAAACAGTTCCACCAGTAGGTTGCGATGGAAGCACCATAGCCTCACTAGACTGACCTACTGCGTCAACATCAGCGTTGTCTGCATTTTGAACAGTCCGTGCAACCGCAACGTCCTCAGATAAACTCAACCACACGAGGCTCCACACTGAAAACACAAGGAACATCATCGACAGCCAGACAAACAGGAGAACCAGCAACACTATCAACAGGAACGTCATTCTCGTGCAGCTTTTCAATATCAACATCAACATGTTCATGACGACGAGGGGCAACAGCCGGATCGGATTCCTGAGCTACAGAAGCTTCTGCGCTCTCACAAGCTGCTGATACAAAAACCCTTACATCGTCACCACCAGCAACAGCGTGGTCCTCCTGGTTCACATCAGCACGAACAACGCCAACCGACTCATGAACTTCTGCATTCCCCTCTCTAGTCTGCAAAAACATTTAAAAAAATAAGCCAACGATAACACAAATGAGCGAGAGATGAAATTAACACCACAACATGCAGCTCACTTATGTAAAACAAATGCAGTTCACCAACTGAACAACATGCAGCTCACTAATGTGAAAGACTGCAAGTCACTTGTGTAAAAGATTGCAGTTCACTAAATGAACAACTTGCAGTTAACTTAAGTAAAACAATGCAGCTCGCTTATGCCAAAGACTGCAACTCACATATGCAAAAGAATGCAGTTCACCGACAAAACAACATGTGGCCCACTAATGCCAAAGAATGCAGCTAACCTATGTAAAACAATGAAGTTCACTAACTGAACAACTTGCAACTCACTAATGTCATAGACTGCAGTCTCACATACACGACAAAAAGATAAAGCTCACTTATGCAAAACAACATGCATATATCTTCTACCAACAAGATACATAGATTACAAAACACTAGTACAAAAAGTCATCCAACTAAACCTTCTCAGCCACAACATCCGGAGGGCACGAAGCACCAGCCAAGTGATCGTTTTTCTCAATGCCATCGTAGGGACCATGGTGCGAATCACAACCTGCAACTCCAGTCTATGACAAAGAACAAAACAACATGACAAATAAGATGGTAACGAACATGAAAACAATGATAACTTCAATTATGCATAAGCAATCCACATGCTATAGTCACGACGTACACAAATAAAAGAAAAAATAAAGCAAAAAAATACAAGTTTGAGAAGAGATAGAACATCAGACTAGATATAAGTGAATGGTGAAGAACTTATACCTGACCAATCCCATCACCTCGAGATGCATGAACATTAGAAAATTCTACTCCAGCCTACAACCATGGCAACATAATCCATGTTCTCAACCATGGCAGCAACCCTTCCCAAAGGAGTTGCAGGCCCAGGGCATAGCAAATTCTGATAAATTATGAGGAAGAAACCTTGATAGCAAGATCAACCGTCACGGGGTCCTCATCCTGAACCAACACCGCCAGCAGTTCAAGCAAGTCCTTAACACCTATACTTCATGAACGGTCAAAGCCAAGCTCATCCTTGAGGGCAGACAACGAGTCATCATGGCCACTGCTAGCAGTAACAGGTGTAGTGCGAGATCCCATGGGAAAAGCAAAAATGTGATGAACAGCGACACGAGTGATTCGAAGAACCCTGTCGTCCCCAAAATTGATTTTCATCATGCCAGGGTCAATAATTCCCATCAAATAGCACATAAGCACGCGGGACACATTCTTCTTTAATGCCAAGTTAAAGACAATATCAAAACCAGCATCCCAAACACTGTCACGGTGTGGTTCTTTCAATAAATCAACAGTTATGCACACAATGGGGAGTGACAAACATACGGTCTTGTTAAACCGAACATCATCTTCCTCGCCATCATCATCAATTCTCTTCCTCTTACTAGTCTTCTTCTTCTATGTAAAGGAAAATGCAGTCCACATTAATAAATCAGCCCACATAAGAGACAAAAAAGATAAATACAATAAAAATACAAGAAACAAAGGCACCACTTCAACAAACCTTTGGAACAATATCAGCCTCCCCACTCGAGTCAGCAACCACATCTTCCTCAGCACCAACACGCGGCCGCTTATGTTGACTCTTAGATGGACCAAATCCTTTCCGTCTCCCAGATTGAACATCCCTCACAAAATCACCAAGCACAAAGTCATCGTCGTCAGGCTTGGGCTCATCACCGACATGCGCTCGCTTCCATTGCGTATCCTCTGCACCAGCTTCAACAGTTCTCTTACCGAGGTTCTTGTCCATGCAAGCGACACGAGGACTGCACCGAGAAGTACCATCTTGCTCAGCAACAGAACTCAGACTCTTCTTCTGCAAAACACGCTGCTTGACATTACCAAATTTGCTACTCTTGGTAGCATCTGCAACCCTCCTCTGCTTCTCTTTCTCCTCATATTGCTTTGAATCGCTTTCAAACCTCAACAACTTATTGCGTCTCTTCAATTCATAGGCATGACGCTGCGTCGGTACCATCCACTCCTGCGTAACCTCCTCTGTACCATCAATAGTTTGTGACTGTGTTTCAGACAACATGGGCCGCCTAAAGCTCTGGTAAGAGCTCACACCAACGGCACCCTCTGGGAAATAATGGTCAAAGAAGTGAGTAACCTCCTCAAACCCAGGCAGAAAAATCAATCGCCCCATCGAAATGAAGTATAACTATGGTGAATAAGAAGTGCGCAAATGAACAAAATGCAGTTCACCTATCCATATAATGCAGTGCAGCATACAAAAACAATATAAAGGAAAAAAAATCCTCGAAAAAAACTATTAAGTCCATGTTTATTCCCAAAAATTGGCTGACTGACTTCACAAAGCCATCAACTATTTGTACAACATCAAATAAACACCATATACAACAAACAAAAGCATGCACATAAAAAATAGCAAGTATGTAAATGAATAATAATTGAGTTCACAATTCACACACATGGTTATTTTGTAGTTTGTACAACATTAAATAAGTAGTATATACAATAAAACGAAAGAATGCACATCGAATATAGAAAGCACACAAATGAATAATAATGCAGTTCACAATACACACACACACATGAATGTAGTGTACAACAAACACATTGATTCAAACAGCAACATACCAGAAGGAGGGGCCACACTTATAGGTGAGGTTTCAATTGGTTAATTCATTTCAAGGCTTGCCTGACCACGTTCATCTTTACCACCAGGACAACGCGAGCCAATCGGCGAATCATGAACATCAGCATTAGGGCCAGTGCCAACAAAATCACCTAGTGGATTCAGAAAAGTAGAAACAAAATTAATAACTAGATAATCACAGGAAAAACAAGATACACCTTGTTGAGAAATAAAACACCAAAAACAGAATCAACGGGATGACCAACACAACTAGACAAACAAGACAAAAAATAAATAAGGGGGAGGCATGCAATCCACATACCTTGATCTCCTTCGTCTGCTCTGCTTGGCGAAGACATGGCGTTTGCGTCGCAAGCAAGGACGGTGTCAAGAATACCAATAACAAAAAATGAGGAAATCCGATAAAACCCTAGGTAAACCTTCCTCTGACCACGGAGCCCACGCAAGCACCGCCTTCAAAGCGAGAAGAAAATCGCATGCTCACGAAAACGAACTACATCAGCAAAACACAACCGCTACGAGAATCGAACAAACAGATGGGAAACAATCACAACAGAGCAGATGAGAGGCGTACCACTACCAAGGGGATGAGCGGTGGCGGTGGGGGGGCGCAAAATTGAGGAATCTGGACCAACGAATCGATTAAAGGGATAAAGAGCGCAGACGGATGCTGTGGAGGACGAGGGTTGCCGCGGGCGACGATGGTTGCTACGCGCGACAGCGGTTTCACGGGGCGGGGGGTTGCTCCGGGCGGTTCTGGAAGAGAGGGCAGAGCGGAGCAGAGGAAATGCGTGCGAGGGACTTGTGGGAGGGGCATGAGGGAGGAGCTGCACAAATGGGCTGTCCCGTAACGGCTCGGCAATTTTAGAAGAAGCCGTACCAAGCCCACTAATAAAAGCTGAAATGACAGGCCGGGCCAAAACAATTGAAGCTCACTTGCAGGTAAGCTGCAGTCCACCTGTAAACATGAAAACACTTGCAGTTCACATATTTCATAAAAAAATTAAGTAAAAAATGCATGAAACAAGATGTAGTTTGCTTCGCACGTTAATGACGCTCGGGCAAACACATGATGCAGTTCATAGTAAATAAAATCAGTTTCGCCGATAAAAAATAGTCTGCACGTGGACATAGCGCGTCCAAAAAAAAGACTTCCCACCCGCCCATGGACATAGTCCTCTAAATAAATACCCGCAAAATAAAAAATAAAAGGTCCCCCTCGGGCCAAAAACTGTAGTTCGTTCATATAAATGATGCAGTCCAGATTGTTCAAAAATGCAGTGCGGTCGTTTCTACAAAGAAGTGCAGTTACATCTAAAATGCAGGTCGCCATCTGAATCAGGCTATTTATACGAACTACCACTTACCAAAAACATACGCGTCTGGATATATAGTGGTGGTGAACAATATTAATTATCAAAATTTAAAAAAAGACATGATAAAAAACCCACGATCACAGAAGACCACCACTCCGAGCGGTTGCATCGCTAAAAAGCCACGATCACATACACAACCAAACCCACGATCCACAAAACCGCATCGTCAGGGAGATCATGCAGTTCATCCTTTGCCGCCATCCACCCCTTAAATTCAGACCTCCGCCAGCACTTTCTCATCCACAACAACCGAAAAATCACCGTTGCACTGCCAACACTTCCCTCCCACTCATCGATCTCCACAAAAAGACCAAGTTCAAGGAGGAAGAAGTTCTCCGGCCGATGGGGTTCATCAAGGAGTTCAAGGACATGGAGGCCCATGGCAACACCAAGTTGCACATCATCCACACCAACAACTTGCGGAAGGCGGCGTCCACCATCGAGCAGTACAAGCGCCACCTCCAGTTCAAGCACCACAAGATCATCGGAATTGATGTAGAGTACACCAACGGGGATGACGTGAACTAGAAAGCCGCCCTTGTCCAAATCTTTGTCGGCAAGAATCATCTGGTACTGCTCTTCCAACTGAGCGCCGCCGACAACAACTTCATCAGGTTCGACAACTTCCTCGCCGACCCCAGGTACACATTTGCTGGCTTCTCCATCGACGATGACATAGATATGCTAGACCGTGTAGGGCTGCACATCGCCCACTTCGTCAACATCCAGAAGGAATGGAGGGTGCCTATAGCAACCAAGAGGCTGGACTCCTTGCAGACAGCTCCGGCATCCTTGTCGACGAGTACTACAACAACATGAAGAAGAAGCTGACCGACGCAGAACACAAGCACTGGCAGTGCATGCCCCTGACCATGAGGCACATCGAGTATGCGGCAAAGGACACTTACGCCGCATACGAGATATGGAGCCGCCTCACCATCATCCAGGAAGGGCTTCATCGGGCAAAGCTCGAGAAGCAGCAGTCCAGGAAGGGCGCCAGGACTTGGGGTGACTACGACTACTGAAGGAGGTGTTACCGGCCAAGAATGTATCTAGAACATTCCTCGTGCCATTTTAGATTTCTCATCAGATTTGCCCTCTCTCAAGCTTGTAGTTTGCTTGTGGTAAATTTAGGTTTGCTTGTGTTATAGTTTGCTTTGAAATCATGAAGTTTGCTTTGTAATCATGCAGTTTGCTTATCTTATGAACAAATATATTTTGAGTAGATCATTGCAGTTCTCTGGTAGAATATACTGCAGTGCACTAAAAATATAAAGATAGAAGGGATAGTATGTGATTAAGGTACCGCACAAAGCAGGTGCACATGGCGGTGCACAAACAGTCGATCATGTAGTGCACAACCGTCGTGTAGATGTTGTGCAGAATCGAAGGGACGTGCAATACATAATTTTCTTAAATGAAGTGCATAGCGACCTAACAAAGCAGTACACACACACATGGAACATACGAAAAAAATAAAAAAAATGACCGCCAAGGTGCAACCTGGTCCCAACGAGTCTCGTATTGAGCCAGCATGCATGGGGCCAGGCACATCAGGGCCCGCAGGTCAGAGTAATGCGGGAGAGATCGCCGTGTGTAAGCGCCCAATCAGTGTTACAAGGAGTTCGGAAGGGTTGCCTTGCGAGGGCTTATAAACCGGTCGTGCCCGCCTTCGGCGGGCGAGGTGGGACTAAACTTTAGCGCATACCGACTACACTGAGTGAAGCAGCCGTGCAGGTAGGTAGACTTGGGCCGGGTGTCACTAACCACCCAAAAGGCCCAACAAACTATCAGATTCGACGGCCTAATAAAAAAACAAACCTTCAAAAAATAAAAAAGAATACCATTACAATGTGTTTATCACCAACAACACAAAATAAAAATAAAAATAAATGCATAACCACAACAAAAAATGTGTGGGGGGGGACCCCCTCCAACTACAGTTCTTTCACATAAAAAATGCAGGCTGCCGGATATCGCAACAGAAATGCAGTCCGCCAACTTCAAAGAAGAAGTGCTTTTGTTAACAAAAATGCAGTACATTATATTGATCACATTACATCTACCACCTATCACCTACCACACCACTTATTACTTCTTATTATTGTTGACTAATCAACCAACCATACTGGCTCCATAAAACCTATCCATCTGGGATCCCAACTAACATAACTAGTCCGTCCCCTTCCTGTCTCCAAATCAAGATCTAGGGTTCCGCCCATTCTCGTCCTCCTATTTGCCTCTGCCCTGCCGTGCCATGGACTGCTCATGCGGCTGCGTGGCAAGGATGGTGCCGATGGCGGACGCATGCGTGTACCATGAAGGTGTGGAGCTCATGGAGACTCAGTGGCGCAGCCAGCTCGAGTGCCTCCTGACCACCAACCGCGGGTTTCGGGCACCATTTCTATAATGCCTCGCGCCTTGATACGTCTCCAACATATCTATAATTTTTGATTGTTCCATGCTATTATGTTATCATTCTTGGATGTTCTACAATCATTTTATAGCAACTTTATATCATTTTTTGGGACTAACTGATTGACATGGTGCTCAGTGCGAGTTGCAATTTTTTGCTTGTTTTTACTTCGCAGAATATCAGTACCAAATGGAGTCCAAACATAACGAAACTTTTTGGAGATTTTTTTAGACCAGAAGACAACTTGGGAGCCAAGGAAGCACCTGGGGGAGGCCCGTGGGGCCCATGATACACCAGGGCACGCCAGAGGCCCCTGACGCGCCCTAATGTATCATGGGGATTTTCAAGTCGAGCAAAATCATTTTCTGAAAGAAAAGTGAGTTCCACGCAAGCAAAACAACATACAGAACCGGTCAGGAGCCGAGATGCGAAAAAATCCCCTCCCATCGCCCCCGCCCTGGGCGACTCGGGGGCTTTCCAACCCTAGGCGCTGCCGCCGCCGTCTCCTCCTCCCCTCCTCACGCCGCCGCCGGGTGAAACCCACGTGGCAGACGGCGGCGGCGGGGGGCTCCCTCTCCCGGCTTCCCTTCCTCTGCGGGCGGCGGATCTAGGCGACAGTTGGCGGTGACTGCAGCGCTAGCTGTCGGGTGCGAGGGCGCAGGCCTCGGCGAGCGATGGCGGAGCGCGGGGCGCGCGGCGGCGTTCCGGCAGGCGCGCGGCGACGGGCGTTGGGCTCGCGGCGGCGCTCCTGTGTGTACGGGCGGTGGTGGCTCCTGTGCGCGGTCGGCGGCGTCGCGGGCGGCGCGGTGGTGGCCCGTGGTGGCCGATGCATGCGGGGGGTCGGGCATCTCCTTCTCCCACCTGGTTCGGCCTGGTTTGGGGGCTTCGCAGCGCTCCTCCCCCTCGGCAGCTTGGCGCACGGGTGCGTGCCCGCGCGGCTCTGACGCTTGGAGCTCGTCGGGCGACGCGGGATGGGTAGTGGTCCGGTGTGACCGCTGCTCCGGCCATGCATGGCTCCATGGCAGCTTGGCAGGTCGGCGGCGGCGGCGGCCGGCAGGTGCCGGCGTCGGTGCGTCCGCAGTCGGCTTGTGTCGGCCTCCGACCTCGTAGTCCGGTCGCTTCCCTCGCCGATGGGCTGGCCGACTACCAGTTGCGGTCCATCGCTCGCCTCGCGCTCGGTGCGGCAGGACCAAGTTTGTCTCGCACATGGTGCAGCAGGACCGAGCTCGTCTCGCGCGCGGTGCAGCAGGACGACCTCGTCTCGCACACGGTGCCGCTGGACTGAGCTTGTCTCGCGCCCGGTGCTACTGGACGGGTCGATGGAAGCCAGTGGGGGCCGCCCAGGGGTGCGAAAGGTCAGACCTTTCCACTCGTCGCGTTGGTTGGGGTAGTGGCGGGTCTCGCGTGAGGTGGTGTCTAGGTCTTGGATGCCGAGGCGGCGGCCCTGGTGGTGGTAGCGCGGTGCTCTTGTGCAGAAGTCGTGGCTTGGTGCTGCCCGGTGGCCATGGTCGTGTGGGCGGCGTGGTGGTCGAGGTGTGGTGTCCGGTGGCGGTGAGTGTTGGCCGGGTGAAAATCCGTTCTATCTTTGGACAGAACGGCGGCGGCGAAGCTCGTTCCCTTCTTGAAGGCATCGTCGCAGCTCTCACTGCCCGTCGTGCGGCTCTAGGGGAAATTCTGATCCTCGGATCGGGCGGTGGCGGTGCTCCGGTGTCATATCCTTTCTGAAGCGCCGTCTTGGAGCCCACGATTCATCGTATGCGGCTTCATCTCTTCTCGGTGGTAGTGCTAGGGGTGTTGCTGCGCTCAGCGCCTATGTATCCTGCCTTGGGTGTCTGCGTGTGTGTTGGTGGCGTGTGTTTGTAACGGATGATGTTGATCTTTGCTTTATATATAAGCGGGGCGGAAGCCTTTTTTGGTAATGTATCATGGGGCCCACGAAGGTCTCCTCCTCCGCCTCTCAGCTCTATAAATACCCAAATATTCCAGAAACCCTAGGGGAGTCGACCAAACTCAATTCCAGCCACTGCAAGTTCCAGAACCACGAGATCCAATGTAGAGCCTTATTCCGGCACTCTGCCGGAGGGGAACACAATCACGGAGGGGTTCATCATCCTCATTGGTGCTCCTCCGATGATGCGTGAGTAGTTCACCATAGACCTACGTGTCCGTAGGACGTAGCTAGATGGCTTCTTCTCTCTTTTTGATTCTCAATACAATGGTCTCTTGGAGATCTATTTGATGTAATAACTTTTTGCGGCGTGTTTGTTGGGATTCGATGAAGTTCGAGTTTATGATCAGATCTATATCCATGAAAGTTATTTGAGTCTTCTTTGATCTGTTTTATGCATGATTATTTATTGCCTCGAATTTCTTCTCCGAATCTTTGGTTTAGTTAGGCCAACTAGATTGATTTTTCTTGCAATGGGAAGAGGTGCTTTGTGGTGGGTTCGATCTTACGGTGTCCTCACCCAGTGACAGAAGGGGCAGCGAGGCACGTATGTATCGTTGCTATGAATAGATCTTATTGCATTACTCTGTTTCCTACATGAATAGATCTTGTCTACATCATGTCATCGTTCTTATTGCATTACTCCGTTTCTCCATGAACTTAATACACTAGATGCATGCTGGATAGCGGTCGATGTGTGGAGTAATAGTAGTAGATGCAGAATCGTTTTGGTCTACTAATCTTAGACGTGATGCCTATATTCTTGATCATTGCCTGGATATCATCATAATTATTTGTTCTTCTATCAATTGCCCAACAGTAATTTGTTTACCCACCGTATGCTATTTTCTCGAGAGAAGCCACTAGTGAAATCTACGGCCCCCGGGTCTATCTTTTATTATATTGCTTTTAGATCTATCTTTTATCATATTTGTTTTCAGATATATTATTCCAAAAACCCAAAAATACCTTGCTGCACTTTTTCTTTACTTATTTTATTTGGTGTTTTATTCAGATCTATTTATCCAATCTCATACAAACCAATCTATCTTTTTACCATGGAGGGATTGACAACCCCTCTTACGCGTCGGGTTGCAAGTATTTGTCCTTTGTGTGCAGGTACCATTTACATAGTGTTGCTTGGTTCTCCTACTGATTGATACCTTGGTTTCATAACTGAAGGAAATACTTACCGTAGCTGTGTTGCATCATCTCTTCCTCTTTGTGGAAATACCGGCGCAGTCTAAGCCACGTCAAAGGAACTTCTGGCGCCGTTGCCGGGGAGACATCATCAAAATCTATCAGATTCCTAATCACAAATCTCATCTCCTTGCAATTTACATTATTTGCCATATACCTCTCGTTTTCATCTTCCCCACTTCACGAAAATTTGCCTTTTTATTCGCCTTCTTTTTCCTTCGCCTTTTTCTCGTCAGATCTATTTTTTGCTTGCAGTTTTGTTTGCGTAGTCGCGATGTCTCAAGAAAATACCAAATTGTGTGATTTTTCCAATACCAATAATAATGATTTTATTAGTACTCCGATTGCTCCTCTCGCCACTAGTGCAGAGTCTTGTGATACTAATGCTCCTTTGTTGAATCTTGTTATGAAAGATCAATTTTCCGGTACTCCTAATGAGGATGCCGCGTCCCATCTAAACACATTCGTAGAATTATGTGATATGCAAAAGAAAAAAGATGTGGACAATGATATTGTGAAGTTGAAATTATTTCCTTTCTCCTTGCGAGATCATGCAAAAATTTGGTTTTCTTCTTTGCCTCGCAATAGTATCGATTCTTGGGATAAGTGCAAAGATGCTTTTATTACTAAGTATTTTCCGCCCACGAAAATTATTTCCCTTAGAACTCAGATAATGAATTTTAAGCAAATTGAGCATGAACATGTTGCACAATCTTGGTAAAAGAATGAAATTGATGCTAAGAAATTGTCCTACTCATGGTTTAAATCTTTGGATGATTATACAATTTTTTTATGCGGGATTGAATTTTGTTTCAAGAAATCTTTTAGATTCTGCCGTGGGTGGTACTTTTATGGAAATTACTTTGGGGGAAGCTACTAAATTGCTAGATAATATCATGGCAAATTATTCACAATGGCATACCGAAAGAGCACGTACTAGTAAAAAAGTTAATTCGGTTGAAGAAATTAGTACTTTGAGTGAAAAAGTTGGTGCCCTTATGAAGTTGGTTGCTAGTAAAAATGCTCCTATTGATCTTAATGATGTGCCTTTGTCTACTTTGATCTAGCAAAATAGTGATCCCGTAGATGTAAATTTTGTCTTGCGAAACAATTTTAATAACAATTCTTATAGAGGTAATTTTAATCCTAGGCCTTTTCTTGGAAATTCCTCTAATAATTATGGTAATTCCTACGGTAATTCTTCTTACAATAATAATAGGAACCCCTTTGATCTTGAGAGTAATATTAAAGAATTTATCAATGCTAATTTTTTTTCAATACTATGATAGAAGAAAAGTTGAATAAGATTGATGATATGTCTGGAAGCATTGATAGAATTTCCCATGATGTAGAAAATCTCAAGTGCTATGGGCTTTGGGTTATGTAGATCCAAAATGATGAATGGGATTGTGGCACTCCACTTGCCGCCAATGCGGAAGGATGCCGCCGAAAAGAATGGAACGCTGCTTCGCTCTACTGGATGCGTCGGATCCCTAAATTTTTTCCACCTAAGGTTGATGTCAATGATCAATTAAAGCTTTATATGTTTCCATGGATGAAAGTATGAAAAGAACCGCTATGCTTAGAGCTAAAAGAGAATTTTTAGAAAGAGCGTTTTCTACCGATTGCTTTCATAAAAATGATGACGATCTTAAAGTGTTTGGTGTTTCTTCTATTGATTACTTGTTTACTAAGATTAAAATGGATGATAAAGGGACTGAAGAAGAGTCAACTTTAGCTAGAGGGCGTCCCGATAATTCGGAGGGTGAAAATCTTGATGAAATTTTTGATAAAGTGGGTTTGAAGAGTTCAAAACTTTAACTAGTGATGTGCCCACTCTTTTGGATTACAAAGACTTTAATTATGATAATTGCTCTTTGATTGAGTGTATTTCTTTGTTGCAATCCATGATAAATTCACCCCATGCTTATGAACAAAATAAAGCTTTTACTAAACATATTGTAGATGCCATGATGAAAGCTTTAGAAGAAAAGTTGGAATTAGAGATTTCAATTCGTAGAAAATTACATGATGAATGGGAACCTACCATTAAAGTCAAGATAAAAAATTATGAGTGCTTTGCTTTATGTGATTTGGGTGCTAGTGTTTCCACAATTCTGAAATCTCTATGTGATGTGCTTGGTCTTACCAATATTGAAGAATGTTCTCTTAATTTGCACTTGGCGGATTCTACTATTAAAATGACTTTGGGAAGAATTAATGATGTTCTTATTTCTGCAAATAGGAACTATGTGCTCATAGATTTTATTGTTCTTGATATTGATTGCAATCCGCCTTCTCCCATTATACTTGGTAGACCGTTTTTACGAACTATAGGTGCCGTGATTGATATGAAAGAAGGTAATATTAAATTTTAATTTCCACTAAGAAAGGGTATGGAACACTTCCCTAGAACAAGAATTAAGCCACCATATGAATCAATCATGAGGGCATTTTATGGATCAAAAACTAAATATGACAATACTTGAATCTATGCGTTATGCCTAGCTAGGGGCATAAAACGATAACGCTTGTTGGGAGGCAACCCAATGAATAAAAATTATTTTTGCCTTTTTCTTTCTGTTCTTGAGTGTTTGCACAATTATTACTCTATTATGATTGTGTTCTTTATGTTTTAATTAGTGTTTGTGCCAAGTCAAGCCTTTGGGATAGCTTGGGTGATAGTTGATTTGATCCTGTTGAAAAACAGAAACTTTTGCGTCCAGTAACAGAATTGTTTAAATTCACAAAAGAGACTAAAAATTCTGATTTTTTTACACAAGATAGATATACAAATTTCCTAACTTTTCCTAATTTTTTCGAGTTACATAAGTGTGAGTAAAATTCATGTCTTTACAGACTGCTTTGTTTTTGACAGATTCTGTTTTCTTTGCATTGTGTGCTTATTTTGATGAATCTATGGATTGTATCGGGGGGGGGGGGTTATAAGCCTACTGTAAAAGTTAGAATACAGTAGATATAATGCAATAACAAAATATGAATGGGTTTGCAACAGTAGTTAAAGTGAATATTGGTTTTTTTTTGTACTAACGGATCTCACGAAGGATTTGGTAGGTTTTGTGTGAATGAAGTTTTCAAGTTTTGGGTGAGATCATGATGGATGAAGGAATAAGGAGTGAAAAGAGCCTAAGCTTGAGGATGCCCATGGTACCCCAAGTTTGAAGAAAATATGCCCTAGAGGCAATAATAAAATTGTTATTTATATATTTCCTTATATCATGATAAATGTTTATTATTCATGCTAGAATTGTATTAACCGGAAACTTAGTACATGTGTGGATACATAGACAAACAGAGTGTCACTAGTATGCCTCTACTTGACTAGCTCGTTAATCAAAGATGGTTAAGTTTCCTAGCCATAGACATGAGTTGTCATTTGATGAACGGGATCACATCATTAGAGAATGATGTGATTGACAAGACCCATCCGTTAGCTTAGCACAATGATCGTTTAGTTTGTTGCTATTGCTTTCTTCATGACTTATACATGTTCCTATGACTATGAGATTATGCAACTCCCGAATACCGGAGGAACACTTTGTGTGCTATCAAACGTCACAACGTAACTGGGTGATTATAAAGATGCTCTACAGGTGTCTCCGATGGTGTTTGTTGGGTTGGCATAGATCGAGATTAGGATTTGTCACTCCGTGTATCGGAGAGGTATCTCTGGGCCCTCTCGGTAATGCACATCACTATAAGCCTTGCAAGCAATGTGACTAATGAGTTAGTTGCGTGATGATGCATTACGGAACGAGTAAAGAGACTTGCCGGTAACGAGATTGAACTAGGTATGAGGATACTGACGATCGAATCTCGGGCAAGTAACATACCGATGACAAAGGGAACAGCGTATGTTGTTATGCGGTTTGACCGATAAAGATCTTCATAGAATATGTAGGAGCCAATATGAGCATCCAGGTTCCGCTATTGGTTATTGACCGGAGATGTGTCTCGGTCATGTCTACATAGTTCTCGAACCCGTAGGGTCCACCGACAGACATGCAACTAGTTTTGCATAAAGGTGGCTGGCGGGTGTCTGTTTCTCCTACTTTAGTTGAATCGAATTTGACTGTGGCCGGTCCTTGTTGAAGGTTAAAACAACAAACTTGAAAAATCACCATTGTGGTTTTGATGCGTAGGTAAGAACGGTTCTTGCTAGAAGCCCGTAGCAGCCACGTAAAACTTGCAACAACAAAGTAGAGGACGTCTAACTTGTTTTTGCAGGGCATGTTTGTAACACCCCATGTCATTAGCCACAGTAATCACTTTTGATAATGACAAGTCAGCATGATTAACAGTGCCAAATCATCATTTGCATCATATTGCATTTCAACTCCCAAGTCAAAATTCAAATTAAATTAAAGTGGAAAATAAAAGTTGTTCAAACACAGAAACTAAAATGTTCAATAAATAACAAATATTCCAGAGACTATTCTAAAATTGTAACCAATATTTAATAAATTAATTAAGTAACTCAAACATCCTCTAACAGTGGCTGAAAGCAATATTTAATAGCATTTTATTTAATCTAAATTAAATATGAAATTATGTTTTGCCCAAACTAGTTTTTGGTGTTAGGATACAATGCACTGTGATTTATGGACTAGGTCACACTTTTTACAAAATTCATTTAGGGCCCAAACAATTAGCAAAACAGAAAAGAAAAGAAAACAGAAAAAGGAAAATAGAAAAGGCCTAAAGCTCTACTGTGCACTTAGGCCTACTGCTATAGCGCGGCCCAGCCCACCTGGCGTCGTCCCCTACCTCACTGCTCACCCGCGCCCGCGCTGTCGAACGCGCACGCGCGCGCGCACCTGGACCCCCCTCGCCTACGCTCGACAGCGCACGCCGCACGCCGCGGACGCCTACAAGGGCCGCCCCTCGACCCCGCGGACGAACCCTAGCCGCTCCATTCGCCCTCTCCCTCGCTCCCCCGTCGCAGCCGAACGCCGTCGCCGCCATGGCTCCGGCCTAGCCATGGCCACCGGCACCCGTTCGACGCCACGTCAAGTCCAGGAGCTCCGGCGTGGTCCCCCTCTTCTTCCTCGACACTGGATTGGGACCGGGGAGCAACGCCGATGCCGCATTCGACCCCGCCTTCGTCTCGGCCACCGCACGACCTCGCCGTCGATCTACGCCACCGGTCCACCCCGAGCCCACTGCCAGTCCCCACGCCTCCCCGGTGAGCTCCTGCGCGTGATGCGCCCTTCCCTGCCCCCTCTAGCCGCCCGTAGCCATTGCTCCGACGAGGCCCGAACCCACCGCCACCTTGTTTGCTCGCCGGCGCTTCTCCAGGGACCATTTGGTCACCCGCGCGTGACCAACGCACTCACCGCACCGCATAGGCCGCGCTTCGCCCTTTAGATCGCTTGAACGCGCGCCGTTTTGCCATTCCCGTGCCTCGCCCAAGGAACCTCGCCGCCGACGAGCTCGTGCCGCTCGACTCCGGCCTCCCCAGCACCCCGCACCGCCGCCATTCGACGCGCGACGTCGAGCCACGTCGAACGCGCCCAACCCCATCCCCTGAGACCCCCTGTGGAAGAAACCCGAGCCCATCCCGACGAGCACCGCCGCGTTTAGGCTCGCTGGAGCTAACTCCGGCGCCTCTCCGGCCGGCGTCCGACGTGGCCAGCTGGGACCCGCCCCTGTGCCACTGCCACTGGGCCCCGTTGACCTCGATCAGCGCTGACGTGGCCGCCCCTGTGTCTATGACATGCAGGCCCCACTCAATTAAACTAATTTAAATAAATAGATAAATTGTTAATTAGTTAATTAAGCTAATTATTTATATTAACAGACACTGACTGCTGGGCCCCACCTGTTAGTAAGTTTAGTTAAATTAAATTAACCTTGTTTAATTAGCACTGTCACTGACATGTGGGTCCCACTAGACCCACAGGCCAGGTTTGACCCTGGTCAGCTGGGTTTGACCTGCTGACATCATGGTGATGTCATGCTGACATCATCATTCACTATTCTGGATAATTTGAAATTAAATAAATAATTAAATTCAGAAAATGATTAAAACTTTAGAAAATCGTATAAAATAATCCGTAACTCCGATGAAAATAATTTATTTATGAAAGTCGCTCAGAATTTCGATATGAATCCGAATACGCCGTTCGCATTCCTGTCAGATGCCCCTAGCTAGATGAACATGGAACTTCTAGACCGATTTCAATAAATGAATAGTGCCCAACTTTAATTAAATAAATCCGGATAAATTCCTAAATTAACTAAATCATTTAGTTAGGCAGTAGAACACCCCGGCATATCATTTAGTCATGTCATACATATTGTTTGCATTTTTGCCGTGAATTTATTGTTTCTCTCCCCCTCCTTCTCTCTCGATAGACGCCGAGACCGACGACATTGCAGCCGGGTACGACTACACTCCAGACGAGCAACCCGTTGATGACCTCTCTCTCTTGCCAGAGCAACCAGCCAAGCCCCCCCCTCCCCTTTGAGCATCCAGATATCGCCCATTCCATTTCTCCTGCTTGCATTAGATTTTGCTACTGTTAATGTTTGCTCCTATTCTGATGCGTAGCCTGCTTTCGTAACCTGTTCATTGTTATCTTACATGCCTATGTTAAACTGCTTAGTATAGGTTGGTAGTGAACCATCAGTGACCCCCACCACCTTACCCTTGTTGCCCCTGCTTGTTCATCGACGACTCGATCAGTGTGATCATCGACCAGAGACCGACACATCACTTCACCCCCTTAGTTGTACGACTCTGCATAGTTACTATCGAGTGCCGAGGGTGATACCTCGTAACGCGCTCCTGATGAATACTCTGCAGTGTAGATGTTCGGTCGTGGTCATAGAGGGTGATTCCTTCTTCTCCACTTCCGATACGACTCTGTCGTGCAACCCCTTAGTGTGAACCTCGAGGGTGATGCCTCATACGTTCACCCTGATGTTTTCATCGAGTGGAATTCACCGAGGGTGATTCCTCGGGGTTTCCCCCTTGATGTTATGACCACACGGTTACCTTGACCTTTGTTACAGGCGGGTCGACCCTGGTGGGTACCCGCTGGGGATCTACGATGTCGAGTGTGCCGGAAGGGCACTCGAGTGTGATATTGTGGCGGAGCTTCAGAAACTCTGATTGTCTTCGCGTGATACTAATTGAGCCTATTGGATTTGGGTTTGTGATCTGAGTGGGTCGACGTGCCCTATACGCACTACCACCACGCGGGATAATGGTTTATGGGCCCCTCTGCGATGTACGTTTCTCTCGAAAGCTCATCAGACGGCACGATTCACCATGCGGGCTGATCGTCGGGATTGGGCTGGATACTTCACTGACGAGTTCAGTGTCGCACCTGCACCCCGGCCAGCCACGCAACGTGCAGGGTGCCCAGGGTGATGGCCCAAGACCTCTGGGTGCATAGGTTAGTCCGGCGTGCTGACCTCTCTGCTGAGCCTAGGTAGGGCGCTGCTTCGTGTTGATCTCCCGAGGCCGGACATTACCCAGCAAGTGTGTCCGGCCAGAGGTGATCGAGCGTGTTGGGTAACAGTAGTGCACCCCTGCAGGGATGAATGATCTATCGATAGCCGGTCCTACGGTAAAGGACGCTCAGTTTGTGTATCCCGATCTACTACTTGAACTGGATACTTGTTACTTAATTGAAGCTTCGGGATCGCTTTCTCGCAGGGAGTCGAGGAAGGATCTCTAGGCTTGCTTCAACATGTTTGCTTAATAAAATGCTATTCTACTCTCTTCTATTGCTGCAAGATGACGGCTTCGTGAAGATGCTAGTCTTTGATAGGACTAGGCCTTCTCTCTATTCTGGCATTTCTGCAGCTCAGTCCACATATACAACCTTTCCTCTTTGATAATGTTGCATATGTAGTGTAGATCCTTGCTTGCTGAGTACTTCGGATGAGTACTCACGGTTGCTTTGTTACTTCTTTTTCCCCATATTCCCCTACTTGATGATACATCAGACGATGGAGCCCCGGAGCCAGATGCCACCTCAGGAGCTTACTACCAGGAGGGTCCAGACGGCACGTACTACTGGATCGAGCCAGCCGACCAGGAGTAGGATAGGAGGCTCCCAGGCAGGAGGCCTACGCCTTTCGAACTAGAGTTGTTGTTTGTGCTAGCCTTTTTAAGGCAAAACTTGTCTAACTATGTCTGTACTCAGATAATATTTGTATGACTGACTTGTAGGGTAACGCAGCAGAAAACAAAAATTTTCCGCCCTACGCACCAGCCCAGGACCACTATGGAGACTGCATACAAGGTTCGATCATGTTCGTTACCGACTCGTAGCGCAACGGAAGTAGAGTCGATGACGATCGGCGGTGCAGATCCCCGCAGCTAGGATTTACAACCTCCCAACCGCGAGGATGTATACCCTCGTCTTCCCTTCGGACAGCCCTCCGGGAGGCGGTCGAACAGTCCCCCAGACGATGTCGCGGACAGCCCTTCGGGAGGACCTTCGAAACTCGAATGGTCACTCGGACAGCCCTTCGGGAGGACTCACAGAACTCGGACCGTCACTTGGACAGCCCTTCGGGAGGCACTCTCGAACAGCCCCTCGGGCACTAAGATCGAAACTACGACCTCTCTACAGAGTTGCACACATACGGTGTCACCTATCCGGCAGGGCTTCGCCGTCCAGAACTAGTTCCTGCCGGAACCCAGACAGCCTTTCGGCTCTACGAAACTCTTTTCGTGGGAGGGAGAGAGAAGCCAGATAACATCTTGGCATGTGTATGAGAGCAAGGGATGGGGAGAATGTCAGCCCCTTCTCCTCCTTTTATAGGCCAAGGCAAGGGGTGGGGTGGGATGTTGAAATACCAAAATACCCAAGCTTTATGTCACACATGAAAGGGCATAATGGTAACACAAGGGGGGCACCAAGGGGACACCACCATGGCAGCCCTTGGGCCGGCCCACACCTTGTCTCCCCATGGGGGAGGGCCCCCCCAACAAGCCACCAACATGTCTCCATGAAACATGCATGCTCCCTAGACAAAAAGCCACCAAACATGCAACCCCCGATTCGTGGGATCTTGTCCCCTCGCGCTGAGACAAGATGTTTTCCGCGAAACTTTTTCTGAAAAATTCCAAAAAGTCCCAGAACATTTCCGGCACCCTCTAAAATTATTCTGGGCATGATCCGAAACATTTTCAATGCGGTGGTTTTCATCAGCGGAAAGCATTAACAGCGGTTACGGCAGTTTCGGAACATTTCCGGTTTTTCTCTCCGAAAATTCCCAGAAGTTCCCAGACCAATTCTGGCATCCTCTGAAAATTTCCAGGCGGTGCCGAAACCCTTTTTGACCAAATAATATATTCCGAAACAACTTTTCGGTTTTACCGAAACTCTTTCGGTGTTCTCTCTCTCGGAACTCTTCCGTTGTCTCCGAAACATTTTCGGTGACTTTCTCTCAGACTCCCTGTCTAGCGTTCAACAGATAGATGACCCTTAAGCGTGTGACCCTAGAGGTTCGGTGAAGTATAGACATGACCGGAACACTTTCCGATCAATGATCAGCATCGGAGCCGTGGACACCCATATTGACCCCTATACCCACACGAATGAATATTCGAGTGAACCTCCAGTTGCCGTGTGCTATTCCTGTTGCTTCGCGATATGTTACAAATACCCAAGGTGAGACATGTTGGCATTCCCGTGGATCAACAACTTGTCCACTATGCTAGTTACCTCGTTACCGGTATTGTTCTCTTTTCTCGTTACCGTGTTCCGGCATCCCCGTGATCAAATCACAAAGTGTCTGGCCAGACGATGATGGATACCGTAACACCGAGAGGGCCCAGAGATATCTCTCCATCGCCGGAGGAGCAAATCCCAATCTTGAGCTATCAAGTTACTTGACATACTTTTCCATGAACCCGTAAGCCGCCGTAATACCCACCCATTTACGGATGACGTTTAACAAACCCCAAAGTTCATGAAGCAAGCATGAAGAAACTCGATACTCTCATGGTCTAAGGAATTATGCAAACATTAACCATCTCTGCGTTATTAACCATTAACTTGTGACGAATGTATCTCATAGCATAACATCAATCGGGTCGATTCAACACAAATGTTCTTCTAACATTTGTGCCCTCAAAGTTGCTGGCATAGACATGCCTATGATTGGGAAAACATAATCATCATGCAACACTTGAGCTAGTCTTAGAGGCATGACTAGGAATACATTTTACCGTTTATTATTCCACACGTGCACATGGGTTTTCCCCAGAGCCTTTATGGATATACGGGCTCGGGAACCACAGCAGTTATAGCATGGAACATAAACCTAATTATGAACACGGAGATAAATAATAACATTTATTATTGCCTCTAGGGCATATCTCCTACATGACTTATGTATTCGGATCTTTGGATCCCTGGTCTGTAATATTGTGGATCTCCGTTAATTTGTGTTAGAGTTGTGTTGTGATATCTTCCCGTGAGTCCCTGTGCTTGATCGTGCATGTTTGCGTGTATGATTAGTGCACGATTGAGTCGGGGGCGTCACAAGTTGGTATCAGAGCTGACTGCCTGTAGGAAGCCCCCTTCCAAATTCCTTGGCCGAAGTTGAGTCTAGACATCGAAAAACTAATTTACTAACTTGGCTGTGTGGCTTACGGGCCCACGTCGCCAACTGGGTGGTATTAGGATCTTTTATTCCTCGTCTATACTCTGGGACTCTGATCTCTCTTCTATTCGGGTTAAATAAATTTTACTAACGCCGATACTTAGGATCTCGTTAATCCCGTCTACCCAGAGAGCTGGATATCTGTGCGATTTCCCTGTCATTTATCTGATTAGTCTGATAATCATTTTCCTTTCCATTGTTTTGTTTAACCTTTCCCTCCGAGTTGTGTTAAACTTCTCATTGTCATTTGACAAACCTGAATTTCCTCTATTTCAGATGGATCGTTTGTTTGCACCACGTCCTACGACACAGCTTGTGCTTCACACTTGGGCTCATGACGTCCCTGGTTTTCCAGCTGTTCTGATCGCCCTCCTGACCAGACTTGGCTATCGCTGGTACCCCGAGTACATGGTCTACGAGGATTACCGCGAGTTCAACCAGGAGTAGTACCATGCTGATGTTCATATCTATGGTCGGCAAGATGACTCAGACGCTGAGCTGCACCTTTTCCACGGTATCGGCATGATGATTGAGATGGCAGTACATGATGCCGCCTACTCTGCTGTCGCACGTCTCCGAGGAGAGTTCAGCGATATCTTGGATGACTCTGAGTTCCGATACATTCCTTATGCCCCTGCTGGAGATGCTACTGGATACTACACAGCTATCTGTGCCCCGTACGAGCCTCGTCGCTACGACCCGCGCGTTCTGATTCAGTGCACTCAAGCTCTGGATCGCACTGTTCGGGCTCTTGCCGTCGAGTTGGTTGCCACTCGAGCACGTCTCTACGATGCTATGACGCAGTTGCTACCCGCTGTTCGTGCAGGGATACATCCGGAGCACATCCTTTATCCGCGCAGGACTCAGATGTATGCTGGTATTGATTGGCCTGCTATTGGAGGTCACACACCTACACGTGGACCTCTTCTTACAGCTCGAGACCGGGTTCTGCATCAGAGTGCTCATGGAGCGCAGGATCCTACCGCGATGAACATTCGTCGTCCGCACTCGTAGTTACTCTGTTTCAGTGGTTTTCCCCGACGTTGATGTAGCCTTTGCTATGTCTCGTTGTGTACTTCCTTACGGCGTGCCTGCGCGCCGCCTAGTATGTCTAGTTCTAAATTTGCGCAGTTATGCTGTCCGCATGTACCCGACTCTGTGTATGGATCTGTATGTCTTAATTGACTACTGTTATGTATCTGCTATACTGCTTAATTGTTGTCGAGTTACATCATGCTTGTCGCTAAACACTCACCATTGCTTTTACTAAACTACCCCCTGTTGATACTTAGCAGGATGGTTAGACCAGGTGGTCATGGTCGTGGTGCCCCTGAACGCCCACCACCGCCAGACTATATGGCAGCTATGATGCAACAGTTCGAGCTCAACCGCCAGTTCATGACTGGGATCATGGCTCAGTTTCCGCATCAGAACAACCAGAACCAGAACCCTCCATCAATAACTCTGCCGGAGTTTATGCGACTTAACCCCACTCACTTTCGCAACTCTGACAAGCCACTGGATGCTGATGACTGGCTCCGCGACATCACTCACGAGATGGAGTCTGCTAATGTCACCCCTGCTAACTTTGTCACCTTCGCGTCCTTTTTCTTAAAGGTGCCCGCTGCTCAATGGTGGGACACACACAAGCGTACACTGCCTGCTGGAACAGTCATTACCTGGTATGAGTTCCGGGCTGCTTTCCGTGCCCGTTATATTCCTCAGGCAATTATGGAACGGATGAAGACCCAGTTCCGCAACCTCACTCAGGGCAACAAGATTGTCGAAGCTTATCAGCGGGAATTTCTTGACCTCTCCCGCTATGCTGAAGAAGACATCGCCACAGATGCCCGTAGATAAGAGAAGTTCCATAATGGACTACACCCAGACCTCGAGCTTGCCCATGCTGCTCAAGACTTCAACGATTTTTCAACTCTTGTGAACAAGGCTATTGTGGTTGAGACCGCTAAGATGAAACACAAGGACTCGCAGAAGCGTCATCGTGATGCTGGCTCATCTTCGAGCTCAGCACAGAAGCGTTGAGTCTGGATTCCCAACAATGTGTTCCGTCCAAATGCTCCTGCGCCCAAGAACAACTATGCTGCACCACGTCTGCCTCCTCCACCACCGAGGCAGCCAAGAGCTCAAGCTATTCAAAACAATGCCCCTCTTCGTCCTGAAGATGGTCTGTGCTTCAAGTGCCGCAAACCAGGTCACCTTGCTAAAGACTGCCGCCAGACTCAGAATCAGTTGGCTTTCCCTCGTACTGGCCGTGGCAATAGTCATGGAAACAATCAGACCCGCAACTATAATACTGGGGCTGGTTCACATGGTCGTGGACACGCTTACAACATTGATATTGAAGAAGTCCAAGATCAACCTGCTACTGTGATGGGTACCCTTCTCGTTAACTCAGTACCCGCTTCTGTATTATTTGATTCAGGAGCATCGCATTCATTCATGTCAGAAGCATTTGCATTATCGCATGACATTGCATTTCAAAAGATGAACCTGCCAGTAGTAATCCGCACCCCTGGAGGCCAGTGTCAAACCACTATGATGGCACACAATGTTCCCGTTGAAATTAAGGGATTGGAATTCCTTGTTTCGCCCATTATCCTGAAGTCTTCCACCATAGACCTCATACTCAAAATGGATTGGTTGAAAGCTCACATTGCTTCGATCAATTGTGCCACTAAAGTTATCCAACTTCTTCACCCCTCCGATGAGATAGTGAACTATACCGCCCGCATTACACGGGACGCTGAAGATCAGATATATGTTCTGAATGCTTTGAACACCTCACCTCTGGAAGGGATCGAGAACGTTCCTGTCATTCGAGATTTTCCGGACGTCTTTTCCGAAGAACTTCCAGGAATACCCCCGGCTAGAGCTGTCGAGTTTGTCATTGACTTGAAGCCTGGCACTGTCCCTATTGCGAAGCGTCCTTATAAGATGCCTCCGCACCACCTTCTCGAGCTTAAGGAAGAAATCGACAAGTCACTTAAGAAAGGTTTCATCCGCCCCAGTTCCTCTGCTCGGGGAGCACCTTCACTCTTCGTTAGGAAGAAGGATGGAACTAACCGATTGGTTCAAGATTACCGGCCCATTAACCAAGCCACAATCCAGAATAAATACCCACTACCCCGGATCAATGATCTTTATGATCAGCTTGCTGGATCCTCTGTCTTCTCGAAACTCGACTTGAGGTTGGGTTATCATCAGATCCGTGTTCGCGAAGAGGATATCCCGAAGACTGCCTTTGTTACTCGATATGGCTCTTATGAGTACACTGTCATGTCATTTGGCTTAACAAATGCTCCAGCAACCTTCTCCCGGTTGATGAACTATATCTTCATGGATTACCTCGACAAATTCGTCGTGGTTTATTTGGATGATATCCTTATATATTCCAAGAATGAAGAAGAACATGCTGAACATCTTCGGCTTGTATTGGAGAAGCTACGAGATTATCAGTTGTATGCTAAATTCTCCAAGTGTGAGTTCTGGTTATCTGAGGTGACCTACCTTGGTCATGTGATTTCCAAGAATGGCATTGCTGTTAACCCCGAGCGAGTTTAGGCTATTCTTGATTGGACTCCCCCGAAGAATGTCAAGCAAGTCAGAAGTTTTCTCGGACTCGCTAGTTATTGCCGTCGATTCATTGAGAACTTTTCCAAGATTGCAAAACCATTGACGAATCTACTCCACAAAGGTGTTAAATTTGAGTGGACAGAAAAATGTCAAGAAAGCTTTCAGACACTAAAAGATAAGTTAACATCTGCCCCAGTGCTAGCACCCCCGGATTCCCAAAAGGATTTCGTGATATACTGTGATGCATCTCGTCAAGGATTAGGCTGTGTCCTAATGCAAGAGCACAAAGTGATTGCTTATGCCTCTCGACAATTGCGTCCTCATGAAGAAAATTATCCAGTGCATGATCTTGAACTTTCTACAGTTATTTATGCTCTGAAGCTATGGCGACATTACCTTCTCGGTAACCGTTGCGAGATATACACGGATCGCCAAAGTTTGAAGTATTTATATACTCAACCAGATCTGAACCTTCGTCAACAAAGATGGCTCGAGACAATTGCCGATTATGATATGAATATCTCATATACCCGTGGCAAGGCTAATGTAATGGCCGATGCTTTGAGTCGCAAGGCTTATTGCAGCAACCATATGGTTCAGGAAACGCAACCTCTTCTCCATGAAGAGCTTCACAAATTGAACCTCCATATTGTTCCACAGGGTTATCTCAATACCCTGGTTGTTGAACCAGATTTAGAACACAACATCAAGACTATGCAACGGTATGACTCTGAAGTTGAAAGGATCAAGCGATACCTCGAAAAAGGAAAGCCGTCGGAATTCCATCTTGATGATGATGGGATCCTATTCTTCCAGCGCCGTCTCTTCGTACCCAAATTCAAGTATGAGAGGGAACACGTTATGAAAGAAGCTCATGACACTCCTCTGTCCATTCATCTGAAGGAAATATGCCCTAGAGGCAATAATAAAGTTGTTATTGATATTTCCTTATATCATGATAAATGTTTATTATTCATGCTAGAATTGTATTAACCGGAAACTTGATACATGTGTGAATACATAGACAAAACACCGAGTCCCTAGTATGCCTCTACTTGACTAGCTCATTAATCAAAGATGGTTAAGTTTCCTGACCATAGACATGTGTTGTCATTTTATGAATGGGATCACATAATTAGGAGAATGATGTGATGGACAACACCCATTCGTTAGCTTAGCATAATGATCGTTAAGTTTATTGCTATAGCTTTCTTCATGACTTATACATATTCCTCTGACTATGAGATTATGCAACTCCCGAATACCGGAGGAACACTTTGTGTGCTATCAAACGTCACAACGTAACTGGGTGATTATAAAGATGCTCTACAGGTGTCTCCGAAGGTGTTTGTTGAGTTGGCATAGATCGAGATTAGGATTTGTCACTCCGATTGTCGGAGAGGTATCTCTGGGCCCTCTCGGTAATGCACATCATATGAAGCCTTGCAAGCAATATGACTAATGAGTTAGTTACGGGATGATGCATTATGGAACGAGTAAAGAGATTTGCCGGTAACGAGATTGAACTAGGTATGATGATACCGACGATCGAATCTCGGGCAAGTAACATACCGATGACAAAGGGAATAACGTATGTTGTTATGCGGTTTGACCGATAAAGATCTTCGTAGAATATATAGGAGCCAATATGAGCATCCAGGTTCCACTATTGGTTATTGACCGGAGAAGTGTCTCGGTCATGTCTACATAGTTCTCGAACCCGTAGGGTCCGCACGCTTAACGTTCGATGACGATTTGTATTATGAGTTATGTGATTTGATGACCGAAGTTTGTTCGGAGTCCCGGATGAGATCACGGACATGACGAGGAGTCTTGAAATGGTCGAGAGGTAAAGATTCATATATTGGAAGGCTATATTCGGACATCAGAAAGGTTCCGAGTGATTCGGGTATTTTTCGGAGTACTGGAGAGTTACGGGAATTCGCCGGGGGAAGTAGTGGGCCTTAATGGGCGATACGAGAAAGGAGAGAAGGGCCTCAAGGGGTGGCCGCGCGCCCCCCCATGGGCTGGTCCGAATTGGACTAGGAGGGGGCGGCGCCCCCCTCCTTCCTTCTCCCCTCCTTCCTTCTCCCCTCTTCCTCCTTCCCTCCTTCTCCTACTAGGAATAGGAAAGAGGAGGGGAATCCTACTTGGACTGGGGAGTCCTAGTAGGATTCCCCACACCTGGCGCGCCTCCCTTGGGCCGGCCACCTCTTCCCTCCCCTCCGTTATATACGTGGCAAGGGGGCACCCCAATGGCACACCAAGATTTGTCTTAGCCGTGTGCGGTGCCCCCCTCCACAGCTACACACCTCGGTCATATCGTCGTAGTGCTTAGGCGAAGCCCTGCGCCGGTAACTTCATCATCACCGTCACCACGCCGTCGTGCTGACAGAACTCTCCCTCGTCCTCAACTGGATCAAGAGCTCGAGGGACGTCATCGAGCTGAACGTGTGCAGAACTCAGAGGTGCCGTACGTTCGGTGCTTGATCGGTTGGATCGTGAAGACGTTCGACTACATCAAGCGCGTTAAGCTAACGCTTCCGCTTTCGGTCTACGAGGGTACGTGGACACACTCTCCCGTTCATTGCTATGCATCACATACATAGATCTTGCGTGATCGTAGGTAAATTTTTTGAAATACTGCGTTCCCCAACAGTGGCATCCGAGCCAGGTCTATGCGTAGATGATATTTGCATGAGTAGAACACAAAGGAGTTGTGGGCATGGGTGTATACATATTGCTTGCCATTACTAGTTGTTACTTGGTTCAACGGTATTGTGAGATGAAGCGGCCCGGACCGACATTACGCGTATGCTTACGCGAGCACGGTTTCACCGCTGCGAGGACTCGTTGCTTAAAGGTGACTGGCGGGTGTCTATCTCTCTCACTTTAGTTGAACCGGTTTCAATGAAGAGGGTTCTTTTAGAAGATCAAAAAGCAATCACTACACCACATTGTGGTTTTGCGTAGGTAAGAACGGTTCTTGCTAGAAGCCCGTAGCAGCCACGTAAAACTTGCAACAACAAAGTAGAGGACATCTAACTTGTTTTTGCAGGGCTTGCTGTGATGTGATATGGTCAAGACATGATGTGATATAATTTGTTGTATGAGATGATCATGTTTTGTAACAGAGTTATCGGCAACTGGCAGGAGCCATATGGTTGTCTCTTTATTGTATGCAATGCAATCGCCATGTAATTGTTTTACTTTATCACTAAGCGGTAGCGATAGTCGTAGAAGCAATAAATTGGCGAGACGACAACGATGGTACGATGGAGATCAAGCTGGGGCGCCGGTAACGATGGAGATCATGACGGTGCTTCGATGATGGAGATCAAAAGCACAAGATGATGATGGCCATATCATGTCACATATTGAATTGCATGTGATGTTAATCCTTTTATGCATCTTATTTTGCTTAGTACGGCGGTAGCATTATAAGATGATCTCTCACTAAATTTTAAGGTACAAGTGTTCTCCCTGAGTATGCACCGTTGCGAAAGTTCTTCGTGCTGAGACACCATGTGATGATCGGGTGTGATAGGCTCTACGTTCAAATACAACGGGTGCAAGACAGCTTTGCACATGCGGAATACTCGGGTTAAACTTGACGAGCCTAGCATATGCAGATATGGCCACGGAACACAGAGACCGAAAGGTCGAACGTGAATCATATAGTAGATATGATCAACATAGTGATGTTCACCATTGAAAAACTACTCCATCTCACGTGATGATCGGACATGGTTTAGTTGATTTGGATCACATGATCACTTAGATGATTAGAGGGATGTCTATCTAAGTGGGAGTTCTTAAGTAATATGATTAGTTGAACTTTAATTTATCATGAACTTAGTCATGGTAGTATTTGCAAATTATGTTGTAGATCAATACTTCGCGTATAGCTCCCCTGTTTTATATTTGATATGTTCCTAGAGAAAACTAAGTTGAAAGATGATAGTAGCAATGATGCGGACTGGTTCCGGGATCTGAGTATTATCCTCATTGCTGCACAGAAGAATTATGTCCTTTATGCACCGCTAAATGACAGACCTATTGCAGGAGCAGATGCAGATGTTATGAACGTTTGGCAAGCTTGATATGATGACTACTTGATAGTTTAGTGCGCCATGATTTACGGCTTAGAACCGGGACTTCAAAAACATTTTGAACGCCACGGAGCATATGAGATGTTCCAATAGCTGAAATCGGTATTTCAGACTCATGCCAGTGTTGAGAGGTATGAGACCTCTGACAAATACTTTGCCTACAAGATGGAGGAGAATAGCTCAACCAGTGAGCATATGCTCAGAATGTCTGGGTACTACAATCGCTTGAATCAAGTGGGAGTTAATCTTCCAGATAAAATAGTGATTGACAAAGTTCTCTAGTCACTATCACCAAGTTACTAGAACTTCGTGATGAACTATAATATGCAAGGGATGAATAAGACAATTCCCGAGCTCTTCGCAATGCTAAAGGCTGCGGAGGTAGAGATCAAAAAGGGGCATCAAGTGTTGATGGTTAACAAGACCACTAGTTTCAAGAAAAAGGGCAAAGGGAAGAAGGGGAACTTCAAGAAGAATACCAAGCAAGTTGCTACCCCCAGGAATAAGCTCAAGTCTAGACCTAAGCCTGAAACTGAGTGCTTCTACTGCAAAGGGACTGGTCACTGGAAGCGGAACTGCCCCAAGTATTTGGCGGATAAGAAGGGTGGCAAAGTGAACAAAAGTATATTTGATATACATGTTATTGATGTGTATTTTACTAGTGTTCATAGTAGCCCCTGGGTATTTGATACTGGTTCAGTTGCTAACATTAGTAACTCGAAATAGGAGTTGCAAAATGAACAGAGACTAGTTAATGACGAGGTGACGATGTGTGTTGGAAGTGATTCCAAGGTTGATAAGATCACCATCGCACACTCCCTCTACCTTCGGGATTAGTGTTGGACCTAAATAAATGTTATTTGGTATTTGCGTTGAGCATGAATATGATTGGATCATGTTTATTGCGATACGGTTATTCATTTAAGTCATAGAATAATTGTTGTTCTGTCTAAATGAATAAAACCTTCTATGGTCATACACTCAATATAAATGGTTTATTGAATCTCGATCGCAGTGATACACATATTCATAATATTGATGCCAAAAGTTGCAAAGTTGATAATGATAATGCAACATATTTTGTGGCACTGCCGTTTAGGTCATATTGGTGTAAAGCGCATGAAGAAACTCCATTCGGATGGACTTTTGGAATCACTTGATTATGAATCATTTGATGCTTGCGAACCATGCCTCATGGGCAAGATGACTAAGACTCCGTTCTCCGGAACAATGGAGCGAGCTAATGACTTATTGGAAATAATACATATCGATGTATGGTCCGATGAGTGTTGAGGCTCATGGCGGGTATCGTTATTTTCCTGACCTTCACAGATGATTTGAGCAGATATGGGTATATCTACTTGATGAAACATAAGTCTAAAACATTTGAAATGTTCAAAAGAATTTCAGAGTGAAGTAGAGAATCATCGTAACAAGAAAATAAAAATTTCTACGATCTGATCGCAGAGGCAAATATTTGAGTTACGAGTTTGGCCTTCAATTAAAACAATGTGGAATAGTTTCACAAACTCATGCCACCTGGAACACCACAGCATAATGGTGTGTCCGAACGTCATAACCGTACTTTATTGGATATAGTGCAATCTATGATGTCTCTTACCGATTTACCACTATCGTTTTGGGGTTATGCATTAGAGACAGCTGCATTCACGTTAAATAGGGCACCATCTAAATCCGTTGAGATGACACTGTATGAACTGTGGTTTGGCAAGAAACCTAAGCTGTCATTTCTTGAAGTTTGGGGCTGCGATGCTTATGTGAAAAAGCTTCAACCTGATAAGCTCGAACCCAAATCGAAGAAATACGTCTTCATAGGATACCCAAAGGAGACTGTTGGGTACACCTTCTATCACAGATCCGAAGGCAAGATATTCTTTGCTAATAATGGATCCTTTCTAGAGAAGGAGTTTATCTCGAAAGAAGTGAATGGGAGGAAAGTAGAACTTGATGAGGTAGTGGTACCTTCTCTTGAATTGGAAAGTAGTTCATCATAGAAATCAGTTCCAGTGATGCCTACACCGATTAGTGAGGAAGTTAATGATGATGATCATGAAACTTCGGATCAAGTTGCTACCGAACCTCGTAGGTCAACCAGTGTACGTTCCGCACCAGAGTGGTATGGTAATCCTGTTCTGGAAAGTCATGTTACCAGACCATGACGAACCTACGAACTATGAGGAAGCGATGATGAGCCCAGATTCCGATAAATGGCTTGAGGCCATGAAATCTGAGATAGGATCCATGTATGAGAACAAAGTATGGACTTTGACTGACTTGCCCGATGATCGGCGAGCCATTGAGAAAAAATGGATCTTCAAGAGGAAGACAGACGCTGATAGTAGTGTTACTATCTACAAAGCTCGACTTGTCGCAAAAAGGTTTTTCACAAAGTTCAAGGTGTTGACTATGATGAGATTTTCTCACTCGTAGCGATGCTTAAGTCTGTCCGAATCATGTTAGCAATTGCCACATTTTATGAAATCTGGCAAATGGACGTCAAAAACTACATTCCTTAATGGAATTTTTAAAAAGAAGTTGTATATGATGCAACCAGAAGGTTTTGTCAATCCTAAAGGTGCTAACAAAATGTACAAGCTCCAGCAATCCATCTATGGACTGGTGCAAGCATCTCGGAGTTGGAATATACGCTTTGATGAAATGATCAAAGCATATGGTTTTATACATACTTACGGTGAAGCCTGTATTTACAAGAAAGTGAGTGGGAGCTCTGTAGCATTTCTGATATTATATGTGGATGACATATTGTTGATTGGAAATGATATAGAATTTCTGGATAGCATAAAAGGATACTTGAATAAGAATTTTTCAATAAAAAGGACCTCGGTGAAGCTGCTTAAGTATTGAGCATCAAGATCTATAGGGATAGATCGAGACGCTTAATAGGTCTTTCACAAAGGACATACCTTGACAAGATTTTGAAGAAGTTCAAAATGGATCAGTCAAAGAAGGAGTTCTTGCCTGTGTTACAAGGTGTAAAATTGAGTAAGACTCAAAAACCCGACCATGGCAGAAGATAGAAAGAGAATGAAAGTCATTCCCTATGCCTCAGTCATAGGTTCTATAAAGTATGCCATGCTATGTACCAGACCAGTTGTGTGCCTTGCTATGAGTTTAGCAAGGAGGTACGATAGTGATCCAGGAGTGGATCACTGGATAGCGGTCAAAGTCATCCTTAGTTACCTAAGAGGACTAAGGAAATATTTCTCGGTTATGGAGGTGATAAAGAGTTCGTCGTAAAGAGTTACGTCGATGCAAGCTTTGACACCAATCTAGATGACTCTGAGTCTCGATCTAGATACATATTGAAAGTGGGAGCAATTAGCTAGAGTAGCTCCGTGCAGAGCATTGTAGACATAGAAATTTGCAAAATACATACGGATCTGAATGTTGCAGACCCATAGACTAAAATTTATCTCACAAGCAAAACATGATCACACCTTAGTGCTCTTGGGTGTTAATCACATAGCGATGTGAACTAGATTATTGACTCTAGTAAACCCTTTGGGTGTTAATCACATGGTGATGTGAACTATTCGTGTTAATCACATGGCGATGTGAACTAGATTATTGACTCTAGTGCAAGTGGGAGACTGAAGGAAATATGCCCTAGAGGCAATAATAAAGTTGTTATTTATATTTCCTTATATCATGATAAATGTTTATTATTCATGCTAGAATTGTATTAATTGGAAACTTGATACATGTGTGAATACATAGACAAAACACCGAGTCCCTAGTATGCCTCTACTTGACTAGCTCGTTAATCAAAGATGGTTAAGTTTCCTGACCATAGACATGTGTTGTCATTTGATGAACGGGATCACATCATTAGGAGGATGATGTGATGGACAAGACCCATCCGTTAGCTTAGCATAATGATCATTAAGTTTATTGCTATAGCTTTCTTCATGACTTATACATATTCCTCTGACTATGAGATTATGCAACTCCCGAATACCGGAGGAACACTTTGTGTGCTATCAAACGTCACAACGTAACTGGGTGATTATAAAGATGCTCTACAGGTGTCTCCGAAGGTGTTTGTTGAGTTGGCATAGATCGAGATTAGGATTTGTCACTCCGATTGTCGGAGAGGTATCTCTGGGCCCTCTTGGTAATGCACATCATATGTTGAGTTAGTTACGGGATGATGCATTATGGAACGAGTAAAGAGACTTGCCGGTAACGAGATTGAACTAGGTATGATGATACCGACGATCGAATCTCGGGCAAGTAACATACCGATGACACAGGGAATAACGTATGTTGGTATGCGGTTTGACCGATAAAGATCTTCGTAGAATATATAGGAGCCAATATGAGCATCCAGGTTCCGCTATTGGTTATTGACCGGAGAAGTGTCTCGGTCATGTCTACATAGTTCTCGAACCCGTAGGGTCAGCACGCTTAACGTTCGATGACGATTTGTATTATGAGTTATGTGATTTGATGACCGAAGTTTGTTCGGAGTCCCAGATGAGATCACGGACATGACGAGGAGTCTCGAAATGGTCGAGAGGTAAAGATTCATATATTGGAAGGCTATATTCGGACATCAGAAAGGTTCCGAGTGATTCGGGTATTTTTCGGAGTACCGGAGAGTTACGGGAATTCGCCGGGGGAAGTAGTGGGCCTTAATGGGCGATACGGGAAAGGAGAGAAGGGCCTCAAGGGGTGGCCGCGCGCCCCCCCATGGGCTGGTCCGAATTGGACTAGGAGGGGGCGGCGCCCCCCTCCTTCCTTCTCCCCTCTTCCTCCTTCCCTCCTTCTCCTACTAGGAATAGGAAAGAGGAGGGGAATCCTACTTGGACTGGGGAGTCCTAGTAGGATTCCCCACACCTGGCGCGCCCCCCTTGGGCCGGCCACCTCTTCCCTCCCATTCTTTATATACGTGGCCAGGGGGCACCCCAATGGCACACCAAGATTTGTCTTAGCCGTGTGCGGTGCCCCCCTCCACAGCTACACACCTCGGTCGTATCGTCGTAGTGCTTAGGCGAAGCCCTGCGTCGGTAACTTCATCATCACCGTCACCACGCCGTCGTGCTGACAGAATTCTCCCTCGTCCTCAACTGGATCAAGAGCTCGAGAGACGTCATCGAGCTGAATGTGTGCAGAACTCGGAGGTGCCGTACGTTCGGTGCTTGATCGGTTGGATCGCGAAGACGTTCGACTACATCAACCGCGTTAAGCTAACGCTTCCGCTTTTGGTCTACGAGGGTACGTGGACACACTCTCCCGCTCGTTGCTATGCATCACATAGATAGATCTTGCGTGATCGTAGGTAAATTTTTTTAAATACTGCGTTCCCCAACATCATCCTGGTAGCACAAAGATGTACCGTGACATTTGTCAGAGATACTGGTGGCCTAATATGAAGCAAGACATAGCTTGTTATGTTTCTGAGTGTGACGTCTGTCGTCGCATTAAAGCAGAACATCAAAGGCCTGCTGGAACTATGCAACCCCTTGCAATTCCTGAATGGAAATGGGAGAAAGTCCAAATGGATTTCATTACTGGTTTTCCCAGATCTCAGAAGGGTCATGATGCTATTTTTGTTGTCATTGACCGGTTCTCAAAGGTTGCTCACTTTCTGCCAGTTAAGGAGACAATCACTGCTAGTCAGTTGGCAGACTTGTATGTTTCCCGAATTGTGTCACTCCACGGTGTTCCCTTGGAGATCAGTTCTGATCGTGGCAGCCTCTTCACCTCCAGATTCTGGAATAGTTTCCAAGAAGCTATGGGAACTCACCTGTCCTTCAGTACCGCTTTTCACCCTCAGTCTCAGGGTCAAGTCGAACGAGTTAATCAAGTGCTCGAAGATATGCTTCGAGCTTGCGTCATCTCCTTCGGTAAGAAATGGGAGGAATCTCTCCCGTATGCCGAATTCTCTTACAACAATAGGTATCAAGCTAGTCTGAAGATGGCACCATTTGAAGTTCTTTACGGACGTAAGTGTCGAACCCCTCTGAATTGGTCAGAAACTGGGGAACGCTCACTCATCAGACCGGACATTGTTCAGCAAGCTGAAGAACAAGTCCGCATTGTCCGTGAACATCTGAAAACTGCTCAGTCTCGTCAGAAGAGCAACTATGACCGAAAGCACCAGGAAATGGTCTATCAACCTGGCGAGCAAGCTTACCTTCGCGTCACTCCGTTGAAAGGCACTCATCGGTTCGGAATCAACGGCAAGTTAGCTCCTCGCTACATTGGCCCGTTCCGTATTCTTGCCCGTCGAGGAGAAGTGGCATATCAGTTGCAATTGCCGCAAAATCTTTCACAAGTACATGTTGTCTTTCATGTATCCCAACTACGTCGCTGCTTCAAGGATCCTATTCGAGCTGTGGATCATGAAATGCTTGAATTGCGGGAAGATCTGTCTTATCCAGAATATCCCATTCGTATTCTTGATTAAGCTAAATGCCGAACTCGTCAAAAGTCAATCAAATTCCTCAAGGTTCAGTGGCCGAATCATTCTGAAGATGAAGCCACTTGGGAACGTGAGGATCGTCTTCGCGTAGAATACCCCGCTTTCTTTCAGTCTTCCTCTTAATTCTCGGGACGAGAATTCTTGATAGATGAGGAGAATTGTAACACCCCATGTCATTAGCCACAGTAATCACTTTTGATAATGACAAGTCAGCATGATTAATAGTGCCAAATCATCATTTGCATCATATTGCATTTCAACTCCCAAGTCAAAATTCAAATTAAATTAAAGTGGAAAATAAAAGTTGTTCAAACATAGAAACTAAAATGTTCAATAAATAACAAATATTCCAGAGACTATTATAAAATTGTAACCAACATTTAATAAATTAATTAAGTAACTCAAACATCCTCTAACAGTGGCTGAAAGCAATATTTAATAGCCTTTTATTTAATTTAAATTAATATGAAATTATATTTTGCCCAAACTAGTTTTTGGTGTTAGGATACAATGCACTATGATTTATGGACTAGGTCACACTTTTTACAAAATTCATTTAGGGCCCAAACAATTAGCAAAACAGAAAAGAAAAGAAAACAGAAAAAGGAAAATAGAAAAGGCCTAAAGCTCTACTGTGCACTTAGGCCTACTGCTACAACGCGGCCCAGTCCACCTGGCGCCGTCCCCTACCTCACTGCTCACCCGCGCCCGCGCTGTCCAACGCGCACGCGCGCGCGCACCCGGACCCCCCTCGCCTACGCTCGACAGCGCATGCCGCACGCCGCGGACGCCTACAAGGGCCGCCCCTCGACCCCGCGGATGAACCCTAGCCGCTCCATTCGCCCTCTCCCTCGCTCCCCCGTCGCAGCCGAACACCGTCGTCGCCATGGCTCCGGCCTAGCTGTGGCCATCGGCACCCGTTCGACGCCCCGTCAAGTCTAGGAGCTCCGGCGTGGTCCCCCTCTTCTTCCTAGACACAGGATTGGGACCGGGGAGCAACGCCGATGCTGCATTCGACCCCGCCTTCGTCTCGGCCACCGCACGACCTCGCCGTCGATCTATGCCACCGGTCCACCCCGAGCCCACTGCCCAGTCCCTACGCCTCCCCAGTGAGCTCCTGCGCGTGACGCGCCCTCCCCTGCCCCCTCTAGCCGCCCGTAGCCACTGCTCCGACGAGGCCCGAACCCACCGCCGCCTCGTTTGCTCGCCGGCACTTCTCCGGTGACCATTTGGTCACCCGCGCGTGACCAACGCACTCACCGCACCGCGTAGGCCGCGCTTCGCCCTTTAGATCGCTCGAACACGCGCCGTTTTGCCGTTCCCGTGCCTCGCCCGAAGAACCTCGCCGCCGATGAGCTCGTGCCGCTCGACTCCGGCCTCCCCAGCACCCTGCACCGCCGCCATTCGACGCGCGACATCGAGCCGCGTCGAACGCGCCCTACCCCAGCCCCTGAGACCCCCTGTGGAAGAAACCCGAGCCCATCCCGACGCGCGCCGCCGCGTTTTGGCTTGCCGGAGCTAACTCCGGCGCCTCTTCGGCCGGCGTCCGATGTGGCCAGCTGGGGCCCGCCCCTGTGCCACTGCCACTGGGCCCCACTGGGCCCCGTTGACCTCGGTCAGCGCTGACGTGGCCGCCCCTGTGTCTATGACATGCGGGCCCCACTCTATTAAACTACTTTAAATAAATAGATAAACTGTTAATTAGTTAATTAAGCTAATTAGTTATATTAACAGACACTGACTACTGGGCCCCACCTGCTAGTTAGTTTAGTTAAATTAAATTAACCCTTTTTAATTAGCACTGTCACTGACATGTGGGTCCCACTAGACCCACAGGTCAGGTTTGACCCTGGTCAGCTGGGTTTGACCTGCTGATGTCATGGTGATGTCATGCTAATGTCATCATTCACTATTCTGGATAATTTGAAATTAAATAAATAATTAAATTCAGAAAATGATTAAAACTATAGAAAATCGTATAAAATAATTCGTAACTCCGATGAAAATAATTTATATATGAAAGTCGCTCAGAATTTCGATACGAATCCAAATACGCCCTCCGCATTCCTGTCAGATGCCCCTAGCTAGATGAACATGGAACTTTTAGACCGATTTTAATAAATGAATAGTGCCCAACTTTAATTAAATAAATCCGGATAAATTCCTAAATTAACTAAATCATTTAGTTAGGCAGTAGAACACCCCGGCATATCATTTAGTCATGTCATACATATTGTTTGCATTTTTGCCGTGAATTTATTATTTCTCTCCCCCTCCTTCTCTCTCGATAGACGCCGAGACCGACGACGTTGCAGCCGGGTACGACTACACTCCAGACGAGCAGCCCGTTGACGACCTCTCTCTCTTGCCAGAGCAACCAGGCAAGCCCCCCCCATTTGAGCATCCAGATATCGCCCATTCCATTTCTCCTGCTTGCATTAGATTTTGCTACTGTTAATGTTTGCTCCTATTCTGATGCATAGCCTGCTTTCGTAACCTGTTCATTGTTACCTTACCTGCCTATGTTAAACTGCTTAGTATAGGTTGGTAGTGAACCATCAGTGACCCCCACCACCTTACCCTTGCTGCCCCTGCTTGTTCATCGATGACTCGATCAGTGTGATCGTCGACCAGAGACCGACACATCACTTCACCCCCTTAGTTGTACGACTCTGCATAGTTACTATCGAGTGCCGAGGGTGATACCTTGTAACGCGCTCCTGATGAATACTCTACAGTGTAGCTGTTCGGTCGTGGTCATAGAGGGTGATTCCTCCTTCTCCACTTCCGATACGACTCTGTCGTGCAACCCCTCAGTGTGAACCTCGAGGGTGATGCCTCATACGTTCACCCTGATGTTTTCATCGAGTGGAATTCACCGAGGGTGATTCCTCGGGGTTTCCCCCTTGATGTTATGACCACACGGTTACCTTGACCTTTGTTATAGGCGGGTCGACCCTGGTGGGTACCCGCTGGGGATCTACGATGTCGGGTGTGCCGGAAGGGCACTCGAGTGTGATATTGTGGCGGAGCTTCAGAAACTCTGATTGTCTTCGCGTGATACTAATTGAGCCTATTGGATTTGGATTTGTGATCTGAGTGGGTCGACGTGCCCTATACGCACTACCACCATGCTGGATAATGGTTTATGGGGCCCTCTGCGATGTACGTTTCTCCCGAAAGCTCATCAGACATCACGATTCACCGTGCGGGCTGATCACCGGGATTGGGCTGGATACTTCACTGACGAGTTCTATGTCGCGCCTGCACCCCGGCCAGCCACGCAACGCGCAGGTTGCCCAGGGGATGGCCCAAGACCTCTGGGTGCATAGGTTAGTCCGGCGTGCTGACCTCTCTGCTGAGCCAAGGTAGGGCGCTGCTTCGTGTTGATCTCCCGAGGCCGGACATTACCCAGCAAGTGTGTCCGGCCAGAGGTGATCGAGCGTGTTGGGTAACAGTAGTGCACCCCTGCAGGGATGAATGATCTATCGATAGCCGGTCCTACGGTAAAGGACGCTCAGTTTGTGTATCCCGATCTACTACTTGAACTGGATACTTGTTACTTAATTGAAGCTTCGGGATCGTTTTCTCTCAGGGAGTCGAGGAAGGATCTCTAGGCTTGCTTCAACATGTTTGCTTAATAAAATGCTATTCTAGTCTCTTCTATTGCTGCAAGATGACAGCTTCGTGAAGATGCTAGTCTTCGATAGGACTAGGCCTTCTCTCTATTCTGGCATTTCTGCAGCCAAGTCCACATATACAGCCTTTCCTCTTTGATAATGTTGCATATGTAGTGTAGATCCTTGCTTGCTGAGTACTTCGGATGAGTACTCACGGTTGCTTTGTTACTTCTTTTTCCTCATATTCCCCTACTTGATGATACATCAGACGATGGAGCCCCGGAGCCATATGCCACCTCAGGAGCTTACTACTAGGAGGGTCCAGACGACATGTACTACTGGATCGAGCCAGCCGACCAGGAGTAGGATCGGAGGCTCCCAGGCAGGAGGCCTACGCCTTTCGATCTAGAGTCGTTGTTTGTGCTAGCCTTCTTAAGGCAAAACTTGTCTAACTATGTCTGTACTCAAATAATATTTGTATGACTGACTTATGTATTCGGATCTTCGGATCCCTAGTCTGTAATATTGTGGATCTCCGTTAATTTGTGTTAGAGTTGTGTTGTGATATCTTCCCGTGAGTCCCTGTGCTTGATCGTGCATGTTTGCGTGTATGATTAGTGCATGATTGAGTCGGGGGCGTCACAATGTTGTGATGTGATATGGTCAAGACATGATGTGATATACGTTGTTGTATGAGATGATCATGTTTTGTAAAAGTTATCGGCAACTGGCAGGAGCCTTATGGTTGTCGCTTTATTGTATGAAATGCAAACGCCATGTAATTGCTTTACATTATCACTATGCATTAGCGATAGTTGTAGAAGCAATAGTTGGCGAGACGACCACGACGCAGCGATGGAGATCAAGGTGTTGAGCCGGTGACGATAGAGATCATGACGATGCTTTGGAGATGGAGATCAAAAGCACAAGATGATGATGGCCATATCATGTCACATATTTTGATTGCATGTGATGTTTATCCTTTATGCATCTTATTTTGCTTAGAACGACGGTAGCATTATAAGATGATCCCTTCACTAAATTTCAAGGTATAAGTGTTCTCCCTGAGTATGCACCGTTGCGACAGTTCGTCGTGTTGAGACACCACGTGAAGATCGGGTGTGATAGACTCTATGTTCAAATACAACGGCTGCAAGACAGTTTTGCACATGCGGAATACTCGGGTTAAACTTGATGAGCCTAGCATGTACAGACATGGCCTCGAAACACTGGAGACCGAAAGGTCGAACATGAATCATATAGTAGATATGATCAACATAGAGATGTTCACCATTGATGACTACTCCATCTCACGTGATGATCGAACATGGTTTAGTTGATTTGGATTACGTATCACTTAGATGACTTGAGGGATGTCTATTTAAGTGGGAGTTCATTAGTAATTTGATTAATTGAACTTAATTTATCATAAACTTAGTCCTGATAGTATTTGCATATCTATGTTGTAGATTAATAGCTCGCGTATAGCTCCCCTATTTTATTTTGATATGTTCCTAGAGAAAACTAAGTTGAAAGATGATAGTAGCAATGATGCTGACTGGGTCCGTGATCTGAGAATTATCCTCATTGCTGCACAGAAGAATTATGTCCTTGATGCACCGCTAGGTGACAGACCTATTGCAGGAGCAGATGTAGAAGTTATGAACGTTTGGCAAGCTCGATATGATGACTACTTGATAGTTTAGTGCGCCATGCTTTACGGCTTAGAACCGGGACTTCAAAAATGTTTTGAACGCCACGGAGCATATGAGATGTTCCATAGAGATGAAATTGGTATTTCAGACTCATGCCCGTGTCGAGAGGTATGAGACCTCTGACAAGTACTTTGCCTACAAGATGGAGGAGAATAGCTCAGCCAGTGAGCATGTGCTCAGAATGTCTGGGTACTACAATCGCTTGAATCAAGTGGGAGTTAATCTTCCAAATAAGATAGTGATTGACAAAGTTCTCTAATCACTATCACCAAGCTACAAGAACTTCTTGACGAACTATAATATGAAAGGGATGACGAAAACGATTCCCGAGCTCTTCGCGATACTAAAATCGGCGAAGGTAGAAATCAAGAAAGAGCATCAAGTGTTGATGGTTGACAAGACCACTAGTTTCAAGAAAAAGGGCAAGGGAAAGAAAGGGAACTTCAAGAAGAATGGCAAGCAAGTTGTCACTCCCATGAAGAAGCCCAAAGCTAGACCCAAACCTGAAACTGAGTGCTTCTACTGCAAAGGAAATGGTTACTGGAAGCGGAACTGCCCCAAATACTTGGCGGATAAGAAGGATGGCAAAGTGAACAAAGGTATATTTGATATACATGTTCTTGATGTGTATTTTACTAGTGTTCATAGTAGCCCCAGGGTATTTGATACCGGTTCAATTGCTAAGATTAGTAACTCGAAACAGGAGTTGCAAAATGAACAGAGACTAGTTAATGACGAGGTGACGATGTGTGTTGGAAGTGATTCCAAGGTTGATAAGATCACCATCGCACACTCCCTCTACCTTCGGGATTAGTGTTGGACCTAAATAAATAAATGTTATTTGGTGTTTGCGTTGAGCATGAATATGATTGGATCATGTTTATTGCGATACGGTTATTCATTTAAGTCAGAGAATAATTGTTGTTCTGTTTACATGAATAAAACCTACTATGGTCATACACTCAATGTAAATGGTTTATTGAATCTCGATCGTAGTGATACACATATTCATAATATTGATGCCAAAAGATGCAAAGTTGATAATGATAGTGCAACATATTTGTGGCACTGCCGTTTAGGTCATATTGGTGTAAAGCGCATGAAGAAACTCCATGCATATGGACTTTTGGAATCACTTGATTATGAATCATTTGATACTTGCGAACCATGCCTCATGGGCAAGATGACTAAAACTCCGTTCTCCGGAACAATGGAGCGAGCTAATGACTTATTGGAAATAATACATACCGATGTATGCGGTCCGATGAGTGTTGAAGCACGCGGCGGGTATTGTTATTTTCCTGACCTTCACAGATGATTTGAGCAGATATGGGTATATCTACTTGATGAAACATAAGTCTGAAACATTTGAAAAGTTCAAAGAATTTCAGAGTGAAGTAGAAAATCATCGTAACAAGAAAATAAAGTTTCTACGATCTGATCGCGGAGGCGAATATTTGAGTTACGAGTTTGGCCTTTATTTAAAACAATGTGGAATAGTTTCACATCTCACGCCACCTGGAACAGCACAGTGTAATGGTGTGTCCGAACATCGTAGCCGTACTTTATTAGATATGGTGCGATCTATGATGTCTCTTATCGATTTACCACTATCATTTTGGGGTTATGCATTAGAGACAGTTGCATTCACATTAAATAGGGCACCATCTAAATCCGTTGAGACGACACCGTATGAACTGTGGTTTGGCAAGAAACCTAAGCTGTCGTTTCTTGAAATTTGGGGTTGCGACACTTATGTCAAAAGTCTTCAGCCTGATAAGCTCGAACCCAAATCGGAGAAGTGCGTCTTCATAGGATACCCTAAGGAAACAATTGGGTACACCTTCTACCACAGATCCGAAGGCAAAATCTTTGTTGCCAAGAATGGAACCTTTCTAGAGAAGGAGTTTCTCTCGAAAGAAGAGAGTGGGAGGAAAGTAGAACTTGATGAGGTACTTATACCTTCTCTCGAATTGGAAAGTAGCTCATCAGAGAAATCCGTTCTCGTGATGCCTACACCAACTAGAGAGGAAGCTAATGATGATGATCATGAAACTTCGGATCAAGTTACTACAGAACCTCGTAGGTCAACCAGAACACGATCCGCACTAGAGTGGTACGGGAATCCTGTACTGGAAGTTATGTTACTAGACCAAGGTGAACCTACAAACAATGTAGAAGCTATGATGAGCCCAGATTCCGACAGATGGCTTGAGGCCTTGAAATCTGAGATAGGATCCATGTATGAGAACAAAGTGTGGACTTTCGTGGACTTGCCCGATGATCGGCAAGCCATTCAGAATAAATGGATCTTCAAGAGGAAGACGGACGCTGATGGTAGTGTTACTATTTACAAAGCTTGACTTGACACAAAAGGTTTTCGACAAAGTTCAAAGTGTTGACTACGATGAGATTTTCTCACTCGTAGCGATGCTTAAGTCTATCCGAATCATGCTAGCAATTGCCGCATTTTATGAAATCTGGCAAATGGATGTCAAAACTGCATTCCTTAATGGATTTCTTAAAGAAGAGTTGTATATGATGCAACCAAAAGGTTTTTGTCAATCCTAAAGGTGCTATCAAAGTGTGCAAACTCCAGCGATCCATCTATGGACTGGTGCAAGCATCTCGGAGTTGGAATATATGCTTTGATAAGGTGTGATCAAAGCGTATGGTTTTATACAGACTTATGGTGAAGCCTGTATTTACAAGAAAGTGAGTGGGAGCTCTGTAGCATTTCTGATATTATATGTGGATGACATATTGCTGATTGGAAATGATATAGAATTTTTGGATAGCATAAAAGGATACTTGAATAAGAGTTTTTCAATGAGAGACCTCGGTGAAGCTACTTACATATTGGGCATCTAGATCTATAGAGATAAATCAAGACGCTTGATAAGATTTTCAATGAATACATACCTTGACAAGATTTTGAAGGAGTTCAAAATGAACCAGTCAAAGAAGGAGTTCTAGCCTGTATTGTAAGGTGTGAAGTTGAGTAAGACTCAAAGCCCGACCACGGCAGAAGATAGAGAGAGAATGAAAGTCATTCCCTATGCCTCAGCCATAGGTTCTATAAAGTATGCCATGCTGTGTACCAAACCTGTTGTGTACCTTGCCATGAGTTTGGCAAAGGGAAACAATAGTGATCTAGGAGTAGATCACTAGACTGCGGTCAAAATTATCCTTAGAGGACTAAGGAAATATTTCTCGGTTATGGAGGTGATAAAGAGTTCGTCGTAAAGAGTTACATCGATGCAAGCTTTTACACCGATCCAGATGACTCTGAGTCTCAATCTGGATACATATTGAAAGTGGGAGCAATTATCTAGAGTAGCTCCATACAGAGCATTGTAGACATAAATTTTTTTGAAATACATACGGATCTGAATGTGGCAGACCCGTCGACTAAACTTCTCTCACAAGCAAAACATGATCACACCTTAGTACTCTTTGGGTGTTAATCACATGGCGATGTGAACTAGATTATTGACTCTAGTAAACCCTTTGGGTGTTGGTCACATGGTGATGCGAACTATTGGTGTTAATCACATGGCGATGTGACTAGATTATTGACACTAGTAAACCCTTTGGGTGTTGATCACATGGCGATGTGAACTAGATTATTGACTCTAGTGCAAGTGGGAGACTGAAGAAAATATGCCCTAGAGGTAATAAAAAAGTTGTTATTTTATATTTCCTTATTCATGTTAAATTTTTATTATTCATGCTAGAATTGTATTGATCGGAAACCTAAATACATGTGTGAATACATAGACAAACATTGTGTCCCTAGTGAGCCTCTACTTGACTAGCTCGTTGATCAAAGATGGTTAATGTTTCCTAACCATGGACATGAGTTATCATTTGATAACGGGATCACATCATTAGGAGAATGATGTGATGGACATGACCCATCCGTTAGCTTAGCATAATGATCGTTCAGTTTTATTGCTACTACTTTCTTCATGTCAAATACATATTCCTTCGACTATGAGATTATGCAACTCCCGGATATCAAAGGAATGCCTTGTGTGCTATCAAACATAACAACGTAACTGGGTGATTATAAAGATGCTCTACAGGTATCTCCGAAGGTGTCTGTTGGGTTGGCATAGATCGAGATTAGGATTTGTCACTCCGAGTATCGGAGAGGTATCTCTGGGCCCTCTCGGTAATGCACATCATAAGAAGCCTTGCAAGCAAAGTGACTTAGTCACAGGATGATGTATTACGGAATGAGTAAAGATACTTTCCAGTAACGAGATTGAACTAGGTATAAAGATACCGACGATCGAATCTCGGGCAAGTAACATACCGATGGACAAAGGGAATAACGTATATTGTCATAACGGTTCGACCGATAAAGATGTTCGTAGAATATGTGGGAGCCAATATGAGCATCTAGGTTCCACTATTGGTTATTGACCGGAGAGGTGTCTCGGTCATGTCTACATAGTTCTCAATCCCGTAGGGTCCGCACGCTTAACGTTCGATGACGATTTTGTACTATATGGGTTATGTGATTTGGTGACCGAATGTTGTTCGGAGTCCCAGATGAGATCACGGACATGACGAGGAGTCTCGAAATGGTCGAGAGGTAAATATTGATATATAGGACGATGGTATTCGGACACCGGAAGTGTTCCGGAGGGTACCGGGTACATATCGGGTCACCGGAAGGGGTTCTGGGCACCCCCCGGCAAAGAGATGGGCCTAATGGGCCAAGAGGGGAAACGCAGCAGCCAGCAGGGGCTGCTGCGCCCCCTCATATGGGCCGCACTAGAGGAGGAAGGAAATAGGGGAAGAGAGAAGGAAGGGGAGGGATTCGGCCTCCCCCTTCCTTCCCTCCTCCCTCCTCCTTCCCCCTCGAGTAAAGGAAGGGGGGAGGCTGAATTGGACTAGGCCCCAAGTATGATTCCTCCTACTTGGGGGGCCCCAAGGCTGCTCCCCTCCCCCTCCCACATATATATACATGGGGAGGGGGCGCCTAGAACACACACCAATAACTGTTAGCCGTGTGCGGCACCCCCCTCCACAGATTACACCCTCGGTCATATCTTCGTAGTGCTTAGGCGAAGCCCTGCGCGGATCACTTCACCATCACCATCACCACGCCATTGTGCTGACGGAACTCATCTACTTCCTCGACACTTTGCTGGATCAATAGTTCGAGGGACGTCATCGAGCTGAACGTGTGCAGAACTCGAAGGTGCCGTACGTTCGGTGCTTGATCGGTCGGAACGAGAAGAAGTTCGACTACATCAACCGCGTTGTCAAACGCTTCCGCTTTTAGTCTACGAGGGTACGTAGACATACTCTCCCCTTCTCATTGCTATGCATCTCCTAGTTAGATCTTGCGTGAGCGTAGGAATTTTTTTGAAATTGCATGCTACGTTTCCCAACAGAATTTTCAATTCTTGGTTGGTTGCTTCTCAATCTTTCAGCTAGCCTCCACTTGTACTAAGTAGAAATACTACTTGTGCATCCAAAATACTTAAACCAAGTTTTGCCATATGAGTCCACCATACCTATCTATATGTGGTATTTCCGTGCCATTCTAAGTAAATTTGTATGTGCCAACTCTAATTTTCAAAATGAATTTCCTTTTTGTGTGCCCGTACCGCTCATGAAGCGGCAGGGGGTGGCCAATATTTTTCCGTGCTAGATGTGTTATTCTCAAGATGAGTGTTTATTCACTTGTCATTGCATGAGAGTGCGGAGGTAATAGGGATGCCCAGTAACGAAATGAAAAAAGAAATTTACTTTATGTTGTCAAATAATAGATTCCTTGGAAAGTGTTGGTATGGACGGTACCCGTGGATACGGCTAGCCGTGGAGTGTGAAAGTATGGTGGAAAAAGGAATAAACTTTATTTTATGTTTGGGAACCGCCTATGATGTATAAAGCATGGAAAGTATTGGGAACTACTCGGTCGTTTTCGTTGACGGGAAAAGCATGCCTCCCAAAATTTTTATCTCTCAATTTAAGCTTTGAGCTCTGGCACCTATACAAATCTCTGCTTCCCTCTGCGAAGGGCCTATCTATTTACTTTTATGCAATTTTATTTTTTATTTTGAGTCTCCATCTTCTCTTATAAAGCACCAACTAGGAAGCACTATGATCGTACTTGAGCATTGGATGTAGCTAATATTCGAGTATGTTTCGTGAATAGATGAATGATTGAGCATGATGGGCTAGGGATAACTTTCTTTAGTGTTGATATTTTGAAAGACATGGTTGCTTGTTGATATGCTTGAGTATGGAATTCTTCATGTCAAAACTAGACTATTGCTTTGAACCATCTAAAAGTCAAAATGTCCATGCTACAAAAGAAAACAATATGTGATGAACATGTTAGGCAACATTCCACATCAAAAATTCTGTTTTAATCATTTATCTACTCGAGGACGAGCAGAAATTAAGCTTGGGGATGCTGATACGTCTCCAACGTATCTATAATTTTTTATTGTTCCATGCTGTTATATTATCATTCTTGGATGTTTTACAATCATTTTATAGCAACTTTATATCATTTTTTGGGACTACCCAATTGACATAGTGCCCAGTGCCAGATGCTGTTTTTTGCTTGTTTTTTACTTCGCAGAATATCAGTACCAAACGGAGTCCAAACGCAGCAAAAAAATTTGGAGATTTTTTTGGACCGAAAGACAACTTGGGAGCCAAGGAAGCACCTCAGGGGAGGCCCGTGGGGCCCATGATGCACCAGGGCGCGCCAGAGGCCCCTGGCGCGCCCTGATGTATCATGGGGCCCACAGAGGTCTCCTCCACCGCCTCTCAGCTCTATAAATACCCAAATATTCCAGAAACCCTAGGGGAATCGATGAAACACAATTCCAGCCACTGCAAGTTCCAGAACCACGAGATCCAATCTAGCGCCCTATTCTGGCACACTGCCGAAGGGGAACATGACACGGAGGGGTTCATCATCCTCATTGGTGCTCCTCCGATGATGCGTGAGTAGTTCAACATAGACCTACTGGTCCGTAGGCAGTAGCTAGATGGCTTCTTCTCTCTTTTTGATTCTCAATACAATGGTTTCTTGGAGATCTATTTGATGTAATGACTTTTTGCGGTGTGTTTGTTGGGATCCGATGAAGTTCGAGTTTATGACAAGATCTATATCCATGAAAGTTATTTGAGTCTTCTTTGATCTCTTTTATGCATAATTATTTATAGCCTCGTATTTCTTCTCCGAATCTTTGGTTTAGTTAGGCCAACTAGATTGATTTTTCTTGCAATGGGAAGAGGTGCTTTGTGATGGGTTCAATCTTACCGTGTCCTCATCCAGTGACAGAAGGGGTAGCAAGGCACGTATGTATCATTGCTATTAAGGATAAAAAGATGGGGTCTATTCCTACATGAATAGATCTTGTTTACATCATGTCATCGTTCTTATTGCATTACTCCATTTCTCCATGAACTTAATACACTAGATGCATGCTGGATAGCGGTCGATGTGTGGAGTAATAGTAGTAGATGCAGAATCATTTTGGTCTACTAATCTTGGACGTGATGCCTATATTCATGATCATTGCCTGGATATCGTCATAATTATTTGTTCTTCTATCAATTGCCCACCAATTTTGTTTACCCACCGTATGCTATTTTCTCGAGAGAAGCCACTAGTGAAATCTACGGCCCACGGGTCTATCTTTTATCATATTGCTTTTAGATCTATCTTTTATCATATTTGTTTTCAGATCTATTATTTCAAAAACCCAAAAATCCCTTTCTGCACTTTTTCTTTACTTATTTTATTTCGCATTTTATTCAGATCTATTTATCCAATCTCATACAAACCAATCTATCTTTTTACCGTAGAGGGATTGACAACCTCTCTTACGCGTCGGGTTGCAAGTATTTGTTCTTTGTGTGCAGGTACCATTTACATAGTGTTGCTTGGTTCTCCTACTGGATTGATACCTTGGTTTCATAACTGAGGGAAATACTTACCGTAGTTGTGCTGCATCATCCCTTCCTCTTTGGGGAAATACCGACGCAGTCTAAGCCATGTCACGCCTGCAGACCTCGAGGAATCATGAGTGTGTGTTTCCCCTCCTACTCTTATTTACTTTTTAGGTTCCAAATCCACATCTGAATGTATGTTTTTGTCAGTTAGCTTAGTCTTATCAATAACCAGATCTGCATTTTTTGTCCAGATTAGTCAGTAATTAAACACTACATGGTTCTACATATATTTCTTTAGTCTGGGTCAGGTGTCCACTAGTTTGAACGAACATGAACAAACAATCAGTAACACCCAAATCAAAAAATCAGTTCCCTCACCCAGCATTGCAGTGCTCTTGCTTCTGTAAAGCAGTGCAGTACCGTTGAGCATGTAGTGCGAAAGTGTTAGCAGAATACTATATATTGTAGTAAAGTTACTATTCAGGTCAATATATTTTTTTTTCATATATTGAACCTGTTTTTCTTACTAGTAGTCATATATCCATGCATATTTTAGTTCATGTATATAGATTATGTTAAGATACAGCAAAATTGCCAGGTGTTTACCTTTTCGTTCAAAATGCATGCCAAATTGCAGAAAGTTCCATCCACAATAAGGTTTGCTGCTGCAAGTTCACGGAAGTTTATTCTGGAGATAGTGCACAAAAATGGCTATGACTATATGCAAGCTGACTACCACATTGACTCTGATGGCTGCATTAACATAACTGTTGGCTGGAAGAAGTTTGTCTCTGAGAATGGATTCAAGGCCGGAGAAGTGGTAACGGTGATGTTCTACAGGGAAAAAAGATCTCTGTTGTTTAGAATATTTGCACTGTAGGCTGTCTAAGTTCAAGCAAAGCCGCATGTGGTATCTATGCAATGTTTGCTTATGATGTATGTTTTTTAAATTATGTCTACCAGACGCTGCAACTCTATGTTCTTCAAACTGCCATAACGGACCCTTTTTAGTGCATGCGAGCTCATCTGCAAAATTTTACCACCATGCTACAAGTTGCCATAGAAAATGCAGTTTATACATCACATATATTGCAGTGCACTATATTAATTATTGCAGTTCTCTTAGTGATTATCAATGCAGTGCGAATGTTGGAAAACTTTGCAATAACCATTCGAAACAAACGAAGCTCAAAAACTTCACATCTATGCAGTTCTCTTATAAACATTAATGCAGTACGTGGATCAATAATTTGCAGTTCACTACACACCATAATGCAGTTTCAAAGATGCAAATCTAAGAAGATATCTTGTAAACTACACTGCAGTTCCATAGGTGTAGTTCGCTATCTTCAAACATGCAGTACGCTTAAAAAAATGAAAGAACTGCAAAAATTAAAACACAACAGATGATGAAACATACCGGGAACCAATTATGCTTCACACATTAAGTCACAGCTCGATCGCATACACAAAATATTAGTGCAATTCCCTGATTTCAAAACAGAGAGCGCAACCAACACATTCAACCATTACGGGTACAGAAAACGAACGAGTGAACAAAACACGCCATTCTATAAATTATAAGTAAAACAATTCGATTGAAAGGCAAATCTGAAGATTTGAAACAGAAGAAATAAATTAACTCGTAGATTCAAACCGCATCAACGCGCAAGAATAAAAATAAAAAAATACAGACGAGCGCACGAAGCACATCCCGACAGCCAATTCGATCTGTGTAAAATTGACACCGGATAACTCGTAAGGGCACAGATTGAAGCAAACTAGATGCGATTAAACAAACACAAGAGACGAATTCTTACCTGCAAAAATGAATCAAAGCGAAGAACACCCACATCAGAGACGAACACGAACGAACAAAGGAAGCTCATCCAGGTAAATCGCTCGATTTATGTAGATTCGAATGCGGATTACATTAAATTTCAAATGATAAAGGTCCACAGGCATCAAAAGATACCTAAAAATGACCCATAACACCCGATTACACCAAAAACGCTCGAACGGGCCACCACCGAAAAGCAGTACACTCTGTCAGCAATGTAGTGCACCTAGTTTTCCAATGACGTGCACATGCGTGGAGAACGCAGTGCGAAAGTGTTAGGAGAATAACTATTCTCCTAATATTAGGAGAATAGACCGGCTATATATATATATATATACAGGAAAAAGCAAACCTATGAAACTTCACTCGGGCGGCTGCAATCACGAGCACCCATTCGTGTTGGGATCTGGTCCCTGCCCTTTACCTCTTTTGATTTCTTTGGTATTGAGTGATTAAACGTTATTTCCTTATATAGACTAAACAGGACCACTCGCACTGCAAACGGTCCAGTAGCGGCAGGTCATAGGCTGGCACACTGGCAGGTGGCCAGACTTGGGCCCAGCCTCGTTCGGTGTGGGAAAACTTTGTGCCCAGTTACTTGCCCAGTTCAAAAAAAAAGAACTACTCGCTCGGTTCCAGCCTACCTGCCTGGTTCGCATGAAACCTTTCATTTTTGTGTGTAGTATCGTAGTCTGGTGGGCTGCTATTGACGTATGACGTTGTAGTTTGGCCATGGATTATAAAATGTCAGGCGGAGGTCACCGTCTTCCTCTCCCTCCCAGTGCTGCTCTAGGTCAAGATGGCTTGCTTCCTGGGCCCGTGTGTGCGCCACAGCTTTTTGGAAGGCAGCGTGACACCCTTTGTCACGGCTCGATCACTAGAAAGGGTACCCATGCCGTGCTGGCGTCCGGCAACCGAGTATACAGCTGCAGCATGCTCGTGCCCACGAGCAAGCACAGCCTGCTCCGCACGCGTCATCTACTGGTCTATCCTCGTCGGAGTCAAATGATGTGAGCCACTTGCTTGGTGTCATTCTGCAGGCCACAGCAAGGCCTCAACGGTGGCACTCCCAATATCCAGTCCGTTGTTGCTCTCCTCCATCCTGATTCTTGCACCGCCTCCATGTGTGCCCATATGTTGCAATGGACCATCACCACCAGACTTTTGTGGCATTCCGCCACTCGCTGACACTGGACCGCTGCGTTAAAATCATTTCTGGGCCGATAGTGCGCAAGCGGGTTGCGAGGCAATAGTAAAACATATGTTAGCCAGTGTGTGCACTTGACTCATCAAGAAAGCAAAGAAATGATGGTGCACTGGACACTCCGCTTCCCTCGACTGATCAGGCATTTTCGTACATGTGTCATAGACATTTAGAGGCTTCCAGCAATGTTGGATTTTGTATGGGAATTTTCGTCAGCAAGATGCAAGTATATGCTAGCTATTGAGTGTAGCAACTCTCTTGCGTGGTCTTGAAAAAAAGAGTGTAGCAACGATTTCTAGTCCTAGATAGTGTCGTGTCAGGCAGCGTGCCCACGACACTAGGTAGTCTATATGATGCAAGCATATGAGAGTTCCTTCTTTGTATTCCGTTGCTAGCTAATGTAGCGTGCCCACGAGGTGGAGAGCAGAAGTACGTACTATGCACCGTCGATTATCTAGTGTAACCGCTAACCTGGTCGCCTCTCAGCATTAACTTGCCACAACACTGCTCCTGGATCCGTCCTTATGCACATAGTGTAAGCACCTGCATTACAAAGATCATTCGTAAGTGGACCTTGTTGGTTACGCCATGGCAGTCTCCTAAGAGCAACTCCAATGCAGGTACCCATTTCGTCCGCCGCCGTTCGTTTGGGTCACCTGGGACAAAAGTGCAGGCCCAACGTGCCGACCCATTCGCAAAAAGCATCCGCTTCTCATTCGCGCGGACCAATTTGCGGCCCAAATTTGCGTCTGAAATGCATTGGCGTGGACGCGCCGCACGTCCTCTCGGTGTCCGCCGCGTCCTCACCTGGCGGCCGCCCAACTACCGCGGTCGTCTTTATTAATGACGACCGCCCATCACGGACCCACACGTCAACGACGGCGGCCGACCTTTTCTAATTTGAGCGTGCGGTGGGGGGCCGTCCTCATCCGCTTCCAGAAGCCCCCCGTCCCCATCTCGCCACCACTACCCCCCTGCCCCGCGACAAACCCTAGCCACCGAATGGGTTTCTTCTCCGGCAAAGGCAAGGGCAAGGCCCCCGCCGCTTGTCTCCCCGGCCTCTCGCCGCCTTCGCCGGCGTCTTCCCGCCGGCCTAGGCAGCGTGAACATCCCAGTGCACCAGGCGAGGTGGCCTGGTCGATGGTGTTCCCTTGGGCTGGCCCGACGCCGATGCTGATCGACCTCACCGGCCCCGACGACGATGACGAGGAAGCCTAAGACAACGTGCCTCCTCGTAGTTTTAAATTTTATTTAATGTTTTAGTTAATGTAAATATGGACTTGTGGACTGTTGTGGACTCTCACCGGCCTTTGTGGCCAGCATTAATGTTTAATTAACGGTTTTTATTTTCAAAATGTTTACGGTAATATTTTTTCTCACGCGATCTAAAAAATGGGTCAGGCTAGCCTTGGGCGCAAGCGTCGACCCAAACGCGAAAGCGGACATGGGTGTTCGCCGGGCCGACCCAAATGAACAAAAACGGACAAAATCGCCGTCCGTTTGGGTCGGGGCGTTGGAGTTGCTGTAATTGTGTCCATGGGGTATTCCTTAACGTGTAATACTCAATGATACGTCTTCAATGTATCTATAATTTTTTATTGTTCCATGCTGTTATATTATCATTCTTGGATGTTTTACAATCATTTTATAGAAACTTTATATCATTTTTTGGGACTAACCTATTGACATAGTGCCCAGTGCCAGTTGCTGTTTTTTGCTTGTTTTTTACTTCGCAGGAAATCAATACCAAACGGAGTCCAAATGCAGCGAAACTTTTTGGTGATTTTTTCTGGACCAGAAGACACAAGTTGGGCCAAGAAAGTACCTGAGGGGGGCTCCGAGGGGAGCACAACCCACCAGGGCACGCCAGGGGGCCCAGGTGCGCCCAGGTGGGTTGTGCCCACCTCGGCTACCTCCCGCACCGCCTCTTTGCTCTATAAATACCCCAATATTCCAGAAACCCTAGGGGAGTCGACGAAAATCAATTCCAGCCGCCGCAAGTTCCAGAAACCACAGATCCAATCTAGACACCATCACGGAGGGGTTCATCATCCTCCTTGGTGCCTCTCCGATGATGCGTGAGTAGTTCATTGTAGACCTACGGGTCCGTAGGTAGTAGCTAGATGGCTTCCTCTCTCTCTTTTGATTCTTAATACAATGGTCTCTTGGAGATCTATTTGATGTAACTCTTTTTGCGGTGTGTTTGTTGGGATCCGATGAACTTTGAGTTTATGATCAGATCTATGTTTTTATCCATGAAAGTTATTTGAGTCTTTTGATCTCTTATATGCATGATTACTTATAGCCTCGTATTTCTTCTTCGAATCTTTGGTTTAGTTAGGCCAACTAGATTGATTTTTCTTGCCATGGGAAGAGGTGCTTTGTGATGGGTTCGATCTTATGGTGCTTGATCCCAGTGACAGAAGGGGAACCGACACGTATGTATTGTTGCTATTATGGATAACAAGATGGGGTCTATTTCTACATAAATATATCTTGTCTACATCATGTCATCATTCTTATTGCATTACTCCGTTTCTCCATGAACTTAATACACTAGATGCATGCTGGATAGCGGTCGATGTGTGGAGTAATAGTAGTAGATGCAGGCAGGAGTCGGTCTACTAATCTTGGACGTGATGCCTATATAATGATCATTGCCTGGATATCGTCATAATTATTTGAAGTTCTATCAATTGCCCAACAGTAATTTTATTACCCACCGTATGCTATTTTTCTCGAGAGAAGCCACAAGTGAAATCTACGGACCCCGGGTCAATTTTCTCATCATATATTTTCAGATCTATTTTGCTATTTGCCTTTTTATTTATTTGCCACTTTTATTTTCAGATCTATATTATCAAAAACCAAAAAATACCTCGCTGAATTTTATTTGCTTTTATTTGCATCTATCCATCTATTACAACTTTCTCACGTCCGTTTGCCAATTTCTGGCGCCGTTACCCAAAAGGGATTGACAACCCCTTTAACACGTTGGGTTGCAAGTATTTGATCTTTGTGTGCAGGTGTTGTTTACATAGTGTTGCTTGGTTCTCCTACTGGTTCGATAACCTTGGTCTCATCACTGAGGGAAATACCTACCGTTGTTGTGCTACATCATCCCTTCCTCTTTGGGGAAATACCGACGTAGTTCAAGCAAACATCAAAAGGAATTTCTGGCGCCATTGCCGGGGAGACAACATCAACATCTACCAGGTTCCTAATCACAAATCTCATCTCCTTGCAATTTACATTATTTGCCATTTGCCTCTCGTTTTCCTCTCCCCCACTTCACAAAAATTTGCCATTTTATTCGCCTTCTTTTTCGTTCGTCGTTTTCTCGTCAGATCTGTTTTTGAGTGCAATCTTTTTGCGTAGTCACGATGACTCAAGAGAACACCAAGTTGTGTGATTTCGCCAATACCAATAATAATGATTTTATTAGCACTCCGATTGCTCCTCCCGCCACTAGTGCGGAGTCTTGTGATATTAATGCCGCTTTGTTGAATCTTGTTATGAAAGATCAATTTTCCGGTACTCCTAGTGAGGATGCCGCGTCCTATCTTAACACATTCGTGGAATTATGCGATATGCAAAAGAAAAAATATGTGGACAATGATATTGTGAAGTTGAAATTATTCCCGTTTTCTTTGCGAGATCGTGCAAAAATTTGGGTTTCTTCTTTGCCTCGCAATAGTATCAATTCTTGGGATAAGCGCAAAGATGCTTTTATTACTAAGTATTTTCCGCCCACGAAAATTATTTACCTTAGGACGCAAATCATGAATTTTAAGCAACTTGAGCATGAACATGTTGCGCAATCTTGGGAAAGAATGAAAGTGATGCTAAGAAATTGTCCTACTCATGGTTTAAATCTTTGGATGATCATACAAAAAATTTATGCGGGATTGAATTTTGTTTCTAGAAATCTTTTAGATTACTCCGTGGGTGGTACTTTTATGGAAATTACTTTGGGTGAAGCTACTAAATTGCTAGACAATATTATGGCAAATTATTCATAATGGCATACCGAAAGAGCTCCTACTAGTAAAAAAGTTAATTCGGTTGAAGAAATTTCTTCTTTGAGTGAAAAAGTTGATGCTCTTATGAAATTGGTTGCTAATAAAAGTGCTCCTATTTATTTTAATGATGTGCCTTTGTCTACCTTGATTGAGCAAAATAGTGATGCCGTAGATGTGAATTTTATCTCTCGAAACAATTTCAATAACAATGCTTATAGAGGTAATTTTAATCCTAGGCCTTTTCCTAGTAATTCCTCTAATAATTATGGTAATTCCTATGGTAATCCTTCTTATAATAATAATAGGAACACCTCTGATTTTGAGAATAATATTAAAGAATTTATCAATGCTCAAAATAATTTTAATACTACGATGGAAGAAAAATTGAGTAAGATTGATGATTTGTCTAGAAGCGTTGATAGAATTTCTCATGATGTAGAAAATCTCAAGATGAAAATTTTTGTGCCTAAGGTTGAAGAATTAATTAAAGCTTTATATGTTTCTATGGATGAAAGTAAGAAAATTACCGCTATGCTTAGAGCTAGAAGAGAATTTTTAGAAAAAGCATTTTCCAGTGATTGCTTTCATAAAAATGATGAAGATCTTAAAGTGATTGGTGTTTCTTCTATTGATTCCTTGTTTAGTAAAATTAAAACTGATGAAAAGGGGACTGAAGAAGAGTCAACTTTAGCTTGAAGGCGTCCCGATAATTTGGAGGGTGAAAATCTTGTTGAGAAAATTGATAAAAGTGGGTTTGGAGAGGTCAAAACTTTAACTAGTGATGTGCCCACTCTTTTGGATTACAATGACTTTAATTATGATAATTGCTCTTTTATTGATTGTATTTCTTTGTTGCAATCCATGATAAATTCACCCCATGCCTATGAACAAAATAAAGCTTTTACTAAACATATTGTTGATGCTATGATGAAAGCTTTGGAAGAAAAGTTGGAATTAGAGATTTCAATTCCTAGAAAATTACATGATGAATGGGAACCTACTATCAAAGTCAAGATTAAAAATTATGAGTGTTTTTCTTTGTGTGATTTGGGTGCTAGTGTTTCTACAATTCCGAAATCTTTATGTGATGTGCTTGGTCTTACCGATATTGAAGAATGTTCTTTAAATTTGCACTTGGCGGATTCTACTATTAAAAAGCCTATGGGAAGAATTAATGATGTTCTTATTCTTGCAAATAGGAATTATGTGCCCATAGATTTTATTGTTCTTGATATTGATTGCAGTCTGTGTTGTCCAATTATTCTTGGTAGACCGTTTTTGCGCACTATAGGTGCCGTAATTGATATGAAAGAAGGGAACATCAAATTCCAATTTCTTTTGAGAAAGGATATGGAACACTTCCCTAGAACAATAATTAAGCCACCATATGAATCAATCATGAGGGCATCTTATGGACCTAGAAACAAAGATGACAATACTTAGATCTTTGCATTATGCCTAGCTAAGGGCGTAAAACGATAGCGCTTGTTGGGAGGCAACCCAATGAATAAAATTTATTTTAGTCTTTTTATTTCTGTTCTTGAGTGTTTGCACAATTATGCTACTGTTATGATTGTGTTCTTTATGTTTTAATTAGTGTTTGTGCCAAGCAAAGACTTTGGGATAGCTTTGGTGATAGTTGATTTGATCTTGTTGTAAAACAGAAACTTTCACATCCAGTAAAATAATTTTAGAAATTCAAAGAAGTGACGAAAAATTCTGATTTTTTTTACAAAAGATTTATTTACAAATTTCCTATGTTTTCCTAATGTTTCAGAATTTTTGGAGTTATAGAAGTATGAGAATAATTCATATCTTTCCAGACTATTCTGTTTTTGACAGATTCTATTTTCTTTGCATTGTGTGCTTATTTTGATGAATCTATGGTTTGTATTGGAGGTTATAAGCCATGATAAAGTTAGAATACAGTAGATATAATGCAAGTACAAAATTTGAATGGGTTTTCTACAGTGCTTAAAGTAAATATTAGTTTTCTTATACTAACGGATCTCACGAAGGTTTTGTTGAGTTTTATGTGATTGAAGTTTTCAAGTTTTGGGTGAGATTACGATGGATGAAGGAATAAGGAGTAAGAAGAGTCTAAGCTTGGGGATGCCCCATGGCACCCCAAGCCATTATCCAAAGAGAAGCAAGCAACTAGGCTTGGGGATGCCCGAGTGGCATCCCCTCTTTCTTCTAACAACCATCGGTATTTTACTTGGAGCTATATTTTTATTCGTCACATATCATGAGTTTTGCTTGGAGCGTCTTGTATGATGTGAGTCTTTGCTTGTTTTGCTTTTTATTTTTAGTCATGAATCCTTGCTGGACACACCTATTTGAGAGAGCCAGAATTATGCTATGACTTGTTAGAATTGCTCTCTATGCTTCACTTAAATCTTTATGAGCTATGGAATTGCTCTAGTGCTTCACTTGTATCTTTTTGAGCCAGGTGTGCTTTAGTAATTTTGAAGAAATTCTCTCATGCTTCACTTAGATTTATTTGAGAGTTAGTAAATTTTTATAAATTCTCTCTTGCTTCACTTAAATTATTTTGAGAGAAGAAAATTTTATGCTCATGTTCTTCACTTAGATTTGTTTGAGCTATCAAAAGCAACAAATGAAATTAGTCCCAAAGTGATAGATATTCAAGGGGGATATAATAAAAACTTTCATGAAGATCATTGGACAAAATAAACTTGATTCCTTGTAATAGTTTTGTGATATGTTGATATAATATGTGAGTCATGTTGATGAGTAATTATGCTTTAGTAAGAATATTGGTGTTAAGGTTTGTGATTCCCTATGCAAGCACGAAAGTCAATAGTTATGCAATGCAATTACATCCTACTTGTGGTGCATTATTCGGTGTTAGTTATGCTTAATGCTCACTTATGAGATTTTTCGTTTCTTGGTTGGATGCTTCTCAATCTTTTGCTAGCCTTCATTTGCACTAAGTATGATCACTACTTGTGCATAAAAAATCCTTAAACTAGTTTTGCCATATGAGTCCACTATACCTACCTATATGCGGTATTTCCGTGCCGTTCTAAGCAAATTTGTATGTGCCATCTCTAATTTCAAAGTAAATTTCTCTTTTGTGTGCTCGTACCGCTCATGAAATGGTAGGGGGTGGCTGATATATTTCCATGCTAGATGTGTTATTCTCAAGATGAGTGTTTATTCACTTGTCATTGCACGAGAGTACGACAAAGGTATTAGGGATGCCCAGTCCCAAAATGAAAAATGAATTTACATTATGTTGTCAAATAATAAATTCCTTGAAAAGTGTTGGTATGGAGGGCACCCGTGGATACGGCTAGCCATGGAAAGTGAAAGTATGGTTGAGAAAGGAATAAACTTTATTTTCTGTTTTGGAACCGCCTATGATATATCTAGCATGGAAAGTATTGGGAACTACTCGATCATTTTCGTTGACAGGAAAAGCATGCCACCCAAAATGTTTTATCTCTACTTTTTTCTCTTTGAGCTCTGGCACCTCTACAAATCCCTACCCTCTGCGAAGGGCCTTTATTTTACTTTACGCAATTTTTATTTTATTTTGAGTCTCCATCTTCTCTTATAAAGCACCAACTAAGGGGCACTATGATTGTACTTGAGCATTGGGTGTAGCTAATATGTGAGTGTGTTTCATGAATGGATCAATGATTGAGCATAATGGGCTAGGGATAACTTGCTTTAGTGTTGATATTTTGAAAGACGTGGTTGCTTGTTGATATGCTTGAGTATTGAAATCTTCATGTCAAAACTAGACTATTGCTTTGAATCATATAAAAGTCCAAATGTCCATGCTACAAAGAAAAGAATATGTGATGAACATGTTAGGCAGCATTCCACATCAAAAATTCTATTTTTATCATTTACCTACTCGAGGACGAGCAGGAATTAAGCTTGGGGATGCTGATACGTCTCCAATGTATCTATAATTTTTGATTGTTCCATGCTGTTATATTATCATTCTTGGATGTTTTACAATCATTTTATAGCAACTTTATATCATTTTTTGGGACTAACCTATTGACATAGTGCCCAGTGCCAGTTGCTTGTTTTTGCTTGTTTTTTTACTTCGCACGAAATCAATACCAAACGGAGTCCAAACGTAGCGAAACTTTTTGGTGATTTTTTCTGGACCAGAAGACACAAGTTGGGCCAAGAAAGTACCTGAGGGGGGCTCCGAGGGGAGCACAACCCACCAGGGCGCGCCTGGGGGCCCAGGCGCGCCCAGGTGGGTTGTGCCCACCTCAGCCGCCTCCCGCACCGCCTCTTTGCTCTATAAATACCCCAATATTCCAGAAACCCTAGGGGAGTCGACAGAAATCAATTCCAGCCGCCGCAAGTTCCAGAAACCACAGATCCAATCTAGACACCATCACGGAGGGGTTCATCATCCTCATTGGTGCCTCTCCGATGATGCGTGAGTAGTTCATTGTAGGCCTACGGGTCCGTAGGTAGTAGCTAGATGGCTTCCTCTCTCTCTTTTGATTCTCAATACAATGGTCTCTTGGAGATATATTTGATGTAACTCTTTTTGCGGTGTGTTTGTTGGGATCCGATGAACTTTGAGTTTATGATCAGATCTATGTTTTTATCCATGAAAGTTATTTGAGTCTTTTGATCTCTTATATGCATGATTACTTATAGCCTCGTATTTCTTCTTCGAATCTTTGGTTTAGTTAGGCCAACTAGATCGATTTTTCTTGCCATGGGAAGAGGTGCTTTGTGATGGGTTCGATCTTACGGTGCTTGATCCCAGTGACAGAAGGGGAACCGAAACGTATGTATTGTTGCTATTAAGGATAACAAGATGGGGTCTATTTCTACATAAATATATCTTGTCTACATCATGTCATCATTCTTATTGTATTACTCCGTTTCTCCATGAACTTAATACACTAGATGCATGCTGGATAGCGGTTGATGTGTGGAGTAATAGTATTAGATGCAGGCAGGAGTCGGTCTACTAATCTTGGACGTGATGCCTATATAATGATCGTTGCCTGGATATCATCATAATTATTTGAAGTTCTATTAATTGCCCAACAGTAATTTGTTTACCCACCGTATGCTATTTTTCTCGAGAGAAGCCACTAGTGAAATCTACGGCCCCCGGGTCTATTTTCTCATCATATATATTCAGATCTATTTTGCTATTTGCCTTTTTATTCATTTGCCACTTTTATTTTCAGATCTATATTATCAAAAACCCAAAAATACCTCGCTGAATTTTATTTGCATCTATCAATCTATTACAACTTTCTCACGTCCGTTTGCCAATTTCTGGCGCCGTTACCTGAAAGGGATTGACAACCCCTTTAACACGTTGGGTTGCAAGTATTTGTTCTTTGTGTGCAGGTGTTGTTTATGTAGTGTTGCTTGGTTCTCCTACTGGTTCGATAACCTTAGTCTCATCACTGAGGGAAATACCTACCGTTGTTGTGCTGCATCATCCCTTCCTCTTTGGGGAAATACCGACGTAGTTCAAGCAAACAGCACTCAACGCATTGTAGTATTACTCAACGCCAAGCCCTTTGACTGTCACACACATTTCTTGGTCTTGTGATACTCAGCATGTTTAAAGTCAACCCGTGCCCATCACACGACAATTCATGCCACCCTTTTCACAGCACCCAATGTGTATTACTACCTCCACAGTCCAGTTTTTCGATTCCCATTTCCCATGCTTATTAGCACGGATAGAGCACACCACCATAGTACATTCAGGGACGAAAGTCCTACTCTAATCCCGAGTTCAAATGCATCCTGATGAACAACAAAATTTGAAAAGAAAAATATAAAAAAATTCAAAAAAATCTGAATTTTTATTGTAAACTTTGACAAATATTTTGCATGCTTGCAAAATTTTAGCGCGAGATGACATTCGTGGAAGTCATGGTAAAATCGATGCTCCAAAAATGCAAGTGTTGAAAACATTCTGCAGTACTGTTTTTTTTCCATGACTTCCACGAATGTTATCTCGCGCTAAATTTTTTGGTCGTTGATGTCAGAGGCTTCGCCCGACAAGATCTATCCAGCCAGCCTCCAAAGCAAGTGCTCCTGCTCCTCGGCGTGCCACCTCGCCTTCGCCTTTGCCATCGCCTGTGTTGCTGCCTCGCGCTCCGACAACTCGATGGCGAGCCGAAGCGCTTTGGCATTCTTGCGCCGGAGTCGCCGCGCATTCGAGTCTGCCGTCGTCAGGGAGCGGCGAAGGACCGACGTGAGGAGTGCGTCCTCGGGATCCAGCAACGCGCGTGCACATGCCTGGCGCCTCGCCAACGCCTCGCCCGCCGCCGCCCGCTCCCTTGCCCGTTGCCACTCGCGTCGTGCGGCCCGCTCTTCCAATTCGGGTGTCCTCGAGTGGACCCAGTGCCGGCGAGGGCACGAGCACCCAACGGTGGTCGTCGGTGACCTCCGAAGGTGGCTGAGAAGGGCGGGATGGCGTATCTGGAGTGGAGCGAAGCAGGCAGAGCCGCCGCCGGTACTGTGCACATGATGGGAGGGCCCGACAACATCGAACACATTGCGACGCCTGCGTAGTGCGATGCTGAGAGCGACCACATCCACGCCGGAGTCGTCGCTGCCAAAGCCGGAGCTGCTGCGGTCAGAATCCATAGATCTGATTGGGGAGAGGAGGGGACAGAGAGAGTGGAGTGGACTGAGTTGACTAAGGTCTAGGGTTTGTCGGGCGGGGATATTTGTGGGGTCACTACAGGCCACGGTGGGTTGGGCTAACGTGGTGGGCGTGCCCGGGCCGCCTCATATCCGCCCTACATGTGGGCTGGATATGGGGGGTGCTGGACAATCCGGGCGTTTGGGGTCGGTTTGGGCGCCCGGGTGGTTCAGTCTTTTTTACCGGTCAGTGATCGGTCTGCCAACCCAGACATTTGAGGTCGGTTTGAGGCGCCCAGATGTAGATGCTCTTATATTTTGGTCACACATAATGTAGGCTTATCCTTTCGTTGAAGCATGGGTATAGTATCACTGCATCATTTATATTACATGTGAACCTCCATTTTACATTGCCGGAACCTCTTGTATTTGAACGCGAACTTTTATATATGCACATCTCCATTCGGCGAAGCTTGGGTATAGTATCACAAACACATTTATATTACATGGGAACTTCCATTTTTACATTGTCAGAACCTCTTGGGTGTGAACGAGAACTTTTCTATACGGTGGATGTCGCATCCACCGACACTCTTCTACACCATGCAAGGTTCTGGATGATGATATTGTGTTGTAATGACATGTCACCTTCTAATTACCTCCATAAATCATTCACAACATATGAACGCACCATTTTATGTCTTCGCCAAAGGACACATCATGCAAGGTTTCCCGCGCGTTGATATTTGTGTTGTAATGACATGACAACTTCTAATTGCTTCCATACCCCATTCACAACATCTGAGATCACAGTTGTATGGTTTCACCAAGCACGTTTTCTGGACGTTGAAGATGCGCCCGCACCTAGCCTTGTCCACTTGCACTCTACCTCTTTTACATTTTTGTGCGAGTTGGTAGATGATAAAGGATTAGGGAGTGAGTGCTAGATGGTTAGATAGAGATAGGATTATCAGTGAGTGAGATAGCGGTATATAGTATCACCGCATCATTTGATTAAAGGGGGAACCTCCATTTTACACTGTCAGAACCATCCATACCCCGCATGAGGGCACCCTATCTTTTGAGTACGAGAACCTTCCTATAGGGTGGGCATTGCACCCACGTGCACCCTTCGACTCGCACTCTATCCCTTATACGCTGCACAAGCGTGATACGTCTCCAACGTATCTATAATTTTTTATTGTTCCATGCTATTATATTATCTGTTTTGGATGTTTTATATGCATTAATATGCTATTTTATATGATTTTAGGGACTAACCTATTAACCTAGAGCCCAGTGCCAGTTCCTGTTTTTTCCTTGTTTTAGAGTTTCGCAGAAAAGGAATACCAAACAGAGTCCAAACTTTAGAGTCCCCTCTTTCGTCTTCGTCTATCGGTAACTTTACTTGAGGCTATATTTTTATTCACCACATGATATGTGTTTTGCTTGGAGCGTCTTGTATGATTTGAGTCTTTGATTTTTAGTTTGCCACAATCATCCTTGTTGTACACACTTTTTGAGAGAGACACGCATGAATCATGATTTATTAGAATGCTCTTTGTGCTTCACTTATATCTTTTGAGCTAGGCAATATCGCTCTAGTGCTTCACTTATATCTTTTTAGAGCACGGCGGTGGCTTTATTTTATAGAAATTGATGAACTCTCGCACTTCACTTATATTATTTTGAGAGTCTCTAAACAGCATGGTAATTTGCTTCGGTTATAAAATTAGTCCTAATATGATAGGCATCCAAGAGGGATATAATAAAAACTTTCATATAAAGTGCATTGAATACTATGAGAAGTTTGATTCTTGATGATTGTTTTGAGATATGAAGATGGTGATATTAGAGTCATGCTAGTGGGGTAATTGTGAAATTGAGAAATACGTGTGTTAAGGTTTGTGGGTCCCGAAGCATGCACGTATGGTAACAGTTGTGTAACAAATTTGGAGCATGAGGTATTTTTTGATTGTCATCCTTTGTGTGGAGGTCGGGATCGCGCGATGGTTAACTCCTACCTACCCTTCCCCTAGGAGCATGCGCGTAGTACTTTGTTTCGATGACTAATAGATTTTTGCAATAAGTATGTGAGTTCTTTATGACTAATGTTGAGTCCATGGATTATACGCACTCTCACCTTTCCGCCATTGCTAGCCTCTCTTGTACCGCGCAACTCTCACCGGTACCATACACCCACCTTATACCTTCCTCAAAACAGCCACCATACCTACCTATTATGGCATTTCCATAGCCATTCCGAGATATATTGCCATGCAACTTTTCACCGTTCCGTTTATTATGACACGCACCATCATTGTCATATTGCTTTGCATGATCATGTAGTTGACATCGTATTTGTGGCAAAGCCACCTTTCATCATTTTTTATACATGTCGCTCTTGAGTCATTGCACATCCCGATACACCGCCAGAGGCATTCATATAGAGTCATATTTTGTTCTAGTTTCGAGTTGTAAGTAAATAGAAGTATGATGATCTTCCTTATTAGAGCATTGTCCCATGTGAGGAAATAAAAGAAAAAAAAGAGAAAAAAGAGAAAAAAAGAGAGAAAAAGAAAAAAAAGAGAAAAGAAAGAGAAAAGAAAGAAAAAAGAAAAATGAGAGAAAAAGAGAGAAGGGGCAATGTTACTATCCTTTTTCCATACTTGTGCTTCAAAGTAGCACCATGATCTTCATGATAGAGAGTCTCTTATGATATCACTTTCATATACTAGTGAGAATTTTCATTATAGAACTTGGCTTGTATATTCCAACGATGGGCTTCCTCAAATTGCCCTAGGTCTTCATGAGCAAGCAAGTTGGATGCACACCCACTTAGTTTTCTTTTTGAGCTTTCATACACTTATAGCTCTAGTGCATCCGTTGCATGGCAATCCCTACTCACTCACATTGATATCTATTGATGGGCATCTCCATAGCCCGTTGACACGCCTAGTTGATGTGAGACTATCTCCCTCTTTTTGTCTTCTCCACAACCACCTTCTATTCCACCTATAGTGCTATGTCCATGGCTCACGCTCATGTATTGCGTGAAAGTTGAAAAGGTTTGAGAACATCAAAAGTATGAAACAATTGCTTGGCTGAAACCGGGGTTGTGCATGATTTGAGTATTTTGTATGACGAAGATGGAGCATAGCCAAACTATATGATTTTGTAGGGATAAGCTTTCTTTGGCTATGTTATTTTGAGAGGACATAATTATTTTATTAGTATGCTTGAAGTATTATTGTTTTTATGTCAATATTAAACTTTTGTTTTGAATCATACGGATCTGAACATTCATGCCACAATAAAGAGAATTACATGGATAAATATGTTAGGTAGCATTCCACATCAAAAATTCTGTTTTTATCATTTACCTACTCGAGGACGAGAAGGAATTAAGCTTGGGGATGCTTGATACGTCTTCAACGTATCTATAATTTTTGATTGTTCCATGCTATTATATTATCTGTTTTGGATGTTTTATATGCATTAATATGCTATTTTATATGATTTTTGGGACTAACCTATTAACCTAGAGCCCAGTGCCAGTTCCTGTTTTTTCCTTGTTTTAGAGTTTCGCAGAAAAGGAATACCAAACGGAGTCCAAACGGAATGAAACTTTCGCGATGATTTTTCTTGGACCAGAAGACATCCAGAGGTTTCCCGCGCGTTGATATTTGTGTTGTAATGACATGACAACTTCTAATTGCTTCCATACCCCATTCACAACATCTGAGATCACAGTTGTATGGTTTCACCAAGCACGTTTTCTGGACGTTGAAGACGCGCCCCCACCTAGCCTTGTCCACTTGCATCTACCTCTTTTACATTTTTGTGCGAGTTGGTAGATGATAAAGGATTAGGGAGTGAGTGCTAGATAGTTAGATAGAGATAGGATTATTAGTGAGTGAGATAGCGGTATATAGTATCACCGCATCGTTTGATTAAAGGGGGAACCTCCATTTTACACTGTCAGAACCATCCATACCCCGCATGAGGGCACCCTATCTTTTGAGTACGAGAACCTTCCTATAGGGTGGGCATTGCACCCACGTGCACCCTTCGACTAGCACTATATCCCTTATACGCTGCACGAGCGTGATACGTCTCCAACGTATCTATAATTTTTTATTGTTCCATGCTATTATATTATCTGTTTTGGATGTTTTATATGCATTAATATGCTATTTTATATGATTTTTGGGACTAACCTATTAACCTAGAGCCCAGTGCCAGTTCCTGTTTTTTCCTTGTTTTAGAGTTTCGCAGAAAAGGAATACCAAACAGAGTCCAAACGGAATGAAACTTTCGCGATGATTTTTCTTGGACCAGAAGACATCCAGAGGACTTGGAGTACACGTCAGGAAAGCCACGAGGCGGCCACAAGGTTGGAGGGCGCGCCCAGGGGGGTAGGGCGCGCCCCCCACCCTTGTGGGCCCCTCGTGACTCCACCGACCTATTTCTTCAGCCTATATATTCTCAAATACCCCAAAACCTATCAGGAGAGCCACGAAACCACTTTTCCGCCGCCGCAACCTTCTGTACCCATGAGATCCCATCTTGGGGCCTTTTCCGGCATCCTGCCGGAGGGGGATTCGATCATGGAGGGCTTCTACATCAACACCATTGCCTCTCCGATGAAGCGTGAGTAGTTTACCACATTCCTACGGGTCCATAGCTAGTAGCTAGATGGCTTTTTCTCTCTCTTTGATTCTCAATACAAAGTTCTCCTCGATGTTCTTGGAGATCTATTCGATGTAATACTCTTTTGCGGTGTGTTTGCCGAGATCCGATGAATTGTGTATTTATGATCAACTTATCTATGAATATTATTTGAATCTTCTCTGAATTCTTTTATGCATGATTTGATATCTTTGCAAGTCTCTTCGAACTATCGATTTGGTTTGGCCAACTAGATTGGTTTTTCTTGCAATGGGAGAAGTGCTTAGCTTTGGGTTCAATCTTGCGGTGTCCTTTCCCAGTGACAGCAGGGGCAGCAAGGCACGTATTGTATTGTTGCCATCGAGGATAAAAAGATGGGGTTTTCATCATATTGCTTGAGTTAATTCCTCTACATCATGTCATCTTACTTAATGCGTTACTCTGTTCTTCATGAACTTAATACTCTAGATGCAGGCAGGAGTCAGTCGATGTGTGGAGTAATAGTAGTAGATGCAGAATCGTTTCGGTCTACTTGACACGGACGTGATGCCTATATTCATGATCATTGCCTTAGATATCGTCATAACTTTGCGCTTTTCTATCAATTGCTCGGCAGTAATTTTTTTACCCACCGTAATAATTTCTATCTTGAGAGAAGCCTCTAGTGAAACCTATTGCTCCCGGGTCTACTTTCCATCATATAATCTTCTACTTTCCATCATATAAGTTTCTGATCTACAATTTTAGTTTCCTATTTACTTTCTTTGCAATCTTTTACTTTCCGTGCCATAAACCAAAAATACCAAAAATATTACTTTACCGTTTATCCATCTCTATCAGATCTCACTTTGCAAATAACCGTGAAGGGATTGACAACCCCTTTATCGTGTTGGGTGCAAGTTGGTGTTTGTTTGTGCAGGTATTCGGTGGCTTGGGCGTTGTCTCCTACTGGATTGATACCTTGGTTCTCAAAACTGAGGGAAATACTTACTCTATTTTGCTGCATCACCCTTTCCTCTTCAAGGGAAAAACCAACGCAAGCTCAAGAGGTAGCAGGAAGAATTTCTGGCGCCGTTGCCGGGAAGATCTACGCCAAGTCGAGACATACCAAGTACCCGTCATAAACTCTCATCCCTTGCATTACATTATCCGCCATTCGCCTCTCCTTTTCCTCTCCTCCACTTCTAAAACGATTTTCAAATTTTTTTGCCTTTTCTTCGCCCCTCTTCCGTTCGTCTTCTCTTCTTGCTTTTTGTGTGCTTGTGCGTTAGACCGCTTGTCTCGCAACTATGGCTAGTTTCCCCGTCATTGTTAACACTCCCGATAACGAAGTTATTAATTTTAAACAAAGGGAGGGAGAAAACTTAAAAGATGCTTGGTATAGGATTTGCAATGCTCGAAATAGATCTACTCAAAAGCAACCTACTCCCGTTCTTCTTCGCAACTTTTATGTGTGCATTACTCCTTGGAATAGATATGTTCTAGATACCATAACTGGAGGGAATTTCTTCGGTAGCCATACTTGTGATTCTTGCAATGCCATGATAGATTTGTTTGGCCCACCACCTCTTTTGGTCAATGAAACTGTTTTAACCTTGGAGCATGTAATGCAAAGGCTTGATATTATTGAAAATAAGGTTGCTACCGTTGAGTTGATTGAAAATTTGGATAAAAAGATTCATAATCAGATTACTCAATATGGATCTAAAGTAGGAGTTACTTTAAAGAATCTTAGAGAAAAAGAACCCATAGTTAACGAAAAGATAGATCAAGATTCTACTAGAATTGGCAAAATAGAAGATATTATTACCAATTTGGGTTCCGCTTTTTCCTCTGTCAAAACTACTCCAAAGACTTCTCCTACTAAAATTGCCAAGTTTATCTATGTTCCAAAGGATAGGGGTGAATCTTTTGGTAAAGACAATGAAGATATCAAATCTATAAGCATTTACCCCAACTTTTTTGATATTATTAAGGAACCAATTGCTACTGATGAATTCCTTGATTTATTGCCTAGGAGTTTAACCATTTATCAAACCAAATAACCTCCTAAGGATACTAAGTGTGTAATTGAAGAGTTGCATGCCAAAGATGATAATACCTAGATCTATTTGTGTTTTATGCCTAGCTAAGGGCGTTAATCAATAGCGCTTGTTGGGAGGCAACCCAATTTTATTTTTGTTTTTTGCTTTTTAGGTTCTGTTTAGTAATAAATAATTCATCTAGCCTCTGGTTAGATGTGGTTTTATGTTTTAATTAGTGTTTGTGCCAAGTAAGACCTTTGGGATAGCTTATGGTGATAGTTGATTTGATCTTGCTGAAAAACAGAAACTTTTGCGCCCAGGAAAATAATTTTTATAATTCACAGAAGAGTGATTTTGAGTTGATTATTTCTGCATAAGATTAATAAACAAATTGTTTAGGTCGTCCTAATTTTTCAGAATTTTTGGAGTTACAGAAGTATTAGAGATTTCCAGATTGCTACAGACTGTTCTGTTTTTGATAGATTCTGTTTTCTATGTGTTGTTTTCTTATTTTGATGAATCTATGGCTAGTATCGGGGGGTATGAACCATGGAAAAGTTGGAATATAGTATATATTACACCAATATAAATAAAGAATGAGTTCACAACAGTAACAAAAGTGGTGATTTATTTTCTTATACTAACGGAGCTTATGAGATTTTCTGTTGAGTTTTGTGTTGTGAAGTTTTCAAGTTTTGGGTAAAGATTTGATGGACTATGGAATAAGGAGTGGCAAGAGCCTAAGCTTGGGGATGCCCAAGGCATCCCAAGGTAATATTCAAGGACAACCGAGAGCCTAAGCTTGGGGATGCCCCGGGAAGGCATCCCCTCTTTCGTCTTCGTCTATCGGTAAATTTACTTGAGGCTATATTTTTATTCACCACATGATATGTGTTTTGCTTGGAGCGTGTTGTATGATTTGAGTCTTTGATTTTTAGTTTGCCACAATCATCCTTGTTGTACACACTTTTTGAGAGAGACACGCATGAATCATGATTTATTAGAATGCTCTTTGTGCTTCACTTATATCTTTTGAGCTAGGCAATATCGCTCTAGTGCTTCACTTATATCTTTTTAGAGCACGGCGGTGGCTTTATTTTATAGAAATTGATGAACTCTCGCACTTCACTTATATTATTTTGAGAGTCTCTAAACAGCATGGTAATTTGCTTCGGTTATAAAATTAGTCCTAATATGATAGGCATCCAAGAGGGATATAATAAAAACTTTCATATAAAGTGCATTGAATACTATGAGAAGTTTGATTCTTGATGATTGTTTTGAGATATGAAGATGGTGATATTAGAGTCATGCTAGTGGGGTAATTGTGAAATTGAGAAATACATGTGTTAAGGTTTGTGGGTCCCGAAGCATGCACTTATGGTAACAGTTGTGTAACAAATTTGGAGCATGAGGTATTTTTTGATTGTCATCCTTTGTGTGGAGGTCGGGATCGCGCGATGGTTAACTCCTACCAACCCTTCCCCTAGGAGCATGCGCGTAGTACTTTGTTTCGATGATTAATAGATTTTTGCAATAAGTATGTGAGTTCTTTATGACTAATGTTGAGTCCATGGATTATACGCACTCTCACCTTTCCGCCATTGCTAGCCTCTCTTGTACCGCGCAACTCTCACCGGTACCATACACCCACCTTATACCTTCCTCAAAACAGCCACCATACCTACCTATTATGGCATTTCCATAGCCATTCCGAGATATATTGCCATGCAACTTTCCACCGTTCCGTTTATTATGACACGCACCATCATTGTCATATTGCTTTGCATGATCATATAGTTGACATCGTATTTGTGGCAAAGCCACCTTTCATCATTTTTTATACATGTCGCTCTTGAGTCATTGCACATCCCGGTACACCGCCAGAGGCATTCATATAGAGTCATATTTTGTTCTAGTTTCGAGTTGTAACTTTTGAGTTGTAAGTAAATAGAAGTATGATGATCTTCCTTATTAGAGCATTGTCCCATGTGAGGAAATAAAAGAAAAAAAAGAAAAAAAAGAAAAAAAAAGAGAAAAAAGAGAAAAAAAGAGAAAAAAAAGAGAAAAGAAAGAGAAAAGAAAGAAAAAAGAAAAATGAGAGAAAAAGAGAGAAGGGGCAATGTTACTATCCTTTTTCCATACTTGTGCTTCAAAGTAGCACCATGATCTTCATGATAGAGAGTCTCCTATGATATCACTTTCATATACTAGTGGGAATTTTCATTATAGAACTTGGCTTGTATATTCCAACGATGGGCTTCCTCAAATTGCCCTAGGTCTTCATGAGCAAGCAAGTTGGATGCACACCCACTTAGTTTTCTTTTTGAGCTTTCATACACTTATAGCTCTAGTGCATCCGTTGCATGGCAATCCCTACTCACTCACATTGATATCTATTGATGGGAATCTCCATAGCCCGTTGACACGCCTAGTTGATGTGAGACTATCTCCCTCTTTTTGTCTTCTCCACAACCACCTTCTATTCCACCTATAGTGCTATGTCCATGGCTCACGCTCATGTATTGCGTGAAAGTTGAAAAGGTTTGAGAACATCAAAAGTATGAAACAATTGCTTGGCTGAAACCGGGGTTGTGCATGATTTGAGTATTTTGTATGACGAAGATGGAGCATAGCCAAACTATATGATTTTGTAGGGATAAGCTTTCTTTGGCTATGTTATTTTGAGAGGACATAATTATTTTATTAGTATGCTTGAAGTATTATTGTTTTTATGTCAATATTAAACTTTTGTTTTGAATCATACGGATCTGAACGTTCATGCCACAATAAAGAGAATTACATGGATAAATATGTTAGGTAGCATTCCACATCAAAAATTCTGTTTTTATCATTTACCTACTCAAGGACGAGCAGGAATTAAGCTTGGGGATGCTTGATACGTCTTCAACGTATCTATAATTTTTGATTGTTCCATGCTATTATATTATCTGTTTTGGATGTTTTATATGCATTAATATGCTATTTTATATGATTTTTGGGACTAACCTATTAACCTAGAGCCCAGTGCCAGTTCCTGTTTTTTCCTTGTTTTAGAGTTTCGCAAAAAAGGAATACCAAACGGAGTCCAAACGGAATGAAACTTTCGCGATGATTTTTCTTGGACCAGAAGACATCCAGAGGTTTCCCGCGCGTTGATATTTGTGTTGTAATGACATGACAACTTCTAATTGATTCCATACCCCATTCACAACATCTGAGATCACAGTTGTATGGTTTCACCAAGCACGTTTTCTGGACGTTGAAGACGCGCCCCCACCTAGCCTTGTCCACTTGCATCTACCTCTTTTACATTTTTGTGCGAGTTGGTAGATGATAAAGGATTAGGGAGTGAGTGCTAGATAGTTAGATAGAGATAGGATTATTAGTGAGTGAGATAGCGGTATATAGTATCACCGCATCGTTTGATTAAAGGGGGAACCTCCATTTTACACTGTCAGAACCATCCATACCCCGCATGAGGGCACCCTATCTTTTGAGTACGAGAACCTTCCTATAGGGTGGGCATTGCACCCACGTGCACCCTTCGACTAGCACTCTATCCCTTATACGCTGCACGAGCGTGATACGTCTCCAACGTATCTATAATTTTTTATTGTTCCATGCTATTATATTATCTGTTTTGGATGTTTTATATGCATTAATATGCTATTTTATATGATTTTTGGGACTAACCTACTAACCTAGAGCCCAGTGCCAGTTCCTGTTTTTTCCTTGTTTTTGAGTTTCGCAGAAAAGGAATACCAAACAGAGTCCAAACAGAATGAAACTTTCGGGATGATTTTTCTTGGACCAGAGAACATCCAGAGGACTTGGAGTACATGTTAGGAAAGCCACGAGGCGGCCACAAGGTTGGAGGGCGCGCCCCCACCCTTGTGGGCCCCTCGTGACTCCACCGACCTATTTCTTCAGCCTATATATTCTCAAATACCCCAAAACCTATCAGGAGAGCCACGAAACCACTTTTCCGCCGCCGCAACCTTCTGTACCCATGAGATCCCATCTTGGGGTCTTTTCCGGCATCCTGCCGGAGGGGGATTCGATCATGGAGGGCTTCTACATCAACACCATTGCCTCTCCGATGAAGCGTGAGTAGTTTACCACAGACCTACGGGTCCATAGCTAGTAGCTAGATGGCTTTTTCTCTCTCTTTGATTCTCAATACAAAGTTCTCCTCGATGTTCTTGGAGATCTATTCGATGTAATACTCTTTTGCGGTGTGTTTGCCGAGATCCGATGAATTGTGGATTTATGATCAACTTATCTATGAATATTATTTGAATCTTCTCTGAATTATTTTATGCATGATTTGATATCTTTGCAAGTCTCTTCGATCTATCGATTTGGTTTGGCCAACTAGATTGGTTTTTCTTGCAATGGGAGAAGTGCTTAGCTTTGGGTTCAATCTTGCGGTGTCCTTTCCCAGTGACAGCAGGGGCAGGAAGGCACGTATTGTATTGTTGCCATCGAGGATAAAAAGATGGGGTTTTCATCATATTGCTTGAGTTAATTCCTCTACATCATGTCATCTTACTTAATGCGTTACTCTGTTCTTCATGAACTTAATACTCTAGATGCAGGCATGAGTCGGTCGATGTGTGGAGTAATAGTAGTAGATGCAGAATCGTTTCGGTCTACTTGACACGGATGTGATGCCTATATTCATGATCATTGCCTTAGATATCATCATAACTTTGCGCTTTTCTATCAATTGCTCGGCAGTAATTTTTTTACCCACCGTAATAATTTCTATCTTGAGAGAAGCCTCTAGTGAAACCTATCGCTCTCGGGTCTACTTTCCATCATATAATCTTCTACTTTCCATCATATAAGTTTCTGATCTACAATTTTAGTTTCCTATTTACTTTCTTCGCAATCTTTTACTTTCCGTTCCATAAACCAAAAATACCAAAAATATTACTTTACCGTTTATCCATCTCTATCAGATCTCACTTTGCAAATAACCGTGAAGGGATTGACAACCCCTTTATCGCGTTGGGTGCAAGTTCGTGTTTGTTTGTGCAGGTATTCGATGGCTTGCGCGTTGTCTCCTACTGGATTGATACCTTGGTTCTCAAAACTGAGGGAAATACTTACTCTACTTTGCTGCATCACCCTTTCCTCTTCAAGGGAAAAACCAACGCAAGCTCAAGAGGTAGCAGAGCGTTGGTCTCGATGACATAGGATTAGAGAGAGATAGTGATAGATAGATAGTTAGATAGATAGATATAGATGTAGAGAGGATTTGTTTGTGAGCGAGAGAGCGGTATAGTTTCACCGCATCGCTTAGATTGCACAGGAACCTACATTTTACATTGTCGGAACCATGCATGCTCGAACCTTTCTACATGGTGGATGTTACAAATTGACTAACATATTTAAAAAAATACATAATTTAATGGATAACATGACATGTTTGGTAGATAGATAGATGATTGTTTGCGAGTGGGAGAGGAGTACAAAGTATCACCACATCGATAGGTTACACATGAACCTCCATTTTATATTGTTAGAACCATGCATACCCGTATATCGGCACCTTATTTTTGTCTACGAGAGCCTTCCCATAGGGTGAACATTGTACCCTCTGACTGACGGAGTCGAATCTAACAGATCTCAGGTAGGGGTCCCGAGCTAATAGCCTTGGCACAATGATAACATGACACAATGGGACACGATGTTTACCTAGGTTCAAACCCTCTCAAAGAGGTACATCTCAGGTAGGGGGTCCCGAGCTGATAGCCTTGGCACAATGATAACATGACACAATGGGACACGATGTTTACCTAGGTTCAGGCCCTCTCAAAGAGGTAAAATCCTACGCTTTTCTTTGATTGTATTGATGAATGGGGTACCAAGTATAGGTTGGTCTACCACAAGATCGTGTATGAAGAGTTGGCCTCTACGGTCTACACTCCTCGGTTTATATAGACACCGGGGGTACCTAGGGTTACACATAAGTCGGTTACATCTAACGATAAGCATGTCGAAGATTGTATTCATGCCTTGGAGTGTGCGCCAAGTCTTCGGAAGATTCTATCTTAATTCCTTTACAGGGCCCGGCGAATGTGGCCCACTGGTTGGTCATTTGGGGGTCCTCGGCCCAGCCCACATCTCCTGGGAGCCGGCGTGGTCGCCCCCCCCCCTTATCCAGGACACCATCTGTTGGGGATATAACTATTGAGTATAAACCGCCCAGGAGGGGCCGGGTTATGCTCATAGTGATTTACCTGTATTGAAGCCCATGAAGACATAGAAGATGGCGACTTACGAAGGAGATTTAATAAGAAGGCCCAAAGCCCAAAGGCGAGTTAGGGCCCATAGATGTAAACCGCCATAAGTATATGACTTGTATTGTAAGATAGGAAAGAGTGGATACCGAGCCGAACACGTTTATGAGCCGGCCGGGATTCTGTGAACCGCCGGGCGTCAACCTGTGTATATAAAGGGACGACCCGGCGGCGGTTTAGGGACAAGAAACAACAGATCGAGAGCCAGGTTAAGGGTATTCGCTCCCTGGTCATCGAAACCCTAGCAATACCACCTCAAACTGGATTAGGCCTTCACCTTCACCGCAAGGGGCCGAACCAGTATAAACTCCCCGTTTCCTTTGTCCTGATTAACCCCTTTAAACTAACCTCATTGCGATGGCTCCACGACTAAGTCCTCACACTAGGACATCTGCCGTGACTATTCCACGACAGTTGGCGCCCACCGTGGGGCCAGCGCACGGTGGTTTCGAGTTCTTGAAGGGCAACTTTGAAGGGATCAAAGGATACGCTGTGGGCCGGATGACCAAGAGTCGTCGCGGCAAGCTCTACATCGACGACGAAGGCTGGGGCCCCGAGGCCGGCTCAATTGAGTACGGGTACCGGGTCCCCTTTGGTGGAATTCACGTCTTCATTGGCAAGATCGGCGAACCGGGCCCTGAGCCGGACACCTGCACCAACATCATCGAGACGGCTCAGTGTGCAAAACCCGCCCGAGTTCAGCCCGCCATGAGTCATGCCTTCGTGGGATTCATCAATGGTGCGGAATCTGAGGATCAATCGGTATTTGACGGTGAGACAGTTGTCTATTCTGATGGCGAGTCATCCACCGGTGAAACCGAGTCATTGTACCGACTGCAAGACGGTCGGCTTGGGGGCTGTTCCGATGGCGATAGTATTTCGGACCCCTATGAGCCGCCGAACCGGGGTGCAATCTTCATGGCCGGTACGTAGCCAGTGCAACACTCTTCAACTGCAGCGGCATTGATTTTCGGGTCAGCAGCGGCGACGGCAGCCGAGGCAGGAGGCCCTGCGCGCCCGCCGGCTCAAGTCTTGTCCGGTTTACTAGACGCCTTGGCAACACTGCTGACGATGGAGGTTAACCCGGATAATCAAGATCAGCATAACGCGGAAGTCGTGAAATTGCGAGATCAGATAGCTCAAGCTAAGGAAGACCTGGCAGCTGAAGATCCCAGGATGGCTGCGGAGCGGGTTACGTTGGATGCTCAGGCGCAGCGGATTCAGTCGGAGTCTTACTGGCTCATGCTAGATCAGAACGCTTCAAACAAAGTCATAAGGAGGAGGCATCAGTCTCGCCTGCCACCGGTTTACGAGGCGAGGAACCTCTTTAACATGCCAGGAGCAGGAACCAGTAACCCGCCAGTGGCAGACCGGGTTGAAGCGCCTGGGACGGGAGCGCCGGTTCAGCCGCGCACCACGGATCCGCCTCATCAGAACAATATCCCGCCGCAACACATGCCAACACCACCGGGTCATTACTCTAACCCTTTGGATAACATGATCGCTGCGGCGTCACGATTGGCGGCTATCCCGGTTGAAGGCGAGTCTCCAACGGCGGTTGAGATGCGGAGGGCTAGAGAGCTCCTTCAGACAGCATTGGTTCAGCAGCAGGCTTATTCTTACAGTCGAAGCCGGATTCATTCCACCCCTCGCCCAAGCCGGAGTTACAGTAGGCATATTGATGAACTAGCTTCGTGGACATAACCCGGCGGGCGGTGGTGCTGATGCTCAGAACGTGGTGGATCAAGGTAGAGCACGTCGAGAGGCCGAGCTGGCGGCGCAATATTGTAGGGGATCGTAGCAGAATTTTAAAATTTTCTACGCATCACCAAGATCAAACTATGGAGTCATCTAGCAACGAGAGAGGGGAGTGCATCTACATACCCTTGTAGATCGCGAGCGGAAGCGTTCAAGAGAACGGGGTTGATGGAGTCGTACTCGTCGTGATCCAAATCACCGATGACCGAGCGCCGAACGGATGGCACCTCCGTGTTCAACACACGTACGGTTGGGAGAGACGTCTCCTCCTTCTTGATCCAGCAAGGGGGAAGGAGAGGTTGATGAGGATCCAGCAGCACGACGGTGTGGTGGTGGAAGCAGCGGGATCTCGGAAGGGCTTCACCAAGCACCAACGAGAGGGAGAGGTGTCACGGGAGGAGAGGGAGGCGCCAGGGGCTGGGGTGTGTCCTCCCTCCCACCCCTCCACTATTTATAGGGGGAAGGGGAGAGGGGGCCGGCCCCCTCAGATCCAATCTGAGGGGAGGGGCGGCGGCCAAGGGGGTGGCTTGCCCCCCAAGCCAGGTGGAGGCGCCCCCCCAACCCTAGGGTTCCCAACCCTAGGCGCAGGGGAGGCCCATAGGGGGGCGCACCAGCCCACCAGGGGCTGGTTCCCTTCCCACTTCAGCCCATGGGGCCCTCCGGGATAGGTGGCCCCACCCGGTGGACCCCCGGGACCCTTCCGGTGGTCCCGGTACAATACCGATTACCCCCGAAACCTTCCCGGTGGCCGAAACTGGACTTCCTATATACAATTCTTTACCTCCGGACCATTCCGGAACTCCTCGTGACGTCCGGGATCTCATCCGGGACTCCAAACAACTTTCGGGTTACCGCATACTAATATCTCTACAACCCTAGCGTCACCGAACCTTAAGTGTGTAGACCCTACGGGTTCGGGAGACACGCAGACATGACCGAGACGACTCTCCGGTCAATAACCAACAGCGGGATCTGGATACCCATGTTGGCTCCCACATGCTCCTCGATGATCTCATCGGATGAACCACGATGTCGAGGATTCAATCAATCCCGTACGCAATTCCCTTTGTTTATCGGTACGATACTTGCCCGAGATTCGATCGTCGGTATACCGATACCTTGTTCAATCTCGTTACCGGCAAGTCTCTTTACTCGTTTCCGTAACACATCATCCTGTGAACAACTCCTTGATCACATTGAGCTCATTATGATGATGTCCTACCGAGTGGGCCCAGAGGTACCTCTCCGTCACACGGAGTGACAAATCCCAGTCTCGATTCGTGCCAACCCAACAGACACTTTCGGAGATACCCGTAGTGCACCTTTATAGCCACCCAGTTACGTTGTGACGTTTGGTACACCCAAAGCACTCCTACGGTATCCGGGAGTTGCACAATCTCATGGTCTAAGGAAAAGTTACTTGACATTGGAAAAGCTTTAGCAAACGAACTACACGATCTAGTGCTAGGCTTAGGATTGGGTCTTGTCCATCACATCATTCTCCTAATGATGTGATCCCGTTATCAATGACATCCAATGTCCATGGTCAGGAAACCGTAACTATCTATTGATCAACGAGCTAGTCAACTAGAGGCTTACTAGGGACATGTTGTGGTCTATGTATTCACACATGTATTACGATTTCCGGATAACACAATTATAGCATGAATAACATACAATTATCATGAACAAGGAAATATAATAATAACCATTTTATTATTGCCTCTAGGGCATATTTCCAACAAATATGCGGCCCGTCAACCTTCTCCGGTTCGTCCGACAACTTCGGTGGAGCCAGGTGTAACCTTTAGGAATTTGGGCGTGCCATGTTTAGTGCCGGCCATACATAATGAGCGTCTGCCCAAGGATTTTAAGGGTCCTCGCAAGGTGCCTAACTATACAGCCGATTTACCTCCTGAAGCATGGATCGAGAGTTATGAGATGGCCATGGAATTGCTAGATGTTAGCGATGCGGCATGTGCTAAATATTTCCCCCTGATGTTGGATGGAACGGCTCGCACTTGGTTGAAGGGGCTCCCTGCCAACTCCATTGGGTCATGGGCCGAGTTAAAGGCCCGGTTTATCCAGAATTTCAAAGATACGTGCAAGCAGCCTATGTCAATTGTGGATCTGGATGCCTGTGTCCAAGAAGAGGGTGAGTCCACAACCCATTGGGTGCGCCGGGTTTCGACCATCTTACATTCATCGGATCGCATCAATGCCGGTTCAGCGGTCATAATGTTGGAGAAGAATTGTCGTTTTACGCCTCTTAAGCAGAAGTTGGGTCGGCTCAAGCGCCACTGCAATGACATGGGAGAGCTGATGGTGGCTCTGGTTAAGTACGCTGACTCTGATGGTACCAAGGACCCCAAGTCTGATGATGACAAGCCGGGAAAGGGAAAGAAGAGCAGCAGCACCAGAGGACAGCAGCATAATCCGGCGAATCAAGGAGGCAATGGTAAGCGCAAAGCTGATAATAGTTTGGACTTTGTGGCTAACACCAACGCACAGAATAATGCCAGCGTCGTAAAGGTAAACCGCCCCCACGGGCCGGAGGGTCAGGATTTAATCTTGAGCAGATGCTAAATCAGCCCTGCCCAAGGCATGGGACGCGAGAAAGACCGTCTGGCCACCTCTGGAAGGATTGCTACATCATGAAGGAGTATAAAAATTCCAATCTTTTTCAAGACAATCATGGACCGAGTGGTGGTTCAGGGTCCGGTTCTCATGGGCCGGGTTACGGCGGTGGCGGTTCTAGTTCTGGATTCCAAGGTAATCAGGGCAATCAAGGCAATCAGGGTGGCTACCATCAACAGTCAGGTCAGGGGAATCAGCAGTAGCAATCCGGGTATTAGAGTAACCCAAAGCAGTTGAATAGTGGGCAGTACCACGTCTTCACCACAAATTTATGCAAACAGGATCAGAAGCTTCATAAAAGGGCAGTGAACGCCGTTGAACCGGCGGTTCCCCGTTACTTGCGCTGGTCTGAGCAGCCCATCGTGTGGAGTCGGGAAGATCACCCGCCCCGGGTTGATAATCCGGGTCACCTAGCATTGGTGGTTGCACCCCAGGTTGGAGGGTATAAGTTTACCAAGGTACTCATGGACGGAGGGAGCAGCATCAATATCCTTTATTACAAAACTTTCCATCGCATGGGGTTGACAGATAAAAATCTTAAACCGTCGAATACAGTTTTCCATGGTATGGCGCCTGGTAAGTCGGCGTACCCTGTTGGTAAGATAGCTCTGGAAGTTGCCTTTGGAGATGATCATGACTCTAGGTCAGAGACATTGACCTTTGAAGTAGTCAAGATTCACAGCCCGTATCACGCTCTGTTTGGACGGCCGGCTTATGCCAAGTTCATGGCACGGCCTTGTTATGTTTATCTGCAGCTCAAGATGCCGGGTTATAAGGGGACCATCACAGTACATGGGAGCCGAAAGATAGCCTTGGAATGTGAAGAAGGTGATGCGGCTTATGCTGAGTGGGTTTGTGCAACGGAGGAGTTAAAATTTTACAAGGACAATGTTGATCCGACGGATATGACGCCTTTGAAAAAGCCAACTACAGAGCATGATCCGGTTTTGAAGTTTAAATCGGCAGATGACACTAAGATGGTTGATTTTGTTCCTGGCGATTCATCCAAGCAATTCAGCATCAGTGCTAATATGGATCCGAAATAGGAAAGCCCGCTCATCGAGTTCATCCGTGAGAACCGGGACATCTTTGCATGGAAACCTTCTGACATGCCAGGTGTACCGAGGGAACTCGCTGAGCACACTCTCAATATTAATCCCAAGTTTAAACCGGTCAAGCAGTTTCTTCGTCGTTTCAATGAAGAAAGGCGTAAGGCCATTGGTGAGGAGGTAGCCCGGCTCTTGGCGGCTGGGTTTATTGTTGAAGTTTTTCATCCTGAGTGGTTGGCTAACCCGGTGCTGGTACTTAAGAAGAATGGCACTTGGCGCATGTGTGTGGACTACACGGATTTAAACAAGGCTTGTTCGGCTGATCCTTTTGCTCTCCCTCGTATTGATCAGATTATTGATGCTACGGCGGGTTGTGAGCGTTTGAGTTTTTTGGATGCTTATTCTGGTTATCATTAGATCAAGATGGCAGTTAAGGACCAAGATAAGACAGCTTTCATAACTCCCTTTGGAGCCTTCTGCTATGTGTCTATGCCTTTTGGGCTCAAGAGTGCCCAGGCGACTTACCAGCGATGTGTGCAGAATTATCTTCATAATCAGATTGGACGCAATATTCATGCTTATGTGGATGATATTGTGGTGAAATCCAGAAAGAAGGAGACGTTGATAGACGACTTGAAGGAAACCTTTGATAATCTCCGAGTTTATAAGATGATGCTTAATCCGGCCAAGTGTGTTTTTGGTGTGCCGGCGGGCAAGCTTTTGGGCTTTCTGGTGTCTAACAGGGGCATTGAAGCTAATCTGGAGAAGATCAAAGCCGTTACTTCTCTGGCTAAACCGGCGTGTATCAATGATGTTCAACGTCTGGCGGGTCGTATTGCGGCGCTAAGCCGGTTCATAAGCCGCCTCGGTGAGAAGGCCATCCCTTTGTATCAGATGATGAAAAAGACAGATGACTTCGTCTGGAGTGACGCTGCTAATGAGGCATTTGAGGCGCTTAAGAAGCAGCTGGCTGAGCCGCCGGTCCTAGCTGCGCCCGTTGATAAGGAGCCGCTGTTGTTATATGTGGCTGCTAATAGCCGGGCTGTCAGTGTGGCTATTGTGGTTGAAAGGAAAGAGGCAGGCAAGGAATATCCAGTTCAACGGCCGGTTTATTATATCAGCGAAGTGCTTATTGAGTCTAAGCAGAGATACCCACATTGGCAGAAGCTTGTATATGGGGTTTTCATGGCAAGCCGGAAGCTTAAGCAATATTTTCAGGGTCACCCCATTACTGTGGTTAGCTCTGCTCCTTTAGGAGATATCATCCAAACCAGGGAAGCAATAGGTCGGGTTGCCAAATGGGCCATTGAACTTGGGCCTCATGGTTTGAAGTATATGTCTCGCATGGCCATCAAGTCTCAAGCACTGGTGGATTTCATCAATGACTGGACAGAGCTGCAGATGCCTGAGGAAAAACCAGATAACACGTATTGGACTATTCACTTTGATGGGTCCAGGCAATTGGAGGGCTCGGGGGCTGGAGTTGTGCTAGCTTCCCCTCGAGGTGATAAATTTTGTTATGTTCTCCGTTTGACGTTCCCTTGCACTAACAATGCAGCTGAATATGAGGCCTTGCTCCACGGTCTTCGGATGGCTAAGGAGATGAACTTAAGCCGGGTAAGGTGCTTTGGTGACTCAGATTTGGTGGCTCAACAAGTCTCTGGTACTTGGGATTCTAGGGATCCCCTCATGGTGGCTTATCAACGAGAGGTGGATGTTATTGCTGGTCACTTCAAGGGTTATCAAGTTGAGCATGTTGATCGGAGGAAAAATGAAGCGGCTGATGCCTTAAGCCGGTTGGGTTCTCAACGTAAACCGGTGCCACCTAATGACTTTCTTGACGTTTTGCATAACCCGTCGGTCAAGTTACCTACAGAGGAGGATTTGGCTATTCCTGACCCGGAAGCTCAGTCGGTGGCGGCTCTTCATGTTATTCCTGATTGGACAGTTCCATATTTGGCATATATGACCCAGGGCGAGTTACCTGAGGATGAAACCTTGGCCAGGCAAATAACCCGGTGGTCCAAGTCAATGACAATTGTCAATGGAGAGCTGCACCATTGCAGTGTTACCGGGGCGTTTCAGCATTGTGTTTCTCCTGAAGAAGGCTGTGAGATTCTGCGTGAGATCCATGAAGGAGATTGTGGTCATCACGCGGCTCTAAATCTCTTGTAGCCAAGGCTTTTCGTCACGGTTTTTATTGGCTGACGGCTCATGCTGATGCTGAGGACTTGGTCAAAAAATGTGACGGTTGTCAGAAGTTTTCACGTCGAGCTCATGTTCCGGCTCAGGAGTTGAGAATGATTCCAATCACTTGGCCGTTTGCAGTTTGGGGGCTTGATATGGTTGGACCTTTTAAGAGGTCCAAGGATAAGAAGACCCACCTCTTGGTGGCGGTTGATAAATTCACTAAGTGGGTAGAGGCAGAGCCAGTCAGTAAGTGTGATGCAGCAACGGCGGTTCAATTCATGAAGAAGGTGATCTTCCATTTTGGCTTTCCACACAGCATTGTAACGGACAATGGCACTAATCTCTCCAAGGGTGCTATGAAAGAATTTTGTCAACGTGAGCATATCCGGCTTGATGTATCGTCGGTGGCTCACCCCCAATCTAATGGTCAAGCTGAGAGAGCCAATCAAGAGATCCTGAGAGGCATCAAGCCCCGGCTTATGGTTCCCTTACAGAGGACGCCGGGTTGTTGGGTAGAGGAGTTACCCTCGGTGCTATGGAGCATCAACACAATGCCCAACAGATCTACGGGTTACACGCCTTTTTTCATGGTTTATGGAGCAGAGGCGGTTCTCCCCAGAGCCAGGTTAAGGGTATTTGCTCCCTGGTCTTCGAAACCCTAGCAATACCACCTCAAACTGGATTAGGCCTTCACCTTCACCGCAAGGGGCCGAACCAGTATAAACTCCCCGTGTCCTTTGTCCTGATTAACCCCTTTAAACTAACCTCATTGCGATGGCTCCACGACTAAGTCCTCACACTAGAACATCTGCCGTGACTATTCCACGACACCATCAGTAGCCACTGAACTGGTCTTCAAGCCGAGTACACTGCTCGGCCTCTCTGAGTGGTTCTTCATCTTCAGTCTTCGGCCTTACAGATGAGTTCAACAAACTCTATATCTCTGCCTTTCCGAATTAGCACCTCACCCGAGAAAATCCTCGGATCCGAAGTCTTTGTGTCGAAGTCGTTGTCTTAAGAGCTAAGTAAGTTTCCACCGAGTACGAGTCGCAGGTCCCACTTTGACAGCTTTTTTAGCGTGCCACTTGGTCAAGACGTCAGTATATGGTCTGAGCGGGCCATCATCGATATGTCCAATCAAACGTGTTGTAACGGGCCCCGAGACACATCTTAGGTGGCATCATTACTTTCTTTGGGCCGGAAATGGGTCCAACCGGACAGCAAATTAGATGCGCATCTGCGCAAATCCAAACGAATGCGGGCGGACGAAATGCGGCAGCGCGTTGGAGTTGCCCTTAACAACGTCAGTGATTGGCACCCGGATGACATGGCTTTCTTTTACTCCCTCCCTACCTAAATATAAGTCTTTTTAGAGATTTTTATATAGACTACATACGGATGTGTATAGGCATATGTTAGAGTGTAGATTCACTCATTTTGCTTCGTATGTAATCAATATTGGAATTTTAAAAAAACTTATATTTAAGAATGGAGGAAGTATATGTGAAAAATTGTCTTGCGGGTTGTGCTTCCCATGCGTTGTGGTGGCCCGTTTTAAAACGCATCACAGAGATGAGATGAGTCCGTGACGCTGTTCGTGGGCAGTGCGCTACAACATATATAAACAACACCTGGATCTAAAAAAAAGCCTCTATGATCTTTTACCGCAAGGTGCTGGTAGAAACCACGGATTTTACTGGACAAAAAGTCAATGCTCGTTCCCTAAAACAAAACGCCCTCGTCGTGGCTCCTGGAATCGGGGATCAGAGATTGCCTGCCGTTTTGTCTACGCTCCCTTGTCGGCATACAGTAAGGGCAGTCCGTGATCCGACTCACGCGGCATAATGGCAATGCTCATCACAGAAAAATCTCTACGAACTAGTATCTTCGTTTATGTAATATATGCACCTATAGATCAATTATGTATGCTTAAGGTCATCTCCAGCTCCGATTCTCAAACTGCCCGTATACATCCAAACCGAGGAAGTCATCCAATCGGGGCGTGTATCGGTCCGCAGGACGGTCCGACCGCACTTTCTCCCGCAAACCAAAGACAAACGTGGGGGCTTTACGGGTGTCTCGATAGCTGCCACGCTCGTGTCTGACCGCCCTGGCCCAGCAAAAGCCCCCACCCGCCTCCCCTGCGCTTTCCATCAAATGTCGACGCCGCATTCATGCCGGCCCAAAGCATGCAGCAGCCGACGTTGATGGCACGATTTGATCGGACGGGAGGATGGCGCAGACGGACGTGGCCGTTCACTGACTGGTCACAAAAAACGACCCACCCGGACGCCTTAAACAGGCCTCAAACGCTCAGGCTGTCCGACGCCCCTCATATCCAGCCCAAATGTAGGGCGGATATGGGGCGGCCCAGGCGCATTCACCATGTCAGTACGACCCACCACTGACCCCGCGGCGTCCCCACAAAAAACCCCAATCCATCCCCGCTCCAAACCCTAGCTCGCTCACTGTCCTCTCTCGCTCCGTTCCCTCCTCTCCCCTTTTCGATTCCGATCGAATCCGGCGACATGTCGAGCTCTGGCAGTCACTCGTGCTCCGACCTTGATGTCGAGGAGGAGCTGGCCTCCGCATTGCTTTGGAGCGGTCGCCGCTCCCGCACATGCACAACACGGATGCTGGAGCTGCCCCCTCCCGACCCGCGCGCAGTCCGCTCCGCCCCCGCACTGTCCCCTTCCCTCGTCGGCCGCTGCTCCCACGTGCAGTGGTGGGTGCTAGTGCCTGCTCCGCCAGCCCACACGCGCACTCCGGAATCGAAGGCACGCATTGCCCGCTGTGAGAGGCTGCGGGCAAGGAAGAGAGACGCGGCAAAGTAGTCAGTGCGCTGCTACCACGGGTTGCCGGCCGAGCCCAAAGAGGACGAGCGGCTCCTCGTTTGGGTCTACTGCCGGTCACTGATGACGGCGGAGACAGACGCTCGCCGCCTACGGCGGAAGAAGGCGAAGGCGCTCCGGCTTGCCATTGAGCTGCCGGAGCGCGAGGCGACAGAGTCAGCAGCGGAGGCGGCTTGGGTGGGCAAGCTGAAGCTGCAACATGACAGGGCCGTCTGCCACATGAAGTGGCGGATTGTCCTCTCCGACTCCTCGTCCGGCGATAGCGACAACCACAGCTCCACCTCCTCGTCCGATGACCAAGATCCACCACCAGCCGCGGACGCCTACAGCTGCGCCGATGACCGGAAGGGCAAAAGCCTGGTGAGGAAGTGGTGATCCCGTTCCGCCTCCGTTTATATTATCGTTTTATAGCTGCTTATAAGTTAAGAACATGTCCGGCGATGAACTGTGGTGATGTTTTGGTTGATGTAGTGGATGATGTAGTGGGATTTATGTGCACTTCATTGTTCGTTTCATACTGATCACTTTGTCCATTGTTTGATTACGTAGAGTAGTTAATAATGTTGCATGCGTAATATAGATATAGGGACGCGTCCGTGGCGTTTGAGCGTTCAATTTGGCAAGTCTGGCCGTAGATGCTCTAATAATTATTTTCTTAAAGAAATATTCCACTGTATTGTTGTTTGCATGTGCGTTTTTGAATCAGAAAGCAGTGAAACACACATGATTCTACATTCTACCGGGGAGATTGGTACGATCGTGAGCATACATGATCGTGAGCATACATAATCAGTTACACAGATTTATGAAGGTAAGCGGTTATGCAGGAATTAGTATGGGAAAAAACATACTAATAACGAGACAGTGTTATAAGTTTATAATCGTCGCCCTTTTTTGACCTGCCATTAGCCGTTCAGCGTACGTTGACCAACATCTAATTCATTAAAAAAAGGAAACTGACTCATAAGCGAAAGCACAAAAACTGTCACTCGGACAATTCCTGCATGGTAGAACACTCGCGACACATCATCGAACAGAGTGTTGGTGCCATTTTGCACAGAAACTAAGCGCTCATGGGTGCCTACAGCCAGGTTTCTGCAATGCATCGCTGTTTACCGAGCGTTGTATTGTTGTCACTTGTCGGGGTCAATATAAAAAACATGGTATGATTAGTTGATTACTGTTAATACCCAACAAAATATACGACTCTTGCCTTCTCCTGAATATCCAAGCTACTAGCATATATTCACTAGAGAAAATGGTGAGTGATGTCGTTGTAGTTTGTCACAATACTGCAAAGACAAGACATGCCAGCATGTTTTAGTTCTATATATAGATGTAATAAACGACCGAACCAACGCAATGCGCATGACAGAATTCTGCCTCTGTATAGAGCCATTCACTACAATGTAGTCAACATCGCTGTGTGTGTTTTGAAGCGATTTTGATTCAGGGTAATGCAAACAAATGAATATAGCTGCTCTACCATCACTTACCCGACTGTACGCATTGCCTGAATGTACTTTGATTCAAGCGTCCTGATAAATGACAAGAGTTAATTCAAACTGTTGATTCGGGCGCCAAGTTCTAGTTAATGCACTGGATGGCAAATGGTGCTGAACCGTATCTAATGCAGGATGGAAGTGCCAGGTTTAACATACCCAAACTAGCATGCCAGCTGATGGAACCTTTAGTAGATGACACACCCAGCATATACTTTAATTGGTTTTCCCGAAGTAGCTACTGGCCTTGCCCATCATCTTCAAAAGTTTTCTGCAACGTTGCTCTGACCAAGCCTGAAAATGCAGGCACTAGGTTGCCATTTCAGGAAGCTGGACGCATAAAGGTTCATCTCCCATATCCGCTTTGGTCATGGCAAAAATCAACAATTCAACAATTCGGAACCTTATCCACTCAAGGGTGCGAATCACGATGCATACAGACGGTTCCGATAACCACCTCTACAACAAGTGTTGATAGCAAATCCATCCTCTCTCTCTCTCTCTCTCTCTCTCTCTCTCTCTCTATATATATATATATATATATATATATATATATATATATATATATATATATATATATATATATATATATATATATATCAACGGGCCTAAAAAGGCCAAGTGGTGGAAGGCAACTTGGGCCAAAAAGGCCCAAGTAGGAAAAGTGCCTCCATTCCTAAGGAAGGAGGGGAAGGAGGTCGAATTGGACAAGGGGGAGGAATCCTCCTCCCCCTCCTAGGACGGCGCCCCATGAGGGAAACTTCCCCCCTTGGTGGCTACCCTCTCCTCCCCCTCCAACCTATATATACATGAGGATTTTTCTCTTTCGGACATACAAGTTTTGGAGCCTACTCTAGTTCTAGTTCTAGTTGGTCCTAGTTGACTAACTAGAGCTTGACTAATCCTCTAGTCCTCATAATTAGAAGCCCAGTGTGGTTGTAATCTTCTCCCTCTAATTCTCCGATGATGATTAGCTCTGGACGGTGAAGCGCTGCTTGATCATGAAAGCTGCACGCTTGCAACCAAGTAGAGAGGTCGTGCTTTCGGTCTTCAGTTCGAGGGACTATTCGTGGGTTGTATGAGAGATCATTCATCGATGGTTCAAGGGACTCCAAGTACGGTCTACACCGACACGTTCTTCTTCCGTTGCAACTCGGTGATGGTAACGATTGTGATCCGAACCCATTATGCATCTTCATATTGATCTTGTGTGATCGTAGGTGCATTTTTTTGTTTTGTACTACGTTTACCAACAGTGGCATCATGAGCAGTTATATGAGTAGGTGCAGGTTGTGATCTAGATCACATGTGAGTGTGAGGGTTCACGTTCTTGCTATGCTTCCCTCGAGTGTTGCTTCGGTTCAATTCATCGACGACATGGTGTTGCTTTTCACAATGTTCCTACAATTGATCGTCTCTAGCTGTCGACGATCTGCTAACAGTTCCTTTGGCTTCACCATAGTTGAGAATTGTGAACCATCGCGTACACATGAGGGTGCCGAAGATGGATGATCTTCTAGGGGGTCACGCGTATGATACGTCTCCAACGTATCTATATCTTTTAATTATTCTATGCTATTATAATTTCAATCTTGGATGCTTTATATGCAATTATATATCATTTTTGGGACTAACCTATTAACTTAGTGCCAAGTGCCAGTTACTATTTTTGCCTGTTTTTGGTTTTCCAGGAAATCAGTACCAAACGAAGTCCAAATGCCACGAAACTTTTTGACAATTTTTTTCTGGACATAAGAGACAATAGAAGCTTCAGAGGAAGTCAGAAGATGAAGGGGGTGGCCACGAGCCACCAGGGCACGCCCAGGGGGGGTAGGCGCGCCTTGGTACCTCGTGGGCCCCTTGTTGCTCCGTTTGACCTAATTCCGCCTCTATAAATTCTCTAAAATCGGGAAACCAGCAGAGAGCCACCCGAAACACTTTTTTCGCCGATGCAAGCTTTTGTTCTCGTGAGATCCCATCTAGAGGCCTTTTCCGGTACTCTGCTGGAGGGGGAATCGATCACGGAGGGCTTTTACATCAACCTTGTTGTCCCTCCGATGATGTGTAAGTAGTTTACCATAGACCTACAGGTCCATAGCCAGTAGCTAGATGGCTTCTTCTCTCTTTGATCTTCAATGCAATGTTCTCCTCGATGTTCTTAGACATCTATTCTATGTAATCCTTTTTTGCGGTGTGTTTATTGGGATCCGATGAATTATGGGTTTATGATCAGATTGTCCATTAATATTATTTGAGTCTTCTCTGAACTCTTTTATGCATGATTGGTATAGCTTTGTATTTCTCTCTGATCTATCCATTTGGTTTGGCCAACTAGATTGATTTATCCTGCAATGGGAGAGGTGCTTTGTGATGGGTTCGATCTTGCGGTGCTCAATCCCAGTGATAGAAGGGGACATGACACGTATTTGTATAGTTGTCATTAAGGATAAAACAATGGGGTTTATTCATATTGATTGGATTTACTTTGTCTACATCATGTCATCTTGCTTAAGGTGTTACTCCGTTCTTTAAGAACTTAATACTCCAGATGCATGCTGGATAGTGGTCGATGTGTGGAGTAATAGTAGTAGATGCAGGCAGAAGTCGGTCTACCTGTCTCAGATGTGATGCCTATATACATGATCATTGCCTTGGATATCGTCATGATTATTTGCTTTCTATCAATTGCCCAACAGTAATTTGTTCACCCACCGTATGCTATGTTCAAGAGAGAAGTCTTTAGTGAAAGTTATGGCCCCCGGGTCCATCTTTATCATATATTAAAATCCAAAAATACCTTTCTGCAATTTATTTACCTTTATTTTATTTTGTGTTTTTTTATCTATCTATCACCACAAGATTTTATCCTTGCAATTAACTGCCAAGAGATTGACAATCCCTTGTTTGCGTTGGGTGCAAGTATTTGTTATTTTGTGTGTAGGTACTGCTAACAAGGTGTTGCGTGGTTCCCCTATTGGATTGATAACCTTGGTTCTTAACTGAGGGAAATACTTATCTCTACTGTGCCGCATCATCCTCTCCTCTTCGGGGAAATCCCAACACAGCTCACAAGTAGCAGGAAGAATTTCTGTCGCCGTTGCCAGGGAGACATCATCAACATCTATCAATTACCATGGCATAAACTTTCATCTCCTTGCATTTACTTTATTTGCCATTTGCCTCTCGTTTTCATCTCCCCCACTTCTAAAACGTTTTTACAAAAAACACAAAAATATTTTCCGTTTGTCTTTTTGCTTGTTTGCTTGAAGTTGCTATCATGTCTGAATTTGTTATTGAAAAAGGAGAGGATGGTAACATCCTTAGAGCTGAAACTCCCCAAAATTTGGACTCTAAAATCTTTGTTGCGGGGCATGGGAACATTATAGGGAAAAGTTTTATCCAAGAATTCTTTAATTGCACAACATTGGCTTGTGATGATATTCCTATTCTCAAAAGAACCAAGAGTTACGCCGAAGCTATTTCAGCGCTCGTCCTTAAACTTGAAAGAAAATTTATGCGTACTCACCCCACTTTACAAAGGTTGTTCTCTGAGTTACCTATTATCAAACACCCTAGGGCTAAGAAGGTAGCTACTCTCGTCCTCATGAATGAATTTGATTATATAGTATGTGAGGCTAGAGAAATCTTTGATTTTTATAATATGAGCCATGAACATCCTGTCATAGATGAAATTTTGTATCAAGAAGATTATTTGTTGATTCATTTTTTCCGTGATAATCATACCTTTGATGAAAATACTAAAATGGAAGTTCCTCCTATATATATTATCCAACAGAATTTCAATGGTATTAATCAACAATATTCTTGGATAGTAAAGGGAAACAACCACGGGTTTGAGAAAGGTTGTTTTGATAATGCTAAAATCATGGTTAATGATGTGTTTCCCATTCTTTTTGAAAAGCCTCCTGATGAACCCGTGCCTAATGATGCAAAAGCTAAGGATGACAACACTTGAAACTATGCATTACGCCTAGCTAGGGGCGTAAAACAACAACGCTTGTTGGGAGGCAATCCAATAATTATCTTAATTTTTCTTATTCTTTTCCTCTTTTTTGGTGTGCACACAATTATGCTACTGTTATGGTTGTGTTTTTGTGTTTAAATTAGTGTTTGTGCCAAGTAAAGCCTTTGGGATGATAGTTGCTTTGATTCTGTGAGAAAACAGAAACTTTTGTGCCTAGTAGAAGAATTGTTGATATTTATCGGAGCATGATAAAATTCTGAATTTTTTAAACATGATTGATATAAAAATTGCCCACGTTGTCCTAATTGTTCAGAATTTTTGGAGTTACAGAAGTATGGTCATTGTTCGAATCATTACAGACTGTTCTGTTTTTGACAGATTCTGTTTTCGTTGCGTTGTTTGCTTGTTTTGATGAATCTATGGAGTGTATCGGGGGTTATAAGCCATGGTGAAGTTAGAATGCAGTAGGTATAATGCCATAATAAAATATGAATGGGTTTACAACAGTACCTAAAGTGGTAATTTGCTTGATTAATACTAACGGATCTCATGAGTTTTCTGCTGAGTTTTGTGTGCTGAAGTTTTCAAGCTTTGAGTGAGATCACAATGGATGAAGGAATAAGGAGTGGCAAGAGCCTAAGCTTGGGGATGCCCGAGGCACCCGAAGGTATAATATTCAAGGACTCCCAAGCATCTAAGCTTGGGATGCCCTGGAAGGCATCCCCTCTTTCTTCTACCAACTGTCGGTAAATTACTTGGAGCTATATTTTTATTCATCAGATGATATGAGTTTTGCTTGGAGCATCGTGTATTATATGAGCCTTTGCTTTGTTTGCTTTTTTAGTTTGCCAAAATCATCTTTGCTGGACATACCTTTTTGAGAGGTACACACATTATTTGTGATTTGTTAGAATACTCTATGTGCTTCACTTATATCTTTTGAGCTAGGCAGTTGCTCTAGTGCTTCACTTATATCTTTTAGAGCACGATGGTGGTTATATTTTAAAGAAATAGTTGCACTCTTATGCTTCACTTATATTATTTTGAGATTTGATAATAGTAATGGCAATATGCACAAGTTATGAATTTGGTCCTAATATGATAGGTCTTCAAGAGGAATATAATAAAAACTTTCATGTAGATCACTGAATATGATAAGTTTGATTTCTTGCAATAGTTTTGCGATATAAAGGTGGTAATATGTGGGTTGTGCTAGTGAGTAATTATGGTTTAGTAAGAATATTGGTGTTAAGGTTTGCGATTCCTGAAGCATGCACGTATTATCTCTCATTATGCTATGATTGATTGTCTTCCTTATGAGGGGCGGTCGGGGACGAGCGATGGTCTTTTCCTACCAATCTATACCCCCAGGGGCATGCGTAGTAGTATTTTTCTTCGAGGGCTAATAAACTTTTGCAATAAGTATATGAGTTCTTTATGACTAATGTGAGCCCATGGATTATACACACTCTCACCTTTCCGCAATTTGCTAGCCTCTTCGGTACCGTGCATTGCCCTTTCTCACCTCGAGATGTGGTGCAAACTTCGCCGGTGCATCCAAACCCCGTGTTATGATATGCTCTATCACACATAAGCCTCCTTAAATCTTCCTCAAAACAGCCGCCATAACTACATATTATGGCATTTCCATAGCCATTCCGAGATATATTGCCATGTGAGGGTGTCCCAGACTAAGGGGTCCTCGGGCTGCCGGCCTATCTCTCATGGGCCGCTCTTGGTCCACTAAAGGAAGACTGGATTACAGGCGACTCCATGCTCCAGAAGGAAACCTCTGAAGACTTGGCATACCCTCCAAACCTGGTTTAGCGTAACCGGCATGTTTATCTCCTAATGATGACCGACCATATGTAACCCTAGGGACCCCTGGTGTCTATATTAGCTAGAGGGTTTAGCCCGTAGGGGGGAGAACCATTATCGCCATACCCACCTAGGGTTAGTTCATCTGATCCCGTGGTAGATCAACTTTGTAATTGTCATACAAACACATCAATACAACCAAGCAGGACGTAGGGTTTTACCTCCTCGAGAGGGCCCGAACCTGGGTAAACGTTGTCTCTACGTTCCTTGTTACCCATTGATCCAAGATCCACAGCTCGGGACCCCCTACCCGAGATCCACCGGTTTTGACACCGACATTGGTGCTTTCATTGAGAGTTCCGCTGCAGGATCGTCAAAAGATCGATTGCTCACTTAGTCATCGGCGATGGCATCTGCACCGGGGACGTCTTCTTCCCTGGCCAGCTCTTCGCATTTGGCGGCATCGTTCTACATGCCAACCCGACTGGTCACCTTGACCAGATCGGCAGTTTCGCCCCTGAGCAGGAAATCAGGTTCGGCAACGTGGAGTACGTCGCCGATGCACGGGGCGATCTGATCTTTATTAGGTTCTCAGCTTTACCTGAGGGTCCTAGTAATCTTGAAGCTTCAACTTCGGACCTCCTCCCTGATCCCATCTCCGGGTCAGCCTCTATCTCGGATCTGGCTTCGATCTTGGATCCGATCTCAGCGTCCGAGGACCAGGGGTCAACCTTGGCCGAACACACCCCCTATGCTGGCATACTGGAGGTTAACTCCAAAAGATGTCAGAGTATGAATCCAGCTGATCTCTCGCTGTTAAATAAGACGTTAGATCGGATCCAGATGATGAGCATCACGGATGGCCCACCCTCGATCTATGATCAGATCGGACTTGAGGCCAGCCATGGGGAATTTTATGTCCCACCCACCACCCACTTAGTAGCCACTGTCAATGGCTTAACCGACATGCTAGACTACACCTCCGAGGAGGCTGGCGACATAGACGAGGATATCGACGTCATGACCTATACTGCTCCCTCCCCGGCCACTCCCAACACAGGAAAGTGGACTACCACTTCCACTTACGATGTCTACATGGTCAACACCCCTAAAAAGGACAGCGACGACCCCGGTAAGGATTCATCCAAGCGCCAATGCCAGCGAAGGCGATCCAAGGGACGTGGAAAGGGCAGGAAAGACAACCTGAACACAGACACAAATGACACCGAAGACGATGATACTCCGGACAATATGGAGGAGCTCGGCGACACTACAAAAAGAAGACACATCCGTGACATTTTGGCCCGAACGATTTTTTTTCCTGTCATGGTTATGACACTTCTATGACGATAATTTTGACAAAAACACGTATCATCATAGATGTGGTGGGCTCCTACTTCTATGACAAAAAATCATGACAGAAAATGGGCTTTTCGTCCTGGGCGGGCCGGGGACGCACCTGCATGACATTCTTTGGGCCGTCCATGACGAAAAAAATTGTGGTAGAAGCGAGGGCGAGGAAAATTTCGGGGAGTTCCCGGTTACGGTGGGTGGTCGGGGCCGAGCGATGCACGGAGGTTCGCGCGTTTCTCTCATACACGTACGCGCCTGTGTGCGAGGCGTTGTGCTCTAAGTGAACCTAAGCGAGGCGTTCGCTTATTGAACCCGAGCGATTGCACTAGCTACGTTACTGAACCTAAGCGATCGATCCCTTGGCTGTTAACTGAACCCGAGTGATTCCTTTGCTACTGCTGCTAACTGAAGCCGATCGAACCTGCCGCTTGATGAACAATGAGTGTTGTTGGGGGTTGGATGAATAGTTCTTGGTGGGGGTTTGATGAACAGGACCCCGTGGTAGTAGGTCATTGCCGCTGGATGAACAGGACCCCGAGGAGGCCGCCACACCTGAGCCGGTTGTGGGTGGATGAACTGGACCCCGTGGAGGGCTGGTTGAACAGTAGCTAGTGGAGGCTGATTGAACAGTAGCCCGTGGATGAACAGTAGCTGGTGGAGCCAGGAGGAAGACACGATGGATGAACAGTAGCAGGTGGGGGCTGGAGGAAGTCGATGGTGGATGAATAGTAGCATGTGGAGGCTGGAGCGAGGCAGTAGACGGTGGATGAATAGTAGCCCATGGAGTCCCATTTTGCGGTACACCACACCCCTCCCGATGAACAGGACCCCGTTTCGACCGTAGGTGCTCCAACACAAGTCCGTTTCCTCCATTTTGCGGTACGCCACACCCCTCCCGATCAACAGGACCCCGTTTCGACCGTAAGCACTCGAACAGAAGGCTGTTTCCTCCGTTCTGCGGTACGCCAGACCCTTCTCGATGAACAGAACCCCGTTTCAATCATACGTGGTCGAACGGAAGGCCGTTTTCCTCCGTTTTGCCGTATGCCAGACCCTATTTTGGCTGTTCAGTCCAAGCCGCTTGGCTCCCGATGAACAGGATGCGTTCTGACCCAGTGGCTTCGCTCCCGATGAACAGGACGCGTTCCGACCCAGTCACTTGGTTCCCGGTGAAACACGACGATGTTTCCTCCAATCTGACGCAGCCGGTTAGCTGCCGATGAATAGGAAGACGTCGCTGCCGTCCGTTGCCTCTCCATGTACATGAGCCCTAGCCGTCCGTATGTACGTACGTGGCCATATTTTTTGGCATGTGGCTGTATGTACGTGTACATGGTTTAGACGGGACAACCTAAACTGCTATGTCGGGGGCTCTACTATGACATGTGCCGCTACTTACTCGGCCATGGTTCATTGTTGCAGGGAGACCGATCGACCAGTATGTACATACACGTTCACGACAAGACAAACAACGCTACGTATGCTTCGATCGGGTGGGTCCCACCTGTCAGGGAGGGTAAGGACACACTTCTTTGCGTGCGAAGATATAGCTGCTGGGTCCCAGCTGTCAGGGGGAGGAATCATTTTTCTTCGCGTAATAAGGAGGCACTTTCTTGCGTGCGAAGATGTAGCTGGTGGGTCCCAGCTGTCAGGGGGAGGAATCATTTTTTTTCACGTAATGAGGCACTTCCTTGCGTGCGAAGATGTAGCTGGTGGGTCCCAGCTGTAAGGGGAAGGAATTTTTTTCCAGCTTAATAAGGAGGAACTTTCCTTGCGTGCGACCATGGACCTCGTGGGTCCCAGCTGTCAGGCTCTCCACGTACAGTCCTCTTCCGATGACTCTCGTTTGTTGACCACGCCGCGCCGAGCGCAGCAAGGCGGTCGATGAAGGCGAGGCCCGGGACGGGAACGGCCCGGAGATGGGAAGACGCGGTAGTGGAGTCGCAGACGGAGAGGAGTACGGGGGTTATAACTGGTTCTAGTGTGGCGTTGGGCTGCAGTCGGTAGAGAATAAAAGGAGGTGTGGAGGGGTGAAGGGATAGCCTGGCCGGCGGTGGGGTAGCGCTTCACAGCAATGCGTGCTAAGCAGAGACGCTAGCCGCCGGAGGCCGGAGCAGGCGGTCCCGGTGACGCTGGAGGAAGAAGACAAGAGATTGAAGGTGCATGCCAGCCATTGGATATAAATCCAATGGCTGTGGATGTCAGAATCATTTGTTGACTAAGTTGACAACACCTTGCGTAGGCTTCGACCTATTGGCCCACATGTCAGCCTAGAAAAATGTGGCATATATTTAACCCATATTTTCTAGAATTTACAGTCCATTTGCTGGGCTGGGTGTGTTGGAAATATGCCCTAGAGGCAATAATAAAGTGGTTATTATTATATTTACTTGTTCATGATAATCGTTCATTATCCATGCTATAATTGTATTGACCGGAAACTCAAATGCATGTGTGATACATAGACAACAACATGTCCCTAGTAAGCCTCTACTGGACTAGCTCGTTGATCAAAGATGGCTTTGGTTTCCTAGTCATAGACATGAGTTGTCATTTGATAACGGGATCACATCATTAGGAGAATGATGTGATGGACAAGACCCAAACTATGAATGTAGCATATGACCGTGTCAAGTTTATTGCTATCGTTTTCTGCATGTCAAGTATATGTTCCTATGACAATGGGATCATGCAACTCACTGACACCGGAGGAATGCCTTGTGTGTACCAAACGTCACAACGTAACTGGGTGACTATAAAGGTGCTCTACAGGTATCTCCGACGGTGTCTGTTGAGTTGGCATGGATCGAGACTGGGATTTGTCACTCCGTATGACGGAGAGGTATCTCTGGGCCCTCTCGGTAATACAACATCACAATGAGCTTGCAAGCAATGCGACTAATGGGTTAGCCACGGGATCTTGTATTATGGAATGAGTAAAGAGACTTGCCGGTAACAAGATTGAACTAGGTATGGAGATATCGACGATCGAATCTCGGCCAAGTAACATACCGATAGACAAAGGGAACTGCATACAGGATTAGCTAAATCCTTGATATCGAGGTTCGATCGATAAGATCTTCGTAGAATATGTAGGAACCAATATGGGCATCCAGGTCCTGCATTGGTTATTGACCATAGAGGTGTCTCGGTCATGTCTCCATAGTTCTCGAACCCGCAGGGTCTACGCACTTAACGTTTGGTGACGATATAAGTATAGTTGAGTCATTATGGTGGTTACCAAAGGTTGTTCGGAGTCCCGGATGAGATCTCGGACGTGACGAGGAACTCCGGAATGGTCCGGAGGTGAAGATTGATATATTGGACGAAGGGTATTGGAGTCCGGAATTATTCCGGGGGCACCGGGTGATGCCCAGCATGACCGAAAGGGGTTTTGGGGGGCCCCGGCAAGTGTTGGGGGGCCTCATGGGCCAAGGGGAGGGGGCAAACCAGCCCACTAAGGGGATGTGCACCCCCCTCACCCCATATCACGTAACCAGGAGAGGTGGGGCACCCCTCTAGGGTTCCCTCCACCTGGCTTGGGGGGCAAGCCACCTTAGGGTTTCCCTAGGGGGCGCCCCCATCTGCCTTGTGGCCGCCGCCCCCTTAGATGGGATCTAGGGCGCCCCCTCCTCCCCCTTCCCCCTATATATAGAGGTAGAGAGAGGGCAGCCGCACCCTTGAGCACATCTATACGCCACGGCACTGCCCCTCCTCTCCCTCGTAGCCTTCTTCCTCTCCGTAGCGCTTAGCGAAGCTCTGCTGAGATTCCGCCACCACCACCGCCACCACGCCGTCGTGCTGCCGGAGGACTTGAGCTACTACTTTACCATCGCTCACTGGATCGAGGAGGTGAAGGCATCATCATGCCGTACGTGTGTTGAACACGGAGGTGCCGTCCGTTCGGCACTTGGATCAGAGTTCGCGGGACGGATCGTGATTGGATCGCGAAGACGTTCGACTACATCAACCGCGTTTCTTAACACTTCCGCTTAGCGATCTACAAGGGTATGTAGATCCAATCTCTCCTCTTGTAGATGGTCATCTCCTAGATTGGATCTTGGTGAGCGTAGGAATTTTTTTGTTTCCCATGCAACGTTCCCCAACAGGGTGAACAAATAATTTAGCGTCAATGCGGCCCATTTAATTTTTTCTAAGAAATCACAGCCCATTTGCACTTTCTTGAAATACATGAATTAGCTAGACTTGTTCTATATTTAATGTTAGGTTAGAAGGAGCAATTAATATCAAAAAATAAACCGGAGCTACACATTTCATTATATATAAAATTAACAAATTAGCGAGTTATTGCTCAAAAGAAAAATGAGCGCGTTATTATTACATTGGTCCTTAAAATCTTCGCAAGCTTTTGTACGCAATCACCAGGATTTTCCTTGCCTATGAGTCAAAAACAACCCGGATTTTCCTTGCCAACTTATGTTAAATATTTATTTTTATAAGTTAATATAAGACGTGGGATGTTTTTATAATGTATATATAAGTTTCTATTAAATATACGATAATAGTAATAATATAAATATATATAATGTGGTTAGAAGGGAAAACATAAATTGGACACTGCATTATTATTCTTATATATAGATAAATAGAACAGATATATGTGTTTTATTAAAAAAATGCATTGGGCTGTCGATGTTTAAGAAAAAAGGTAAAACCTACGTTGGGAGGCCCATAGGCCGGTACGTACATGATGGACCTAAAAAAATAAGTTGAAACCACTGTGTCGGTATGTCGTGGGCTATGCACGTTAAAAAACAAAACCTAGGCATAGCTGATACTTGTCCGCCCTCTGAAAAATGATACCAGCTAGATCCCCGATACCCTTTAAAAAAGCTTCCCGATGACAGTCATCGTTGGAAATTTATTTCATTTATTGACTAGGTTGACAAACCCGTGGGCCCCAACGTCAGTATACAATTAGGTGGAAGCTTTTTTTCCAATGAGGCGCTTGCTTGCGTACGGCCTTGGACCTCGTGGGTCCCCACTGTCAGCCTCTCGGCATACAGTCCTCTCCGGATTCCTCTCATTTGTGGAGCATGTTGACAACGGCATACGGCGGCACCGCAGCGAGCGCACACGGACGGGAAAGAACCGGAGCCAGGGAAGACGCCTTCATTCTTTCGAACATACCGCAGTAGCCCGGTGGCTGCAACCCTCTCACCCAAAAGTTGTACTGCCCGGGTTCGATTCCAACTGGTGCAGTTGAAAAATATCTAACACTTGCCAAAATTTCGTCCCTCGTTTACCCAGTTTTTCGCACACTCAACATTGTCTTGGCATTTTGAAAATAGCATATCTTTTTGACTTTGCATCATATGAAGATGTGCTATACATGAATGTTGATCAGCATGATGTTAACTTGTTGTTAGTTCTATTTTTTTACCATGAATAAAATTTCCAACATTCTGTTATCCATGTTTGAAAAGTGCGTGTTGATTTAAATGCTCTGCCTCTGAAACAGGCAGTTTCTTGTCTAAAAATCACTTGGACAAGCAGCCATCACCGGTGTTGGATTCGATGCCACGCTTCTTCAATCCCTCGGCAGCGTGAGGGGGAAATAAACTTCCGTCCCGTGTTGGCGGTTGGGGAATGAAGCGAACTGGATTAAATAGGGGGCCAACGACGTGACTGAAGAAGCACATCAGACGCGATATTTTTTTCCTGTGGATGGCTCTCGATGGTGTTTTTTTTACTTGCCTCTACACCATACAGCTTGTACTTTAGCCTCCCAGTCCATGGTGGACCAGCAGTCCATTTGCTGGGCGGGCCAACCTACAGAAAGCAACACTTGATTTTTCATCAAGGCCAAAAAACAACGCACTACTATGTTTGTTTTGAGGCCGAAAACATTACGGCAGGGGTTGAGCGGGGGAGGGGGAAGACAGAGCAAAAATATAAAAAAGAGCTGATGCGCTGTTGCTACCCTAACAAGGAGGTGCAATTCTTCTCGACTAGAAGGTGTGCTGTTGAAACTCACACGTCGCAATCCCACAGTAGACATTCTAACAAGTTCACACACAAGTACAACAGAAAAGGTAAACATTCATATCAAACTCAGGTTCACAGGACACGTTCATATTCATAGCCAACATTCACAATCAACAACTCAAAAGATCATATATACACAAGTTCAGCATGTCTATGCATCCAAATGATTGGTAGATCACAAGACAATATTCATAGCTATCATTCACAAAAAGATTCAGATATACACATGTTCAGCATGTTTATGCATCCAAATGATTGAGAGATCACAACCAATATCATCCATGGTCAAACTTTAATTACCTAGGGTACAGACTGGTAAATGGTGTTCACTCGGTGGTACTTCTTGCTAAAATTAATGCTTGTACGAGCAAACTTTCGAGTACATAAGAGGCAGCACAGACAATCTGAACTTTGCTTGTAGGTTTATCCTTGAGATAGTGGCCTTGATGCCGAGGGAGGTTTGAGCAACTTGGCCGCTACTTTCATCCAACTAGTTTACTGGCTCATCTTGGTCCTGTAGCTCGCCAAAATCTACATTGCAGTCAAGAAAGGAGGCGGTCGATAAAATGAACCACCCAAATTTTTTTTGCAGTTCAACTGAAATGGAGCATCCCTGGCGTGCAGACTGATTAAGTGCCAGATGAATATACGCGTCAACCAACTTGCCTGGAATCTTTAGACTCCATGCTATACAGTTCGCTACCAGCATACGTGGCGGTAACCAAAAGGCACAAGTTGGGACCAAAGACTGGACTGCATTTTTCTAGGCTATGCGCCAAGCAATATTGTTGTTGTTCACTCTGGCACTTCTTCTTGTCAACATCAATGCTTGCCTGAGTGAACTTTGGAGTACATAGCAGCAGCATAAGTATCTATCCATCTGATCGTTTTGTGCAGTTCTACTGAAATCGCCCAATGTAATGATTTGCCTGCGAGTTCAGGCTCCAAGTTACTCCTTTATGAAATCGGTGAATAGTAGCACAATACCAAATTACCAATACATATGACAAGCACAATAATCAGGATAAATACCGGTACCAACCTGTGTGAGGAAGCATATCAATTAGTATTTCCTTTGACTGGAAGCCGAGATAAGAGACTGACAGGAAAGGAAGGATGCAGTCGAGGCAATGAAGCACCCAAAGTTTTTGTGGAGTTCCACAAAAATCGAGCATCCCTGTTGGCACATATATTGAGAGAGTGAGATTACTGTAATAGTGGGGCTAGTTGATGAAACATACACTAACAAATAGAAGCACCCTCATTATCTTAATGGGTAAAGTTAGCAACATAGTAGTCTTGCTTAAAGAGAGGTATTAGTTTATTTAATCAGTGCCAATTAGCTCAACACTCAAAGCATTGCCATGTATCATAGGTTGCAAAAAATTAATGTGCAAAGATAAAGGAGTTTCTCATGACAGTAGCAACACAGTAGCACGATACAAATAGAGATGACAACAAACTAATATGGATGAAGGCCTTAGGCCGGTACCAAGTTGAGCAAGAAGGCTTATTCAAGTAGTCCCAGAAGAGATGATAAATCACTCACTGGAATCATTCAATAGTATATATTTTTGTGCACTTCAAATGTATGGTTGACATCACTCTTGTTTACTAGTGGTGAGATTATATCGAAAGATTATCAAGAACTTCCAGGAGAGTTAAAGCACTGGATGAGATATAGTTCATTGTATTCTCTTGTGCAGTTCCACTAAAATGTACGATTGGCACAACATGATCCCTGTTTGCACAAGTAGGAGCAAGGTGAAACCTTCATTAGCTTAGTGAGAAAGGATAGAAAGACATTAGCATCTTACTTTAACAGTAGCATCAAATTCATGATGACAATACAGTAGCAAAACATTGCCTCATTGAATCAGTGGCAATAAATTGACATGCAAAACAATAGCATTATTATCTCATGACACTACCAAGATCCCCTTCCTACTCCACCACATGGCCCACCTCCACAGACACACATACATGATTCAGCATAGGGTGCTACTAAAGATTTGTTTAACTCTGACAGGAAAATTAGGCAACGATTAATTAGTGCTGCTTAAGTACTCCTAATTGATTAAGTGACCTTGCAGGAGAGACAGCAGAAGTGGAAGGGCTCCTGGAGGATCGTATCACATGTAAGGGAGACGTTTCCGGAGCTCTTGAATGGCCTCGACTGAGGCCTCGACTTCAGGAAGATCACCTTGGCACTGTTGATCATGTAGAGCTGGGTCACACATGCATCCAGAATCCAGTTAATTAGTATGATGTGTCGTCAAGCCAAGTACTACTCTGCTACGTACTACAAGTGCATTTATTCAAGTAAATTAATACTAGTAGCAACATAGCAATACAATACCACTAGCAAGATGTCAGGATAACATAGGACAGTACCATCATGTGATCTTCTTCATTTCCTTCTTCTTCTTCTTCATCTTCCTCTTCTTGCTCCGTTTCTCTTTCTCCTCACCAATTGGTGAAACCAAGTACATGATTGGCCTTCTATTTCAGATTTGGTTTCGTCAGTGAGGGAGTACAAGTGTACTAGTAAACAATAGCATTATTTTCTCATGGCAGTTGCAAAATAGAGGTGAACACATGCATTAAATATCATTCTTACCTAAAGGAAGGTTATGGTGCCAATATGGAGGCTGAAGATTGGAACACAGATCTCCCTTTGTGCAGTTCCACCGAAATGAACCGACGGTTCCGGTGTGACATTCCAATTAAACTACACAAAAATCACTTCTTTAAGAAGTGTTTTGTGCAGTGCACCAAAAGGTCGCAATAGCAACGAGGTGAAATGGATATCCCTATCTACACAAAAAGCTATAGAGCAAACAATCAGAGTCTCAAACAATTACTTGCAAAAACAATTGGTTAAACTTGTCATGACTTATAACAGTGGCATGGCTTCATTTTACCAGGGGCATTAGATTAAGAACAACTAAATATTTGCTATAAGGGCATGGGACAGTGGGTGCACCAGCAGTCCAGCACCATGTACCTAAACCGGGGCATAAAGTGGTGATTCAGAGTTTGTTGCCCCGAGAAACAAACATCCAAGCAACATATCTGGGTTGGTCCCATTTTTGTTCACTTTAGCCACCTATTCGTATGTGTGAATAGCAAAACTAGTCCTGATCATACCACTGTGTACAACGTTTCCCCTATATTTCCCTTTCGACCAAGAGACCGGTTGGATGGCCAGTCTGTACTACTTTCACCCCCTTTCTTTTCTGTTTGTACCAAGTCTGATGTACATACTAACTTTTCCCCCTTTATTTCCTTTTTGAACCAAGTACAAGATTCGACTCCATGAAGTAGCTTTACCTCTAACAATAGAAAAAAATTAGGTGGCGTTGGACCATCCAATCGAGCCTAGCTAGGAGGGGGGCTGAGAGATAGAAAATGATGCACATGCTGCAATGTAGCAAGCTGGGGAAGTAGAGCTAGGCCGGTTTTGAAGGAAGATATACCTGAAGGTCGTCGGGGTGTGGATAGGTGGGCGGTGGGAGGCCGGATCCGCCCACACTAGGGCAGCGACGAAGGGATCGGAGGACCTCCCGCACCGGCGCTCGGCCAGATATAACGGTGCGGCCGGCAGTGGGTCTCCTCCCTCGCCGTCGACTACAGCCTAAACGCTGCCCCTCCTCCCCTTCACCAGCGGAGGGGATACATCCAGATCTGTAACCAGCGGTGAGGATAGAAAGATGGTTTTACCACCGCTATCTTGTTTAGATCTGGAGAGGATGAGAGTGTGTGAATAGAGAAACCCTAGCAAGCAGGCGCGGAGGCTCCTGCCTATATATATATACGTATAGTGGGGTAGTTTTCTTTTTTCACTCCATCAAAACAATCATTTAAAATTGTGTACCTGCCAGGTCACCTTTTTTTGACTTGTTGATTGTTTTTTGAGATGGATAACCGCTTATTCCAAGAGGTGTGCAGGGGTGGATTAACGAGCTGCTCGGCTCATTAAGCTCGTGCTCGTTAAGCTCAGAAAGATTAATGAGCAAAAAACCCTGCTTGGCTCGGTTCATTTGAAGCTCGTTAAGCCCGTGAGCGCTTGTTAACAATTTTGTCACGTAAGATGAAACATGTGTTGTGTTGTTACTAATGAACTTAGCGTGAAACTTGTTAGCTCGTTCGTTAAGCTCGTTAAGAAACCGATGATTGTCTTTGTTCATTAAGAAGCGAACCACGAGCATAACAAGCCGAATTATCGAGGGCTCATTAAGATCGCAAGCTATGAGCTTTTGGTCCAGCCCTAACGGTGTGCCAAGTCACACTTTGTATCATTCACGTCTGGTAATAGACCCTCCATTAAGTGAACAACCACCGGCTCGTAAAATTTGCGAACAAGCCCACGGCTCTACTGGTGCCATGTCACTTGTAGTCTTCACAAAAAAATAAGGCAGACTATAGAGGAGATGCTAAGCTGACTATAGTAATCAATATTTACATGCATGGGGAAGGAGGTGAGTGCTCCTGATTGGAGGGAGAAGGCAACGTTTGCTTTTAGAGGACTACATGCATCTCTTTTTCTCTCGTGCTGCGCGCTACAGCCCGGCGATAAGTGAAGCACCGGCTTCACTCTCTCTCCACCCTTCTCTCTCTTCCAGATGGCATTTTGATGATGTGGAATGGCTTATAGCCAGCTAACTAGGCCCTATTATACTAGATCCTACATTGTTTCACGGACCTGCGGGACATCAAGCATCTGGGCCCGCGTGTCATCCACCAAATCACAGCGAAGTGCTGCAGTCGAGACTCACAACTCACCCCGGTGTGGCCGCCATGACCCGTCATATCACAAAACCCACACCTTTACCAGCTGTGGTAAAGTGGCCTCGAAGTTGGACGGGATGAAGCAACCATCATTTCACTGGAACGCTCATTGAAGCCCTTTCTCCCCTATCTTGAAGAAAACCTCACTCCAGGCTACTCACTTCTGCCATTTTTCTTCTGTACCGACGAAGGAAAGGTGGGCGAATCTGTGATGCTACTCTATTTTCATTCCAAGAATCTTCTTTTTGCGAAGCACCGACCGATTCTCACTGCCTATTCTTTTCTAGTTTTCATTGCGATTGTGGTTTCCTTTCGATTGCTTTTTGTTTGTCAGTTTATTGATGGATCCTGGAGCACTAGGCAAAGAGTTGCTGGTGGATAACCCACTCGAGACAGAGATCTCTAGGAAGCAAGCACGGGCCAACGATTTGGCGCTGTTGGCGGGTTAACCCATGGAGACGAAGAACTCCAAGAAACAAGCACTGGCTAAAGAGTTGACGACGTTGGCGGACGAACTCCTGAACAAAGAAAGCTGGAAGAACAGCATGGGCCCCACCGTGCCTACCCTAGAAACTCTAATGGCTACCGATGAGAGGCTCAAGGCTAGGTTTGAGGAGATTGTCGCCGTTGAGAAGCAGTATTTCCCTGGCAAGGCGATGGCCCCCTTCGAGGAGATGGCCCCCGGAGAGATGGGATCCCCCGGTGAGCTGCACAAGGTAAAAAAATGTCTTACCATAGTGATGGTTTTTGATTATTTGCAATGTGCTTGCTAATATGTTAGGGTTGTGCAGGTGCCGGTGGATGTCCTTGATGATTTCGATGTCGCGGTCCGTCCTTTGGACATCGCCCCAGAGATCGATTCCCATGCCGCTGTCCGTCCTGTGGACATCGCTCCAGAGATCAATTCCCATGCTGCTCTCCTTTCTGTGGACATCACCCCAGAGATCGATTCCCATGCCGCTCTCCATCCTGTGGACATTGCCCCAGAGATCGATAACAAGAAATAGTTGGTCACGCTAATCTTTCAACGTAGTTTGCATTGTGTTTAATTGCCAGAACAATGCGTGTTACCAAACCATCTTAGGGCTAGTGCACTGTCTTGTGTTGGCGGTACTTGCTACTTTTGTTTAATAGTGAATCATGCGAACCCTCTCCAAGTTATGGAAACAGATGTATCCTCACCAGCTTTTGATGTAATATATGGCATGAGTGGTTAGACGTAAGTTTGAACTGTTTATCATATAAGTAGGACTTGTTTGATGAACAAATGGTTTGATGATTCTTGGTGTCAAACCTTGATTGATTCAGCGCTGTGCTAGTAGGCTAGGTACTCTGCGAGCTATAGTACTTGCAAACACTCACCAAAGCAAAACGTTGGGGTTGATAAGCTCGTGGTACGCTTATAGGTCTGGTCGTCGATTGGCCAATAGCCCAAGCTCATAAAATTCGATCAGACAATAGTCCACAATTATACATTAATTCACATGAAACTCAAAGACTTGGTGCACGCATACATTCACATTAATAGCCAGCATCCAGAACAAAATTGGCACGTATTTGTAACATGCGTGAATGTGTGATTTTTTTCCTAGACGCGTGAATGTGTAGTGACGTCGTACTTTCGGAGTGGCTACAGAGAGTGTGTACGTGTGCTAGAAAGGGGTTGTGCGATGGAGAGAGATCTAGAGAGAGAAAGGCCCTCCATTTCTTTCTAGTTGTCTACAAAATCATAGCAGTACAGAGACGTACAAATCCTAGATTTAGGCGGGCTAGTTTGGCCTAGTGGGTTAGAGTGATATGACGTGCTACAGTGGCGTCCAGTCTTTGCGTGTGGTAGCAGTATTGCTAGTACAGTAAGTTTTCTTGAAGAAGCGGATTCAACGAAGTCATGATGGTTCCTTCGTCCGAGTAACTTACAGTGGGAAAGGTTGGGCCTGCGATTTGATGGCTCATTAGTCTTTTATTACTGAGGCGCTATGACCGGGGTGAGTGTCCCCTGCAGTACTGTGTGATGCACTCTAATTTTGGTGCATGGCAAGTGGACCAGGATGGTCGACGTCCCACATGTCGGCGAATGAAAGTTTTCTTTCCGATATCATGGACGAGCAAGGAAACCGGGTGGTATAATGTCAGTGCTCTTTTATACTATTCATTGTTTATTTTTATGAAAGCTATTGTCTCCACTATTGAGGAGCAGTGTGAAACACGGCAGCCCAGTGAACTTGTCCTCCATGTGCACAACTCCCTCCATCCGTGAAAGACTCTACATATAGAGATTTACACATTGACCAAGAGGAACCGGAACTCCACGGCATAATTAACGCCCAAAAGTAGCAGACTTATGTGTGCATGCGACCATTGAGAGAAGAAGATTAAATGAAGGTTGTTGCATGCTGTAACTAACTATAGACATGCAGCCTATAGCTAGAGCACAAGTTGGTGCATTTGTCAATCAATACCGATTAGATTAAAGTCTAAGTGCATTGGAAGTGTAGATGTACACTCTTTGTTCGAAAATTTTCTAATGCTAGATGTATAGTTTTTCATGGACCGAGGGAGTACACATGCATGCACTCACATACACAGCCAGGGTGGTTCACGCGCAAGGGTTGGACTCCTGCCGCGCCTGTGTAAAGTTTTGTTTAACTGATTTCTTTGCTCTGCCAACTGACAGGAGGGACCCAGAAACCAGGTGTCAATTTAACCAGTCAACAAAGTGCCACGTCGACTATGTGGCCGGTCAGCAGGGTGCAATACAGTGCTCTACGGTGAGCTAGTGACCGTATAATCACTGCAAAACTATATAGTGACCGTAGTGAGTGTAGTACTATGAAGTCCAGTGATCGTATTGTTACATACGTTGACCGCCAGTGTATTTTCCTCATTTCAAATTAAGCCATATTAACCGGAAAGGATGCAGTATGGACTAGTACTACTTCGATGTGTCCCGTCAACTCGCAGAACGAGGAGAAGCTTGCTTACTATGCCCTCTCCCTCGCCCACACGCGATGGCTTATAGGACGAGGAGAAGCTTGCTTACTACGTACACCTACGCCCTCTCCCTCGCCCATGCGCGCGGTGGCTCGCAGGATGAGGAGAGGGTTTTGACTACAGTGCCCTCTCCCTCTCCCTCACCCTCGTGGTGGACGTGCAACAGTTCATTCGGTGTCAGATTGCCAAAAGCATATTGTACTATAGTATCATCATTATTGGACCTTCCGAAGAGGCAAAGAGCCAAGTGCAAGGTTCATAGGAGTACGGACTATTGAACCTCCCAGCGGGCGATCAGATTTCGGCTATCGTCAGTTTATTCAATTGCAGTCCCACATGTCAGTGAAAATGCAAGACAATGCGTGTCCCCTTTGGTGAGCGGCGTGCCAGGCCGACTGTCGGGGGTGCGACGCGAACGCGACAGGCATCCTTTAAGTGTGTCACCTTTTCCTTTTCAACTTGCAAAGTGTAACATTTTCTACTCTTTTCTTTCGCTTGTTCGTGCAATCGATCGATAGAAATCCAGAACAAAATGATGAGGGAGGGGCTGTCCCGCGCATTAGGCGGGCTAGTTGGCCTACTGGGTTTGAGTGGTATGACATGCTACAATGCCATCCAGTCTTCGCGTGTGGTAGAAGTATTTCTGGCACCAAGTTTTCTTGAAGAAGCAGATTCAACGAAGTCATGATGGTTCCTTAGTCCGATGACTTGAAGATTTTGTTAACTTGACTTGATGACTTGAAGATTTTTGTTTCTTGACTTGATGACTTGAAGATTTTGGCACTTTTCCGGGTTCATTTAGCATATTTAGGCCATTATGTGCATTTTGTAGAAATTTACTACCATCATCCTTATTTATTGGCCCCCTTAGTATTTTGTGCCAAACTTTGACCATAGATTGAACTAAGAAAATAATAATGCATGTCACCAAAAATTGTATCGTTGGATTTGTATTTAAACATAGTTTCTAGTGATATTATTTGTAGTTACATGCATCAACATTTTGTTAGATAAATCTAAAGTCAAAATTTAGCACAAAATGTGAAGGGACCAATCAACCAGGACAGAGGTAGTAGCGCAGAAACATCAAATCCCAGCTACAGCTACACGGGTGTGATGATAGGGACGTGGAATGCCGTTCGATCACGGTGCACGCGCGTGATCCGCGTGGCTGGGGTGGCGGCCAATCAGAAAGCAAACCACAATAGGGTCAGCACACACAGTTTCCAGAGGCTACGGAAATTAACCGTGTGCGGTAATAAATGTCCAGGATTGAAGGGGAATCCAAATTTCTTCGTCGTCTGTCCTTGAGCTCTTGACAAACCAATGCACTATATGGTTGTCCGGCCACTCCACCCGAGAGCTCTCTCCAAGCGTCGCTCATGCCACCACACCGCACACTAATCGGTAAGGAAGCGATGGCATCCCGCCGCGCTGAGTTCCTCGATGCCCACGACCGCACACAAAATGGTAAGGAAGCAATGGCATCTCACCGTGCCGAGTACATCGCCGCTCGTGACCTCACACCTACGTGGGCGGACTTTGAAGCTGCCAAGGCCGAATGGGCGGTAGAGCAAGAGGCGGCCAAAGCCACACAGAGGGAGTGGAAAAGGTAGAAAGCACTCAAGAAAAGAGAGTCCCGCTGCCGCAAGATAGAAGAGGACGCACACGCTGCGGAGGAGAGCTCGGCGGAGATCCAAGCACGGTGGGGTGTCGCCGGCAAGGCCGGGAAGGAGAACGATGGTGTCTGGCCAGCATGCCCCGATGCCTCCACCTGCCTGGATCGCGGCGGTACCTACCACGACTCTGAGGAGAGATGGGCAGATATCCAACCGCGGTGGGGTGCCACCGACAAGAACGACAAAGAGTACTAGTAGTTAGTGTGTTTGTCTGTGTCGCCCGTACGTTTGTTTAATTAATTACGAGCATCTACTAGTTACTACTGTAGTTGACCAGGATGGTCGACGTCCCACATGTCGGCGAACGAATGTATTCTTTCCGATGATATCGAGGAGGAGCAAGGAAACCACGTGGTATAGTAGTATCACTGCTGATTTATATTTATTTTTTCTTTTTGATGAAAGCTAGCGTTTCAACTCTTACGACGGAGGAGTGCGAAACACGGCACATGCTGGATGTCCCACACGTCAGCGAAAGGAGTGGGACATGAATAGCTTGGTAGAGCATCTCCACTTCTTCCACTTCTAGGTCAGAGACCACACGTAGTATTTAACGATACAAAGTGTGACCCGGAGAGATAGACGTATCTAGTTGGAAGGTCTCAGACCATACACGTAAACAAATATCCAACCTAATATGTGCGTGCAATTAATATAGTAGAGTACTTAGGCACATAGGAGTACATCATAATATCACCGTGGATTGCACGTACAACATTTAGTGGTAGTAAGACAAATGCCTATATGACACGCAGGTTCATACTATTTGTGCCTGGCTACTTCACTTACTGCACTACATTACTCAGGTTCGTACATCCCTGGGTACATGTCCGTCTCGTAGTTCCAGTCCCATGTGTTCTTCATAGATGGCATGATCCATAACGGTGGGCAACGGGAGTCCATATCATCGCAACTTCTTAGTGTGGCTCCCCACGATGGACACTCATCCAAACTGAAGTGGCATAGATCAGGGATAGGGGCGTTCAAGATATGAATCTGTCGGTGCGCAATGAAAACGCACTCGTTCTTCATGAACGGCAGGCCGTCGGCTCGTGCATGGAAGCAGGCATCGTTTTCACTATGGGGTAGCTGTCCCCAATGAAAATCGAGTACTTTCCAAGTGTGTTCATTCGCACCTAGGTAGCATCACGGGGGTCGAACACGCTGCCGTCCATCTCGTACACCTGGCATCTCAAACCTGGATACATGGTGACGTGCATGGTTATGGTCCATGCAGTATAATAAGGTGACGTAAGCAGAGGATACGGATTAAAATCAAATACTTTATATTGCTTATTTCTATGAGAGGGAAGGGAAGCAATGTATAGACCAGCTGCGGCACGGGCGACGACAAACAATTTGATAGTGTTACCTGGGCCATGTACATTAATTAAAGTAGGAGTAGTTTTGTTTGATGGGATTATGGCTACCTAGCTAGTACTACGCGGAATTGAAATTTTTAAGTCCTACATAGTTTATTACAACTGGCATTATAGAGTTGCGTAGATGACTATCCCAATAAAAAAAGAGGAAAGAACTACTCCTGCTCCTGGAGTATAAAGAGACATGTACTGAAATGTTATAAGATGACAGGGCAATAAGATATACAATAGCTCCTGACTCTACTACTCTTAGATCGGAGAGAATGGATTACCTGGGTACATGATCAGGGTCCGATCATGATAGATTGTGGCACCTTGTTGCCCTTCAATGGTACCATGCGTAACGACTGCTAAGATAGTACGTCCCAACTGGGTGTCATCAGCTACAAGGTTCCAAGTTAGACCAAATGCCCCATGCACATCCACGATCGGCGATCTGATTTTGATCGGGGGATGACTTTGCCCTGCATAATAGTGCAAACAAGGCGGAATTCATAGAAAGCGGACGAAAATCATTACATTTCGAAAACTTTTCATATAAATTAGACGAAATACAATACAGTTTTCATACAAACCGGAGTAAAACCTACTCTAAACATATCCTAAATGATCGCCGGTGTCCGTCCCCCATGTCCGGTGATGACCCGCAAGTATAGGGGATCTATCATAGTCCTTTCGATAAGTAAGAGTGTCGAACCCAATGAAGAGCAGAAGGAAATGACAAGCGGTTTCCAGCAAGGTGTTTTCTGCAAGCACTGAAATTATCGGTAACAGGTAGTTTTGTGATAAGATAATTCGTAACGGGTAACAAGTAACAAGTGTAACAAAGGTGCAGCAAGGTGGCGCAATCTTTTTTGTAGCAAAGGATAAGCCTGGATGAACTCTTATATAAAGCAAAGCGCTCCCAAGGACACATGGGATTTATTGTCAAGTTAGTTTTCATCATGCTCATATGATTCATGTTTGTTACTTTGATAATTTGATGTGGGTGGACGGGTGCTTGGGTGCTATCCTTACTTGGACAAGCCTCCCACTTATGATTAACCCCTCTCGCAAGCATCCGGAACTATGAAAGAAGAATTAAGATAAATCTAACCATAGCATGAAACATATGGATCTAAATCAGCCCCTTATGAAGCAACGCATAAACTAGGGTTTAAGCTTCTGTCACTCTAGCAACCCATCATCTACTTATTACTTCACAATGCCTTCCCCTAGGCCCAAATCATGGCGAAGTGTCATGTAGTCGACGTTCACATAACACCACTAGAGGAAAGACAACATACATCTCATCAAAATATCGAACGAATACCAAATTCACATGATTACTTATAACAAGACTTCTCCCATGTCCTCAGGAACAAACGTAACTACTCACAAAGCATATTCGTGTTCAAGATCAGAGGGGTATTGAATATTATTAAGGATCTGCACATATGATCTTCCACCAAATAAACCAACTAGCATCAACTACAAGGAGTAATCAACACTACTAGCAACCCACATGTACAAATCTGGGGTTTTGGGACAAAGACTAAATACAAGAGATGAACTAAGGTTTGAGAGGTGATGGTGCTGGTGAAGATGTTGATGAATATTGACCCTCCCTCGATGAGAGGATCGTTGGTGATGACGATGTCTTCGATTTCCCCCTCCCGGAGGGAAGTTTCCCCGGCAGAATAGCTCCGCCGGAGCCCTAGATTGCTTCTGCCCAGGTTCCGCCTCGAGACGGTGGCGCTTCATCCCAAAAGCTTCCTTCTAATTTTTTCCAGGTAAAAACCCTTCATATAGCAGAAGATGGACACCGGAGACCTGCCAGGGGGCCCACAAGCCCTAGGGCGCGCCCCTAGGCTTGTGGCCACCTGGTGGGTCCCCTCTGGTATTTTCTTCGCCCAATAATTCTTATATATTCCAAAATAATTCTCCGTAAATTTTCAGGACTTTTGGAGTTGTGCAGAATAGGTCTCTCAGATTTGCTCCTTTCCGGTCCGGAATTCCAGCTGCCGGCATTCTCCCTCCTTGTGTAAACCTTGTAAAATAAGAGAGAAAAGGCATAATATTGTACCATAATGTGTAATAACAACCCTTAATGCAATAAATATCAACACAAAAGCATGATGCAAAATGGACATATCAACTCCCCCAAGCTTATACCTCGCTTGTACTCAAGCGAAAACCGAAATCGATAATCATGACCACATGTTTAGAGATAGAGGTGTCGATAAAATAAAATACGAACATGAGGGCATCAAGGTCATCCTTAGAACAACAACATATATTGTCATATAATTTCTTATGATAAAGTAACAATTCATTGACAAGGTAAAGTATGAATCAAAAACTTTATTGAAAACCAACAAACTATGATCTTGGTCATTGAAACAATTGCAATTTATCATAACATCGGAAAGAATCAATGTAAGAGCTTTTGTCTAGCAAGTTCACATACTCAACCATCATATAATCTTTCATAATTGCTAACACTCACGCAATATTTATGAGATCAAAGTTTCAATCAAACACATAGGAAGATAGGGGCTTATAGTTTCGCCTCCCAACCATTTACCTCAAGGGTAACATCAACAATAATAGTTTATGAATAGCTACATCCGAGTGGATATATATATCTGGATCTTCCCCAACATATAGTGCTTGCCAAAAAGAAAAAAATATAAAAAGGAGAGGTGATGATCACCATGACTCTTGTATAAGGGTAGAAGGTAAAAGTAAAAGATAGGCCCTTCGCAGAGGGAAGCAGAGGTTGTCATGCGGTTTTATGGTTGGATGCACAAAATCTTAATGCAAAAGAACGTCACTTTATATTGCCGCTTGTGATAAAGAACTTTATTATGTAGTCCGTCGCTTTTATTTCTTCCATATCACAAGTTCGTATAAAGCTTATTTTCCTTACACTAAAAGATCATACATGTTTAGAGAGCAATTTTTATTGCTTGCACCGATGACAACTTACTTGAAGGATCTTACTCAATCCATAGGTAGGTATGGTGGACTCTCATGGCAAAACTAGGTTAAGGGATTTTGGATGCACAAGTAGTACCTGTACTTGGTGCAGAAGATTTGGATAACATAGGATCAGAAGCAAGGTCAACATGTTGGAGGATCCATGACAATATAACTTCTATTCAGATATAAGAAAACATAATTTATTATGTTGTCTTCCTTGTCCAACATCAACCTTTTAGCATATAATATTTTAATGAGTGCTCACAATCACAAAGGATGTCCAAGATAGTGTATTCACATGTGAGACCTCTCTTTGTTTATTACTTCCTATTAATTGCAACAATGACCAAAACTATGTTTGCCAACTCCCAACAAATTTTATATGACATACTTCATATATGTGAAGTCATCACTTCCCATAAGCTTATTATATAATATTTTTATTTATTTCATCTCTATTTTTTTCTTTTTCTCAGGATCAAAGCAAGAAAACAAAGCCCTCAACTCAAAGCTAAGCTTTATTATATAACTCTCGGACTCGATTACATAGAGGGAACACAAAGCAAAACTCAAAACTAGATCATTCATACTAAAGAAAAAATTTATTCTACTAAACCAAGATATAGCCAAAAGGATCGAACTAAGAAAAACGATAAAGGTAAAGATGTGATGGTGATACGATACCGGGGCACTTCCCCCAAGCTTGGCACTAGCCAAGGGGAGTGCCCTTACCCATATACTCAAGTCTCTTTCTTCGGAGGTGGTGATGATGGAGTTGTTAATGCTGTGGGCTTGTCCTCCATCTTCCAGGGCATAGGTTCACCATCATAGAAAGATGAACGAGTCTCCGAAATCCTCAAATCTGCAGCCAAACTCATCCTCTTAAATCTATATTCATACTCACAGTTCTGGTTCTGCAGGTCATAGATCTTGGCTTGGAGATGCTCGATTTTCTCATGAAGCTTGAAGATGGTCTTCCCAATCTCACTAGCATCCATCTTGTGGTCATGGGTAAAATCCATGATCATGGAGTGATTGGCGTTGAGTCCGTGCTCCACCATCCCTTTGCACTTGAACACCTCTTGCTCCACCGCTTCGAGCCTGGATTCCACGCTTCCGGTCCTCCTTGGCCCTTGAACATCACGTATGTGAAGCACCCCCTCGTGCATCTCGATGGTTTGAGGGTGTTGCAGCACCTCCGCAAGGTATGGTTTGATGAACTTCTCGAAGAACTTGTCCTTGGGGGCGCTTGGAGACGCCATGGCGATCTAAATCTGTTAGGAAAAACAACTCGAAACAAGAACAGAGGATATTGCCGTGGTACGGTGGTCAAAACCTTCGGCTGACTATATAATGATTTTTTACCTACCAAAAGGAGTATACTGCAAGAAAACGGAGTCTGAAGGGTACACGAGGTGGCCACAAGCCTGGGAGGCGCACCCAGGGGGTAGGGCACGCCCCCAAAGCTTGTCGCCTCCTCGTGCACTTTTCGGACTACTATTAATTTTCCTGATTTTTTAAATATTCCAAAACGGAGTAAAATTGCCTTTGGAAAAGTTTTGGAGTCGGTTTACTTACCGTATCACATACCTATTCCTTCTCGGGGGTCTGGAGCGTTCTGGTAGGTCTCCCTTATGTACTCCTCCGGTGTTATGGTATTAATAATATTGGTTTCTACATTTATGGGAGTACCTGAGATATAATGTTTGATTCTTTGCCCGTTTACCACCTTCGGGTTATTACCCTCGGCGTTGTTGATCTTGATGGCACCGGAACGATAAACTTCCTCGACAATGTAAGGCCCTTCCCATTTAGAGAGAAGTTTTCCTTCAAAAAATCTTAAACGAGAATTGTATAGTAAGACATGGTCACCTACATTGAATTCACGCTTTTGTATCCTTTTGTCATGCCATCTTTTATCTTTTTCTTTAAACAATTTGGCATTCTCATAGGCTTGGGTTCTCCATTCATCAAGTGAGCTAATGTCAAAAAACCTCTTCTCACCTGCAAGTTTGAAATCATAGTTGAGCTCTTTAATTGCCCAATAAGCTTTATGTTCTAGTTCAAGAGGTAAGTGACATGCTTTTCCATAAACCATTTTATATGGAGACATACACATAGGATTTTTATAAGTAGTTCTATAAGCCCATAATGCATCATCAAGTTTCTTAGACCAATTCTTTCTAGATCTATTGACAGTCTTTTGCAAGATCAATTTTATTTCTCTATTACTCAATTCTACTTGACCACTAGACTGAGGATGATAAGGAGATGCAATTCTATGGTTAACATCATACTTAGCAAGCAATTTACGGAAAGCACCATGAATAAAGTGTGAACCACCATCAGTCATTAAATATCTAGGGACTCCAAACCTCGGGAAAATAACTCCTTTAAGCATTTTAATGGAGGTGTTATGATCAGCACTACTAGTTGGAATAGCTTCTACCCACTTAGTAACTTAATCAACAGCAACCAAAATATGTATATACCCATTGGAGGAAGGAAAATGTCCCATGTAATCAAATCCCCAAACATCAAATGGTTCAATAACAAGTGAATAATTCATAGGCATTTCCTGACGTCTACTAATATTACCAATTCTTTGACATTCATCACAAGACAAGACAAACTTACGAGCATATTTGAAGAGAGTAGGCCAATAAAAACCAGATTGTAATACCTTGTGCGCGGTTCTATCTCTAGCATGGTGTCCTCCGTAGGCCTCGGAGTGACACTTGCGTAGGATATGTTCCTGTTCATGCTCAGGTACACAACGTCTAATAACACCATCTACTCCTTTATAAAGGTGTGGGTCGTCCCAAAAATAATGTCTTAAATCATAGAAAAACTTTTTCTTTTGTTGGTATGTGAAACTAGGCAGTATAAATTTAGCAACAATATAATTAGCATAGTCTGCATACCATGGAGTACTACGAGAAGCATTTATGACAGCTAATTGTTCATCAGAAAAGCTATCATCAATAGGTAGTGGGTCATCAAGAATATTTTCTAACCTAGACAAGTTGTCTGCTACGGGATTCTCAGCCCCCTTTCTATCAATAATATGTAAATCAAATTCTTGTAACAAGAGAACCAACCTAATAAGTCTAGGTTTAGCATCTTTCTTTTCCATAAGATATTTAATAGCAGCATGATCAGTGTAAACAATTACTTTAGAATCAACAATATAAGATATGAACTTGTCACAAGTAAATACAACCGCTAAAAATTCTTTTTCAGTAGTAGCATAATTTCTTTGAGCATTGTCTAGAGTTTTACTAGCATAATGGATACCATTTAATTTCTTATCAACTCTTTGTCCTAGAACAGCACCAACAGCATAATCGCTAGCATCACACATAATTTCAAAGGGTAGGTTCCTTTCAGGTGGTTGAACAATAGGTGCAGAGATTAAGTCTTTCTTAAGTATTTCAAATGGTTCTACACAATCATCATCAAAAACAAATGGAACATCTTTTTGCAAGATATTAGTAAGAGGCCTAGAAATTTTAGAGAAGTCTTTAATAAATCTCCTATAGAAACCAGCATGACCAAGGAAACTTCTTATACCTTTGATATCTTTAGGAAACAAGATTTTTTCAATAAAATCAACTTTAGCTTTATCAACTTCAATACCTCTTTCGGAGATTTTATGCCCCAAGACAATACCTTCATTAACCATAAAGTGGCACTTCTCCTAGTTCAAGGCAAGATTAGTTTCTTCACATCTCTGCAAAACTCGATCAAGGTTGCTTAAGCAATCATCAAAAGAAGTTCCGTATACGGAGAAATCATCCATGAAAACCTCAACAATCTTTTCACAAAAGTCAGAGAATATAGCAGTCATACATCTTTGAAAAGTAGCAGGTGCATTGCATAAACCAAAAGGCATATGTCTATAAGAAAAGGTACCAAAAGGGCATGTAAAATTAGTTTTTTCTTGATCCTCTTTTGACACAGGTATTTGAGAAAAACCGGAATAACCATCTAGATAGCAGAAATGTGTATGTTTTGATAGTCTTTCTAGCATTTCATCAATGAATGGCAGAGGATAATGGTCTTTCCTAGTAGCTTTATTTAATTTTCTAAAATCAATTACCATTCTATAACCTGTAACAATTCTTTGCGGGATCAATTCATTCTTATCATTAGGAACAACAGTAATACCTCCCTTCTTAGGGACACAATGAACAGGACTTACCCATCTACTATCAGCAATAGGTTAGATTATACATGCTTCCAGAAGCTTTAATATTTCATTTCTTACCACTTCTTTCATCTTAGGATTCAACCATCGCTGGTGATCAACGACTGGTTTAGCATCAGGTTCCATATTAATTTTGTGCTGACATAGAGTGGGACTAATGCCCTTAAGATCATCAAGAGTATATCTAATAGCTACACGGTGCTTCTTCAGAGTTTTCAATAATTTCTTTTCCTCGTGCTCTGAAAGGTTAGCACTAATAATAACATGATATATCTTCTTCTCATCGAGATAAGCATATTTCAAAGTATCAGGTAATTATTTAAGCTCAAACATAGGATCACTCTTGGGTGGTAGAGGATCTCCAAGAGTCTCAACAGGTAAATTATGTTTCAAAATAGGCATTTGTTTGAAGAATATCTCATCTATTTCATTTCTTTCATTCATGAACATGTCATTTTCATGGTCTAGCAAGTATTGTTCTAAAGGATTAGTAGGAGGTACGGTAATAGAAGCAAGACCAATAATTTCATCTTTACTAGGCAATTCTTTATCATGGGGTTTTCTATAAAATTTGGAGAAATTAAACTCATGAGACACATCCCCGAAACTTACACTAACAGTTTCTTTCTCACAATCTATTTTAGCATTAACAGTGTTCAAGAAAGGTTTACCAAATATAATGGGACAAAAATCATCTTGTGGGGAACCAAGAACTAGAAAATCAGTAGGGTATTTTATTTTCCCACACAAGACTTCAACATCTCTAACAATCCCAATTGGTGAAATAGTATCACTATTAGCAAGCATAATAGTGACATCAATATCTTCTATTTCAGCAGGTGCAATATCATTTATAATTTCCTGATATAAAGTAAAGGGAATCGCACTCACACTAGCACCCAAATCACATAAGCCATGATAACAATGATTTCCTATTTTAACAGAAACAACAGGCATACCAACAATCGGTCTGTGTTTATCTTTTTCATCGGGTTTAGCAATTCTAGCAGCTTCATCACAGAAATAAATAACATGCCCATCAATATTATCGACCAAGAGATCTTTAACCATAGCAATACTAGGTTCAACTTTAATTTGTTCAGGGGGTCTAGGTGTTCTATTATAACTCTTATGAACTACAACTGAAGCTTTAGCATGTTCTTTTATCCTAATAGGAAAAGGTGGTTTCTCAATATATGCAGTAGGAATAACAGGATCAACATTATACGTAATGGTTTCTTCTTCAGCTTTAATGGGTTCTACTATTTTTACTTCAATGGGAGGATGATACTTAAATCACTTCTCCTTAGGGCGATCAACATGACTAGCAAATGATTCACAAAAAGAAGCTACTATCTTAGAGTCGAGTCCATACTTAGTGCTAAATTCACAAAAAGCATCGGTATCCATAAAAGATTTAACACAATCAAACTTAAGGTTTATACCTGACTCCTTACCTTCGTCGAGATCCCAATCCTCAGAGTTGTGTTTAATTCTTTCCAAGAGATCCCATTTGAATTCAATAATCTTCTTCATAAAAGAACCAATATAAGAAATATCGAGCATGGATTGATCATTATGAGAAAGCCGAGCATAAAAATTCTGAATAATATTTTCTCTTGAGAGCTCATGATTGGGGCGTGAATATAACATTGACTTAAGCCTCCTCCAAGCTTGAGTGATACTTTCTCCTTCACGAGGCCAAAAACTATATATATAATTCTGAGCACGATGAACCAGATGCATAGGATAAAACTTCTGATGAAATTCCAATTTCAATCGGTTGTAATTCCAAGCTCCAACATCATGACATAGCCTATAACATGTCAATGTTTTTCCCTTCAAAGATAAAGGGAAGACCTTCTTCTTGACATCATCCTCGGGCAAACCTGCAATCTTAAGTAATCCACAAACTTCATCCACATAGATTAGATGCAAATCAGGATGTAAAGTTCCATCTCCTGCATAAGGATTAGCTAGCCGTTTCTCTATCATACCCGAAGGAATTTCATAATAAATGTAGGAACGAAGTATGTCTACCAGAGGGGGGTGAATGGGAGTTTTAAATTTTCTTCAGAAAACTTAAATCTCTCAGAACCCAGCAGCGGAATGAGTGAAACACAAACTACAGTGAACTAACAGAGAGTACCAAAAGGAAATTAAGACATGCATCGATGCGAATCATAAGAATGAAAATGCATTGAAGATAAACTTGGGTGATAGAGGTAACCAAGGTGCTCGATGGCGACAAGGTATTTGTTCGACTAGTTCGTCCTTCTGCACAAGGACTACGTCTGGTTGGAGGGGCTGTGACTTAACACGAAAGATAAACTCTCTTCACCCTATTCTCCTCGACAATCGATTCGTCAACCGATCCCGATTACCCGTGGTAGATACTTGAAGGCGATCTCCGAACCTTTACAGACTTCTTCTTCGAGAACCACAATCACTCTTCGTCTCTGAAGAAATTGACACCTAACCGTCTAGAGAGTTTTCAGCTCTCAAGAGTAATAGGCGGAGCGTACTAAACTTAGATTCTAGTGATGCTGAACCACTATCTAATTCTTCGGCTCTAGGGTTTTTCTCTTGGTGGATTTTAAACTCAAATCGCTCAGAGAGTGGGTTGCTCAACAATCTTCTCAGAATCAAACGGAGCAGCCACCGGACAAAGCCGGCGCGGGGTGGCTATATATAGCCGCAGCCTTCCCAGATGGGAAATGACCATTTTGGACACGAGGTCCAGCCAATGGCCAACCGGCACGTTCACAACGGTTGGATTTTTGGAGCAACAGTAACATTACTTGAGGAACAAGTAATGCTAACTCGTCGGTCTGAGATAAATCTCTCGCAGCTTAAAAGATCACAGTCTCTTGCTGGCAAGTATTTGCTCGGAACACAAAGAGATTTCTGTCACAGCTTTCATAGGATTTGGGTTTAGCATCAGAGAATCAAAGCTTCGAACGCTACACCCCTCTTAATAGTACGGTGGTCCTATGACTCAACGAAAGAAGAAGAATAACGAAACAAATGCTACGTCTTCACTTCGTCTTCATTCTTCATCGAACATAGTCATATTCTTCGAACAGACACCGAACCAATTGCATGAACTTCAGCAATTTTTAGGGGTCACTCTTGTTAGCTTCATCTTCGGTGATAACCTTCGCTGCCACGCAGGGAGATTATCTTCATCATTTGCATCAAACTTCTTGATACTTCAGGGACCTATTACTGTGTGTGCACTAGCAAACACATAAGTCCCATACTGTTTATGTCAACCAACTCCAAAACATAAGGGGCCTATCATTGCACCAAAAATCTCCCCCTTTTTGGACGATTGTTGACAAAACAGATAATCATCTGTAACACCCCGTGTATTACGCTACAGTAATCACCCTGTTGATAGTGCCATGTCATCATGATCAACAGTGCTTAATCATCATTAGTAACATATTCCTTTTCACGAACGAATTCAAATGGAAATTCAAACATAAATTGAAAATAAAAATTGTTCAAAATTGAAAACTAAATTGTTCATAATATCTTAAATAATCCAGAGACAATTCCAAAATTATATTCAACATATACTAAATAAATTATGTGGCTCTAACAACCACAAAACAGAGATATTTAATCCTTATTCTTTTATTTAAAATCCAAATAAAATCCACTTGTCTCCAAACAAATTTCTAGCAGTGACAAATATTGCACTGCAAATATTGGACTAAGTTACATATTTTGCAAAACTTATTTGGTGGCTAAACTAAATTGCAAAGCAGAAAAGAAAATAGAAAACAAAACAGAAAAAGAGAAAAAGAAAAAAAGGCCTAAGACTACTGTACACTTAGGCCTACCTTCTACAGAGCCGGCCCAGCCCGTTCTCCCACTTGTCTCCCTCCTCCTGCTCACCCGTGCGCCGCTGCCGATCGCGCGCGCGCGCCGCGCCCTGGCCCCCCTCCCTCTCCTCGCTCAGCACCGCACGACGCCGCTCGCCGCGGGTGGATAAGGGCAGCCCACCCTCGCCCCTGGCCTCTCCCTCTCACTCCCCCCCCTCATCGTTCCTCTCCCTCGTCTCTCCCCCTCTCCCGACCGTGCTGTCGCCGCGCCATCGTCGTCGCCGTGGACACCAGCTGCCCCTCGCCGTGCTGTTGTGACCTGGAGCTCCGCCGACCTCACCTACGTCGTCTACAAGCACCAGGTCGAGCCGGGGAGCCTTCAAGCTGCCGGATCGAGCCGGTCCCTTCTTCTACACCGCCGGCGTCGACCGTCGAATCCAGCATCCCCTGCGCTCCAAAGCTCACACCGGCCTTTCATGTGCCTCGCGGTGAGCTCCTCCCCTCCCCCATTTCTAACCTCGCCCCGCGTAGCTCGCCGTAGCTAGCTCGCTGCCTCACCGTGTTTTCTGTCGCCGCTCGAGCTCGCCACTGCCGTCGTTTCCGATCACCGTAGCCCATGCCGTTGGGTTAGATCGACACAGTAATGTTCCCGCGTTCGAAAGAGCCCGGTGGCTGATGTCCTGCATGGCGCCGATGTGGCGCGCCCTGTGTCACTGACACTGGGTCCCACTGGGCCCAGTTGACCGAGTCAGTGCGGCCCCGCCCACTGACATGTGGGGCCTAGCAGTTAAAATGATTTTAGGTAAATATATATTATGTTAATTAATTAATCAATTAATTAAAACACTAATTACCCACTGACTGCTGGGCCCCACCTGCTAATTAGTTTAAATAGATTAAGCTAACTATGTTTAATTAACTGAGTCACTGACATGTGGGCCCCACATGTCAGGTTTGACCTGGTCAGCCCGTCTCGTTGACTGCTGATGTCACCACTATGTCATGCTGACGTCATCAGGCACTGTTCTGGATAATGTTGGTTTAGTTAAAAAAATAATTCCAGAAATTAATAAAAACTTTAGAAAACCATATCTTTTAATCCGTAACTCCGATGAAAATAATTTGTACATGAAAGTTGCTCAGAACGACGAGACGAACCCGAAAGCGCGGTCCGTTCGTCCGTCGCACGTTTCTAACTACCTGAACATGGGACTTTCTCCCTCCGGTTTGCCTGTCCGAAAATGCAACTTCAGGGAAACTTTCCCGGATGTTATTCCCCCTTCACCTATGTCGTGTAGCACTACGATAGGTCACCCCTAGCACCGTGTATCGTATTGTCATGCATCTGTTTGCTAGTATTTACTGTTTCTTCCCCCTCTTCCTATTCGCTAGACCCCGAGACCGCTGACGATGTCCTGAAGACCGACGCCACCGTTGACGACTTTGCCCTTGCCGCCGAGCAACCAGGCAAGCCCCCCCCCCCTTTGATCATCCCGATATCGCCCATTCTATTTTCTCATGCTTACATTAGAATTGCTGCTGCTACTGCTTTACCTATTCTGATGCATAGCCTGTTTATTGTAACCTGCTGTTGATAATTACCTGCGTATCCTAAACTGCTTAGTATAGGCTAGGTAGAGACCTATCAGTGACCCCACTTATCCCGACTGCCCCGCTGGATTATCAAGAAGACCCGATCAACGGGATTGAAGACCAGGCCCCGACACCGCACATCACCCCCCCTTAGTTGTAACGACACTGCAGCGTTACTATCGAGTGCCGAGGGTGAAACCTCTTGTAGCACTTCTGATGTTAACTCTGTAGAGTAGCTATTCGGTCGTGGTCATCGAGGGTGATTCCTCCTTCACCACTTCTGGTAATGACGCTGTCGTGCAACACATCAAGTGTGAACCCATCGAGGGTGATTCCTCCGAGTTCACCTTGACGGATACATCGAGTGGGAATTCAACGAGGGTGATACCTCAGATTCCTCTGATGTTATGGACACACGGATACTTGGACTTTACACTGTTACTTGGATAGGCGGGTCGACCCTGAGGGGTACCCGCGAGCGCCTAAGTGGCGAGTGTTGTGAAGACGGGTTGCCTGTATGGTGCCCGAGTGATGAATACGAGGCGCGGTCGGGCATTCTTAACCCTTGCAGCAAGTCCTCGAGACGGGGCGACGGGGTCACATCTTTCGTGAGTCTCTGCTCGTTACCACAAGCCCTAGTCCACTAACGATTTGGATATTTGATCCGAGCAGGCCTCTGGCCTGATATCACTAACCATCACGTGGGCATAGTATGGGCGTTCTGCATCGTAGCATCAGCCGAAAGCTCTGTTAGACATCTAGTTTAGCCTTGCGGCCGGGACGGACCGGCGCCCTCCGGGTGCCTGGCTTCACCCTGCTCGCAACGACCCGGAGTGCACAGGGCGATGGCCCAAGACCCCTGAGTGCTTAGGATGTAGACCGGCGGGGACCTCTCTGCTGAGCTGTAGGTAGGGTTGCGATGTATCGTTTGGCCGAGGCCGGGCATGACCCAAGAAAGTGTGTCCGACCGGAGTTAATCGAGCGTGTTGGGTAAGTTGGTGCACCCCTGCAGGGAAGATAACTTCTATCGATAGCCGGTCCTACGGTAAAGGACACTCGGAGTTGTATCCTGATTGATACAATTTAGAACTGGATACTTGGATACTATGGCTCTGGGATTGCTTCTCGCAGGGAGTCGAGAAGGGATCTCAGGACGAGGTTGATGACTGTATGGCTCTGGGATTGCTCTCTCGCAGGGAGTCGAGAAAGGATCTCTGGGTGAGGTTGAGACTTAATGATACTGCTACATTATATGGTACTGTCTACACTCTTCTAATGCGGCAAGACCTCTGAAGATGCTAGTCTTCGATAGGACTAGGCCTCCTCTCTATTCTGGCATTTCTGCAGCCCAGTCCACATATACAGCCTCCCTTTGAAAATGTTGCATATGTCGTGTAGATCCTTGCTTGCTGAGTACTTCTGAGTACTCACGGTTGCTTTGTTTTCCTTTTCTCCCCATATCAGTTTGACATGATCAAGATGACGGAGCCCCTGAGACAGATGCCCCGTCGACCGACTACTACTACTACTACTACCCAGAGGATGGTTACTACTACGAGCTTGCCGACGACCAGGAGTAGGATCGGAGGGTCCCAGGCAGGAGGCCTACGCCTTTCGATCGTAGTGTTTTATTTTGCCCCGCCTTTCTAAAGGCCTTACTGTTTCTGTTTCATATCTGTACTCACATATCTGATGCTTCCGCTGATGCTTGTACGCAAGCTTATGTATTCGAGCCCTCGAGGCCCCTGGCTTGTAATATATAGCTTGTATGACTTTATTTATGTTTTAGAGTTGTGTTGTGATATCTTCCCGTGAGTCCTTAGGCTTGATCGTGTGCATTTGCGTGTATGATTAGTGCACGATTGAGCTGGGGGCGTCACAAGTTGGTATCAGAGCCGACTACCTCTAGGAATCCCCCTTTCCAACTCCTTGGCCGAAGTTGAGTCTAGTAACCGAAAACTGTTTTACTAACTTGGCTGTGTGGCTTACGGGCCCACGTCGCCAATTGGGTGGTATTAGGATCTTTTACTCCTCGACCTTTACTCTGGGACTCTGATCTCTCCTCTATTCGGGTTAAAATTTTACTAACTCCAACATTAGGTTCTCGTGATCACATCCACCCGGTGTTCTGAAAATATCCCCCCTTGCTCCAAGATTGTGGGCCAGGTTCTGCTTGTAGGATCCTCTTATCGAGGGCACCCTGTGTTGTCACTTGCATATTCCTCGCTCCAATAGTTTTCTCCGACGTTGATGTAGCCTTTGCTATGTCTCGTTGTGTACTTCCTTGCCGCGTGCCTGCGCGCCGCCTAGTTGTCTAGCCTTCCCCTTTCAGCTGTCGTATTGCCGGATTGTAATCGAGGCTATGTGCGGATTCGAATGTTTGGTGCGAATATGATGAAGTATCTATTGCACCTCCTTCTGTTGTGCGTGTTACTTCATGAATCATTCCATACACCTGCAGTTCTTCTTGCTAAACTACCCCTGTTGATTTGGCAGGATGGCTGATGATCCTCCACCTCCACCCTATATTGCCGCCATGATGCAGCAGTTTGAACTCAACCGTCAGCAGTTTGAGCTTAACCGTCAGTTTATGACCGGAGTATTGGTTCAACTCCCAACTCGGAATGCTCAGCAACAGAATGCTCCAATAACTCTGCCAGAATTTGTGCGCCTCAGTCCATCCATTTTCCGCTACTCCACCAATCCTATGGATGCTGATGATTGGCTTCGTGACATCCTGTTTGAGATGGAATCAGCTAATGTTACTCCTGACAGTTACGTCACCTTTGCGACATTCCACCTGAAGGGCCCAGCTGCTCAATGGTGGGAAAGCCACAAGGCTATGTTGCCTGCAGAGACTGTAACCACTTGGCAGGAATTTCAGTCAGCTTTTCATGCACGTTACATTCCTCAAGGTCTGATGGACCAGAAGAAGCAGGACTTCCGTAAACTCTCTCAGGGTAAAACGACTGTGGATGAATATCAGAGGAAATTCCTTGAATTATCCCGCTATGCTGCGGATGACGTCGACACCGACACTCGCAAGCAGGAGAAATTCCATGGAGGACTACGTACTGATATAAAACTTGCACTTGCTGTCCATGATTGCACAGAATTCGCAACGCTTGTCAGCAAATCTTTCCAAGTTGAAACAACTCTGACTGAATACCAGGAGTCACTCAAGCGCACTCATGAAGCTGGCTCATCCTCGGGTCAGCCTGTTCAGAAGCGTCGAGTCTGGATCCCACACAATGTTTATCATCAACCTGCTCCAACACCAAGGCCGTCTTATGTTGCACCTCGACTGCCTTCACCGCCGAGACTGCTAACGGTTCAGGGTGGACAGCCTAATGCTATGGCTTTTCATCAGGCTGCACCACGTCCTCCTGATGGTCGTACGAAGGGCCATCGAACCCATCATTCCAGAAATCGTAAGGCCAGGCCGCTTGCTATGGGTCGTGGCTAGGTCACTCATGTCAAAATGGGAGAAGCTCGTGAGTCACCTAAGATCGTGATGGGAACTCTGCCAGTTAATTCAGTTGCAGCTTCTGTTCTCTTTGATTCCGGGGCATCACATTCCTTTGTGTCCCAGCAATTTGCACAAATACATGGGTTAGCTATGAGCTCACTACCCACTCCATTAGAGATTATCACTCCCCGTTCCAGGTGGCAAACCAAGATGGTAAGTCACAACAATCAGATCAGAATTGAAGGGTTGGTGTTCTCTGCTTCCCTTATTGCTCTTGGACCTTCCGACATAGACATCATTCTCGGTATGGACTGGTTGACAGCCCATAATGCTCTGATTGACTGTGCTACTAAGACAGTCCAGCTCACACACCCTTCTGGTCAGGTGATCAATTACTCAGCCCGAATAGCTCAGGATGCTGAGAGCCAGATATATGTTCTGAATGCATTGAACGCTTCACCTCTTGAAGGCATCGAGAACGTTCCAGTTGTTCATGATTTTCAAGATGTCTTTCCAGAAGAACTTCCAGGAATACCCCCTGCTAGAGCTGTCGAGTTTGTCATCGACTTGAAGCCTGGCACTACCCCTATTGCGAAGCGTCCTTATAAGATGCCTCCGCATCATCTTCTCGAGCTTAAGGAAGAAATCGACACATCACTTAAGAAAGGTTTCATCCGTCCCAGTTCCTCTGCTTGGGGAGCACCTTCACTCTTCGTTAAGAAGAAGGATGGAACTAACCGATTGGTTCAGGATTATCGGCCCATTAACCAAGCAACAATTCAAAACAAATATCCGCTTCCTCGGATCAATGATTTGTATGATCAGCTTGCTGGATCATCGGTATTCTCTAAACTTGATTTGAGGTCTGGTTACCATCAGATCCGTGTTCGTGAAGAGGATATTCCCAAGACTACATTTGTTACTCGTTATGGCTCCTACGAGTACACTGTCATGTCCTTCGGCTTAACCAATGCTCCAGCCACATTCTCCCGTCTGATGAATTATATCTTCATGGATTACCTCGACAAGTTCATCGTGGTTTATCTAGATTATATTCTGGTATATTCGAAGGATAAGGAAGAACATGCTGAACACCTCCGTCTTGTACTGGAAAGGCTCCGAGAACATCAGTTGTATGCCAAATACTCCAAATGTGAATTCTGGCTTTCTGAAGTAACGTATCTTGGTCATGTGATTTCCAAGGATGGAATTGCTGTTAACCCAGAACGAGTTCAGGCTATTCTTGACTGGACTCCCCCGAAGAACGTCAAGCAAATGAGAAGTTTTCTTGGCCTTGCAAGTTATTGCCGTCGATTTGTCGAGAACTTTTCTAAGATTGCTAAGCCTTTGACTGATCTGCTTCACAAGGGCGTTAAGTTTGAATGGACAGACAAATGTCAGGAAAGTTTCCAGACACTCAAAGACAAGCTGACATCTGCCCCAGTACTTGCTCCTCCAGATTCTCGCAAAGATTTTGTGATCTATTGTGACGCATCCCATGAAGGATTAGGCTGTGTCCTAATGCAAGAGCGTAAAGTGATTGCTTATGGCTCTCGTCAGTTGCGCCTACATGAAGAGAATTATCCGGTACATGATCTAGAACTAGCTGCTGTCATCTATGCACTGCAGTTGTGGCGACATTACCTCCTCGGTAATCGTTGCGAGATCTACACGGATCATAAAAGTCTGAAGTACTTGTTCACTCAGCCATCTCTAAACCTCCGTCAGCAAAGATGGATGGAGGCCATTGCGGACTATGATTTGGGTATTTCCTATACCCCTGGCAAGGCTAACGTGATGGCTGATGCCTTAAGCCGCAAGTCCTATTGCGACAACCTCATGGTTAGGCGAGCTCAACCTCGTCTTTTTGAAGAACTGTGCAAGCTGAATCTGCGTATTGTTCCACAGGGCTCTCTAAATAACCTTGTGATACAACCAGATCTTGAGAAAGCTGTTAAGAATGCGCAAGCTAAAGATGCTGAAATTGATCTCATGAAGAAAGATCTTCACCTTGAAAAGTACAGGGATTTCTCGCTGTCTGAAGATGGAACCTTGTATTTCAGAAACCGCATTGTGGTACCTCGCTTCGAACTCATGACTGACAAGGTCATGAAGCAGGCACATGATACCCCGCTGTCTATTCATCCGGGTAGCACCAAGATGTATCGTGACCTCCGGCAGAGGTACTGGTGGTCTAGAATGAAGCAGGACATTGCTTGTTATGTTGCTGAATGTGATGTGTGTCGTCGCGTTAAAGCAGAACATCAGAAGCCGGCTGGAATTCTGCAACCGTTACCTATTCCTTTATGGAAATGGGATAAGGTTCAGATGGATTTCATTACTGGCCTTCCCAGGTCATAGAAGGGTCACGATGCTATTCTTGTCGTCGTCAACCAACTTTCTAAAGTTGCACACTTTCTGCCCGTCAAGGAAACTATCACTGCTAGCCAGTTAGCAGAGTTGTATATCTCCAGAATTGTATCACTCCACGGTATTCCAAAGGAGCTCAGTTCCGACCGTGGCGGCCTTTTCACTTCCAAATTCTGGGAAAGTTTCCAAACAGCTATGGGAACTCATATTACCTGGAGTTCAGCTTATCACCCCCAATCCCAAGGCCAAGTCGAGCGAGTCAATCAAGTGCTTGAAGACATGCTTCGGGCTTGTGTTATTTCTTTTGGCAAGAAGTGGGAAGAATCTCTTCCGTATGCCGAGTTCTCCTACAACAACAGCTATCAAGCCAGCTTGAAAATGGCTCCCTTTGAAGTACTCTATGGACGTAAGTGTCGAACCCCTCTGAATTGGTCAGAAACTAGGGAACGACCGCTCGTGGGTCCAGATATTATCCAACACGCCGAAGAGCAAGTTCGTATTGTCCGAGAAAATCTCAAGACGGCTCAGGACCGCCAGAAGAGCAACTATGATCGCAAACGATGGGGTTTGACTTATCAACCTGGTGATCAAGTTTATCTGCGTGTCACTCCTATGAAGGGCACTCACCATTTTGGAATCAAGGGCAAACTAGCTCCACGCTACATTGGTCCTTTCCGCATTATTGCTAGACGTGGTCAGGTGGCATATAAATTGGAGTTGCCGCCACAATTCTCCCATATCCAAGACGTCTTCCATGTGTCGCAACTTCGTAAATGCTTCAAGGAATCTCCGCACCGAGCAGTGGATCACGAGATGCTTGAATTGCATGATGATCTTTCATATAAGGAACATCTGATCCGCATCCTCGATGAAGCTGAACGTCGGACCCGTTAAAAGGTTACCAAGTTCCTCAAAGTGCACTGGTAAAATCATACTGAAGATGAAGCCACTTGGGAACGCGAGGATAATCTTCGTGTGGAATACCCCGAACTTTTTCCTTCTACCTCTTAATTCTCGGGACGAGAATTCTTATTAGTGGAGGAGATTTGTAACACCCCGTGTATTACGCTACAGTAATCACCCTGTTGATAGTGCCATGTCATCATGATCAACAGTGCTTAATCATCATTAGTAACATATTCCTTTTCACGAACGAATTCAAATGGAAATTCAAACTTAAAGTGAAAATAAAAATTGTTCAAAATTGAAAACTAAATTGTTCATAATATCTTAAATAATCCAGAGACAATTCCAAAATTATATTCAACATATACTAAATAAATTATGTGGCTCTAACAACCACAAAATAGAGATACTTAATCCTTATTCTTTTATTTAAAATCCAAATAAAATCCACTTGTCTCCAAACAAATTTCTAGCAGTGACAAATATTGGACTGCAAATATTGGACTAAGTTACATATTTTGCAAAACTTATTTGGTGGCTAAACTAAATTGCAAAGCAGAAAAGAAAATAGAAAACAAAACAGAAAAAGAGAAAAAGAAAAAAAAGGCCTAAGACTACTGTACACTTAGGCCTACCATCTATAGAGCCGGCCCAACCCATTCTCCCACTTGTCTCCCTCCTCCTACTTACCCGCACGCCGCTGTCGACCGCGCGCGCACCGCGCCCCGGCCCCCCTCCCTCTCCTCGCTCAGCACCACACGACGCCGCTCGCCGCGGGTGGATAAGGGGAGCCCACCCTCGCCCCTGGCCTCTCCCTCTCACTTCCCCCCCCCCTGATCGTTCCTCTCCCTCGTCTCTCCCCCTCTCCCGACCGTGCTGTCGCCGCACCATCGTCGTCGCCGTGGACACCAGCTGCCCCTCGCTGCGCTGTTGTGACCTGGAGCTCCGCCGACCTCACATACGTCGTCTACAAGCACCAGGTCGAGCCGGGGAGCCTTCAAGCTGCCGGATCGAGCCGGTCCCTTCTTCTACACCGCCGGCGTCGACCGTCGAATCCAGCATCCCCTGCGCTCCAAAGCTCACACCGGCCTTTCATGTGCCTCGCGGTGAGCTCCTCCCCTCCCCCATTTCTAACCTCGCCCAGCGTAGCTCGCCGTAGCTAGCTCGCTGCCTCGCCGTGTTTTCTGCCGCCGCTCGAGCTCGCCACTACCGTCGTTTCCGATCACCGTAGCCCATGCCGTTGGGTTAGATCGACACAGTAATGTTCCCGCGTTCGAATGAGCCCGAACGCGCGCGCTAAAACCCACCGCGGCCGCGATCCCGTGCGACGCCCGAGAGCTCCGCCACCCACGTGCTCGCCGACGTCTACTCCGGCCTCCCCAGCTCCGACCACCGCCACCATGAGATGCGCCATGCAGTGCTCGTTCGAGCAAGACTAACCACGGCCGAAACGGTGCCCTACAGAGAGATTCCGGGCTCGCCAGAGTTGCTCGCCGTCGCGCGAGCTCGCTGGAGAGCTCCGGTGGCCGACGTCCAGCGTGGCGCCGACGTGGCGCGCCCTGTGTCACTGACACTGGGTCCCACTGGGCCCAGTTGATCGAGTCAGCGCGGCCCCGCCCACTGACATGTTGGGCCTAGCAGTTAAAATGATTTTAGGTAAATATATATTCTGTTAATTAATTAATCAATTAATTAAAACACTAATTACCCACTGACTGCTGGGCCCCACCTGCTAATTAGTTTAAATAGATTAAGCTAACTCTGTTTAATTAACTGAGTCACTGACATGTGGGCCCCACATGTCAGGTTTGACCTGGTCAGCCCGTCTCGTTGACTGCTGATGTCACCACTATGTCATGCTGACGTCATCAGGCACTGTTCTGGATAATGTTGGTTTAGCTAACAAAATAATTCCAGAAATTAATAAAAACTTTAGAAAATCATATCTTTTAATCCGTAGCTCCGATGAAAATAATTTGTAAATGAAAGTTGCTCAGAACGACGACACAAACCCGAATCCGTGGTCCGTTCGTCCGTCGCACGTCTCTAACTCCCTAAACATGGGACTTTCCCCCTCCGGTTCGCCTGTCCGAAAATACAACTTCGGGGAAACTTTCCCGGATGTTATTCCCCCTTCACCTATGTCGTGTAGCACTACAATAGGTCACCCTTAGCCTCGTGTATCGTATTGTCATGCATCTGTTTGCTAGTATTTACTGTTTCTTCCCCCTCTTCCTATTCGCTAGACCCCGAGACCGCTGATGATGTCCTGAAGACCGACGCCACCGTTGACGACTTTGCCCTTGCCTCCGAGCAACCAGGCAAGCCCCCCCCTTTGATCATCCCGATATCGCCCATTCTATTTTCTCATGCTTGCATTAGAATTGCTGCTGCTACTGCTTTACCTATTCTGATGCATAGCCTGTTTATTGTTACCTGCTGTTGATAATTACCTGCGTATCCTAAACTGCTTAGTATAGGCTGGGTAGAGACCTATCAGTGACCCCACTTATCCCGACTGCCCCGCTGGATTATCAAGAAGACCCGATCAACGGGATTGAAGACCAGGCCCCGACACCGCACATCACCCCCCATTAGTTGTAACGACACTGCAGCGTTACTATCGAGTGTCGAGGGTGAAACCTCTTGTAGCACTTCTGATGTTAAGTCTATAGAGTAGCTATTCGGTCATGGTCATCGAGGGTGATTCCTCCTTCACCACTTCCGGTAACGACACTGTCGTGCAACACATCAAGTGTGAACCCATCGAGGGTGATTCCTCCGAGTTCACCTTGACGGATACATCGAGTGGGAATTCAACGAGGGTGATACCTCGGATTCCTCTGATGTTATGGACACGTGGATACTTGGACTTTACACTGTTACTTGGATAGGCGGGTCGACCCTGAGGGGTACCCGCGTGCGCCTAAGTGGCGAGTGTTGTGAAGACGGGTTGCCTGTATGGTGCCCGAGTGATGAATACGAGGCGCGGCCGGGCATTCTTAACCCTTGCAGCAATTCCTCGAGACGGGGCGACGGGGTCACATCTTTCGTGAGTCTCTGCTCATTACCGCAAGCCCTAGTCCACTAACGATTTGGATATTTGATCCGAGCAGGCCTCTGGCCTGATAGCACTAACCATCGCGTGGGCATAGTATGGGCGTTCTGCATCGTAGCATCAGCCGAAAGCTCTGTCAGACGTCTAGTTCAGCCTTGCGGCCGGGACGGACCGGCGCCCTCCGGGTGCCTGGCTTCACCCTGCTCGCAACGACCCGGAGTGCACAGGGCGATGGCCCAAGACCCCTGAGCGCTTAGGATGTAGACTGGCGGGGACCTCTCTGCTGAGCTGTAGGTAGGGTTGCGATGTATCGTTTGGCCGAGGTCGGGCATGACCTAGGAAAGTGTGTTCGGCCGGAGTTAATCGAGCGTGTTGGGTAAGTTGGTGCACCCCTGCAGGGAAGATAACTTCTATCGATAGCCGGTCCTACAGTAAAGGACACTCAGAGTTGTATCCTGATTGATACAATTTAGAACTGGATACTTGGATACTATGGCTCTGGGATTGCTTCTCGCAGGGAGTCGAGAAGGGATCTCAGGACGAGGTTGATGACTGTATGGCTCTGGGATTGCTTTCTCGCAGGGAGTCGAGAAAGGATCTCTGGGTGAGGTTGAGGCTTAATGATACTGCTACATTATATGGTACTGTCTACACTCTTCTAATGCTGCAAGACCTCTGATGATGCTAGTCTTCGATAGGACTAGGCCTCCTCTCTATTCTGGCATTTCTGCAGCCCAGTCCACATATACAGCCTCCCTTTGAAAATGTTGCATATGTAGTGTAGATCCTTGCTTGCTGAGTACTTCTGAGTACTCACGGTTGCTTTGTTTTCCTTTTCTCCCCATATCAGTTTGACGTGATCAAGATGACGGAGCCCCTGAGACAGATGCCCCGTCGACCGACTACTACTACTACCCAGAGGATGGTTACTACTACGAGCTTGCCGACGACCAGGAGTAGGATCGGAGGGTCCTAGGCAGGAGGCCTACGCCTTTCGATCATAGTGTTTTATTTTGCCCCGCCTTTCTAAAGGCCTTACTGTTTGTGTTTCATATCTGTACTCAGATATCTGATGCTTCCGCTGACGCTTGTACGCAAGCTTATGTATTCGAGCCCTCGAGGCCCCTGGCTTGTAATATAAAGCTTGTATGACTTTATTTATGTTTTAGAGTTGTGTTGTGATATCTTCCCGTGAGTCCTTAGGCTTGATCGTGTGCATTTGCGTGTATGATTAGTGCACGATTGAGCTGGGGGCGTCACATCATCAAAGTGAAGATAGATAAGTGAAATGTAAATCGAACAGAGTGAACTTGAGTTACTTGACTCGATGATGAAATATACCCCCCTAGATGTATGCAGGGTTAAAGATATGAAATGAAATTCCTTGCAATTCATTCAAGTGTGTGGAGGATTTTTCAATCATTCAAGGTAATGATTCGCACTGATGATACATAATCCATCGAGTATATAGTGCAATCATTGATAACTTCTGCCAATAATTCCACCTGCAAAATAAATGCTTCAAAAGAGAATAGTGCAGCAGGTGGGGTTATTAATATTACAGCACATAACAGAAGTTTTACATCAGAGCACATAAAGTGGCATAAATAGTCTTTAAGGCATAGTGCTCAAAAGTCTCATAAACCAAGGCAAATAAACATTGAGACCAAATATATCAGAGCAAATCTATCGAAACTCTCGATGTAATTCCCCCCCATTTTGTCAACTAGTGTAAAAAAGGTGAGGAAAGACATGAGTGTAAAAAGAGGTGAACTTAATTCACTCTGAGGCATCGCCCGAAGAAGTTTCTGATTCGGAGGTGGCTGGTACATCTTCATCGTCAGCAGCAGCAGAAGTTCCTTCAAGACAGGCTTGTGGCTATGAGGATGAGGGCACAGTAGGATCAGCTTGTTGATTCTTGCGGGACAACACATTTCCTTCAGCAGGTTTTTCTGTGGGCGATGTTGCTTCTGATTCGTCGACCAATTTACGCAGCTGAAACCGAAGTAAATTAGTTGTTGGCTCACGAGCTGGCAGAGGCAGAGTAATGCGATCTTGAAAATCTTCGATAGAAAACCCTTGGTCAATATACTCATAGAGTTCTTTGAGATCAAAGTTGCTCAATTGCTTCTTGGAGAAGAACTTCCGAAGCAATTTCCATTGGCACTTCTTATTTTCTGCCGTGATCATGTGCACAACTTTTGTTCGGTTGTTGATAGCATTTGGTTCGGTAGCCAGGTGTTCTTTCTCTTGGCAATCTTTAGCCATATGCTTCAGTAGCAGCTGTTGGGTGCGCAGGCTCACTTTGAGATGTGAAGGAGGTTGAGTGTTCGGTTGACGATTATGCTGAGGTAGCTGTGGTCCATTGAAAGTGTTATGATAATCAGGAGGGCTAGACACTGGTGCTTTCCCCGAAGAAAAATCTTCCATTACACTCAGAGTATCACGCACAGGAGGAATGAAGCTTTTGTGACTGACTTTGGCTAAATATTCGGTTTTCATTGCATAGTCAACCACCTTTTGAATCCAGGGGGCAAATACCTTGATAGTTTTTGGGTGCTGAGCTAAATCCATCACTATGCATAGGAACATGTCTTCGACATCAAAGATAAATCCTTGGGAGATGGCATGGATGGTGTTTCGAAGAACATCAGATATAGCGTTGTCAGAGTTCATTCCGGCCAGAGGGCAAATGGTGTAGGTGAGAATGTGATATAGGGTCTGATTTTCGAAGGTCAAATGCTCGGGAACAGGAGGACCATTGTAATCATGAATTTTATCCTAATCCATTGTGCACTAGAAATCCTCATCAGAAATTGCATCAATGTTGTGAACTTGAATTTCCATCTTGCCATGTTCGAACCAAGGAAAATGGAAATGAGATACACAGTCCATAGCAGAGCACTTGATGCATTTTCCTTTGGTCATCCATTCCATGATCCACTTAGTGCTATCTGATTCATCACCAGTGATGTATAGGGTGGCATAGAATTGAAGGATTATCTCTCTGTTCCATGGATGATGATATGCAAAGACATGCGTGAAAGTCTTTGATGTCTTGCAATACTTGATTGAAGCAGCCGATGTTCTTCATCGCAGAAATATCCGGGAACTCATGAGGGAAAATCTTGTGGCTGTCATATAAGACCCGAGAATAATAAATGGCCTATTCCTGAGTCCAGAACCGAGGAGATTCAGAAGTACGAGGCTTGCTGTATGGACTCTCTTGAATGAAAACAGGATGAGTGTTCCGATTGAAAAGTGGCCCTTTGACGCCAACGCCGATTGAAAACAAGGGCAGTTGCTCACGAGGATAAGGGTATTTGAGCTCATCTTCAATGGAGATCACTTCATCGCCATAAACGACTAAGTCTAAGTGATGAGCAGAAGCTGATTTTGCTGCAGAAGGACCAACATCTGAAGTTCTTCGTGCAGTGTTGAGTGAAACTCATAGTGGAGAGGGATCAGACACCTTAGCAGTTGAAGCTATAGAATTGTCAAGCACTGGCGACTGAGGAAGTTGTTCTTCGGGAGTCGTTTGAGGAGCAGAGGGAGGAATCGTATCATTTGGTTCGTCATGGGCAGGAGAAGCTTGGCGTTCAGACTGAGGAATTTCACCTTCTTCTGATACTTGTTGCTGAGAAAGATTGTCTTCATGAGCTTGGAAGGCCACATGCACTGGTTCAGTTGGCCTTGGCGACGTAGGAGCATCGATAACTGGTTCATGGGCTTGAGAGGGAATAGCAGGCTTCAGAGAGTTTTCCTTCTGTAGCACGACATCTGGTGATTTTTCTTTCGTAGGAGGAGGAGCATTCCTTGTAGCAATTTTCTTCTTCTTCTTTTGCTTTTGTCAAGCAGAGTGCTCAATGTGCCCTTTGACAAGATCATTGTAGTCAGTGGCTTGAGCTTGATGATCGAGGCAAATTTTGTGAATGATTTGATCCAAATCAGAATGAAATCCCAATCTTCTGTGCCGAAGGATAGTCAAAGCCATATTGACATCCACATAAGATTCTTCATGTTGTTTGATGACAAACTTGGATTTCGTATCTTTCATACGGTTGTCAAGCTCCTTGAGTTGGGCAGTGAGGTCACTGATCTCAACAGAATCATTTCTCATGTCGTGGACCAGATCAGAAGCTTGAGTAATTACTTCACAGGGAATGGGCAAAGATGCCACTTCTCCATCAAATAGGTCTTCGACAAATCTGTCAAGCTGCTCCATTATGAACACTTGATTAAATAATTCGGTGCATCAGAATCAACTTGAGGCTGTGCAGCAGGAGCAGTTTGTGCTACATTTTGCTCGGTCGGAGGCATAGAAGCTAGAGGTTGTGTCAACTTTGGAGCAAACTGAGCGGCATTTTCTTTCACGGTCTCAGCACTTGGAGCATTCTGCTCGACAGAAGGAGCTTTGATTTGCTTCACCTTTTGCTTCGGAAGCTTTTCTCCTGGCTTAGCTGTGCCTACTGGGGCATTAACTACCAAATCTTGCAAATCTATTGCATCAGGATGAGGAGTTGTGTGTACTTTATCAACCATTGTAACAGTGGTAGGAGGAGTCTTTCTTTTCAATGGTTTTTTCTTCGGAGGTGCTATTGGGACAACACTTGCTCGAAGATCAGGCAGAATGGTGGATGTAGTGACGTTCACTTGCTCGGAAAGAGTTGCTTCAACTTTTTCCCTTGTGAGAGGAGGATCATCTTGATCAACTTCTTCCGTTTTGAGAAGAGGTTTATCAGGCCTTCTTTTCAGGGCACACTTTTTCTTCAGAGCAGCAGATCTGGGATCATGTTTGTTCTTTGAACGACGTTCTGCTTTTCCTTCAACCTTTTTCTTCTCGATGTCTGATTTGATGAGACGACGATTTTCTTCTTCTCTTTCTCTTTCCTTTTCAGCCTTCTTGGCTCTCTTTTCAGCGTTCTTCAGGCGCTTGGCCAATTCATCAGGATAAGATTTGGGAGTCTTGAGAGATGACTCATGTGCATCTGGAGGAGGTGGTGGTCTTTTCCTGGGGATCATTTGCACGGACAATACCAATCTCACGACAGTCACCCCACGGAGGATGAAAGGCAAAGTTCTTGGCAAACCGAGGATGAATCATTTTGTAGTTGAACCACTTCCGCACCTAGTGGTGTTGAATCTTTTGCACATGCTTTCTTCTTTGTGATGAATCTTCTCCTGTTACAGTTTTGTAGTCGTCATGAGAGATATATTGAGCTTAATTTTTGTAAGGTTGCATGCCACCTTTCCTTTTCTTCGGAGCATTTTCTTCTTGCTCATTAGGATTTTTCTCATGCCTTTTCCTTTCGCTGTTGGAGGGGCCTACCGTTGGGCCCTTGGCATTTGGTGCCTTAGATTCATCAGTTGTACCCATGATCACTTCATCTTCATCGGCCATGCTCATTGGTCGAGCAGAATTCTCAACAGAATACATACACCTGTGAATTAGAATAGATACGAGGTGTAGGAATGAAGTATGTCGACCAGATGGGGGGTGAATGGGAGTTTTAAATTTTCTTCGGAAAACTTAAATCTCTCAGAACCCAGCAGCGGAATGAATGAAAAGCAAACTACAGTGAAATAGAACAGAGTACCGAAGAAGAACTAAGACATGCATCGATGTAAATCATACGAATGAAAATGCATCGAAGGTAAACATGAGTGACAAAGATAACCGATGATGCTCGATGGCGACAAGGTATTTGTTCGACCAGTTCGTCCTTCTGCACAAGGACTACGTCTGGTTGGAGGGGTTGTGACTTAACACGGAAGATAAACTCTCTTCACCCTATTCTCCTCGAGAATCGATTCATCAACCAATGCCGATTACTCGTGGTAGATACTTGAAGGCGATCTCCAAACCTTTACAGACTTCTTCTTCGAGAACCACAATCACTCTTGGTCTCTGAAAAAATTGACACCTAACCGTCTAGAGAGTTTGCAACTCTCAAGAGTAATAGGCGGAGCGTATTAAACGTAGATTCCAGTGATGCTGAACCACTATCTAATTCTTCGGCTCTAGGGTTTCTCTCGGTCAATTTTAAACTCAAATCACTCAGAGAGTGGGTTGCTCAATAATCTTCTCAGAATCAAACGGAGCAGCCATGGACAAAGCCGGCGCAGGGTGGCTATTTATAGCCGCAGCCTTCCCAGACGGGAAATGACCATTTTGGACACGAGGTCCAGCCAATGGCCAACCGACACGTTCACAATGGTCAGATTTTGGAGCAACGGTAACATTACTTGAGGAACAAGTAATGCTAACTCCTCGGTCCGAGTCAAATCTCTCGCAGCGAAGAAGATCACAATCTCTTGCTGGCAAGTATTTGCTCGGAACACAAAGAGATTTCTCTCACAGCTTTCATAGGATTTGGGTTTAGCATCAGAGAATCAAAGCTTCGAACGCTACAACCCTTTTAATAGTACGGTGGTCCTATGACTCAATGAAAGAAGAAGAATAACGAAACAAATGCTATGTTTTCACTTTGTCTTCATTCTTCCTCGAACGTAGTCATATTCTTCGAACAGACACCGAACAAATTGCTTGAACTTCAGCAATTTTTAGGGGTCACTCTTGTTAACTTTATCTTCGGTGATAACCTTCGCTGCCACGCAGGGAGATTATCTTCGTCATTTGGATCAAACTCCTTGATACTTCAGGGACCTGTTACTTTGTGTGCACAAGCAAACACATAAGTCCCATACTATTTATGTCAACAAACTCTAAAACACAAGGGGCATATCATTGCACCAACAATCTCCCCCTTTTTGGACGGTTGTTGACAAAACAGATAATCATCAAAGTGAAGATCGATAAGTGAAAGTAGATCGAACAAGAGTGAACTTGCATTACTTGACTCGATGATGAAATATACTCCCCCTAGATGTGTGCAGGGTCAATTGATATACAATGAAATTCCTTGCAATTCATTTACGTATAAGGAGGATTTTTTCAATCAAGCGAGGTAATGATTCGCACTGATGGTAGATAATCCAACGAGAATATAGTGCAATCATTCATGACTTCTGACAATAAATCCACCAGGAAAACAAATACTTCAAGAAAAAATAGTGCAGCAGGCGGGGTTATTAATATTACAACTCATGTCAGAGCACATCAAGTGGCATAAAGAGTCTTTGAAGCATACAACACAAAAGGCTCATAAACCAGAGCAAAAAAACACGGAGACCAAATCCAACAGAGCAAATCTATCAAAACTCTCGATGTAATTCTCCCCCTTTTTGTCAACTAGTGTCAAAAAGGTGATGAAAAACATGAGTGCGAAAATAGGTGAATCTGATTCACTCTGAGGCATTACCCGAAGAACTTCCCGAAGAATTTTCTGATTCGGAGGTGGCTGGAATATCTTCAACATCATCATCAGCAGCAGATCCTTCAATACTGGCTTGGGGCTGAGAAGACGAAGACATATTGGGATTAGCCTGTTGAGCCTTGCGAGACAGAGTATTTCCTTCGGCGGGTTTCTCAGTGGGCGAGGTTGCTTCTGATTTGTCGAGCAATTTGCGCAGCTAAATACGGAGTAAATTGGTTGTTGGTTCATGAGCTGCCAGAGGCGGAGTGATCCGATCTTGAAAATCTTCAGCTAAGAACCCTTGATCAATATACTCACAGAGTTCTTTGAGATGAGAATTGCTCAATTGCTTCTTGGAGAAGAACTTTCGAAGCAATTTCCATAAACGCTTCTTGTTTTCTGCTGTGATCATGGGCACAACTTTTGTTCAGTTGTGGATTGCATTAAGTTTGGCAGCCAGATGCTCTTTTTCTTGGCGATCTTCAGCCATATGCTTCAGCAGTAGCTGTTGAGTGCGCATGCTCACTTCAAGATGTGAAGGAGGTTGAGTGTTCAGTTGACGATCACGCTTAGGTAGCTTTGGCCCGTTGAAGGTGTTATGATAATCAGGAGGGCTTGACACTGATGTTTTCCCCGAAGAAAAATCTTCCATTACTCTCAGAGTATCACGCACAGGAGGAATGAAGCTTTTGTGACTGACTTTTGCTAGATATTCGGTCTTCATTGCATAGTCGACCACTTTCTAAATCGAGGGCGCAAATACCTTGATAGTTTTCGGGAACTGAGCTAAATCCATCAGTATGCGTAGGAACATATCTTCGACATTGAAGATAAATTCTTGAGAGATAGCATGGATGGTGTTCCGAAGAACATCAGAAATAGCGTTGTCTGTATTCATCCCAGCCAGCGGATAGAGGGTATAAGTGAGAATATGATATAAATTTTGATTGTCGAATGTCAAGTGCTCAGGCAGGGGAGGACCATTGTAGTCACGAATTTTATCTTCATCCATTGTGCATCGGAAATCTTCATCAGAGATCGCATCAATGTTATGAACTCGAATCTCAGTCTTGCCATGTTCGAAGCAAGGGAAATGAAAATGAGATACAAAGTCCATTGCAGAGCATTTTATCCTTTTTCCTTCAGTCATCCATTCCATGATCCACTTTATGCTGTCGGATTCATCACCAGAGATATACAATGTTGCATAAAATTGAACAATAATCTCCCTGTTCCATGGATGCTGATATGCAAAGACATGCGTGAGACCAAAGTCTTCGATGTCTTGCAGTACTTGGTTGAAACAGCCAATGTTCTTCATAGCAACAATATCTGGGAACTCATGAGGGAAAATCTTGACGCTATCATAAATAATCCGCGAATAGTATATAGCCTATTCCTGAGTCCAGAACCGAGGGGATTCAGAAGTACGGGGCTTGCTGTATGGACTCTCTTGAAAGAAAAGCGGATGAGTGTTTCGATTGAACAGAGGCCCTTTGGCGCCAACGCCGATGGTAAACAACGGCAGTTGCTTGTGGGGATAAGGCTATTTGAGTTCATCTTCAACGGAGATCACTTCATCGCCATAGATTACGGAGTCTGAATGATGAGCAGAGGCTGATTTTGCTTCAGAAGGATCAATATCTGAGGTTCTTCGTGCAGTATTGAGTGAGATTCGCAGAGGAGAAGGATCTGACTCTTTGGAAGCTGAAACTGTAGTGTGGTGAGGCACAGGCAACTGAGGATGTTGTTCTTCATGAGCCGTTTGAGGGGCAGAGGGAGGAACCGAATCATTTGGTACGTCATGGGCAGGAGAAGCTTAGCGTACAGACTGTGGAATTTCTCCTTCTTCCAAAACATTTTGCTGAGGTAGATTTTCTTCATGAACTGGTGAAGCCACATGCACTGCTTCAGTTGGCCTTGGCGAAGTAGCTGCATCTGCAGCTGGTTGAAGAGTTGGCGAAGGAATTGCTCGTTCTAGAGACTTTTCTTTCGGTGTCTCAATGACTGGTGGAGGAGGAGGAACATTCTTCTTCGCTATCTTCTTCTTCTTCTTTTGCTTCGACGGATCAATGTGCCCTTTGACAGGATCATTGTAGCCAGTGACTTGGCCTTGATGATCAAGGCAAATTTTGCGAATGATTTGATCCAAATCTGAGTGAAGTCCCAATCTTCAGTGCCGAAGGATAGTCAAAGCCTTATTGACATCCACATAAAATTCTTCAAGTTGCTTGATGACAAACTTGGATTTTGTATTTTTCATACGGTTGTCAAGCTCCTTGAGTTGGGCAGTGAGGTCATTGATCTCAACAGAATCATTTCTCATGTTGTTGACCAGATCAGAAGCTAGAGTAATTACTTCAGGGGGAATGGGCAAAGATGCAACTTCTCCATCAAACAGGTTCTCCACAAGTCTGTCAAGCTATTCCATGATGAACACTTGATTGAAATAGTGCGATGCATCAGAATCATCTTGAGGCTGTGCATCAGGAGCATCGGAGGCATGGAAGCCAAAGGTTGTGTCAGCTTTGGTGCAAACTGTTCAGCCTTTTCCTTCACAACATCAACACTTGGACCATTTTGCTTAGCAGCTGGGGCTTTGATTTGCTTCACTTTTAGCGTCGGGAGCTTTTCTCCTAGCTTAGCTGTGCCAACTGGGGCATCAACTACCAAATCTTTTAAATTTATTGCATCAGGATGAGGATCTGTATTTACTTTGTCAAACATTGTGACAGTGGTAGGAGGAGTCTTTCTCTTCAAGGGGTTCTTCTTCGGAGGTGCAATTGGGATTGCACTTGCTCGAAGATCTGGCAAAACAATGGAAGAGGTGATATTCACTTGTTCTGAAGGAGTTGCATCAATTTCTTCTCTGGTGAGTGGAGGATCATCTTGATCGGAAGAATCACTTTTAGGTTCAACTGGCTTAGCAGGTCGTTTCCTTGGTGCGCTCTTTTTCTTTAGAGCAGCACACCTTGGATCATGTTTTTTCTTCGTGCGGTGTTCTGCTTTTCCTTTAGGATTTTTCTTCTCGGCGTCTGATTTGATGAGAAGACGATTTTCTTCTTCTCTAGCCTCTTCCTTTTCAGCCTTCTTGGCTCTCTTTTCAGCATTCTTGAGATGCTTGGCTTTTTCCTCGGGATAAGAGTCAGGAGTCTTAAGAGATGACTCATGAGCGTCAGGAGGAGGTGGAGGCCTTTGCTGGGGTTCACCTGCCCGTATGAGTCCAATTTCGCAACAATCACCCCACGGGGGATGGAAGGCAAAGTTCTTGGCATATCGAGGATGAACCATTTTGTAGTTGAACCACTTCCATACCCAGTGACGCCGAATCTTTTGCACATGCCTTTTTCTCTGAGTCGAATCTTCTCCAGGTACAGTGTTGTAATTATCATGAGAGATATATTGTGCTGAATTCACGAGAGGTTGCCTGCCATCTTTCCTTTTCTTAAGAGCATCTGCTTCTTGCTCATTTGCATTTGGTTCGGCTCTTTTTCTTTTGCTGGAAGATGGGCCTACCGTTGGGCCCTTAGCATTTGGTGCTTTGGATTCATCAGCTGTTCCCATGAATGCCTCTTCTTCATCAGCCATACTGTGTGGTCTAGCAGATTCCTCAACATAGTGCATACACCTGTGAATCAGAATAGGTACGAGAGAAAATGGGGATAGGGTTACAAATGCTCACAGCGAATACTTTTGAGGAAGAAACAGATACAGACTTTGAGAAATGTTTTGAATGAATGAAACATATAGATCGAGCTAGTAGATCCGAAGAGAATGCTAGACAGCAAGCTAGGCATATCATTCGAGTGAAACATAACAAAAACCCTCGATCTGATAGATTCGGATGCGAGGAACAACTACAAACCACATCCGCACTAGAAGGGTAAAAGTCTAGATCTAGGATATGCGGTAAAATCGGACATAATTAACCGCGGACGAACTCGACTCAAGAAGGAAGAAGACCCAAGTTCGAACCACACGTACCCTAGCTTGGTGACATGCAACAACTACGACGGCGCGGGGAAGAAGATGTCTTGCGGCGGCATGGAAGGACTCCGGTGACCTCTTTCCGGCAGTTAAGCAGTGAAGGGGTCATAGGCGTCGAGCTCGAGGTGGAGCGCTGCGGCGAGGGTTTCAGCAGAGAGGAGGCGAGGAGAAAGAAAGTAAAGTGGAAGAAGGAAGCGATGCGATTTATATAGGCGAATGGAAATAACCGCACGTAGAGGATTTTGAACGGACGATCTCTAAGGAGAGAAGATTGTAATTCAATGGTTAGGATGGACTGACAGTTGATGTGTTGCACGTGGCAACCGTCATAAAATATCATGGTCCTGACTTGGGCGGGAAACCTCAAATTTTGGACAGCTTTCGCCAAAACAGATTAATGTTCAGACCAAATCTTAATCGTGGTCAAGGACACCAGATAAAGTTTCGTTCCAGATGAAATATGAGCATTTGCAATGGACCAGCATACACTGGAAGAGATAGAACAGAGGGAAAACAAGGTCCTAGGCCTTTCATTCAGTCAGAAAACACAAACACACGAGCAAATAGCTATGAATGAAATGCATTCGGACGAAGGCAAAATCTATTGATTGAAGAGAAATTCAACGAAAGAGAATTGTGGTGGCGTAACGCACCGTATAAAAATGGTATGACCCCGAGCGTCGCACAATTATCGTGGCACCCGGTTAGTCTATATCTCCGTTAATGTATTCACTCTCAGAAAGAAAATTTCACTTTGTCGAAATTTTCAAACTCTTCGAGTGTTGTGCACCCATTCCTTCAAAGATGTGAAAGTGTTAGCACGGGTGCCGAGTCCAGCTTACTACACATTTGCGAAGTCCAGGATATTTAGCTCACACCGTCACACACAGAATCTTTTCTCATCTTGAGGCTTGGTGAAAATATCAGCAAGATTGTCTTCGGTCTTGACGTGATTGATGACAATATCCTCTCGAGCAACATGATCGCGAACAAAGTGATGTCTGATGGCAATATGCTTCATGCGAGAATGCTCCATAGGATTATGTGCAATTTTGATGGCACTCTCATTGTCACAATATAGAGGAATATGCTTGACTTTGATGCCATAATCCTTCAGTGTTTGCTTCATCCACAATAACTGAGTGCAACAGGCGCCAGCAGCAATATATTCGGCCTCGGCCATGGAAAGAGATACACAATTCTGCTTCCATGATGACCAACAGACCAATGATCTACCGAGGAAATGACATGTCCCCGAAGTAGATTTCCTATCAACCAAGTCACCAGCCCAATCTGAGTCTGAATATCCAACGAGATCAAACTGTGCTCCCTTAGGATACCATAAACCTAAGGTGGGGTGTGAGCCAAATATCTCAGAATGCGCTTGACCACTTGGTGATGCGATTCTTTCGGTGTAGCTTTATAGCGGGCACACATGCAAATAGTCAACATAATGTCAGTTCTGGATGCACATAGATAAAGAAGGGATCCAATCATCGAACGATAGGCTTTCTGATTGTAATCCTTACCATACACATTTGCATCTAGCTTACCATTCATGGGCATTGGAGTTTTATACCCCTTCATTTTGGAATCTTGCATTTTGAACTTCTTCAGGCATTATTTCAGATATTTCTCCTGAGAAATGAAAATTCCATTTGCCTGTTGACGGATTTGCAGTCCGAGAAAGAACTTGAGTTCACCCATCATAGACATTTGATATTTATCGGACATCATTTTCCCGAACTCTAAGCTGCAGGCATTGTTAGTGCAGCCGAAGATAATATCATCCACATAGATTTGACATGCGAATAAATCATTGTCAACAGCACGAGTGAAAAGTGTGGGATGAGTGAATCCTGGCTTGAACCCTTTATCAAGCAAAAACTTCTTCAGGGTGTCATACCAAGTTTGAGGGGCTTGCTTTAGCCCATATAAAGCTTTCTTCAACCTGAAAACTTTGTTAGGAAACTCAAGATGTTCAAAGCCAGGTGGTTGTCTAAAATAAACTTCCTCATCAATTTCACCATTGAGGAAAGCACTTTTCACATCCATTTGATAAAGCAAGATATTATTGTAGTTTGCATTAACAAGAAGAATACGAATTGCCTCAAGGCGTACAATAGGAGCATATGTTTCACTGAAATCAATACCTTCTACCAGTGTGTACCCTTGAGCAACAAGTCGTGCTTTGTTTCTCACCACAATGCCATTTTATCTTGTTTATTGAGGAAAATCCATTTTGTGCCGATTATATTGTGTTTCTTGGGATTCGGTTTGTCAACCAATTCCCACACATCATTTAATTCGAATTGCACCAACTCCTCTTTAATGGCATTCATCCAATCTGGATCATTCATGGCTTCTTCATACTTGGTAGGTTCTACCAATGAAACAACGGAGAAACTTCCACAGTAGTTAGCCAAACGAGTGTGTGAGCGAGTTGTGGGTCGATAACCTGGATTCTCAATTTCATCGAGAATTAATGAAGGATCAACTCGATTTGCCACACGAGGATGAGCATTTTCTTCGTGATGATCATTGTCATTTTCGTCAGCATCAGTATTTGTATCATCATTCCCTTCAGGGTTGCCATTTTGATCAGCATTTAAATTTTGATTGCCATTTCCATTTGGAGGAGCATTTGCTTCGACAGTGGCTTGACGAGCTCTGCTTCGAGTCATAGGAGCATCATCATCAGAGGACTCGGGTGCATTCCCTTCAACAGGCTTGACACTCCCAATGGCCATTTGCCGAATAGCATCCGATATCAATGGTTCATCTATCACATTTGGTAGGTGCTCCTTTTGGGAGCCGTTAGATTCATCAAACCGCACATTTTACCGTTTCCATAACTTTCATGTGGTGAGAGTTATAGACACGATACGTATGCGAGTTTGAGCCATAACCGAGAAGAAAACCTTCATGTGCCTTGGGTGCAAACTTGGAAGAATGATTCATATCAAGAATGTAACAAGGTGCACCAAAAACACGTAGATCAGAAACTTTCGGTTTCTTGCCAGTCATGAGCTCGTATGAAGTTTTCTTAAGGAACTTGTGAAGATAAACATGATTGATAACATGAAAAGCAGTGTTAATAGCTTCAGCCCGGAAACGAATGGGAGTTTTATACTCACTGAGCATTGTTCTTGCCATTTCAATGAGAGTTCTATTCTTTCGTTCAACAACTCCATTCTGTTGGGGAGTGTATGCAGCAGAGAACTCATGAGTAATACCATGTTCATTGAGAAATTCAACAACATAAGTATTTTTGAACTCAGTTCCATTGTCACTTCTGACATGCTTAATTCGCACATCACATTCATTCTCGGCCTTCTTAGCGAAGCTTTTGAAGGAATCTTGAGTACAAGTCTTGTCTTCAAGAAAGAGTACACAAGTGTATCGAGAGAAATCATCAACAATAACCAGACCATAATGGCTGCCATCGAAGCTTGCATAATTTTGAGGACCGAATAAATCCATATGAAGAATGTCCAGAGGTCTTGTAGTGGTCATAACTACCTTGGAAGAATGATGCTTCTTAGCCAATTTACCAGCCTCACAAGCAGCACAAAGACGATTCAAGTCGAATTTCACATTAGGAATGCCACAGAGATGATTTTTCTTCACTAGGGTCTGCAAATTTCTCATACCTGCATGACCAAGTCTTCGGTGCCACAGCCAACCTTCGGTTGCTTTTGCAAGTAAATAAGTTTGGACTGAGGGACCCTTAGAGAAATCCACAATATAAAGATCACCCTTTCTAATTCCCTCAAAGACGAAGGAATTGTCAGAGGCCATGAAGACAATGCATTTGGATATCGAGAATAAAACTAACATGCCAACATCACATAACTTGCCAATTGACATAAGATTGAATCGCAGAGACTGGACAAGTAGACCATCATCAATGGACTTGTCTTTGGATATGGCAATTTTACCTAGCCCAATTACCTTTCCTTTGTTGTTGTCGCCAAAAGTGATATACTTCAGAGGAGAAGCGGTTAAGTTGGGGTCGACAAACAATGACTTGTCTCCGGTCATATGACTAGTGCATCCACTGTCCATAATCCATTCAGTGCACCCGGAGACATAGTCCTGCAGAAGAATTAGGATTTCTTAACCACCCACATCTTTGCAGGTGGCTTCAAAACAAATGAACGAGCAGGATATGATTTCTTTCGATAAGCATAGTTGTTACTCGATGAGGTGCGAGTATAATTGAAAGAGTAAGCATTAAAATTCTTTCCATACGAATGAGCATAGTGTTTGTATGAAGTATGCATATACTCATTCTGTCGAATTCTTTGTGTATCCATGGTCAGTCGAGCAGAAACAGGCAAAGCATCAACAGTTTTCTTAGGCACCCAAATGGCTTTCTTTGGGGGGCCATTTCTACTGTTAGGTCCAAGATAGCGAGCCACAGTCTCACCATGTTGATTCTTGAACAACTTATAATTGTCCAAGGAATCATCATAAGGATATTCGGGAATAGGAGAGTTGTATCCCAAAAGTAATGCTGGATCGAGCGTTTTGCTCTTTGCAGGAACCCACACAGTTTGAGGATATTGATGTGGTTCCCGACAAGAACCATCTTCATTCAGTTTCCTTTCGAAACCGATACCTTCCTTTCGGGGATTTTTGTGAAGGATAGATTTCTTCAAAACATCACAGAGGGTTTGATGCCCTTTGAGAGATTTGAACATTCCTGTCTGAAGAAGATCCTTCAACCTAGCATTCTCATCAGACAAAGAACCATTTTCCTCGACCGAGGGTTTAGCATTCACAAATGATTCAGCATTGGTTCGTTCAAGGCATTTTAAACATGGTGGCTCAAACACTTTAGGTTTCTCTTTAAATTGTTGGGTGAGAAGAGAATTTTCTCTGACCAAATCCTCATGAGCCTCTCTCAGCGCCTCGAGTTCATGTTTCCTTTTCAGGTAATCATAGGTCAATCTTTCATGGTCTACTGAGAGAAAATCACGACGAGTTGAGAGTTCATCCATTCGTGACTTGAGCGTGGAATACTCTTTGGTCAGTGACTGGTTTTTCTCCATCTCCTCAACCAACAACCCTTCAGATTTCCTAAGGGTTTTCTCAATTTTCTCAAGAGAATTTTGTTGAATATTAGCAATTTTGATCAACTTAGCATGGTCATCCTCATCAGAAGAATATTGATCACTGGAGTGAACCTTGTGATGTTTGGAGGATACCTTTTCTTTCGAAGCCTTGGCCATGAAGCAGTAGGCAGGAGATTCGTTGTCGCTTGACGGGTTCCTGAAGAAGTTTGTCGTAGTAGAGGAGGCACATGCTATGCCCGCCATGCCTGAGCCAGCATCCTCATCGGATTCTTATTCTTCTTTGGAACTTGACAATTCTTCTTCTTCAGAATCCATTTCCTTGCCGATGTATGCCTTGGCCTTGCGAGAGGTATTCTTGCGGTTGGAGGAGGACTTGGAAGGATTCCTTGACGAAGATCTTGACAAAGATTTTGAAGTGGAGTTGTCCTTCTTCTTGAAGAATTTCTTCATCTTCTTTTCATCATCGGAGTCGTAGTTCTTGCTCTTGCGTTTGCCTCAATGTTTGCCAGAATCATATCTCCCACTAGCATGGATTTCAGCTTCCCAGAGAGGGCAGTCCAAAATGAAGTGTCCAGGCTTTTTGCACTTGAAACAGGTGTATTCTCCAGCAGGTTTTGATGAAGATTTTGAACACCCAGAGTTGCTTGAACTTCTTTTCTGGAACTGGCTCTTCTTGTGAAAGCGCTGGAATCTTTTCGTGATCAGTGCGAGATCTTTGCTGAGTCTTTCTGCATCATCAGAATCTTCTTCTGCATTTCCATCGAAGGAGGAATCAGCCACTGCCTTGAGAGCATGATTTTTGCGTAAACTTGAGCCATACAGATCTCTTTTCTCTTCTTCCTGTTCCTCGTGAGTGTTCAGTCTCTCCATGATATCAGCAGAGTCAAGGTGCTTGAAGTCAGGTCGTTCACGTATCATCAGAACTAGTGTGTCGAAAGAACTGTCAAGAGATCAAAGCAGTTTCTTAATAACTTCATGGTCAGTGATGTCTTTGGCGCCGAGACCTTGAAGTTCATTCGCGATATCACACAGGCGATCTAAGGTTTGTTGGTAGCTTTCATTTCCAATGCGCTTGAAATGATTGAACTTGGCTCGAAGAGTATCAATTCTAGCTTCTTTCTGGGTTGAAACTCGTTCATTGATCTTTTCGAGGACGTCCCAAAATTCCTTCGCAGTTTCACACTGGCGACAGCGAAGAAATTGTGCCCAATTGATATGGCCACCAATTTCATCTTTGGCCTGAGCATCCAGCTGAATGAGCTTCTTTTCTTCGTCGGAAGGGGCTTGAGGTACAGCAACGTTGAGCCCGAATTGCACCATGTTCCACATATCATCATCTATTGCTCAGAGACGGATCTTCATTTTCTCCATCCAGAAGGGGTAGTCCGTCCCATCGAATATGGGAATCTTGAGATGTGATTTGTAGTTCACTGAAGACATACTTAAATTCCAAAGTCGTTAGACTAAAATGAGCAGAGTCAAGGAATACCTCGCTTTGATACCAATTGTAGGAACGAAGTATGTCTACCAGGGTGAATGGGAGTTCTAAATTTTCTTCGAAAAACTTAAATCTCTCAGAACCCAGCAGCGGAATGAATGAAAAGCAAACTATAGTGAAATAGAACAGAGTACCAAAGAAGAACTAAGACATGCATCAATGTAAATCATACGAATGAAAATGCATCGAAATAACATGAGTTATAGAGATAACCGATGATGCTCGATGGCGACGAGGTATTTGTTCGACCAGTTCATCCTTCTGCACAAGGACTGCGTCTGGTTGGAGGAGCTGTGACTTAACACGGAAGATAAACTCTCTTCACCCTATTCTCCTCGACAATCGATTCATCAACCAATGCCGATTACTCGTGGTAGATACTTGAAGGCGATCTCCAAACCTTTATAGACTTCTTCTTTGATAACCAAAATCACTCTTGGTCTCTGAAGAAATTGACACCTAACCGTCTAGAGAGTTTGCAGCTCTCAAGAGTAATAGGCGGAGCGTACTGAACTTAGATTCCGGTGATGCTGAACCACTATCTAATTCTTCGGCTCTAGGGTTTTTCGCTCGGTGGATTTTAAACTCAAATCGCTCAGAGAGTGGGTTGCTCAACAATCTTCTCAGAATCAAATGGAGCAGCCACCGGACAAAGCCGGCGCGGGGTGGCTATTTATAGCAGCAGCCTTCCCAGACGGGAAATGACCATTTTGGACACGAGGTCCAGCCAATGGCCAACCAACACATTCACAACGGTCAGATTTTGGAGCAACGGTAACATTACTTGAGGAACAAGTAATGCTAACTCCTTGGTCCGAGTCAAATCTCTCGCAGCGAAGAAGATCACAGTATCTTGCTGGCAAGTATTTGCTTGGAACACAAAGAGATTTCTCTCACAGCTTCCATAGGATTTGGGTTTAGCATCAGAGAATCAAAGCTTCAAACGCTACACCCCTCTTAATAGTACGGTGGTCATATGACTCAATGAAAGAAGAAGAATAACTGTGACACCTCGAGACCAATGCTCCAGATGCCTTCCATTTATTTTAGTTGTTGCCGTGTGTTTATTGTGTTTGTTGCATTATCATAACTATTTTCCATATTTCATTCCTCTATATTGCATTGCCATGCCCATCATTGTCATATTGCATTTGTGCCTCTTGTCATTTTGCGTTTCATCATGCTCATCATGTGCATTGTGTTATTCATCTTGTTGTACTTGCACTATGGTTGTCTATGTTACTTGCCCTATGCATATGTCCCATGCATCATCACCTCCTTCCTTCTTCTTTCTTTCATTTTTGGCAAGTGACCTTTTCCCCTCCTCCATAAATGTTCATTCTTTCCCTATTAATCTTGCACCTTGCCTACACCCTCTCTGGTAAATTTCATCCATTTTGGAGTTGTTTTGGTCAGGTTCATAAATGGCCCAAGTTTGAATTAAATTCAAACTTGTTCTATTTTTTTACCTATAAAAATGTCCAAACCAATTTTATCAAATAGAGCATAATTCCAGGAGCATGTGGATATTCTTATATCCGCCAAATTCTTCTCCTAGCTCCCTCTTCTTTTCCTTTTCTGAAATCTGTTTATTAATAAAAATAGAGAAGGTGGAACTTACCTTTTCCTTACCTGGGCGCCGCACTTGGGCCTTTCCCTCACCTGTAGCCCAACAGAGCACAGTAGTCGCTCCAACCGCAGCCTAGCCGCCGAGTGCCCCGGTTCATCTCCTTCCTCTTGTACGGCAGGGCATCCACCGAAGCCACGTCGTCCAGCCCCTGATTTGATGGTCGGAGCTGCTCCGGTCCACCCTATAAGACCCTGCCCCGGCCCTAGGTTTTACTCCTTGCTCGGTTTCCACCTCCTCCTTCACTTTACGCCGCTAGGAGGAACCACGGCCTTCCCTGCCTCCATGGCCCAGAGGAGCTCGAGCACCTGTCCGACGTGAGCAGTGGCATCGCCGCGTACGCCTACATCTGCGAGGAGCACTGTGTCCATCTCCGCCAACCGAACCCGCAACGCGAGGTCCAGGAGCTGCTTCCTCGACATCTCCTTCATCGTCTTGTTCTCGGACCGAGCACCTTTCATCCTGGTCAGTGCGTTCCCCCGCCTTCTCCGATCACCATCGACCCCAAACGACTCCAGCAGCACCCCCACGGTGACGATCCGCACCTCCTCAATCTCTTGTACCGGAGTTTGCATCATCATAGGTCCTGACCCGAGAGCGTCGTGTTCGTCCGCCATGAACGTCCATGGCAGCAAGCTCAAGCTGCTGCCTTGGGTCCCTGTGCAGCCTCCTGTGCTCACGCAGGGCACACACACCACACCCGCAGCACCCCGCAGCTCACCCACGCACACGCACGCGCTCGAGCGCAAGCCTCATGGCCGCGCGCAAGCCCGGCCGCCGAAGCATCTGAGGCAAGCACGAGCTCGCCCTCGAGAGGCCCTGCGCCTGCATGTTCCATTGTAGCGCCGCTTGCACGCACCACACTGCCTTCTAATCCCGCGCGCCCGCCGGAGCTCCTCTGCTCCGCTTGTCGGCGCCGTCGCTCGCCGGCGCCATCGCCATCTCCCCTGTGCAAGTGGAGAAGAAGCCTCGGCCTTTTCTAGGTTCATAAGAGGCGAGCTCCCCTTCTTGCCACGAGCACGCATGTAGTCCAACTGGTTGCCATGCACACCAAGCGCCAGGGAGACCTGGGTTTGAATCCCAGGCTCCGCATATTTTTTTGCATTGGCAAATTCCTTTTCCTGTGTGCCGCTGACGTTCTAGCCCCAGTTGCCATTCTCACACATGCACACCCTAGCCAGCATGGCTCCAGGCCCACCAGTTAGGCATGGATGGGTACACCCCGAGTTACCCTAGTATTTCCCTTCCTCTCTGTTTTCTAGTCAATTTCGGCATATGCCAATTCTAGCATATCCCATGATTCCTTTTATAGCAGTTTTTCTTGCTATCTAAATGTGAGCTTTTTACCAGAGTAACATATGCATATTATATATCGTTTTGGGTCAGAAAAATCTACCTAATCCATCTATGGCATTAGATTCATCATTTGAGCAAGGTTGCAAACATGTTATTTATGCAGCATATGCCATTTTGTCATTTTTGTGTATTTATTTCCATATATGCTATGTGGTAGTTTTGCACATGGTTAGGTTCATCATCATGTCTACTTGTTGCTAAATTTTATTGCATGCCATGATATGTTTTGTAGTGAGTGAAACAAGCTTGCAAACATGTCTACTCAAATATGTTTATGCCATGCCTTGTAATTTCAGTCTGAAACTGCTTATATGACTTGCCATTTTGCTTTGATGCTATCATCTTATCTATGGGTTTCTGGAACATGCTCAGTAAGGATGTTTTGTTAAGGGTGTTTAGTACTTGCTTGCGATGCCTTTTGATGCCATGTTCTTGCAGTGTAGCATATTTGTTTCATGCCTCCAACATGTCATCATGTTAACTCTGCTCACATGTATGCCCAGTTTTTCACTGTCCTAATCTGTGTTATAAAGTTGTTTTTGCATGGATCGTATTGGTTTAATCTTGATGCCTATGTACATGAACCTTAAAGTTCTTTGAAGTATGTAACCTGTACTTGAAGTTCATATCATGTTTGTGCCAATATTGTTCTTGTAGCTTGGTTTGATGCTTGCAATATGCCTAGTTGCTGTTTTGGGCAGATTGTGTCTTAAACTTGTTTCGTGTGTATGTGTTGAACCGTGGCTCCGTTTGGAGCATGGTCTATACGAAACTTGCTTTTGCATGTAGTTTTATCATGTTATGTTGCATCCTTGATTTGAGTATGTGTGCTTGATGTTTGAATGCATTTTGCATTAATGCCATGTTTAACTTGTTTTGCTCATATCTTCTAGGCCGTAGCTCCGAATTAAATGAACCTTATATGTAACTTGACTAGAGAACCGCGTAGATCATCATGGTGCATCTTAACTTGCTGTTTAACAAATTGAACATAATGTGTTATTCAGATCTGGTCCAATTTCGAAATTTGCATATGGGGACTTTTCGGAATTGTTATATGTTGTTTCCGGCCTCATTTAAACTTGCTTTGATGTGATGTTCTGGTATGCATCATCTCTTTCCATGAGTAGCATCATGTAGCCTTGTCATGCATCATACTTGGTTGAGCATCATGTCATGTTTATGCTTGTGTGTTTACTATGTTGTTTGCTTCTTTCCGGTTGTGCTTCTTCTCGATAGTCCCGGTTTCGTTGCGATTGTGAGGTTTCATTCGTCTATGCTTGGTTCGTCTATACCCATTCGTCTTCTTCATGGACTCGGTCTTCTTCCTAGTGGGATTTCAGGCAAGATGATCATTACCCTGGATGCCACTACTATCTTTACTTTGCTAGTTGTCTCGATGCCATCGCTATGTCGCGCTACCTGCCACTTATTTATCAAGCCTCCCAATTTGCCATGATAAGCCTCTAACCTTTTTCCACCTACCTAGCAAACCGTTGTTTGGCTATGTTACCGCTTTGCTCAACCCCTCTTATAGTGTTGCTAGTTGCAGGTGCAGTTTCAGGTTGTTCCATGTTTGGACATGGATATCATGGGATATCACAATATCAATTATTTAATTAATGCATCTATATACTTGGTTTTGGGTGGAAGGCTTGGCCTTTTGCCTGGTGTTTATTTCCACTCATGCCGCCCTAGTTTCCGTAATGCTGGTGTTATGATCCTTGATTATCGTTCCTAACACGCTTAGGGGAATGGGACCCTCTTGACAGTTCACTTTGAATAACCACTTCCAGCAAGGCCCAACCTTGGTTTTAACATTTGCCACCATAATAATACTGATAATTAATTAATTTGCATAGGGGGTCGCATTCCCGGGGATTCTTAATTCAACATAATACAGGGGGGCTAGTGCTGATGGTGCTGGTGCTGGTCCAAAACTAGAGCGTCGTGCGGGGCCGCCCCTTGGCAACTTGGGGTCTTTTGGTACCTGTACGCTTAGCTTATCCGTCGTGGCCCGAATATGAGATACACGCGGCTCCTATCGGGGTGTCAGCATGTCGGGTGGTCTTGCTGGACTTGTGTTACCATTGTCGAAATGTCTTGTGCACCGGGATTCCGAGGATACTTTGGGCTGACTCGAGGTTGATCGGGTTTTCTTGAGGTTGAGGTATTTCCACCGCAGCTTGTGTAGTCTTGTGATGGGCTAGGTTGGAACACCCCTGCAGGGTCAAATCTTACGTGAATCCGTGCCCGCGGTTATGTGGCAGATGGGAATTTTTAATATCCGGTTGTAGAGAACTTTGACACTAGATCCGAAATAAAATACACCAACCGCGTGCGTAACCATGACCGTATCTTTTCGAGTGAGTTCGAGAAGAGAACACGGTGGGGTTATGTTTGACTCGTAAGTAGTTCAGGATCACTTATTGATCATTACTAGTTGCGACTGTTATGCGTAGTAGCTCTTCCTACTCTTGTACTCGTAAGTTAGCCACCATACAATGCTTAGTGCTGTTGCAACCTCACCACTTATCCATTCCATACCCACTAAGCTTTGCTAGTCTTGATACCCATGGTAATGGGATTGTTGAGTCCTCGTAGCTCACAGATTACTACAACAACAGTTGCAGGTACAGGTAATGCGATGAACTGACGTGAGAGCGATGCTTACTTGTTTTCGAGTTCTTCTGCTTCTTTTTCGATCGAGGGATAGGTTCCTGGTCGGCAGCCTGGGCTAGCAGGGTGGATGTCGTTTGATTTTTCGTTTGTGTTTCATCCGTAGTCGGATGTTGCTCTTATGTGTGATGTTTGATGTATTTGTGAGGCAAGTGTATGCCTTTGTCTGTATCCCCATCTATTATGTAATGGTACGATGTAATGATATCCACCTTGCAAAAGCATCTTCAATATGCGCTTCTATCCTTGGTGAGACCTTCGAGTTCCTCGAGGATAGGGTCGCATATTGGGCATGACAATAATGAAACAAATGCTACGTCTTCACTTCGTCTTCATTCTTCCTTGAACGCAGTCATATTCTTCGAACAGACACCGAACAAATTGCTTGAACTTCAGCAATTTTTAGGGGTTTCTCTTATTAGCTTTATCTTCGGTGATAACCTTCGCTGCCACGCAGGGAGATTATCTTTGTCCTTTGCATCAAACTCCTCGATACTTCAGGGACCTGTTACTCTGTGTGCACTAGCAAACACATAAGTCCCATACTGTTTATGTCAACAAACTCCAAAACATAAGGGGCATATCATTGCACCAACACGAGGGAAAATGGGGATAGGGTTACAAATGCTCACGATTATTTTTCCGAACAAAAACATTTTGAAGAAGAAATAGGTTCAGACTTTGAGATATGTTTTGAATGAAAGAAACATATAGAACGAGCTAGTAGCTTCGAAGAATATACTACAGCGTGCTAGGCATTCCATTCGAGTGAAACATAAGACAAACCCTAGATCTGAAATATTCGGATGCGAGGAACAACTACAAACCACATCCGCACTATAAGGGTAAAAATCTAGATCTAAGATATGCGGTAAAATCGGAAATAATTAACCGCGGGTGAACTCGAATCATGAGGGATGGAGGTTCGAGTTCAAACCACTCGTACCCTAGCTTGGTGACGTGCAACAGCTACGGCGGCGAGGAAGGAAGATGTCCCGCGATGGTGTGGAATGACTCCGGTGACCTCTTTCCGGCAGTTAAGCGGTGAAGGGGTCGTCGGCGTCGAGATCAAGGTGGAGCACTGTGGCAAGGGTTTCGGCGGAGAGGAGGTGAGGAGAAAGAATGTAAAGTGGAAGAAAGGAGCGGTGTGGTTTATATAGGCGAATGGAAATAACTGCACGCAGAGGATTTTGATCGAACGGCCTCTAAGCAGAGACGATTGTGATTCAAAGGTCAGGATGGACTGGCGGTTGATGTATTGCATGCGGCAACCATCATAAAAGATCATGGTCCTGACTTGGGCGGGAAACCCCAAATATTGGACACCTTTCGCCAAAACAGATTAATGTTCGGACCGAATCTTAATCGTGGTCAAGGACACGAGATAAAGTTTCGTTCCAGATAAAATTTGAGCATTTGCAACGGATCAGCATAGACTGGAAGAGATAGACCAGAGGGAAAACAGGGTCCTAGGCATTTCACTCAGTCAGAAAAACACAAGCACACGAGCAAATAGCTATGAGAGAAATGCATTTGGACAAAAACAAAAACTATCGAACGGAGAGAAATCCAACGAAAGAGAATTCTGGTGGCGTAACCCACCGTATAAGAACTGTATGACCCTGAGCGTCGCACAATTATCATGGCACCCAGTTAGTCTAGTTCTTCGTTAATGTATTCACTCTCAGAAAGAAAATTTTACTTTGTCGAAATTTTCAAAATCTTCGAGTGTTATGCACCCATTCCTTCTAAGATGTGGAAGTGTTAGCACGGGTGCCGAGTCCAGCTTACTGCACGCTTGCGAAGTCCAGGATATTTAGCTCACACCGTAACACACAGAATCTTTTCTCGTCGAGATGCTTGATGAAAATATCAGCAAGATTGTCTTCGATCTTGACATGATTGATAACGATATCCTCTCGAGCCACATGATCGCGAATGAAATGATGTCTAATGGCAATATGCTTCATGCGAGAATGCTGCACAGGATTGTGTGCAATTTTGATGGCACTCTCATTATCACAATACAGAGGGATATGCTTGAACTTGATGCCATAATCCTTCAGTGTCTGCTTCATCCATAATAACTGAGTGCAGCAAGCGCCAGCAGCAATATATTCGGCTTCAGCTGTGGAGAGAGATACACAATTCTGCTTCCATGATAACCAACAGACCAATGATCTACCAAGGAAATGATAGGTCCCCAAAGGAGATTTCCTATCAACCAAGTCACCAGCCCAATCTGAGTCTGAATATCCAACAAGATCAAACTGTGCTCCCTTAGGATACCATAAACCTAAGGTGGGCGTGTGAGCCAAATATCTCAGAATGCGCTTGACCGCTTGGTGATGCGATTCTTTCGGTGCAGCTTGATAGCGGGCACACTTGCAAACACTCAACATAATGTCAGGTCTGGATGCACATAGGTAAAGAAGAGAACCAATCATCGAACGATAAGCTTTCTGATCGTAATCCTTACCATACACATCTGCATCCAGCTTACCATTCGTGGGCATTGGAGTTTTATAGCCCTTCATTTTGGAATCTTGCATTTTGAACTTCTTCAGGCATTATTTCAGATATTTCTCCTGAGAAATGAAAATGCCATTTGCTTGTTGACGAATTTGTAGTCCGAGAAAGAATTTGAGTTCACCCATCATAGACATTTGATATTTATCGGACATCATTTTCCCAAATTCTAAGCTGCAATTATTGTTAGTACAGCCGAAGATAATATCATCCACATAGATTTGACATACAAATAAATCATTATCAACAGCACGAGTGAAAAGTGTGGGATCAGTGGATCCTGGCTTGAACCCTTTGTCGAGCAAAATCTTCTTCAGCATGTCCTACCAAGCTCGAGGGGCTTGCTTCAGCCCATATAAAGCCTTTTTCAACCTGAAAACTTTGTTAGGAAACTCAGGGTGTTCAAAGCTAGGTGGTTGTCTAACATAAACTTCCTTATCAATTTCACCATTGAGGAAAGCACTTTTCACATCCATTTGATAAAGCAGGATATCATTGTAATTTGCATAAGCGAGAAGAATGCGAATTGCCTCAAGGTGTGCAACAGGAGCATATGTTTCACCGAAATCAATACCTTCTACCTGAGTGTACCCTTGAGCAACAAGTCGTGCTTTATTTCTCACCACAATGCCATTCTCATCTTGCTTATTGCGGAAAATCCATTTTGTGCCGATGATATTGTGCTTCTTGGGATTCGGTTTGTCAACCAATTCCCGCACATCATTTAATTCGAATTGCACCAACTCCTCTTGCATTGCATTCATCCAATCTGGATCATTCATGGCTTCTTCATACTTGGCAGGTTTTGCGAATGAGACAAAGGAGAAACTGCCACAGTAGTTAGCTAAACGAGTGCGTGAACGAGTTGTTGGTCGATAACCTGGATTCTCAATTTCATCGATAATTAATGAAGGATCAACTCGATTTGCCACTCGAGGATGAGGATTTTCATCTTGATGATCATTATCATTTTCATCAGTATCAGCATTTGTATCATCATTCCCTTTGGGATTGCCATTTTGATCGGCATTTGGATTCTGATTGCTGTTCGGAGGAGCATTTGCTTTGGCAGTGGCTTGACGAGTTCTGCTTCGAGTCATAGGTGCATCATCATCAGAGGACTCAGGTGCATTTCCTTCAACAGGCTTGATACTCCCAATGGCCATTTGTCGAATAGCATCCGATATCAGTGGTTTATCTATCTCATTTGGCAGGTGCTCCTTTTGAGAGCCGTTAGATTCATCAAACCGCACATTTGTCGTTTCCATAACTTTCATGTGGTGAGAGTTATAGACACGATACGTATGCGAGTCTGAGCCATAATTGAGAAGAAAACCTTCGTGTGCCTTAGGTGCAAACTTGGAAGAATGATTCATATCAAGAATGTAACAAGGTGCACCAAAAACACGTAGATAAGAAACATTCGGTTTCTTGCCAGTGATAAGCTCATATGAAGTTTTCTTAAGGAACTTGTGAAGGTAAACACGATTGATAACATGACGTGCAGTGTTAATAGCATCAGCCCAGAAGTGAATGGGAGTTTTGTACTCACTGAGCATAGTTCTTGCCATTTCAATAAGAGTTTTGTTCTTTCGTTCAACAACTTCATTTTGTTGGGGAGTGTATGCAGCAGAGAACTCATGAGCAATGCCATGTGCATCAAGAAATTCAGCAATATGAGTATTTTTGAACTCAGTTTCATTGTCACTTCGGACATGCTTAATTCTCACATCATATTCATTCTCGGCCTTCTTAGCGAAACTTTTGAAGATATCTTGAGTACAAGTCTTGTCTTCGAGAAAGAATAGCCAAGTGTATCGAGAGAAATCATCAACAATAACCAGACCATAATGACTGCCACCGAAGCTTGCATAATTTTGAGGACCGAATAAATCCATATGAGGAATTTCCAGTGGTCATAACTGTCTTGGACGAGTGATGCTTCTTAGCCAATTTACCAGCCTCACATGCAGCATAGAGACGATTCTTGTCGAATTTTACATCAGGAATGCCACGGAGATGATTTTTCTTCACCAGGGTCTGCAAATTTCTCATACCTGCATGACCAAGTCTACGGTGCCACAGCCATCCTTCGGTTGCTTTTTCAAGCAAACAAGTTTGGACTGAGGGACCCTTAGAGAAATCCACAATATAAAGATCACCCTTTCTAATTCCTTCAAAGACAAAGGAATTGTCAGAGGCCATGAAGACAATGCATTTGGATATTGAGAATAGAACTAGCATGCCTAAATCACATAGCTTGCTAACAGACATAAGATTGAATCCAAGAGATTGAACAAGTAAAACATCATCAATGGATTTGTCCTTGGATATAGCAATTTTACCTAGCCCAATTACCTTCCCTTTGTTGTTGTCGCCAAAAGTAATATACTTCAGAGGAGAAGCAGTTAAGTTGGGGTCGACAAACAAGGACTTGTCTCCGGTGATATGACTAGTGCATCCACTATCCATTATCCATTCTGTACACCCGGAGACATAGTTCTGCAGGAGAATTAGGCTTTCTTAACCACCCACATCTTTGCGGGTGGTTTCGAAACAATAGAACGAGCAGGATATGATTTATTTTGGTAAACATAATTGTTACTCGATGAGGTGCGAGCATAGATGAAAGAATAAGCATTGAAATTCTTTCCAGACGAATGAGCATAGTGATTGCATACAGTATGCATATACTCATTCTGTCGAACTGCCTGCATGGTTAGTCGAGCAGAAATAGGCAAACCACCCAAATAGCTTTCTTTGGGGGGCCATTTCTATTGTTTGTCCAACATAGCGAGCAACGACCTCACCATGCTGATTCTTGAACAACTTATAGTTGTCTAGGGAATCATCATCAGGATATTCAGGGATAGGAGAGTTATATCCCAAAAGTAATGCTGGATCGAGCGTTTTGCTCTTTGTAGGTACCCACACAGTGTGAGGATATTGATGGGGTTCCCAGTAAGATCCATCTTCATTCAGTTTGCTTTCGAAACCGATACCTTCCTTTATGGAATTTTTTGTGAAGAATGGACTTCTTCAGAATGTCGCAAAGGGTTTGATGTCCTTTGAGAGATTTGAACATTCATGTATGAAGAAGATCCTTCAACCTAGCATTTTCTTCAGAAAAAGAACCATTTTCCTCGATCTAGGGGTTAGCATTCACAGATGATTCAGCATTTGATTCTGCATTTGTTCGTTCAAGGCATTTTAAACATGGTGGCTCAAACACTTCAGGTTTATCCTTCAGTTGTTGGGTGAGAAGAGAATTTTCTCTGATCAAATCCTCATGAGCCTCTCTCGGCGCCTCGATTTCTTGTTTCCTTTTCAGGTAATCATAGGTCAATCTTTCGTGGTCAGCTCAGAGAAAATCATGACGAGTTGATAGTTCATCCATTCGTGACTTGAGAGTGGAATAATCTTTGGTCAACGACTGATTTTTCTCCATCTCCTCAACCAACAACCCTTCAAATTTCCTGAGGGTTTTCTCAATTTTTTCAAGATAGTTTTGTTGAATATTGGAAATTTTGATCAACTTAGCATGGTCATCCTCATCATAAGAATATTGATCACTGAAGTGAACCTTGTGATGTTTGGAGGATACCTTTTCTTTCGAGGCCTTGGCCATGAAGCAGTAGGCAGGAGATTCATCATCGCTTGATGGGTTCTCGAAGAAATTTGTTGCAGGAGTGGAGGTGCATGCTATGCCAACCATGCCCGAGTCGGAATCCTCATCAGATTCATCAGCTTCTTTGGAGGCAGATGGTTCTTCTTCTTCAGAATCCATCTCCTTGCTGATGTACGCCTTGGCCTTGCGAGAAGTATTCTTGCGCTTGGAGGAGGAATTGGAGAGGTTCCTCGATTAAGATCCTGACGAAGATTTTGTAGTGGAGCTGTCCTTCTTCTTGAAGAATTTCTTCATTTTCTTTCCTTCATCGGAGTCATAGTTCTTGCTCTTGCTTTTGCCTCGATAGTTGCCTGAGTCATATCTTCCACTAGCACGGATTTCAGCTTCCCAAAGAGGGCAGTCCGAAATGAAGTGTCCAAGCTTTTTGCACTTGAAGCAGGTGTATTCTCCAGCAGGTTTTGATGAAGTTTTTGAACCCCCAAAGTTGCTTGAACTTCTTGTCTAGAACTGGCTCTTCTTGTGGAAGCATTGGAATCGTTTTGTGATCAGTGCGAGATCTTGGTTGAGCCTTTCTGGGTCATCTGAATCTTCTTTGGCATTTCCATCGGAGGAAGAATCAGCCATAGCCTTGAGAACATGATTTTTGCGTTGAGTTGAGCCATACAGATCTATTTTCTCTTCTTGTTGTTCCTCGTGAGTGTTCAGTCTTTCCATCATATCAGCAGAGTCGAGGTGCTTGAAGTCAGCTCGTTCTCGTATCATCAGAACAAGTGTATCGAAAGAACTGTCAAGAGATCGAAGCAGTTTCTTTACGACTTCATGGTCAGTGATGTCTTTGGCGCTGAGACCTTGAAGTTCATTAGCTATGTCACTGAGACGGTCAAAGGTTTGTTGGCAGGTTTCATTTCCAGTCCGCTTGAAGTGATTGAATTTCGCTCTTAGAGTATCAATTCAAGCTTCTTTCTGAGTTGAGACTCCTTTTATCTTCTCGAGGACATCCCACAATTCCTTCGCAGTTTCACACTGGCGATAGCGAGGAAATTTTGATCGATTGAGATGGCCACCAACCTCATCTTTGGCAAAAGCATCCAGCTGAATGAGCTTCTTTTCTTCATCGGAAGGGGCTTGAGGTACAACAACATGGAGCCCGAATTGCACCACATTCCACATGTCATCATCTATTGCTCGGAGATGGATCTTCATCTTCTCCTTCCAGAAGGGCTAGTCCGTCCCATCAAATATGGGAATCTTGAGATGCGACTTGTAGTTCACTAAAGACATACTTAAACTCCAAAGTCGTTAGACTGAAATGAGCAGAGTCAAGGAGTACCTTGCTCTGATAGCAATTGTAGGAATAAAGTATGTCTACCAGAGGGGAGGGTGAATGGGAGTTTTAAATTTTCTTCGGAAAACTCAAATCTCTCAGAACCCAGCAGCGGAATGAGTGAAAAACAAACTACAATGAACTAACACAGAGTACCGAAAGGAAATTAAGACATGCATCGATGCGAACCATAAGAATGAAAATGCATTGAAGATAAACTTGGGTGATAGAGGTCACCAAGGTGCTCGATGGCGACATGGTATTTGTTCGACCAGTTTGTCCTTCTGCACAAGGACTACGTCTGGTTGGAGGGGCTGCGACTTAACATGGAAGATAAACTCTCTTCACCCTATTCTCCTCAACAATTGGTTCGTCAACCGATGCTGATTACTCATGGTAGATACTTGAAGGTGATCTCCGAACCTTTACAGACTTCTTCTTCGAGAACCACAATCACTCTTGGTCTCTGAAGAAATTGACACCTAACCGTCTAGAGAGTTTGGAGCTCTCAACAGTAATAGGTGGAGCGTACTAAACTTAGATTCTAGTGATACTGAACCACTATCTAATTCTTCGGCTCTAGGGTTTTTCTCTCGGTGGATTTTAAACTCAAATCTCTCAGAGAGTGGGTTGCTCAACAATCTTCTCAGAATCAAATGGAGCAGCCACCGGACAAAGCCGGCGCAGGGTGGCTATATATAGCCGCAGCCTTCCCAGATGGGAAATGACCATTTTGGACACGAGGTCCAGCCAATGGCCAACCGACACGTTCACAATGGTTGGAGCAATGGTAACATTACTTGAGGAACAAGTAATGCTAACTCCTCGGTCTGAGACAAATCTCTCGGAGCGAAGAAGATCATAGTCTCTTGCTGGCAAGTATTTGCTCGGAACACAAAGAGATTTCTCTCACAGCTTTCATAGGATTTGGGTTTAGCATCAGAGAATCAAAGCTTCGAATGCTACACCCCTCTTAATAGTACGGTGGTCCTATGACTCAATGAAAGAAGAAGAATAACAAAACAAATGCTATGTCTTCACTTCGTCTTCATTCTTCCTCGAACGCAGTCATATTCTTCGAACAGACACCAAACCAATTGCTTGAACTTCAGCAATTTTTAGGGGTCACTCTTGTTAGCCTCATCTTCGGTGATAACCTTCGCTGCCACGTAGGGAGATTATCTTCGTCATTTGCATCAAACTTCTCGATACTTCAGGGACCTGTTACTCTGTGTGCACTAGCAAACACATAAGTCCCATACTGCTTATGTCAACAAAGTCCAAAACATAAGGGGACTATCATTGCACCAACAATAAATATTTTCAGTAGGTGCAGTAGGTTGAGGGGCAACCCTTTGCTCTTTCGGTCGAGGTGAAGATACCCCGAACAAATCCCCTCAAAGGATAATTTTCCATAGTGACAAGTGACAGTAAATTTCAGCCCGTAATATAAATGTTTCCGTACCAAAGGCGCTTCACTCCCCGGCAATGGCACCCGAAAAGAGTCTTCATTACCCACAAGTATAGAGGATCTATCATAGTGCTTTCGATAAGTAAGAGTGTTGAACCCAACGAGGATCAGAAGGAAATGACAAGTGATTTTCAGCAAGGTATTTTCTGCAAGCACTGAAATTATCGGTAACCGATAGTTTTGTGATAAGATAATTCGTAACGGGTAACAAGTAACAAGTGTAACAAAGGTGCAGCAAGGTGGCCCAATCCTTTTTGTAGCAAAGGATAATCCTGGATGAACTCTTATATAAAGCAAAGTGCTCCCGAGGACACATGGGAATTATTGTCAAGTTAGTTTTCATCATGCTCATATGATTCGCGTTCGATACTTTGATAATTTGATAGGTGGGTGGACCAGTGCTTGGGTGCTGTCCTTACTTGGACAAGCCTCCCACTTATGATTAATCCCTCTCGCAAGCATCCGCAACTACGAAAGAAGAATTAAGATAAATCTAACCATAGCATGAAACATATGGATCCAAATCAGCCCCTTATGAAGCAACGCATAAACTAGGGTTTAAGCTTCTGTCACTCTAGCAACCCATCATCTACTTATTACTTCCCAATGCCTTCCCCTAGGCCCAAATCATGGTGAAGTGTCATGTAGTCAACGTTCACATAACACCACTAGAGGAAAGACAATATACATCTCATCAAAATATCGAACGAAGACCAAATTCACATGATTACTTATAACAAGACTTCTCCCATGTCCACAGGAACAAACGTAACTACTCACAAAGCATATTCATGTTCAAGATCAGAGGGGTATTGAATATCATTAAGGATCTGAACATATGATCTTCCACCAAATAAACCAACTAGCATCAACTACAAGGAGTAATCAACACTACTAGCAACCCACAAGTACCAATCTGAGGTTTTGGGACAAATATTGAATACAAGACATGAACTAGGGTTTGAGAGGAGATGGTGCTAGTGAAGATGTTGATGAATATTGACCCTCCCTCGATGAGAGGATCATTGGTGATGACGATGGCTTCGATTTCCCCCTCCTAGAGGGAAGTTTCCCCGGCAGAATAGCTCCGCCGGAGCCCTAGATTGCTTCTGCCTAGGTTCCACCTCGAGATGGCGGCGCTTCGTCCCAAAAGCTTCCTTCTGATTTTTTCCAGCTAAAAACCCTTCATATAGCAGAAGATGGGCACCGGAGACCTGCCAGGGGGCCTAGAAGCCCTCGGGGCGCGCCTAGGGGGGTAGGGTGCGCCCCCAGGCTTGTGGCCACCTGGTGGGTCCCCTCTCATATTTTCTTCGCCCAATAATTCTTATATATTCCAAAATAATTCTCCATAAATTTTCAGGACTTTTGGAGTTGTGCGGAATAGGTCTCTCAGATTTGCTCCTTTCCGATCCAGAATTCCAGCTGCCGACACTCCCTCCTTGTGTAAACCTTGTAAAATTTGAGAAAAGGCATAAGTATTGTACCATAATGTGTAATAACAACCCATAATGCAATAAATATCAACATAAAAGCATGATGCAAAATGGACGTATCATCCGGCCATGAGCCCCGAGAACTGAAGCTCCGGTTATTGCCTTCTCCTTTTCCTATTCTGACTCGGCGCTCTCCAGCTCCGCCTCCGTAGCCTTCTCCTTCGGAGCTCTAGGAAGTGAAAATTTCCACCTCCACATCGCCGCCAATTGGATAATCGGCCCTAGATGTTGTGCCCAACGAGCTTAGATTTGACGGGAGGGGAGAAGCCGTGGCCTTCTTGGGACCCGAGAGGCGGCGACCTGACATGCACTACTCTTCCTCGTTGTCGGCGGCGCCCGCGTAGATGTGCCGACTTCGTAATCGTGGAGGCGGAGCGCAGATGGGGTGGAGCCGGCAATGCCCTTCTTCTGCTCCGGCAACAGTGTGTCCCAGGGAGCTTTGGAGCGCGAGGAGGCCATGGTGGGAGTGGTGCCAAGAGGAGAAAGGGGCCGCAGGACAATGACTGCGGCCATGGCCGGGGCTGGAGTTTATATAGCCGGCGAATGGCGACGAGTGGCGGTAGGTGGACGGACGGGTGACACAGGAGTAGGTTCCTCGGCAACTGCATGTCATTAATGTGGGCGGCACACAGACGAACGGCCGACCGTGGTGTCATTTCAACACGGAGCAGTCGGGTGCACCGGGAAGCGGCGCTCTCTCGGGCGTTGCGCTGCTTCAAAGCCGGCACCGGTGAGAGGTCGCCTCCGCTCTGGCTAGGCATTAATGCAGCACTGACGCTCTGGGATGGCGCTGACCGTTTCAGGCGGGAAGCGCGCGCCGGTAAGGGAGGGGGTTTGGGTGGGCCAGGGAGGTCAGACGCGGGCGTGGTGGTGGTATTGATTTTGTACCATTTCATGCGTAGTATTGGTAGTTTGCAAAACTACTTAGGCCAACTTTGGTTCATAGGGTAGGAATGTTATAGGAATAGGAAAATCATAGAAAGTGAGATGACATACATCCCAATTCTTATAGAGAAAGAGATGTCATTTGATGCATAGGATAGGAATTTTTCCATTGAGTCTTAGGCCTCCTTTGGTTTGTAGGAATTTTGTAGGAACTCTATAGGATAGGATTTGCAAAGGAAAAATTCTTTGAAGCCCTTTGGTTTATAGGAATGGATTCCTATTCCTATGTAGGATAGGAATCAATCCTTCACATTTTGGAGGAAAAAAACATTAGACTCAATGGAAAAAATTCCTATCCTATGCACCAAATAACATCTCTTTCTCTAAAGGAATTGAGATGCATGTCATCTCACTTCCTATGATTTTCCTATTCCTATAAAATTCCTATCCTATGAACCAAAGGAGGCCTTAGCTAATGTTTTTTTCTCCAAAATGTGAAGGATTGATTCCTATCCTACATAGGAATAGGAACCCATTCCTACAAACCAAAGGGCTTCAAAGGAAATTTTCCTTTGCAAATCCTATCCTATAGAAATCCTATGAAATTCCTACAAACCAAAGGAGGCATCAATTATTGCACTTAGTTTCCAAAAAAAAAGTGGTAAAAAACATTAATTGCAATGCGTGCATGCGTGACCAATAAAAAACTACTACATGCATGCAACGATTTAATGCACATTGTAATCTCAACATGTGATGGGGGGCTCTATATTTGTATTTGAAACTTATAAAAATGGAAAAACAAAACAAATAAACTGGAAGAGAGGTAGTAAACTGTAGGATGTGTCCCATACGAAACAAGTCCCCTGGTTTGTCACTGCGAAGATGCGGTTAAAAAGGAGCACAACGTCTTCGTACTCATACAGCAACAAATCGGCCGCAGACAGCATGGTCCACCTTTGACCGCCACGTGCAGGGTTCGTGAAAGCAATTCCGATGTCGAACACCGCGATGAGACTATAATTTTGGTTGGCGCACGACCTTATTGGGGCTTCCGGGATTGCTATCTTCTTCAATCTCACCATGGTTCCATCGTAGCAATTCAGGCGATGGCTCATTGCATGGCCGATCCCAATGTTGGACAAAGGTTCTACGGGAATGGTGTCACCGTTGTAGATGTTGTGCAAATTGATGTTGGTACCCTCCCGTACATATGCAAGCCAATCTCCATTGGCACCAAGCCTAACCTGGGAAACAATGGGCAGCGGGGGAATTATGAAATGGACACGGAAGTAGTCTTTAGAATGCATTTACTACATGATGAAACTCATCACTTACCTTCTCATCGGACAAAATCCGAGTGCCCCTCAACATCGGAATCTCAAGGGGCGTCAACTTGCAACTACGGTCACGCCACGCTGGAGAGACCCCCCCCCCCCCCCCCCCCCAGGAAACATCCTCGTCCTCGAGGACGCATGGCAGACCAACTAGCATGGCCTTCTCCCACGCATATTTACGCACCCTCTTAAAATATTTGGTGCAAGTACTGCTGAGTCTTGCGGATGTGAGGAAGTCGGAGCGACTTATGATTTCTCCCAAATGATCGTCGTCCAAGGTCTCCCAACCTCGACGAGGACGAGAAGCACCACCGCCTTGTGAATCCATGGCAATGGTGACAAACTGCCTTGTCCCTTGGGGAGCTGGTTTACACGAGAGGAGATGGTAACTGCAAGGCTTTGTCCCTTCGGAAAGGATGTTCTGCGGGCGCGCACTAGTGCGGTTTATGTTTGAGATTATTAGGGAGCTGGCGGGCGGTTCATTGTACAGCATGTTCGCGTCCATCCACTAGCCTGGAATTAAAGCACGCACGACATTTACAGCGACTGGCATTAGTTTGTTTTCCAGGCGCATGGACCAACGCGGACTAGCGAACCTCATCGCCCTTTTTCGAGCACGACTTCGACAACTACGTGTGTGACATGCATGCATGCAAATCTTGTGTGACCAAACCATGCGAGGCGGAGCGGTTGACTGTCGAACTACAGCCTGCATGTTGTAGCCATGTCATCCACACGCAACCTAAAGGCCAATTCATACTCCATGGTGCATTGTTTGGCACGAACGTTCCTTGGAGCTCATGCTGCAACTGGCATACTCCACAGCCCGCTTCCCTTCTCCTTCCTCTTCCACCGCCCGGGCACGTCCGCGGGAAGCGATCGGTCAACCCTAATATAGTACTAGCACAAAAAGATGCATGCATGACCACTAAAATTTTCTTTCCCTTATCTCTATGAAATACGTAAATGTGGCATGAGACTCAAAGCCCTTTAAGTCTGAGTATAATGGAAATCTATTTTTTTATATGAGCCCTTTAAACAAGAAAGGAGGGAGTATTAGAAGTATGTTGTTTTTAACAAACAAAAGGCGCTCGCCAAGCTTTCATTCATTCATCTTAAAAGCAGTTTACATTGAGGAGTAGTACTAGATATCTCAAATCCATACATACCATGCAATAGTAGTAACTAGTAGTAAGTACATAACCTAAGCTAGACCATACTACTCGTCGTCGAAGATGGGTAGGCGACCGCATGCTGCAACTCCAGCTCCTCCTGCTCCTCCTCCATTTTGGCGAACATCTCGTTGATCCACCACTCCCGCTAGCGGTGGAAGCGGTGGTTGGCCTCCACCTCGGCCTCCGACTAGATGGACTCGAGGATGGCCTGCTGTTCCGCCACCCCTTCGCTTGGGTCAACTCCGCCATGGCGAAGCATGCAGCTGGTGGCATCGGCTCCACCTTGCCCGCATCATCATCCTCCTCCGGCTCCACTTTGTCCGCGTCGTCGTTCTCCTCCTTCGGCTCTGCATGCTGCTCCGCCTCCAACGCCTCCTCGTCCAGCTCCGGCTAGTCCAGACTCCGAAGGCAGGGCGGCTGCGATCCGGACTTCACGCCGCCTCCAGATCTCCGAAAGCAGCTCAAAGGGACGCTTCAGCGGGAGCATGGCGTATGTCGTTACCTTCGGCCGGGACATGGCTATCGGGCGACGGCGACCGGAGAAGAGGCGGCGGGAGGGGAATGAATGCGGCTACTATTTGGGTTCGCTGTCCGGCTTAAATAAATGCGCTCCATCACGTGTACCCGCGTGTGCACAAACAGTACACTTTCGGTTCTGTTTAGGGGGCATCACGTAACTGGTATCTGTGTGAGAGAGAGACAGAGTGTGTGTGTACGCCTCTACTCTTCGGACATGTACTCCACCTTTTGTATCAGGATATAAGTATAATGGTACTACACTTTAGCTTGTGATTTACGTGGCCATATTAATGTGGTTGTGTAAAAAAAATGTCACTTCCTACTCGTGATTTGCGTTATATAATTATGAGAAGTTTGCTAACTACTACTAAAATAAAGTGGAATTTGTCCATGTTATATAAGTAAATTTAGGTGATTGATTATCATACGGGTAAGGTTGGACGAAGGGTGGTAGGAACAAATACTCCACCTATAGCATGTGTGTGTGAAATGGAGTCTTAGAGTGCGTGCGCGCGCGCACGTATGTGTGTGTGTGTGTGTGTGTGTGTGTGTGTGTGTGTGAAACGGAGTCTTCGGTAGGGAAAGTAATTAAATGTGTGTGGCTTCATCGTAGAGAGGTGATGTGTATGGTAGAGGACTCCAACGAGGGGGGGTGCGAGAGAGAAGAGGCCCATAAAGAGGGAAGAGAAGGCGTGTGCGTGTGAGAGGAGTGGACATCGAGATAACGTGTTTGTTCGAGAGACACCGAGGAAGACTACTATCGATGCCGCATGTAGGCGGGAATTAAACGAAGGGATAGTCTTATTGGTTTCAGGGATAGAGGGAAGGAGTGAGAGAGGGGGGTAGCTAGAAGGAGATAGTTAAGTGTGAGTGTTTGTTCTAGCGAAGAGACCCATCCAGACGGAAGTCATGTGCAGACAAGAAGAGAAAGATTCGATGTGGGGTGAGGGCCGAGGGTAATTAACTATGTATGGAGAAATATGAGACCTTAAACGTGCAAGTGCGAGCGGTATACATGTATACGTGGATGTGTGTCTGTGCGCGCATCATCAAGATAAAAGAAAGGAGACATAAGTCATAAGATCAACAGGATGGGAGAGATAGATCGGTATGACAGCATGCATGCATGTGAGAGTGGAGGGAAGAAGGCCCGATGATCGAGCATGTGTTTTTGTCCTTAAGAGAAAGTGGCGTGGGCTAGAGCATGCATCTATGGTAAGCAGAGAGAGCGAGACAGAACGTGTGTGCAAAAGAGATCGACCTATAGATGCATGTATAGAGAAACAGATATAGTGTGCGTGATAGGAAGCAAGAGTGCGTGCGAGAAAGAAAGGTTGACGGAGAAATAGATAGATAGAGAGATAGATATGCTAGCTAGAGGGACATCAGCTAGTTTGTGTGTTAGAGATAACAGTGGAGTGGTTCAGAGGGGTGAGTTATGTGTGTGTGAGAGAAAGATAAAAAGAGGATGCATGACTGCATGTACAGGGAAACATATATAGTGTGTGTGATAGGAAGCAAGAGTGCGGGCGAGAAAGAAGGTTGACGGAGCAACAGAGAAATAGAAAGATAGAGATGCTAGCTAGAGGGAGATCGGCTAGTGCGTGTGTTAGAGATAAGAGTCGAGTGGATCAGAAGGCTGAGTTATGTGTGTGGGTGTGAGAGAGACAGAGAGATGGTGCATGTGAGTGACATACAAATGAATATTAGAGAGAAATGAGATCCCGAGAGACGGAGTTTTGTGTTTGCGAGAGAGAAAGATATTTCACAAGGAGAGTCGTAGCTAGAGAGACATATCAGGGAACGCGAGATATCCCTAGGGAGAGAGGGTGTGTGTGAGCGGCATAGAAGGGAACGGTGGAGAGATATGAGACCCTAGGAGATTAAGTTTGTGTTTGTGTGTGAGAGATATTTAAGAGGGAGAGTCGTAGCTACTAAGACATAGGGAGCGTGAGACATCTCTGTGTGTGAGGGTGTGTGTGAGCGGCATACATGGGAATAGTAGAGAGAAATGAGACTCCGGGAGATGAACTTTGTGTTTGTGTAAGAGAAAGAGATTTCACAGGGAGAATCATAGTAAGAGACACATAGCAGGGAGCGAGATATACTTAGAGAGGGATAGAGTGAAGGTCGAGGGAGACAGTACCGTCAGTGTGTTACGAAGATAAAAGATTGTTGTTGACAAACAAGTAGCACGAGAGATACCCGAGAGACGGTGAAGGCGTATAGGTCTAGAGAGATATATAAGCATGAGTGACAGCTATATGAGACGAATATCTGGATTAAATGGTATTCAAATATTTAAACTAGAGATCAGAACATCGATAATATCATAACGCTAGTTGTCCTATCAAACATGCATATTCATTTGAATTTGGGGACACATGTAATGTTATTTAGTTTATCAATATTAGTGATCCATAATTTTTTTAATTAGAGACAATGCATGGTTTATATGCAATTAAGGTCTAAACGAGATTACACTATATGTTGCGTGTGTCAACCACATTATACGTGTTTGAGAAGTAAAAAAAACCATAGGAAACACACATTAATTGGAGACAGGTAGCGAGGAATGCATACATTGGATTTCAACATAAAGAGGTTTCAAATATTTTAAAATTCAAATTAAGATGGATTCAGCCATATGAATCTGAGATCATGCCATTTGTAAACCATATTTATGTATAAAGGGTGTTGTGCTTTTGAAAGTAGATATAAAAAAAATGATGTATATAGATTTGTATTCGAATACAAAATGGATCCTGCCCGGAAAAAAAGAATACAAAATGGATTGGAATTGAGTTGGCACGGTAAACGTGTAATCTTTTTCTGCAAAAAATTGAACGAAGCGGGGAAACTCGCAGTAACCGCCCGAAACCAAAATCTGTGAGATGGAAATTACTGCCTATCCGTGACACACAAAGCCTATCGGCTCGATATCTATAGGTTTCGATAGGGGTAGCCTTGTAATTTCACTCAAACATGACACAACCGCCTCCGCCTCTCACCTCCCCGGATTCATACACGGTGGGCACCAAAACACAGTTTTTTGATTTTCCATAGTGACAAGTGACACATTGTCATATTGCTTTGCATGATCATGTAGTTGGCATAGTATTTGTGGCTTAGCCACCGTTCATATTTTTTATACATGTCACTCTTGATCATTGAACATCCCGGTACACCGCCGGAGGCATTCCTATAGAGTCATATTTTGTTCTAGTATCGAGTTGTAATTCTTGAGTTGTAAGTAAATAAAAGTGTGATGATCATCATTATTAGAACATTGTCCCATGTGAGGAAAGGATGATGGAAGCTATGATTCCCTCACAAGTTGGGATGAGTCTCTGGACTTTATTAAAAAAAAGAGCCCAAAGAGCCCAAAATAAAAAAGAGAGGCCAAAGAGCCCAAACAAAAAAAAACAAAAAAATAAGAGAAAAAGAGAGAAGGGACAATGTTACTATCCTTTTTCCACACTTGTGCTTCAAAGTAGAACCATGTTCTTCATGATAGAGAGTCTCCTATTTTATCACTTTCATACTAGTGGGAATTTTTCATTGTAGAACTTGGCTTGTATATTCCAATGATGGGCTTCCTCAAATTGCCCTAGATCATAATGAGCAAGCAAGTTGGATGCACACCCACTTAGTTTTCATTTTGAGCTTTCGTACACTTATAGCTCTAGTGCATCCGTTGCATGGCAATCCCTACTCACTTGCATCGATATCAATTGATGGGCATCTCCATAGCCCATTAATTTGCCTAGTTGATGTGAGACTTTCTCCTTTTTGTCTTCTCCTCACAACCTCCACCATACTCTATTCCACCTATAGTGCTATATCCATGGCTCATGCTCATGTATTGCGTGAAAGTTAAAAAAGCTTGAGAACATTAAAAGTATGAAACAATTGCTTGGCTTGTCATCAGGGTTGTGCATGATGAAATATTTTGTGTGATGAAGATAGAGCATAGCCAGACTATATGATTTTGTAGGGATAACTTTCTTTGGCCATGATATTTTGAGAAGACATGATTGCTTTATTAGTATGCTTGAAGTATTATTGTTTTTATGTCAATATTAAACTTTTTTTTGAATCTTGTGGATCTGAACATTCATGCCACAATAAAGAAGATCACATTGATAAATATGTTAGGTAGCATTCACACTTCATAAATTCTTTCTTTTATCATTTACCTACTCGAGGACGAACATGAATTAAGCTTGGGGATGCTGATACGTCTCCAGCGTATCTATAATTTATGAAGTATTCATGCCATGCTTACAACAATTTTATATGGTTTTGGTATGATTTGATTAGAACTAACCCGGACTGACGTTGTTTTCAGCAGAACTACCGTGGTGTCATTTTTTGTGCAGAAATAAAAGTTCTCAGAATGGGCTGAAAATTTACAGTGATTTTTCGTGGACCAAAAGAGACCCCCGTAGATTCGTGGGAGGACCAGAAGACCCACGAGGGCACGATAAGCTCGCTAGGTGCGCCCTACGCCCCAGGGAGGGGCGACCGAGCTTGTCGCTGCCTCGTGGACCCCCTTCACGTGAAACCTCCACCAAAAATTCCTATAAATACCAAAACCCTTGAAAAGAACCCTAGATGAGAAGTTCCGCCGCCGCAAGCCTCTGTAGCTACGAAAAACCAATCGGGACCCCGTTCCGGCACCCTACCAGAGGGGGAAATCATCACCGGAGGCCATCTTCATCATCCCGACGGTCTCCATGACGAGGAGGGAGTAGTTCACCCTCGGGGCTGAGGGTATGTACCAGTAGCTATGTGTTTGATCTCTCTCTCTCTCTCTCGTGTTCTTGATTTGGCATGATCTTGATGTATCGCGAGCTTTGTTATTATAGTTGGATCATATGGTGTTTCTCCCTCTCTATCTTCTTGTAATGAATTGAGTTTTTCCTTTGAGGTTTCACTATTATCGGATTGAATACTTTTATGGATTTGAGAACACTTGATGTATGTCTTGCGTGGGATACCCGTGGTGACAATGGGGTGTTCTATTGATTCACTTGATGTATGTTTTGGCACTCAACTCACGGATTCCCGAGGTGACATTGGGGTAATCTATGCATAGGGGTTGATGCATGTTTTCATCCTTGTTTCTCCGGTAGAAATCTTGGGGCACTCTTTGAGGTTCTTTGTGTTGGATTGAATATTATGAATCTGAAGTTGTTTGATGCATATCGTATAATTGACCCACGGATACTTGTGGTGACATTGGAGTATCTAGGTGACATTAGGGTTGATTGATGTGTGTCATATGGTGTTATTTTACTATGAACTCTAGGGCTGTTTGTGACACTTATAAGGAATAGCTCAATGGATTGATCGGAAAGAATAACTTTGAGGTGGTTTCGTAGCCTATAAGCAATTTCATCTTATGTTCTCCGCGATAGGAACTTTGGAGTGACTCTTTGTCGCACGTTGAGGGATTGCCATATGATTTAATTATGTTATCATTGTTGAGAGAATTTGCACTAGTGAAAGTATGAACCCTAGGCCTTGTTTTCAAGCATTGGAATACCATTTTTGCTCACTTTTGTTACTAGTTACCTTGCTGTTTTTATATTTTCAGACTACAAAAACCTATATCTACCATCCATATTACACTTGTATCACCATCTCTTCACCGAACTGGTGCACCTATACAATTTACCATTGTATTGGGTGTGTTGGGGACACAAGAGACTCTTTGTTATTTGGTTGCAGGGTTGTTTGAGAGAGACCATCTTCATCCTACGCCTCCCACGGATTGATAAACCTTAGGTCATCCACTTGAGGGAAATTTGCTACTGTCCTACAAAACTCTACGCTTGGAGGCCCAACACGAGTCTACAAGAAGATGGTCGCGTAGTAGACATCAAATAGCATGGAACAATCAAAAATTATAGATACGTTGGAGACGTATCAAGCATCCCCAAGCTTAATTCCTGCTCGTCCTCGAGTAGGTAAATGATAAAAACAGATTTTTTGATGGGAAATGCTACCTAACATATTTATCAATGTAATTTTCTTTATTGTGGCAAGAATATTCAGATCCATAAGATTCAAAACAAAAGTTTAATACTGACATAAAAACAATAATACTTCAAGCATACTAATAAAGCAATCATGTCTTCTCAAAATAACATGGCCAAAGAAAGTTATCCCTGCAAAATCATATAGTCTGGCTATGCTCCATCTTCATCACACAAATTATTTCATCATGCACAACCCCAATGACAAGCCAAGGAATTGTTTCATACTTTTAGTGTTCTCAAACTTTTTCAACTTTCACGCAATACATGAGCTTGAGCCATGGATATAGCACTATAGGTGGAATAGAATATGGTGGTTGTGGAGAAGACAAAAAGGAAGGAGAAAGTCTCACATCAACTAGGCAAATTAATGGGCTATGGAGATGCCCATCAATTGATATTGATGCAAGTGAGTAGGGATTGCCATGCAAGGGATGCACTAGAGCTATAAGTGTATGAAAGCTCAAAAAGAAACAAAGTGGGTGTGCATCCAACTTGCTTGCTCATGAAGACCTAGGGCACTTTGATGAAGCCCATCATTGGAATATACAAGCCAAGTTCTATAATGAAAAACTCCCACTATTATATGAAAGTGATAAAATAGGAGACTCTCTATCATGAAGAACATGGTGCTATTTTGAAGCACAAGTGTGGAAAAAGGATAGTAATATTGTCCCTTCTCTCTTTATCTCTCTTTTTGTTTTTTTTTGTTTGGGCTTCTTTGGCCTCTTTTTTTTATTTGGGCTTCTTTGGCCTCTTTTATTATTTTTAAAGTTCGGAGACTCATCCCAACTTGTGAGGGAATCATAGCTTCCATCATCCTTTCATCACATGGGACAATGCTCTAATAATGATGATCATCACACTTTTATTTACTTACAACTCAAGAATTACAACTCCATACTAGAACAAAATATGACTCTATATGAATGCCTCCGGCGGTGTACCGGGATGTGCAATGATCAAGAGTGACATGTATAAAAAATATGAACGGTGGCCAAGCCACAAATACTATGCCAACTACATGATCATGCAAAGCAATATGACAACGATGGTATGTGTCATAATAAAATGGAATGGTGGAAGTTGCATGGAAATATATCTCGGAATGGCTATGGAAATGCCATAATAGGTAGGTATGGTGGCTGTTTTGAGGAAGGGTGTATGGTGGGTTTAATGCACCGGCGAAAGTTGCGCGGTACTAGAGAGGCTAGCAATGGTGGAAGGGTGAGAGTGCGTATAATCCATGGACTCAACATTAATCATAAAGAACTCAGATACTTATTGCAAACAATCTATTAGCCATCAAAACAAAGTACTACACGCATGCTCCTAGGGGGATAAATTGGTAGGAAAAGACCATCGCTCGTCCCCGACCACCACTCATAAGGAAGACAATCAAAGAATAAATCATGCTCCGACTTCATCACATAACGGTTCATCATACGTGCAAGCTACGGGAATCACAAACTTTAACACAAGTATTTATACCAATCCACAAATACTCACTAGCATGACTCTAATATCACCATCTTTATATCTCAAAACAAATGCAAGGAATCAAACTTCTCATATATTCAATGCTCTTTATATGAAAGTTTTTATTATATCCCTCTTGGATGCCCATCATATTAGGACTAAATTCATAACCTAAGAAAATTACCATGCTATTTAAATATTCTCAAAATAATATAAGTGAAGCATGAGAGTTCAACAATTTCTATAAAATAAAGCCACCGCCGTGCTCTAAAAAGATATAAGTGAAGCATTGGAGCAAACTGCCTAGCTCAAAAGATATAAGTGAAGCACACAGAGTATTCTAATAAATTCACGATTAAAGTGTGTCCCTCTAAAAAGGTGTGTACATCAAGGATGATTGTGGCAAACTAAAAAGCAAAGACTCAAATCATACAAGACACTCCAAGCAAAACACATATCATGTGGTGAATAAAAATATAGCCTCAAGTAAATTTACCAATGGATTGAAGACGAAAGAGGGGATGCCATCCGGGGCATCCCCAAGCTTAGATGCTTGGTTGTCCTTGAATATTACCTTGGGGTGCCTTTGGCATCCCCAAGCTTAGGCTCTTGCTACTCCTTATTCCATAGTCCATCAAATCTTTACTCAAAACTTGAAAACTTCACAACACAAAACTCAACAGAAAACTCGTAAGATCTGTTAGTATAATAAAATAAATCACCACTTTAGGTACTGTTGTGAACTCATTATAAATTTATATTGGTGTAATATCTACTATATTACAACTTCTCCAAGGTTCATACCCGCCAATACAACCCATAGATTCATCAAAATAAGCAAACAACACATAAAAAAACAGAATCTGTCAAAAACAGAACAGTCTGTAGTTAACAGAATATTAATCATACTTATGTAACTCCAAATATTCTGAAAATTTATTAAAACATAGGCAATTCATATATAGATCTTTTGTAAAAAAATCAGAATTTTTCCACGCTCCAGTGAATTTAAACAATTCTGATACTGGACGAAAAAGTTTCTGTTTTTCAGCAAAACCAAATCAACGGTATACCAAAGCATCCCAAAGGTCTTGCTTGGCTCAAACACTAATTAAAACACCAAAACACAATTACTACAGAGGTAATAATGTGTATTTTCATAAAAACAGAAAATAAAAATAGTGGGTTGTTGAAAGGGATCGAGAAGAGGTGTCTAGAGGGGGGTGATTAGACACTCAACTAGCAAAAGTAGCAGTTTTTAAGTTCTTCAAGTTAAGGTAGAGTTTTAGCACATGTTTAAGCATTCACAATACATTTCAAGCAAGCATGATAAGAGTATGAGCAGCGGAAAGAGTAAATCATGCAATTTGCAAGAAAGTAAAGGGATGGGATTGGAGTGTGCAAACGCAATGAAGACACAGAGATTTTTGGCGTGGTTCCGATAGGTGGTGCTATCGTACGTCCACGTTGATGGAGACTTCAACCCACGAAGGGTAATGGCTGCGCGAGTCCACGGAGGGCTCCACCCACGAAGGGTCCATGAAGAAGCAACCTTGTCTATCCCACCATGGCCATTGCCCACGAAGGACTTGCCTCACTTGGGTAGGGTTAGGGCAAGACCTCATCTTGGTGTGACCGATGTGCTAGGGTTAGGGCAAGACCTCATCTCGGTGTGACCGATTGCATGACTCGGTGGGACCGATTTTAGCAATGAGTTAAACAGAGAGTTGGTCAGGCAAACTCGGTGAGACCGATTGCATATTCCGGTGAGACCGAAATAATTACAATAGGCAACAGAGAGTTTGCATTGCGAACTCGGTGGGACCGATCGCTCATTTCGGTAAGACCGAAACGTTACGAAGGGAAATAGAGAGTTTGCATTGCCATCTCGGTGAGACCGAAATCCGTATCGGTGAGACCGAATTGGTTAGGGTTTCTGGCAGTGGCTATGTCAAAGAAACTCGGTGGCGCCGGATAGATCAAATCGGTGGGGCCGAGTTTGACTTTAGGTTTTGGACATATCTGGAAATGAGAAAGTGGTTGAGGGCTTTGGAGCATATCACTAAGCATTTTGAGCAAGTAGACCATTATGCAACACCTCATCCCCTTTTAATAGTATTGGCTTTTCCTATGGACTCAATGTGACCTTGGATCAGTAAAATAGAAATGAAGAGTCTTGAGCTTTTGCCAATCTTTGTCCTTAGCATCTTGAAGGGGTTCCACATCCTCTTGTTCCTGCCACGCCATTGTTGAACTTTCTAAAATATACTAGATAAAGATATTAGTCCAACAAGAGATATGTTGACATTAATTACCAAAATCACCCAGGGAGCACTTGTGCTTTCAATCTCCCCCTTTTTGGTAATTGATGACAACATACATCAAAGCTTTAGATAAGGATATGAAGAGTAACAAGTAAAGCTTTGGAAGGACATGTAACATGCATAGGCTCCCCCTACATGTATGCAATCATGTAAAGATAGTATGTAAGATCATGTGAATGCATAAGCATGTCAGAGCAAGCAATGAGTTACATGTGTCTTGGCTATATGCATCAGAGCAAATGATGTATACAGGAAATGTACCTTCATGTTCATGAGTCCTTCCTGCAAACAATATGTACATCAGCAAGAGATCATCATGCACATGAGTGTGATGCATATACTTACCTTGTGGTCTTGGGCTGGCTTCGGAAGAGATGAGCTTGAGAAAACAAGGTTAGATGACACAAGAACAATCTAAATGAAGCAAGTTCAGGAGACCACAAGATTACCAAGACTGGGATGACATGTAATGAGTAAGTACTTAGTACTTCATTTGGATATAGACATGTCCCCAAAGATTAAAGATATGCAATGAATTCCAAAGATTTTCCTTCCCTTAGATAGGAACTCTTTCTCCCCCTGAATTTGATATTGGATAATGGGAGAAGGTAGGGAAAGAGAAAATCAGAGCAAGAGAAAACAGATCATGAAAAGATACGAACTCACATTTATTAACATGTCTTTCCCCTCTTAAAGACATGTGACTTCTATCCTCTATTGTTAATAAGCATCTGGAGAAGCAAGCTAAGATGTGCTTCCCATGTAATAAGCTTTGATGTGCTCTCTCTCCCCCTTTGACATCAATTTCCAAGAAGGGTCCTTCCGGCGCATGAGTCAAATAGGTTTGGTCCTTGAAACACATTACAAAGCAGCATGTAGTATGAGATGCGAGTAGAGGATAAGAATCATTGAGTGGAGCTGGAGAAGAAATGACATTTGCAATGGCAAAAAGTTTTCTCAGTAGTGAAATCGGTAACGCCGATCCATTTTCATCGATGGCACCGGGTTGGCGGTGTCATAGATGATGCATATTGGTCAGACCGGGTTAGTCCTCGTCGGTTGTACCGATGAACTATCTACAAGAAATTGTAGTTCGGTCTAGCCGATAGGCATGAATCGGTGAGGCCGAGTTCAATACAGAGGAAAAGTCTTGTCAACTCAGCTCACTTGGCAATCGAAATCTCACAAGGATTTGCAAGGAATTAACTGAAGAATTTGCAATGAATTAGATGCAGAAAAATGCAGAGAAAAATACAAAGGAAAAGGATCTAGATGAAGTTTTTTTTTGATAAGGGGAACAAACAAGTAAAAACATATGCAAAGCAAAGAAACACTAGAGAACTTCATCTAGAAGGGGTCGGCGACAAAGTCACCTATGTTAGAGTATATTGACTAAGGAGTGAAGTGATGACACTTGATCGTAGGTCATACTCATTGTTTAAGCTCAAAATGGGGTTACCATTTTTCGTTTAAGCCTTTTGATGTATTCACATCTTGGTGAGTTGCTTTGACCCATGACTTGGAGTAAAGCTTCTCTAAGATGGAATAACATACCTTGAGTAGTGGTGTTGATCTTGCTCATGTAGTCAAACTTGTGTTGGATGCTCGAGGTTGATGTAGTTCATCAAGAGTTGAGAGCACCACTTATAGTTTGAGTTCATCTTCCTACGTGGGTTAGTCTTGCAAGGAAGAGCACTTGTGTATCCAAAATGACAATCATGAAACTTGATACCAAATGAAATTTGATATATAGAAAGTGTCAAAGGATATGTTGAGTGAATCCACGCTTCCTTGTAATCAACAACCACATGGTAGAAACTTGGTGATGTAGAGATTGCTCAAGATGTGAGTGACTTGCAATCTCGTAGATTTGGGCTCATCCAAGTACCTACAAGGGTTAGATAACATGCAAGGGTACAAATATATATCCAAGACATATGATCATCATCATAAGAGTAATATCAAGGATTAGTCGAAAGACAGGCTCATGCCTTGCATGCATAATCAAATTCAACAATATAGCTATCACATAAAATTTTCTCTACATGATCCACATGCATGCAAAGTTGACACTCTTCCAAAATAGTGGGATTATCACCAAATAAAGTCATGACCTCTCCAAGCCCACTTTTATCAAAAATTTCATAAGATTGATCATTCTCCAAAGTAGTAGGAGCATTATTACCTAGAGTTGACACTCTTCCAAACCCACTTTCAATATTATTGCAAACATATTTATCACGAGGCTTAAATAAATTTTCAAGATCATAAGAAGAATCACCCCAATCATGATCATTACAATAAGTAGTGGACATGGAAAAATTAGCATCCCCAAGCTTAGGGTTTTGCATATTGTTAGCACAATTGACATTAATAGAATTTATAATAGCATCATTGCAATCAAGCTTTTCATTCAAGGAGCCATCGTGAATCACTTCATAAATTTCATCACAATTTTTCAGATTCACGAATTTCAAGCAGATAATCTAGTGCACTCAACTCACTAGCAATTAGTTCATCATAGTTGGATATTTTAAAAAGATTAGCAAGTGGATGAGGATCCATAAGCTTTTTGTTCTCTGATTTTAAATAAACACACAATTATACCAAGCGAACGAGCAAACAAACCAAGTCAGACATAAAGGCAAACTAAAAGACGAACGGAAAGAAGGTGAATAAAAAGGCAAATATTTTTGTATTTTTCTGAAAACGTTTTAGAAGTGGGGCAGAGAAAACGACAGGCAAATGGCAAATAATATAAGTGCAAGAGAGGAGAGTTTATGATAGGTAGTTGGTAGGCTTGATGTAGAACATCCCCGGCAACAGCGCCAGAAATTCTTCCTGCTACTTCTTGAGCTTGCGTTGATTTTTCCCTTGAAGAGGAAAGGGTGATGCAGCAAAGTAGAGATAAGTATTTCCATCAGTTAAGAACCAAGGTATCAATCCAGTAGGAGGCACAAGCAAGTCTCCAATATATGCACCTGCACAAACTAACAAACACTTGCACACAACGCGAAAAAGGGGTTGTCAATCCCTTCACGGTCACGAACAAGAGTGAGATCTAATAGAGATAGGTATAAAAGATCAATAAAAGAGCAAACTAAAGTAAATATAAATAAATTGCAGCAAGGTTTTTTTGGTTTTTTTGGTTTATAGATCTGAAAATATATGATGGAAAATAGACCCGGGGGCCATAGGTTTCACTAGAGGCTTCTCTCTTGAAAGAAAACATACGGTGGGTAAACAAATTACTGTTGAGCAATTGATAGAAAAACGCATAGTTATGACGATATATAAGGCAATGATCATGAATATAGGCTTCACGTCTATGACAAGTAGACCGAAACAATTTTGCATCTACTACTATTAATCCACACATCGACCGACTCCTGCCTGCATCTAGCGTATTAAGTTCATAAGAACAGAGCAACGCTTTAAGTTAGATGACATGATGTAGAGGGATAAACTCAAGCAATATGACATAAACCCCATCTTTTTATCCTTGATGGCAACAATACAATACGTGCCTCGCTACCCCTTTTGTCATTGGGTGAGGACACCGCAAGATTGAACCCAAAACTAAGCACCTCTCCCATTACAAGAAAAACCAATCTAGTTGGCCAAACCAAACCGATAGCTCGAAGAGAAATACAAATATATCTTAATCATGCATAAAAGAGTTCAGAGAAGACTCAAATAATATCCATAGATAATCTGATCATAAATCCACAATTCATCGGATCTCAACAAACGCACCGCAAAAGAAGATTACATCGCATAGAACTCCAAGAACATCGAGGAGAACATTGTATTGAAGATCAAAGAGAGAGAAGAAGCCATCTAGCTACTAGCTATGGACCCGTAGGTCTGTGGTAAACTACTCACGCTTCATCGGAAGGGCAGCAAGGTTGATGTAGAGGCCCTCCGTGATCGAATCCCCCTCCGACAAAGTGCCGGGAAAGGCCCCAAGATGGGATCTCACGGGAACAGAGGCTTGCGGCGGCGGAAAAGTATTTTGGTGGACGCTTCTGATATTTGGGGAATATTTGAGAATATATAGAGCTGGAATTATGGTTAGGGGACTCCCGAGGGGCCCACAAGCTAGGGGGGCGCTCCCCCTGGGGCGCGCCCTGAGGGCTTGTGGCCTCCTCAGGACTCTTTTGACCCTCTCTCTCCAAGCTTCGTACGTGTCTTCTGGTCCAAGAAAAATCATCGTAAAGTTTTATTCCATTTGGACTCCGTTTGATATTCCTTTTTTGTAAAAGTCAAAAACAAGGGAAAAAACAAAAACTCGCACTGGGCTCTAGGTTAATAGGTTAGTCCAAAAAATAATATAAAATAGCATATTAATGCATATCAAACATCCAAAACAGATAATATAATAGCATGGAACAATAAAAAATTATAGATACGTTGGAGACATGTCATTCATTTCGGGATTGAGCATCCGTATTACCGTCGTACTCTCGTGCAATGACAAGTGAATAAACACGCATCTTGAGAATAACACATCTAGCATGGAAAATATTGGCCACCCCCTGCCGCTTCATGAGAGATACGGGCACACAAAAAGGAAATTCATTTTGAAAATTAGAGATGGCACATACAAATTTACTTAGAACGGCATGGAAATACCACATATATGTAGGTATGGTGGACTCATGTGGTAAAACTGGTTTTAAGGATTTTGGATGCACAAGTAGTATTTCTACTTAGTACAAGTGGAGACTAGCAAAAAGATTGAGAAGCAACCAACCAAGAAACAAAAATTCACATAAGCGAGCATTAAGCATAACTAACACCGAATAATGCACCATAAGTAGGATGTAATTTCATTGCATAACTATTGACTTTCGTGCTTGCATAGGGAATCACAAACCTAAACACCAATATTCTTACTAAAGCAAAATTACTCACCAACATGACTCACATATCACTTCATCGTATCTCAAAACTATTACAAAGAATCAAGTTTAGTTTGTCCAATGATCTTCATGAAAGTTTTTATTATATCCCTCTTGAATATCTATCACTTTGGGACTAGTTTCATATAATGCAATTGCTTTTGAATAGCACAAACAAATTTAAGTGAAGAACATGAGCATAAATTTTTTTGTCTCTCAAAATAATATAAGTGAAGCGTGAGAGAATTTCTTCAAAAATTTACTAACACTCAAATAAATCTAAGTGAAGCATGAGATCATTTCTTAAAAAATATTAAAGTACACCGTGCTCAAAAAGATATAAGTGAAGCACTAGAGCAATTCCATAGCTCAAAAAAAATTAAGTGAAGCATATAGAGCAATTCTAACAAATCATAGCATAATTTTAACTCTCTCAAATAGGTGTGTCCAGCAAGGATAATTGGTACAAACTAAAAATTAAAACAAGCAAAGACTCATATAATACAAGACGCTCCATGCAAAACTCATGATATGTGACGAATAAAAAATATAGCTTCAAGTAAAATACCGATGCTTGTTAGAAGAAAGAGGGGATGCCTTCCGGGGCATCCCCAAGCTTAGTTGCTTGGTTCTCCTTGAATATTAACTTGGGGTGCCATGGGCATCCACAAGCTTAGGCTCTTTTCTCTCCTTATTCCTTCATCCATCGTGATCTCACCCAAAACTTGAAAACTTCAATCACACAAAACTTAACAAAACCTTCGTGAGATCCGTTAGTATAAGAAAACCAATCTTTACTTTAATAACTATTACAAACCCATTCAAATTTTGTTATTGCATTATATATACTGTATTATAACTTTGCCATGGCTTATACCCCCCGATACAATCCATAGATTCATCAAAACAAGCACACAACGCAAAGAAAACAAAATTTGTCAAAAACAGAATAGTCTGTAAAGATGCGAATTGTTATCATACTTCTGTAACTCAAAAAATTCTTAAAAATTATGACAACAGATTAAATTTTTATATAAATATTGTGTAAAAAAATTAGAATTTTTCATCGCTTCTGTGAATTTAAACAACTCTGTTACTGGACGCAAAAGTTTGTATTTTTCAACAGGATCAAATCAACTATCACCAAAGCTATCCCAAAGGCTTTACTTGGCACAAATACTAATTAAAACATAAAAAACACAATCATAACAGAGGCATAATTTTTCAAACCCTCAAGAACATAAAGAAAAAGGCAAAAATAAATTTTATTCATTGGGTTGCCTTCCAACAAGCGCTATCGTTTTATGCCCCTAGCTAGGCATAATGCATAGATTCAAGTATTGTCATATTTAGTTTTTGATCCATAGGATGCCCTCATGATTGATTCATATGGTGGCTTAATTCTTGTTCTAGGGAAGCGTTCCATACCCTTTCTTAGTGGAAATTGAAATTTAATATTGCCTTCTTTCATATCAATCCCGACACCAATAGTACGTAAAAACGGTCTACCAAGTATAATTGCACAAGACGGATTGCAATCAATATCAAGAACAATAAAATCTATGGGCATATAATTCCTATTTTCAAGAATAAGAACATCATTAATTCTTTCTAAAGGCTTTTTAATAGTAGAATCCGCCAAGTGCAAATTAAGAGAACATTCTTCAATATCAGTAAGACCAAGCACATCACATAAAGATTTCGGAATTGTGGAAACACTAGCACCCAAATTGCATAAAACAAAGCACTCATAATTTTTAATCTTGACTTTGATGGTAGGTTCCCATTCATCTTGTAATTTTCTAGGAATTGAAATCTCTAATTCCAACTTTTCTTCTAAAGCTTTCATCATGGCATCTACAATATGTTTAGTAAAAGCTTTATTTTGTTCATAAGAATGGGGTGAATTTATCATGGATTGCAACAAATAAATGCATTCAATCAAAGAGCAATTATCATAATTAAAGTCTTTGTAATCCAAAAGAGTGGGCACATCACTAGTTAAAGTTTTGACCTCTCCAAACCCACTTTTATCAATTTTCTCATCAAGATTTTCACCTTCCAAATTATCGGGACGCCCTCTAACTAAAATTGACTCTTCTTTAGTCCCTTTATCATCAAGTCTAATATTACTAAATAAGGAATCAATAGAAGAAACACCAATCACTTTAAGATCTTCATCATTTTTATGAAAGCAATCACTAGAAAACGCTCTTTCTAAAAATTCTCTTTTAGCTCTAAGCATAGCGTTCTTTTCTTACTTTCATCCATAGAAACATATAAAGATTTAATTGAATCATTAATATCAACATTGGGTGGAAAATTTTTAATCTTGAGATTTTCTACATCATGAGAAATTCTATCAATACTCCTAGACATATCATCAATCTTACTCAACTTTTCTTCTATCATAATATTGAAAGCTTTTTGAGCATTGATAAATTCTTTAATATTATTCTCAAGATCAGAGGGGTTCCTATTATTATTGTAAGAAGAATTACCATAGGAATTACCATAATTATTAGAGGAATTTCCAGGAAAAAACCTAGGATTAAATTACCTCTATAAGCATTGTTATTAAAATTGTTTCGCGAGACAAAATTCACATCTACGGGATCACTATTTTTCTCAATCAAAGTAGACAAGGAACATCATTAAGATCAATAGGAGCACTTTTATTAGCAACCAATTTCATAAGAGCATCAACTTTTTCACTCAACGCACTAATTTCTTCAACCGAATTAACCTTTTTACTAGTAGATGCTCTTTCAGTATGCCATTGCGAATACTTTGATATAATATTATCAAGCAACTTAGTAGCTTCACCCAAAGTAATCTCCATAAAAGTACCACCCGCGGCGGAATCTAAAAGATTTCTAGAAACAAAATTCAATCCCGCATAAAAAATTTGTATGACCATCCAAAGATTTAAACCATGAGTAGGACAATTTCTTAGCATCAACTTCATTCTTTCCCAAGATTGTGCAACATGTTCATGCTCAAGTTTCTTAAAATTCATGATTTGAGTTCTAAGGGAAATAATCTTCGCGGGCGAAAAATACTTAGTAATAAAAGCATCTTTGCACTTATCCTAAGAATCGATACTATTGCGAGGCAAAGAAGAAAACCAAATTTTTGCACGATCCCGCAAGGAGAAAGGAAATAATTTCAACTTCACAATATCATTGTCCACATCTTTTTTCTTTTGCATATCACACAATTCTACGAATGTGCTTAGATGGGACATGGCATCCTCATTAGGAGTACCGAAAAATTGATCTTTCATAACAAGATTCAACAAAGCGGCATTAATATCACAAGATTCCATACTAGTGGCGGGAGGAGCAATCGGAGTGCTAATAAAATTATTATTATTGGTATTCAAAAAATCACACAATTTGGTGTTTTCTTGAGACATCGTGACTACGCAAACAAGATTGCAAACAAAAAGATAAATCTGACGAGAAAACGGCGAGCAAAAAAGAGGGCGAATAAAACGGCAAATTTTTGTGAAGTGGGAGAGATGAAAACGAGAGGCAAATGGCAAATAATGTAAATTGCAAGGAGATGAGATTTGTGATTAGGAACCTGATAGATGTTGATGATGTCTCCCCGGCAACGGCGCCAGAAATTGGCAAGTTGACTGGAGACTATCTTGACTTGATCCTCACCGGCAACGGCGCCAGAAATTCCTTTTGATATCGCTTGAAACTGCGTCGGTATTTCCCCAAAGAGGAAGGGATGATGCAATACAGCTATGGTAGGTATTTCCCTCAGTTGTGAAACCAAGGTATCAATCCAGCAGGAGAACCAAGCAACACTATGTAAACGGTACCTACACACAAGGAACAAATACTTGCAACCTGACGCGTAAGAGGGGTTGTCAATCCCTCCACGGTAAAAAGATAGATAAATTTGTGGTAGATTGGATAAATAGCTCTCAATAAAACATGAAATAAAATAAGTAATGAAAAAGTGCAGCAAGGTATATTAGGGTTTTTGGAATAATAGATCAGAAAATAAAAGTGGCAAATAATAGATCGCAAAGCAAATATGATAAAGAATAGACCCGGAGGCCGTAGATTTCACTAGTGGCTTCTCTTGAGAAATAGCACACGGTGGGTAAACAAATTACTATTGGGCAATTGATAGAAGATCGAATAATTATGATGATATCCAAGGCAATGATCAATATATAGGCATCACGTCCAAGATTAGTAGACCAAAACGATTCTGCATCTACTACTATTACTCCACACATCGACCGCTATCCAGCATGCATCTAGTGTATTAAGTTCATGGAGAAACGGAGTAATGCAATAAGAACGATGGCATGATGTAGACGAGATCTATTCATGTAGGAATAGCCCCCATCTTGTTATACTTAATAGCAACGATACATGTGTGTCTTGCTGCCCCTTCTGTCACTGGGAAAGAACACCGCAAGATCGAACCCATCACAAAGCACCTCTTCCCATGGCAAGAAAAATCGATCTAGTTGGCCTAACTAAACCAAGATTCGAAGGAGCTACGAGGCTATAAATAATAATGCATATAAGAGATCAAAGAAGACTCAAATAATATTCATGGATATAGATCTGATAATAAACTCAAAGTTCATCGGATCCCAACAAACACACCGCAAAAAGAGTTACATCAAATAGATCTCCAAGACACCATTGTATTGAGAATCGAAAGAGAGAGAGGAAGCCATCTAGCTACTGCCTATGGACCCTTAGGTCTATGGTGGACTACTCACGCATCATCGGAGAGGCACCAATGAGGATGATGAACCCCTCCGTGATGGTGTTAGATTGGATCTCGTGGTTCTGGAACTTGCGGCGGCTGGAATTATGTTTCGTCGACTCCCCTAGGGTTTTCGGAATATTTGAGAATTTATAGGGCGAAGAGGCGGTGCAGGAGACCTCCATGGGGCCTGTCGGTGTTCCGGGAACCGGGGTACCCAGACTTGCCTGCCTGCAGCCCACAGCGTGGCTTCATCAGCGGCCTGGTACGGCCCTTCTCTAGCATCAACAACACAAGACCCTCGCGAGGGGCCGAGCCTCGTGAGGTGGACGACGCCAAGACCTTCGGAGGGAGCAGCTTCCCCAGACCGGCTCCTGAGGAGCGGAGATTTCCATGCAAGCCCCACCTCATGAGGTTCAGATGACGCAAGCCGTGACGACCAAGGCCAGGCGGGCGCCAGCGGGCGTAGTACAGCAGGTTTTCTCTTTGGTGCTAAGGAAGCAAGCGCAGACGTAGAGTCCCAAGGAATCAGCCAAAGGTTTCCATTCCCGTGCTACAAGACCAGGACGGCAGGACGGAGGTCATCGCCGAGCCCACCACGACGTCACGACCAGAAGCTTTGCAGGCGAAGACCACCTTTCATCGGGATAAGATGTACTACTTGTCTCCCTTCAAACTTGGCCGTTGTGGGATCCATTCCCGCCTTCATTTTGGCGGAAGAGGACCGAGGCCACTATAAATATAGCGAGGCCACCACCATAGAAGGGGGGAACGAGATCATCATCACCAGCACACACCAGCACAAGAACACTCCTCCTGAGGTTGTTCTCCCTCTGTACTAGTTCATCCTTAGCCCACCTTGAGGCCAATCCACCACAAAGCAGGAGTAGGGTTTTACACCGCAAGGTGGCCCGAACCTGGGTAAACTGCTGAGTCCCTTTCCTTTCCTGTTCATCGAGCTAGGCGGTGACATCGACGAGTCGGCAAGCTAGGGGGATTGAGTTCTTCGCACGCACCCCAGCGTTCGAACCTTTCTTGGGTCTGCGGAGCCCTGAATCTAACATTTGGCGCGCCAGGTAGGGATGCGTCGGAGCCTCTCTTCCGCCGGCCAATTCGCCGCCGTTCACCGTTCCCATGGACGACGCTCCTTGAGTTTGTGGTGAGCGACGGGCCGCTCTCGCCGCCCACGTCGCGCAAACGGCACTGGCGAGCGCTGACGACCTCTCCATCGCGCGCCCCGTGGTACCGGCGCCTCACGCCGTCGCGGCCATCCTCGGCGGGTCGCAGGCGCCAGCTTCGGATCGCCATGTCAAGCAGTTCTTCCACCAAGTGGGTGCCACTCGCGCGCAACGGGGAGCTCCTCCGGGCTGGGCGGCGCCTAAGGCCAACCTCACCTTCGACTCAGGGGACCACCCCAAGACCACGGTCGGTGCCGGCGCGCTCCCTATGCTCTGCACCCCCACCATCTACAACGTAGCAGTCACCAGGACCCTCATCGGCGGTGGCGCCGGCCTCAACATCCTCTCCGTGGAGGCGTTCGGCCTGCTTCACGTGCCCTACGGCCGGCTCCTCCCCACCAGGCCTTTCTCTGGGGTCGATGATGGCTCCACCTGCCCCCTAGGGCAGATCCGCCTCCCCGACCGAGCTCATCGACTTTGACATCGCCCGCATCGGCCTCCCGTACAATGCCATTCTCGGGTACCCGGCCCTGGCTAGGTTCATGGCGGCAACCCATCCTGGCTACAACCTCATGAAGATGCCGGGAAGCAGCGGCGTCCTCACCGTGGCGCGGGACACCAAGGACGCACTCTTGGCCCTCAAGCTCGCCTACAAGGCTGCGGCGGCCGTGCGGCCAGTCGAGGATAAGGCTCCGGAGGGCCCGGGGGCTGCACCAACAAAGAAGAAGCAATTGTTCTCTCAAGACAAGGCTAAAACGAAGCAGGTGTCGGTCGATGAAGACGGAGGGGCCGGCCCTACCTTCACCATAGGTGCTGACCTCCCTCCGGACCAGGAGGAGGCACTGGTCAGCTTCCTCCGCGCGAACAAGGGCATTTTTGCGTGGAAAGCTGCGGACCTGGTCGAGGTTCCGCGTGGGGTAATCGAGCACCACCTGATAGTGTGCCCCAACGCACGCCCAATGAAGCATAAGGCACGACGGCAAGCCCCGGAGAAGCAATCGTTCATTGTCCAGGAAACCCACAAGCTGCAGGAAGCCGACATCATTCGGGAAGTGCGGCACCCAGATTAGCTCGCGAACCCAGTTATCGTCCCCAAGAAGGGTGGGAAGGAGCGCATGTGCATCGATTTCACCAACCTCAACAAGGCTTGTCCTCAAGACCCTTTCCCTCTCCCGCACATCGACCAGATTGTCGACTCCACCGCCGAGTGTGATTTACTGTGCTTCCTGGACGCCTTCTCGGGCTATCACCAAATCAAGATGGTGGTGCATGATGTTGAGAAGACGGCTTTTCTGACCCCGTGCGGGGTGTACTGCTACACATGCATGCCGTTCAGGCTGCGTAATGCAGGAGCAACCTTCCAACGGTTTATGCACATCGCCCTGGGGCAGCAGCTCGGGAGGAACGCTGAGGCATACGTCGACGACATAGTGGTGAAATCTCGGGAGGCGAGAACCCTTATCGAAGATCTGGAAGAGACGTTCGCCAGCCTGCGCCAAGTGAACCTGCAGCTCAACCAGGAAAAATGCATGTTTGGCGTCCCGTCCGGCAAGCTGCTGGGTTTACTGGTGTCGCACCGAGGGATCGAGGCCAACCCAGAGAAGGTCAAGGCTATAGAGAGGATGAGTCCGCCCCAAACCCTCAAGAAGCTGGCGGGCTGCGTGACCTCGCTCGGGCGCTTCATCTCCAAGTTAGGAGAACGCGCCCTCCCCTTCTTCAAGCTGATGAAAAAGAAGGGCCCGTTCGAGTGGACTCCGAAGGCTGATGCGGCCTTTCAAGACCTCAAGAGGTATCTCACCAGCCCACCGGTGATGGTGGCGTCGCGCCCCCTTGAACCCTTGGTGCTCTACCTGGCTGCCACCCCTCACTCTACTAGCGCAGCGCTGGTGGCGGTCCGGGAGGAGCGCCCCATCAAGGGCTCGTGGAGCAGCACCTCGCGCTCGGCCGACGCGCCGCGGCCTCAGGATGGCGCTCCTGAGGCCTCGGCCACCCCATCGGTCAGCCGAGCCCCTGAGGATGGTGCTCCGGAGGCCACGGCTGCTTTGACCAACGACCAAGCTCCTGAGGTCCCTCAGCCTCAGGAGGTGCAAGACCCCGCCAATGCCTCCGCCCTCGTCGAGCACCCAGTATACTTCGTCAGCACGGTGCTGCGCGATGCTCGGGTGCGTTACCCCACGCCGCAGAAGCTTTTGCTCACACTCCTCGTCACCTCCCGAAAACCGCGTCACTACTTCCAAGGTCACCACATCAAGGTTGTCTCAGCTTACCCCTTGGAGAGGGTGCTTCGAAGCCCGAATGCCGCGGGAAGGGTCACCGAATGGAACATCGAACTGCAGGCTTTCCAGTTAGAGTTTAGCACCACCAGGATCATCAAAGGTGCGGCACTAGCTGACTTTGTGGCAGAATGGATTGACGCCCCTGGCCGGGAAGTGGGTGAGGGCCGTTCTCTCGCACCCAGAAGTGAAGCGCCGGATGGTTGGGCCATGTACTTCGACGGAGCGTTCGCGCGTCAGGGTGCGGAGGCTGGAGCCGTGCTCATCTCGCCCACACAAGACAAGCTCTACTACGCCATGCAGCTCTGCTTCCAGCACGGCGAGAAGGTCTCCAACAACATCATGGAATACGAGGGCCTAATCGCCGGCCTCAAGGCTGCGGCGGCCCTAGGGATAAGGCGCCTCACCATCAGGGGCGACTCCCAGCTCCTCGTCAACTTCTCCAACAAGGCGTACAAGCCAAAGGACGAGCACATGGAGGCATACCTCGAGGAGGTATGCAAGATTGAGAAACGATTCTTGGGCTTGGAATTGCAGCACGTACCGCGTGGCACAAACAAGGAGGCGGACGACATCGCCAAGAGGGCGTCTCGATGTCTACCTCAGGAGCCCGGCGTCTTCGAGGAGTGGCTTTTCAAGCCGTCGGCGACTCCACCCGCTGTAGCACCAGCACCACTTCAGAAGGAGCTTCCCCAGGCGCCCCTCTCATGCGCCCCAGCTTGCGGCCCGACCTCAGGAGCCCGCCTGCTCCTCGCCCTCGAGCCTCAGGAGGGGTGCTGGACCAAGGAGTTCAAGACGTACCTGCTCCAAGGCACCTTGTGAGAGAAGGAGGAAGACGCAGAGCGAGTCGCCCGCCAAGCCACTACGTACTGCATTCAGGATGGTGAGCTTTACCGGAAGCGACCGAACGATGTTTCTCTACGATGCATCTCCAAGGAGCAGGGATGCGAGCTGCTGGTCGACATACATGGTGGAGACTGCGGGCATCACCCCTCATCACGCACCCTCATTGGCAAGGCGTTCCGCAGCGGATTCTACTGGCCCACGGCGCTCAATGATGCCACCGAGCTGGGACTCCAAACCATCCCGCTCTCATGGCCGTTCGCAGTCTGGGGGCTGGACATCCTGGGTCCATTCCCTCGAGCGCCCGGGGGCTACCGCTACCTCTACATCGCCATCGACAAGTTCACCAAGTGGGCGGAGGTGGAGGCCGTCCGCGCCATCCCTAACCGCATCATCACCGACAACGGCTCGCAGTTCACTAGCAACCTTTTCAAAACATATTGTGCTAACCTTGGAACGCAGATATGCTACGCTTCGGTGGCACACCCTCAGAGCAATGGCCAAGCCGAGCGCGCCAACGTAGAAGTCCTGAGAGGCCTCAAGGCGAGGACCTTCAAGAAGAAGCTCGAGGCCTGCGGCAGGGGCTGGCTCGACGAGCTCCAGTCCGTGCTGTGGTCCATCCGCACCACCGCGACCAAGTCGACGGGCGAGACCCCGTTCTTCCTTGTCTACTGTGCCGAGGCGGTCCTCCCTCACGAGGTCAGGTATCGTTCCGTGCGGGTCTTGGCGTTTGACGAGTCACGCCAGGATGCCTCGCAGGGGATGGACCACGTGCTGGGGGGGGAACGCCGCCGCCAGGCGTCGCTCCGGGCAGCGAGGTACCAGCAGGCGCTGCGGCAGTACCACTGCCGTAGCGTTCGCTCCAGGACGCTCGAGGTGGGTGATCTCGTCCTGAGGCGGGTGCTCTCCAGGGAAGGGCTGCATAAGCTCTCGCCCATGTGGGAGGGCCCATTCAGGATCGCCCATGTCTCCAGGCCTGGCGCCGCACGCCTGGAGACACAGGACGGGATCCCCATCCAGAACGCCGGGAACATCCAGCACCTCCGGAAGTTCTACCCATGAAGCAAGGCCCCGGCCTGTGAAGGTCTCCGCTCGTGACACTCTCACGTAATAATGAGTTGGGGCTGTACACGCCCCGGAGTCTCCTGAGTGCCGCCCCTGGGCCTCACGGGGGCTCCCACCCATGTCCTAGTGGAGGCCCCATGCTCCACGCTGGTGGGAAGACAAGAAGACTAGTCTAGGTGCCAGACGCGGCCTTTCTTTTGCTTGCTTTCTGTAGCTGGCTTTCGACTTCTTGAGTGAAATTTGGAGCTTTCGCGTCTTTCATTTGCAAGAGTTGGAAAGTTTCTCTCTTCTTCTCTCTTCACAGTGTTCGCCTCTCCAACCTTGTCCCAGGAAGAGCGGCAGTTGCCCATCGCTCCTCCTCGCGTGCCCCACACGCAGGGGCTAGGTACGGTGTGTGTGCGCCCGGGCTCGCCCGCGACCACACCTCGCCAAAACCTTGCTGCCCCAGCTTCGGCGCCTTAATCCTCGTGTGACACCCTCGAACGAGCTCATGGGCATGCGCACCATCTTAAGTCCATGCCTCCGGGCATCGCGACGTGGTGTGCTGGCTACAACCAACCCGTGCTCAGGGGTTTGCGCGAGGTAGGACGAGATGCTTCATGAGGTTTTCTAACCCTACAGCTACACGACGCCTCCCGAGGCTCAGCGACTCCTGAGGACTCAACGACCCCCATGTTTTCAAGAAGGAAGCCCTTGGAAGATGCCCCTGGAAGGGCATGCCCTCGCGACATGGAAGCCTACCGCGAGCACATCGAGCTAAGTTACCCTGAACGCACCTAGTAGAAACATGGACATCACAACATGATATGAAAACAACGAGCATAGCATAACGGCGCAAGTGCCAGGGTTCATTACACGCCCCAATAGGGCCCTCTACTTCTTTCAATGCAGGAGGAAAAAAGAAAAAAAAGCAAGTTGCGCGACTACGGCGACTCCTGAGGCTCGGCCCCGACGACACCCAAGCTCAGTCGGAGTCTTCCTCCTATTTCACCGGGGCACGCCGGCGATGCGGCTCGTCGCCCTCCCCGGTCCGAGCCCGGTGGCGTGGCGGCTCATCGCAGTCGCCGTCGCTCGTACTCTGCCCGGAAGAGGAGCCGGCGCGGCCATCGCCAAGGGCAAGCTCACCGCCATCATCTTCGTCGTCGCTGTCGCTCTCCGGGCAGCACCCCAGGCGCCGGCCGCTTTCCCTGAAGACCCTGATGTAGAGGGTCGCGGCGCCGTCGTACCTAAAGTGGAGGGTGCACCTCCCATGCAGGCCACGTGCGCGGGCGAATGGCTGACACCCGCGGTTCAGGAACACGTTGCCGGCGGTGGTGACCTCGACATCCACCCAGGAGGCCTTGCTGCAGCAGCCGTCGGCCTGCAGCCAGAGGCCGCCAGGCCCTCCGGCCGACAGCGCGCTCGCAAAGGAGCATGGCAGCTGGAACCAGATGCCCACAGGCCTCTCCGACCACACGATGAACTCTGGGAGCACGTCGGCTGACTGGGAGCGCGGTAGTGGCGGCTGGACGACAACCGCGCGCCTCCCCTCATCACCGAAGCGGCCCCGACCGCAGCAGCCCTTGCCGCGAGAAGAAGCTCCACCGCGGCTGCCGGAGGCGGCGCCGGCTGTTGGAGGAGCGCGCCCGCACCCTCGAGGGGCCACCGCTGGAGTCGTTGCGTGCTTTCGGGGTCTCCCACGGCCTCTCTTGGGCGGCGGCGAGTCGGGCCCCTCCTTGGGGGCCTTCCCTTTCTCTGCCGCAGAAAACCTCCTCCCCGGCGCCATGGTGCTTCGACAAGACGGCGAGACAAGAGGGAAGAAGAAGAAGCAAGCAGCGGGAAGACGGAGATGAGCAGGGGGCTCCGCCCCTCCTCCAATTTATAGCCAAAGGGAGGCCAACCGCCGGCCTCCATGATCTCCGGTAATGATGATCTTTTTGCATGCAGCAGGTTATTGTCAAGTCAAACGGTTGCCGAGGCAGCGTGGGGAAGCGGAGATGCCCACGTCCCATCAAGCGCCACGCGTCGACCGGGTCCGCAGGCGGTTAGGGCCCGCGGCACTTCGCCCTTGCCCTTTGGCTTTGCCTCGAAGCCAAGTCCGAGCGCGCCTTGGGCCCGGGGGCTACTATCGGCGTTCTGGGAACCGGGGTACCCAGACTTGCCTGCCTGCGGCCCACAGTGTGGCTTCATCAATGGCCTGGTATGGCCCTTCTCCAGCATCAACAACACAAGAACCTCGCGAGGGGCCGAGCCTCGCGAGGCGGATGACGCCAAGACCTTCGGAGGGAGCGGCTTCCCCATACCGGCTCCTGAGGAGCGGAGATTTCCATGCAAGCCCCACCTCGTGAGGTTCAGATGACGCAAGCCATGACGACCAAGGCCAGGCGGGCGCCAGCGGGCGCAGTACAGCAGGTTTCCTCTTCGGTCCTAAGGAAGCAAGCACAGACGCAGAGTCCCAAGGAATCAGCCAAAAGTTTCCATTCCCGTGCTACAAGACCAGGACGGCAGGACGGAGGTCATCACCGAGCCCACCACGATGTCATGACCAGAAGCTTTGCAGGCGAAGACCACCTTTCGTCAGGATAAGATGTACTACTTGTCTCCCTTCAAACTTGGCCATTGTGGGATCCCTTCCCGCCTTCATTTTGGGGGAAGAGGACCGAGGCCACTATAAATATAGCAAGGCCACCACCATAGAAGGGGGGAACAAGATCATCCTCACCAGCACACACCAGCATAGGAACAGTCCTCCTGAGGTTGCTCTCCCTATGTACTAGTTCATCCTCAGCCCACCTCGAGGCCAATCCACCGCAAAGCAGGAGTAGGGTTTTACACCGCAAGGTGGCCCGAACCTGGGTAAACTGCTGAGTCCCTTTCCTTTCCTGTTCATCGAGCTAGGCGGTGAGATCGACGAGTCGGCAGGCTGGGGGGATTGAGTTCTTTGCACGCACCCCAGAGTTCGAACCTTTCTTGGGTCTACGGAGCCCTGAATCCGATAGGGCCCACAACCCACCTGGGCACGCCTGGGCCTCCTGGCGCGCCCAGGTGTCTTGTGGTCCCCACGGGGATCCCCTCTGGTGCTTTATTGGCCCCCAAGGTGTCTTCTGGTCCAAAAAAATCTCCAAAAAGTTTCGTGGCATTTGGACTTCGTTTGGTACTAATATTCTGTGAAGTAAAAAACAAGCAACAGCAACTGGCACTGGGCACTATGTCAATCGGTTAGTCCCAAAAAATGATATAAAGTTGCTATAAAATGAATATAAAACATCCAAGAATGATAATATAACAGTAAGGAACAATAAAAAATTATAGATATGTTAGAGACGTATCAGCTCCAAGTAATTTACCGATAGTTGGTATAAGAAAGAGGGGATGTTGTCCGGGGCATCCCCAAGCTTAGATGCTTGGGTGTCCTTGAATATTAAATGATTCAAACAATGCAATGAAAACAGAATCTGTCAAAAACAGAATAGTCTGTAATGATTCGAACAATGACCATACTTTGTAACTACAAAAATTCTGAAAAATTAGGAAGCGTGGGAAATTTGTATGTAAATCATGTGTAAAAATTAAGAAATTTATCATTTTCTAGTGAATCTCAACAATTCTGCTACTGGGCGCAAAAGTTTCTGTTTTCTCACAGAATCAAAGCAACTGTCATCCAAATCACCCCAAAGGCTTTAGTTGGCAGAAACACTAATTTAAACACAAATACACAACCATAACAGTAGCATAATTGTGTGCACACCAAAAAAATCTAAAATGATAACTATTGGGTTATCTCCCAACAAGCTCTTTCTTTATAGCCATTAAGATAGGCTTAAGATTTCATTGATGCTCACATGAAAGATAATAATTGAAACACAAAGAGAGCATCATGTAGCATGTGAACAACACATTTAAGTCTAACATACTTCCTATGCATAGGCATTTTATAAGAAACAAATTATCAAGGCAAGCAAAAACTAGCATATGCAAGGAAGAAGAAAGAAACAATAGCAATCTCAACATAACGAGATGTAATTTAGTAACATGAAAATTTCTACAACCATATTTTTCCTCTCTCATAATAATTACATGTAGGATCATCATCTTATTCAACAATATAGCTATCATATAAAAATTTCTCTTCATGATCCACATGCATAAAAGTTTTATAATCTTCCAAGAAACATCCACTAAAGTCATGACCTCTCCAAACCCACTTTTATCAAAATTTCATAAGATTGAACACTCTCCAAATATGTGGGATTATTTTTACCTCAAGTTGACACTCTTCCAAACCCACTTTCAATATTATTGCAAACATTATTATCAATAACATATTCATCATGAGGCTTAAATGAATTTTCAAGATCATAAGAAGCATTAACACCCTAATCTTGATCATTGCAATAAGTAGTGGACATAACAAAATTATAATTCCCAACCTTGTAGCTTTGCATATCATTGGCATAATTGACATTAATAGAATTTATAGTAACATCGTTGCAACCATGCTTTTTATTCAAGGAGCTATCATGAATCACTTTATAAATTTCTTCTTCTAACACTTCATCACAATTTTCAGATTCATGATCTTCAAGCAAAACTTCATAAAGATAATCTAGTGCACTCAACTCACTAGCAATTGATTCATCATAATTGGATATTTTGAAAATATTAGCAAGTGGATGAGGATCCATATCTCTTTACTTTTCCTGTTTCTTTTCTATTTTTGATGTGTTTACATGAAGGCAATAAAAGCAAGCAAACAAGGAAAAAGGCAAGAAAATATTTTTGTGTTTTTTTGAAAACATTTTAGAAGTGGGGGAGATGAAAACAAGAGGCAAATGGCAAATAAAAGTAAATGCAAGGAGATGAAAGTTTATGCGATGGTACTTGATAGATGTTGATGATGTCTCCCCAGCAACGGCGCCAGAAATTCTTCCTGCTACTTGTGAGCTGCTTTGGGATTTCCTCGAAGAGGAGAGGATGATGCAGTACAGTAGAGATAAGTATTTCCCTCAGTTAAGAACCAAGGTTATCAATCCATTAGGAGAACCATGCAACACCTTGTTAGCAGTACCTACACACAAAATAACAAATACTTGCACCCAACGCAAACAAGGGGTTGTCAATCCCTTGGCGGTTAATTGCAAGGATCAAATCTCGTAGTGATAGATAGATAAACAAAAACACAAAATAAAATAAAAGTAAATAAATTGCAGCAAGTATTTTTGGATTTTAATATATGATTAAAATAGACCCGGGGGCCATAGTTTTCACTAGAGGATTCTCTCTTGAACATAGCATACAGTGGTAAACAAATTACTGTTGGGCAATTGATGAAAAAGCGAATAAGTATGACGATCTCCAAGACAATGATCATGTATATAGGTATCATGTCTGAGACAAGTAGACCGACTCCTGCCTGCATCTACTACTATTACTCCACACATCGACCGCTATCCAGCATGCATCTAGAGTATTAAGTTCTTTAGATCAGAGAGAAATACAAAGCTATAACAATCATGCATAAAAGCGTTCAGAGAAGACTCAAATAATATTCATGGATAATCTGATCATAAACCCACAATTCATCGGATCCCAACAAACACACCGCAAAAAAGGATTACATCGAATAGATCTCCAAGAACATCGAGGAGAACACTGTATTGAGGATCATAGAGAGAGAAGAAGCCATCTAGCTACTTGCTATGGACCCGTAGGTCTGTGGTAAACTACTCACACATCATTGGAGGGGCAGCAAGGTTGATGTAGAGGCCCTCCGTGATTGATTCCCCCTCTGGTAGAGTATCGAAAAAGGTCTCCAGATGGGATCTCCGAAGAACAGAAACTTGCGGCAGTGGAAAAAGTATTTGGGGTGGCTCTCTGATGTACGGGGAATATTTGGGAATGTATAGAGCTGGAATTAGGTCAGGAGGTGCCACGAGGGGGCCACAAGCCTGCCCCCCCCCCTCGGGCGCACCTGGCAGGCTTGTCGCTGCCTCGTGGCACTTTAGGTCTTCTCCCAAAGCTTCTAGGGTCCCTTCTGGTCCAGAAAAAATGGTCAAGAAGTTTCGTAGCGTTTGGACTCCCTTTGGCACTGGTTTTCTGAGAAACCAAAAACAAACAAAAAACAAAAACTGGCACTGGGCACTAGGTTAATAGGTCAGACCCAAAAATGATATATAATTGCATAATAAACATCCAAGATTGATGCTATAATAGCATGGAACAATAAAAATATATAGATATGTTGGAGACGTAACAGAATATCTGGAAGGTCAGAAATGACAAAGCATTCAGACACATTTGACCATCTTTTGGACAGTGGACAAGTGGGTTTGTTCATGATATCACCCTTCTCACTCACAGAATAAAAATAGATACAAGGATGCTCTTCTCAGATGGATAGATTTTTTGTCACCTTAGATGGCAGGGGTAGTTTTTCTTTTTCCTTTTCTTCACTTTCTCTCTTTTAGTTGCCTCTTCTGGAGGAACTTGTACATATATTTCTATATTCCTTTTTTGCTTTGATTAATAAAATGATGCGTGGTGTAAGCCCTGCAGTCTTCCATGGTAAAAAAACAAGGCAACAGGGCGTGCCCTGATGCCTTGTGGGGCGCGCAGGTGGGTTTCGATGCCCATCTTCTGCTATATGAAGGGTTTTGACCTAGAAAAAATGAGAGAAGACTTTCGGTATGAAGCGTCGCCATCTCGAGGCGGAACCTGGGCAGGAGCACTTTTGCTCTACAACAGAGTGATTCCGCCGGGGAACTTCCCTCCAGGAGGGAAAAATCGAAGCCATCGACATCACCAATGATCCTCTCATCATGGGAGGACCAATATTCATCAACATCTTCACCAGCACCATCTCATATCAAACCCTAGTTCATCTCTTGTATTCAATCTTTGTCCCAAGACCTCAGATTGGTACTTGTGGGTTGCTCGTAGTGTTGATTACATCTTGTAGTTGATGCTAGTTGGTTTACTTGGTGGAAGATTAAATGTTCAGATCCTTAAGCATATTCAATACCCCTCTGATCTTGAACATGAATATGATTTGTGAGTAGTTACTTTTGTTCTTGAGGACATGGGAGAAGTCTTGTTATAAGTAATCATGTGAAGTTGGTATTCGTTCAATATTTTGATGATATGTATGTTGTTGCTTCCTTTAGTGGTGTCATGTGAACATCGACTACATGGCACTTCACCATACTTGGGCCTAAGGGAAGGCGTTGTAGAGTAATAAGTAGATGATGGGTTGCTAGAGTGACAGAATCTTAAACCCTAGTTTATGCGTTATTCCGTAAGGGGCTGATTTGGATCCATATGTTTCATGTTATGGTTAGATTTATCTTAATTCTTCTTTCTTAGTTGCGGATGCTTGCAAGAGGGGATAATAATAAGTGGGTTTCTTGTTCAAGTAAGAACAGCACCCAAGCACCGGTCCACCCACATATAAATTATCAAAGTAACGAAGGAGAATCAACTAAACATGGTGAACATGACTAGACGACAATTCACATGTGTCCTCGAGAGCACTTTGGTTTACATAAGAGAACTTTCGGGCTTGTCCTTTGATATAAAAAGGATTGGGCCACCTTGCTGCACCTTTGTTACTATTTCTACTTGTCACTTGTTATGAATTATCTTGCTACAAAACTATCTATCACCACTACTTTCAGTACTTGTAGAGAATACCTTGCTGAAAATCACTTATCATTTCCTCCTACTCCTTGTTGGGTTTGACACTCTTACTTGTCAAAAGGACTATGATTGATCCCCTATACTTGTGGGTCATCAAGACTGTCGATGTACTAAGATATGGGTACCTTAGTACCCTGACTTGTGCACATGCAGTTGTAGCCTTCCCGCCAACAAGGCTTGCCGGAGGACTACTACATATAAGACTCAAGGTTCAACATACAAGACCATGAAGAAGACCTCCCGGTAAGTCATCGAGAAGTACTAAGTTAGTACTGAAGATCAAGACTCTAGTTGCCGGCAAGCTCCGCACCGGCAAGCCAAGACCCGGCAAGCTCCTTGCCAGGAAGTACCCCCTTCCCGCTTTTCGACTGCTCCACCTCATCGACCAGCCAATGGCTTGTCAAGATTAGGTGTTGAGTGGGCAAGCAACTTGGGGAGGATCATTAGGATGTGTGTCAGCACATCGCATGCAGGTTAACTTTATTGACACCCATCTAGAGGACGTGTCAAGATGAAAGGATCGTCCTGGTCGACGGCACATAAGGAGAGACGCCTTTTGCCAAAGGATGGTTATCAGCTCACGGAGCATTAAATGCCTTTCTCCTAGTCCGGCAGGATTAGGTTGGATAGCATCAAGGCCACTATTCATAAGATGTAATGAACATGTTGCCACTGTGGTGACCCCTTTTTGTCTATAAAAGGAGGCACATGGCTACCTGGGCACGGGTCGACACTTTGGTCACTCTCACACAATAGCTGCACCATGCACGCGCTTTTTCCGGCAAGCTGCGTTTGTAACTTGAGCCCCAAGTCGACCCACCAAATAGGCAGGAGTAGGGTTTTACGCCCCCACGGCAGCCCGAACCTGGGAAAAACCTCGCGCGTGAACTCTTGGATTTGCTCTTCGTGCTCGTCGATCTCCCCCGCAGAACTACAAAGGGGCCACGCTGGTCCCATAGATTGTCGTACCCTGACATCTTTGGTGCGCCAGGCAGGGGGGTCGCTTGTGTGGATCTACTCCAGCAGTTCTCGTGCAAGTTATGCCATCTTCTTCATCCATGACGCCCAAGAAGAAGAGGGCGGTGGTGGGTGCATCGTTTGTCTCTAAGCTGCCGACCCAGACATCTCCAACGGGCAGGGGCGGCGGTGAGCACTCTCCACGCCATACTGGTGATGGGAGTCGCCACTCGGTCGGGAGTCAAGATCCAAGCGTCGCTACGTCGAAAGACGGCGTTGCGGCTCACAAGGTCGTTGCGGCTATGTCCAAGGACGATGTCGTGGGGTCCAGGACCAACGGAGCGGCGGGGCATGTGCCGAGGCCATCGCAAGATGGACATAAAGCACCTCCCCGCAATGACGTCGACCCTGGTCGGCATCCAGGCAAGGAGCATGTCCACCCGTCCCATGGTGCGCATGGCTGATACGTCTCCAACGTATCTATAATTTTTTATTGTTCCATGCTATTATAGTATCAATCTTGGATGTCTTATACGCAACTTTATGCAATTATATATCATTTTTTGGGACTAACCTATTAACTTAGTGCCCAGTGCCAGTTGTTGTTTTTGCTTATTTTTGGCTTTTCAGGAAATCAATATCAAAAAGAGTCCAAACAGAGAAAAAACTTTGGATTGATTTTTTCTGGACCAGAAGAGACCCTAGAAGGTTCGGGAGAAGACCAGACGAGCCACGAGGGAGCGACAAGCTCGGGAGGCGCGCCCTAGGGGGTGCCCCCCAGGCTTGTGGGCCCCTCACGGCACCTCTTGACCTAATTCCACCTCTATAAATACTCAAATATTCCCCTGACATTAGAGAGCCACCTGAAATACTTATTCCGCTGCCGCAAGTTTCTGTCCCATGAGATCCCATCTGGAGGCCTTCCCCGGTACTCTGCCTGAGGGGGAATCGATCATGGAGGGGCTCTACATCAACCTTGCTGCCCTTCTGATGATGTGTGAGTAGTTTACCACAGACCTATGGGTCCATAGTTAGTAGCTAGATGGCTTCTTCTCTCTATTTGATCCTCAATACAATGTTCTCCTTGATGTTCTTGGAGATCTATTTGATGTAATGACTTTTTGTGTTTGTTGGGATCCGATGAATTGTGAGTTTACGATCAGATTATCCACGAATATTATTTGAGTCTTATCTGAACTCTTTTATGCATGATTATTATAGCTTTGTATTTCTCTCCGATCTATTGATTTGGTTTGGCCAACTAGATTGATTTTTCTTGCAATGGGAGAGGTGCTTTGTGATGGGTTCAATCTTGCAGTGCTCAGTACGAGTGATAGAAAGGACATGACACGTATTTGTATCATTGCCATTAAGGATAAAAAGATGGGGTTTATTCATGCGTGAGTTTACTTTGTCTACATCATGTCATCTTGCTTAAGGCGTTACTCCATTCTTTATGAACTTAATACTCTAGATGCATGCTGTGTAGAGGTCGATGTGTGGAGTAATAGTAGTAGATGCAGGCGGGAGTCGGTCTACTTATCTCAGACGTGATGCCTATATACATGATCTTGCCTTGGATATCGTCTTGATTATTTGCTTTTCTATCAATTGCCCAACAGTAATTTGTTTACCCACCTTATGCTATTTTCAACAGAGAAACCTCTAGTGAAAACTATGGCCCCCGAGGTCTACTTTTATCCTATATTAAAATCCTAGAAACACCTTGCCGCAATTTTATTTACTGTATTGTATATGGTATTTTTGTGTTATCTATCTATCACTACACAATTTAATCTTTGCAATTAACTGCCGAGGGATTGACAACCCCTTGTTCGCGTTGGGTGCAAGGATTTGTTATTTTGTGTGCAAGAGCTGCTAACGAGGTGTCGTGTGGTTCTCCTACTGGATTGATAGTCTTGATTCTTAACTAAGGGAAATGCTAATCTCTACTGTACTGCATCATCCTCTCCTCTTCGAGGAAATCCCAACACAGCTCACAAGTAGCAAGAAGAATTTCTGGTGCCATTGCCGGGGAGACATCATCAACATCTATCAAGTACCTATGCATAAACCTTCATCTCCTTGCATTTGCATTATTCACCATTTGCCTCTCGTTTTCATCTCCCCCACTTATAAAAAGTTTTTACCAAAATACAAAAATAGTTTTCGTTTGCCTTTTTCGCGTTTGCATTTTTGTTTGCTTGTTATCTTGTTTGCCTAGTCGCAATGTCTCAAGAAAATTATCATGATATCTCTTATCATAAAAGGTTAGCCGAAATCAAGAAAAATACTAAGGACTTCATGTTTACACAATTTGAGCACAACAAAAATTTTACTAAAGAACTTAAGGAACATTCTACTTTGCTACATGCTATTGGAAAACAACTCAAAGATGCTAATAAAGAAGATGCTAATCTTCAATCTCAGTTTCCTCTTACTGAAAAATTGCTAGGGAAATTTTCGATGCACAAACTACACTAGTGAATCAAAGCTAAACCAGAATATTTTCCTCTTAGTAATGATGAAGATTGCCGGTGCACTAGAAACGGGGTCCCTAGTACTCCTGACTTGTGCACGAACAGTTGCAGCCTTCCCGGCAGGATACCTTGGAGGGAACTGAAGACAAGCCAGAGAAACCGCTCTTTGTGAGATCAAGGAGTGCATTAAGAAGACCAAGATGACCAGAGAATCCCCTAGGAAGGCCTCCCTTGCTCGGCAGGCGAGCCCAGCAGGGTCGAGGCTACGCCTGGGGGCCAAACCCAAACCACCCCGGCAAAGTTCCCGGGGCTGCCAAGACCACGAGACAGAGCCCGACAGGCTCCATACCGGCAAGCCTCCACCAAGACGCCACCGCTCCACCTCATCGTACGCCAGTCACTAATCAATGCGGTGTCAAGCTCCCAAGTGCCTAGGTGGATCCCGTCGGGTACGTGGCAACTTGCTGGAGAAGAGACTAACTTTATTGACACCCATCCTGATGGTGTGTCACGCTAATAAGAGGCAGATGGATAAGCAGCGTCGCAGGCTTGCCGAGCTTCAACCTCAGCATGACACCTAGCAGTGCATTTAATGCACTTTTGTCCTAACTGCCAGAGTTAGGTATGATAACACTGTTAGCTATCTAATCATGCTATAATGACTGTTTTGCCACTGTGGTTGCCCCTTAAGCTATAAAAGGAGGCCCGAGGCAACCTAGCAAAGGGTTCGAATCTTTGATCCCTCAACACTTGTACTCGCGTAGTTGCTCTCCCCGAGGCACACTAGCCGGGCTTGAGCGCCCCGGGTCGTTGTGTTCCTCCAGATTAATCCACCATAGCAGGAGTAGGGTTCTACGCTATAAAGGGGCCTGAACCTGGGTAAAAGAGAGTAGTCCATCGCCGTGCTACCCTACTGTTTCTGCTCTTTGTGCAATGTGACCGTCCCCTTGACGAACCACAAAGGGGCATCTTTGCCCCATAGGTGATCATGCTTTCCCCACGACATCTTAGGCGTGCCAGGCAGGGGTGCGTTGCTTGTGCAAATCTGAGACAGTAGCCAGCACGTCGATCTTCCTCATCACACGCAGCTTTGGGGTGCCATGACAGCCAAGTTATCCTAGTCCAAGCTTCCACCACATTCGCTAGTGGATGGCGCAGGTGGCGCCACTCCGGCGGGCGGTGCGGACGCCAAGGGAGGCGCGGCCAATACCGGAGGTGCTGTCGCCGCGCCCACCCTGGCGGAGGCGAACGGCAAGCATGTCATAGTCGGTCAGATCCCTTGACCCTCTGGTGACGACCACAATGGTGGTGCGGGCTGAGCGGATGTGTAGTCCCCGTTTGCCCCCGCACTACGGCAAGCACGGCCACCGGAGCGACCTGCTCCGTTTGGTGTGCGCCCAATTCCCTGCATGTCATGGGAAAACATGGCCACCTATGGGGCCATTGGCCCCTTCTGGTTCGGCAGGGGGAAGGACGCACTGCACAAAGAGCAGAGGGCGCGGGGCAGCGCGGCAGCGATTACACGGGCAATTTTTACCCAGGTTCGGGCCTCCGCGAGGCGTAAAACCCTACTCCTGCTTTGGTGGATTGATGAGAGGACCGTGGTGGAGACGCAACGCTCTAGCCCGGCAAGGTCGCCTCGGGGCGAGGGCAGCTACGCGCGTATGAGTGTACAGGGGTCTGAATCCTTTCTAAGGTTGCCATGGCCCTCCTTTTATAGATCAAGGGGTCACCACAATGGAAAATCAGTCATTGTGTACTGATTAGATAGCAAACAGTGCCATCATACCTAACTCTGCAGACTGGACTGAGCGCATTAAATGCGTTGCTTAGTGTCACATCGTAGCTTAGCCCGGCAAGCCTTGCCGTGCTGTTTTGCCACCTTCTCACCTGCCAGCATGACATGTCGCTGGATGAGTGTCATTTGGAGGTGATTTCCTCTGGGGATGGCTGCCACATGCCAAATAACGGCCACTTAGCATCTTGGGGGCTCGACACCGCACCGATCGGTGACTTGCGTTGCTGTGAGGTGGAGCGGTGGAGCCTTGGCGGGGTAATCCGCCCTCAGCGTCCCCGGCAAGCCTGCCGGGGCAATCTTGAGACTTTTCTTCGGGGTAACCTTGTCCCCGCCAGGCTCGCCTGCCCGGTAGGGGAGGTTTTCCCATTGTGGTATTTTACTCCTTGGGTTGGTCTTGGTCTTCTTGATCCGCCCTTTGATTCCTCAAAGGGCCGATCTCTTCTACTTGGCCTTGTCCTGGGTGCTGAGAGTTGCCGGACCGGAGGGGTGCTGTCCTTGAACAAGTCAGGGGAAAACATACACCCATGTTTGTGTACCCCGACAGAAGCCCCCGGGCCTGAGCCATATGTGTCACTGGGCATGTTGGGTTAGGCCCAAACAATGCACGGACACGTGGCGAGAGAACGCTGCGCGCGCAGCGGTTTGTTATGATGACCAGTCAATCCAACGTGCACTTCGTGTAATTACCGCGGGTAGTGGTGTCGTGGGACTGCAACTGTTAATCTGAAACGGTAACTTTCTAAAGAGTCGCGCCTCTCCCCCACGTCCTTTCCCTTAAGAGAGAAAAACGCGAAGGGGTACTGCTCATTCATCATCTGCCTCTCCCCTCCACCATCTTCTTCCGCAAGCCAAGCGATTGCTCTTCTTCCTCGCCCATACCTGCCACCGATCCTCACCCAACTTCCTTCCCCAATCTTTACCGCAACCTGAAGGGGAAGAAAACCGCCGCTCCCAAGGGGAAGCGGACGACCACCGTGAAGGAGGCGGCCGCCGAGGGGAGCAGGAAAAGAGCGGCAGAGCTGGACAAGAAGCGAAGGGGAGATGTGGTCTTCCTCCCGTTGAATCTGGATGGTGATGTGCTGAAAGCAAGGTACGGATATCTCTGGGGGAGGGAGGTTTCGAAGGGGCATGGCGCACCCAAGGTCCTGGCAGAGGGGAAAAAGGATCCGCTAGATTCATATAGATTCTTTTGCGCATACTTCATCTGTGGCCTATGTCCTCCCTTTTCGGACTTCTTCAAGGCAATGATGGTGATCTACGGATTCCACCTTCTGGATTTTACGCCAAATGCAATGGCTTGTATGGCGATTTTTGCCCACTTGTGCGAGAACTTCGTTGGAGTTGCCCCAATTTTGGCTTGTTCAGGCACTACTTTGTCCCACGAGTGGAGAACAAAGCCCACCGTTCTGGGAACATAAGCTGGATTCCTTGGGTGGCGAGAGAAAACTGGGATTACCTCCCCGGGCAGCAGTGTGGCAGATGGGAGGAGTGGAGGGGAGACTGGTGCTAGATCCAAGATGAAGAAGCCCCAGATTTCTGCCAAGCACGGATGGAGTGCGTTGAGCACAGCAACGACTGGAGGGAACTTGGTCTTACCGATGACAGACTTCGCCCGGCAATAAATAGGATTACCCGTCTAAAGGCTGCCGGGCTGACCATTGGTCATGTGGGAGCTGACTTCCTCCGATGTCGTATCGCGCTGCTGCAAAAGAGGGACAGGTTCGCCTGGCAGTATGGAGATGCTGGAGACAGGATGAGGTTGTACCCTGGCTTGTCCAACAACCTGTCAGTCTATGGCCACACTTGGCTGTGCGAACAACTGTTCGGCAGCCTTGGGCCATTCAGGCTGCCGGCAAATATCATCCCACTGAATGTCAACTCTGCCGGGACCAGATTCTGAAATGGATGCCAGACTGTAATGCTCATGGAGTTTCGAGTGACTGGCAGTTACCCGAACTTAACGAAGAGCTTGCGTGGTCTTCCAGCCTGGTGGAAAGGGCTACCAGGGTGGAGACTAACATGTTCAAGTGCACTTCCAAGGTGGAAGAAGCGTTCATCAAGAGGCGGATCGAGGAGGACAAAGCACTCCGAGCTGCCGCGAGGGTGAAGGCCGGGAAGATGGCAGAGGAGGAGGAGGAGGAGGCTAAGGACGAAGACTCCTCTCACGGCCGAAGCGAGGCACAGACCACAGAGGAGGCTGCCGGGGAAGATCCTGCCGGGAGCGAGCCTGCCGGGAACGAGCCTGTCGGGATTGAGGCTCTATATGCCATGGCGGCAGAGGCCCAGGAGGAAGAGGGGACTGCGGAGGCGGAGCAGCCCGGGGAAGAGTGGCTCGCGGCAGGCCCTCAAGCCCTCGAGCAAATCTTGGAGCAGCGTCCTTGTAGGCGTGTGGCTAGCCGGGGAGCAGTGGTTCCCGATCCCGCACCTGCCGCCAAGAAGGTGAAGAAGACTACCTCCAAGGGCAGCAAGCCGGATGCGGCGCGCCGGCAGTCCTCTCTCCTTTCTGGGGCTAGGATCCCTCCCTCCAAGCAATTGGCGGCCACGGAAGTTGATTCTAGCTCCCAGTCCAGCTTGAGCTCCTCGCATAGCTCGTCCTCGTCGGAGACTCATGCGCCTCAGCAAGGCTCGAAGTTGCCGAAAAGCTCCGCCTCTCCGCCCCATAAGAGAAGCAGGGTGTCCTCACCACCCATAGAGTTCGAGCTGAGCTCCATGCTCATCGACGAAGAGTGAGAAACAACATTCTTCCTTCTTCGCTGTAGTTCTCGCATATCCACTTGCTTGCTGACTGATCTTGGCTTGCTTTCCTTGCCAGGGAGTTGGAGGAAGAAAGCGAGACCCTCATCCACCGAACCAAGTGGCTCAGGCGCGCGGGACTGCCGAAGACTGTGGAAGGCAAGGGCCTGGGAGGGACCAGCATGGACGACCCGACACCAAGCCCCCAGCTCAGCCCCCGGCCTGAAGGTGCAGGGTTGGCTCCCCCTGCCGGAAGTGTCGGCGGAGAGCTCCCCACCTCCGCACCCGCAGGAAAGGAGGGGATTACTCAGGGTGAGTCCTTCCAGGAGGGGCCCGCCCCACCCGCCGATCGAGTTGAGGGATCCCCGGCGAGGGTTTCCACGGAAGAGTCCGTCCAGGATGACATCATGGTTACCGAGGGAGGGGATGGTGACCATGGCCCGGCAACTGGTGTTGCCGGGGAAACCGAAACTCCTCCACGGCAGGCATCTTCGGGTAATCCATTTTCCCTTCTTAATTTTGCTGCTTCCATCATCTTGCCCCAAGTCCCTGGTTTGCTAATAACTCTGCATCTTCATTATGGATTGTTGACTCCGCTTGCAGCTCATCTGATTGAAGAACCTGAACTGCTGGAAGAAGTGGCCAGCATAGGGAAAGATGTTGTGGAGGAAGCTGCCAAGATCGCTGCCGCGGAGGGGCAGGAGCATGCTGCCGGGGGTGTCCAGGAGCTCCCGAAGGAATCAGAGAAAACCCCCGGTAGCACGTTAGGGTCGGGGGTTTCGGTTGAAGAGAAAATCCCCCTCCAAACTATGGACCCCCTTCCCTCATTTGGCGCCTCGGCGGGGATCCCGCCGCCGGCTTCGAATCAACTGGCGCTGGTGCTTGCGCAGCCTGGGCTCGGAGCCCCCGGTTTGTCAGCAGCGACGAGCGTGGACCTTGATGGAGAAATTCAGCACATCCTGGCGTCGATGTACCAAGGGGTTGAAGTGGCGGACGTCTCGGCCACCATCGCCATGGATTTGTCTTTCCTAGAGTCCATGGCGGTAGGCATTAAGGAGATGCAGGGCCGGCACAGCCAGAAATGGCAGGTGCTCAAGGAGCAGCGCAAGTCCGCCAACAAGGTGGACCAGAAGCTGAGGGACAAGGGTAGCGAGCTGCGCGACTGGCATGGCAAGTAGTTCCAGGTCCTCATGAGGCAGCAGGAGGTGATTTCCATGGCAAGGGAGGATGTCATCGCCCAGGAGGTTTGCTTGGCAGAGCGCACGACGCTCTTGGATGCCAAGGAGAAGGATATCTCTTCCCGGGAAGAGAAACTCGAAGCCACCCTTCGCGCCAAAGATGAAGAACTGGAAGCCCTCATGCAGCAGCATACCAAAGAGTAGGAGGATAAGCATAAGGCAGCTCTGGACGTCCTCACTGCTGATGTTGCTGTCCAACTGAAGAAGCTCGCTGATGAAGTTGCTGCTGCATCTTCTGCCAAGACCGATCTCGACCAATAGGTGGCCAAACTGACTGAAGAGCTTGCCGAGAGCACCAAGGAGGTCACGACCCTCAAGAAGGAGGCGTAGAAAGCAGAGATCCTTTTGAAGGACGTGCAATCGCAGCTCTCCTCCAGGAGCCAGGGCCTTGAGACCGCCAACGGCACTGTTGAAGATTTGAAGGCCAGGATTGGCACTCTGGAGAGCTCGGCTGAATCCAGTGGGGCTCATGAGAAGCAGTTGTTGAAGGACCTGGATACCACCAGGCTCCTCCGGAAGGATGCAGAGGACAAACTGGCGAACCACACCGAGCAAGTCAACCTCTGGATCAAGAGTTTGGTCGACGTTGCCGAGCGTCTCACTGCCCAAACTGCGGCGATGGGCATGGAAGGGCCAGTCTTCTCGGCCAACAAGCATGAGGTCCCCAGCATCAAGCTAGGGCTCTTCTTCAATGAGATGATCGAAAAGCTGAAGGCACACGAAGAGGGAAGGGCCGGTCGCTTCACGAGTGAGTCCCGGAAGCTTGCCCGCAACGCCCTCTTCATGGTTCTGAGCAACATTGCCCATCGCCACTCGGACCTCGATCTTGCCGATGGCTTCAGGAAGCTGCCGAGGGACGCAGACACTTCTGCTGCCGAGGAGAAAGCTGCCCCCTATGCCGACAAGGTTCTTGGTGTCCCTGCTATTCCGCGAGGCCGCCGGGCGCGGTCTTGAATTATCCTTGCCATCGTGCTGTCCTGTAACAAAACATGATGCATGTCTCGTGTTTAGACGTCGTATTTCTTTTATTGGCATGGAACTGATGTCTTTACTTAATCTTAGCTGCATGCTTATCCCTTTTAAGTTTACCAGTTGGCATTCGTATGATTAGTCTTTGTGCGCGTTTTGGTTGCCTGTCGGTAGTATATTGCCGCGATTGTCGTAAGGGTCTAGCCCTTAACAATCATCTTGGTGAGGATACGTCCCAGCAGGTTTTTCCTTTGGTAGTTTTTGAGGTGCGGCCGCCCATTCTGCGAGCAGGCTCGGAACAAAATGAGGGCGCAGACAAAGAACTAGTAAGGTGCCATCACTCGAAGGATTTCCTCATACGAACACCTGGGTATCCAAGGGACAAGCAAATGCAAATTTTAGGTATACAATGAAGCAACGATTGTGCAGACTTAGCTCTTATCCTTGCTTCCTCCCACTTCTTTCAGCTGCAGTTGCTTGTCGCGCTCGCATGCTTAGGGAAGGATGGCGTTGCTCGTGTCGCTCTCCAGCTCCCAGCAGGTGCCGGCAATAATCATATGTATCTTGCGGGCGGCAGGACGCGGTGTAAGGCTCGATTGTCTTCCCTCTCCTCCCCTTCACACTTTTTTCTTAAACAATCTGACTGCGACTGGCACAAAAGTCACGCTAATGCAGACGGCCTTGCCGTAGCGTACTCGCCGGGGTGTCAATCAATAGATTCGCACTAGCGCTCTACTTAGGATCTCCCTAAGCAGGGTAAATGCTGGACCGAGTATCGTGCGGGCTCATCGATGTTGATGACGCTGAACCCAGAGTAGCTCGATTGTCAATAAGTGAAAATGGTGGAGAGAGAAACCTTGTGCCCCCACACCTTATTCCTTTTCCCGAACAGGGCTCGCATGGTGACCACGCCGCCCGAACTGTTTGGGGTTGTCATGCTGTCATCATTCCTGGTCCCCGCTGCTGCTGCAGCCGCGGCGGAGGGAGGCGATGGAGATTGGACAGGGTAGGCGGGGGAGCGATACCGCTCCCCTTCCGTCCTGATGTGTTCCATCTTTTCTTGGGTATCATGGATGATGAAGCCGTCGATGAAGAAAATGATGATGAAGATGACGCGCTGCGTACGCTCTCAGGTTCGCGCAAGCGCTTCCCCCTACCTGGCGCGCCAAAGATGTCGTGGGAAAACACGGCCACCTATGGGGCCATCGGCCCCTTGTGGTTCGACAGGAGCGATCACACAGGCAGTTTTTACCTAGGTTCGGGCCGCCGCGAGGCGTAAAACCCACTCCTGCTTTGGTGGGTTGATGAGAGGACCGTGGTGGAGGCGCAGCACTCTAGCCCGGCAAGGTCGCCTCGGGGCGAGGGCAGCTACATGCCTATGAGTGTACAGGGGTCTGAATCCTTTCTAAGGTTGCCATGGCCCTCCTTTTATAGATCAAGGGGTCACCACAATGGCAACTCAGTCATTGTGTACTGATTAGATAGCAAACAGTGCCATCATACCTAACTCTGCAGAATGGACTGAGCGCATTAAATGCGCCGCTTAGTGTCACATTGTAGCTTAGCCCGGCAAGCCTTGCAGTGCTGTTTTGCCACCTTCTCGCCTGCCTGCATGACACGTCACTGGACGAGTGTCATTTGGAGGTGATTTCCTCTGGGAATTGCTGCCACGTGCCAAATAACGGCCACTTAGCATCTTGGGGGCTCGACACCGCACCGATCGGTGACTTGCGTTGCTGTGAGGTGGAGCGGTGGAGCCTTGGTGGGGTAATCCGCCCTCAGTGTCCCCGGCAAGCCTGCCGGGGCAATCTTGAGACTTGTCTTCAGGGTAACCTCATTCCTGCCAGGCTCGCCTGCCCGATAGGGTAGGTTTTCCCATTGTGGTATTTTACTCCTTGGGTTGGTCTTGGTCTTCTTGATCCGCCCTTTGATTCCTCAAAGGGCTGATCTCTTCTGCTTGGCCTTGTCCTGGGTGCTGAGAGTTGCCGGACCGGAGGGGTGCTGTCCGTGCACAAGTCAGGGGAAAACATACACCCTGTTTGTGTACCCCGACACTTCAAGAGTCGAACCCGGCAACGACGACGCAGGCGTGGGCGATTTGATCGTCGATAAGTCACACCCAGCGGCGCTAGCGTTCGCCCTGCGTGGGTGAACGTTCTGCAGGACCGTGGGCCGTGACAAATCCATTGAATCTCCGCCCAACCCTGTGAAATAATACTGTTGCAAAAGGAGACCACGAAAAGGCAAGTTTCATCCCTCCCCGAGGGGGGTGAATGGGGGGTGAAAGGGAGTTTTAAAATTTCTTCGGAAATATCAAAACTCTCGTAACCTAGCAGCGGAGCAAACGGAAACTAGAAGCATGCATCGAGACAAATCACAGGATTGAAACAGTTCGAGTGTAAAGAGGAGTAGCAGATGTAACCAGTGATGCTCGATGGCGACAAGGGATTTGGTAGACCAGTTCATCCTTCTGCACAAGGACTACATCTGGTTGGAGGGGCTGTGACTTAACATGGAAGATAAACTCTCCTCGCCCTATTCTCCTCGACAATTGGTTCGTCAGCCAATGTCGTTCACTCGTGGTAGATAATTGAGGTGATCTCTGAACCTTTACATACTTCTTCTTTGAGAACCACAATTACTCTTGGTCTCTGAAGAAATTGACACCTAACCGTCTAGAGAGTTTGCAGCTCTCAAGAGTAATAGGCGGAGCGTGCTGGACTTAGATTCGAGTGATCCTGGACCACTATCTAATTTTCGGCTCTAGGGGGTTTCTCTCGGTGGATTTTAAACTCAAATCACTCTGGAGAGGGGGTTGCTCAACAATCTTCTCACAATCAAATGGAGCAGCCACCTGACAACGCCGGTGCGGGGTGGCTATTTATAGCCGCAGGTGTCCTGGTGGGAAATGACCATTTTGGACACGCGGTCCAGCCAATGGCCAACTGACACGTTTACAACGGTAGGATTTCAAAGAGCAACGGTAACATTACTTGAGGACCAAGTAATGCTAACTCCTCGGTCAGAGACAAATCTCTCGCAGCAAAGAAGATCACAGTCTCTTGCTGGCAAGTATTTGCTCGAAACACAAAGAGATTTCTCTCGCAACTTTCATAGGATTTGGGTTTAGCATCAGAGAATCAAAGCTTCGAATGCTACACCCCTCTTAATAGTACGGTGGTCATGTGACTCAATAAAGAGAAGAGAAACAACGAAATAAATGCTACGTCTTCACTTCGTCTTCAACCTTCTCGGTCGCAGTCACTTTCCTCGGACAAGCACCGAACTAATTGCTTCACGTCAGCAATTTTTGAGGGGTCACTCTTGTTATCATAATCTTCGGTGATAACCTTCACTGCCACGCTGAGGATTATCTTCATTGTTTGAATCAAACTCCTCGTGATTCCAGGGACTTGTTACTCTGGTGCACTAGCAAACACATAAGTCCCATACTGTTTATGTCAACAAACTCCAAAACATAAGGAGGCAGATTATTGCACCAACAGAGAGCATCTTCTGCAGCTTGTCCAGTGCCTCTTCAGCATCCTTCCAGAGAGTCTCTGCGGCAGCTAGCTTCTTCGACAAAGTCTTTTCCCGCTCTTGGATGAGAGTTGCGTCTGCAGCTCCCCCAAAACTTCAGCTGTCTTCTGCACCTCAACTTTGAGGGCCTCGATATCCTTGCCGCTAGTGGCCAGCTCCTCCTTCAGCTTGCCGACCTGTGCATCCGCTTCTGCCTTGGTGGTGGAAGCGACTGCAGCCTCGTCAACAGCCTCTTTGAGTTTGATGGCATGCTCTGAAGCTTGTGCCTCCAAGGCTTTTGGTGGTCATCCTCCAGCTTCTAGGTTCGCTGCTTCATGAGTTCCTCGATCTCATCATCATTGCTATGGAGAGTGGCCGCCATAGCCTGTTCTTGAGCGTCAAGATCTTTGGCTTTGGCATTGAGCTGTGTCTCGCGCTCCATCAACCTACCATCACGAGCCCTTGCCCTCTCTGCAGCTGTCGCCATCTTCTCCTCTTGGTTCCTGAGTTCGCAGGATCGAATGTTGTACCATGTGTGCAACTCTTCCGCCTTCTCCTTCAGTTGCTGGTCAGCCATATCCTAGGCCCTTCGTTCTTCCTCAATGTGCTTCCACCTCTTGCCATACCTATCCTGGGCATCTTTGAATCCGGTAGCCATGGTTTGCAAGAATGAGTAGTCCTTCTGCTCATTGGCTATGTCTTCGGCAGCTGTGGACCTTTGAGCCAAGGGGAGTAAAATTTGTGCAAGTTCCTCCTCGAAGTTCAGTTCAGCAGTGCTGGACGAGCTGGGGGCTCCAAGAATGGCCTGGAAGGGCACCATGTCTGTGCTGGTGGGCAAAACTGGAGGGGCCACCGACACTGGTGGTTCAGCAAGTACTGGTTGCGGGTCTGTGGTTTGTGCTACGTCTGCGTCCATCTTGGTGGGTTCGGATCGGTTGACGGGGGCCTCCTCCATCATCACATCTGCTTCCTGGATATCACCATCAGTTCGCCTGAGGTTTTCCGCAGTGGAGATCTTGGTGGCCTCTTCGGCAGTAGCTTTGGCAATTCCGGTAACCTCCATGAGCTCATCCCCCTCTATGAAAAGGGTTGGAGCTAGAAAACCAAGACAATATGGGAAGAAAGGGATGAGATCTCAATTACTAATAAAAACCAAGGGAAAAAGATTCTTGTAGAGGCCCTTTGCGGAAAGAGGATTACCTGGCTGTACTTGTTGGGAGGGGACGTCCCCACCCCCGGCAACTTGCCTTGCCGGCACATGGCCCTCGGCGATTTTTGTCGCTGTGGAGGCACTAATGTGAACAATGTCGTCGGTGGAGGCCCTTGCCGGGGAAGTGCTCCCGAGAATGGTGGTTGGCAGGGAACCCTTGGCGGGATCTGCTTCTCGATCCTCTACGCCTTGGCGCTCCCCTCCTGCCTCCTTGCCCTCACTGGAAGAACGGTCATTGGCAATTGTATCAGTTGGCTGAGGCGGGGCACATCTATGTGCAGGGGGCTGGAAACCGCAAGGTCGTACACCAGTGCCTCCTGCCCGACCCCTAACAACGAGCCGCGCATCACCGATGCCTTGGCCCGTTTCGCTCGTTGGGTGAGCGTCTCTTCCTCCCTGATGAAATCAAGAGCCAGATCAGAATCTACAAGTAAAACAAATTGAGACATGACGAAGTAGGGTATTGCTTACTCCTCATCAGATTCGATGAGCATGTCCATCTTATGCTTGGATGGCGATGGAAACTCCCTGGCCCTCTTGATGGCTAGTCGCAGTGATCTTGGCGGGGGTGGAATTTCATCTTCTTTGGGAAGTTCTTCCCGGTAAGATGGAGGCTTGAGCTTGACTAGCCGCGCGGACTGCCAGCGTACCTTCTCTTGCTTCCCGGTCTTGGAGGTGGACTTCCTTACCGCGAAAGTACATCGGGACTTGGGGGTACCCTCGTCTTCGTGGATCCCCTGCTGTGGAGGCGGTGGGGTGGCTCGCGGACCTGGAAATCTTCTTCTTTCAGCTTCTCTGTCGTCTCCTCCCTGGCAGCCTCATCCCGGACGGGCTCTTCCCGTCCCTCCTTAGTAGGCTCCTCATCATCATCCTCGTCTTCATCATCCTCTTCCTCCTCTGCATCTTCTTCAGTGTCCTTGGTGGGGACCGCGGGCTTTGCGAGCGCTTCCTTGTGAGCCTCTGCGAGTCTGCTGGCAATGTATGCCTGCTCCTCCTCTGTGGTTTCCTTGACCAGGTCGCGCTCCTCTCGCTCGGCCTTCTCCACTAGCTCAGAAGCCCACCTCTTCTCATCCGACAAAGAGGGCAATTCCCAGCTTTCCTTGACCCCAGCAGCAGAGTAGTCCGGCATCCACGCCAAGATGTCGCTCCTCTCTGTGTTCATGTGCAGCGGCACAACCTTGTCCGGCAAGTGGAAAGTGCCCGACTTGTGGAACAACTGCTGGCAGAGCCAGGAGTGGACCAGCACCGTCAAGTTGCAGCCACGGCCTGGGTACAACCGCATTATGTCCCCGGCATTCTGATACAGCCAAGTTGGCCTGTCCCTCTGCTGCAGTGGGGCGATGCGGCACCGCAAGAAATCGGCCCCAACCATCTCTACGGTCAGGCAGGCATCCCGCAGGCGGGCAACCCTATTCAAAATCGGACGAAGCTTCTTCTCGGTGGTGCCAAGCTTCTTCTAGTTATCGTCCTGATCAATCTTCGTTGTCTGCGGCAAGCAGAACACCGGGAAATTCTCCTCCTGAATCCAGCACCAGGTTCCCCTCCATTCCTCCCACTTGTCGTGGAGATGTCCCATAATGTAGTCTCTCTGGTTCTTCATTCCCCTCGGGAACCATGCTACGCTTCCAGACAATGCATCATTCTCAACCCGGGGGACGAAGAAGTGGCGGAACAAATCAACGTTGGGCATGACTCCAACAAAGTTTTCACAGAAGTGAGCAAAAACTGCCATACACGTCACGGCATTCGGAGTGAAGTCGAGCAATCGGAATCGGTAATTTTACATCAGCTCGTGGAAGAAATCTGAATATGGCGGCACCAATCCACAATAAAAGTATGCGCAGAAAAAGGGGTAAGAGTTGCTCGGGGTCGTGGGGCCAAAAGGGAGAACCTTGGTGGCTCCATGGCCGTCAGTCTCTTTCCCCCGCATGTAGGCGTACCTCTCGGTCAAGGTGTTGGCGGTCAAGGTGGGCGGCATGAAGACGACGTTCTCATTCCGCTGTCTCTCTAGTTCCTCTAACTCCCTCTTCTTCTGCTCCACCTTGGGGTCGAGCGGCTTGGCCGCCTTCTTCCCCTTCGAAGTGGCCGCCTTGGGCGCCATTCAAGGCTCGGGAAAGAGGAGAGCTTTGAGGATGAAGCAGATTGATACGAGCACCAGCGGCGGTGGTAGAGATGGATTGTTCTTGGCGAAAGGAAGAAGATGGAACAGGGGAGGGCAGAAGTGAATGAGCAACGCCCCTTCGCGGTTACCTTTTTATGTGGAAAACGCGAGGGGGTTGGCTCTGCGCCGCTTCCCCTAGCCGCACCCACCACAGACACGCCTTATTGGGTAACTGCAGTGGCACCCACACTCCCACGACCTGCGGTTAATCCGCGGATTGGATGTGCGATGGCAGAACCGTCATGATTACAGATCGCAATAAAAGATCATGTCAGTTTTCCTCCGCCACGTGTGTCCGCGCACGTTGTTGGGCCTAACCCAACGATGCCTCGGATGCGCGTATGGGCTAGGCCTGGGGGCTCCTGTCGGTGCACTAGAAATGGGGTCCCTAGTACTCCTGACTTGTGCATGAACAGTTGCAACCTTCCCGATAGGATACCTTGGCGGGAACTGAAGACAAGCCAGAGAAACTGCTCTTTGTGAGATCAAGGAGAGCACTAAGAAGACCAAGATGACCAGAGAATCCCCTAGGAAGGCCTCCCTTGCCGGGCAAGCGAGCCCAGCAGGGTCGAGGCTACGCCTAGGGGCCAAACCCAAACCGCCCTCGCAAAGTTCACGGGGGCGTCAAGACCACGAGACAGAGCCCGGTAGGCTCCGTACTGGAAAGCCTCCACCAAGACGCCACCGCTCCACCTCATCATACGCCAGTCACTAATCAGTGCGGTGTCGAGCTCCCAAGTGGCTAGGTGGATCCCGTCGGGTACGTGGCAACCTGCTGGAGAAGAGATTAGCTTTATTGACACCATCCTGATGGTGTGTCACGCTAATAAGAGGCAGATTGATAAGCGGCGCGGCAGGCTTGCCGGGCTTCAACACTACTAGGGAAAACCCTAGTAGTAGCGCTTGAAATACATATAGTAGTAGCGCTGTGTCCAGCGCTAGTGCTAACGCGCTACAGCTAAGTTGTAGCAGTAGCACTGGTCAGGGCAGCACTACTGGTAAGTATGGTTAGCAGTAGCGCTGCCATGACCAGCGCTACTGCTAACTCTCTGTAGCGCTTGAACAAATGAAGCGCTGCTAGTAGATGCTTTCCAGCGCTACTGCTAGTATTCCTGCTTTCACATATTTATACCCCCTCTACGTATTTGTGATGTATTTGTACAGGCTCTATACAGTAGTTTCATCAGATCATACTAAACATACACTATTCTCATCATATCATACACATACATTAGTCTCGTCATACCATCATCATCATCATCATTCAACACAAATATCATCACATCTCAAAAATAGCGATACACAAGTCATCTCATGTCTCGAATAAGTGCAACTGCATGGTCATGGCACACACACACAAGTTTCATCATCTCTATCTAAACCATGATGTAGAAGAGAAGAGCGATCAGCATGAGCAAGACCGTGACTATGTAGTACTTGAGGCACCGGCGGTTCCGCCACCGCTCTTGCCGGAGCGTCCACCTCAAGTAACTACTTTCCGCTTCGGCTCTGCTGTTGAACCATCTGTGGCTAGCACCCGGGTACTTGTCCACCTGGGCTTGAGCGTCTGGCCAGTGGTCGTAGACTCCTGGAACCCTCCCAACGAACACGGCGTAGCAGTCCTTTGCCATCTCTGATCTATGTACATGCATCGTCAGTTGATGAATTGAACGATAATATGCAACATAATGTACTTAAGAAAACAAAGAGGCATAATTAGCAAAATACAAGCAACATATAGTAAACATAAATGACGAAGTTCCTCATACCCAAACTAATTAACTAGAGCGATCTACGCTAGTTCAGGACTACGTAGTTTAATTACATCACATAGTTTCGCCGTGCATAAATTCAAAGTTTTGCGGTAGAAAGACAGTAGTGACACATTGTCATTGACAATCAGTCCTCCATGTCAGCAGTCCAATCTTCATAGTCAGGGAGGAAGCACCCGAGCTTCTTGAAAGGCTTCAGGTCCAGACACTGAGCGAGTAGCAGTGCTCAGACATCATCCCACGTGATTGGCCCATGGTAGAACATCCCTGTTGGTTCGAGGACCTGCTTCATGATCACTTGGGCAAGTTCACACTGTACGTGATAAAACTCAGTTCGAATTCGATGATCCGGTGTCTTTCCTATGCTTGTGGCCCAGCTGACAATCTCGGCATCGTTGGTAGTAGATGACATGCAAAGGCGTTGATTATCCCTTCTGTACTCGAGCAGGTGATGCATGAGGTAGAATCCATCAGCCTTACTGGTGTGCGGTTGCTGGATGCAGCAGAAGTCGGTCTTATGGCGGAAAACCAGCCCGTTCTTCCTGTATCTTTTCACCTTGATATATCCACCAGATAGGCTGAAGGTTAACAGGGCACTATCAAGAACACTCTTTATGTGCGTGTAATCCTTTTTCTTGATGTTCTTCGATGAGTCCAAGTACATAGCATGGGAGTATTCTAGGTACAGAACGATGAGGATGCCCCCCCCCCCCCCCCGCTGCGCAAATTAAGTACACCTCAAATTAGCCTCCATGCTTGCAAAGGAATGATTAACACTTACGAAAGGATATGCGCGGATGACTTACGTGGGATGATAAGGCAGGAGAATCGCTTCCTTGTCCTTATTAGCGATCATGAAGTCGCCGATGTACTTGCTCGCATAGTCACGGTGCTCTTTGCAGACTGCCAAGAAGCTCTCATGCATATAGTATGGGTCCGCGACGCAGATATATTTTATGTTCCCGATCCTGATGAAGTAGTTGAGATATAGCGCATACATGCGGATGAACTGGAAATCCAGCTTGGTCATGTGGAACATGTCGTAGATGTAGTCAAATCGCAAGATGAACTAATTCGCAGGCCAGGTCTCGACGTACAACTTCCCACCCGGCACCTGAGCCGCGTAAAGCGGGTATCCTGGTTTTTCCGCGATGAGAAGGCTTTTCTCTCTGGCCAGCACATCTTCGTGGAGTCTCCTTAGATCATTGTCCAGTATGTGCTCTAGCGCTTTGGCAGGTAGGATCGGGTCACCGGCGACATGGAAACGCTTCTTACCTTCGACAGGTATTCTGTCTACCACCTGGGGCTTCAGAGGCGGCGGGCTGCTTGAAGCAGCTCTGGCGCCTTTAGGGCCTTTCCTGTCCGGTCTCCTCCTTTGCTTCTTAGCGGGTGGCGGTAGTGACCCCACCATACCTTCCCTAACCACAACCCCCAGTGTCGTCGGGCTAATCAGTGGACGGCCCTCGGGTTGTTGCTGGGTAGAGGCGGCATCTGGAGGCGTCTCCTGCGAGGATCGCTTGAAGAGAGACTTTTTGCACTCCGCCTTAGGACGTTTCGGCTCCGGCAAATCAGGCAGCATCAAGTCATCATCTCCACGCTCATAGCCTGAGTCTTCGTCGTCCTGAGCCATCAATCCTCCAACATCATAGGCGGTATTGAAATACTTGTCTGGGTCATCATCATCCTCCTCCATGTCATCATCAGCATTTGCTTCTTCGACAACGGGGGCGACGTCATCTGGCACTAATGGAGGCTCTCCCTCGCGTCGTCCGCTATCACCTGCCACGACAGGTGCAGGTAATTTGGTAGGTGGGGTGGTGTTCATACCTTCTTGAGAAGCTGTCGTTGGTGTGATACTGGGCGCCTCGAGACGAAGAAGAGTCTTCGGCCAAGGCAAGAACCAGCTCTTGCATGCGTCAATCCGCTTAGGGGTCTCCTCGTCATCGACTGGTACCAGAGGAGGCAAATCCTCGAAGCCCGCTAAGACACTGGCCACGTTAACCTTGAAGACGCCATCGGGCATATCTCGGTTGTGGAACATGAGGTCCTTCGGCTTCACAATCGTTGCCTTTCCCACGGCCACCTTCTGGCCCTTGATGTCGTAGAGTAGGGTGCACGGTGTATCGTCGGCCTACGAAGAAGACATGTCTGCGACGTCAAACATCCGAAAGGCAACTGAAACGGAAGACTATAGACATGCTGGTGAAAAGGGTATGACGCGTAATTACCGTGAGGGCGTCGAGCTCAGCCAGCGACGAAGGCCCACCGAGCATGCCAGAGATGGAGGTCGGGCTGCTATGAACAGGAGCGGGACCTTTTGCGGTTGCTTGAGCAGGTGTTGTGATGTTCACCGAATTGCTCCCGACAAAGCTGGGAAGGGGAAAGTCCTCCGGCCCTTTATTTGGATTGCTCTTCGACCAATCAAAAATTGCCGGAATCAAGCAGGCCACCGCGTCACTGACCGCTGCATTGACTACCCCGAGCAACTCTTCTTTGGTCTCAGCTTTGGTCTTATTGACCGCAATCGTGACCTTCTCGTCGATGGTCTGCTGAGTGACGACCAACCGTATCTTCCTTCTTTCCTCTGGCTCCTCGCGGTAGCACGTCTTCCACGAGGCGCCATTTCCGATGCCGTGCACACGTCCATAGGACGGAGGTTTGTCCTCTGGGACCTTTTTCAGAATGTTCAGGGCCCGGTTGAATGGGGTGTCCCACTTGGGCCTCGCCGACGACTGTGATGACTCGTCGCTTTCGGCTGCCTTTTGGTGCTGCTCTTTCTGCAAAAGGAACGTGGATGGTTTACTAATAATGTGACAAAACTTGTAGTCGAATTGATTGGAAGCTAATATGATAATGTGGTAATATAACAATTACTAGAAGTCTCATGAACTCCCTCGTGTTCGGGTCCGTGTAAAATATCTTTTTGATGCGGTCCCACTTGTACCGGGCCCTGATCCAGTCACGCTCCAGCGGGTCGGTGAACTCCGCCAAGGGGTCTGGGATTCCGTGACTTTCACGTTCGGCGTCCTCCTTGGCCCATACGTGCCTCTTCCCCTCGTAACCACGGCTTCCGAGGTGGTGGGGAGGCGTGTTCCTGGCCTGGGGCGCCTTCATTTTCTCCGACCTTGCCTTGACTTCTTCTTTAGCGCAAGTCTCCTTGAATTTTTCAAAGTCCTCTTCCTTTATTGACAGATTATCAGCATGAATCTTGGACCACGGTTCATTCTTCGCAATCGCTTTTTTCACCCGAACTTTCCAGGCAGACAAGTCATTGGTGAACGTCACCATCGCCTTGTCGTTTATCTTTGTCATGGTGACGTCGTCCCACGGCTCTTTAAATTTTCTTTCATCCCGGCCGGGGAACAGGAACCTATTGTGCAATTTGCTACTGTTTTTTAGTTTAGTGCAATTTGCTATTGTTTTTTATTTCTAGGTATTTTATATACCCTAAACTAAATTGCTAAATTGCACTAAACTAAATTTGCTAAATTGCCCTAAACTAAATTGCTCTCTCTCTCTCTCTGCTACATTTCCTAGCTAGGGTTCATACATCCAACACTTAGCTAGGCTAGGGTTCATATTAGAGAGAGAGAGCAGAGAGCAGAGAGAGTGTAGAGAGAGAGAGAGGAGGGTAGGGGAGAGGAGAGGGAGAGGCTTACGGGGCGGGGGAGAGGGTGGCGGCGGCGAGGTCGAGGGCGGGCCCACGCGGTGACGAAGGTCGAGGGAGGGCTCGGGAGACGGCCAGCGTCGAGGTCGACGGCGGGCAGGGGCGACGACCGGCGACAGAGGGGGAGAGGTGGAGATGGGGGGGATGACTTCGTGAAATTTTGAGCCCGCTACTGCTAACTATTCCAATTTTTATTTTTTAATTCTAAAATACAAATAGCAGTAGCGCTGGACTAGGATCCAGCGCTATATCTAAGTTAGCTATAGCTAAGTTCTCAAACCAGCGCTACCGCTATTTTTCTTTTCTTTTTATTATTTTCCTTTTTTAGCTTTTAGTTTTCTTTTCTTTTTATTATTTTCCTTTTATTTTCTGTTTACTTTTCTTTTTCTTTTGTATTGCTTTCTCCCTTTTGTTTTTTTTTTGTTTTTCTCCCGATGACGGTGTCTCCCTCTCCCACACTACGTGAATATCACCGAAACCATGCATGTGGTGGTAACATATCAGTTGACCGATAACGGTTACTTAAGTGCGTACACAAAATAGATACATATATATAAATGATGGTTTCTCAGCTGTGTCGACGGCGTTTCACATTGAGCTTCTTCCCTTTCTTGTTCGTTGCCGAATAATTGAGCCCCTCCTTGTGACTTTTCCGGAACCATGGAGTACCATCTTTCTTAGGTAATGTAGTATTGATTCTTATTTTCATGTATGCTTCATCGTCATCGTCATCTTCCCTCATCGGGTTGCCATATTTGTCGTAGTCTTCCTCGTTGGCGACTCCATCCATTCCGACGATGCTCCTTTTGCCTCTTCTCACGGCAACACGGCTGGGATTGGCCGGGTCGGTTATGAAGAAGCATTGTGTCACGTGCTTAGCGTGTACCCATGGCTCATTTTTGGCGATGACGTTAACGTTCACGGGAGTGCTCTTCGCGTCGGGTATAGACATGGTAGTGAAATACTTGGTTTCTCTTACGACGTCCTTAGCCCATCTGACACGGAACATCGTCGCATCGTGCATTCCAGCATAGTCAAGCTCCCAGATCTCTTCGACCCTTTCGTAGAATCTTTCAGTTTTGTCGTTGGCGTCGGTCACGCATTCAATTGTCACCCCGGAGTTCTGGTAATCACTGTCCATGTCTTTGGCCTACGTGTAGAACATGTACCCGTTGATATCATATGACTGATAGGTCGCGAGTTTGGGCGCGGGGCCATGTGCTAAGGCGTGTATGAGCAATCCGTCTGAACTGCCCTCTTCCGGGGGATTTTCAAGAACTTGCTCTTTGAACCAGTGCAAGAAAGTGGCGTTGTGCTCTACAGTAACTTCGTCGTCCGTCTTGAGCCATCCCCTAATCACGGTACTTCTTTGCGATGCTTTCTTTGTGCCATGCCACATAATCATCTACCACATGTTGGTGTTGTAGCACTACTAAGTTAGCCATGTCAAAGTCGTTCCGTCGATCCGAGTAGTCCATGTGCAATTCCCTCCGGCCGTTGTTGTGACCTTCTCCTTCGAGCCTCCCATCGTGCTTCTTGACGGGCAAACCAACAACAGGGTCTCCGACGCCTATATAATTCTCGCAAAAGGAGATGCACTCATGCATTAGATACCCCTGGACGATGCTCCCATCGGGACGGGACATGTTACGAACGAATCCTTTGATGACCCCATTCATCCTCTCGAACGGCATCATGCTGTGAAGGAATGTCGGCCCAAGGTCGATGATGTCGTCCACGATGTGGACACACAGATGCACCATGACGTCAAAGAACGCGGGCGGGAAGTACATCTCAAGCTCACATAGTATGACAACGATCTCTTCTTGTAGCCTTCGGAGCTGCTTCACAATTATGGACTTTCGAGAGATAACGTCGAAGAAGTTACAGAGACCAGTAAGCGTGTCACGGACGTGCTTGTCCATTATCCCTCTAATGGCAACCGGGAGTATCTGCATCATCATCACGTGACAGTCATGAGACTTCATCCCGCTAAACCTTTTCTTCTTGGTGTCTAGAAATCTGCTTATCTTCCCACAGTAACCGGAACTGACTTTGATTCCCATAAGGCACTTGATGAATTGATCGATCTCCTTCGCACTTAAGGTGAAGCAAGAAGGGGGGCAATAATTCTCCTCCTTCTTGTTGACTTTTCTGCCCCTTTCCCCCTCCTCCGTCTCCGTCTCCGTCTCCTCCGTCGACTTTTTACGGTGGAGATCTTTCCTGATCTTCAAATCTTCCAAGTCTTTCCTTGCCTTCGGCCCATCCTTGGTCTTCTCCGGCATGTTCATCAGTGTGCCAAGCAAACTCTCGAGGACATTCTTCATGATATGCATTTGATCAAGGCTATGAGGCATGTCGTGATTGGGCCAGTACTCCAAGTCCCAGAAAACAGACCTTGTTTTCCATACCTTCAGCAGCGGCTCCGACGCCTTTTTCATCTTTCCCGGCGCGAGGCACTGTTCCTAGTTTTTCAACAGCTCGTTGATTTCGGCGCCGCTCCTCTTACGTGGAGGTCCTCGATGCTCAGCCAACCCATTGAATAGATCTCCACGCTTTCTCCACGGGTCATCCTTCTCGAGCCATCTACGATGCCCCATGTGCACGATTTTCCCAGACCCGCCATCTTTCGTTGACCTAAGCTGCTGAGACGTTGTATCATCCATGCACCTCGTGCATCCGCAGTATCCGTGGCACACCTGGCCTGAGGTGTACCCGTAACCGAGATAGTCGTGCACCGTCGTCATCAGCGCGGCTCTCATATGGAAATACTCTCCTTTGCTGGCATCCCATGTCCATGCCGGTGTTTTCCATAACGTGTCTAGCTCCTCTTTCAGAAGCCCCATATACAGGTTAATATTATTTCCCGGTTGTTTCGGCCCTTGAATCAGCATGCTCATGTGTATGTACTTTGTCTTCATGCACTTCCATGGGGGGAGGTTGTACATCCATACAAAGATGGGCCATGTGTTGTGGTTGGTGTTCTGGTTTCCAAACGGATTCATGCCATCGGTACTCGCACCAAGCACGATGTTCCTTGGATCTTCTACAGCAAATCCATATACGGCGTTGAATGCTCTCCACTGGCTACCATCTACGAGGTGTCTCAGCTTCGGATCATCTCCATCGTCGGGCTTCTTCCTCTCCGCGTGCTAGCGCATGAGCTTTGCTTCCTTAGGATCTACGAAATACCGCTGCAGACGGGGAGTGATCAGAAAGTACCATACAACTTTCTGAGGAGCTTTCTTTCCTGCCTTCTTGTATCGAGAAGCATTGCACACTGGACAGCTGGTTTTTTCCGTGTGCTCCCCCCGATAAATGATGCAATCGTTGATCCATGCGTGGTACCTAATGTGCGGCAAATCAAAAGGGCAAACGATTTTCTTGGCCTCCTCAACACTAGTAGGACACAGGTTCCCCGCGGGAAGAACTTTATTATGTAGATACTTTAAATGCTCATCGAGGCTTTTGTCTGTCCATTTGTTTTTGGCCTTGGTCTTTAGAAGTTCGAGCGTGAAACTCAAGCGGGTCACCTCGGGATCGCAACCGTCATACAATGGAGTCTTCGAGTCTACTTCAAGTTGCGCCAGCTTAGCCTCCTCTCTAGAAGCAGCTCTCTTGCTAGTCATACTCTTGCGAAGGAGGTCTCGAACATGAGGGTCCTACACAACTGCACTTAGTAGCGTCGAAGACTGCGGCGTGACCGCCTCCTCTTCTCCGCCATGTCCAGAATCTTCCCCGCCACCGTCGTTTTCGGACTCTTCCCCGCCGCCATGTCCGGCGCCATCGTCTTCGTTTCGATCGGTCATCTCTTCGTCTAGCCCCATGTCATTATTCCCTGCCATGTGGACGTCCTCATCATCATCATCTTCTTCACTTATCCACCAAGTATAGCCATCCATGAAACCATTCATCAGCAGGTGCGCCTTCAAAGTGCCACGATCAAAAGGGTCCAAAAGGACTCCTTCTTTGCATCTTGCACACGGACATCTAATCCTAGTCCGATTATTTGCATACATGTCCATCACCGCGGATTGCATGTATCGCTCCACGTTCCATCCACTCACCTTCATGACCGACTGCACGGTATAACAAGCAAAAAGGTTATAAACAAAATGCATGCATGCATCAAAGTCATATAAAAATTTGGCATGACCTTGCCTAAAAATAGGACATATCGAGTTTGCTCGAAATTCATCAAAACAGAAATAAATCGACATTTCGGCAAAACATAAGCAACTCGGGGGCATGTCACTCGCACAAACATCTACATATCCCAAACACACATATTCCCATTCTTGAAATGAACAACTTTTTACTCACCTATATATCTCCCGAGAGAGACCGAGCACGGTTAGATGAGGCCTTTCGCTACCTATAGGGATCGAAAGTGTGGATGGCTAAATAGCTAGCTAGATCTAGTTGTTGGGGAGGAGAGATGACTCTAGCTAACTAATGGAGAGGGAGTTATGGTGGGGGGGGGTATTAATGGGGAGAGAAGAGAGGTAGGAGGAAGAGAGAGATGAGAAGGCCATTTATGGAGGAGAGTTATGGTGGAGGGGGGCATTAATGAGGAGAGAAGAGAGGTAGGAGGAAGAGAGAAGAAGGGCAACAATGGTGGAGAGGGGAGAGGGGAAAGGAGGGGGAGAGAGGGCAAAGGGGGAGGAGGGGGAGGGGGTGAAAAGGTGGCACCAGCCACAACTAGCAGTAGCGCTGCTTCCCAGAAAGCACTGCTGCTATGGTACTTAGTAGTAGCGCTTTCCAGGAAAAATGCTACTATTAAGTGGGGCCCATTAGCAGTAGCGGTGCCGTAAAATAAAGCGCTACTATTAAAATCTTAGTAGTAGCGTTGTTTTCTGGATAGCGCTGCTACTACAGCTAGCGTCGGTGGGAGCGTTGGGTCCCACTTAGTAGTAGCGCTTTTCCTGTCTCCAGCGCTACTGCTAAAGCATTACTTGTAGCGCTTCCCCGGACCAGCACTACTGCTAATTAGCAGCAGTGATTGCTTTTTTCCAGCGCTACTACTGATGTCCTACCTATAAGCATTACCCTAGTAGTGCAACCTCAGCACGACACCTAGAGTGCATTTAATACACTTTTGTCCTGACTGCCAGAGTTAGGTATGATAACACTGTTAGCTATCTAATCATGCTATAATGACTATTTTTCCACTGTGGTCGCCCCTTAAGCTATAAAAGGAGGCCCGAGGCAACCTAGCAAAGGGTTCGAATCTTTGATCCCTCAACACTTGTACGCGTGTAGTTGCTCTCCCCGAGGCACACTTGCCGGGCTTGAGCACTCCGGGTCGTCGTGTTCCTCCAGATCAATCCACCATAGCAGGAGTAGGGTTTTACACTGCAAAGCGGCCTGAACTTGGGTAAAATAGAGTAGTCCATCGCCGTGCTGCCCTACTGTTTCTGCTCTTTGTGCAATGTGACCGTCCCCTTGCCGAACCATAAAGGGGCATCTCTGCCCCATAGGTGATCGTGCTTTCCCCACGACAAAGATATTAAAATGATTGGTGTTTCTTTTATTGAATCTTTATTTAGCAATGTAAAACTTGATGAAAAGAGGACTGAAGAAGAGTCAACTTTAGCTAGAAGGCGTCCCCATAATTCGGAGGGTGAAAATCTTAATGATAAATTTGATAAAAGTGGGTTTGGAGAGGTAAAAACTTTAAATAGCGATGTGCCCACTCTTTTGGATTACAAAGACTTTAATTATGATAGTTGTTCTTTGATTGAGTGTATTTCTTTGTTGCAATCCATGCTAAATTCACCCAATGCTTATGAACAAAATAAGGTTTTTACTGAACATATTGTAGAAGCGATGATGAAAGCTTTAGAAGAAAAGCTAGAATTGGAGATTTCAATACCTAGGAAATTATATTATGAATGGGAACCTACCATTAAAGTTAATATTCAAAATTATGAGTGCAATGTTTTGTGTGATTTGGCTGCTAGCGTTTCCACAATACCAAAATCTCTATGTGATGTGCTAGGTTTTACCAATATGGATGAATGTTCTCTTAATTTGCACTTGGCGGATTCTACTATCAAGAAACCTTTGGCTAGAATAAATGATGTTCTTATTCTTGCAAATAGGAATTATGTATCCGTTGATTTCATTGTGCTTGATATTGAATGTAATCCATCTTGTCCCATAATACTTGGTAGGCCGTTCTTACGCACCATATGTGCTATTATTGATATGAAAGAAGGAAATATAAAAATTTTATTTCCGTTAAAAAAGGGTATGGAACACTTCCCTAGAAATAAAATTAGGCCACCATATGAATCCATTATGAGGGCCACCTATGAAACTAAAACTAAAGATGACAACATTTGAAACTATGCATTACGCCTAGCTAGGGGCGTAAAACGACAGCGCTAGTTGGGAGACAACCCAATAGTTATCTTAATTTTCTTGTTTCTTTTTTATGAGTGCACACAATTATGCTACTTTTATGGTTGTGTTTTTGTGTTTTAATTAGTGTATGTGCCAAGTAAAGCCTTTGGGATGATTTGGATGACAGTTGCTTTGATTCTGTGCAAAAACAGAAACTTTTGCGTCCAGTAGCAGAATTGTTGCGATTTTCTAGAGCCTGATAAAATTCTAAAAAATTTACACACGATTGACGTACAAATTTCCCATGCTGTCCTAATTTTTCAGAATTTTTGGAGTTACAGAAGTATGGTCATTGTTCGAATTACTACATGCTGTTTTGTTTTTGACAGATTCTGTTTTTGTTGCGTTGTTCACTTGTTTTGATGAATCTATGGATTGTATTGGGGGGGGTATAATCCATGATGAAGTTAGAATATAGTAGGTATAATGCAATAATAAAATTTTAATGGGTTTGCAACAGTACCTAAAGTAGTGATTTGCTTTATCATACTAACGGATCTCACGAAGGTTTTGTTGAGTTTTGTGTGCTAAAGTTTTCAAGTTTTGGGTGAGATCACGATGGATGAAGGAATAAGGAGTGGCAAGAGCCTAAACTTGGGGATGCCCGAGGCACCCCAAGATAATATTCAAGGACTCCCAAGCATCTAAGCTTGGGGATGCCCCGGAAGGCATCCCCTCTTTCTTCTACCAACTATTGATAATTTTACTTAGAGCTATATTTTTATTCATCGCATGATATGAGTTTTGCTTGGAGCGTCGTGTATTATATGAGTTTTTTCTTTATTTGCTTTTTAGTTTGTCACAATCATCCTTGCTGGACACACCTATTTGAGAGGGACACACATTTTTCGTGATTTGTTAGAATACTCTATGTGCTTCACTTATATCTTTTGAGCTAGGCAGTTGCTCTAGTGCTTCACTTATATCTTTTTGAGCACGGCGGTGATTATATTTTGAAGAAATATTTGCACTCTCATGCTTCACTTATATATTTTTGAGAGTTGATAATAGTAATGGTAATTTGCACAAGATGTGAATTTAGTCCCAATGTGATGAATATTCAAGAAGGATATAATAAAAACTTTCATATAGATCAATGAATATGATAAGTTTGATTCCTTGCAATAGTTTTGTGATATGAAGATGATAATATGTGAGTTATGCTAGTGAGCAATTGTGGTTTAGTAAGAATATTGGTGTTAAGGTTTATGATTCCCTATGCATGCACGTAAAGTCAATATTTACGCAACAAAATTATATCCTACTTATGGTGCATTATTCAGTGTTAGTTATGTTCAATGCATATTTATGATCGTTTTCGTTTTTTGGTTGGTCGCTTCTCAATCTATTTGCTAGCCTCCATTTGTACTAAGCGGGAATGTTCCTTGTGCATCCAACTCCTTAAACTTAAACTTTTGCCATATGAGTCCACCATACCTACCTATATACGGTATTTACATGTTCTCCTAAGTAAATTTGCATTTGCCAACTCTAATCATTCAAAATAATTTTCCGTTTTGTGTGCCCATATCGCTCATGAAGCGGCAGGGGGTGGCCAATATCTTTCATGTTAGGCGGGTTATTATCACGATGAGTGTTTATTCACTTGTCATTGCACTAGAAAGTGGCAGGTAATAGGGATGCCCAGTCCTGAAATGAAATGAAATTAAAAAAATAAGATAATAAACTCCCCTTGGAAAGTTGAAAGTTTGGAAGGCACCCGTGGATATGGCTAGCCATGGATTGTGAAAGAATGGTGGAGGGGAGTAAACTTTATTTTCTGTTTGGGAACCGCCTATAATGTGTCTGGCATGGAAGATGTTGGGAACTCTCGGTCATGACGTTGACAGGAAAAGCATGCCTCTCAAAATAATTTTATCTCTATATTTTAAACTTTGAGCTCTCGCACCTCTGCAAATCTCTGCTTCCCTCTGCGAAGGGCTTATCTATTTTACTTTTATGCAATTTTTAGTTTTTATCTTGAGTCTCCATCTTCTCTTATAAAGCGCCAACTAGAGAGCACTATTGTGATACTTGTGCATTGGATATAGTTAATATTGAGAATGTTTCATGAATGGATCAATGATTGAGCATGATGGGCTAGGGATAACTTTCTTTGGTATTGATATTTTGAAAGACATGATTGTTTGTTGGTATGCTTGAGTATTTATATCTTTATGTCAAACTATAGACTATTGCTTTGAATCACTCGAATCCCAATATTCATGCCACAAAAGAAAGATTACATGATGAATATGATAGGTAGCATTCCACATCAAAAATTCTGTTTTTATCATTTACCTACTTGAGGACGAGCAGGAATTAAGCTTGGGGATGCTTGATACGTCTCCAATGTATCTCTAATTTTTTATTGTTCCATGCTATTATAGTTTCAATCTTGGATGTTTTATATGCAACTTTATGCAATTATATATCATTTTTTGGGACTAACCTATTAACTTAGTGCCTAGTGTCAGTTGCTGTTTTTTGCTTTTTTGGGCTTTTCAGGAAATCAATATAAAAAAGAGTCCAAACATAGAAAAAACTTTGTATAAAATTTTTTCTGGACCAGAAGAGACCCTAGAAGGTTTGGGAGATCACACGAGCCACGAGGAAACGACAAGCTCGGGAGGCGCGCCCTAGGGGGGGCAGGCTTGTGGGCCCCTCGTGGCACCTCTTGACCTAATTCCATCTCTATAAATACTCAAATACTCCCCTGACATCGTAGAACCACCCGAAATACTTTTTCCACCACCGCAAGTTTCTGTCCCACGAGATCCCATCTGGAGGCCTTCTCCGGTACTCTGCCGGTGGGGGAATCGATCGCGTAGGGGCTCTACATCAACCTTGCTGCCCTTCCGATGATGTGTGAGTAGTTTACCATAGACCTACGGGTCCATAGTTAGTAGCTAGATGGCTTCTTCTCTCTCTTTGATCCTTTAATACAATGTTCTCCTTGATGTTCTTGGAGATCTATTCGATGTAATGACTTTTTGCGGTGTGTTTGTTGGGATCCGATGAATTGTGAGTTTATGATCAGATTCTCCATGAATATTATTTGAGTCTTCTCTGAACTCTTTTATGCATGATTATTATAGCTTTGTGATTCTCTCTGATCTATTGATTTGGTTTGACCAACTAGATTGATTTTTCTTGCAATGGGAGAGGTGCTTTGTGATGGGTTCGATCTTGCGGTGCTCAATCCCAGTGACAGAAAGGGACATGACACGTATTTGTATCATTGACATTAAGGATAAAAAGATGGGGTCTATTCATGCGTGAGTTTATTTTGTCTAGATCATGTCATCTTGCTTAAGGCGTTACTCCGTTCTTTATGAACTTAATACTCTAGATGCATGTTGGATAGTGGTCGATGTGTGGAGTAATAGTAGATGCAGGAAGGAGTCGGTCTACTTGTCTCGGGCGTGATGCCTATATACATGATTATTTCCTTGGATATCGTCATGATTATTTATTTTTCTATCAATTGCCCAACAGTAATTTGTTTACCCACTGTATGTTATTTTCAAGAGAGAAGCCTCTAGTGAAAATTATGGCCCTCGGGTCTGCTTTTATCCTATATTAAAAACCTAAAAATACCTTGCTGTAATTTTATTTACTTTATTTTATTTTGTATTTTTGTGCTATCTATCTATCACTACACAATTTAATCTTTGCAATTAACCGCTGAGGGATTGACAACCCCTTGTTCGCGTTGGGTGCAAGGATTTGTTATTTTGTGTGCATGTGCTGCTAACGAGGTGTTGCGTGGTTCTCCTACTGGATTGATAATCTTGGTTCTTAACTGAGGAAAATACTTATCTCTACTGTACTGCATCATCCTCTCCTCTTCAAGGAAATCCCAATGCAACTCACAAGTAGCAATGGCCTGCCGCCACGTCAAACCGCTCGAGAGCATCAGCCACGGCAGCAGGATAGAGATGGAGCTCCTTCTGGCTCGCACAGAAGTCGAGCCACCTCTCAGTCCTTGCGCCCAGTCATGCCCACATCGCCAGCGGTGGCGCTGGCGCAGATGGAGCTACTGCTGAACTTTCCTCCAGCTCCGGAGAAGATGGATGAGTGGCGTGCCACCATCCAGAGCCTCGTCGGCTTCATCAACAACGATGGGGAACGGCCGGCGGGGCCCTCTTAGTGGCAGCCAACTTCGCCAGTACGAGGGGCTGATGCATGGACCGTGGGTGGTGCACCAACGGTGTAGTCCCCTGATGTCTGCTGCACAACTTATTCTTGTAGAGTCGTGTTGGGCTTCCAAGCGCAGAGTTTTGTAGGACAGTAGCAATTTTCCCTCAAATGGATGACATAAGGTTTATCAATCCGTGGGAGGCGTAGGATGAAGATGGTCTCTCTCAAACAACCCTGCAGTCAAATACAAGAAATCTCTTGTGTCTCCAACACACCCAATACAATGGTAAATTGTATAGGTGCACTAGTTCGACGAAAAGATGGTGATACAAGTATAGTATGGATAGTAGATATTGATTTTTGTAATCTAAAAATAAAAAATAGCAATTTACCTGCATGAGGCTGACATTGAGCACGCCCTTTGTGTACGCCCCTTGTCCAGGAGGCGGTTGTCGATGGCGAAGATGTATGATCCTTGTACCAGAAGAAGCAATTTATCTCCTTCTCGTACCATACTATCACCCAACGCCTTCTCGTACCATACTATCACCCAACGCTCCCACTGTTAGAGCCCCACCCAGCAGCACCATTTAGTACTCAGTTGTTGCCCCTTTCTTGGACCTTACCAGCCGCCGATGGCTCGGCCCCTGAAAGCAAGCCTAGAGTAGTGCCGGTTGCGTGCGTGCAAAGGGGGGTGGCTTCGTGGTGTCGGGCTTTTCGTTGGCGGTGAGGAAACATGGCGATGGAAGAGGAAAGAGGACGCGGGTGTAGTGGTGTCCGCCATGGGAGGAACAGGAGGACGAGCCGGTGCTCCGGGCTAGAGCGTCCATGACCTACCACACAGATTGTGGGGCGGGAGATTGTGTTTGGAGGGGGCGAGCGACGGCGGGGATAGAGGAGGATGGCCGTCGCGGGGCTTCGTTGATAAATTGGAGAACCGTATAGAAACATTGCACATTGGTAAGAGCAGCTGGCCCCACCCGCCAGCGTAGGCATAGTTAGCCACGCATAAACTTGGAAGAAATGTAACCTGCAATTTTTATTTTTACTAGGTAATTGCCGTGTGTTGCAGCGGGGATATTTTTTTAAGCGAACCAGGGTACACGTTCTAATAGTTGAACACCAATTGTGGGTTTTTTTTTACATATAAGTTTAGGATTTCTATTCACGTCATGAAGCAATGTCACCTTTTATCGATTATTAATTATATTTTCCTTCTTCCACTCATATCTTCGTCTCTCCACCTCCTCGATCCAAGCTCACCACCTCTGTCAATGGCACACCCGGCTCAGAATCCCCCTCCCACCACCATACACACTTTGAATTTCAAGCACCTAACCATGTAACTGTATTACAATTTATAATCAGGGTTATGAAATAGAGTAGCAAAGAAAGCTACTTGCTCAAGGAAGATACATTTTCATGTGGTTAACAAAATCTGCAAGTAATAGAAATCATGCTTAGTTTTATTTCCAGACGCTCTATACAAGTATAGACACTACGACCCTGATTATGATTAGGTGGCTGGATTTTTCCTACACCTATATTTTACCAGTATCTTAAGTAAATCCATGGCTCAGAGTTGTACAACCTCCAAACATCTTATATTTAGGAATGGAGGTAGTATTTCTTTCCGGTTGTAAACCGTGCTTGGGACACATGTTATAATACCCTGGTATTCAAAGGATCACATACACACTACTAATATCAGTTAGATCTCTAATTTCAAATACATGTACACTTCCAAACAAACTGCACAAGCAGAAAATGAGCTGAAATTTCGATTTATATAGCCGTACCATAACATCAGTAAGAAAATGAAAATTTCTCATATTTGCAGAAATCCATGAGAACAAAATTCACATACTTCAGTGCTCAAAGTCAGCAACCGAGGATTATTCTTTGTCTTGTCAGCATGCTAGATAGCCAAAGTCAGCACTCGACAGTTGTTGAATTGTTATAGGTTGGAACACAAAATTTTGAGATAGATTCTTTTGCTTGCTTCATGAACTCATGCATCATAGTATCATACGAAAACGGCAAACTGCAGAGAGAAAAACAATATTATCTTCTGTAATGATCACCTTGGTTCGCAATTAACAACTTAAGCATAGATACCATCCTACCATCCTAGCACATGATCAATTTGCTTCATAGTTGAACTATGCAACACAAATAACATTTTACATCCAGCAAATAGTACATAAATGAAGTAGTTTAATTTTACATATGTTTCCTTATTACGGGTCATAGGTAAATATTGAAGCAATATATATTTGCAAGGTCTGAACTACAAATGGGTTCGATATCTTATACTGAGAGATTAGGTTGCTGATAGAATTATAATACAAGTAGCTATCCTAATTAAAAGAAGTTCACCGTGTGCCGAATATTCCAAGTATGTGACAGAATTAAATAAAAATGGGAAGCACAATATGCTGCAATAAGTAACCAGATTATGTATAACATCAGAGAACTGAAATATTAAACTTGGTAAGGTGTCATAATCAAAATGAAGATTATCTCACCATAGTCGACCTGGATTGTACAACCCAGAACATGACTCCATGCACAGAAGCTAACAAGAAATTATACAATGTATGAACTTTTAGCTAACAACTCTTGGCAATGCAGAAGACCCAAATGATGTGTAACAGGTAAATATAAGCAATTCTAAGAGATGATGCTTTAACTAAAAAAGTCCAAGCAGTACATAACTCAAGTAATTTTGAGCATCTACAGATACACTTTGATTTGAACATGGCAAGGAGAGCACATGACCAACCAAGCACACAACAATGGAAATAAAAGGAGCTGGAACATGGCACTACAATTAGCTTGCATTACAAACTGTATTATCAAAACAGACACATGAGACGGCATTCTTGATTTAAGTTGCAGAATAGCCGAAGACGCTACTAATTTTATTTTATTTTATCAAATCAACGTAGATGGACCCATAAATGAGTGCAAAAATGATACTCCCTCCGTCCCAAAATCAAAGTTGTACTAAAGTTGAGACACATATTTTGGGACGGAGGGAGTAGAACTGTGCAAAAATTCAGTTATTAGTTGCCTAATCTGACAAGAAAGTGGAGATGGCAGTTAGCAGAAAAATTCTAAAATCTGTGGTAACTAAAAGGGCACCTATCTTCATGGCCCACATTATGAGAGAAAACCACATCAAATAGAGGATGAACATGCATGAACTTCCTGGAGAATCCAATGTTGTAGAAAAAATGCATATGCAAGTGAATACAGCCGAGCTCCCGCCCATGAAGTTGAACCTCTGTATGTCTGCATCGGTGAAGCAGAAGCTGCTCACTCACCTGAAGGTTGCTGGACGGGATCGATTTGAATGGCAGCTGCCTGAACCGGATCGCGGCAGGTGTGAAAGACAAGGGGCCAGCATGGTCGATGCCATGGTCGTTGGCGCCTCACTCCCCTGGTCGTGGTCACGGTTGCCGACACCAGTGTCGACGTCTCGCCCTCGACATAATCCTGATCAACCCCTCCCAACGCTCGTCCTCGCCGACCCCCGTCAGCAGCGAGCGCAATGTAGGCACCATGGCGTCTCCTCCTCCCAGCGCCTCAGCACTGGAGATCCTCCTCCACCTCGTTACACCCGCAGGTGGCGGCGGTGGCCTTGACGGTGGCCAAGATGCGCCTCCTTGAGCATTCCAATGGAGACAGGTGTGCAAATCTCCCCGAATGGCGTCACGCTCCTCGCGTCAGGGATCGGTGTGGCGATTGAAGTTGGAGAGAAGGAGCAGCGGCGGGGAACCCTAGAGAGTTGGAGAAGATTAGGGGATGAGGCGTGTGTTTTTTCTTCTGTCTTTTTTCACGGCAGCGTGGGTGGGAGGGGATGAACCAATAAAAAAAAACAGACGGGCGGATGAAGCTTTGGAGCAGAACGCGGTCCGTTGGCAGGAAAAGGAACCTTGCGTTCTTTTTAAATAGTAGAGAAGTACAGATTTTGCAGTGATGTACAAAAGAAACGAAATGAACTTGATATTTTTGTGCAGAGCACAAACGGACATATTTTTGCCCTAAGTTTGGAGGTTAAATTTCTTACAAAAACGTACATTTACAAAATATTACAGAAATTAATATAATTTGTACGCATGTTGTTTATTTCTTTTAGTTCAAACTTTCAATTTCAAACTCACTTGTGTCCATCTCAGAAAAGGGACTACAAACCTAATGCTGATTCATATGAACATGGGGAAGAATTAATGTGTTCAATGGTAGTCCTATGAGTACAAGAGAAGAAATCATTACCTTCTGTAACTTGAAGCAGGTAATTCCTTTCAGTCATCATCTATCCACTGAGAGGCAATCAAGGTGTTGTCATTGTCAACCAAAGTTAGGCTGTGTAAACAGGTACAAGTCAATGCTTATGCATAACGTGTTATTATTTTTCCATTGTCAAGGGAAGGAATAAAAGATGTCCTGCTTGAGAACAAGATTATTTGCTTCACATGTTCTATTTTCAGAATACTATTGGGTGCTATACCAAGAAAAAAATTAGGTAGAGTGTTTTCAGCTATACATTAGCATGAATAAACAATCATGATGCAGTGCACAGCACAAAATTTGTTACAAATCATGTACACAGTACTATCTATCACTGTCGATTTATAAAAGGAACTCCATGTAACTATGACAGGCAAATAAAAAACTAATTAATTGGGTAAAAGTGTATATTTTACCAATTATGAACCTTCAAGGCAATCTGGTGCTTCTGTTGGGCACCCCCACATGCCACAAGGTAGCAGCTTGATGAGCAACTATACATTACCATAAATAAACTTTAAGCGCAACCTGCTGCTGTTGGATAGCTGTCCAAGATAAGAGATGAATGGACTCGGTTGATGTTCCTGCTAGATGAGAAAGCTATCTAGCCAATAGCAAGGCGAGGGCCTCTGTGGTCTCTCTAGTTCCCTTTCATGCTTGGATGGGTCTGTTCAGAAAACAGTCTTCCTTATGGTTCCTTAATCAAACATCATTCACTGGAAGTAGCTTCTTTCTGGCACCAAGGTGTGGTTATCCTATTAACTAATGCATTGTACAAACAATCATTCTGTGTCAAAACACTTGATATTTCAGCAGGCAGTTCTGTAGCCTTGTCCAATGGATCCACTTGAGAAAACCCTGTAACTAGTGTATTGTAAGTAACGTTGTCAGGAACAATCCCTGAGCTCAGCATCTCATCAAAAAGCTTGGAGGCTTCTTCGTTATTACCAGATTTACAATAGGCATACATCAGAGTGGTATAAGTAAACTTATTTGGAGGTATACCCCTGGACCGCATTTGCTCCAAGTAATTCATAGCTTCATCCATTTTTCCTATTTTGCAAAAACCATGTATCATAATTGTGTAGCCAATTACTCCCACCTCAATGCTGTTTTCTCTGCTTTGTTCAAACATGGTCTTCGCCTCGTCAACAAGATAAGCATGGAACATCCAGTGCATAAGACTGCAGTAAGTTACATTAGTTGGTCTTATGCCAGTAGACTTCATAGTGTTAAGGACATCAATTGCACCAGAAATGTTACCAACTCTACCATAACCACCAATAAGTGCATTATAGATTACTACATTTGGTTCTAATCCACAGGTCATCAGTTCAGTCAAATATTCATTTGCTTTATGAATATCCTTTATTTTACAATATCCATTTATTATAGTGCCATATGACACTATATCTGGCCGAAGTCCCTCAATTTTCATCTGATCCAGCAGGTGAATGGCCTCTTCCATTTTACCCAAAATGCAATAAGCATGTAGTATTGTATTAAACGTGAAAATATTAGGCTTAAACCCTCTTCTGATCATGTCATCACGGAGTTTAATTGCTTCCTCTATTTTATTGCCTTTGCAGCAACCTAGTATCATTATGTTATAAGTGATGCTATCCAGTTCAAGCCCCTTATTAACCATGGTCCTTAGAACCTCAGTAGCTCCTTCCATGTTCTTCCCCTCACAAAGCCCATGAATCAATGCATTAGAAGTTGCAATATTGACAGATAAACCTTTCTTCAACATCTTCAACCAAATTCCAGCTGCTTCTTGGTGTTTTCCGCCCTTGCAAAGCTGCTTCACACAAGCTGTCATGAGAGCATCATTTGGTCGCATACCTCTTATAATCATTTCGCTTATAAGCCTTACCACAGACTTCAAACTTCCAGTCCTTTGGAGAAGCCCTGCAACCACTGAATTAAACAAACCAAAATGAACTACCATCCCAGTCGATAACATCTCCTCCAATATCTGCTCAGCACGCTCCATCTCCCCTTCCTTGCATAGAGCTTTAGCAATCAAGTTGTAAGTCACTGCTGTTGACTTCATCTCCTTTGAGAGCATTTCATCAAACAACCTGATTGCTTCTGAGAAATGCCCCTTCCGACTATGGCAATCAATAAGCTCATTGTAAATAATTTCATTTGGGGTGATTCCTAACCCAGCCATGTCCTGCAACACTGCACCAACCTCCCCAAAGCGCTGACTTCTTGCAAGACCATTGATCAGAATGCCAAACGTGACCACGCTCGGAGTCACCTTGCTCTCTTCCATCCTCTCCTTCAACCGAAAAGCCTCGTCTACTCTTCCACTCTTGCAAAGTCCATCCATCAGCAGATTGTATGGCACTACATCAGCACATTGCTGCAGCCCAGCATGGACTAACTCTGCAAGCATCTTAAGACCGTCGTCCACCTTTCCAGCCCGGCAAAGGACCTTGATCATAGAGGTATATGAGTATGCATTCGGAGTGACGTTCTGACGATCACGCATTTCAGCAAACACCTTGCAAGCGGCGTCAAGCTGGCCAACGCGTGCAAGAGCTTCAAGGAGCATATTGCAGATCTTAACGGAGGGCGAAGCGCCCCGGGAGGAGAGCACATGGAAGGCGTCCGTGGCACCCCTGAGGGAACCACGTGCGGAGGAGCTGAGGAAGGTGTTGAGGAGTAAATCCGATGAGGGGGTGGAGGAGGCGTCGGCCACAGCCGCTGCGGCGGTGTGGAGGGGGTGGTGATGTAGGAGGCGTTTGATTAGGCGGCGAGCGGAGGGGAGTGTGGAGCGATCGGCCGCGAGGGAGGGGAGGAGGAGCGCGGAGACGCGGGGGGACAGGAGGTCGTGGCCGTGGCCATGGCCGTGGCTGGAGGAGGAGGGATCGTTGGAAACAAGGTGGTGAAGGAGGCGGAGGGCGGACGCCGCAGGGAGGGGGGAAGGAAGGGATGAGAGGGCGGATGCCAGACCGCGGTCGCCTAGGCGGCGGAGTAGACAATCGAGGTCGCGCGACGCGTCAGGTGAAGGGGCGCTGGTGAGCGTCCCCAGAACCTCAGCTACGGCCACGGCGTCAGCAGAGGACGAGGAGAGCTGGCGGTGGCGGTGGCGATGGCGGTGGCGGCGGCGGATGGCGAGGAGGAGAGGGGGGTGGGGTGGTGGTTTCATGGCGGATGGATGTACGATGAGGAACGGTTGAGGGCGGTAGAAGCTAGCTAATAGGAGATTGAATGGAGGGTGGGGATTGGATCCGGGGACCGATGGACGACCTTCCACCAAGATTGGATCAAAGGGTGGGAGATCAGCAAGGGAAGCAGCCAAGAATGGGACTGCTCGCTGCTGCACGGGGCTCGCCGTATGGGCAAGGGCGCAGGTCGAACGAGACACCGGACACGGGGCACGGCGGCCGGGCGGCGGGCGGCGGGATTGATAGGGTTCCACGGGCACGGGACGGCTCCTTTCTTCTCGTCAAAAACTCCCCTCGTCCGCTATCTTTTTATTGGGCTGACTGGCCGAGGCCCAGCAGAAGGGGTAGAGAGAGTGGGGGCTGCTCCCCAGGCCAACTTCTTTTTCCAGGCTCGGGAATTTCCTCACGCCCCCCAGGCCATGGCCTGGGCTGCCTGGGGCCCATCTCCACCGTTGAATTACAACACTAGACAAGCCCTCAGAAAAATGTACTAACTCCGTAGTATATGCACTCCATGAAATAAAAAACTGCAGCATGAGGAGAATTTAGTCTCCTGATGATAGCAAAACCTGAACGCATAAACAGTACTCCCTTCATTTTTTTAAAAAAAAATTGCGAAAACCCTTCATTTTTATTTACTCTGCATATTTGCTTTGTATCAAGTCAAACTTTGATCAAGTTTATACAAAATTATTAACATCCACAATACCAAATCAATACCACTAGAATAACAAAATATATTTTCGCATGACATATATTTTTTATTGTGAAACTTTATATTATCTATCTATTATATAATTAAAATAAGAGGCAAATAAGTGATTATGTTCGTCCACATATGCTAATATTTTTTGCACTGTTTGATTAAAAAAAGGGAAAGTAGTAGTTGTACCCATGTTTGGTGCACCCAGGCTGCAACCCCTTATCCACACCGTTGAGTTGCTATGAGATTCACCTTATTCTAGGATTGACTTTGTAAGAGGGTCACCTCATCACCTTGTATCGTTCGACCGTGTACTTGATTCGGTTGTTGCTTTATATATAATAAAGCGGGACGAAAGCCTGTTTCAAGAAAGATGATGATGGACTCGTGAATGTGCTGCATGGCTGCTAGCAGGTTTGGTTCTTCTACCAAGACGAAACTAAATTGGAGAGAAGTGAGAACACCGCTGGCCGCATTGAGATGTGTTGCATGGCAGTTAGGTTTCGTTCTTTTACCAAGGCAAAACTAAATTGGAGCAACTTAAAGATTGAACCAATGGCATGATATGCAAGCCCGCTTAAATCAGACAATGGAGCGATCAAATAAAATAAAATCATGCTCCGCAAAAATAAAGTGTACTACTAGTACTTAGGGTGGAACCGGCCAGGAGAGATCCATATATCCATCGCACAACCTGGAAACTTAGGCGTGCAGCCATGCGTTGTGCGTGCACCTGAACGTGCCGGCCGGCGGGCTGGGTCCGACTCTGCAGCGTATGGCCTTGTGAAGGAAATATGCTCTAGAGGCAATAATAAAATTGTTATTTTATATTTTCTTATATCATGATAAATGTTTATTATTCATGCTAGAATTGTATTAACCGTAAATTTGATACATGTGTGGATACATAGACAAAACACCGTGTCCCTAGGAAGCCTCTACTAGACTAGCTCGTTAATCAAAGATGGTTAAGTTTCCTAACCATAGACATGTGTTGTCATTTGATGAACGGGATCACATCATTAGGAGAATGATGTGATGGACAAGACCCATCCGTTAGCATAGCATATTGATCGTTCAGTTTTATTGCTATTGCTTTCTTCATGTCAAATACATATTCCTTCGACTATGAGATTATGCAACTCCCGGATACCGGAGGAATACCTTGTGTGCTATCAAACGTCACAACGTAACTGGGTGATTATAAAGATGCTCTACAGGTATCTCCGAAGGTATTTGTTGGGTTGGCATAGATCGAGATTAGGATTTGTCACTCCGAGTATCGGAGAGGTATCTCTGAGCCCTCTCGGTAATGCACATCATAAGAAGCCTTGCAAGCAAAGTGACTAATGAGTTAGTCACAGGATGATGTATTACGAAACGAGTAAAGAGACTTGCCGGTAACGAGATTGAACTAGGTATAAAGATACCGACGATCGAATCTCGGGCAAGTAACATACCGATGGACAAAAGGAATAACGTATGTTGTCATAACGGTTCGACCGATAAAGATCTTCGTAGAATATGTGGGAGCCAATATGAGCATCCAGGTTCCGCTATTGGTTATTGACCGGAGAAGTGTCTCGGTCATGTCTACATAGTTCTCGAACCCGTAGGGTCCGCACGCTTAACGTTCGATGACGATTTAGTATTATATGAGTTATGTGATTTGGTGACCGAATGTTGTTCGGAGTCTCGGATGAGATCACGGACATGACGAGGAGTCTTGAAATGGTCGAGAGGTAAAGATTGATATATAGGACGATGGTATTCGGACACCAGAAGTGTTCCGGAGGGTACCGGGTACATATCGGGTCACCGGAAGGGGTTCCGGGCACCCCCCGGCAAAGATATGGGCTTAATGGGCCAAGGGAGGGACAGACCAGCCCACAAGGGGCTGGTGCGCCCCTCCACCAGGTCGGCCAGCCCTAGGGAAAGGAAAGGGGGGAGGGCAAGTCCCTCCTTCCTTCCCCTCCTCAAGGGAGAAAGGAAAGGGGGGCGCCACCTCCCCCTTCCTTCCCATGGCGCCTATACAAGGAAGGGGGGGCCGAACCAAGGCAGGAGCCCAAGTGGGATTCGGCCCCACATGGGGCGCCCCTTGGCCTCTCCCATCTCCCTCCCACCTATATATATGAGGAGGGGGGTGCCTAGAACACACACAACATCACCTGTTAGCCGTGTGCGGTGCCCCCCTCCACAGTTTACGCCTCCGGTCATATCTTCGTAGTGCTTAGGTGAAGCCCTGCGCGGATCACTTCACCATCACCGTCACCACGCCGTCGTGCTGACGGAACTCATCTACTTCCTCGACACCTTGCTGGATCAATAGGACGAGGGACGTCATCGAGCTGAACGTGTGCAGAACTCGAAGGTGCCGTACATTCGGTACTTGATCGGTCGGAGCTAGAAGAAGTTCGACTACATCAACCGCCTTGTCAAACGCTTCCGCTTTCGGTCTGCGAGGGTACGTAGACATACTCTCCCCCTCTTGTTGCTATGCATCTCCTAGATAGATCTTGCGTGAGCGTAGGAATTTTTTTGAAATTGCATGCTACGTTTCCCAACAGTAGCATCAGAGCCAGGTCTATGCGTAGATGATATGCACGAGTAGAACACAAAGAGTTGTGGGCGGTGATCGTCATACTGCTTACCACCAATGTCTTATTTTGATTCAGCGGTATTGTTGGATGAAGCGGCCCGGACCAACCTTACATGACCACGTTCATGAGACCGGTTCCACCGACAGACATGCAACTAGTTTTGCATAAAGGTGGCTGGCGGGTGTCTGTTTCTCCTACTTTAGTTGAATCGAATTTGACTGCGGGCGGTCCTTGTTGAAGGTTAAAACAGCAAACTTGATAAATCACCGTTGTGATTTTGATGCGTAGGTAAGAACGGTTCTTGCTAGAAGCCCGTAGCAGCCACATAAAACTTGCAACAACAAAGTAGAGGACGTCTAACTTGTTTTTGCAGGGCATGTTGTGATGTGATATGGTCAAGACATGATGTGATACACGTTGTTCTATGAGATGATCATGTTTTGTAAAAGTTATCGGCAACTGGCAGGAGCCTTATGGTTGTCGCTTTATTGTATGAATTGCAAACGCCATGTAATTGCTTTACTTTATCACTATGCGTTAGCGATAGTTGTAGAAGCAATAGTTGGCGAGACGACCACGACGCAACGATGGAGATCAAGGTGTCGAGCCGGTGACGATGGAGATCATGACGATGCTTTGGAGATGGAGATCAAAAGCACAAGATGATGATGGCCATATCATGTCACATATTTTGATTGCATGTGATATTTATCTTTTATGCATCTTATTTTGCTTAGTACGGCGGTAGCATTATAAGATGATCCCTTCACTAAATTTCAAGGTATAAGTGTTCTCCCTAAGTATGCATCGTTGCGACAGTTCATCGTGTTGAGACACCACGTGATGATCGGGTGTGATAGACTCTACGTTCAAATACAACGGGTGCAAGACAGTTTTGCACATGCGGAATACTCGGGTTAAACTTGACGAGCCTAGCATGTACAGACATGGCCTCGGAACACTGGAGACCGAAAGGTCGAACATGAATCATATAGTAGATATGATCAACATAGAGATGTTTACCATTGATGACTACTCCATCTCACGTGATGATCGGACATGGTTTAGTTGATTTGGATCACGTAACATTTAGATGACTTGAGGGATGTTTATCTAAGTGGGAGTTCTTAAGTAATTTGATTAATTGAACTTAATTTATCATGAACTTAGTCCTGATAGTTTTTGCATATCTATGTTGTAGATCAATGGCTCGTGCTACCGTTCCCTTGAATTTTAATGCGTTCCTAGAGAAAGCTAAGTTGAAAGATGATGGTAGCAACTACACTGACTGGGTCCGTAACTTGAGGATTATCCTCATTGCTGCACAGAAGAATTATGTCCTTGATGCACCGCTAGGTGAAAGGCCTACTGCAGGAGCAGATGCTGATGTTATGAACGTCTAGCAAGCTCGATCTGATGACTACTCGATAGTTCAGTGTGCCATGCTTTACAGCTTAGAATCGGAACTTCAAAGACGTTTTGAACGTCATGGAGCATATGAGATGTTCCAAGAGTTGAAGTTAATATTTCAAGCAAATGCCCGAGTTGAGAGATATGAAGTCTCCAACAAGTTCTATAGCTGCAAGATGGAGGAGAATAGTTCTGTCAGCGAACACATACTCAGAATGTCTGGATATCATAATCACTTGACTCAGCTGGGAGTTAATCTTCCAGATGATAGTGTTATTGATAGAGTTCTTCAATCACTGCCACCAAGCTACAAAGGCTTCATGATGAACTATAATATGCAAGGGATGGAGAAGACAATTCCCGAGCTTTTCGCAATGCTCAAAGTTGCAGAGGTAGAAATCAAGAAGGAGCATCAAGTCTTGATGGTTAACAAGACCACTAGTTTCAAGAAAAAGGGCAAGGGAAGGAAGGGGAACTTCAAGAAGAATGGCAAGCAAGTTGCCACTCCCGGGAAGAAGCCCAAAGCTGGACCCAAGCCTGAAAGTGAGTGCTTCTACTGCAAAGGGACTGGTCACTGGAAGCGGAACTGCCCCAAGTATTTGGCGAATAAGAAGGATGGCAAAGTGAACAAAGGTATATTTGATATACATGTTATTGATGTGTACCTTACTAATGCTCGTAGTAGCACCTGGGTATTTGATACTGGTTTGGTTGCTCATATTTGTAACTCGAAACAGGAGCTACGGATTAAACAAAGATTGGCTAAGGACGAGGTGACGATGCGCGTCGGGAATGGTTCCAAGGTCGATCTGATCGCCGTCGGCACGCTACCTCTACATCTACCTTCGGGATTAGTTTTATACCTGAATAATTGTTATTTGGTGCCAGCGTTGAGCATGAACATTATATCTGGATCTTGTTTAGTGCGAGACGGTTATTCATTCAAATCAGAGAATAATGGTTGTTCTATTTATATGAGTAATATCTTTTATGGTCATGCACCCTTGAAGAGTGGTCTATTTTTGTTGAATCTCGATCATGGTGATACACATATTCATAATATTGATGCCAAAAGATGCAAAGTTGATAATGATAGTGCAACATATTTGTGGCACTACCGTTTAGGTCATATTGGTGTAAAGCGCATGAAGAAACTCCATGCAGATGGGCTTTTGGAATCACTTGATTATGAATCATTTGATACTTGCGAACCATGCCTCATGGGAAAGATGACTAAAACTCCGTTCTCCGGAACAATGGAGCGAGCTAATGACTTATTGGAAATAATACATACCGATGTATGCGGTCTGATGAGTGTTGAGGCATGCGACGGGTATCGTTATTCTCTGACCTTTGATACGTATCCAACGTATCTATAATTTTTTATTGTTCCATGCTATTATATTATCTGTTTTGGATGTTTTATATGCATTAATATGCTATTCTATATTATTTTTGGGACTAACCTATTAACCTAGAGCCCAGTGTCAGTTTCTATTTTTTCCTTGTTTTTGAGTTTCGCAGAAAAGGAATACCAAACGGAGTCCAAACGGAATAAAACTTTCGCGATGATTTTTCTTGGACCAGAAGGAAACCAGAAGACTTGGAGATGAAGTCGGAGGAGCCACGAGGCGGCCACAAGGACGGAGGGCGCGCCTAGGGGGGTAGGGCGCGCCCCCCACCCTTGTGGGCCCCCCGTGCACCTCCTGACCTAATTATTTCGCTTATATATACTCATATATCCCCAAACCAACATGGGCATCCACGAAAAGACTTTTCCACCGCCGCAACCTTCTGTACCCGTGAGATCCCATCTAGGGACCTTTTCTGGCACCCTGCCGGAGGGGGATTCGATCACGGAGGGCTTCTACATCAACACCATTGCCCTTCCGATGAAGCGTGAGTAGTTTACCACAGACCTACGGGTCCATAGCTAGTAGCTAGATGGCTTCTTCTCTCTCTTTGATTCTCAATACCATGTTCTCCTCGATGTTCTTGGAGATCTATTCGACGTAATACCTTTTTTGCGGTGTGTTTGCCGAGATCCGATGAATTGTGGATTTATGATCAGCTTATCTATGAATATTATTTGAATCTTCTCTGAATTCTTATATGCATGATTTGATATCTTTGTAATTCTCTTCGAACTATCGGTTTGGTTTGGCCAACTAGATTGGTTTTTCTTGCAATGGGAGAAGTGCTTAGCTTTGGGTTCAATCTTGCGGTGTCCTTTCCCAGTGACAGTAGGGGCAACAAGGCACGTATTGTATTGTTGCCATCGAGGATAAAAAGATGGGATTTTCATCATATTGCTTGAGTTAATTCCTCTACATCATGTCATCTTACTTAATGCGTTACTCCGTTCTTTATGAACTTAATACTCTAGATGCATGCTGGATAGCGGTCGATGTGTGGAGTAATAGTAGTAGATGCAGAATCGTTTCGGTCTACTTGACACGGACGTGATGCCTATATTCATGATCATTGCCTTAGATATCGTCATAACTTTGCGCTTTTCTATCAATTGCTTGGCAGTAATTTGTTCACCCACCGTATTATTTTCTATCTTGAGAGAAGCCTCTAGTGAAACCTATGGCCCCCGGGTCTATTTTCCATCATATAATCTTCTACTTTTCATCATACAAGTTTTCGATCTACTATTTTGCAATCTTTTACTTTCAGATCTATAAAACAAAAATACCAAAAATATTTACTTTATCGTTTATCTATCTCTATCAGATCTCACTTCTGCAAATAACCGTGAAGGGACTGACAACCCCTTTATCGCGTTGGGTGCAAGTTGTTTGATTCTTTGTGCAGGTATTCGGTGATATGTGCGTTGTCTCCTACTGGATTGATACCTTGGTTCTCAAACTGAGGGAAATACTTATCTCTACTTTACTGCATCACCCTTTCCTCTTCAAGGGAAAAACCAACGCAAGCTCAAGAAGTAGTAGGAAGAATTCCTGGCGCCGTTGCCGGGGAGATCTACGCCAAGTCAAGACATACCAAGTACCCATCATAAACTCTCATCTCTTGCATTACATTATTCGCCATTTGCCTCTCGTTTTCCTCTCCCTCACTTCTAAAACGATTTTCGAAAAGATTTGCCTTTTTCTTCGCCCCTCTCTTTGCCTTTTCTTCGCCCCTCTTCCGTTCGTCATCTTCGTTTGCTTTTTGTGTGCTTGTGTGTTGGATTGCTTGCTTTGTTACGATGGCTCAAGAGAATACCAAATTGTGTGACTTTTCCAACACCAATAACAATGATTTTATTAGTACTCCGATTGCTCCCGCCACTAGTGCGAAATCTTGTAAAATTAATGCCGCTTTGTTGAATCTTGTTATGAAAGATCAATTTTCTGGCCTTCCTAGTGAAGATGTCGCATCCCATCTAAACAATTTTGTTGATTTGTGTGATATGCAAAAGAAAAAAGATGTGGATAATGATATTGTTAAATTGAAGCTATTTCCGTTCTCACTACGAGATCGTGCTAAAACTTGGTTTTCATCTTTGCCTAAAAATAGTATTGATGCATGGAATAAGTGTAAAGATGCTTTTATTTCCAAGTATTTTCCTCCCGCTAAGATCATCTCCCTTAGGAATGATATTATGAATTTTAAGCAACTTGATCATGAACATGTTGCGCAATCTTGGGAGAGAATGAAATTGATGATACGAAATTGCCCTACTCATGGTTTGAATTTGTGGATGATTATACAAAAAATTTATGCCGGATTGAATTTTGCTTCTAGAAATCTTTTAGATTCGGCCGCGGGAGGCACTTTTATGGAAATTACTCTAGGAGAAGCTACTAAACTTCTAGATAATATTATGGTTAATTATTCTCAATGGCATACCGAAAGATCTTCCACTAGTAAAAAAGTGCATGCAATTGAAGAGATTAATGTTTTGAGTGGAAAGATGGATGAACTTATGAAATTATTTGCTAGCAAGAGTGCTTCTTTGGATCCTAATGATATGCCTTTGTCCACTTTGATTGAAAATAATAATGAATCTATGGATGTGAATTTTGTTGGTAGGAACAATTTTGGTAATAACGCGTATAGAGGTAATTTTAATCCTAGGCCGTTTCCTAGTAATTCCTCTAATAGTTATGGTAATGCCTACAACAATTCTTATGGAAATTATAATAAGATGCCCTCTGATTTTGAGAATAGTGTTAAAGAATTTATGAGTTCGCAAAAGAATTTCAATGCTTTGATTGAAGAAAAAATGCTTAAGATTGATGATTTGGCTAGGAACGTGGATAGAATTTCTCTTGATGTTGACTCTTTGAAACTTAGATCTATTCCACCCAAGCATGATATCAATGAGTCTCTCAAAGCTATGAGAATTTCCATTGATGAGTGCAAAGAAAGAACCGCTAAGATGCGTGCTAAAAAAGATTGGTTTGTAAAAACTTGTTCTTCTAGTTTCCGTGAAAATAATGATGAAGATCTTAAAGTGATTGATGTGACTCCTATTGAATCTTTGTTTTCCAATATAAATCTTGATAAATATGGGACTGGAGATGAGTCAACTTTAGTTAAAAGGCGTCCCAATGATTCAGAGTTTTTAGATCTTGATGCAAAAACTGATAAAAGTGGGATTGGAGAGGTCAAAACTTTAAGTAGCAATGAACCCACTCTTTTGGATTTCAAGGAATTTAATTATGATAATTGTTCTTTAATAGATTGTATTTTCTTGTTGCAATCCATGTTGAATTCTCCTCATGCTTATAATCAAAACAAAGCTTTTACTAAACATATCGTTGATGCTATGATGCAATCTTTTGAAGAAAAGCTTGAATTGGAAGTTTCTATCCCTAGAAAACTTTATGATGAGTGGGAACCTGCTATTAAGATTAAGATTAAAGATTATGAGTGCTATGCTTTGTGTGATTTGGGTGCTAGTGTTTCCACGATTCCCAAAACTTTATGTGATGTGTTAGGTTTTCGTGAATTTGATGATTGTTCTTTAAATTTGCATCTCGCGCATTCCACTATTAAGAAACCTATGGGAAGGATTAATGATGTTCTTATTGTTGCAAATAGGAATTATGTGCCCGTAGATTTCATTGTTCTTGATAGAGATTGCAATCCTACATGTCCTATTATTCTTGGTAGACCTTTCCTTAGAACGATTGGTGCAATTATTGATATGAAAGAAGGAAACATTAGATTTCAATTTCCGTTAAGGAAGGGCATGGAGCACTTTCCTATAAAGAAAATTAAATTGCCATATGAATCTATTATGAGAGCTACTTATGGATTGCATACCAAAGATGACAATACCTAGATCTATTCGTGTTTTTATGCCTAGCTAAGGGCGTTAAACAATAGCGCTTGTTGGGAGGCAACCCAATTTTATTTTTGTTTTTGTTTTTTTATGTTTTGCAATAAATAATTCATCTAGCCTCTGGTTAGATGTGGTTTTATATTTTAATTAGTGTTTGTGCCAAGTAAAACCTTTGGGATGGCTTACGGTGATAGTTGATTTGATCTTGCTGAAAAACAGAAACTTTTGTGTCCAGTCTCAGAATTTTAATAATTCACTGGAGCATTGAAAAACCCTGAATTTTTTATACGAGATTTATATACAAATTACCTATGTTTTCCTAATTTTTCAGTATTTTTGAGGTTACATAAGTATTAGAACGATTCGGATCTTCGTAGACTGTTCTGTTTTTGACATATTCTGTTTTCTTTGTGTTGTTTGCTTATTTTGATGAATCTATGGGTAGTACCGGGGGGTATGAACCATGGAAAAGTTTAAATACAGTAGATATTACACCAATATAAATAAATAATGAGTTCACAACAGTACCAAAGTGGTGATTTATTTTCTTATACTAACGGAGCTTATGAGATTTTCTGTTGTGAAGTTTTCAAATTTTGGGTAAGGATTTGATGGACTATGGAATAAGGAGTGGCAAGAGCCTAAGCTTGGGGATGCCCAAGGCACCCCAAGGTAATATTCAAGGACAACCAAGAGCCTAAGCTTGGGGATGCCCCGGAAGGCATCCCCTCTTTCGTCTTTGTCTATCGGTAACTTTACTTGAGGCTATATTTTTATTCACCACATGATATGTGTTTTGCTTGGAGCGTCTTGTATAATTTGAGTCTTTGATTTTTAGTATCGTCATAACTTTGCGCTTTTCTATCAATTGCTCGGCAGTAATTTGTTAACCCGCCGTATTATTTTCTATCTTGAGAGAAGCCTCTAGTGAAACCTATGGCCCCCGGGTCTATTTTCCATCATATAATCTTCTACTTTTCATCATACAAGTTTCCGATCTACTATTTTGCAATCTTTTACTTTTCGATCTATAAAACAAAAATACCAAAAATATTTACTTTATCGTTTATCTATCTCTATCAGATCTCACTTTTGCAAATAACCGTGAAGGGATTGACAACCCCTTTATCGCGTTGGGTGCAAATTGTTTGATTGTTTGTGCAGGTATTCAGTGATTTGTGTGTTGTCTCCTACTGGATTGATACCTTGGTTCTCAAACTGGGGGAAATACTTATCTCTACTTTGTTGCATCACCCTTAAAACCAACGCAAGCTCAAGAAGTAGCAACCTTCACAGATGATTTAAGCAGATATGGGTATATCTACTTGATGAAACACAAGTCTGAAACATTTGAAAAGTTCAAAGAATTTCAGTGTGAAGTAGAGAATCATCGTAACAAGAAAATAAAGTTTCTACGATCTGATCGCGGATGCGAATATTTGAGTTACGAGTTTGGCCTTCATTTAAAATAATGTGGAATAGTTTCACAACTCACGCCACCTGGAACACCACAGCGTAATGGTGTGTCCGAACGTCGTAACCGTACTTTATTAGATATGGTGCGATCTATGATGTCTCTTACCGATTTACCACTATCGTTTTGGGGTTATACATTAGAGACAGCTGCATTCACGTTAAATAGGGCACCATCTAAATCCGTTGAGACGACACCGTATGAACTGTGGTTTGGCAAGAAACCTAAGCTGTCGTTTCTTAAAGTTTGGGGTTGCGACACTTATGTCAAAAGGCTTCAGCCTGATAAGCTCGAACCCAAATCGAAGAAGTGCGTCTTCATAGGATACCCTAAGGAAACAATTGGGTACACCTTCTACCACAGATCCGAAGGCAAGATCTTTGTTGCCAAGAATGGAACCTTTCTAGAGAAGGAGTTTCTCTCGAAAGAAGTGAGTGGGAGGAAAGTAGAACTTGATGAGGTAATTGTACCTTCTCTCGAATTGGAAAGTAGTTCATCAGAGAAAACGGTTCCCGTGATGCCTACACCAACTAGAGAGGAAGCTAATGATGATGATCATGAAACTTTAGATCAAGTTACTACAGAACCTCGTAGGTCAACCAGAACACGATCCGCACCAGAGTGGTACGGGAATCCTGTACTGGAAGTCATGTTACTAGACCAAGGCAAACCTACGAACTATGAAAAAGCTATGATGAGCCTAGATTGACAGATGGCTTGAGGCCATGAAATCTGAGATAGGATCCATGTATGAGAACAAAGTGTGGACTTTGGTGGATTTGCCCGATGATCGGCAAGCCATAGAAAATAAATGGATCTTCAAGAAGAAGACTGACGCTGATGGTAATGTTACTGTCTACAAAGCTCGACTTGTTGCGAAAGGTTTTTGACAAGTTCAAGGAGTTGACTACGATGAGACTTTCTCACCCATAGCAATGCTTAAGTCCATCCGAATCATGTTAGCAATTGCCGCATTTTATAATTATGAAATCTGGCAAATGGATGTCAAAACTGCATTCCTTAATGGATATGTTAAAGAAGAGTTGTATATGATGCAACCAGAAGGTTTTGTCAATCCTAAAGATGCTAACAAAGTGTGCAAGCTCCAGCGATCCATCTATGGACTGGTGCAAGCATCTCGGAGTTGGAATATATGCTTTGATAAGATGATCAAAGCATATGGTTTTATACAGACTTACGGTGAAGTCTGTATTTACAAGAAAGTGAGTGGGAGCTCTGTAGCATTTCTGATATTATATGTGGATGACATATTACTGATTGGAAATGATATAGAATTTCTGGATAGCATAAAAGGATACTTGAATAAGAATTTTTCAATAAAAGACCTCAGTGAAGCTGCTTACGTATTGAGCATCAAGATCTATAGGGATAGATCGAGACGCTTAATAGGACTTTCACAAAGCACATACCTTGACAAAGTTTTGAAGGAGTTCAAAATGGATCATTCAAAGAAAGGGTTCTTGCCTATATTCAAGGTGTGAAATTGAGTAAGACTCAAAGCCCGACCACGGCAGAAGATAGAGAGAGAATGAAAGTCATTCCCTATGCCTCAGCCATAGGTTCTATAAAGTATGCCATGCTGTGTACCAAACCTGTTGTGTACCTTGCTATGAGTCTGGCAAGGGGGTACAATAGTGATCCAGGAATAGATCACTAGACAGCGGTCAAAATTATCCTTAGAGGACTAAGGAAATATTTCTCGGTTATGGAGGTGATAAAGAGTTCGTCATAAAGAGTTACGTCGATGCAAGCTTTGACACTGATCTAGATGACTCTAAGTCTCAATCTAGATACGTATTGAACGTGGGAGCAATTAGCTAGAGTAGCTCCATGCAGAGCATTGTAGACATAGAAATTTGCAAAATACATACGGATCTGAATGTGGCAGACTCGTTGACTAAACTTCTCTCACAAGCAAAACATGATCACACCTTAGTACTCTTTGGGTGTTAATCACATAGCGATGTGAACTAGATTATTGACTCTAGTAAACCCTTTGGGTGTTGGTCACATGGCGATGTGAACTATGGGTGTTAATCACATAAAGATGTGAACTATTGGTGTTAAATCACATGGCGATGTGAACTAGATTATTGACTCTAGTGCAAGTGGGAGACTGAAGGAAATATGCCCTAGAGGCAATAATAAAGTTGTTATTTTATATTTCCTTATATCATGATAAATATTTATTATTCATGCTAGAATTGTATTAACCGGAAACTTGATACATGTGTGGATACATAGACAAAACACCGTGTCCCTAGTAAGCCTCTACTAGACTAGCTCGTTAATCAAAGATGGTTAAGCTTCCTAACCATAGACATGTGTTGTCATTTGATGAACGGGATCACATCATTAGGAGAATGATGTGATGGACAAGACCCATCCGTTAGCATAGCATATTGATCGTTCAGTTTTATTGCTATTGCTTTCTTCATGTCAAATACATATTCCTTCGACTATGAGATTATGCAACTCCCGGATACCGGAGGAATGCCTTGTGTGCTATCAAATGTCACAACGTAACTGGGTGATTATAAAGATGCTCTACAGGTATCTCCGAAGGTGTTTGTTGGGTTGGCATAGATCGAGATTAGGATTTGTCACTCCGAGTATCGGAGAGGTATCTCTGGGCCCTCTCGGTAATGCACATCATAAGAAGCCTTGCAAGCAAAGTGACTAATGAGTTAGTCACAGGATGATGTATTACGAAACGAGTAAAGAGACTTGCCGGTAACGAGATTGAACTAGGTATAAAGATACCGACGATCGAATCTCGGGCAAGTAACATACCGATGGATAAAAGGAATAACGTATGTTGTCATAACGGTTCGGCCGATAAAGATCTTCGTAGAATATGTGGGAGCCAATATGAGCATCCAGGTTCCGCTATTGGTTATTGACCGGAGAAGTGTCTCGGTCATGTCTACATAGTTCTCGAACCCGTAGGGTCCGCACGCTTAACGTTCGATGACGATTTAGTATTATATGAGTTATGTGATTTGGTGACCGAATGTTGTTCGGAGTCCCGGATGAGATCACGGACATGACGAGGAGTCTTGAAATGGTCGAGAGGTAAAGATTGATATATAGGACGATGGTATTCGGACACCGGAAGTGTTCCGGAGGGTACCGAGTACATATCGGGTCACCGGAAGGGGTTCCGGGCACCCCCCCCCCCCCCCCAGCAAAGATATGGGCTTAATGGGCCAAGGGAGGGACAGACCAGCCCACAAGGGGCTGGTGTGCCCCTTCACCAGGCCGGCCAGCCCTAGGGAAAGGAAAGGGGGGAGGGCAAGTCCCTCCTTCCTTCCCCTCCTCAAGGGAGAAAGGAAAGGGGGGCGCCACCTCCCCCTTCCTTCCCCTGGCGCCTATACAAGGAAGGGGGGGCCGAACCAGGGCAGGAGCCCAAGTGGGATTCGGCCCCACTTGGGGCGCCCCTTGGCCTCTCCCCTCTCCCTCCCACCTATATATATGAGGAGGGGGGGCGCCTAGAACACACACAACATCACCTGTTAGCCGTGTGCGGCGCCCCCCTCCACAGTTTACGTCTCCGGTCATATCTTCGTAGTGCTTAGGTGAAGCCCTGCGCGGATCACTTCACCATCACCGTCACCACGCCGTCGTGCTGACGGAACTCATCTACTTCCTCGACACCTTGCTGGATCAATAGGACAAGGGACGTCATCAAGCTGAACGTGTGCAGAACTCGGAGGTGTCGTACGTTCGGTACTTGATCGGTCGGAGCTAGAAGAAGTTCGACTACATCAACCGCGTTGTCAAACGCTTCCGCTTTCGGTCTGCGAGGGTACGTAGACATACTCTCCCCCTCTCGTTGCTATGCATCTCCTAGATAGATCTTGCGTGAGCGTAGAATTTTTTTTGAAATTGCATGCTACGTTTCCCAACACCTTGAACAAGGGAAGGGACTCCACGCCTCAATGATTTGCCTGGATAGCCTGATACTACTCACATGGAGAGGACATGAGAGTTCCAGTCCAGATTACGTACGTGTGTATGCTTGATGCTGAGTCAGATGGGGTTGAGCGGTCATGGCGAGACGACTACGAATGATTAAGAAGTCGCTAGGATCAAGTAGACCGCTACACCCCGCCCGTGTGGCCGGCGGGGCCGGCTATGTGTAGTGTACTATCTCCAATCTCGGATGCGAAACAATGCATGATCCAGGGTGTTAGGGCTGCTGTTGACTGGTGAAGGCTGGATCGGTTTAGTCCCACATCGCTTACGGGAGGAGGCCATGACCAGCTTATATGGGAGAGTATCCCTCCTCCTTTCAGTCTGAGCTTTTGGGATGGAGTGGGCTCTCCGCTGAATACTGGTCCATGTGCGCATAAACATCCAGAACGTGGGTGAATGTGGGCTAGTCAGAGTTGGACGCTGACATCTGGTATCAGAGCCAGGCCCACATCGCTTACGGACTTTTGGGACTGAGTGGGGCCTCCGTTGGATACTGGTTCATGTGCGCATAAACGTCCAGAACGTGGGTGAATGTGGGCTAGGCCGATTTGGACGCTAACATGTAGTATCAGAGTCGGCATCACCATGCCTTCCATAATGGCTTCTCAGGGGGATGGAATGTTAGGGTTGTTGTTGATCGGTGGAGGTTGGCTCGGTTTAGTCCCACATCGCTTACGGGAGGAGGCGATGACCAGCTTATAAGGGAGAGTATCCCTCCTCCTTTCAGTCCGGCTTTTAGGATGGAGTGGGCTCTCCGCTGAATACTAGCCCATATGCGCATAAACGTCCAGAATATGGGCTAGATCGAGTTGGACGCTAACACAGGTCAACAATTACATGTGTCTAAAACATTAGATGAAAGATTAGATTACTATTTTGCTGCATGTTGGCATCAATTTTTCTTCTTAATTTACTACTAATGCATGGTATATGCAATTATATATGATTCATTGCAAGCGTGAGATTGGTGACATTAACAATTTAACATGTATATATGGACGTATTAAAAGAAGGAAATTCTGGCCACGAGCAGGAGTCGTCCCCCCACTTCTCATGAAGATGACAGTTTAAGTCACCGCCTTATTATGTCACAGTGGCTCAACTCAGCGACATCCATGACCAACACAAGAGGAGGGGGCTCGAAGTCCGATGGAGCCTTTCCCTCCTCAAGCCAGCAAGCCAACTCAAGCGTTTTACCCTCGTGTCACTAGCGCAACACGAGCCATTAAAATAAACAAAAAGTTCGAGTAGTTCAGTGAAAAAATGGTCAAGTTTTTTCCCAACCAAATAAAACAGGAAAGCATGAGGCTCGAAGCCCTTTCTCATTTCGAATTTTTGCTCCGTGGTGAAGCATCAATGGCTAGATTATGCATACCCTGTTGCAACGTACACTCTCTTTTACTAGTAATAAGAAAGAAAGAGAAAAAGAAAGAAAGAAATCGTTTGCAGCTGAAGGCAACGCGCCTACAATTGGTCCACTCAGAAAACAACGCAAATTTCGTAACAGATATCGGGAGAAGTAGACAGCAGAGTTCAGCCGCAAGCTGGGAAAAGAAGTGGACAGGTCAGGGTTTGTTCGAATTGTCAGGTTTGGTGAAAAAGACGCTGAACGCTATTTTTTTGACAATCAATACCATAATATATTTATAGTAGGGAATTGTACATGGTAGAGATACATAAGCTCACAAGAGCGAATACAAAATAAAGTTAAAAGAAACGAGCAAATATTCGAGATCTTCAAACTCTTTCTTCTTCCATGACACAATCTTGTATTTTTCTGACGGCAGCCGTCAAAAAATAACAAAGGTATCAAACCATAGACCTGTAAATACCAACGAGGGTTCTCCCATAGTTTTAATTTGAGCCGCAATGCCAAGGCTGCGATGCACGCACGCAACCATTAAAGTAATCAACCAACATCGGTAAGAGTACCAACACCAGTATTCCAGGTACAAAAAACCGAACAGCCATGTCCTGAACGCTAAATTTACTTAAGCAGCCTGTCAAACATGGTTCGGAAGGGATTTCATGAACTAAAGTGGTTGCCTTTCCACCATCAAATTCTTCACAATATTAATAACTGGCATATTTCATAGAAACATATCTGCCAAAATGGTGCTGTATAATTGTATCAAAACGGAAACAAAGTAAGGCACATCTTTCACTCACAAAAAGCTGAGAGGCATCTACAGTATCATGATATTTCTTCCTTTTTCCGACTGAAACATGCAAGCACCAATGTGAGCTACTACAATTGAGCATGTGGTGTCCAAACTAAAATGAGGGTCCTGTTGTGTTGAGATACCACACGCCTGCCAAACTGTCAAGTGAACAAAACCAACAGGCGAATCCCCTGATTCATATACATGGCAACTACAAAAGAGCCTCAATGTCAATCTCAACGAAAGTGCAGGGGTCCGGAATGCCAAATTTTCTTAGCACCTGCATATAACAGACTAGGTCAAATTAACTGTTCACAGATCATTCCATGGCATTTTTTTTGCACATGACCAAAAAAAATTACCTCAGCATGGACAATTCCTAAGTAGCCAACCTGCTTTCCATCACTCATGACAATTTTGCATTGTCTTTTAGTAAAGAACTCAGGTTCCTACAAGACAAGACATCAGTACAGATGTTCATAACAACCAAAGGAACGTTGGATGTACCAAAATGTATCGAGAATTTCAAATGCTTACACTTGAAGGAACATAGTAAGTCTGGCCGAAATTTATGTGTGGAGCTCTCACGATTTTTACAATCCTATCCACCAAACCCATAATTTCCTGGGTAATTGATAACAATTAGCCAAGGCTAAGAACAAAGCACTTTAAATATTACTCCTGCACAAAAGTAATTGCTTATTTACCTCAAATCCAGAATTACTATTACAGTACAAAGCTGCAAGCCGGCGATTATTAGAGGCACCAACATCACGCAAAGTATCCAATGACACTACATCACCAACTTCAAAAATCTGCACACATAACAATGCTGAAAAAATATACTATGGCCAATTGGTTATTAGCAACATAAGCAGCTCTATGAAAGATGAAAGCCTTCCTTTTAGAAAATCATGATAACATGTATTAACAAACATAATTATTACAAACCAATATTGTGTATCAGCCAATAAATAAATAAAAATTGAACACTGGTAGGGGCTCGAAGGCCCCAGATGCATCATTAATATTTCAGCGGTGGTACAGAGCATCTAGCAGCAGGACCCAAAGAAAAATACAGATTACAACCAGATCCCTGACTTATGCAAGGAGGACCCCAGAAGACGAAAGTAAAATGCAATCGGGTCCTTAACAACCTCTGAGCAGAACAAAGATCGCCGGTGCCGGGGACGAGACCACTTGGTCCGACGACCCGTTTGTGAGTTATATTGATGATGATCTTTGGCCTTTTGTATTCTAGCCTTTTGGCATCCTCTCATACATGTATATATGTTGGCTTTGGCCTCCTACTAATATCAAGTTAATTATCATCAACATGGTACTAGAGCTATAGGTTGTACGCCATGGAATCTGCACTGAAGTTGTAGTGCCTCCCTTGTGGCAACTTAGCCGGGAGGATTGAAAAGGGCCGCCCTTCGGCCATAGGATGCACCGGATTGCTGGCAGGACCAGCTGGCTACCGTAGGCGCCGTAGCCTCTCCAAGACCACCGTTGGTGACAAGCGTCATCCCCATCTGCATCAACTCCGCCGCCTCTCATCTGCTGAAGGAACATGCAAAGAAAGGAGAAGCCGGAGAACCTCCTCGAGAGCAGGGACGGACTCCATCCTCGCCAGAGACATAGATCCAACGAGGAGAGGCACTGTTGGAGCTGAACTTGCTGTGATTCTCCACCACTACCCCGGTCGCCACACGACGGCAGAGAGGGAAGGGGAGGAGCACCACAGAGGCGTCTCCAAGTGCCACCGCGAGCTTATTGAGAGCGGATTCGCCAGATCCGCCGCCATCCCTTTGCCTCCATGATGACGGCGCTGCGGAGGACGGCGAGAACGGCCACCGGATTCTGCTCACGAGATCCGAAGGCAGACTCCCCAACGGCATGAAGCCAGACCACAGCACAAGGCCGAACAACATAAATCTAAGCCTACTATCTACAGAAGAAGCCCGGCATCCAATCCCATCCTTGCTCCAACCGGCACCGCCGGCGGAGAAGAAGAGGGAAGGAGCCAGGGAGCAGAAGACGACTCTCAACGAGCTAGGGAAAGAGAGAACCCGGTTGGGTTGGAGACTTGGAGTGTGCTTGTCAGCCAATAATTAGAATGTTGTTATATAAAAAAGGGAGTATATGCACATTAGCCACATGAAGAGCACCTCAGTAACACTGCTAACACTAAGCAGATGAATACTATTGTTTGTTTTCATAAAGTACCTTTATGGGTCTTGGATGGTCTATATTATGCTTCAGCGTTTTCAACAAACATGACATCAGACTACTTCTTACAACCTGCAAGATCACAAGCAAAACAAAACATACATTGCGTACTGGAATAAGCACATGTGAATTGTATAATTATATTTCAAGATCTTACATTAGAGACAAAATGTATTGATTTATTTTGCAGTAGGTAAGTGAAGACAGCTAAATATGAATGACCACATATACCAGGAGTATGATGACAATATGTATAACTATAAGAGCATCCAAAAGGTATTAATCAGAAAGACAGAACCATAACATTTCATCAACTTCAATCAGTAAATAATGCGGCACTAGAGAGTAGTTGTCCATGCATTCATGATTATACTAATTAATCAAAAAGACAGAACCATAACATTTCATCAACTTTAATCAGTAGATAATGCAGCACCTGGTGGTAGTTGACTAGTTGTTCATGCATTATTGATTTTACTTGTATGCATATGTAATTATCTACAACTATTCTCAAAAACGAAGCTAATAAAGATACCAAGCATAGAAGGCCAGGCCTCAATGAACGAACGCTTACACTGCTCGCTGATTAACATGCAATTAACAAAAGAATGACATACATTTTTCTACTGCAACCAGCTGTAACAAATAAATGAAAGATCCAATCATAAAGACACCCTTTAGTACTTGAGCAATTCACCTCAAATTCAGAAGTACGGGGGTTTGCAATAATGACTGCTTTATTTCCATCGTCTTTCCTGTTTAGCATGTCAAAGTTCTCTTCGTGTGAAGTCAAAACAAATGTGAGCACCTCCATATAACCAGCTCTTGCAACCTGCCCCACAAACATTTTTCGTCCAGTAAAATATCGATGAGTGAACATATGCATATGCATATGAATATGGAACACAACTGAAGGATCGCTACAAGGTACTGAATATTTTAAGCACATACCTCAGCACGAATTTTATCAGAGAAACGGTTTAGCGGTTGCCTTCCACCTATTGTCATAGACTTTGGCTTTGATTTTGGCACATTGTTGTACCCATAAGCTATAGCAACATCCTGTATGGAAAGAAAATGAAAATCAAACCAGAAACTATCAACCAATTCTGGATAATAACTACAAAAAAAGAACCTTTGATAGGTAGGGAATTGCATATGTTACCTCTGCTAGATCACGAGCATGCAGAACATCACTTCTTGTAGGAGGGACAGACACCGAAATACAAGGCTCCCCATTTGATGAACAAAGTTCCGCTTGCAATTGCATTTTGTTCAGAAGGGAGATAACCTGAACTTTCAAATACTCAGTTGTATCATCACACTTGCTCAAAGCTGCGAACTTAAATTCAAAGAACTCAAGCAGAAAACATTGCCTTACATAATTATAAAAAATATTTGTTTAATTTAATTTTGCATACAGGTAGAACATTGCAATTTGCATCAGAAAAACCAGCTGTTCTACACTAAAGATCGAAATCTATCACTTATTTGAACTATTTATCCAGATATGAGATCCGTGGTTTCCGGCGAAATGATATGCTGTACTCGATGATTTTTCAGGCTTCGATAAAATATACCTGCGTCTCATCTAGGGAGATTCCAATGGGTCCAACAATATCAGAGAGTGAAACTTCCATTTTATAACATGAAAGATCAGGATAAATGGCTGTGCTTCCATCATGAGATACCACTTCAACTGGTTCCACTTCAAACTTATTTTCACAGTACTCCGAAAACATTGCGACCTAGACACATAGGTAGCAGGTGCATCAACAAAATAAATCTAATCTTCATCCAAAAGGACAGCACATTTCTAATCTAAAAGATAGCAAGCATTACATCACACCTACCATTGTATTCAGAACAATATTTGCTTTTGTAAGGTCTGTAGCAGTGCATTCGATAAACACATTCCTTGTCTTCAGGGTGATAGCAGAATGTGCACCATTGATGATAGGAGGTAACGATAATACAGTTCTGCAAGTATTAGAGTGTCAGCTTGCTGTATGGGCAGTACAAACCAAGGACCCAGAATAAGTACCAGAACAATCCTGGTACAAACAATTTAAGCGAAGTATTGAACTGGCAACCAAACATGTGGCTTGCCTTTTATAACAAAACTATACGCCTTGTAACAAAAATAAGTTGAGAAATGTAACCACAATACCATGAAATTGGTTTACCTGTTGCTATCATATATAACTGGGTAAACTGGAGAATTCTCAATAATATGCAAAAACTTCTTCAACTTCATGTCAGACTGCCAAAAGAAAGTGTAAGCTATCGGTGACCAATATGTACAGAGAGCGTATTTAAGGAAAATCAGAACTAAGCATCAAGGGTATAGAGCTGCAGAACTTCAGAAAAATCCTGGTTCCCATGGTCATAAGTAGCAATATTAAGTGTAGCAAGGCACTATAACATGTGGCATAGCTACTTACTCTGTAGAAATCCATCAATGCATCCGCTCTGAACTTTTGCTCCTGAACCAATATAACAAAGCAAACGAAAAGAAGAAATGTAAGTCAAAACTGCTGTTTTCCCAGAAACCTGCACAAAAGACTGCAGAAATGCTCTAACAGTAACGTGTAAAGTGGGGATAATGTATCACCTGGTTGAAAGTGGTGAGTTATTTACCTGTTTTAATGGGGTAAAACTGATTTCCTGTGGTGGTAGAGCCTGAAAAGATTAATTAATATGTCAGATAAAGGATGATAGGAATCAACAGGGGCATTTGCATTGTCGCATCATCAGCTATAAAGGAAAAACAATATTTTTGATTTTTGATTAAAATGAAAAAAGCTTATCTGAAAGAGGCACATAAGAAGATATATACTATAGTCAAGAATTGCTTGCAAGGTGGGAAATTCCCGCAAAAATCTCGAAACATAAAGAAAAATAATATCAAGTTATGGTACACTTGAAAAGCTCAGCACCTATGGTGTTTCTTTGTATTTACTTCAAATAGCCAAGCTATCAAAGAATATGGACAGCATAAATAGCGCACTGTAATTGGGGACGTCACATCCAAACACCACAATTCAACATGTACGTCAACAACTATGAACACGAAACCATGCCTAGGATGCACAATGGTTCCAAGGTTCATGCACCAGTTACACCAAAATTACCACCGATTCTCCGAATTTCCATCTGAAGTCAATAGCATCAGGAACAGTTTGATTGCACACGGGTCAGGGAGAGCTACTCTTCAAATTTTACTAACTAGACCCGAATCCCCACCTTTCACCTGTCAGTTAACCTCCCCGGAATCAACAGCAGTCTGCAAAAATGGAACCGATTGAACTCATAGGCTGGAATAACACCAAACAGTGGGGAGCACCTTGGGCTTGTGTTACAAAGCTTCAGACCATAATGCAATAGGTTCAAAGAACAGGGCCCACGTTTCCCCCAAATTATCGCTTCTCTAAAATGCTGGTGAAAAGGAGCTCCAGTTTATCAATAAAAGCTGAGAGTAAGCTCCAATTTGAAGACAGCCTGTTTAGAAGTATACTTTGCTTCTGGTGAACTCAGACAAACCTGAATCTCCCCCAAACAGGGCCTGAGGCAGCCAAAGGGAGCTTTTGGGGGCCAATAAACTATAGCCTTGACATGCGCAGCTTCATGATGCGTGCAAAATCAATTAAACGGACCATAACATGTCCTGCGTTTCTCTATCCCTAAAAAACTTAACTAACCTTGAAAAAAAAAAGCTTTAGCAATGATCCTCAAACAGAAATATGGGCCCCCACCAACCAACCACAGAGAAGAACAGAAAAATGCAGAACACACACAGAATGAAGTAGCAAGGATGTGCCTGACGGAAATAGAAAACTATCTGGGATGTTTGATGGAATTAATAAGGAGCATCAACAAACTGTAGCTAATTGCAGCAAGGTCAAAAATCTACCTCGTATGAGAAGGGTCCTTGCAGAGTGTCCAAATCATGGGTACCAATAGCAACAAGAGTTCTCTTCCTGTCCTCCAGCACAGTACAGTGAGTTAACTAAGGGTGATGATCTTCAACTCGCATAAAACAAACTAACACGCCACCGCTAGCCAGACAAGTTATACCGGCAAATATTTTGATGGAGTTTGTCTTGAAGATCAATGAAGCTGTTGTATCTGACTTCATCAAAAGTTACTCCTCTTAGGACAGCACAAACTACATATGGTCTAATTTGTGACGTCTGCAAAAGAAATAAATATCAGCTGGTCAAGGCTTTGACTTTCCTTTAATAGATACATGTGTGCATACATAATCCATTACCTTCTAGAGAAACAGGGACAACATTTTAAAAATGACGTAATCCATTACTTGACATGTCATCTGCTGCTAGCGTCTAGAATCTCAAAAGCATGGGCAAGTTAACATCTAAGAATTGCATTTCTTCTTTCTGCTATATTAATGGTCAGGACTACAACGGAACATTTATGACACGCATGGGTTAAGCATGACAAACATATGTATAGAAAATTAAACTAGTGCGTTAAGTCCGCCTTTGTTTTCCTTTTCCAAATCCCTTTTTTGTCATTCATTTAACTCACGTAGTCATTTCTCCTTTTTTGAAATGTTTTTTTATCCAGAATATGCATTAACAATGAAGTTGTTCAAGTGAGTTTCCAATTGAGACGAACACCAAACCCTCAGACTCTGTCTATCGATTTTATCCACAGCTAATACAGAACCATTACCCAGAAGTTAGCAAAACACTGAAGATACTCAGCCTTACTGTTTTTTCTCATATTTTTTCAAGTATATTAATTGAAAATTTGGCACATGTCGTAATATGGCCATAAGAAATTATAAGGGTAAAATACATTAACCTTATGTATAATAAAGAGCTAGATGAGGGTGAAAATGAACCTTCTTCAACTCATTACCTGTGGTCTAACATGCATCTGAAGCATTGAACCATGGGGGATTGAAGCAATTTTAAATATAGGGGTTGCTTCACTCCCAGTGAAAATGCGAAGAGATCTTGCTAATCCTTCAAGACATAACAAATCATATCTGCATGCATTGTAATGGACATCACACTGAATAAGAAATCTTATGCTAATTCTTTGTAGTATTTTAACAACCAACAAGTCATCCAATTGAACTTAGTAAACTAAGAAAACATATCGTTAAAGCATAAGGCTAACCAAGGCATTTCCAGTGCATACTTGATGCCAGCAATACCCACCTATAAAACCAGTGTAGACTATTTGAAGGTTCAACAATTTGAAGTCCTATGTCACATCAGACATATACGAGAAAGCAGTTCTTTCTCTTATGCTGGAAAGAAAGCAAAAGTTCGTGGTCGAACACAATGTGCTGTGTGGAAGTTCAACTATTTGAAGTCTTATTATCTCACATCAAACATGTACAAGAAAGCAAGTAATATACTACTAGTGTCTCACAGCACCAAATAATTTCTTACTACACCCAAAATGAACAAGAGAATAGAATTAAATACAAAAGTAGCAAGACAAAATAAACTACTCATTAAAGCCTTACCAGTAACAAGAATTACTATCATATATAGGGATGGCGCAGCCAAAGTTTATGTCAAATTAAATAAAAATCAGAGTGAACAAAACCTACAGATGTTGGTTCCAAATTTGATGCCAAAACCAAAAGAATCACCATAAATGCAGGTTAGACTTGAGCTGACATTAGTACGTATAACATGGTCAATCTCCGCAAAGTCCAACAATTAAGTGACACATGCCATGCACGATACCGATAAACACCAAAAAACTTTGAACTGAATAGCAGAACAAAATTTGCTCGCCCAAATAAAAGAAAGCAAACCGGTTACATGACTACAGCTACGGAGACACCAATTCATACACGCATATTTGATTTGATAATTAGCAGCTCAATGCAGACTAATTGAGCTAGTGATACCCGAAGACGGACAGATATCTCACACCATAGCAACTCAAGTCAGAGTAGTTTAGCCACTTGTCCAGACAGTTCAGCTGGCAAAACCAAAATGCGCTTACCTATTGGCAGCAACCTCAATCTTGTAGATGACCTCGTCATCACCGTCCGCTTCGACATCTTCCTCCAGGTGCTTCTCCTTCCGAATGATGGCCTTCTCTGTGGTCTACAAAAATCCAATGAAGAAAATCACATCAAACGAAATTAACACCCAAATACCAAAGCATGCGAGTAGGAGAGAAAAATGGCACAGATCTGAGCGGCTCACCACATCGTCGAGTTCGATGCCGAAATCAAAGCAGAGTGCCTCGAATTCCTCTTGCGCTGGAGCATCCACAACAAAGAAACGATATTAGTTAGGTGTTCTCGCGGCGGGTTAAGGGAAGGAGTATGCGGCGGGTTTCGGGGGGGGGGGGAGGGGGGGGGGAGGGGGGGGCGCTTACTGTAGACCCTGCCGAGTGCGGCGAAGAGGCGGTCGCGGCCGACGCTGACTGTCGGCATCGCAAGCAGCGCTGTGTCGCTTGCTGGCGGCGGGACACGCGAGCCTGGTAACCTAGCAAGAACGGCGGGGGAGCCCGATGAGGTGAAAGCGCTGAGAGGGGGTTTGGACAGACAGGTGGGCGCGGGGCTCAGGGTTTTATCACATGCAGTGGTCGCACTTTTTTTATCACGTGCAATGACTATTCTTTTTAACGTGACGTGGCTTAACATGGATGCTGCTTTAGGAGTCAGTTTTAGAATAATAATAATAATAAAGAGTGATGAGTAGCAGCAAGTCTCTGAGTTCTGGAATAGCTACCTAATTTTGATTACACTAGCCATTTAATAAGTAGAAAACACAAAGCAATTACTACTACTCCTATATCACATGACAAAGCGAATGGAGATTGGCCTTTCTGTGGAATTACAAAACTAAGGGCAATTGAGATAAGAAAAATACTAAGGGCAACAAGAATTAATTAAAATCATGTTTCAATCTATCAAGGCATTAATGCCGAGGGCCACGGCCACATTTTCTGTGGAATTTAAGCTTGATTTGAGAACTTGGGATGGCTAGAAGGGGATACCTTTTGCTGAGGCGGAACGCCAAAGGATGCCAGACTGCAGATCAGCAAGGGAAGCAAGCCTACAGATCAGCAAGGGAAGCAGCCAAGAAGGAGATGGAAGGGGACTACTCGCTGCTGCATGGGGCTCGCCGGATGGGCAGGGGCGCAGGTCAACGAGACACCGGACACGGGACACGGCGGCCGGGCGGCGGGCGGCGGGATGGATAGGGTTCGGGCACGAGACGGCTCCTTTCTTCTCGGCAAAAACTCGCGCCTCTTTGCTCAGTCCCCTCGTCCGCTATTTTGTTATTGGGCTGACTGGCCGAGGCCCAGCAGAGTGGGCTGCGCCCCAGGCCAACTTCTTTTTCTAGGCTCGGGAATTTCCTCACGCCTATTCCTCGCATTACGCGAGACCAGGGCGAACCCTCGCGTCGGGGAAGCCCCAGATGGGCCGGCCCAGCCGCGAGGGAGGCCGCGGCCTGTTTTTTTCTCTCTTTTCTGTTCTTGTTTTTTGCTTTACTTCAACACACATTTCAAAATGTGTTGAACATCCCTCAAAAAAAAGTGTTGAACAGGTATTTGGAAAAAATGTTGAATAAGTATTAAAAATGTTGAATGAGTTTTAAAAATGTTGAATAAGTATTTAAAAATGTTGAACAAGTATTTGAAAAAATGTTACTCCGAAAAGGTGATCCGGTTGTACTTTTGACAAGTCAATCACACTGATGTCTATCATGGCCTGTATTGACTCCGAACTTATCAAAGTTAAAACACTAGTTTAAGTCACTTGAGAGCCGGCTTTCACATAGCTAGCAAAAATCATAAGAGGCTATAAGGCCTGCTTCACAGAAGCAAATCAGATTCAAGTTTCGAAAGCCGGTCTTTACGTCGTGCCTCGAAAGCTAGGTTACTATTTTAAGTTATTTTTCTATTTTATGTTATTTCCTTCTATATATCTATATGTGCATTTTCTTTTGCAGGCATTAGTTTTTTACGTCTCGGGTGATACATAAAACCGGGTCACACAAAAATGTCAGGTCACAGAATTGACCGGGTCTTGGGAAATTTACCTTGTGCTCTGTATAACAATACAACACTTATGGATTTCTCAACATATATTTGCCGGGTTGCACTGCAACCACGGCCAAGGATTTCAGTCAAAAGTATAAAGTACGGTTGAGCAACAACTATGCTTGCCATATATTTTCAAAAGATTACCAGCAACTCAAAAGTGAACTATTCGACGCACAATGGTGTTCCAAGGATATAGGAGTTTTTCTTACTACACTAATACAAGCCACGTCTGGGTTATTTTCAATGAGTTTTTTCAATAAAAATCACAACTGCCAGAGTTCATTGCTGCAAGCCAGCAGTGGAGCTCTCCGGGTTGATGCTGGTCGGCTCTCCTTCAGCCGTCTTGGGGTCCTCGCTCTCCATCTCTTCGGTCTGGTGGCTTCCAGGCAGCCACTGAATTGAAGATAACGCTTCAAAAATCATATCATCTTTGATCACATATGACGGGTTGACATCTGAAGCGAAAGTGTGCTTACGTGGTGGAATTAATTCAGTTGGTTTTGGCTGCGGCATGCTCATTCGTTTGTCAGCTTCAGTATAGCCGAGTTGGAATTTCTTCAAGTCACACTTATCTGCAATTTTGGTTGCGGCAGGCCGGGTCTCCTTCACACACTAAAGATAGTCTTCTTGTGTAAATTCGGACTCATCAGCCTTTAGCTCTGGGCACCCTTCTGCTAGCTGAGCCAGCTCCATCTCTGGGTGGTACGCCTTCGCCAAAGTTAGTGCAGTCATCGCTCCTTGCCTACAAGTTGCTTTCTTAAGTTCCCTGATCCATTTTGGAACAGTCGAGAACTCGTTGATCATGTCCATAATAAGATGAGGAGGAGCTTTGGTATTCTTGACTTCCATGATACGACGATCCCTGCCATCATACAGTTGCTCAAGAAACTGATAGACAACTTGCAGTTTTACCAATGGGAGCCCCAACACGTTATGACTTCTTCGGCCTGCCATTACATAATATAAGCATCAATAACCCGGGATTATTTGCCGAGTTGAAAACAAGCAATTGAGTACTTACCAAAGATGGCCATACACATCTGAGTTATGTGTTGCTTTAGCGTGTGCAGTTCTTGTGTTACCGGCTCAAGCTGTGCCTCAGCTTCTTCAGCACGCTTCAGCAAGGCGGCTTTTTCCACCTCAAAGGCAGCTTTGGTGTTTTCCAAAGTATCTGTAATAGCAAGCAGAGATTTGTGGAAATCTGAAGATAGGCTTTCTGCCTTTTCTCGAAGTTTCTTTTCCGTTCTCAGATCTTTTTGCAAGCCGGCTGCCTGTGACTCGCTTTGTTTCAACATGTCCTGCATTTATACAAGTTTAATTATTAGAAGTCTCAAGCCACCGCAAGCGCCGGCTCAGCACTTGGGGGCTACATCACCAAGCTTTTTCAAATATAACTGAAGTCCCAAGCCGTCATGACTGCCGGCTCAGTACTTGGGGGCTACATTACTAAGATTTCTTTCAGCATACATAGTCCCGAGCTGCTGCAATCAACTTGGCTCTTGGGGGCTACAGATGAGAATTAAACAACTATATTTTTGCTAAGTCCCACGTTGCCGCAGGCGTTGCAACACGACACTTGGGGGCTAATGTGTTCAGTTGTTTTCTACTGATTCTGCAGTTTCACTCAAGACCCAGCCTACCACATGATGATAGACTAGCTCTTGGGGGCTACCCAATGCTCCTATGTTTAAGTCCAAACTCTGAATCGCTACAAGCAGGCGACCCAGTGTTTGGGGGCTACATCTACACACTGTTACAAAGTTAAAAATAGCTATCGGGTCAGCGGTATTAACCCGGAAAATCGGATATGTTATTTTCAACAAATCTTAAGCAAGTTATCGTTCCCCTATACTTAAGATACGAAGGCTACATATATGAGAGGGGGAGCATCAAAATGTACCTCATACTTCCTTTTCAGGGTATTCACCATCGCAATCTCAGTGTCTTGGCTCTCAGATAGCCGGGTCAAATAACCTTAATGTAAAGAATCCACATCTAAATTCTCGAAGGATGGAAAGTGGAGATTGGTCTTTCCTTTATCTTTAATTGGCGACTCATCTTTAGTTATGATTTTGGCCAAGACATTTGACGTCTCCGGAGGAGGGCCGTGACTCTCACCAGTAATAGCCACTTCGTCATCATGCTTGTCAGTTGTTTCCTCAAGTGTTGGATTTTCTTTTCCCTCTTCTTCGACAGGAGGTGGAGTAGGGACACGAACATGGCTCGCCGGGTTGTCTTGGTGCGCCGGCTCTTCAATATTCCCCGGCTTGTCATTAGCAACTGGGTTGTCCTTAATTGTGCTTTGGGATGGAGCTCCCATCTCAATATTCATTGTGGCAGCAGGCGGGTTGCTAGTTTTCTTCTTAAAAGCCTTGGCCCTGGAAATATAAAGGCAAGGTGTATCAGTAAAAGGAAGCAAAGCATATAATTGACAAAGTAAATTATGCCACTTACCCACGGGTGATGACCAAAGGGGGGATTTGGCTAGCACATGACTCGTCCGATGAAGGCGAAGTCATATGATAGTCCGGGTCAGAAGGATGTAGCAGCTCTTTGAGTTGGCCGGCTTGAGGGCGTGAAAGAGTTGGGTTGTGTGGCTCTTGGGTCCGTGCCCTTTGTCGGTGTCAAAACCGGCGGATATCGGGTAGGGGGTCCCAAGCTGTAGATCTTGGACCGATGGGGAACAGGGAACGCAAAGACAATATTTACCCAGTTTCGGGCCCTCTCGAAGAGGTAAAACCCTACGCCCTGCTTGATTGTATTGATGTGTATGTATGATGATTACAGAGTTAATCTACCACGAGATCGGATGAACTAAACCCTAGATGAGTAGGAGGATGGTTCTAGCCTCTACAGACTAAAACCTCTGGTTTATATAGACACCAAGGGTACCTAGGGTTACACATGTCGGTTACCAAGAAGGGATAAACATACGGGTTACTCCAAGCAAGACTTGGAGTATACGTCAAGGCTTTGGAGGTTTATTCTAGAGCACAGGATTGTCCGAAGTCCGGTCTTCTCCTGTCGAACAATAAGCAGCCCACTAGTCCGGCTCATGAGAAATAGGCCGACAGCCCAAGGACCCCCTAATCCGGGACTCCCTCAGTAGCCCCCCCCCCCCCCACTAGCCTCCAACGCCGAGATCGGCAATTTCCATTAGCTCCGCGCTCCTCGAAGTCTTCGGCTTGAGGGGCGAGTTCCTCCCATCTATTATATTCGGCTGATGATAGCTCGGCCACCCTTGACACCTCGGTTAATGAGGCACCGCGGGGCTCGTCGCATCGTCTTCTTCACTCAAAATTAATGACACCCCTCGATTCCTGTGCGCCAGAGGGAAACAGGCGGCCCCACAGCCTTTTTACAAAAAACACCCCTTACAGACTGGGAGAAACGCCTACTTAACGGGCCAGAAACGCCAAGGTTGTCGCATCCGATCCCCAATTGCCTCAAAGCCAAAGCCAAACAAGTCTTGAACCATGGCGAGTGCTCCAAGCTCCTCTTCGCGCCCCCACGGCCCCCTCCCAGGTGACTGGGCGAGCTGTTCCTTTTCTTGTATGAGACTGAGCAACCTTGAGATGCAGGGGTATCTACCTGCATCAGATCTCGCATCCACCTGCCCCGGATTGACTTCTGCGAACAGCGAAGCGTTTGTGGAAAACTTCCCCCTTACGCACGGGGAAGAAAGGGTATGCTTCGTGCCTTTTCTCTTACGGGGTCTAGGCTTCCCCATTCACCCCTTTCCGAGGGGATTATTAGAGTTTTATGGGATCCAACTCCACCATCTCACCCCGGGATCAATTCTACACATCTCGGGTTATGTCGCCCTCTGCGAGATGTTCCTGGGTTGTGAGGCACACTTCGAATTATGGAGGAAATTTTTCTATCTTGTCCCCCGCACCCGCGGAGGGGCAATTCATGAGGTCGGCAGGACCAAAGTATGGCGTATTGCTGGGACAGGGTATCCGGTAGGGACTCCCAAGAAAGATGCCGAGGAGTGGACCTCAGAATGGTTCTACATCAAGGACATCCCCCTATTCGATCCAATTCGGAGAAGGCTGCCTGAATTCTCTTTCGCTTCTCCGAAGAAGCGGTTCAACTAGCGACCAAAGAGTCCTTCCCAAAAGGAAAGTCCCGAGGTATCCCGCCTAGGCACTCAAGTGAGGTGGCTATCCCACAACGGGTTAACCATCATTGATATAATGGTCGCGGGCATTGCCCGGTGCATCCAACCTCTCCAACAAAGGGTGCACCCCACTATGGCGTTACAACAGGGCGAATGACTCGACCCGTTCTATACAAACGGAACCCGCCGATCAGGTGGCAATAGCGCTGTGTTAGCCGGTCTCTTCAAGGGAGAAGAGCAAGACTTTGCTCAATTGAAGCTCAAAGAGGGTTTCTCAAGCCATAAACCCATCGAAACGATGAGCCTTTATATACTCTATAGTTCGGATGGCATGTTATTCTTTCTTACTCGGATATCTAATCTATCCGAGCAGAGCTGGAGGGGCTGGATCAAGATGGTGAGCTGCCCTGCTCCTCAACCGGAGAGCTACTCTCATGCCGATGATCCGGGGTTTCACGATGACCCCAAAACATCGATTGATTTTGAAGATGGAGTCTTCTAGCAGGATAGTCTTGATGGCTCTAAAGTGGCCCTTCTGGCCGATCACCCCAGGACGCTTCCTTCCTCCGTTGTAAGTGAGAAAAAGGTTTCTTCCCGAAAAAGATGCGTACCTCATGCTGCCCCAAGCACACTGACTTCTACCCCCAAGGGCCACCGCACGACGCGCCGAACACCGACAAGAGCGGCACCAGTTGCGTCAGCACCGAACGGCAGCAGGGCGTCCAAACGTGCAGCGACAGCGAAAATTACATCAACCGCGCCCGTGGCCAAGAGGTAACATGTCCACTGCATTTTTCGGCATTTTTTGTGTTGACGGCTGCCACAAATATCCAAGCCTTTACTTGTTGTGACCTGCAGGCGATACGTAACACCACCTTCATTCGAGGACGTTGAGGAGGTGCAGGGGGTAATCAAACACCGAGGTCCCCGATTGTGGTCGGCGCCGCCTCAAAGGTCCCTGCCGAAGACCAACATCCAGGGGACCCCAAGGACGTCTCAGTTACCAACTCCGAAGTCGAGAGTGTGATGAATCACCGACGGTGGAAGGAGTTGTTGCGTCATTCCGCCTTTTCTGAACCGGCGTTTAACACTCTTAGTTCGGTAGATGCGTATCTTGGAGCCGCCCGAGTAGGGCTCAAGGGAGCCACCAATCTTCTGTCGGCCAGCCTGCAGGTATGCTATTAGTTTTGATAACTGAACACAAAACATAACCAAGTAGCGCTCGAGCCTTAATTAGGGCGGGAAGACCAAGTTAAGGGTCTGAATGTGTATAATGTTGTATTATTGTGCAAACTGCGAGGGAACAAAACAAAAAATTGTCCGAAGACCTCGAGCTAAACCGAACACAGTTGGAATCTGTGAAGGCCGAACTAGAGGAGGTCAAGAAATTCACCAGAGAAGCACATGGTGAGTAAAAGACTTAATACGTCGAACGGAGAATTTGTTAGGGCACCTTTTTTAATGAAAGATTGCTTCGTAACAGCCGAGTCGATAAGCCAGCTTCAGAAGGATCTGGACGTGGCCAAAGAATCTCAAAGATATAAAGAGTCACAACAGGAGGCTGGCCGCCGTGTACTGACCTGAAGTCATGAGGAAAAGAATAGGCTTAAAGCAGAAAACCAGCAACAAGTCGAAGAAATTAAGAGCTTAAAGGCTCAACTGGTACAATCCCAGGAGGAGAACCAGAGACTAAAAGCTGGCATGTTCGGTGAGTGCAATATAGCTTTTTAATGTGCAGATTATATGCAGGATATGAATGTGAGAACAACGCCGCATCTCTTTGTAGGTCTCCTTACCGGGCGTCCCAAAGACGAGGCCAACTCATACTGAGGGAACCTGCTAAAGAAACTATCCATCGTGCATGTGCGGGCCCGGAAGGTTATGAAGAGCATATTCAGGGCTTTATGGCCGAACGTGGCAGCTCCGAAAGGGATGGCCGAACTGGTGAACCGATTTACAGGAGCCCGGCGCCAGTTTGAGCTATGGAAGATATCAGCCTGTCGATAGGGAGCGCGGGAGGCTTGGGCGATGGTCAAGACCCGCTTTACCAAGCTTAATCCGGAGCGTCTAGCTCGGGTTGGGCTTGTAGGGCCAGATGGGCAGGAAGTGCCACTGCATTTGGTATATGACCAAGTGATGCCTATTGCTCGAACTTCACAAGAAAATTGTGTCCTGAACACCATAATAGATGGCCTGGACCGAGAGCAGGGTGTTTGATTCTATGTAGTTTTCTAATACGTCTCCAACGTATCTAAATTTTTTTATTGTTCCATGCTATTATATTATCAATCTTGAATGTTTTATATACATATACTAGCAACTTTATATCACTTTTGGGACTAACCTATTAACTTAGTGCCCAGTGCCAGTTGCTGTTTTTTGCTTGTTTTTTTTACTTCGCAGAATATCAGTACCAAACGAAGTCCAAATGCCACGAAACTTTCTGGAGATTTTTTTCTGGCGATAAGAGACCCTGGAAGCTTCGAGAGGGAACTAGAAGATGAAAGTGGGGCGCGCCAGGGGCCTCTGACGTGCCCTGGTGGGTAGTGGGGCCCAAGGGCATCGTTTTGACATACCTCCGCCTCTATAAATACTCTAAAATCCCAGGGAGTCCACGAAATACTTTTTCTGCCGCCGCAAGTTCTAGAACCACGAAATCCAATCTATAGGCTTTTTCCGGCACTTTGCCGGAGGGGGCAACGATCACGGAGGGGTTCTTCATCATCGTTGTTGCCCCTCTGATGATGCGTGAGTAGTTTACCACAGACCTACGGGTCCGTAGTTAGTAGCTAGATGGCTTCTTCTGTCTTTTTGATCTTCAATACAATGTTCTCCTAGGTGATCTTCGAGATCTATTTGATGTAATTCTTTTTGTGGTGTGTTTGTTGGGATCCGATGAATTGTGAGTTTATGATCAGATCTATCCATGAATTTTGTTTGAGATTTCTCTGAACTCTTTATGTATGATTATTATAGCCTCGTATTTCTTCTCTGATTTATTGGTTTGGTTTGGCTAACTAGATTGATTTATCTTGCCATGGGAAGAGGTGCTTTGTCACGATTTCGATCTTACGGTGCTCAATCTCAGTGACAGAAAGAGACATGACACACATGTATCATTGCTATTAAAGGTAACAAGATGAGATTTATTGCATACGTGAGTTTATCTTGTCTACATCATGTCATCTTGCTTAAAGCATTACTCCATTTTTCCATGAATTTAATACACTAGATGCATGCTGGATAGCGGTCGATGTGTGGAGTAATAGTAGTAGATGCAGAATCGTTTCGGTCTACTAATCTTGGATGTGATTCCTATATACATGATCATTGCCTTGGATATCATCATAATTATTTGCTTTTCTATCAATTGCCCAACAGTAATTTGTCTACCCATCGTATGCTATTTTTATGAGAGAAGCCTCTAGTGAAAACTATGGCCCCGGGGTCTATTTTCTATCATATATTAAAACCAAAAATACCTTGCTGCAATTTTCTTTTATTTATTTTATTTTGTATTTTTGTTAGATCTATTTATCAAGACCTATACAATTTAATCTTTCTCCTGACCATTGAGGGATTGACAACCCCTCTACGCGTTGGGTTGCGAGTATTTGTTGTTTGTGTGTAGGTGCTATTTACATAGTGTTGCTTGGTTCTCCTACTGGATTGATAACCCTAGGTTCATAACTAAGGGAAATACTTATCTCTACTATACTGCATCACCCTCTCCTCTTCGAGGAAATCCCAACGCAGCTCACAAGTAGTAGGAAGAATTTCTGGTGCCATTGCCGGGGAGACATCATCAACATCTATCAAGTACCTACGCATAAACTTTTAGCTCCTTGCATTTACTTTATTTGTCATTTGCCTCTTGTTTTCATCTCCCCCACTTCTAAAAAGTTTTTACAAAAATACTAAAATATTTTATGTTTGCATTTTTGTTTGCTCTCTTGCTTTATCGCTATGACTAGCATAACTATCCCTCCTTTGTCACCGGATTTTGAAGTTATATACTTCAAACAGAAACAATGAGAAAATTTGAAAGATGCTTGGTATAGATTAATGGAATCTTACCGTGTTTGCACTATAAAACGGGACATGAAAATTTTGCTCCATAATTTTTACGTGGGATTAACCATGTCCCACAGACAACTTTTAGATTTTGCTGCAAAAGGGAATTTTATTGAATGTGATGCCAATACTGCCTATGAAATAATAGAGGGAACATTGGGAGTTCCACCACCACCGAAAGGATTTTCTTTTACTCAAGAGGGGGTTCAAATATTAGATAAATTAGGTGATATGCAGAAAATATGGTTGAATTGTAGAAGTCTAATGAACCCCTTAAAAATATTAGTGGAAACCTCAATCGCATGAATACTCTGCTTACTCTATGTAATAAATGATTGGAAATCCTAGATCTTAAAATGGCTTCATTCCCTGAGAATAATGGGAAATGTAAAGAACCCCCGGGGTTTGAGAAAACCCCTACAAAGATTATCAAAACCAAAGATGACTACACTTGAATCTCTGCATTATGCCTAGCTAGGGGCATAAAACAATAGTGCTAGTTGGGAGGCAACCCAATATTTATCTTTTAAATTTTTGTTTTCCTTCTTGTTCTTTAATAAATATACAATTATGCTACTGTTATGATTGTGTTCTAGTATTTTAATTAGTGTTTGTGCCAAGTAAAGCCTTTAGGATGGTTTGCGTGATAGTTGATTTGATTTTGTGCATTAACAGAAACTTTTGCATCTAGTAGCAGAATTGTTAAAATTCACTGGAGAGCGATAAAATTCTGAATTTTTTACACATGACTGATATACAAATTTTCCACATTGTCATAATCTTTCAGGATTTTTGGAGTCACAAAAGTATGGTTGAAGTTCAGATTACTAAAGACTGTTCTGTTTTTGACAGATTTTGTTTTCGTTGCATTATGTGCTTATTTTGATGAATCTATGGATTGTATCGGGGGGTATAAGCCATGTTAAAGTTAGAATATAGTAGGTATAATGCAATAACAAAATATGAATTGGTTTGCAACAGTACTTAAAGTGGTGATTTGCTTTATTATACTAACGGACCTCACGAAGGTTTTGTTAAGTTTTCTGTGATTGAAGTTTTCAAGTTTTGGGTGAGATCGCGATGGATGAAGGAATAAGGAGTGGCAAGAGTCTAAGCTTGGGGATGCCCGAGGCACCCAATGTAATATTCAAGGACTCCCAAGCAACTAAGCTTGGGGATGCCCCGGAAGGCATCCCCTCTTTCTTCCAACGACCATCGGTAATTTTACTTGGGGCTATATTTTTATTCGTCACATATCATGAGTTTTGTTTGGAGCGTCTTGTATTATATGGGTCTTTGCTTGTTTTGCTTTTTAGTTTGTCACAATCATCCTTGTTGAACACACTTGTTTGAGAGAGCCACCCGCATATCATGATTTGCTAGAATACTCTATGTGTTTCACTTAAATCTTTTGAGCTAGGCAGTTGCTCTAGTACTTCACTTATATCTTTTTAAGCACGGTGGTGGTTATATTTTAAGGAAATAAACTCTCATGCTTCACTTATATTATTTCAAGAGTTGATTTTTTTAAAGAAATATGCTCTCATGCTTCACTTATATTATTTTGAGAGTTAAATTTTTTTAAAGAAATATGCTCTCATGCTTCACTTATATTTTTTTGAGAGTTGAATTTTTCTGAAGAAATACTTATGCTCTCGTGCTTCACTTAGAGCTTTTTGAGAGTTAAAAATAGTAATAGTAATTTGCACAAGTTGTGAATTTGGTCCCAAAGTGATAGATATTCAAGAGGGATATAATAAAAACTTTCATGAAGATCATTGGATATTATAAACTTGATTCCTTGCAATAGTTTTGCGGTATGGAGATAGTAATACGTGAGTCATGTTGGTGAGTAATTATGCTTTAGTAAGAATATTGGTGTTAAGGTTTGTGATTCCCTATGCATACACGTAAAGCCAATAGTTATGCAACGAAGTTATATCCTACTTGTGGTGCATTATTCAGTGTTAATTGTGTTCAATGCTCGTTTATGACCATTTTCATTTTTTGGTTGGTCTCTTCTCAATCTATTTGCTAGCCTTCACTTGTACTAAGTGGAAATACTGCTTGTGCATCCAACTCCTTAAACCAAAGTTGTGCCAAATGAGTCCACCATACCTACTGATGTGGCTTGAAACTGCGTCGGTATTTCCCCAAAGAGGAAGGGATGATGCAGTACAGCTACGGTAGGTATTTCCCTCAGTTGTGAAACCAAGGTATCAATCCAGTGGGAGAACCAAGCAACACTATGTAAACGGTACCTGCACACAAAGAACAAATCCTCGCAGCCCAACGCGTAAGAGGGGTTGTCAATCCCTCCTCGGTAAAAATATAGATTGTTTTGTATGTGTTTGGATAAATAGATCTGAATAAAACCCAAAATAAAAGATGCAAATAAAAAGTGCAGCAAAGCGTTTTTGGGTTTTTAGATAAATAGATCTGAAAACAAATGCGATGAAAAATAGATCGGAAAGCAATATGATAAAAGATAGACCCGGGGGCCGTAGATTTCGCTAGCGGCTTCTCTTGAGAAAATAGCACACGGTGGGTAAACAAATTACTGTTGGGCAATTGATAGAAGATCAAATAATTATGATGATATCCAAGGCAATGATCAATATATAGGCATCACATCCAAGATTAGTAGACTGACTCCTGCCTGCATATACTACTATTACTCCACACATCGACCGCTATCCAACATGCATCCAGTGTATTAAGTTCACGGAGAAACGGAGTAATGCAATAAGAATGATGACATGATGTAGACAAGATCTATTCATGTAGGAATAGACCCCATCTTATTATCCTTAATAGCAATGATACATGCGTACCTCGCTGCCCCTTCTGTCACTGGGAGAGGACACCGCAGGATCGAACCCATCACAAAGCACCTCTTCCCATGGCAAGAAAAATCGATCTAGTTGGCCTAACTAAACCAAAGATTCAAAGAAGAAATACAAGGCTATAAATAATCATGCATATAAGAGATCAAAGAAAACTCAAATAATATTCATGGATATAGATCTAATCATAAACTCAAAGTTCATCGGATCCCAACAAATACACCACAAAAAGAGTTACATCAAATAGATCTCCAAGAGACCATTGTTTAAGAAGCAAAAAGAGAGAGGAAGCCATCTAGCTACTGCCTACGGACCCTTAGGTCTATGGTGGAATACTCACACATCATCGGAGAGGCACCAATGAGGATGATGAACCCCCTCCGTGATGGTGTAGATTGGATATCGTGGTTCTGGAACTTGCGGCGGCTGGAATTGTGTTTCGTCGACCCCCTAGGGTTTCTGGAATATTTGGGAATTTATAGAGCTGAGAGGCGATGCAACGGAGCTATGTGGGCCCCACAACACATCAGGGCACGCCTGGGCCTCCTGGCATGCCCTGGTGGGTTGCGGTTCCCACAGGCCTTCCCTCGTCCACTTCCTTGGCTCCCAAGGTGTCTTATGGTCCAAAAAAACTCCAAAAAGTTTCGTTGCATTTGGACTCCGTTTGGTAATGATATTCTGCAAAGTAAAAAACAAGCAAAAAACAGCAACTAGCACTGGGCACTATGTCAATAGGTTAGTCCCAAAAAATGATATAAAGTTGCTATAAAATGATTGTAAAACATCCAAGAATGATAATATAACAGCATGGAACAATCAAAAATTATAGATACGTTGGAGACGTATCACCTACCTCTATGCAGTGTTTCCTTACCGTTCCAAGTAAATTTGTATGTGCCAACTCTAATATTCAAAATATATTTCCGTTTTGTGTACCTGTACCGCTCATGAAGCGGCAGGGGGTGGCCAATATTTTCCATGCTAGGTATGTTATTCTCAAGATGAGTGTTTATTCACTTGTCATTGCACGAGAGTGTTACAGGTAATAGGAATGCCCAGTCCCGAAATGAAAAAAAATTATATGTTGTTAATAATAAGTTCCTTGGAAAGTGTTGGTATGGAAGGCACCCGTGGATACGGCTAGCCATGGATTGTGTGAGAATGGTGGAAAGGAAATAAACTTTACTTTCTGTTTGGGAACCGCCTATGATTTATCTAGCATGAAAGATATTAGCAATTCTCGGTCGTTTTCGTTGACAGGAAAAGCATGCCTCTCAAAACAATTTTATCTCTCAATTTAAGCTTTGAGCTCTGACACCTCTACAAATCTCTGCTCCCCTCTGCGAAGGGCCTATCTATTTACTTTTATGCAATTTTTATTTTTAAATTTTTAGTCTCCATCTTCTCTTAAAAGCACCAACTAGGGAACACTATTGTCATACTTGTGTATTGGATGTAGTTAATATTTGAGTGCATCTCATGAATGGATCAATGATTGAGCATAATGGGCTAGGGATAACTTTCTTTAGTGTTGATATTTTGAAAGACATGGTTGCTTGTTGATATGCTTGAGTATTGATGTTTCTATGTCAAATTATAGACAATTGCCTTGAATCATTCAAAGTCCAAATGTCCATGCTATAATGAAAAGAATATATGATGAATATGTTAGGTAGCATTCCACATCAAAAATTCTGCTTTTATCATTTACCTACTCGAGAACGAGCAGGAATTAAGCTTGGGGATGCTTGATACGTCTCCAACGTATCTATAATTTTTATTGCTCCATGCTATTATATTATCAATCTTGAATGTTTTATATACATTTACTAGCAACTTTATATCATTTTTTGGGAATAACCTATTAACTTAGTGCCCAGTGTCAGTTGCTGTTTTTTGCTTGTTTTTTACTTTGCAGAATATCAGTACCAAACGAAGTCCAAATGCCACGAAACTTTTTGGAGATTTTTTTTCTGGCTATAAGAGACCCTGGAAGCTTCGAGAGGGAACCAAAAGATGAAAGTGGGGCCTACTAGGCACCAGGGTGCGCCAGGGGCCTCCGGTGTGCCCTGGTGGGTAGTGGGGCCCACGGGCATCGTTTTGACCTACCTCCGCCTCTATAAATACTCTAAAATCCCAAAACCCTCAAGGGAGTCCACGAAATACTTTTTACACTCCCGCAAGTTCCAGAACCACGAGATCCAATCTAGAGGCCTTTTCCGGCACTCTGCTGAAGGGGGCAATGATCACGGAGGGGTTCTTCATCATCCTTGCTGCCCCTCCGATGATGCGTGAGTAGTTTACCACAGGCCTACGGGTTCGTAGTTAGTAGCTAGATGGCTTCTTCTCTCTTTTTGATCTTCAATACAATGTTCTCCTCAGTGTTCTTGGAGATCTATTTGATGTAATTCTTTTTGCGGTGTGTTTGTTGGGATCCGATGAATTGTGAGTTTATGATCAAATCTATCCATGAATATTATTTGAGGTTTCTCTTAACTCTTTTATGCATGATTATTATAGCCTCGTATTTCTTCTCTGGTTTATTGGTTTGGTTTGGCCAACTAGATTGATTTACCTTGCCATGGGAGAGGTGCTTTGTGATGGGTTCGATCTTGCGGTGATCAATCTCAGTGACAGAAAGAGACATGACACGCATGTATCGTTGCTATTAAGGGTAACAAGATGAGTTTATCTTGTCTACATCATGTCATCTTGCTTAAAGCATTACTCCGTTTTCCCATGAACTTAATGCACTAGATGCATGCTGGATAGAGGTCGATGTGTGGAGTAATAGTAGTATATGCAGAATCGTTTCGGTCTACTAATCTTGGACGTGATGCCTATATAAATGATCATTGCCTTGGATAGCATCATAGTTATTTGCTTTTCTACCAATTGCCCAACAGTAATTTGTCTACCCACCGTATGCTATTTTTTATGAGAGAAGCCTCTAGTGAAAACTATGGCCCCCGGGTCTGTTCTCTATCATATATTAAAACAAAAAATACCTTGCTGTAATTTTCTTTTATTTTGTATTTTTTGTTAGATCTATTTATCAAGACCTATACAATTTAATATTTCTCTTGACCGTTCAGGGATTGACAACCCCTCTACGCGTTGGGTTGCGAGTATTTGTTGTTTGTGTGCAGGTGTTGTTTACATAGTGTTGCTTGGTTCTCCTACTGGATTGATGACCTTGGTTTCATAACTGAGGGAAACACTTATCTCTACTGTACTGCATCATCCTCTCCTCTTTGAGGAAATCCCAACGCAGCTCACAAGTAGCATTATGTACTTTACATCAAATTTTCTCCAAACATGCTTCAAACATTGCCTTAACCGGCCATCGGCTTCTGCCTCCCTTGCCATCGGTCGGGGAGTGTTTTCCTACTATGTAATCCGAAATTAACGAAAAATCACTTCGAAGAACCAGGCAATCCAACCATGTGGTGCGAACAGACAAAACACGCTCGGGGAGTTATGTTATATTACTGTTTAACGTAAGAAACATCTTCCGAAGAAAATAGTTCCTCCATGGGTTCCTTTCTTCAGGTTGTCATGTTAACCATAGACGTTTAACCAAATACCCACATTATACAGATAATGTTTACTTCGGGAAAACAACCCCGAATGTCGGTAATGACTACTGATTATTTTCACTTCCTTCATGGCCGACCAATTATGTTCTTAAGAACGCTAGCTTTCGGCTTCACCCGTCTGAGGTACGTACCCGGGTAAACCAGACATAACAATCACAGAGGTGCTTGATGCTTATAATCTGCGTTGGTATTTCCCCGAAGAGGAGAGGATGATGTAGCACATCAGAGGTAAGTATTTTTCCTCAGGTATGAAACCAAGGTTATCAATCTAGTAGGAGAACCAAGCAACACTATGTAAACATCACCTACACACAAACAAAAAAACTTGCAACCCAATGCGTAAGAGGGGTTGTTAATCCCTCAACGGTATTGAGATAGATTAAATTGTATAGGTTTTTATAAATAGATCTAACAAAAATACAAAAAAAATAAAGAAAGAAAAATTGCAGCAAGGTATTTTTGGTTTTAATATGATAGGAAATAGACCCGGGGGCCATAGTTTTCACTAGAGGCTTCTCTCGAGAAAATAGCATACGGTGGGTAAACAAATTACTGTTGAGCAATTGACAGAAAAGTGAATAATTATGATGATATCCAAGGCAATGGTCATGTATATAGGCATCACGTCCAAGATTAGTAGACCGAAGTGATTCTACATCTACTACTATTAATCCACACATCGACTGCTATCCAGCATGCATCTAGTGTATTAAGTTTGTGAAAAATGGAGTAATGCAATAAGAACGATGACATGATGTAGACAAGATAAACTCACGTATGAACAAACCCCATCTTCTTGTTACCCTTAATAGCAATGATACATGCGTGTCATGTCTCTTTCTGTCACTGAGATTGAGCACCGCAAGATCGAACCCATCACAAAGCACCTCTTCCCATGGCAAGATAAATCAATCTAGTTGGCCAAACCAAACCAATAAATCGGAGAAGAAATACGAGGCTACAACAATCATGCATAAAAGAGTTCAACAAGGACTCAATTAATATTCATGGATATAACTGATCATAAACTCACAATTCATCGGATCCCAACAAATACACCGCAAAAAAGAGTTACATCAAATAAATCTCCAAGAACATCGAGGAGAACATTGTATTGAAGATAAAAAAGGGAGAAGAAGCTATCTAGCTACTAACTACGGACCCGTAGGTCTGTGGTAAAGTACTCACACACCATCGAAGAGGCAGCAAGGATGATGAAGAACCCCTCCGTGATCGTTGCCCCCTCCAGCAGAGTGCCGGAAAAGGCCTCTAGATTGGATCTCATGGTTCTGGAACTTGCGGCGGCGGAAAAAGTATTTCGTCGACTCCCCTAGGGTTTTGGGGATTTTAGAGTATTTATAGAGCCAGAGGTAGGACAAGGTGGTTCCCGTGGGCCCCACTACCCACCAGGGCGCGCCAGGGGCCTCTAGCGCACCCTGGTGCCTAGTGGGCCCCACGGGCCACCTCTCGTGGCCTCCAGAAGCTTCCAGGGTCTCTTCTTGCCAGAAAAAATATCCAAAAAGTTTCGTCGTATTTGGACCTCGTTTGGTATTTATATTCTGCAAAGTAAAAAACAAGCAAAAAATAGCAACTGGCACTAGGCACTATGTCAATAGGTCCAAAAAATGATATAAAGTGGCTAGTAAATATATATAAAACATCCAAGACTGATAATATAACAACATGAAACAATAAAAATTTATGGATACGTTGGAGACGTATCAGCATCCCCAAGCTTAATTCCTGCTCGTCCTAGAGTAGGTAAATGTTAAAAACAGAATTTTTTTGATGTGGAATGATGCCTAACATGTTCATCACATATTTTTTTCTTTTGTAGCATGGACATTTGGACTTTAGATGATTCAAAGCAATACTCTATAATTGACATGAGTGTGATGACCCCCGGCTTAATCGTGCACTAATCATACACGTAAATGCGCATGATCAAGCCTAAGGACTCATTTGAAGATATCACAACACAACTCTAAAACATAAATAAAGTCATACAAGCTTTATATTACAAGCCAGGGGCCTCGAGGGCTCGAATACATAAGCTCGCATACAAGCGTCAGCGGAAACATCAGATATTTGAGTACAGATATGAAACAGAAATAGATAAGCCTATAAAAAGGCGGGGCAAAACAAAAGCTACGATCGAAAAGGTGCAGGCCTCTTGCCTGGGACCCTCCGAACCTACTCCTGGTCGTCGGTCAACTCGAAGTAGTAACCACCCTCTGGGTAGTAGTAGCAGTCGTCGACGGGGGCAGCTGCCTCAGGGGCTCCGTCATCTGGTTGCATCAAACGGATATGGGGAAAAAGTGGAAGCAAAGGAACCGTGAGTACTCATCCGAAGTACTCAGCAAGCAAGGATCTACACTACATATGCAACATTATCAAAGAAGGGCTGTATATGTGGACTGGGCTGCAGAAATGCCAGAATAGAGAGAAGGCCTAGTCCTATCAAAGATTAGCATCTTCAGCGGTCTTGCAGCATTAGAAGAGTGTAGAATAGTAGAGCATAAAGTAGTAGTAACATTAAGTATCAACCTCGGCCAGAGATCCTTTCTCGACTCCCTGCGAGAAAGCAATCCCAGAGCCCTAGTATCCATTTCTCATCACAAGTATTCACTTCTAGTTGTATCGATCGGGATACAACTCCGAGCGTCCGTTCCCGAGGATCGGCTATGCATAGATTAGTTCTTCCCTGCAGGGGTGCACCAACTTACCCACCACGCTCGATTAACTCTGGCCGGACACACTTTTCTGGGTCATGCCCGACCTCGGCCAAACGATATGCCGCAACCCGACCTAGGCTTAACAGAGAAGTCAGCACGCCGGACTAAACCTATGCGCCCAGGGGGCTGGGCCCCTCGCCCTGAGCGCTCCTGCATGTTACGTTCACGGCCGAGAGCAGACCTAGCAACCGACACTATCAAGGCGGTTGCTTAACGCGGTCCAACCCGATGCGTGCCGCTCCTTGCTGACGTCCAGTAAGCTTCGGTTGATGCCACGACGCAGAGTGCCCATAACTGTTCCCACGTGATGGTTAGTGCTATCGGGCCAGAGGCCCACTCGGATCAAATATCCAAACCGTTAGTGAATTAGGAGCGTGCGATAATGAGCAGAGACTCACGATCAATGTGACCCCGTCGCCCCGTCTCGAGGACTTGCGGCAAGGGCTAAGAATGCCCGGCCACGCCTCATAATTATCTCGCGGGTACTCTCTCTGGTCACCCGACTACACATCAATTGCATCACTTGCTCGCGCGGGTACCCCTCAGGGCCGACCCGACTTTATCATGGTTCATGGTAAAAGTCATAGTAACTGTGTGTCCAAACACCAAGGGGGAAAACCTGAGGAATCGCCCTCGACGGATCCCACATGATGTAGTCGTCAAGGTGAACTTAGGAGGAATCACCCTCGAGGTTTCACACTTGAGGTGTTGCACGACGGCGTCGTTATCAGGAGTGGAGAAGGAGGAATCACCCTCGATGACCACGTCCAAATAGCTACTCTACAGAGTTAACATCAGAAGTGCTAAACGAGGTATCACCCTCGGCACTCGATAGTAACGCTGCAGTGTCGTACAACTAGGGGGTGATGTGTGGTGCTGGGGTCTGGTTGTTGAGTCTTCTGATGGTCCAGCGGGGCAACCGGGACAAGTGGGGTCACTGGGGTCTCTATCCAGCCTATACTAAGCAGTTTAGGATAAGCAGGTAAGGTATCAATAGCAGGTTACAATAAACAGGCTATGCATCAGAATAGGTAAAGCAGTAGCAGCAGCAATTCTAATGCAAGCACAAGAAAGAAGATATTAGGCGATATAGGCATGTTCAAAAGGGGGGTGCTTGCCTGGTTGCTCTGCGGCAAAGGCAGGGTCGTCAACGGTGTCGTCGGGCTCCTGAGTTGCGTCGGTCTTGGGAACTGTGTCGGTACCGGGGTCTATCGAGAGAAAAGAGGGGGAGAAAACAGATAAATACATAGCAAACATATGCAACACAGAGCATGCTATGCTAACGTGCAGTGCAGGGTTGCCTAAAGACATGTCTAAATCTATTTAGTTATTTTAGGATTAAAGTTGGATTTATTAACCGGTATGTATGCACTATTCATCTACCGGAAATAGGCTAAAAGTTACGGGTTCACCTCCGTAGAGGGTCCCGACACGGAAACAGATAGCACGGCTGGATTCGTCTCGTCGTTCTGAGCAACTTTCATATATAATGTTTTTCGATCTGAGTTACGGTTTAATTTCTATGAATTTTCAAAGTTTTTAGCAATATTCTGGAATTATTTTTAAATCCAGAATGCATAGAAAAGCTGGGTGCACCCGGTGCACTGCGCCCAGAGTGCACCAGAGGGGCTGACAGGTGGGGCCAGAGGCTGAGTCAGCTGTGCACAGTCAGCAGTTGACCCAGTCAGCGTTGACTGGTCAACAGGGTCAACGGGGCCCACATGTCATTGACTGGGACCAGCCCAGTCAGCCGTTTGACTGGTCAACTGGGTCCAGTGGGGCCCAGCTGTCAGCCACTGTTAGTTTAACAGGGTTTTAAACTGATCTAACTACCCTAATAAAGTTGTGGGCCCAGTCTGTCAGTGGGTCAGTTAGTTAGTAATTTAATTAGCACTAATCCTAACGCTACTGTAGCGGGCCCACTTGTCAATGTCTGTTAGGGCGGGGTTAGCTGCTAATGGTCTGGCGTGCGGGACCCACCTGCGTTTAAACGCCGGCGCGCGTCGGAGTTGCTCCGGCGAGCAACAGAGACGGCGGCGCGTCGCGGAAACGGCGCACAGGGGGCGGATCGAGCCGCGGTTGGGCTCATTCGGACGAGTCCGGAGCCGCGCGTGCGATGGAGCAAGCGGCAGCAGCTGGGGTTGACCGAAACGACGGTGGCGACATCGAACGGCGGCGCCGGAATTCGGGTGTTAGCGGCTACGGCGATGTGGTGCACGGTAGGCGACGCTATCTAGCTCGTTCGACTCCTACGGTGACGCTGAGCTCGACTGCGAGCTCCGACGAGCTTGATAGCGGTGCCATTGTCGATGACGAGCTCGGCTATGGCAGCGAGTTCGGCCATGGCGCGATCAGCCGCTACAGGCGCGGGGAAGGGCAGAGGAGAGAGGGGAGAGGAGGAGAAGCTCACCGGGGAGGCACATGAAGGCCCGGTGATGGATTAGGAGCAGTAGCGCGGCCGGAATCAGTGGTGCTCACGGGTGACCGAAACAAAGAGGACGACGACGATCTCGTCGAGCAGAGCTCCCCGGCTCCAGCCTTTGGTCGGGGAGGAAGAGGCGGAGGTCGGCGCTTCGCTTGGACACGGCAGAGGAGTAGCAGGGCGCCGGTGGCCGCGGTGGCGACGGAGGACGGCGGCGAAGGCGCTCGGTAGCGAGGGGGGAAGAGAGGCGAGCGAGCGCTGGGGAGAAGGGAAAATGGGCACTAGGGTTAGGAGGGTTGGCGCGGCGTCACTCTTATCCCCTCTCGGAGCCGCGGGATCAACGATGCGTGCGGCATCGGCGACCAGGGCGGCTGCGGCGTCGACACGAGGAGAGAGGAAGGGGATGACCCCAGGCGGGCCAGGCCGTTACTATAACTGTTGGGCCTTAGTGCATAGTACGCCCGGCCTTTTTCCCAATTTCTTATTTCTATTTTCTGTTAAACCGTCTGTTTTCTATTTCTTTCGCTATCGAATTACTTTTGTAAAATGTGGCACTTGCCTCAATACTTGACATGCAATATTCCTTACTGCCACAAAAAGTTTCAGGGCCATAGGAAGCGGTTAGGCATTTTTAGAAATTGAAAAGGGCAAAATAAATGCTGCTGGACCACTAAAATAAAATCCAGGGGCATTTTGGGATTTCAAAAGAGGTAGGTTTCAACATGGCAATTATTTAGGGAATATTTGCCAAATTATGAACTATTTTAATTGCATGATAAAAGAAGTAAATATTTGATATGCAATTTGAAATTGAATTTGAAGCAAATTTTGGACAAGTGGCATTTGGCTTAGTAAAGTAGGATGACAAGGCCACCATTAGAGGAGGTTTACTGTGGTGTGATGCTGGGGATGTTACAATGAGGACATCAATACTCAAGCATATCAACAAGCAACTATGTCTTTCAAAATATCAACGCCAAAGAAAGCTATCCCTAGCCCATTATGCTCAATCATTGATCCATTCGTGAAACACACTCAAATATTAGCTACATCCAATGCACAAGTATGATAATAGTGTTCCCTAGTTGGTGCTTTATAAGAGAAGATGGAGACTTGATATTTTTTTTGCATAAAAGTAAATAGATAGGCCCTTCGCAGAGGGAAGCAGAGATTTATAGAGGTGCCAGAGCTCATAGCTTAAATTGAGAGATAAAATTGTTTTGAGAGGCATGCTTTTCCTATCAACGAAAATGACTGAGAATTCCCAATATCTTCCATGCTAGATAAATCATAGGCGGTTCCCAAACATAAAATAAAGTTTATTTCCTTTTCCACCATTCTTTCACAATCCATGGCTAGCCATATCCATGGGTGCCTTCCATACCAACACTTTACAAGGAATTTATTATTGACAACATAAGTATTTTTTTTCATTTTGGGGTTGGGCATCCCTATTGCTTGCCACACTCTCGTGCAATGACAAGTGAATAAACACTCATCTTGAGAATAACATACCTAGCATGGAAAATATTGGCCATCCCCTGCCGCTTCATGAGCGATACGGGCACACAAAAAGGAAATTCATTTTGAAAATTAGAGTTGGCACATACAAATTTACTTGGAACGGCATGGAAATACCGCATATAGGTAGGTATGGTGGACTCATTTGGCAAAACTTTGGGTTTAAGGAGTTGGATGCACAAGCAGTATTCCCGCTTAGTACAAATGGAGGCTAGCAAATAGATTGAGAAGCGACCAACCAAGAAACGAAAACGATCATAAACGAGCATTAAACATAACTAACACTGAATAATGCACCACAAGTAGGATGCAACTTCATTGCATAACAATTGACTTTCGTGCTTGCATAGGGAATCACAAACCTTAACACCAATATCGTTACTAAAGCATAATTACTCACCAACATGACTCACATATTACTATCTCCATATCTCAAAACTATTACAAGTAATCAAGTTTATAATATCCAATGATCTTCATGAAAGTTTTTATTATATCCCCCTTGAATATCTATCACTTTGGGACTAAATTCATATATTACCATTACTACTAACAAGCTCTCAAATAAATTTAAGTGAAGCACGAGAGCATAAATTTCTTCAGAATAATTTCCTTTTTCAACTCTCAAAATAATCTAAGTGAAGCATGAGAGCATATTTCTTTAAAATTTACTGCTACTTCTTGAGCTTACGTTGGTTTTTCCCTTGAAGAGGAAAGGGTGATGCAGCACAGTAGAGATAAGTATTTCCCTCAGTTAAGAACCAAGGTATCAATCCAGTAGGAGAAACGCGCAATTCCCCAATAGATGCACCTACACAAACAATCAAACACTTGCACCCAACGCGATAAAGGGGTTGTCAATCCCTTCACGGTCACTTGCAAATGTGAGATCTGATAGAGATATATAAAACTAAATAAAAGATAACTAAATATTTTTGGGTTTTTTGGTTTATAGATCTGAAAATAAAAGATTGCAAAATAGTAGATCGGAAACAAGTATGATGGAAAATAGGCCCGGGGCCATAGGTTTCACTAGAGTCTTCTCTCTTGAAGGCAAATAATACGGTGGGTGAATAAATTACTGTCGAGCAATTGATAGAAAAGCGCAAAGTTATGACGATATCCAAGGCAATGATTATGCATATAGGCATCACGTCCGTGTCAAGTAGACCGACTCCTGCCTGCATCTACTACTATTACTCCACACATCAACCGCTATCCAGCAGGCATCTAGAGTATTAAGTTCATAAAGAATGGAGTAACGCCTTAAGTAAGATGACATGATGTAGAGGAATAAACTCAAGCAATATGATGTAAACCCCATCTTTTTATCCTCGATGGCAACAATACAATACGTGCCTCGCTACCCCTATTATGTCACTGGGTGAGGACACCGCAAGATTGAACCCAAAGCTAAGCACCTCTCCCATTGCAAGAAAAACCAATCTAGTTGGCCAAACCAAACCGATAGTTGGAAGAGAGTTACAAAGATATCAAATCATGCATATAAGAATTCAGAGAAGATTCAAATAATATTCATAGATAAACTAATCATAAATCCACAATTCATCGAATCTCGACAAACACACCGCAAAAGAAGATTACATCGGATAGATCTCCAAGAACATCGAGGAGAACATGGTATTGAGAATCAAAGAGAGAGAAGAAGCCATCTAGCTACTAGCTATGGACCCGTAGGTCTGAGGTAAACTACTCACGCTTCATCAAAAGGGCAATAGGGTTGATGTAGATGCCCTCCGTGATCGAATCCCCCTCTGGCAGGATGCCGAAAAAGCCCCCAAGATGGGATCTCACGCGAACAGAAGGTTGCGGCGGTGGAAAAGTTTTTTCGTGGGTCACTAAGATGGTTTGGGAATATATGTGAATATATAGGAAGAAGAAGTAGGTCAGCGGACTCCCGAGGTGGCCACAAGGTTGGGGGGCGCCCCCCCTAGGGCGCGCCCACCACCCTTGCCGCCGTCTCATGGGTCTTCTGGCTTGGACTCCAAGTCTTCTGGGTGTCTTCTGGTCCAAGAAAAATCATCGCGAAAGTTTTATTCCGTTTGGACTCCGTTTGATATTCCTTTTCTGCGAAACTCTAAAACACGGAAAAAACAGAAACTGGCACTAGGCTCTAGGTTAATAAGTTAGTCCCAAAAATAATATAAAATAGCATATTAATGCATATAAAACATCCAAAACAGATAATATAATAGCATGGAACAGTAAAAAATTATAGATACGTTTGAGACGTATCAAGCATCCCCAAGCTTAATTCCTGCTCGTCCTCGAGTAGGTAAATGATAAAAACAGAATTTTTGATGTGGAATGCTACCTAACATATTTGTCCATGTAATTTTCTTTATTGTGGCATGAATATTCAGATCCATAAGATTCAAAACAAAAGTTTAATATTGACATAAAAACAGTAATACTTCAAGCATACTAATAAAGCAATCATGTCTTCTCAAAATAACATGGCCAAAGAAATTTATCCCTACAAAATCATATAGTCTGGCTATGCTCCATCTTCATCACACAAAGTATTAAATCATGCACAACCCCGATGACAAGCCAAGCAATTGTTTCATACTTTTGATGTTCTCAAACCTTTTCAACTTTCATGCAATACATGAGTGTGAGCCATGGATATAGCACTATAGGTGGAATAGAATATGGTGGTTGTGGAGAAGACAAAAAGAAGGAGATAGTCTCACATCAACTAGGCGTATCAACGGGCTATGGATATGCCCATCAATAGATATGAATGTGAGTGAGTAGGGATTGCCATGCAACGGATGCACTAGAGCTATAAGTGTATGAAAGCTCAAAAAGAAACTAAGTGGGTGTGCATCCAACTCACTTGCTCACGAAGACCTAGGGCAATTTGAGGAAGCCCATCATTGGAATATACAAGCCAAGTTCTATAATGAAAATTTCCCACTAGTATATGAAAGTGCCAACATAGGAGACTCTCTATCATGAAGATCATGGTGCTACTTTGAATCACAAGTGTGGAAAAAGGATAGTAACATTGCCCTTCTCTCTTTGCTCTCATTTTTTTTATTTTGGCTCTTTGGCCTCTTTTTTTCTTTTCTTTTATTTTTCATCTGGAGTCTCATCCCGACTTGTGGGGGAATCATAGCCTCCATCATCCTTTCCTCACATGGGACAATGCTCTAAAAATGATGATCATCACACTTTTATTTACTTACAACTCAAGAATTACAACTCGATACTTAGAACAAAATATGACTCTATATGAATGCCTCCGGCGGTGTACCGAGATGTGCAATGACTCAAGAGTGACATGTATAAAAAATATGAATGGTGGCCTTGCCACAAATACGATGTTAACTACATGATCATGCAAAGCAATATGACAATGATGAAGCGTGTCATAATAAATGGAACGGTGGAAGTTGCATGGAAATATATCTCAGAATGGCTATGGAAATGCCATAATAGGTAGACATGGTGGCTGTTTTGAGGAAGGTATATGGTGGGTGTAATGCACCGGCGAAAGTTGCGTGGTACTAGAGAGGCTAGCAATGGTGGAAGGGTGAGAGTGCGTATAATCCATGGACTCAACATTTCTATTAGCTATCGAAACAAAGTATTAGACGCATGCTCCTAGGGGGATAGATTGGTAGGAAAAGACCATCCCTCGTCCCCGACCACCACTCATAAGGAAGACAATAAATAAATAAATCATGCTCCAACTTCATCACATAACGGTTCACCATACATGCATGCTACGGGAATCACAAACTTTAACACAAGTATTTCTACCAATCCACAATTACTCACTAGTATGACTCTAATATCACCATCTTTATATCTCAAAACAATCATAAGGAATCAAACTTCACATAGTATTCAATGCACTTTATATGAAAGTTTTTATTATATCTTTCTTGGATGCCCATCATATTAGGACTAAATTCATAACCAAAGAAAATTACCATGCTGTTTAGGGAGACTCTAAAAATAATATAAGTGAAGCAAGAGAGTTCAACAATTTCTATAAAATAAAGCCACCTCCGTGCTCTAAAAAGATATAAGTGAAGCACTAGAGCAAAATTGCCTAGCTCAAAAAATATAAGTGAAGCACATAGAGTATTCTAATAAATTCACGATTTAAGCGTGTCCCTCTCAAAATGTGTGTACAGCAAGAATGATTGTGGCAAACTAAAAGGAAAGACTCAAATCATACAAGATGCTCCAAGCAAAACACATATCATGTGGTGAATAAAAATATAGCCTCTAGTAAATTTACCGATAGACGAAGACGAAAGAGGGATGCCTTCCGGGGCATCCCCAAGCTTAGGCTCTTGGTTGTCCTTGAATATTACCTTGGTGTGCCTTGGGCATCCCCAAGCTTAGGCTCTTGCCACTCCTTATTCCATAGTCCATCAAATCTTAACCCAAAACTTGAAAACTTCACAACACAAAACTCAACAGAAAACTCATGAGATCCGTTAGTATAAGAAAATAAAATCACCACTTTTGGTACTGTTGCGAACTCATTATTTATTTATATTGGTGTAATATCTACTGTATTCCAACTTCTCCATGGTTCATACCCTCCGATACTACCCATGGATTCATCAAAATAAGCAAACAACACATAGAAAACAGAATCTGTCAAAAACAGAACAGTCTGCGAAGATCTGAATTGTTCTAAACTTATGTAACTTCAAAAATTATGAAAAAATAGGAAAACATAGGTAATTTGTATATAAATCTTTTGTAAAAAATTCAGGGTGTTTCCACGCTCCAGTGAATTTAAACAATTCTGTTACTGGACGCAAAAGTTTCTGTTTTTCAGCAAGATCAAATCAACTATCACCGTAAGCCATCCCAAAGGTCTTACTTGGCTCAAACACTAATTAAAACACCAAAACACATCTAACCAGAGGATAGATGATAAATTTATTTATAAAAACAGAAAACAAAATTATTGGGTTGTCGCCCAACAAGCACTTTTCTTTAAAGCCTTTTAGCTAGGCATTGATAATTTTAATGATGCTCACATGAAAGACAAGAATTGAAGCACAAAGAGAGCATCATAAAGTACGTGAAAAACACATCTAAGTCTGACATACTTCCTATGCATAGGCATCTTATAGGCAAACAAATTATCAAGGCAAGCAAATCCTAGCATATGCAAAGAAGAAGAAAGAAACAATAGCAAACTCAACATAACGAGAGGTAATGTAGTAACATGAAGATTTCCACAACCATATTTTCCTCTCTCATAATAATTACAAATAGGATCATAATCAAATTCAACAATATAGCTATCACATAAAATTTTCTCTTTATGATCCTCATGCATGCAAAGTTGACACCCTTTCAAAATAGTGGGATCAACATAAAATAAACTCATTACTTCTCCAAGCCCACTTTTATCAAAAATTTCATAAGATCGATCAAACTCCAAAGTAGTGGGACCATTAATTCCTAAAGTTGACACTCTTCCAAACCCACTTTCAATATTATTGCAAACATATTCATCATGAGGCTTAAATAAATTTTCAAGATCATAAGAAGCATTATCACCCCAATCATGATCATTGCAATAAGTAGCGGACATAGCAAAACTAGCATCCCCAAGCTTGGGGTTTTGCATATTATTAGCACAATTGACACTAATAGAATTTATAATAACATCATTGCAATCATGCTTTTGATTCAAGGAACTATCAAGTATGGGTGCAATAGCAATAATCTCATGTTTAACATAAGGAACTATAGCAAATTCATCTCCATAAATATTGGCATCATGGCCATAAGAATAGCAAGCATCATGTTCATCAAGGGATATTTCAATCAAATCATCGAAATCATAATTATCTATAGATTCATGCATATCATTATTTTCTTCCAAAGCAACGGTCATTCTCTCAATAAATTCCTTAACATAGGCATTGTGAGCATAGTTTTCATAACAATATTTAAGTATGTCAAAATTTTCAGATTTGTAGAGAGTAATATCATACTTTTCAATCAAAGAAGCAACTTCATAAGCACCCTTAAAAGCAACAAATTCTTTAATTTGTTCGATATCATAGTAACTATAAACACCATTTTCATAAGAAGATAAGATTTCATTATCATTAAACTCACATCGGTAGGGAATGTGTTTTTTAGGGTTCTTAGAGCAACAAGTAAAATCACAAAGTTCACAAAGATTCCAAGCATAACACAGCAAACCATTTATTTGATTCCATAAGAGACTCCCTTTTTCAGACAAACGGTGACGCACAAAATGAGCATGCTCATCTAAAGATTTTCCCTCAACTAAACTAGTTGGGGTTTCAGCACGAGCACATATGGATCGAAGATGATCCAAGTAGAAAACTTTAAGTGGATCCATAAACCTTTTTGTTTCTGATTTTTCAATAAACACACAATTATACCAAGCAAACAAGCAAATGAGCCAAGTAAGACATAAAGGCAAACGAAAAGACGAACGAAAGAAGGGCGAATAAAAAGGCAAATCTTTTTGTGTTTTTCTGAAAATCATTTTAGAGGTGGGGGAGAGGAAAACAAGGGGCAAATGGCAAATAATGTAATGCAAGAGATGAGAGTTTATGATGGGTAGTTGGTAGGCTTGACGTAGATCTCCCCGGCAACGGCGCCAGAAATTCTTCCTGCTACTTCTTGAGCTTGCGTTGGTTTTTCCCTTGAAGAGGAAAGGGTGATGCAGCAAAGTAGAGATAAGTATTTCCCTCAGTTAAGAACCAAGATATCAATCCAGTAGGAGAAACGCGCAAGTCCCCAATAGATGCACCTACACAAACAATCAAACACTTGCACCCAACGCGATAAAGGGGTTGTCAATCCCTTCACGGTCACTTGCAAAGGTGAGATCTGATAGAGATAGATAAAACTGAATAAAAGATAACTAAATATTTTTGGGTTTTTTTGGTTTATAGATCTGAAAATAAAAGATTGCAAAATAGTAGATCGAAAACAAGTATGATGGAAAATAGACCCAGGGGCCATAGGTTTCACTAGAGGCTTCTCTCTTGAAGGCAAATAATACGGTGGGTGAACAAATTACTGTCAAGCAATTGATAGAAAAGCCCAAAGTTATGACGATATCCAAGGCAATGATTATGCATATAGGCATCACGTCCGTGTCAAGTAGACCGACTCCTGCCTGTATCTACTACTATTACTCCACACATCGACCGCTATCCAGCATGCATCTAGAGTATTAAGTTCATAAAGAACGGAGTAACGCCTTAAGTAAGATGACATGATGTAGAGGAATAAACTCAAGCAATATGATGTAAACCCCATCTTTTTATCCTCGATGGCAACAATACAATACGTGCCTCGCTACCCCTACTATGTCACTGGGTGAGGACACCGCAAGATTGAACCCAAAGCTAAGCACCTCTCCCATTGCAAGAAAAACCAATCTAGTTGGCCAAACCAAACCGATAGTTCGAAGAGAGTTACAAAGATATCAAATCATGCATATAAGAATTCAGAGAAGATTCAAATAATATTCATAGATAAACTGATCATAAATCCACAATTCATCGGATCTCGACAAACACACCGCAAAAGAAGATTACATCGGATAGATCTCCAAGAACATCGAGGAGAACATGGTATTGAGAATCAAAGAGAGAGAAGAAGCCATCTAGATACTAGCTATGGACCTGTAGGTCTGAGGTAAACTACTCACGCTTCATCGGAAGGGCAATAGGGTTGATGTAGATGCCCTCCGTGATCGAATCCTCCTCCGGCAGGATGCCGGAAAAGGCCCCAAGATGGGATCTCACGGGAACAGAAGGTTGCGGCGGTGGAAAAGTTTTTTCGTGGCTCCCTCTGATGGTTTGGGAATATATGTGAATATATAGGAAGAATAAGTAGGTCAGGGGACTCTCGAGGTGGCCACAAGGTAGGGGGGCGCCCCCACCTAGGGCGCGCCCTCCACCCTTGCCGCCGCCTCGTGGGTCTTCTGGCTTGGACTCCAAGTCTTCTGGTCCAAGAAAAATCATCGCGAAAGTTTTATTCCGTTTGGACTCCGTTTGATATTCCTTTTCTGCGAAACCTAAAACAAGGAAAAAACAGAAACTGGCACTGGCACTGGGCTCTAGGTTAATAAGTTAGTCCCAAAAATAATATAAAATAGCATATTAATGCATATAAAACATCCAAAACAGATAATATAATAACATGGAACAGTAAAAAATTATAGATACGTTGGAGACGTATCATTTACCAACTCTCAAAATAATCTAAGTGAAGCGTGAGAGCATTTCTTCAAAAATTAAACCACCACTGATTCGTCTCCAACGTATCTATAATTTTTGATTGTTCCATGCTATTATATTATATATCTCGGATGTTTTATATGCATTTATATGCTATTTTATATCATTTTTTGGGACTAACCTATTAACCTAGTGCCCAGTGCCAGTTTCAGTTTTTTCCTTGTTTTTGACTTTTACAGAAAAGGAATACCAAACGGAGTCCAAACGGAATAAAACTTTATGGTGATTTTTCTTGGACCAGAAGAAACCCACGGGACTTGGAGAGGGGGCCACAAGCCATAGGGGGGCGCCCCCAGGGCTTATGGGCCGCTCGGAGACCTTCCAACCATAATTCCATCACTATATATTCTAAAATATCCCCCCTATACCAGAGGGCACAACAAAAATACTTTTTCGCCGCCGCAAGCCTCTGTTCTCGTGACATCCCATCTTGGGACCTTTTCCAGCACTCAGCCAGAGGGGGATTTGACCACGGAGGGCCTCTACACCAACCTTGCTGCCCTTCCGATGATGTGTGAGTAGTTTACCACAGACCTACGGGTCCATAGCTAGTAGCTAGATGGCTTCTTCTCTTTCTTTGATTTTCAATACAATGTTCTCCTCGATGTTCTTGGAGATCTATTCGATGTAATACTTTTTGCGGTGTGTTTGTTGAGATCCGATGAATTGTGGATTTATGATCAAATTATCTATGAATATTATTCGAGTCTTCTCTGAACTCTTTTATGCATGATTAAGATATCTTTGTATTTCTCTTCGAACTATCAGTTTGGTTTGGCCAACTAGATTGGTTTTTCTTGCAATGGGAGAGGTGCTTAGTTTTGGGTTCAATCTTGCAGTGTCCTCACCCAGTGACAGAAAGGGTAGCGAGGCACGTATTGTATTGTTGCCATCAAGGATAAAAAGATGGAGTTTATATCATATTGCTTGAGTTTATCCCTCTACATCATGTCATTTTGCTTAAAGCGTTGCTCTGTCCTTATGAACTTAGTACTCTAGATGCAGGCAGGAGTCGGTCGATGTGTGGAGTAATAGTAGTAGATGCAGAATTGTTTCGGTCTACTTGTCACAGACGTGATGCCTATATTCATGAGCATTGCCTTAGATATCATCATAATTATGCGCTTTTCTATCAATTGCTCAACAGTAATTTGTTTACCCACCGTATGCTATCCTCAAGAGAGAAGCCTCTAGTGAAACCTATGGCCCCCGGGTCTATTTTCCATCATATATTTTCAGATCTATAAAACCAAGAACCCAAAAATACCTTGCTGCAATTTATTTATATTTACTTTATTTTGCCTTTTATTTTTTCTTTTATACCTATCTCTATTAGATCTCACTCTTGCAAGTGATCGTGAAGGGATTGACAACCCCCTTTTCGTGTTGTGTGCAAGTGTTTGTTAGTTTGTGCAGGTGCATCTATTGGGGACTTACTTGTGCCTCCTACTGGATTGATACCTTGGTTCTTAACTAAGGTAATACTTATCTCTATTCTGCTGCATCACCCTTTCCTCTTCAAGGGAAAAATCAACGCAAGCTCAAGAAGTAGCAGGAATAATTTCTGGCGCCGTTGCCGGGGAGGTTCTACATCAAGCCTACCGAGTACCTATCATAAACTCTCATCTCTTGCACTTACATTATTTGCCATTTGCCTCTCGTTTTTCTCTCCCCCACTTCAAAAACGTTTTCAGAAAAACACAAAAATATTTGCCTTCTTTTCGTTCATCTTTTCGTTTGCTTGTGTGCTAGATTGCTTTCTTGCCTTTATGGCTCAACCCAAGATCCTTGATCCGTACTATAGAAAGTTGGAGGAAATTGAAAACAATACAAAAAGCTTCATGTCCTTACAATTCGAGCATCATAGTTTCTTTAGGAACGAACTTAAAGAACAAAACACTATGATTGAGTATATTAATAAAGAGCTTGATGATGTTAATAAGGAAATATGTGGTCTTAAATCCCAATTTGCTCATATTGAAAATTTAGTAGGCCAAATTTCCGATAAGCAAACCACTTTAGTAAATAAGATGGCTGCTAAACAGGAGTCTTTTAATAATGATGAAGATCTTAAAGTGATTGGTGTGACTCCTATTGAATCTTTGTTTTCTATTATAAAACTTGATAAATATGGGACTTTAGCTAGAAGGCGTCCCAATAATTTGGAGGGTGAAGATCTTAATGAAAAAATTGATAAAAGTGGGATTGGCGAGGTCAAAACTTTAAGTAGTGATGAACCCACTCTTTTGGATTTCAAGGACTTTAATTATGATAATTGTTCTTTGATTGATTATATTTCCTTGTTGCAATCCATGCTTAATTCACCTCATGCTTATAATCAAAATAAGGCTTTTACTAAACATATTGTTGATGCTATGATGAAATCTTTTGAAGAAAAACTTGAGTTGGAAGTTTCAATCCCTAGAAAGCTTTATGATGAATGGGAACCTACTATTAAGATTAAAATTAAAGATTATGAGTGCAATGCTTTGTGTGATTTGGGTTCTAGCGTTTCCACGATTCCAAAAACTCTATGTGATGTGCTAGGTTTCCATAAATTTGATGATTGTTCTTTGAATTTGCATCTAGCGGATTCCACTATTAAGAAACCTATGGGAAGGATTAATGATGTTCTTATTGTCGTAAATAGGAATTATGTGCCTATAGATTTTATTGTGCTTGATATAGATTGCAATCCTACATGTCCTATTATTCTTGGTAGACCTTTCCTTAGAAGGACAGGTGCAATTATTGATATGAAAGAAGGAAACATTAGATTTCAATTTCCGTTAAGGAAGGGCATGGAACACTTTCCAAGAAATAAAATTAAGTTGCCATATGAATCTATTATGAGGGCCACTTATGGATTGCATACCAAAAATGACAATACCTAGATCTATGCATTATGCCTAGCTAGGGAAGTTAAACAATAGCGCTTGTTGGGAGGCAACCCAATTTTATTTTGTTTTTTTTTGTTTTTGCTCCAGTTTTCAATAAATACACATTATTACTTCTATAGTAATTGTGTTTTAGTGTTTTAATTAGTGTTTGAGCCAAGTAAGACCTTTGGGATGATCTATGGTGATAGTTGATTTGATTTTGCTAAAACAGAAAGTTTTGCATCCAGTAGCAGAATTTTAATACTAATTCACAGAAGCGACGAAAACTTCTGAATTTTTTTACACAAGATTGATATACAAATTTCTATGTTTTCCTAATTTTTCATAATTTTGGAGTTACAGAAGTATGAGAACAATTCAGATCTTCGCAGACTGTTTTATTTTTGACAGATTATGTTTTCTTTGTGTTGTTTGCTTATTTTGATGAATCAATGGGTAGTATCGGGGGGTATGAACCATGGAGAAGTTGGAATACAGTAGGTATAACACCAATATAAAATTAGAATGAGTTCACAACAGTACCTACAGTGGTGATTTATTTTATTATACTAACGGATCTTATGAGTTTTCTGTTGAGTTTTGTGTTGTGAAGTTTTCAAGTTTTGGGTATAGTTTTGATGGACCACGGAATAAGGAGTGGCAAGAGCCTAAGCTTGGGGATGCCCAAGGAACCCCAAGGTAATATTCAAGGATCCCCAAGCATCTAAGCTTGGGGATACCCCGGATGGCATCCCCTCTTTTGTCTTCAATCCATCGGTAAATTTACTTGAGGCTATATTTTTATTCACCACATGATATGTGTTTCTCTTGGAGCGTCTTGTATGATATGAGTCTTTGCTTTTTAGTTTGCCACAATAATCCTTGTTGTACACACCTTTTGAGAGGAACACACATTAATCATGAATTTATTAGAATACTCTATGTGCTTCACTTATATCTTTTGAGCTAGGTAGTTGCTCTAGTGCTTCACTTATATCTTTTTAGAGCACAGCGGTGGTTTTATTTTATAGAAGTTGTTGAACTCTCATGCTTCACTTATATTATTTTGAGTCTTAAAAACAGTATGTTGCTTAGGTTATGAATTTGGTCCTAATGTGATGGGTATCTGTAACACCCCATGTCATTAGCCACAGTGATAACTTTTGATAATGACAAGTCAGCTAGATTAACAGTGCATAATCATCATTTACATCATATTGCATTTCAACTCCTAGTTCAAATTTCAATTAAATTCAAAGTGGAAAATAAAGGTTGTTCAAACACAGAAACTAAAATGTTCATTAGATAACCAATATTCCAGAGACAATTCTAAAATTGTAACCAACATTATTGGAATTGGATAAGTGGCTCTAACAACATCAAGCAGTAGCAAACAGCCACCTATAATAACCTTTTATTTAATCTAAATTAAATATTATGTTTTGCCCAAACTAGTTTTTGGTGTTAGGATATAATGCACTGTGATTTATGAACTAGGTCACACTTTTTACAAAATTCATTTAGTGCCCAAACAATTAACAAAACAGAGTTAAAAGGGAAACAGAAAAAGGAAAATAGAAAAAGGCCTAAAGCTCTACTGTGCACTTAGGCCTGTTGCTATAGCGCGGCCCAGCCCACTCCGCGCCATCCCCCACCTCCCGCACTGCTCACTGCCCCGCTGTCGAACACCCCGCGCCCACACGCGCGCGCGCACCCAGCCCCCCCTCGCTCGCCGCTCGACAGCGCGTTGCCGCGCGCGCTGGGGATAAGAGCAGCTCCCCGCTCCCCCTGGCGAACCCTAGCCACCGTTTCCTCCCGCTCTCCCTCGTTCCCCACCTCGCCCGAGCGCCGCCACGGCCGTGGTCCCATGAAGCACGCGGCCACCGGCCCTCACGCGCCTTGCCGACGCGCTCACCAGCTCTGCCGTTGTCCCCTACGCCGCCTGCTACCTCGGGCTGGAGCTCGGAGCCCCTGCAGCGACCGCGGCGACCTCATCTTCCTCCCCGGCTCCGTCGTCTTCATCGCCGGATTCTGCCGCCCTCCGACCACCACCGGCTTCACCGGGCCTTCCCAGCAATGTCAGTGAGCCCTTCCCTCTTTCCCCTCATTCCCCGCGCTCGATTTCGAGCTCTGGCGCCCGCTACACCGTCGCCCGATGCCCACCGCCGCGGACCTCATCGCCGGCGACCGTCCGGCGACCATTTGGTCCCTTGCTGCTATCCATCCTGCTCGCCGTGCCTCGTAGAACCTCCCTAGCGCTTCGCCTCGTCCATTTGCACACCGATGCGAGTAACACGAGCACCACCCGAACGGCTCGCCACCGGCGTCGTCGTAGCGCTCGCCCCCGACCACCCCAGCTGCTTCGACCGCCGCCATCCGACGCACCACCGTCTTGCCGTTCGAACGCGCCTAACGGCGCCCAAAATGGTGCCCTGTGCGCGAAATCCGACCACACCCGAGGCCGCACCGCCGTGAAACGCGCTCGTCGGCGAGATTCCGGCGAGTCGCCGGCCACCGCTGACATGGGCTGATGTGTGGGACTCCCTGTGTCGCTGACGGATGGGTCCCGTTGACCCGTTGACCCCAGTCAACGCTGACTGGGCTGGCCCCTGTCTATGACATGTGGGCCCAGTCAATTAAATAAATTTAAATAAATAGCTAATTAGTTAATTAAAATCCTAAACACTCACTGACAGTAGGCCCCACCTGCTAATTAGGATTAATTAGTTTAATCTAACTCTGTTTTATTAGCCCTGTCACTGACATGTGGGTCCCACTGGACCCACCTGTCAGGTTTGACCCCGGTCAGCCCCAGTTGACCTGCTGACATCACTCTGATGTCATGCTTGCATCATCATACACTATTCTAGATAATGTTGGATTAAATGATTAAATAAAATTCCAGAAAATCAATTAAACTTAGAAAATCATATAAAATAATATGTAGCTCCGATGAAAATAATTTATATATGAAAGTTGCTCAGAATTTCGATACGAATCTGAATATGCCCTCCGTATTCCTGTCAGATGCCCCTAGCTAGATGAACATGGAACTTTTAGACCGATTTCAATAAATGAATAGTGCCCAACTTTAATTAAATAAATCCGAATAAATTCCTAAATTAACTAACTCATTTAGTTAGGCAGTAGAACACCTCTGCATAGCATTTAGGCATGTCATACATATTGTTTGCATTTTTTCCGTGGATTTATTGTTTCTCTCCCCCTCCTTCTCTCTCGATAGACACCGAGACCGACGACGTTGCAGCTGGGTACGACTACGCTACAGACGAGCAGCCCATTGACGACCCCTCTTTCTTACCAGAGCAACCAGGCAAGCCCCCCCTTGAGCATCTAGATATCGCCCATTCCATTTCTCATGCTTGCATTAGATTTGGCTACTGTTAATGTTTGCTCCTATTCTGATGCATAGCCTGCTTTTGTAACCTGTTTAATGTTACCTTACCTGCCTATGTTAAACTGCTTAGTATAGGTTGGTAGTGAACCATCAGTGACCCCCACCACCTTACCCTTGCTGCCCCTGGTTGATCATCGATGACTCAATCAATGTGATCGTCGACCAGAGACTGACACATCACTTCACCCCCCCCCTTAGTTGTACGACTCTGCATAGTTACTATCGAGTGCCGAGGGTGATACCTCGTAACGCACTCCTGATGGATACTCTGCAGTATATCTGTTCGATCGTGGTCATCGAGGGTGATTCCTCCTTCTCCACTTCTGATACGACTCTGTCGTGCAACCCCTCAGTGTGAACCTCAAGGGTGATGCCTCATTCGTTCACCCTGATAATTTCATCGAGTGGAATCCACCGAGGGTGATTCCTCGGGGTTTTCCCCCTGGATGTTATGACCACATGGTTACTTTGACCTTTGTTACAGGCGGGACGACCCTGATGGGTACCCGCTGGGGATCTATGATGTTGGGTGTGCCGGAAGGGCACTCGAGTGTGATATTGTGGCGGAGCTTCAGAAACTCTGATTGTCTCCGCATGTTACTAAATGAGCATATCGGATTTGGCTGTTTGAGCTGAGTGGGTCGACGTGCCCTATACACACTACCACCACACAGGATAATGGTTATGGGGCCCTCTGTGATGTACGTTTCTCCCGAAAGCTCTTCAGACGTCACGTTTCACCGTGCGGGCTGATCGCCGGGAATGGGCTGGATACTTCACTGACGAGTTTAGTGTCGCGCTTGCACCCCGGCCAGCCACGCAACGCGCAGGGTGCCCAGGGCGATGGCCCAAGACCTCTGGGTGCATAGGTTAGTCCGGCGTGCTGACCTCTCTGCTGAGCCTAGGTAGGGCGCTGCTTCGTGTTGATCTCCCGAGGCCGGGCATTACCCAGCAAGTGTGTCCAGCCAGAGGTGACCGAGCATGTTGGGTAACAGTAGTGCACCCCTGCAGGGAAGAATGATCTATCGATAGCCGGTCCTACGGTAAAGGACGCTTAGTTTGTGTATCCCGATCTACTACTTGAACTGGATACTTGATAATTAATTGAAGCTTCGGGATCGCTTTCTCGCAGGGAGTCGAGGAAGGATCTCTAGGCTTTGCTTCAACATGTTTGCTTAATAAAATGCTATTCTACTCTCTCCTATTGCTGCAAGATGGTGGCTCGTGAAGATGTTTGAAGATGCTAGTCTTTGATAGGACTAGGCCTTCTCTCTATTCTGGCATTTCTGCAGCCCAGTCCACATATACAGCCTTTCCTCTTTGATAATGTTGCATATGTAGTGTAGATCCTTGCTTGCTGAGTACTTCAGATGAGTACTCACGGTTGCTTTGTTACTTCTTTTTCCCCATATTCCCCTACTTGATGATACATCAGACGATGGAGCCCCGGAGCCAGATGCCACCTTAGGAGCTTACTACCAGGAGGGTCCCGACGACACTTACTATTGGATCGAGCCAACCGACCAGGAGTAGGATCGGAGGCTCCCAGGCAGGAGGCCTTCACCTTTCGATCTAGAGTCATTGTTTGTGCTAGCCTTCTTAAGGCCAAACTTGTCTAACTATGTCTGTACTCAGATATTATTTGTATGACTGACTTATGTATTCGGATCCTCGTGATCCCTGGTCTGTAATATTGTGGATCTCCGTTTATTTGTGTTAGAGTTGTGTTGTGATATCTTCCCGTGAGTCCCTGTGCTTGATCGTGCATGTTTGCGTGTATGATTAGTGCACGATTGAGTCGGGGGCGTCAAAGTATCCAAGAGGGATATAGTAAAAACTTTCATAAAGAGCATTGAATAGATGAGAAGTTTGATTCCTTGCAATTGTTTTGAGATATAAAGATGGTGATATTAGAGTCATGCTAGTGAGTAATTGTGGATTGGTAGAAATACTTGTGTTAAGGTTTGTGATTCCCGAAGCATGCACGTATGGTGAACCGTTATGTGATGAAGTCGGAGCATGATTTATTTTTTGATTGTCTTCCTTATGAGTGGCGGTCGGGGATGAGCAATGGTCTTTTCCTACCAATCTATCCCCCTAGGAGCATGTGTATTAGTACTTTGCTTCGATGGCTAATAAATTTTTGCAATAAGTATGTGAATTCTTTATGACTAATGTTGAGTCCATGGACTATACGCACTCTCACCCTTCCACCATTGCTAGCCTCTCTAGTACCGCGCAACTTTCGCCGGTGCATTAAACCCACCATATAACCTTCCTCAAAACAGCCACCATACCTACCTATTATGGCATTTCCATAGCCATTCCGAGATATATTGCCATGCAACTTCCACCGTTCCGTTTATTATGACACATACCATCATTGTCATATTGCTTTGCATGATCATATAGTTGGCATAGTATTTGTGGCAAGGCCACCATTCATATTTTTTTTATACATGTCATGCTAGATCATTGCACATCCCGGTACACCGCCGGAGGCATTCATATAGTCATATCTTTGTTCTAGTATCGAGTTGTAATTCTTGAGTTGTAAGTAAATAAAAGTGTGATGATCTTCATTATTAGAGCATTGTCCCATGTGAGGAAAGGATGATGGAGGCTATGATTCCCCCACAAGTCGGGATAAGACTCCGGACAAAAAAAAGGGGCCAAAGAGCCCAAACAAAAAAATGAGAGAAAAAGAGAGAAGGGACAATGTTACTATCCTTTTTTCCACACTTGTGCTTCAAAGTAGCACCATGTTCTTCATGATAGAGAGTCTCCTATGTTGTCACTTTCATATATTACTAGTGGGAATTTTTTGTTATAGAACTTGGCTTGTATATTCCAATGATGGGCTTCCTCAAATTGCCCTAGGTCTTCATGAGCAAGCAAGTTGGATGCGCACCCACTTAGTTTTCTTTTGAGCTTTCATACACTTATAGCTCTAGTGCATCCTTTGCATGGCAATCCCTACTCACTTGCATCGATATCAATTGATGGGAATCTCCATAGCCCATTGATTTGCCTAGTTGTGAGACCTTCTCCTTTTTTGTCTTCTCCACAACCTCCACCATACTCTATTCCACCTATAGTGCTATATCCATGTCTCACACTCACGTATTGCGTGAAAGTTGAAAAAGCTTGAGAACATTAAAAGTATGAAACAATTGCTTGGCTTGTCATCGGGTTTGTGCATGATGAAATACTTTGTGTGATGAAGATGGAGCATAGCCAGACTATATGATTTTGTAGGGATAACTTTCTTTGGCCATGATATTTTGAGAAGACATGATTGCTTTATTAGTATGCTTGAAGTATTATTGTTTCTATGTCAATATTAAACTTTTGTTTTGAATCTTATGGATCTTAATATTCATGCCACAATAAACAAAATTACATTGATAAATATGTTAGGCAGCATTCCACATCAAAAATTCTGTTTTTATCGTCTACCTAGTCGAGGACGAGCAGGAATTAAGCTTGGGGATGCTTGATATGTCTCCAACATATCTATAATTTTTGATTGTTCCATGCTATTATATTATCTATCTCGGATGTTTTATATGCATTTATATGCTATTTTATATCATTTTTTGGGACTAACCTATTAACCTAGTGCCCAGTGTCAGTTTCTGTTTTTTCCTTGTTTTTGACTTTTACAGAAAAGGAATACCAAACGGAGTCCAAATAGAATAAAACTTTACGGTGATTTTTCTTGGACCAGAAGAAACCCACGAGACTTGGAGAGGAGGCCAGAAGCCCTAAGAGGAGGCCACAAGCCGTAGGGACGCGCCCCAGGGGGGCCCTTAGGGCTTGTGGGCCCCTCGGAGGCCTTCCAACACTAATTCCACCACCAGATATTCTCAAATACCCCCCTATACCAGAGGGCACACCAAAAATACTTTTCCGCCGCCGCAAGCCTATGTTCTCATGAGATCCCATCTTGGGCCTTTTCTGGCACTCCGCCGGATGGGGATTCGATCATGGAGGGCCTCTACACCAACCTTGCTGCCCTTCCGATGATGTGTGAGTAGTTTAGCACAGACCTATGGGTCCATAGCTAGTAGCTAGATGGCTTCTTCTCTCTCTTTGATCTTCAATACAATGTTCTCCTTGATGTTCTTGGAGATCTATTCGATGTAATTTTCTTTTGCGGTGCGTTTGTTGAGATCCGATGAATTGTGGGGTTATGATCAGATTATCTATGAATATTATTTGAGTCTTCTCCGAACTCTTTTATGCATGGTTAAGATATCTTTGTATTTCTCTTCGAACTATCGGTTTGGTTTGGCCAACTAGATTGGTTTTTCTTGCAATGGGAGAGGTGCTTAGTTTTGGGTTCAATCTTGCGGTGTCCTCACCCAGTGACAGAAAGGGTAGCGAGGCATGTATTGTATTGTTGCCATCAAGGATAAAAAGATGGGGTTTATATCATATTGCTTGAGTTTATCCCTCTACATCATGTCATCTTGCTTAAAGCGTTGCTCTGTTCTTATGAACTTAATACTCTAGATGCAGGCAGGAGTCGGTCGATGTGTGGAGTAATAGTAGTAGATGCAGAATCGTTTCGGTCTACTTGTCATAGACGTGATGCCTATATTCATGATCATTGCCTTAGATATCATCATAACTATGCGCTTTTCTATCAATTGCTCAACAGTAATTTGTTTACCCACCATATGCTATCTTCAAGAGAGAAGCCTCTAGTGAAACCTATGGCCCCCGGGTCTATTTTCCATCATATATTTTCAGATCTATAAAACCAAAAACCCAAAAATACCTTTCTGCAATTTATTTATATTTATTTTATTTTACCTTTTATTTATCTTTTATACCTATCTCTATTAGATCTCACTCTTGCAAGTGACCTTGAAGGGGTTGACAACCCCTTTTTCGCGTTGTGTGCAAGTGTTTGTTAGTTTGTGCAGGTGCATCTATTGGGGACTTGCTTGTGCCTCCTACTGGATTGATACCTTGGTTCTTAACTGAGGGAAACTTATCTCTACTTTGCTGCATCACCCTTTCCTCTTCAAGGGAAAAATCAACGCAAGCTCAAGAAGTAGCAATCACCATGCTCAAAAAGATATAAGTGAAGTACTAGAGCAATTCCATAGCTCAAAAAGTTTAAGTGAAGCACATAGAGCAATTCTAACAAATCATAGCATCATTATGGCTCTCTCAAATAGGTGTGTCCAGCAAGGATGATTGTGACAATCTAAAAATCAAAACAAGCAAAGACTCTTATAATACAAGACCCTCCAAGCAAAACTCATGATATGTGACGAATAAAAATATAGCTCCAAGTAAAATTACGGATGGTCGTTAGAAGAAAGAGGGGATGCCTTCCGGGGCATCCCCAAGCTTAGTTACTTGGTACTCCTTGAATATTACCTTGGGGTGCCATGGGCATCCCCAAGCTTAGGCTCTTTTCACTCCTTATTCCTTCATCCATCATGATCTCACCCAAAACTTGAAAACTTCAATCACACAAAACTTAACAAAACCTTCGTGAGATCCGTTAGTATAATAAAACAAATCACCACTTTAAGTACTGTTGCAAACCCATTCATATTTTGTTATTGCATTATACCTACTATATTCTAACTTTACCATGGCTTATACCCCCCAATACAATCCATAGATTCATCAAAATAAGCACACGATGCAACAAAAATAGAATTTGTCAAAAAATAGAACAATCTGTAGCAATATGAATATTGACTATACTTCTGTAACTCAGAAAAATCTAAACAATTAGGACAACGTGGGCAATTGGTATATCAATCATGTGTAGAAAATTAAGAATTTTATAACGCTCTAGTGAATTTTAACAATTCTGCTACTGGACGTGAAACCTTCTGTTTTCCAACAGAATCAAGTCAAGTATCACCCAAACCATCCTAAAGGCTTTACTTGGCACAAACACTAATTAAAACATAAAAAACACAATCATAACAGAAGCGTAATTGTGCAAACACACAAGAATAGAAATAAAAAGTAAAAAATATTTTATTCATTGGGTTGCCTCCCAACTAGATCTATTGTTTTATGCCCCTAGCTAGGCATAATGCATAGATTCAAGTATTATCTTCTTTGGTTTCCAACTCCTCAATCACACAACCATAATTCCTTAGAGATCTAGCATGCATATTTTCAATGATTACGCTCCTAGGGATAATGTTAAAGAATTCACTCTTGCAAATAGGTTTCTTTATCAATTCAGCAAAGTCGGGATAAACACTAATCATTTTAAGATCTTCATTGTTGCTACTAGAAGTGGCACCCTTGTTCTTAGGAGCATGGGTAGATTTGCAATTCTTACTAGGAGGATTTTTTCAATAGTTTTGGTGGAAGATAAAACTGAGCTCAAGTTACTAAAAATTTCTTCCAATTTATCAATCCGAGCAGGGCTTGATGTCGCTTGAAACTGCATCGGTATTTCCCCAAAGAGGAAGGCATGATGCAGTACAGCTACTGTAGGTATTTCCCTCAGTTGTGAAACCAAGGTATCAATCCAGTAGGAGAACCAAGCAACACTATGTAAACGGTACCTGCACACAAAGAACAAATACTTGCAACCCGACGCGTAAGAGGGGTTGTCAATCCCTCCACGGTAAAAAGATAGATAAATTTGTGTTAGATTGGATAAATAGCTCTCGATAAAACATGAAATAAGATAAGTAATAAAAAAGTGCAGCAAGGTATTTTTGGGTTTTTGGAATAATAGATCTGAAAATAAAAGTGAATAAAAATAGACCTCAAAACAAATATGATAAAGAATAGACCCGGGGGCCGTAGATTTCACTAGTGGCTTCTCTCGAGAAATAGCACACGGTGGGTAAGCAAATTACTGTTGGGCAATTGATAGAAGATCGAATAATTATGATGATATCCAAGGCAATGATCAATATATAGGCATCACGTCCAAGATTAATAGACCGACTCCTGCCTGCATCTACTACTATTACTCCACACATCGACCGCTATCCAGCATGCATCTAGTGTATTAAGTTCATGGAGAAACGGAGTAATGCAATAAGAACGATGACATGATGTAGAAGAGATCTATTCATGTAGGAATAGCCCCCATCTTGTTATCCTTAATAGCAATGATACATGCGTGTCTTGCTGCCCCTTCTGTCACTGGGAAAGAACACCGCAAGATCGAACCCATCACAAAGCACCTCCTCCCATGGCAAGAAAAATCGATCTAGTTGGCCTAACTAAACCAAAGATTCGAAGAAGAAATACGAGGCTATAAATAATCATGCATATAAGAGATCAAAGAAAACTCAAATAATATTCATGGATATAGATCTGATCATAAACTCAAAGTTCATCGGATCCCAACAAACACACCGAAAAAGAGTTGCATCAAATAGATCTCCAAGAGACCATTGTATTGAGAATCAAAAGAGAGAGAGAGAGAAAGCCATCTAGCTACTGCCTACGGACCCTTAGGTCTATGGTGGACTACTCACACATCATCGAAGAGGCACCAATGAGGATGATGAACCCCTCCGTGATGGTGTTAGATTGGATCTCGTGGTTCTGGAACTTGCGGCAGCTGGAATTGTGTTTCGTCGACTCCCCTATGGTTTCTGGAATATTTGGGAATTTATAGGGCGAAGAGGCGGTGCAGGAGGTCTCCATGGGGGGCACAACCCCCTGGGCACGCCCTGGTGGGTTGTGCTCCCCACGGGCCTCCCCTCCGGTGCTTTCTTGGCCCACTGGGTGTCTTCTGGTCTTGAAAAACTCTCCAAAAAGTTTCGCTGCATTTGGACTCCGTTTGATACTGATATTCTGCGAAATAAAAAACAAGCAAAAAACAGCAACTGGCACTGCGCACTATGTCAATAGGTTAGTCCCAAAAATGATATAAAGTTGCTATAAAATGATTGTAAAACATCCAAGAATGATAATATAACAACATGGAACAAGCAAAAATTATAGATATGTTGGAGACGTATCAACATCCCCAAGCTTAATTCCTACTCGTCCTCGAGTAGGTAAATGATAAAAACATAATTTTTGATGTGGAATGCTGCCTAACATGTTCATCACATATTCTTTTCTTTTGTAGCATGGACATTTGGACTTTTATATGGTTCAAAGCAATAGTCTAGTTTTGTCATGAAGATTTCAATACTCAAGCATATCAACAAGCAACCATGTCTTTCAAAATATCAACACTAAAGAAAGTTATCCCTAGCCCATCATGCTCAATCATTGGTCCATTCATGAAACACACTCACATATTAGCTACATCCAATGCTAAAGTGTGATCATAGTGCTCCCTAGTTGGTGCTTTATAAGAGAACATGGAGACTCAAATAAAAAATAAAAATTGCGTAAAGTAAATAGTGTAACACCCCATGTCATTAGCCACAGTAATCACTTTTGATAATGACAGGTCAGCATGATTAACAGTGCCAAATCATCATTTGCATCATATTGCATTTCAACTCCTAACTCAAATTCAAATTAAATTAAAGTGGAAAATAAAATTTGTTCAAACGCAGAAACTAAAATGTTCAGTAAATAACAGATATTCCAGAGACTATGCTAAAATTGTAACCAACATTTAATAAATTAATTAAGTGACCCTAACAGTACCAAAACAGCAAGGTTTAATACATTTTATTTAGTATAAAAATTGTGTGAACTCCATTTGTCTGCAAACCAATTTTTGGCAGTTGTAGATATTACATAGCATCTAATGGGCTAGGTCACTAATTTTGTAGAAGTCATTTTGAGGCCTAACTATTTATAAAACAGAAAATAAGAATAAATAAAAAGAAAATGGCAAAAGGAAATAAAGCAAAAATAAAAAGAAAACAAAACTCCCCCCCGGCCCAACTGGGCCACGGCCTGCCAGGCCGGCCCACTCCCCCCTGGCCTATACGGCCCCCCAGGGACCCCCGAAACCCTAGCTACCCACCCCGCTCCCCATTCCCCCCCTTTCCCCGATCCAGATCAGGGCGCGCCCGGCGCGGCCCCGCGCTCGACCCCGTCGCCCCGTCGTCGCCGGACCACGCCACCGCCTCCCCGTCTCTATCAACACCGTCGTCCCCGTCCTCCTCCCCGACCACCGCTGCCCCGACCCTGCACCCCATGGTGAGGCCACCGGCCTCCGTCGCCCGCCCCCTCTCCTCTCGGTCACCGCCGCCTCCTCTAGCGCTCGCCGCGCCCTCCCCTCTTCCCCCTGTCCCTGCGCGCGCGCCCGCGCGGCCTCGACCGCGCTCCAGCTCGCGCCACTGGCCCCACCTCCCTCTGTTGCCGCCTGCTCACAGCGTAGCCCGCGCCCACGCGCCGCCCCGCTCGCGATCGCCACGGCGCCGTCCTCGCCCGCTCGTGCCCGCACCTCCCCGTCGCCGCGCGCCACTGCCCCCTGCACGCCGCTGCGCCGTGCCGTTCCCCCCTTCCCCCCCGAGCGCCTCGCTGCGGCCACACTCGCCCGCCCGAGTCGTCGCCCCGCCCGTGCTGCTCGCCTTCCGCTCGCCGCCCGCAGCCGCTGCTGCCGTTGCTTGCCGCCGCTGCTTACCGCGCTTGCCTCCGCTATCGCCGCTAGCCGCTGGCCCAACCCGTCTCCGGCCGCCGCTGCGGCTCTCGCGGCTCCGGCCGGCCAGCCGGGCCTGTGCCCATAGACGCGCACGCCCGCGCGCCCGCTAACTCATCCCCGGTTGGCCCCAGGGCCACTGCCAGGTGGGGCCCGACGCCCCTGTGCCACTGACAGTGGGGCCCAGCCCCAGAACGTTATAAAATAAATAAAAATGAAATTAGTAAAAATGATTGATAATTAATTAAGTTAATTAATCATGTTTAACTAATCTAATTAATTAGTTAGTTTAATTAAACAGTAATTAGATTAGTTAATCCCTAATTAACCTAAACAGAAACTGACAAGTGGGACCCACATGTCAGTTTGACTAGGTCAACTGCCCTGTTGACAGCTGATGTCATGATGACGTCAGCCTGCACTATTCTGGATAATTCAAATTTAAATAATTAATTAAATTTAGAAAATGATTAAAACTTTAGAAAATCATATAAAATAATCCGTAACTCCGATGAAAATAATTTATATATGAAAGTTGCTCAGAATTTCGATACGAACCCGAATACGCCCTCCGTATTCCTGTCAGATGCCCCTAGCTAGATGAACATGGAACTTTTAGACCAATTTCGATAAGTGAATAGTGCCCAACTTTAATTAAATAAATCTGAATAAATTCCTAAATTAACTAAATCATTTAGTTAGGCAGTAGAACACCCCGGCATATCATTTAGGCATGTCATACATATTGTTTGCATTATTGTCGTGAATTTATTGTTTCTCTCCCCCTCCTTCTCTCTCGATAGACGCCGAGACCGACGACGTTGCAGCCGGATACGACTACACTACAGACGAGCAGCCCGTTGACGATCCCTCTCTCTTGCCAGAGCAACCAGGCAAGCCCCCCCTTGAGCATCCAGATATCGCCCATTCCATTTCTCCTGCTTGCATTAGTTTTTAATACTGTTAAATGTTTGCTCCTATTCTAATGCATAGCCTGCTTTTGTAACCTGCTCATTGTTACCTTACCTGCCTATGATAAACTGTTTAGTATAGGTTGGTAGTGAACCATCAGTGACCCCACCACCATACCCTTGTTGCCTCTGCTTCATCATCGACTGCTCGATCAACGTGATCGACGACCAAAGACCGACACATCACTCCACTCCCCTAGTCGTATGACTCTGCATAGTAACTATCGAGTGCCGAGGGTGATACCTCGTAACGTACTCCTGATGAATACTCTGCAGTGTAGCTGTTCGGTCGTGGTCATCGAGGGTGATTCCTCCTTCTCCACTTCCGATACGACTCTGTCGTGCAACCCCTCAGTGTGAACTTCGAGGGTGATGCCTCATACGTTCACCCTGATGATTTCGTCGAGTGGAATCCACCGAGGGTGATTCCTCGGGGATTCCCCCTTGATGTTACGACCACACGGTTACTTTGACCTTTGTTACAGGCGGGTCGACCCTGATGGGTACCCGCAGGGGGATCTATGATGTCGGGTGTACCGGAAGGGCACTCGAGTGTGATATTGTGGCGGAGCTTCAGAAACTCTGATTGTCTCCGCGTGTTACTAAATGAGCATATCGAATTTGGGTGTTTGAGCTGAGTGGGTCGACGTGCCCTATACGCACTACCACCACGCGGGATAATGGTTATGGGGCCCTCTGCGATGTACGTTTCTCCCGAAAGCTCGTCAGACGTCACGATTCACCGTGCGGGCTGATTGTCGGGATTGGGCTAGATACTTCACTGACGAGTTTAGTGTCGTGCCTGCACCCCGGCCAGTCTCGCAACGCGCAGGGTGCCCAGGGCGATGGCCCAAGACCTCTGGGTGCATAGGTTAGTCCGGCGTGCTGACCTCTCTGCCGAGCCTAGGTAGGGCGCTGCTTCGTGTTGATCTCCCGAGGCCGGGCATTACCCAGCAAGTGTGTCCGGCCAGAGGTGATCGAGCGTGTTGGGTAACAGTAGTGCACCCCTGCAGGGAAGAATGATCTATCGATAGCCGGTCCTACGGTAAAGGACGCTCAGTTTGTGTATCCCGATCTACTACTTGAAATGGATACTTGTTACTTAATTGAAGCTTCGGGATCGCTTTCTTGTAGGGAGTCGAGGAAGGATCTCTAGGCTTGCTTCAACATGTTTGCTTAATAAAATGCTATTCTACTCTCTTCTATTGCTGCAGGATGATGGCTTCGTGAAGATGCTAGTGTTTGATAGGACTAGGCCTTCTCTCTATTCTGGCATTTCTGCAGCCCAGTCCCCATATACAACCTTTCTCCTTTGATAATGTTGCATATGTAGTGTAGATCCTTGCTTGCCGAGTACTTCAGATGAGTACTCATGGTTGCTTTGTTACTTCTTTTTCCCCATACCCCACTTTGATGATACATCAGACGATGGAGCCCCGGAGCCAGATGCCACCGCAGGAGCTTACTACTAGGAGGGTCCAGACGGTACTTACTACTGGATCGAGCCGGCCGACCAGGAGTAGGATCGGAGGCTCCCAGGCAGGAGGCCTACGCCTTTCGATCTAGAATCGTTGTTTGTGCTAGCCTTCTTAAGGCAAACCTTGGCTAACTATGTCTGTACTCAGATTATATTTGCATGACTGACTTATGTATTCGGATCCTCGTGATCCCTGGTCTGTAATAATGTGGATCTCCGTTTATTTGTGTTTAGAGTTGTGTTGTGATATCTTCCCGTGAGTCCCTGATCTTGATCATACACGTTTGCGTGTATGATTAGTGTACGATTGAGTCGGGGGCTTCACAAGTTGGTATCAGAGCCGACTGCTTGTAGGAAGCCCCCTTCCAATTCCGTGGCCGAAGTTGAGTTTAGAAACCAAAAAACTAATTTACTAACTTGGCTGTGTGGCTTACGGGCCCACATTGCCAACTGAGTGGTATTAGGATCTTTTATTCCTCGTCTATACTCTGGGACTCTGATCTCTCTTCTATTCGGGTTAAATGAATTTACTAACGCCGACACTTAGGATCTCGTAAATCTCGTCTACCCGGAGAGCTGGATATCTGTGCTTACTTCCTTACCATTGATCTGATTAGACTGATAATCATTTTCCTTTCCATTGTTTTGTTTAACCTTTCTCTCCGAGTTGTGTTAAACTTCTCATTGTCGTTTGACAAAACCTGAATTTCCTCTATTTCAGATGGATCGTTTGTTTCCACCACGTCCTACGACACAGCTTGTGCTTCGCACTTGGGCTCGTGATGTCCCTGGTTTTCCAGCTATCCTAATCGCCCTCCTGACCAGACTTGGCTACCGCTGGTACCCCGAATACAAGGTCTACGAGGATTACCGTGAGTTCAACCAGGAGCAGTACCATGCTGATGTTCATATCTATGATCAGCAAAATGACTCAGACACTGAGCTACACCTTTTCCATGGTATCGGCGTGACGATTGAGATGGCAGTACATGATGCCGCCTACTCTGCTGTCGCACGTCTCCGAGGAGAGTTCAGCGATATCTTGGATGACTCTGAGTTTCGATACATTCCTTATGCCCCTGCTGGAGATGCTACTGGATACTACACAGCTATCTGTGCCCTGTACGAGCCTCATCGCTACGACCCGCGCATTCTGATTCAGTGCACTCAGGCTCTGGATCGCACTGTTCGGGCTCTTGCCGTCGAGTTGATAACACTCGAGCACGTCTCTACGATGCTATGACGCAGTTGCTACCCGCTGTTCGTGCAGGGATACATCTGGAGCACATTCTTTACCCGCACAGGACTCAGATGTATGCTGGTATTGATTGGCCTGCTGTTGGAGGTCACACACCTACACGTGGACCTCTTCTTACAGCTAGAGACCGGGTTCTGCATCAGAGTGCACATGGAGCGTAGGATCCTACCGCGACGAACATTCGTCGCCCGCACTCGCAGTTGCCCCGTTTTAGTGGTTTTCCCCGACGTTGATGTAGCCTTTGCTATGTCTTGTTGTGTACTTCCTTACCGCGTGCCTGCGCGCCGCCTAGTATGTCTAGCTTTTAAATTGTGCCATTTTGCTGTCCGCATGTACCCGACTCTATGTATGGATCTGTATGTCTTAATTGACTACTGTTACGTATCTGTTACACTACTTAAATTGTTGTCGAGTTACATCATGCTTGACGCTAAGCACTCGCAATTGCTTTCACTAAACTACCCCCTGTTGATACTTAGCAGGATTGTTAGACCAGGTGGTCGTGGTCGTGCACCTGAACGCCCACCACCGCCAGACTATATGGCAGCTATGATGCAACAGTTCAAGCTCAACCGCCAGTTCATGACTGGAATCATGGCTCAGTTTCCGCATCAGAACAACCAGAACCAGCACCCTCCTTCAATAACACTGCCGGAATTTATGCGACTTAACCCCACCCCGTTTCGCAACTCTAAGAAGCCCCTGGATGCTGATGACTGGCTCCGCGACATCACTCATGAGATGGAGTCTGCTAATGTCGCCCCTACCAACTTTGTCACCTTCGCGTCCTTTTTTCTAAAGGGTCCCGCTGCCCAATGGTGGGATACCCACAAGCGTACACTGCCTGTTGGAACACTCATTACTTGGTATGAGTTCCAGGCTGCTTTCCGTGCCCGTTATATCCCTCAGGCAATTATGGAATGGATGAAGACCCAGTTCCACAACCTCACTCAGGGCAACAAGACTGTCGAAGCTTATCAGCGGGAATTTCTTGACCTCTCCCGCTATGCTGAAGAAGACATCGCCACAGATGCTCGTAGACAAGAGAAGTTCCGTAATGGACTACACCCAGACCTCAAACTTGCCCTTGCTGCTCAAGACTTCAATGACTTTTCAATTCTTGGGAATAAGGCTATTTTGGTTGAGACCGCTCAGATGAAGCATAAGGACTCGCAGAAGCGCTATCGTGATGCTGGCTCATCTTCGGGCTCAGCACAGAAGCGTCGAGTCTGGATTCCCAACAACGTGTTCCGTCCAAATGCCCTTGCGCCAAAGAACAACTATGCTGCACCACGTCTGCCTCCTCCACCACCGAGGCAGCCAAGAGCTCAAGCTATTCAAAACAGTGCTCCTCTTCGTCCTGAAGATGGTCTGTGCTTCAAGTGCCGCAAACCAGGTCACCAGGCTAAAGACTGCCGCCAGACTCAGAATCAATTGGCTTTTCCTCGTACTGGCCATGGCAATGGTCGTGGCAACAATCAGGCCTGCAACTATAATACTGGGTCTGCTGCACATGGTCGTGGACACGCTTACAACATTGATATTGAAGAAGTCCAGGATCAACCTGCTACTGTGATGGGTACCCTTCTCATTAACTCAGTACCTGCTTCTATTTTATTTGATTCAGGAGCATCACATTCATTCATCTCTGGAAAATTTGCATTCATGCATGGCATTCGATATGAGAAGATGCATACTCCGTTAGTCGTTAAAACTCCCGGAGATCATTGTCATGCTGACGTGATAGCACCTGACGTTACCGTCGAAATTAGAGGGTTGGAATTCCTTGCCTCACCCATCATCTTGAAGTCTTCCACCATAGATCTCATACTCGGAATGGATTGGTTGAAAGCTCACATTGCTTCGATCAATTATGCCACTAAAGTTGTCCAACTTCTTCACCCCTCCGATGAGATAGTGAACTATACTGCCCGCATTACACGGGATGCTGAAGCTCAGATATATGTTATGAATGCTTTGAACGCCTCACCTCTGGAAGGAATCGAGAACGTTCCTGTCGTTCAAGATTTTCCGGACATTTTTCCAGAAGAACTTCCAGGAATACCCCCGGCTAGAGCTGTCGAGTTTTTCATTAACTTGAAGCCTGGCACTGTCCCTATTGCAAAGCGTCCTTATAAGATGCCTCCGCATCACCTTCTCGAGCTTAAGGAAGAAATCGACAAGTCACTTTAGAAAGGTTTCATCCGCCCCAGTTCCTCTGCTTGGGGAGCACCTTCACTCTTTGTTAGGAAGAAGGATGGAACTAACCGATTGATTCAAGATTACCGGCCCATTAACCAAGCCACAATCCAGAATAAATACCCACTACCCCGGATCAATGATCTTTATGATCAGCTTGCTAGATCCTCTGTCTTCTCAAAACTCGACTTGAGGTTGGGTTATCATCAGATCTGTGTTCGCGAAGAGGATATCCCGAAGACTGCCTTTGTTACTCGATATGGCTCTTATGAGTACACTGTCATGTCATTTGGCTTAACAAATGCTCCAGCAACTTTCTCCCGGTTGATGAACTATATCTTCATGGATTACCTCAATAAACATCTATAGGGATAGATCAAGACGCTTAATAGGACTTTCACAAAGCACATACCTTAATAAAGTTTTGAAGAAGTTCAAAATGGATCAGTCAGAGAAAGGGTTCTTGCCGGTGTTACAAGGTGTGAAGTTGAGTCAGACTCAAAGCCCGACCACTGCAGAAGATAGAGAGAAAATGAAAGCCATTCCCTATGCCTCAGCCATAGGTTCTATCATGTATGCTATGCTGTGTACCAGACCTGATGTGTGCCTTGCCATACATCTGGCATGGAGGTACCAAAGTAATCAAGGAGTGGATCACTGGACAGCGGTCAAGAACATCCTGAAGTACCTGAAAAGGACCAAGGATATGTTTCTCGTTTATGGAGGTGACAAAGAGCTCGTTGTAAACGGTTACGTCGATGCTAGCTTTGACACTGATCCGGATGACTCTAAGTCACAAACCAGATACGTATTTATATTGAATGGTGGAGCTGTTAGTTGGTGTAGTTCCAAGCAGAGCGTCGTGGCGGGATCTACGTGTGAAGCAGAGTACATAGCTGCTTCGGAAGCAGCAAATGAAGGAATCCAGGTTTCACAAGAGAACCGAAAACATCAAGAGACGCTTCAACTCCATTCATGAACAAGTCAAGGATGGAGACATAGAAATTTGCAAGATACATACGGATCTGAATGTAGCAGACCCGTTGACTAAGCCTCTTCGACGAGCAAAACATGATCAGCACCAAGACTCCATGGGTGTTAGATTCATTACAATGTAATCTAGATTATTGACTCTAGTGCAAGTGGGAGACTGAAGGAAATATGCCCTAGAGGCAATAATAAAGTTGTTATTTTATATTTCCTTATTCATGATAAAGTTTTATTATTCATGCTAGAATTGTATTGATCGGAAACCTAAATACATGTGTGAATACATAAACAAACACCGTGTCCCTAGTGAGCCTCTACTTGACTAGCTCATTGATCAAAGATGGTTATGGTTTTGTCATTTGATAAGGGGATCACATCATTAGGAGAATGATGTGATGGACAAGACCCATCCGTTAGCTTAGCATAATGATCGTTCAGTTTTATTGCTATTGCTTTCTTCATGTCAAATACATATTCCTTTGACTATGAGATTATGCAACTCCCGGATATCGGAGGAATGCCTTGTGTGCTATCAAACGTCACAACGTAACTGGGTGATTATAAAGATGCTCTACAGGTATCTCCGAAGGTATTTGTTGAGTTGGCATAGATCGAGATTAGGATTTGTCACTCCGAGTATCGGAGAGGTATCTCTGGGCCCTCTTGGTAATACACATCATAAGCTTGCAAGCAAACGACTAAGGAGTTAGTCACGAGGTGATGTATTACGGAACGAGTAAAGAGACTTGCCAGTAACGAGATTGAACTAGGTATGAAGATACCGACGATCGAATCTCGGGCAAGTAACATACCGATGGACAAAGGGAATTACGTATGTTGTCATAACGGTTTGACCGATAAAGATCTTCGTAGAATATGTAGGAGCCAATATGGGCATCCAGGTTCCGCTATTGGTTATTGACCGGAGAGGTGTCTCGGTCATGTCTACATAGTTCTCGAACCCGTAGGGTCCGCACGCTTAACGTTCGATGACGATATAGTATTATATGAGTTATGTGATTTGGTGACCAAATGTTGTTTGGAGTCCCGGATGAGATCACGGACATGATGAGGAGTCTTGAAATGGTCGAGAGGTAAAGATTGATATATAGGACGATGGTATTCGGACACCGGAAGTGTTTCGGGGGGTACCGGGTACTTATCGGGTCACCGGAAGGGGTTCCGGGCACCCTCGGTAAAAGATATGGGCCTCATGGGCCAAGAGGGGAAACGCACCAGCCACAAGGGGCTGGTGTGCCTCCCATATGGGCCAGCCTAAGGAGGAGAAGTAAATGGGAAAAGGGAAAGGTAAGTGTGGATTAGGATTCCCACTTCCATCCCTCTCCCCCCTCTTTCCTTACCCCTCCGACACACATGGCAGGGGGGGGGTCAAGGGCAGGAGCCCAAGTAGGATTCGGACCTACTTGGGGCACCCCTTGGCCTCTCCCCTCTCCCTCCCACCTATATATATGAGGAGGGGGTGCCTAGCACACCCCAGACAATTGCCTAGCCGTGTGCGGTGCCCCCCTCCACCGTTTACACCCCCGATCATATTTTTGTAGTGCTTAGGCGAAGCCCTGCGGAGATCACTTCACCATCACCGTCACCACGCCGTCGTGCTTGTTGGAAATATGCCCTAGAGGCAATAATAAAATGGTTATTATTATATTTCCTTGTTCATGATAATTGTCTATTGTTCATTCTATAATTGTATTAACCGGAAACCGTAATACATGTGTGAATACATAGATCACAACATGTCCCTAGTAAGCCTCTAGTTGACTAGCTCATTGATCAATAGATGGTTATGGTTTCCTAACCATGGACATTGGATGTCATTGATAACGGGATCACATCATTAGGAGAATGATGTGATGGACAAGACCCAATCCTAAGCATAGCACAAGATCGTATAGTTCGTTCGCTAGAGCTTTCTAATGTCAAGTATCATTTCCTTAGACCATGAGATTGTGCAACTCCCGGATACCGTAGGAATGCTTTGGGTGTATCAAACGTCACAACGTAACTGGGTGACTATAAAGGTGCACTACAGGTATCTCCGAAAGTGTCTGTTGGGTTGGCACGAATCGAGACTGGGATTTGTCACTCCGTATGACAGAGAGGTATCTCTGGGCCCACTCGGTAATGCATCATCGTAATGAGCTCAATGTGACTAAGGAGTTAGCCACGGGATCATGCATTACGGAACGAGTAAAGAGACTTGCCGGTAATGAGATTGAACAAGGTATAAGGATACCGACGATCGAATCTCGGGCAAGTAACATACCGATGGACAAAGGGAATTGCGTACGGGATTGATTGAATCCTCGACATCGTGGTTCATCCGATGAGATCATCATGGAACATGTGGGAGCCAACATGGGTATCCAGATCCCGCTGTTGGTTATTGGCTGGAGAGATGTCTCGGTCATGTCTGCATGGTTCCCGAACCCGTAGGGTCTACACACTTAAGGTTCGGTGACGCTAGAGTTGTTATGGGAAATTGTATGTGGTTACCGAAGGTTGTTCAGAGTCCCGGATGAGATCCTGGACGTCACGAGGAGTTCCGGAATGGTCCGGAGGTGAAGAATTATATATGGGAAGTCCAGTTTCAGTCACCGGAATGGTTTCAGGGGTTATCGGTATTGTACCGGGACCACCGGAAGGTGTCCGGGGGTCCACCGGGTGGGGCCACCTGCCCCGGTGGGCCAAGTAGGCTGAGAAAGGGAGGGAACCAGCTCCTAGTGGGCTGGTGCGCCCCCCCAAGGGGCCCAAGGCACCTAGGGTTGAAAACCCTAGGGGGTGGGGGCGCCTCCCACCAAACTTGGGGGGCAAGTCCCCCCCTTGGCCGCCGCTCCCCCCTTAGATGGGATCTAAGGGGCCGGCCCCCTCTCCCCTTCACCCTATAAATAGAGGGGGGTCGGAGGGCAGCAGCACCCCTTCCCTGGCGCAGCCCTCCCCCTCTCCAACACCTCCTCCTCCTCCGTAGTGCTTGGCGAAGCCCTGTCGGAGAACCACGAGCTCCTCCACCACCACGCGTCGTGCTGCCGGAGCTCTTCCTCAACTTCTCCTCTTCCCTTGCTGGATCAAGAAGGAGGAGACGTCCCTGGGCTGTACGTGTGTTGAACGCGGAGGCGCCGTCCGTTCGGCGCTAGATCGGATCTTCCGCGATTTGAATCGCCGCGAGTACGACTCCATCATCCGCGTTCCTTGTAACGCTTCCGCTTAGCGATCTTCAAGGGTATGAAGATGCACTCCCTCTCTCTCGTTGCTAGCATCTCCTAGATTGATCTTGGTGATACGTAGAATTTTTTTTGATTTACTACTACGTTCCCCAACAGTGGCATCATGAGCTAGGTCTATGCGTAGATTCTTTGCACGAGTAGAACACAAGTAGTTGTGGGCGATGATTTATTCAATTTGCTTACCGTTACTAGTCCTATCTTGATTCGGCGGCATTGTGGGATGAAGCGGCCCGGACCGACCTTACACGTATGCTTACGTGAGATAGGTTCCACCGACTGACATGCACTTGATGCATAAGGTGGCTAGCGGGTGTCTGTCTCTCCCACTTTAGTCGGATCGGATTCGATGAAGAGGGTCCTTATGAAGGGTAAATAGCAATTGGCATATCACCGTTGTGGCTTTTGCGTAGGTAAGAAACGTTCTTGCTAGAAACCCATAGCAGCCACGTAAAACATGCAACAACAATTAGAGGACGTCTAACTTGTTTTTGCAGGGTATGCTATGTGATGTGATATGGCCAAAAAGGATGTGATGAGTTATATATGTGATGTATGAGATTGATCATGTTCTTGTAATAGGAATCACGACTTGCATGTCGATGAATATGACAACCGGCAGGAGCCATAGGAGTTGTCTCAATTTATTGTATGACCTGCGTGTCAATGTAAAAGCCATGTAATTACTTTACTTTATTGCTAACCGTTAGCCGTAGTAGTAGAAGTAATAGTTGGCGAGACAACTTCATGAAGACACGATGATGGAGATCATGATGATGGAGATCATGGTGTCATGCCGGTGACGATGGTGACCATGCCGCGCCTCGAAGATGGAGATCAAAAGCGCAAGATGATATTGGCCATATCATGTCACTTTATGATTTGCATGTGATGTTTATCATGTTTACATCTTATTTGCTTAGAACGACGGTAGCATAAATAAGATGATCCCTCACTAAAATTTCAAGAAATGTGTTCCCCCTAACTGTGCACCGTTGCGAAGGTTCGTTGCTTTGAAGCACCACGTGATGATCGGGTGTGATAGATTCTAACGTTCGCATACAAGGGGTGTAAGCCAGATTTACACATGCGAAACACTTAGGTTGACTTGATGAGCCTAGCATGTACAGACATGGCCTCGGAACACGAGAGACCGAAAGGTCGAACATGAGTCGTATAGTAGATGCGATCAACATGGAGATGTTCACCGTTGATGACTAGTCCGTCTCACGTGATGATCGGACATGGCCTAGTCGATTCGGATCATGTATCACTTGGATGACTAGAGGGATGTCTATCTGAGTGGGAGTTCATTAAATAATTTGATTAGATGAACTTGATTATCATGAACTTAGTCTAAAAAATTGTCTTTACAATCTATCCTGTAGATCAAATGGCCCACGCTAATGTTGCCCTCAACTTCAACGCGTTCCTAGAGAAAACCAAGCTGAAAGACGATGGTAGCAACTATACGGACTGGGTCCATAACTTGAGGATCATCCTCATAGCTGCCAAGAAAGCATATGTCCTTGAAGCACCGCTAGGTGACGCACCCATTTTCCCAGCAACTCAAGACATTATGAACGCCTGGCAGTCGCGTAGTGATGATTACTCCCTGGTTCAGTGCGGCATGCTTTACAGCTTAGAATCGGGGCTCCAAAAGCATTTTGAGCAGCACGGAGCATATGAGATGTTCCAAGAGCTGAAAATGGTTTTCCAAGCTCATGCCCGAGTCGAGAGATATGACGTCTCTGACAAGTTCTACAGTTGTAAGATGGAGGAAAACAGTTCTGTCAGCGAGCATATACTCAAAATGTCTGGGTTGCACAACAGCTTGTCTCAGCTGGGAGTTAATCTTCCAGATGATTCGGTCATTGACAGGATCCTCCAGTCGCTTCCACCTAGATACAAGAGCTTTGTGATGAACTACAATATGCAAGGGATGGAGAAGTCCATTCCCGAGTTATATTCAATGCTGAAATCAGCGGAGGTGGAGATCAAGAAGGAACATCAAGTGTTGATGGTGAATAAGACCACTAGTTTCAAGAAAGGCAAGGGTAAGAAGAACTTCAAGAAGGACGGCAAGGGAGTTGCCGCCCCCGGCAAGCCAGTTGCCGGGAAGAAGCCAAAGAATGGACCCAAGCCTGAGACTGAGTGCTTTTATTGCAAGGGAAATGGTCACTGGAAGCGGAACTGCCCCAAGTACTTAGCGGATAAGAAGGCCGGCAATACCAAAGGTATATATGATATACATGTTATTGATGTGTACCTTACCAGCGCTCGTAGTAGCTCCTGGGTATTTGATACCGGTGCGGTTGCTCACATTTGTAACTCAAAACAGGAGCTGCGGAATAAGCAGAGACTGGCGAAGGACGAGGTGACGATGCGCATCGGGAATGGTTCCAAGGTCGATGTGATCGCCGTCGGCACGCTACCTCTACATCTACCTTCGGGATTAGTTTTAAACCTCAATAATTGTTATTTAGTACCAGCTTTGAGCATGAACATTGTATCAGGATCTCGTTTGATGCGAGATGGCTACTCATTTAAATCCGAGAATAATGGTTGTTCTATTTATATGAGAGATATGTTTTATGGTCATGCCCCGCTGGTCAATGGTTTATTTTTATTGAATCTCGAATGTGATGTTACACATATTCATAGTGTGAATGCCAAGAAATGTAAGGTTGATAATGATAGTCCCACATACTTGTGGCACTGCCGCCTCGGTCACATTGGTGTCAAGCGCATGAAGAAACTCCATGCAGATGGACTTTTGGAGTCTCTTGATTATGAATCATTTGACACGTGCGAACCATGCCTCATGGGCAAAATGACCAAGACTCCGTTCTCCGGAACAATGGAGCGAGCAACCAACTTGTTGGAAATAATACATACAGATGTATGCGGTCCAATGAGCGTTGAGGCTCGCGGTGGCTATCGTTATGTTCTCACCCTCACTGATGACTTAAGTAGATATGGGTATGTCTACTTAATGAGACACAAGTCTGAGACCTTTCAAAAGTTCAAGGAATTTTAGAGTGAGGTAGAGAATCAACGTGACAGGAAAATAAAGTTCTTATGATCAGATCGTGGAGGAGAATATTTGAGTCACGAGTTTGGCACGCACTTAAGGAAATGTGGAATTGTTTCACAACTCACGCCGCCTGGAACACCTCAGCGAAATGGTGTGTCCGAACATCGTAATCGCACTCTATTGGATATGGTGCGATCTATGATATCTCTTACCGATCTACCACTATCATTTTGGGGCTATGCTTTAGAGACTGCCGCATTCACTTTAAATAGGGCACCGTCTAAATCCGTTGAGACGACACCGTATGAATTATGGTTTGGGAAGAAACCTAAGCTGTCGTTTCTGAAAGTTTGGGGATGCGATGCTTATGTCAAGAAACTTCAACCTGAAAAGCTCGAACCCAAATCGGAAAAATGCGTCTTCATAGGATACCCTAAGGAAACTATTGGGTATACCTTCTACCTTAGATCCGAAGGCAAGATCTTTGTTGCCAAGAATGGATCCTTTCTGGAGAAAGAGTTTCTCTCGAAAGAAGTAAGTGGGAGGAAAGTGGAACTTGATGAGGTAACCCCTCTTGAACCGGAGAGTAGCGCAGCTCAGGAAGATGTTTCTGTGGTGCCTGCACCGACTAGAGAGGAAGTTAATGATGATGATCATGAAACTTCGGATCAAGTTGCTACTGAACTTCGTAGGTCCACGAGGACACGTTCCGCACCAGAGTGGTATGGCAACCCTGTCCTGGAAATCATGTTGTTAGACAACGGTGAACCTTCGAACTATGAAGAAGCGATGGCGGGCCCGGATTCCAACAAATGGCTTGAAGCCATGAAATCCGAGATAGGATCCATGTATGAGAACAAAGTATGGACTTTGGTGGACTTGCCCGATGATCGGCGAGCCATAGAAAATAAATGGATCTTTAAGAAGAAGACTGACGCGGATGGTAATGTGACCGTCTATAAGGCTCGGCTTGTCGCTAAGGGTTATCGACAAGTTCAAGGGGTTGACTACGATGAGACCTTCTCACCCGTAGCGAAGCTGAAGTCCGTCCAAATCATGTTAGCAATTGCCGCATTCTATGATTATGAAATCTGGCAAATGGACGTCAAAACGGCATTCCTTAATGGTTTCCTTAAGGAAGAATTGTATATGATGCAGCCGGAAGGTTTTGTCGATCCTAAGAATGCTGACAAGGTATGCAAGCTCCAGCGCTCCATCTATGGGCTGGTGCAGGCATCTCGGAGTTGGAACATTCGCTTTGATGAAATGATCAAAGCATTTGGGTTTATACAGACTTATGGAGAAGCCTGTATTTACAAGAAAGTGAGTGGGAGCTCTGTAGCATTTCTCATATTATATGTGGACGACATATTGTTGATGGGAAATGATATAGAACTTTTGGAAAGCATAAAGGCCTACTTGAATAAGTGTTTTTCAATGAAGGACCTTGGAGAAGCTGCTTACATATTAGGCATCAAGATCTATAGAGATAGATCAAGACGCCTCATTGGTCTTTCACAAAGCACATACCTTGACAAGATATTGAAGAAGTTCAATATGGATCAGTCTAAGAAGGGGTTCTTGCCTGTATTGCAAGGTGTGAGATTGAGCACAGCTCAACGCCCGACCTCGGCAGCAGAAAGAGAAAAGATGAGTGTCATCCCCTATGCCTCGGCCATAGGCTCTATTATGTATGCCATGCTGTGTACCAGACCTGATGTGAACCTTGCCATAAGTTTGGTAGGGAGGTACCAAAGTGATCCCGGTATGGAACACTGGACAGCGGTCAAGAATATCCTGAAGTACCTGAAAAGGACTAAGGATATGTTTCTCATTTATGGAGGTGCCGAAGAGCTCGTCGTAAAGGGTTACGTCGACGCTAGCTTTGACACAGATCTGGATGACTCCAAGTCACAAACCGGATACGTGTATATTTTGAATGGTGGGGCAATCAGCTGGTGCAGTTGCAAGCAAAGAGTCATGGCGGGATCTACATGTGAAGCAGAGTACATAGCTGCTTCGGAAGCAGCGCAGGAAGGAGTCTGGATGAAGGAGTTTATCACCGACCTAGGAGTGGTTCCCAATGCGTCGGGCCCGATGACTCTCTTCTGTGACAACACTGGAGCTATTGCCATTGCCAAGGAGCCCAGGTTTCACAAGAAGACCAAGCACATCAAGCGCCGCTTCAACTCCATTCTAGAATATATTCAAGATGGAGATATAGATATTTGTAAAGTACATACGGATCTAAATGTCGCAGATCCGTTGACTAAACCTCTTCCACGAGCAAAACATGATCAGCACCAGAACTCTATGGGTGTTCGATTCATCACAATGTAACTAGATTATTGACTCTAGTGCAAGTGGGAGACTGTTGGAAATATGCCCTAGAGGCAATAATAAAATGGTTATTATTATATTTCCTTGTTCATGATAATTGTCTATTGTTCATGCTATAATTGTATTAACCGGAAACCGTAATACATGTGTGAATACATAGATCACAGCATGTCCCTAGTAAGCCTCTAGTTGACTAGCTCGTTGATCAATAGATGGTTATGGTTTCCTAACCATGGACATTGGATGTCATTGATAACGGGATCACATCATTAGGAGAATGATGTGATGGACAAGACCCAATCCTAAGCATAGCACAAGATCGTATAGTTCGTTCGCTAGAGCTTTCTAATGTCAAGTATCATTTCCTTAGACCATGAGATTGTGCAACTCTCGGATACCGTAGGAATGCTTTGGTTGTATCAAACGTCACAACGTAACTGGGTGACTATAAAGGTGCACTACAGGTATCTCCGAAAGTGTCTGTTGGGTTGGCACGAATCGAGACTGGGATTTGTCACTCCGTATGACGGAGAGGTATCTCTGGGCCCACTCGGTAATGCATCATCGTAATGAGCTCAATGTGACTAAGGAGTTAGCCACGGGATCATGCATTACGGAACGAGTAAAGAGACTTGCCGGTAACGAGATTGAACAAGGTATAAGGATACCGACGATTGAATCTCGGGCAAGTAACATACCGATGGACAAAGGGAATTGCGTACGGGATTGATTGAATCCTCGACATCGTGGTTCATTCGATGAGATCATCGTGGAACATGTGGGAGCCAACATGGGTATCCAGATCCCGCTGTTGGTTATTGGCCGGAGAGATGTCTCGGTCATGTCTGCATGGTTCCCGAACCCGTAGGGTCTACACACTAAAGGTTCGGTGATGCTAGAGTTGTTATGGGAAATTGTATGTGGTTACTGAAGGTTGTTCGGAGTCCCGGATGAGATCCCGGACGTCACGAGGAGTTCCGGAATGGTCCAGAGGTGAAGAATTATATATGGGAAGTCCAGTTTCAGTCACCGGAATGGTTTCGGGGGTTATCGGTATTGTACCGGGACCACCGGAAGGTGTCCGGGGGTCCACCGGGTGGGGCCACCTACCCCGGTGGGCCAAGTGAGCTGAGCAAGGGAGGGAACCAGCCCCTGGTGGGCTGGTGCGCCCCCCCAAGGGGCCCAAGGCGCCTAGGGTTGAAAACCCTAGGGGGTGGGGGCGCCTCCCACCAAACTTGGGGGGCAAGTCCCCCCCTTGGCCGCCGCCCCCCCCTTAGATGGGATCTAAGGGGGCCGGCCCCGTCTCCCCTTCACCCTATAAATAGAGGGGGGGGTGGGAGGGCAGCAGCACCCCTTCCCTGGCGCAGCCCTCCCCCTCTCCAACACCTCCTCCTCCTCCGTAGTGCTTGGCGAAGCCCTGTCGGAGAACCACGAGCTCCTCCACCACCACGCCGTCGTGCTGCCGGAGCTCTTCCTCAACTTCTCCTCTTCCCTTGCTGGATCAAGAAGGAGGAGATGTCCCCGGGCTGTACGTGTGTTGAACACAGAGGCGCCGTCCGTTCGGCGCTAGATCGGATCTTCCGCGATTTGAATCGCCGCGAGTACGACTCCATCATCCGCGTTCCTTGTAACGCTTCCGCTTAGCGATCTTCAAGGGTATGAAGATGCACTCCCTCTCTCTCGTTGCTAGCATCTCCTAGATTGATCTTGGTGATACGTAGAATTTTTTTTGATTTACTACTACGTTCCCCAACAGTGCTAACGTAACTCATCTACTACCTCGATGTCTTGCTAGATCAAGAAGGCGAGGGACGTCACTGAGCTGAACGTGTGCAGAACGCAGAGGTGCCGTGTGTTTGGTACTTGATCGGTTGAAGCGCGAAGAAGTTCGACTACATCAACCGCATTGTGAAATGCTTCTGCTTACGGTCTACGAGGGTACGTAGACACACTCTCCCCCTCGTTGTTATGCATCTCCATGGATAGATCATTGCGTGTGCATATATTTTTTTTGTTTTCCATGCAACGATTCCCAAACAGATAAATCAATCTAGTTGGCCAAACCAAACCAATAAATCAGAGAAGAAATACGAGGCTATAACAATCATGCATAAAAGAGTTCAGCAAAGACTCAATTAATATTCATGGATAGAACTGATCATAAACTCACAATTCATCGGATCCCAACAAACACACCGCAAAAAAGAGTTACATCAAATAGATCTCCTAGAACATCGAGGAGAACATTGTATTGAAGATAAAAAAGAGAGAAGAAGTCATCTAGCTACTAACTACGGACCCGTTGGTCTGTGGTAAATTACTCATGCATCATCAGAGGGGCAGCAAGGATGATGAAGAACCCCTCCGTGATCGTTGCCCCCTCCGACAGAGTGCCCGAAAAGGCCTCTAGATTGGATCTCGTGGTTCTAGAACTTACGGTGGCGGAAAAAGTATTTCGTTGACTCCCATAGGGTTTTTGGGATTTAGAGTATTTATAGAGCCGGAGGTCCTCTGGCGCGCCCTGGTGCCTAGTGGGCCCCACGGGCCTCCTCTCGTGGCCTCCAGAAGCTTCCAGGGTCTCTTCTTGCCAGAACAAAATCTCCAAAAAGTTTCATGGCATTTGGACTTCGTTTGGTATTGCTATCTGCAAAGTAAAAAACAAGCAAAAAATGGCAACTGGCACTGGGCACTATGCCAATAGGTTAGTCCCAAAAAATGATATAAAGTTGCTAGTAAATGTATATAAAACATCCAAGATTGATAAGATAACAACATGGAACAATAAAAAATTATAGATACGTTGGAGACGTATCAGTGCTCCCTTTACTCCCTAGCCGAACAGTCGGAAACGTAGGCGGTAAGCATAGGAGCAAGGCAACCGAGCTTGGCCAAAACTTAAGTCAAACTGATGCATATAGTGGCTTTAAAATGATACTGGAAGGGTGCAAACACGACAGAGACTAATGCATGCACTGAGAATTTAGTTATTGGCTTCATAAAAGAAGCCCCCAGGTATGGCTAAGTGATACATTTGAGGATGTTTGCCGAGAACAACTTAACATAGCTCGGCTTAACCGAACATGACCTGGGAAATGCTAATCACAAAGAATATGGAAAGAAGAAAAAGACTAAGGAGGGTGATGACACCGGTCTAGCCGTAGAAGCGCCGAAGCCGAGCTGCTATCTATGGGTTGGGTTCGAGGCGATTGTCCATTGGATTACGGAGACGGTACACTCCCCCTGTGAGCACTTGATCGATTATGAAGGGACCCTCCCACTTGGATGACAACTTATTCTTCTGCTTCTCCGGGAGGCATAGGACGAGCTCGCCCACATTATATGCCTTCGCCCGAACTTCCCTGCTCTGGTAGCGTCGGTCCTGCTGTTGGTAGAAGGTAGAGCGAGCCCGAGCTATGTCGCACTCTTCTTCCAGGGTGTCCAGGTCATCTTGCTGATCTAACTCAGCCTCCTTTTCTTCGTACATGCGCACTCTAGGTGCGTCATGGATAAGGTCGCTTGGGAGGACAGCCTCCGCCCCGTACACCATAAAGAATAGTGTGTATCCCATGGATCGATTAGGAGTAGTGCGCAAGCCCCACAATATGGAGTCGAGCTCCTCCACCCAGTGGCAGTCGGACTCTTTCAAAGAACGGACCAGCCGGGGCTTAATGCCGCTCATGATTAGTCCATTGGCTCGTTCGACCTGTCCATTGGACAGTGGGTGATATACGGAGGCATAGTCAAGCTTAATACCTAAGTTGGCGCACCAGTCTTTTACTTCCCGGGCTGTAAAATTGGATCCATTGTCCGTTATTATACTATGGGGAACACCATAACGGTGGACCACGCCAGATATAAAGTCGATGGCCGGTCCGGACTTGGCTGAAGTTACTGGTTTCGCCTCAATCCATTTAGTGAATTTGTAACCATAACCAATAGATACTTCTTTTTCTTGGTTCCCCATTTAAGTGGTCCAACCATGTCTAGCCCCCAGAACACGAAAGGCCAGGTGATCGGTATCGTTCAAAGAGCCATGGGGGGCATGCAACTTTGATTTGTGAAGAGCTGGCATCCAATGCAATGCTGGACGAGTGAGTGGGTGTCTGCGCGAGCGGTGGGATAGAAGAACCCGGCTCGAAAGGCCTTGCTGACCAGGGCCCGAGCTGCTGCGTGATGATCGCCCATGCTAGCGTGTATCTCAGCCAAGAGCTGCCTCCCCTCCTCTTTGGATACGCACCTTTGGAGGACCCCGGTAGTGCTTTTCTTGTAAAGTTCACCCTCATGGACCTTATACGCTTTAGATCGCTGAATTATGCGTCTGGCCTCGGTCTGGTCATCGAGGAGCTCTTAGCGGAGAAGATAGGTGAGGAAGGGCTTGGTCCATGGCGCGATTACTGCCATGACTTCGTGGGCCAAAGATGTTTCTTCGAGTGCCGAGCCCCCTATGATTTCTTCGTCTGGTTTGATGATAGGAGGGATAACCTTTTCTGGACCGTTGGCTTCCTCGTCTTTGCCACCGTCCCGCCATACCACGGATGGCTTAAAGAGTCGTTCCAAAAATGTGTTCTAGGGGACAGGGTCGCGCTTAGCGCCCATGTGAGCAAGGACATCAGCAGCTTGATTGCTGTCTCCGGAGACATGATGGAATTCTAATCCCTTAAACCGGACAGATATTTTGAGGACGACATTGTGATATGCTGTCATTTTGGGGTCTTTTGCGTCGAATTCACCGTTGACCTGAGAGATGGCGAGGTTAGAGTCTTCGCGCACCTCGAGCCATTGTACGCCCATTGACGCTGCCATCCGAAGTCCGTGTCGCAGAGCCTCGTACTCGGTCGCGTTGTTGGAAATGATGTACATTATCTGTAGTATGTACCGAATATTGTCGCCGGTGGGGGAAGTGAGGATTACTCCAGCCCCCAGTCCGGCAAGAATTTTGGAGCCGTCGAAGTACATTGTCCAGTGCGAGTATGTGGTGTATTCTCTGGGGAGTTTGGCTTCCATCCATTCGACGACAAAATCGGCCAACACCTGAGATTTAATGTCTCGGCGTGGTCGGTATATAATTTTAAAAGGGAGGAACTCAATGGCCCATTTGGCTATGCGGCCTATAGCGTCCTTGTTGTTAATTATGTCATTCAGTGGTACTTCAGATGCCACCATGACCGAACACTCTTGGAAGTAGTGTTAGAGCTTTCGGGATGCCATGAAAACTGTGTAGGCGTTCTTATAGTAATGCGGATACCTTGTTTTGCACGGGGTGAGCACCTATGTTACGTAGTAGACTGGCTTTTGCACCCGGAGCTTGTGACCCTCTGCCTCTTGTTCGACGACGAGAATTGCGCTGACCAGCTGGTTTGTGGCCGAGATGTATAATAACATTGGTTCACTGATGCTGGGTGCTGCTAAGATGGATTGCCAGCCAACAATGTTTTAATTTCCTCTAATGCAGCTGTTGCTTCGTGATACTTCTCCAACATATCTATAATTTTTTAAAGTTCCATGCGGTTATATTATCAATCTTGGATGTTTTATATTCATTTTATATCAACTTTATATCATTTTTTGGAAACTAACCTATTAACATAGTGCCTAGTGCCAGTTGCCATTTTTTGCTTGTTTTTTATTTCGCAGAATATCAGTACCAAATGCCATGAAACTTTTTGGAGATTTTTTTCTGGACAAAAGACAACTTGGGAGCCAAGGAAGTGCCCGAGGGGATGCTCGTGGGGCCCACAAGGCACCAGGGTGCGCCAGAGGCCCCTGGCGTGCCCTGGTGGGTAGTGGGGCGCACAGGCACCCCCCCTCCACTGCCTATCAGCTCTATAAATACTCTAAAATTCCAAAAACCCTAGGGGAGTCGAGAGATAAAAGTTTCCACCACCGCAAGTTCCAGAACCACGAGATCCAATCTAGAGGCCTTTTCCGGCACTCTGCCGGAGGGGTCAACGATCACGGAGGGGTTCTTCATCATCACCCTTGCCCCTCTGATGATGCGTGAGTAGTTTACCACATGCCTAGGTGTCCGTAGGTAGTAGCTAGATGGCTTCTTCTCTCTTTTTGATCTTCAATACAATGTTTCTCCTCGATGTTCTTGGAGATCTATTTGATGTAACTCTTTTTTGCGGTGCGTTTGTTGGGATCCGATGAATTGTGAGTATATGATCATATCTATCTATGAATATTATTTGAGTCTTTGTTGAACTCTTATATGCATGATTGTTATAGCCTCATATTTCTTCTCCGAAACTTTGGTTTAGTTTGGCCAACTAGATTGATTTTTCTTGCCATGGGAAGAGGTGCTTTGTGATGGGTTCAATCTTGCGGTGCTCAATCTCAGTGACAGAAGGAGAAGTGACATGCATGTATCATTGCCATTAAGGATAAAACGATGGGGTCTATTCCTACATGAATAGATCTTGTCTACATCATGTCATCATTCTTATTGCATTACTCTGTTTCTTCATGAACTTAATACACTAGATGCATGCTGGATAGCGGTCGATGTGTGGAGTAATAGTAGTAGATGCAGGCAGGAGTCGGTCTACTAATCTTGGACGTGCTTCCTATATACATGATCATTGCCTTGGATATCGTCATAATTATTTGCTTTTCTATCAATTGCCAACAGTAATTTGTTTACCCATCGTATGCCATCTTCTTGAGAGAAGCCTCTAGTGAAATCTACAATCCCCGGGTCTATTTTCTATCATATTATTTCTGATCTATTAATCCAAAAATCCAAAAATACCTTGCTGCACTTTTTGTTTATTTATTTTATTTTGTGTTTTTGTTAGATCTATTTATCCAATCTCATACAATTTAATCTATCTCAATACCGAGGAGGGATTGACAACCCCTGTTACGTGTTGGGTTGCAAGTTTTTGTTATTTGTGTGAAGGTACTGCTTACATAGTTTGGTGGATCCTCCAACTGGATAGATACCTTGGTTTCATAACTGAGGGAAATACTTATCGTTGCTGTGCTACATCATCCTCTCCTCTTCGGGGAAATACGAACGCAGATCCAAGCAATTAGGAAGAATTTCTGGCGCTGTTGCCGGGAAGGATCAAGTCCAGATCTATCAATTTTGTGTGACTAAAGTTGTCAAGTTTTGGGTGATATCATGATGGATGAAGGAATAAGGAGTGAAAAGAGCCTAAGCTTGGGGATGCCCATGGCACCCCAAGGTAATATTCAAGGAGTACCAAGCAACTAAGCTTGGTGATGCCCCGGAAGGCATCCCCTCTTTCTTCTAACGACCATCGGTAATTTTACTTGGAGCTATATTTTTATTCATCACATATCATGAGTTTTGCTTGGAGTGTCTTGTATTATATGAGTCTTTACTTGTTTTGCTTTTTAGTTTGTCACAATCATCCTTCCTGGACACTCCTATTTGAGAGAGCCATAATGATGCTATGATTTGTTAGAATTGCTCTATGTGCTTCGCTTAAATTTTTTGAGCTATGGAATTGCCCTAGTACTTCACTTATATCGTTTTGAGCACGGTGGTGTTTTAATTTTTGAAGAAATATGCTCTCATGATTCACTTAGATTATTTTGAGAGTTAGTAAAATTTTAAAGAAATTTCCTCTCATGCTTCACTTATATTATTTTGAGAGATGAAAATTATTTTGAAGAAATATGTGCTCTCGTTCTTCACTTAGATTTGTTTGAGAGCTTTGTTAGTAGCAATGGTAATATATGAAACTACTACCAAAGTGATAAATATTCAAGAGGGATATAATAAAAACTTTCATGGAGATCATTGGATATTAAAAACTTGATTCCTTGTAATAGTTTTGAGATATGATGATAGTAATATATGAGTCATGTTGGTGAGTAATTATGCTTTAGTAAGAATATTAGTGTTAAGGTTTGTGATTCCCTATGCAAGCACAAAAGTCAATAGTTATGCAATTAAATTACATCCTACCTGTGGTGCATTATTCGGTGTTAGTTATGTTTAATGCTCTTTTATGATCGTTTTCGTTTCTTGGTTGGTCGCTTCTCAATCTATTTGCTAGCCTCCATTTGTACTAAGTGGTAATACTACTTGTGCATCCAACTCCTTAAACCAAGTTGTGCCAAATGAGTCCACCATACCTACCTATATGCGGGATTTCCGTGCCATTCCAAGTAAATTTGTATGTGCCAACTCTAATTTTCAAAATAAATTTCCTTTTTGTGTGCCCGTACCGCTCATGAAGCGGCAGGGGGTGGCCAATATTTTCCATGCTAGATATTTTATTCTCAAGATGAGTGTTTATTCACTTGTCATTGCACAAGAGTGTGGCAAAGGTAACAGGGATGCCCAGTCCCGAAATGCAAAAAAAAAATTATTTATGTTGTTCAATAATAAATTCCTTGGAAAGTGTTGGTATGGAAGGCACCCGTGGATACGGCTAACCATGGATTGTGAAAGAATGGTGGAAAAAGGAATAAACTTTATTTTCTGTTTGGGAACCACCTATGATTTACCTAGCATGGAAAGTATTGGGAATTCTCGGTCGTTTTCGTTGAAGGGAAAAGCTTGCCACCCAAAACAATTTTATCTCTCAATTTAAGCTTTGAGCTCTGGCACCTCTACAAATCTCTTCTTCCCTGTGCGAAGGGCCTATCTATTTACTTTATGCAATTTTTATTTTTATTGAGTCTCCATCTTTTCTTATAAAGCACCAACTAGGGAACACTATTGGCATACTTGTGCATTGGGCATAGTTAATATTTGAGTGTGTTTCATGAAAGGATCAATGATTGAGCATAATGGGTCAGGGATAGCTTTCTTTAGTGTTGATATTTTGAAAGACATGGTTGCTTGTTGATATGGTTGAGTATTGATGTCTTCATGTCAAATCTAGACTATTGCTTTGAATCATCTAAAAGTCCAAATATCCATGCTACAAAAGAAAAGATTATGGGATGAACATGTTAGGCAACATTCCACATCAAAAATTCTGTTTTTATCATTCACCTACTCGAGGACGAGCATGAATTAAGCTTGGGGATGCTGATATGTCTCCAACGTATCTATAATATTTTATTGTTCCATGCTGTTATATTATCAATCTTGGATGTTTTATATTCATTTTATAGCAACTTTATATCATTTTTTGGGAACTAACCTATTGACATAGTGCCAAGTGCCAGTAGTTGTCTTTTGCTTGTTTTTTACTTCGCAGAATATCAGTACCAAACGAAGTCCAAATGCCATGAAACTTTTTGGAGATTTTTTCTAGATGGAAGACAACTTGGGAGCCAAGGAAGTGCCCGAGGGGATGCTCGTGGGGCCCACAAGGCACCAGGGCGCGCCAGAGGCCCCTATCGCACCCTGGTGGGTAGTGGGGCCCACAGGCACCCCCTCCACCGCCTATCGGCTCTATAAATACTCTAAATTCCAAAAACCCTAGGGGAGTCGAGAGATCAGAATTTCCACCGCCGCAATATCCAGAACCATGAGATCCAATCTAGAGGCCTTTTCCGGCACTTTGCCGGAGGGGTCAACGATCATGGAGGGGCTCTTCATCATCACCCTTTCCCCTCCGATGATGCGTGAGTAGTTTACCACAGACCTACGGGTCCGTAGGCAGTAGCTAGATGGTTCTTCTCCCTTTTTGATCTTCAATACAATGTTCTCCTCCATGTTCTTGGAGATCTATTTAATGTAACTCTTTTTTGCGGTGCGTTTGTTGGGATCCAATGAATTGTGAGTATATGATCTGATCTATCTATGAATATTATTTGAGTCTTTGTTGAACTCTTATATGCATGATTGTTATAGCCTCATATTTCTTCTCCGAAACTTTGGTTTAGTTTGGCCAACTAGATTGATTTTTCTTGCCATGGGAAGAGGTGCTTTGTGATGGGTTCGATCTTGCGGTGCTCAATCTCAGTGATAGAAGGAGAAGTGACACGCATTTATCGTTGCCATTAAGGATAAAACGATGGGGTATATTCCTACATGAATAGATCTTGTCTACATCATGTCATCATTCTTATTGCATTACTCTTTTTCTTCATGAACTTAATACACTAGATGCATGCTGGATAGCGGTCGATGTGTGGAGTAATAGTAGTAGATGCAGGCAGGAGTCGGTCTTCTAATCTTGGATGTGCTGTCTATATACATGATCATTGCCTTGGATATCATCATAATTATTTGCTTTTCTATCAATTGCCCAACAGTACTTTGTTTACCCACCGTATGCTATTTTCTTGAGGGAAGCCTCTAGTGAAATCTACGGCCCCCTGGTCTATTTTCTATCATATTGTTTTAGATCTATTAATCCTAAAATCTAAAAATACCTTGCTGCACTTTTTCTTTCTTTATTTTATTTTGTCTTTTTGTTAGATCTATTTATCCAATCTCATACAGTTTAATCTATCTCAATACCGAGGAGGGATTGACAACCCCTCTTACGCATTGGGTTGCAAGTTTTTGTTATTTGTGTGAAGGTAGTGCTTACATAGTTTGGTGGATCCTCCTACTGGATAGATACCTTGGTTTCATAACTGAGGGAAATACTTACCATTGTTGTGCTGCATCATCCTCTCCTCTTCGGGGAAATACCAACGCATATACAAGCAATCACTTCGTTAGTCCACTCAAAGTTTTTGGTCCGTTTAAGCAACCTGTAGAGAGGTAAGGCCTTTTCACCAAGGCAAGAAATAAAGCTGCTCAAGGCCGCCACGCAGCCGGCCAATTTTTGGACGTGCTTCAGCTCAGTAGGGACGGCTAGCTGGGACAGGGCTTGGATTTTGGCCGGATTAGCCTCGATTCCTCTATGGCATATAATAAATCTGAGCAGCTTGCCCGCGGGAACTCCAAAGACACATTTGTCCGGATTGAGCCGTATATCATAAGTTCGTAGATTATCGAAGGTTTGGGGGAGGTCGTCCACCAGCTGACTGATGTGCTTGGTCTTAATGACCACGTCGTCCACATATTCTTCGACTGTTTTACCGATTTGCTTTTCCAGGCATGTTTGGATCATGCGCTGGTATGTGGCGCCTGCATTTTTTAACCCGAAGAGCATTGTGTTGAAGCAGAATGGCCCATAGGGGGTGATGAAGGAAGTTGCCGCTCAGTCGGACTCCTTCATTTTGATATGATGGTATCCGGAGTAAGCATCGAGGAAGCATAGTGAGTCGTGTCCGGCAGTGGCATCGATGATCTGGTCTATGCGGGGTAAAGGAAAATGATCCTTAGGGCAAGCTTTATTTAGGTCTTTGAAATCGACGCACAACCGCCTGGATTTGTCTTTCTTGGGTACCATGACCCGATTAGCCAACCACTCGGGGTGTTTTATTTCTCGGATGAATTCGGCTTCGAGTAATTTCGCTAGCTCTTCACCCATAGCTTGACGCTTAGGTTCGGAAAATCAACGTAGCACCTGTTTGACTGGCTTGAAGCCTTTAATTATGTTCAGGCTATGCTCAGCTAGTCTTCGTGGGATTCCTGGCATGTCTGAGGGGTGCCAGGAGAATATGTCCCAGTTTTCGTGCATAAAAGCGCGCAATGCCTTGTCGACCATGGGGTCCGGCTAAGCTCCAATGGAAGTTGTCTTATTTGGGTCCGTCGGATGCACATGAAATTTGATGATTTCATATGCTGGCTTGAAAGATGTAGATTTGGACCTTTTACTGAGGGTTACATCGTCCCTATCCACCGTCGAACGGAGCATGGTTAGTTCTTCGGCTACGAGAGCCTCGGATAGCACTTCGAGGGCGAGCGATGCTGTTTGGTTTTTGGCCTGAAGAGCTCTTTTTGGATCGCTTATTACTGTGATCATGCCATTAGGCCCTGGTATCTTGAGCTTCATATACCCGTAATGTGGTATAGCGTGGATTCTTGTGAATGCATCGCGTCCCAATAGGGCGTGATAACCGCTATGAAAGGGCACAATGTGGAAGAGTAATTCCTCGGACCAGTAGTTCTCGGGAGTGCCGAATACTACATCGAGAATAACTCGCCCAGTGCAACATTCCTCTTTTTTGGGGATGATCTGTCGGAAGATGGTGTGGCTTTGCTCGATACGAGATCTGTCAAATTTCATTTTGTCCAGGGTGTCCTCATAAATGAGGTTTAACCCACTGCCGCCATCCATTAGCACCTTATGGAGTCTGAATCCGTCCATTATGGGATCAAGGGCCAGGACGGCAGGTGCTCGGGCAGGGCGGGGCCTTGGCTTGTCTTCCTCGCCGAAGGTGATGGGTGTATCTGCCGATGAATTCGTCGCTGCCACCTGGTGGACTTGACCGAGATCCCGAAGGGCTCTCTTCCTCTGATTCTTTGAGGAAAACATTTTGTAGATCGTTAGGATCTTAGCATTGTCATCCAGGGGTGTTGTTGAACGTCTGCTTGAGGGTGAGCTTCTGAGGATAGTATCTCCACTCATTGCAACTTGCCAAACTACCCAACAAGCTCGAAGGCTGTGAGTTGGATTTGTACAGAGTGATATGGCATGGTTTGTCCGGTAGTTCGTCGAGGATGGTTCTGGATCCTGCCAGGGTTTGTTCTTTTTCTCGGTCGGCTCGTATTAGGCTGACTGGCATGAGTGTGTGCGCTTCGCTTGAACTCTTCTAGGTTCCTCGACATGGATTGACTCCATTTGTAATTTCTGGGCAAGCCAAGCGTCTTGCATGGCGCAGTATTTGCGTACCACATCTGACAGCTCGGTGAAGTTTTGAACGTGACGGCGGGCGAGGGTGTTTAGGATGCGTTCATCTCGGCAGTTATGCCAGAAAATTGCTAGAATTTCCTGGCCGCTGTAGTCCCCTATCATGTTTTTAACGAGAAGGAATCTAGTCCAGAATTGCTGGACTATTTCTTTGGGCTGTGGTTTTACATACATCAGATCCCATATGTTGGGCCTCCCAGAGTTGCTTGGAGAGTACTCAACGTGGGGGTGGGTGGGAAAAAACTTTGTATCCCGACAGGGTGCGGGTCCGGAGTTTTTGCAGTGGTGTCCTGTGTCGCTGCGGAAACTGACGCGTCGGGCTCAGAATCCGGATTGTCAGCTGATACGTCTCCAACGTATCTATAATTTTTTATTATTCCATGCTGTTATATTATCATTCTTGGATGTTTTATATTCATTTTATAGCAACTTTATATCATTTTTTGGGACTAACCTATTAACATAGTGCCCAGTGCCAGTTGCTATTTTTTTGCTTGTTTTTTACTTTGCAGAATATCAGTACCAAACAAAGTCCAAATGCCACGAAACTTTTTGGAGATTTTTTTCTGCCCAGAAGACAACTTGGGAGCCAAGGAAGTGCAAGAGGGGAGGCCCGTGGGGCCCACAAGACACCAGGGCTCGCCAGAGGCCCCTGGCGTGCCCAGGTGTGTAGTGGGGCCCACGGAAGTCCTTTCCACCGCCTCTCAGCTCTACAAATACCCAAATATTCCAGAAACCCTAGGAGAGTCGACAAAAAATAATTCCAGCTGTCGCAAGTTCGAGAACCACAAGATCCAATCTAGAGCCCTATTCCGGCACCTTGCCAGAGGGGAACACGATCACGGAGGGGTTCATCATCCTCATTGGTGCACCTCCAATGATGCGTGAGTATTTCACCACACACCTACGGGTCCGTAGGCAGTAGCTAGATGGATTCTTCTCTCTTTTTGATTCTCAATACAATGTTCTCCTCGATGTTCTTGGAGATCTATTTGATGTAATGACATTTTGCGGTGTGTTTGTTGGGATCCGATGAATTGTGAGTTTATGATCAGATCTATCCAAGAATATTATTTGAGTCTTCTTTGAACTCTTATATGCATGATTATTATAGCCTCGTATTTCTTCTCTGAAACTTTGGTTTGGTTTGGCCAACTAGATTGATTTTTCTTAAAATGGGAAGAGGTGCTTTGTGATGGGTTAGATCTTGCGGTGTCCTCACACAGTGACCGAAGGGGTAGCGAGGCACACATGTATCGTTGCTATTAAGGATAAAAAAATGGGGTCTATTCCTACATTAATAGATCTTGTCTACATCATGTCATCGTTCTTATTGCATTACACCATTTCTCCATGAACTTAATACTAGATGCATGCTGGATAGCGGTCGATGTGTGGAGTAATAGTAGTAGATGCAGGCAGGAGTCGGTCTACTAATCTTGGACGTGATGCCTATATACATGATCATTGCCTTGGATATCGTCATAATTATTTGCTCTTCTATCAATTGCCCAACAGTAATTTGTTTACCCACCGTATGCTATGTTCTCGAGAGAAGCCACTAGTGAAATCTACGACCCCCGAGTTTATTTCCTATCATATTGTTTTCAGATCTATTATTCCAACAACCCAAAAATACCTTGTTGCACTTTTTATTTATTTATTTTATTTTTGTGTTTTTGTCAAATATATTTATCAAATCTCATACAATTTTGAAAGAACATGCGGTGCCCCCATGTTTGGTTTTGGTAATTGATGAAAATCTCTATGGACTAATGGTTGTCTTGAGTTATATTTGAAGGATTTGTCCATAGGAATTTCTTGAAGTCCATTTGTTGGTTTCAAGGAGTTTATATATTGACCAATGTGCTATTCAAGGAATTATACAAAGAGTGGTCATGTAGAAGACACGGTACAAGGTTGATCAAGACTAAGTCAAGAGTGAATCAAGTTGATCAACACACAAAGCGTACAAGATGTACCGAGAGGGATCAAGTGATCCCATGGTATGGTAAGCATTGTCCATTACACTTTGTGTACTAACCCATGATCTACGTGTGAGTTCTATGTGGGGTTAGGTTTGTTTCCATGGGTTTGCATCAAGAGGAAGATCTCATACAACACATGGAGGATGACATCAAGTGGTGATCGTCATCAAGATTGCGGTGTGCAAGTTCAAGTGGAGCATCACGAAGAGATCATCCTTGAAGCTTGCCGTCCATTGTGGTGTCAATGGACTTGTGAAGATGTGCCAAAGAGTGGCTCACCCATAGTGGAGTATGGGGGAGCAATCAACTAGTCTTCATCGAGCCAACACAATCAATAAAGGTGGTCCAACTCGAGGGAGTCAAGATCGTCATCATCTAGCTCAAGTGGACTATGTGCAAGGCAAAGGTTTGCCCTTGATAGGTTTTCTATTTTACCGGTCTCATGGTGGTTGTTGGGAGACCAGGTTATAGGATCGATTGCCGTACTATCAAGGGGGGCTCTCGATGAGTAGCTTGATCGTATCGTTCATCGAGAGCTCAAACCATTGCATCCTTGCATCATCTTTATTGGTTCTTGTTTGGTTCTTCTCCTTGTGAGATTTGGAGCTTATGGTCATTTTCATGACAAGCTCGAAATCATCAAAAACAGAGTCCACATGCATCTTCTATGATGTTTTCGATGTTGGATTTTTTTCCGGTTCTCTTTGTGAGTCTTAGAGCTTATGGTCATCTTGATGACAAGCTCGAGTTCATCGAAAACGGAGTTCGCATGCATCTTCTATGATGTTTTCGATGTTGGAGGTTATGCCGGTTCTTCTCTTTTGGAGGTTTCACTCCTCTATATCTTAGGCATGCCTCCCCTGCCTCTTCTTACTATAATCAGTCGTTGTTGGATGCTACTCGTCGTTCTTGATAACCCACAAGTATAGGGGATCGCAACAGTTTTCGAGGGTAGAGTATTCAACCCAAATTTATTGATTCGACACAAGGGGAGCCAAAGGATATTCTCAAGTATTAGCAGCTGAGTTGTCAATTCAACCACACCTGAAATACTTAATATCTGCAGCAAAGTATTTAGTAGCAAAGTAGTATGGAAGTAACAGTAACAATAGCAAAAGTAACAGTAGCAGTTTTGTAGCAATTGTAACAGTGGCAACGGCAAAGTATCGTAGCAAAGATCAATATATGAAAAGCTCATAGGCAATGGATCAATGATGGATAATTATGTCGGATGGCATTCATCATGCAACAGTTATAACCTAGGGTGACACAGAACTAGCTCCAATTCATCAATATATTGTAGGCATGTATCCCGAATATAGTCATACGTGCTTATGGAAAAGAACTTGCATGCCATCTTTTGTCCTACCCTCCCATGGCAGCGGGGTCCTAATGGAAACTAAGGGATATTAAGGCCTCCTTTTAATAGAGAACCGGACCAAAGCATTAGCACTTAGTGAATACATGAACTCCTCAAACTACGGTAATCGTCGGAAAGAATCCCAATTATTGTCACCTTGGGGTATGCGGATCATAACACGTAATAGGTGTCTACAACTTGCAAGATAGGATCAAGAACACATATATATTCATGAAAACATAATAGGTTCAGATCTGAAATCATGGCACTTGGGCCCTAGTGACAAGCATTAAGCATAGCAAAGTCATAGCAACATCAATCTTAGAAAATAGTGGATACTAGGGATCAAACCCTAACAAAACTAACTCGATTACATGATAAATCTCATCCAACCCATCACCGCCCAGCAAGCCTACGATGGAATTACTCACGCACGGCGGTGAGCATCATGAAATTGGTGATGAAGGATGGTTGATGATGATGATGGCGTTGATTTCCCCTCTCCGGAGCCCCGAACGGACTCCAGATCTGCCCTCCCGGTGAAGAACAGGAGGTGGCGGCGGCTCCGTATCGTAAAACGCGATGAATCCTTCTCCCTGATTTTTTTCTCCCCGAAAGTGAATATATAGAGTTGGAGTTGAGGTCGGTGGAGGTCCAGGGAACCCACAAGGCAGGGGGGCACGCCCTAGGGGGGCCTCCACCCTTGTGGATAGCCGGTGGGTCCCCTCTGGTTGATTCTTTCGCCAATATTTTTTATTTATTCCAAAAATATTCTCCGTGAAGTTTCAGGTCATTCCGAGAACTTTTATTTCTGCACAAAAATAACACCAAGGCAATTCTGCTGAAAACATCGTCAGTCCGGGTTAGTTTCATTCAAATCATGCAAATTAGAGTCCAAAATAAGGGCAAAAGAGTTTGGAAAAATAGATACGATGGAGACATATCAACTCCCCCAAGCTTAACCCATTGTTTGTCCTCAAGCAATTCAGTTGACAAACTGAAAGTGATAAAGAAAAACTTTTACAAACTCTATTTGATCTTGTTGTTGTAAATATGTAAAGCCAGCATTCAGGTTTTCAGCAAAGATTATGAACTAACCATATTCACAATAACATTTAGGTCTCACATTTACACATATCAATGGCATAATCAACTAGCGAGCTATAATAATATATCTCAGATGACAACACTTTTTCAAAACAATCATGATATGATATAACAAAATGGTATCTCGCTAGCCCTTTCTGAGACCGCAAAACATAAATGCAGAGCACCCCTGAAGATTGAGGACTGACTGGACATTGTAATTCATGGTAAAAGAGATCCAGTCACAGTCATACCAATATCAATTAATAACAACACATACAAATGACAGTGGTTTTCTCTAACTGGTGCTTTTTATAAGAGGATGATGACTCAACATAAAAGTAAATAGATAGGCCCTTCGCAGAGGAAAGCAGGGATTTGCAGAGGTGCCAGAGCTCTAGCTTTTTGAAACAGAGATGAATATAATTTTGAGCGGTATGCTTTCATTGTCAACATAACAACCAAGAGATCTCGGTATCTTCCATGCTATATACATTATAGGCGGTTCCCAAACAGAATGGTAAAGTTTTTACTCCCCCTCAACCAACAAGCACACTCCACGGCTGGTCCGAAACAACGGGTACCATCCAACTAACAACAATCCCGGGGGAGTTTTGTTTAGAGTTAATTTGATTTGATTTGAGCAGAGTCCACTCATCGTGAGAATAACCCACCTAGCATGGAAGATACTGACAGCCCCCAGTCGCTACATGAGCAATTCGGGCATACAAAACAGATTATCATTTGAAGGTTTAGAGTTTGGCACATGCAAATTTACTTGGAACGGCAGGTAAATACCGCATATAGGTAGGTATGGTGGACTCATATGGAACAACTTTGGGTTTATGGAAGTGGATGCACAAGCAGTATTCCCGCTTAGTACAAGTGAAGGCTAGCAAAAGATTGAGGAGCGACCAGCTAGAGAGCGACAACAGTCATAAACATGCATTAAGATTAACCAACATTGAGTGCAAACATGAGTAGGATATAAATCACCATGAACATAAATATCGTGGAGACTATGTTGATTTTGTTTCAACTACATGCGTGAACATGTGCCAAGTCAAGCCACTCGGATCATTCAAAGGAGGATACCATCCTATCATACTACATCACAACCATTTTAAAAGCATGTTGGCACGCAAGGTAAACCATTATAAACTCCTAGCTAATTAAGCATGGCATGAGTAACTATAATCTCTAATTGTCATTGCAAACATGTTTCATTCATAATGGGCTGAATCAAGAACGATGAACTAATCATATTTACAAAAACAAGATAGGTCGAGTTCATACCAACTTTTCCTCATCTCAATCATTTCATCAAATATCGTCATTATTGCCTTTCACTTGCACAACCGAACGGTGTGGATAATAATAATAGTGCATGTGCATTGGACTAAGCTGAAATATGCAAACATTTATTCAAAGGAGAAGACAAGGTAATATGGGGCTTTTGTTAGATCAACAATAATGCATATGAGAGCCACTCAACATTTTCATCGTGGTCTTCTTCTTACGACCCAAAAAAAGAAAAAATAATTTCAAAGAAACACACTGAAATGTTTTTGGAGTTTTGGTTTTTCTGAAGAAAGTAAAACAAGAACGAGGAAAACTATTTACACGGGAGAGCTCCCAACAAACAAAAGAAGAACGAGAAATCTGTTTGGGTTTTCTTTTAATACTACAACTATTTTTTTTTTGAATTTTCTCAAAGTTTTTCAAACACACAAGAAGAAAGTGAGAAAAAAGAAATAAACTAACATGGATAATACAATGAAAAAGTATGAACACCGACAACTGGAATGAGTGTGTGAACATGAATGTAATATCGGTGAGAAATATGTACTCCCCCAAGCTTAGGCTTTTGGCCTAAGTTGGTCTAGGGCCACGGCTGGCCTGGCGGATATCCAAAGTGATAGTTGGGGTTGTACTGTGATGCGGCAGCTACTGCCTGGAGGGCTGCCTCGTGAAGGCGAGCAGTCTCCCTCTCTCTCTCTCATACTCAGCTGCCTCCTCCCTAGTTATAAAGTATCTTCGTTTTACCTGAGAGTCAAAGAAAGCAGGAGCAGGAAGGGTAATATGGACAGCGCGCTGCCTGTCGAAGATTAGTCGGTATAGGAGGAACTGTTCATTCCTCTCAAGGAATTGGTAACGTACCATAGCATTTTAATCAAGAAAATCAGGTGGTAACTCAATGCATCCCCCCTTATGGGTACCCCGAGATAGTTAGCTAAACGGGTGGCATAAATCCCACCGAAGAAATCTCCATCTTTAGCATTATTATGTAACCTCCTTGCAATAATAGCCCCCAAGTTATATCGTTTATCACCCGTTACCGCACACTTGAGGACACTAAGATCTGATGCACAAAGGTGGCTATGATCATGTTTACCATTAATACATCTACCTATAAAGAGAGCAAAATAGTGTATGGCAGGAAAGTGAATGCTCCCATGGTAGCTTGTGTAATATTTCTAGTCTCTCCTAAAGTGATGCTATCCAGGAAACCATTGTATTCAGTTTTGCGAGGTTCACTAAGAATCCCCCCCTACGGAATTTTACATGCTTCATTAAAATCTATTAGGTCCATGGTATAGGATTTATCATAAAGGTCAAACAGAACAGAATGAGTATTGCTCTGGGATGTAAATTTAAATCTTCGCACGAATGAATCAGTGAGGTGATAATACTATAAACACTTATCTGATACGAAGTCCTCAAGGTCAGCATTTCACATGTACGCATCAAATTCATCCTTGAAACCTGCATTAACCATGAACTGATCCAACGGCCATTCGCACGGCCACACCAAAGCCTCTCTTGGTGGTTCAAAGTCCGGCTCACGTATCGCGAGCCTTGTGGCTTGCTTCTTCGATGAACCACCTTGGTATATTTTCCTAAACATTTTTCCTTCCTCTGAAAATTTCTAAAAAATTTAGTGACTTAAAATAAAAGTGAATCAAACTCAACAAAACTAATAGCAACTACTCCTACAAGTGCCTAGAGGCTCTATCATGCATCAAAATTACTTTGGACCATATAAATTTGACATGCAAGCTTAAGAACAGGGTCACCATAGCAGCAAAAAATTGCAATATATAAAGCACTAGAACTAAAACTAATTGGATCATTGGAGGAGTCACATACCGAAGAACAATCCCCCAAAGCAGTTTTGCAAATGGAGCTTTACACAAGGAGATCGAAAATGGCAGCAAAATGAGCTAGAACACGGGTTTGAGCTACGGGATGATTTTTTCTAGAGGAAGACGAAGTGGATCGGTGCTGGAATAAGTGAGGAGGACCCATGTGGGACCCACAAGGCAGGGGGGCGTGCCCTCCACCCTTATGGTCCACTGGTGCAGCCCCCTGGTGCAATCTCAGTGCCAGAAATTCTAAAATATTCTATAAAAAATCATACTAAATTTTCAGGGCATTTGGAGAACTTTTATTTTCGGGACATTTTTTTATTGCATGAATAATTCAGAAAACAGACAGATAATACTATTTTTGCTTTATTTATTCTAAATAACAGAAAGTAAAAGGTGGGTACAGAAAGTTGTGCTTTCTAAATTCATCCATCTCATGCTCATCAAAAGGAATCCATTAACAAGGTTGATCAAGTCTTATTAACAAACTTCTTTCGAATAACATGGAACCGGAGAATTTTCGAATAACACTAGGTTACCTCAATGGGGATATGCATGTCCCCAACAATAAGAATATCATATTTCTTTTTGACAGTAGGAAGAGGGAATTCAAAACCTCCAATAGTTATAGTTGAAATTTTTCCAATAGAATTGATACTATGAACTTGAGGTTGCTTCTTCGGGAAGTGTACCGTATGCTCATTACCATTAACATGAAAAGTTACATTGCCCTTGTTGCAATCAATAACAGCCCCTACAGTATTCAAAAAGGGTCTACCAAGGATGATCGACATACTGTCGTCCTCAGGAATATCAAGAATAACAAAGTCCGTTAAGATAGTAACGTTTGCAACCACAACAGGCACATCCTCACAAATACCGATGGGTATAGAAGTTGATTTATCAGCCATTTGCAAAGAGATTTCAGTAGGTGTCAACTTATTCAAATCAAGTCTACGATATAAAGAGAAAGGCATAACACTAACACCGGCTCCTAGATCACATAAAGCAGTTTTAACATAGTTTCTTTTAATGGAGCATGGTATAGTTGGTACTCCTGGATCTCCTAGTTTCTTTGGTATTCCACCCTTAAAAGTGTAATTAGCAAGCATGGTGGAAATTTCAGCTTCCGGTATCTTTCTTTTATTTGTAACAATATCTTTCATATACTTGGCATAAGGAGACATTTTCAGAATATCAGTCAAACGCATACGCAAAAAGACAGGTCTAAGCATTTCAACAAAGCACTCAAAATCCTCATCATCTTTTTTCTTGGATGGTTTAGGAGGAAAGGGCATGGGTTTCTGTACCCATGGTTCTCTTTCTTTACCATGCTTCCTAGCAACAAAGTCTCTCTTATCATAACGTTTATTCTTAGATTGTGGGTTATCAAGATCAGCAGCAGGTTCAATCTCCACATCATTATCATCACTAGGTTGAGCATCAACATGAACATCATCATTAACATTATCACTAGGTTCATGTTCATCACCAGATTGTATCTCAGCATCAGAAATAGAAATATCATTTGGGTTCCCAGGTGTATCTATAACAGGTTCACTAGAAGCATGCAAAGTCCTATCAATTTTCTTTTTCTTTTTATTACTAGGACTAGGTGCATCAGTATTAATTCTCTGAGAATCTTGCTCAGCTCTCTTAGGATGGCCTTCAGGATACAAAGGTTCCTGAGTCATCTTGCCACCCCTAGTCATAACCCTAACAACATTATCATTATTCTTACTATTCAACTCATTAAGCAATTCATCATGTGCCTTAAGTACTTGTTCTACTTGAGTCTTAACCATGGAAGCATGTTTACTAATAATTTTCAGACCACTAACAGTTCTACTCATATAATCACCCAAGCAATCAAGCATGTAAGCATTATGTTTCAATTGTCTACTAACATAAGCATTGAAGTTCTCTTGTTTAACAATAAAATTATCAAACTCATCCAAGCATTGACTAGCAGGCTTATTACAAGGGATATCACCTTCATCAAATCTATAGAGAATTTACCTCTACTACCTGTGTCGGTTTATCAAGACCATGTATTTCTTCAATAGGTGGTAAATTGTTAACATCTTCAGCTTTAATACCCTTTTCTTTCATAGATTTCTTTGCCTCTTGCATATCTTCAGGATTGAGGAATAGAATACCTCTTTTCTTCGGAGTTGGCTTAGGAGTTGGTTCAGGAAGTGTCCAATCATTATCATTACTCAATATATTATTCAATAGTAATTCAGCTTGCTCAACAGTTTGTTCCCTGAAAACACAACCAGCACAACTATCTAGGTGGTCCCTAGAAGCATCGGTTAGTCCATTATAAAAGATATCAACTATTTCATTTTTCTTGAGAGGATGATCAGGCAAAGCATTAAGTAGTTGGAGAAGCCTCCCCCAAGCTTGTGGGAGACTCTCTTCTTCAGATTGCACAAAGTTAAATATTTCTTTTAAAGCATCTTGTTTCTTATGAGCAGGGAAATATTTTTCAGAGAAGTAGTAAATCATATCCTGGGGACTACGCACACAACCAGGAGCAAGAGAACTAAACCATAACTTAGCATCACCCTTTAATGAGAAAGGAAACAACTTAAGAAGATAATAATAGCGAATTTTTTCCTCATGAGCAAATAGGGTGGCTATATCATTCAACTTAGTAAGATGTGCCACAACAGTTTCAGATTCATAACCATGAAAAGGATCATATTGAACCAAAGTAATTAACTCAGGATCGACAGAGAATTCATAATCCTTATCAGTAACAAAGATAGGTGAAGTAGCAAACTTAGGATCATGTTGCATTCTAGCATTCAAAGATTTTTCTTTCCACTTGCATAATAATTTCTTAAGATCATCTCTATACATACAACCAAGAAAGTCCCTAGCTACCTCCCCATCCATAACATAACCCTCAGGTATAATAGGCAATTCATATCTAGGAGAGCTAGGTCTAGCAGGTGTCTCAAAGTGTTCAGTTTCAACAATTTCATTAGTTTCAGAAATATCATCATCTTCAGCATAATCAATAGTTCTAACTATAGCAAGATGTTCATCAAGTAATTCACCCAGTGGCATAGTTTTATCAAGCAAAGCAGTAGCATCATAAGCATCATTCATAGCAGAAGTAACATCATCAATTACTTGTGACATATCAGAATTAATAGCAGGTGTAGGTATCGCAAGCTTACTCAAAACAGAAGGTGAATCAAGTGCAGAGCTAGATGGCAGTTCCTTACCTCCCCTCGTAGTAGAGGGATAGATCTTAGTTTTGGTATCTTTCAAATTCTTCATAGTGATCAACAGATATAAATCCCAAGTGACTCAGAGAATAGAGCTATGCTCCCCGGCAATGGCGCCATAAAAAGGTCTTGATAACCCACAAGTATAGGGGATCGCAACAGTTTTTGAGGGTAGAATATTCAACCCAAATTTATTGATTCGACACAAGGGGAGCCAAAGAATATTCTCAAGTATTAGCAGCTGAGTTGTCAATTCAACCACACCCAAAAGACTTAATATCTGTAGCAAAGTATTTAGTAGCAAAGTATTATGGAAGTAATGGTAACAGTAGCAAAAGTAACAGTAGCAGTTTTTTAGCAATTGTAACAGTGGCAACGGCAAAGTATCGTAGCAAAGATCAATATGTGAAAAGCTCGTAGGCAATGGATCAATGATGGATAATTATGTCGGATGGCATTCATCATGCAACAGTTATAACCTAGGGTGACACAGAACTAGCTCCAATTCATCAATATAATGTAGGCATGTATCCCGAATAGTCATACGTGCTTATGGAAAAGAACTTGCATGACATCTTTTGTCCTACCCTCCCGTGGGAGCGGGGTCCTAATGGAAACTAAGGGATATTAAGGCCTCCTTTTAATAGAGAACCGGACCAAAGCATTAGCACTTAGTGAATACATGAACTCATCAAAATACGGTAATCACCAGAAAGAATCCCAATTATTGTCATTTTGGGGTATGCGGATCATAACACGTAATAGGTGTCTACAACTTGCAAGATAGGATCAAGAACACATATATATTCATGAAAACATAATAGGTTCAGATCTGAAATCATGGCACTCGGGCCCTAGTGACAAGCATTAAGCATAGCAAAGTCATAGCAACATCAATCTTCGAACATAGTGGATACTAGGGATCAAACCCTAACAAAACTAACTCGATTACATGATAAATCTCATCCAACCCATCACCGTCCAACAAGCCTACAATGGAATTACTCACGCACGGCGGTGAACATCATGAAATTGGTGATGGAGGATGGTTGATGATGATGATGGCGTCGATTTCCCCTCTCCGGAGCCCCGAACGGAATCCAGATCTGCCCTCCCGATGAAGAACAGGAGGTGGCGGCGGCTCCGTATCGTAAAACGCGATGAATCCTTCTCCCTGGTTTTTTTCTCCCCGAAAGTGAATATATAGAGTTGGAGTTGAGGTCGGTGGAGGTCCAGGGGACCCACAAGGCAGGGGGCGTGCCCTAGGGGGCTGCCCTCCACCCTTCTGGACAGCCGGTTGGTCCCCTCTGGTTGATTCTTTCGCCGATATTTTTTATTTATTCCAAAAATATTATCCGTGAAGTTTGATGTCATTCCGAGAACTTTTATTTCTGCACAAAAATAACACCAAGGCAATTCTGCTGAAAACAACGTCAGCCCGGGTTAGTTTCATTCAAATCATGCAAATTAGAGTCCAAAACAAGGACAAAAGAGTTTGGAAAAGTAGATACGATGGAGACGTATCAGTCGTCATCTATCCAACAAGCTTGAGTTTGCTTAATTCGGAGCTCATATGCAGAAGTTGTGGTTGTTTAGGCTTTATTGCATCCTCTGTTTTCTCTGTTGTGTTCCTGAAAGCCTCAAGTGGTAGTACTACTCTCTAGAGCGGTAATACCGCTTGTAAGCAGCAGTACCGCGGCCCTGTGCCGTGCGTAGTACCGCTGTTTCTGGGGATGCGTTTTTTGTGTCGTGTTTCGCGGTAGTAGAGCGGTAGTTCCTCTTATAAGCGGTAAGCGGTACTACCTCTCCACCCGAGCGGTAGTACCGCTTATAAGCGGTAAGCGGTACTACCTCTCCACCCGAGCGGTAGTACCTCTTATAAGTGGTAAGCGGTACTACCTCTCCCCAGAGCGGTACTACCTCTCTGGCAGAACTACAGCTCGTGTTTTTCTCTCTCGTTGGGCTGTTTTGACCGTGCTAAGCGGTAGTACCGCTCCTCCAAGTGGTAGTACCGCTTGTGCATGACCTGAGCACATAACGGTTGGATTCGGGAGGTCCTATAAAAGGGGGTCTTCTTCCCCATTGAACCTTATCTCTTGAGCTTGTGTTCTTCCCCCATTGTTGACCTTCTTCGAGCTTGCTATCTCTCAATCCCTCCATGGATTCTTGCTAGTTTTTGGGGGAAAAGAGAGAGGAGATATAGATCCACATTTCCACCAATCACTTTCTCCTCTATGTGAGGGGAACCCCTTGGATCTAGATCTTGGAGTTCTTGGTGTTCTCCTTCTTGTTCTTCCTCTCTTTTTCCTCCATAGCTTTCGTTGCTTTGGTGGGATTTGAGAGTGAGGGACTTGGGCACTCCGTGTGCCCTTGCCATTGCATTAGTTGCATCGGTTTGAGTTCTGCACGGTGATACGTGGAAGTTACAAGTTGAGAAGCTTATTACTCTTGGGTGCTTGGTACCCTAGAGCTTGTTCCTCTTGGGTGCTTGGGCGCCCTAGACGGTTGGTGGTGTTTGGATCTCAATCATTGTGGTGTAAAGCTCCGGGCAAGCGTCGGGGTCTCCAATTGGGTTGTGGAGATTGCCCAAGCAATTTGACGGGTACCGGTGACCGCCCCCAAGGGTTGCCAAAGTGTACGGGTTCGGTGACCGCCCCCAAGGGTTGTCATTTGTACTGGTTCGATGACCGCCCTTAAGGGTCCCTTAGTGGAATCACGACATCTTGCATTATGCGAGGGCGTGAGGAGATCACGGTGGCCCTAGTGGCTTGTTGGGGAGCATTGTGCCTCCACACCGCTCCAAATGGAGATTAGCATCTGCAAGGGTGTGAACTTCGGGATACATCATCGTCTCCGCGTGCCTCGGTTATCTCTTACCCGAGCCCTTTACTTATGCACTTTACTTTGTGATAGCCATAGTGTTTCATGTTATATATCTTGCTATCACATAGTTGTTTATCTTGCTTAGCATAAGTTGTTGGTGCACATAGGTGAGCCTAGTTGTTGTAGGTTTTGTGCTTCACAAATTAACCGCTAGGTTTATTCCGCATTTGTTCAAGCCTAAACCGTAATTATTTTAAAGCGCCTATTCACCCCCCCTCTAGGCGACATCCTCGATCTTTCAATTGGTATCAGTGCCTCATCTCTCATTATTAGGCTTTACCACCTAGAGAGTAAAGAAGTCGACTAGGGGATTAGGATTCTTTGACACTCTTAGTTTTGATGGCACAAATTTTGATGTTTAGGTAATTCGCATGCTTAATCTCTTTAGGGTCATGGACCCGAATTTAGAGCGAATTGTAGATATGGGTTTTTCTCCTCCACAGGATCCCTAAAGATTATCTTTAGAGGATGAGAAAAACTCTTATCTCAATGCTCAAGCTTCTAGTGTGCTTTTTGATGCTTTGAGCAATGTAGTTATATTTCAACTCATGCCGTTCCGGGATGCTCATGAGTTGTGGACAAAGCTTCAAGATAAATATGGTGTGTCCAAGATTTGTGGGGATGATTGTTCTCCCTCCACCTCCGGCCGTGTTGTCTTCTCAACTTGTTCTACTTCACCTACATGTGGATTGCCACAAGGTAATGATATGGTGAGTAGTGTTGGTCATTGCAATGATGATAGTGTGCTTGTTCTTGATGATCCTTCATCACTATCTTATTGCAATGGTCCTTCTTTGGACCTTAAAACTTCGAGCACTCTAGATGGTTCATATGCTAGTGTTGATAGTCCTTGCATATCATGTAGAAATTGCTTGAATAAATCGCATGATGATATGCTTGCTATGTCTTGTTGGCATGATAAAAATGTCTCTATTTCCTCGAGTTGTTGTGCTAACAATGTAGAGGAAACCCAACACTCCATGGAACAAGATGTGGTCTTAAATGGTGCTTCAAGGGATCCAACATCATCATCTATTGTTTCTCACTTTTGCCTTATGGCTAAGGCTTTGAAGGTATCTCCTACTTCGAATCCCAATATATCTCTTGATGATGATGATGTTGTTGCTAATGATGATGAGGATAAGGATGAAGAGAATGATAATGTTGCCTCCTTAAAAATTAAGGGGGAAATGGTTTTTAAAGCTCTTCATGAAAATAAAATTGCTTGTTCCAACTTCATAGAAATCATGTCCATTGCCATTGAGGGCAAGAAATATATTGAAGAGTTGGAATCTCATCTCGAGGAGCATGAGGTCACCATTGAGAAAATGGAAGGTCATGAGCGTGATTACGCTAATGAGATTGCGGACCTCTCTCAAGCTCTTGAACTTGAACAAACCACCAAGGAATCTCTTGAGGTGACTTTTGCTCTAGAATTATCTAGAGTGAAGGAATCTCATGATAGAGCTCTTGAGGTGGCCAATGATTTTGAAACAAAAAACGAGAAGCTTGAAGTTGCACATGCTAAACTCCTTGAGGACTTTGGGCACCTCGAAAATGGCTCAAGGGTCATTAAGAGTGAGCTCATCGGACTCACCGAGTCTCATGCACAACTTAAAGCTTCATATTCAAAAGAGCTTGCCAAGTTGCCTTCTCCTGTTGTTGTTAATGATGATGCTTGTGCTACTAACTCTATCTCTTGTGAAGCATCCATTTTGAAGGAGAATGTTGAGCTAAGGGCTCAACTTGAGTTGCCATCTAGCAATTATGTGAAATTGGAGGAAAGTCATGTAAAGCTCACAAGCTCTCATGATGATCTTCTAGTATCCCATAATGTGCTAAAGATAGCTCATGAGACTATGATGACTAAGGTAACATCTAGTGAGCCTCATGTGGATACTAGCACTATTTCAAGTCTAAATGCTATATTGCCATGTGCTAGTCCTCGTAATTCATCTATGCATAACATTGGTACATCTTGTGATGAATTGCTTTCCTTGCCTTGTTGCTCTAACGGTGAAGCTTATACTTCCTCTAGTACTTGTGTTGATACTAACCATGTAGAGGAAATCAAAGAGCTCAAGGCCCAAGTCACTTCCTTGAAGAAAGACTTGGAAAAGAGTCATGAAGGGAAGTCCACACTCAACAATATCTTGAATGTGCAAAAATCCCCCAGTGACAAAGGTGGACTTGGATTCAACTCCAATAAGAATAAGAAGTCTAAGATGAACAAGAAGAAGGGCCAAAAACAAGTCAAGAATTCGGCCAAGATTATTTGCTTCAAGTGCAAAATTGAAGGGCATCATGTTAGATCTTGCCCATTGAAGAAGAAGGCCATTAGCGACAAGCAACAAGGGAAGCGGCCACAAGTTCATTCTCATGCTCAACCTCAAGTTGAAGAAAGACCTCTCCCAAGAAGTCTCAAGCTAATGCTTCTCAAGTTGAGAAATCAAGTGAGAAGAAAGTGAAGAGTAGACGTTGCTACCTATGTCGTGAGAAAGGTCACGTCGCTTCTTCATGCATGAATGGTACCATATCCAACCCTATTCTAATTGATGATATATATTCTCTTGGGAAGGATAAGGTTGACAATGTGTTTGCCAAGTTTGTTGGTACTCAAAGTGGTGTCAAGCAAAGAACCATTTGGGTTGCCAAGCCTATTGTGACTAACCTCTTAGGACCCAACTTGGTTGGGACCAACAAGCTCAAACTTGATCAATAGGTGACATTGGAGGTCATTGGAGACTTGGCTACATTATGAAGAATTAAGGGGACTTCATCATTCTTATTGTCTCAAGCCAAGTCAATTGGGTTATCAAGTTTCTATCTTATATCCAATGTGCCTCCTTGCGGTAACTTGTACTTAAATTGTTTACATTGAAAGTTACTTGCCCCTTTGCATGTTTTGGTGTTGTACCTTGCATGTGTGTGTATATGTTGTGCTTCCAATTTGCTTGTTGGTTTGCACATCATGTACATTTGAGTATTGTGTTGAGCCTTTTTGCATCTTGTTTGTATCTTAGTTGGCTCTTGTGAGAGATTAATGGAACATCCCATTTTGGGGGAGTGATGTGCTTTGTGCACTTCACAATCCTATAAATGTGTGTACATGAGGAATACCACCTAGTATTGATATTACAAGATTATCTAGTCTCTATGTGGTATGTCTTCTCATGAGAAATTCAAATTCTAAATAGTCCATTAATTATCTCTTGTTGGATTCTTATTGCCTCTTGTGAAGTTTTCTTTGGTATCACATTATGGGGGAGTAATGTGCTATGTGCAAATTACAAGCGTAGAAAATGTGTACATTTGAGATATTGTCACCTAGAATTGATATTGTAAATTATCTTGTTCCTAGGTGGCATGTTAGCTCTACAAGTTGCAATTTGCTTTTGTGTTTGGTGTGAAGATGATGATGGATATCTTTGAAATATACCACCGGGAATTATTTCCAAATACTTCTTGTCTCTTGACAATTGGTAATCATTTATGTGGTAGAAATTGTTGATCATCTTTACATTGGCCTTTGCTTTTATTTGCCTTATCTCTTGCCTAGGATTGTGTCAACTCCCATTGTATTCCATACCACTTGTGGATCTTGTTAATTCCTTGAGCTTGTCTAGTGTTTTATAGATATAGTGAAAGTGGTGATCCCATCTTGTGCATTTTGTATTCAAATGCAAATTCTCTATAATGCACAATGCTTGGGGGAGCTATCCTATTTTTCTTAGAACGCTCACCTTGTGATCCTTATCAAGTGTGTGTTGGTGGAACGCAAACCGTTTGTTTTTGGTACTTTGTGCCATCATGAAACTTTGTACAGCGTTTGGTTTGTTTGGAACCATTCTCTCTTTTGGGAGTTCGACATCTTTCTTTTTGCGTGTATCAATGGATATCTCATTCCTTGATGTATCTTTTAGTTGATATCTTCCAAGTGATGATTTCTCAATTTGGTATCCTTTTCAGTTGGTATTCCTTTTTCATTTGGTGTTGGTTCTTGAAAGTCTTTAGCATGCATATTTACTTCATGTATTTTCTTTGGCATGCTTTCTTTCTTTGACCCAATATATAGGGGAAACTCCACCAAGTCTCAAATTGGATGAGATGTTCATGATATTTATGTTCATATCTATGTGCACATATTTATGTGGAGTTTGTCCTATGTATTGGTGTTTCTAACTCTTTGGTCCCAATGAGTTTGGGTACCATTTTGTTTGTGTTGTTGTTCTAGGAACAATTGGAGATGCATTGGATGCTCGTCTCACTCACAAGGAAGGTGGTGTCACCATGTGCTTATTGGAGTGAAGCTAGGATGTTCAATGAACTACTATCTAATACCTTCAATTGGTATCTTCTACATCCTTCCAATGTTATCTTGGTAACAAGTATCTATTCATGCATTCCTCTCTTGCATTCAACCTTGTGTAGGTTGCATCTTGGCATGATATTCATTTCATCTTGTGATACTTGTTTCCTTTCTCAAAGCATCCCAACGATGATCTCTTGTTGCTAGTTGTGATGTCTTTGATGGAGGTGTGGTAGGAGTTCATTTATATACAATAAGACCATATCTATCCATGTGCCATGCTTTCAAGCAAACATCATATTGGTATATTTATGACTTCCTTGTGGATATTTTGTTCTTTCCTTTGTGTAACTATTTTGTGTGTTCATATACACTTGAGAGAAGTTACATCTCTAGTTGATATCCTTATTCTTTCACGTCCACCTTTTTCCTTGGTGGTTTCGTGAAAGGATTTATCTTGAGTGCGGGTCTTATATCGTTGCACCTTGATGCACTCTTTTGTGGTGAAGATTCTTTTTCTCTTGCTTGTCTTGGCGAGGCTTTCCATTTTTGGTATCCCTCCTCTTTACAAAGCCATCATTGCCTATCTTCACCATGGGTCATCACAAGTTTTGGTTTTTAAGTTGCTTTTTGGAGAGCTTGTGAACCCATTTGCTAGTTGAGTGTGTGTGTGGGAAGGACATGTCTTGCACCTTGTATCTCATTATTTAAGACTATGTTGATGCTTAATGCTCATCCATATATTAGTCTTATCAAGTGCTTTGCCATGACTCACACACATCCTTTTGGTTGAGCCCATTCGTAAGTTGCCTCTTTTACATGTTGCTCAACCATGTGCTTGTGCAAGAGCTATGCCTTGTCTCTTATCTTAGCCCACTTGCACTTGTTGTGAGTTTCTATTGATTTTGGGGGAGTGATGATCCTATTTTGTGCACTTGGTATCATAATGCAAATATTCTAAGTACTGCACAAATCATGGGGAGCTTCACTAGTGTTTTTAGAATACTCCGTTGCTCTCTTGCAAGTGTTAGGCTGAAATTTTCTATTTGCTCTCTTGCACTTGTCGTGAGGTTCTAGTGATTTTAGGGGAGTGACGCTCGTAGTATCCAAATACAAAACTAAATAATGCACAAAACATGGGGAGATTATCTAGTTTCTATAGAACACTTCTATGCTCTTATCATAATATCTTTTTTTATGTGGCTCGTAGGATCTTTGGTTTAGTTGGTTTAATTGGTATCTTTTGATTGCTTGTGTCAATTGGTGTCTTTTGATTGCTTGATTGCTTATTTCTCTCTTTGTTATGTCTTTGTGGCATATCATCCTTTTGCAATCTTTGGATCCTCAATATAGTTTGTCTTCCTCCAAGTATTTATATTTGGGGTATGTGTATTGCATTCCTCTCTTCTTGAGAAATACACAATTTATGGAGGAACACTTTTTATATTGGCCTTCTAAGCTTTTCGCCCATTTTGGCAATCGATGCCAATGGGGGAGAAGTTTCAGAGAGTTTTGTGGAGAAGTTTACAGAGTTATTTCTTCTTGCTTTGGTTTTGTTCCTTAGCATTTGCATCTCATACGCATGCATCATTGGTTGTGGCATAATTCCTTGTATAAACTCTCTTGAAAGTGATTTTCATCAATTACCAAAATGGGGGAGATTGAAAGAACATGCGGTGCCCCGATGTTTGGTTTTGGTAATTGATGAAAATCTCTATGGACTAATGGTCGTCTTGAGTTATATTTGAAGGATTTGTCCATAGGAATTTCTTGAAGTCCATTTGTTGGTTTCAAGGAGTTTATATGTTGACCAATGTGCTATTCAAGGAATTATCCAAAGAGTGGTCATGTAGAAGACACGATACAAGGTTGATCAAGACTAAGTCAAGAGTGAATCAAGTTGATCAACACACAAAGCGTACAAGATGTACCAAGAGGATCAAGTGATCCCATGGTATGGTAAGCATTGTCCATTATGCTTTGTGTACTAACCCATGATCTACGTGTGAGTTATATGTGGGGTTAGGTTTGTTTCCATGGGTTTGCATCAAGAGGAAGATATCATACAACACATGGAGGATGACATCAAGTGGTGATCGTCATCAAGATTGCGTTGTGCAAGTTCAAGTGGAGCATCACGAAGAGATCATCCTTGAAGCTTGCCGTCCATTGTGGTGTCAATGGACTTATGAAGATGTGCGAAAGAGTGGCTCACCCATAGTGGAGTATGGGGGAGCAATCAACTAGTCTTCATCGAGCCAACGCAATCAAGAAAGGTGGTCCAACTCGAGGGAGTCAAGATCGTCATCATCTAGCTCAAGTGGACTATGTGCAAGGCAAAGGTTTGCCCTTGATAGGTTTTCTATTTTACCGGTCTCATGGTGGTAGTTGGGAGACCGGGTTATAGGATCGATTGCCGTACTATCAAGGGGGGCTCTCGATGAGTTGTTTAATCGTATCGTTCATAGAGAGCTCAAACCATTGCATCCTTGCATCATCTTTATTGGTTCTTGTTTGGTTCTTCTCCTTGTGAGATTTGGAGCTTATGGTCATTTTCATGACAAGCTCGAAATCATCGAAAACAGAGTTCACATGCATGTTCTATGATGTTTTCAATGTTGGGGTTTTTTTCGGTTCTCTTTGTGAGTCTTAGAGCTTATAGTCATCTTGATGACAAGCTCGAGTTCATCGAAAACGGAGTTCACATGCATCTTCTATGATGTTTTCGATGTTGGAGGTTGTGCCGGTTCTTCTCTTTTGGAGGTTTCACTCCTCTATATCTTAGGCATGCCTCCCCTGCCTCTTCTTACTATAATCAGTCGCTGTTGGATGCTCCTCGTCATCATCTATCCAACAAGCTTGAGTTTGCTCAATTCGGAGCTCATATGTAGAAGTTGTGGCAGTTTAGGCTTTATTGCATCGTCTGTTTTCTCTGTTGTGTTCCTGAAAGCCTCAAGCGGTAGTACTGCTATCTAGAGCGGTAGTACCGCTTGTAAGCGGCAGTACCGCGGCCCTGTGCCGCGCGTAGTACTGCTGCTTCTGGGGATGCGTTTTTTCGTGTCGGGTTTCGCGGTAGTAGAGCGGTAGTAGAGCGGTAGTACCTCTTATAAGCGGTAAGTGGTACTACCTCTCCACCCGAGTGGTAGTACCGCTTATAAGAGGTAAGCGGTACTACCTCTCCACCCAAGCGGTAGTACCTCTTATAAGCGGTAAGCGGTACTACCTCTCCCCAGAGCGGTACTACCTCTCTGGCAGAACTACAACTCATGTTTTTCTCTCTCGTTGGGCTGTTTTGACCATGCTAAGCGGTAGTATAGCTCCTCCAAGCGGTAGTACCGCTTGTGGACGACCTGAGCACATAACGGTTGGATTCGGGAGGTCCTATAAAAGGGGGTCTTCTTCCCCATTGAACCTTATCTCTTGAGCTTGTGTTCTTCCCCCATTGTTGACCTTCTTCGAGCTTGCTATCTATCAATCCCTCCATGGATTCTTGCTAGTTTTTGGAGGAAAAGAGAGAGGAGATATAGATCCACATTTCCACCAATCACTTTCTCCTCTATTTGAGGGGAACCCCTTGGATCTAGATCTTGGAGTTCTTGGTGTTCTCCTTCTTGTTCTTCCTCTCTTTTTCCTCCATAGCTTTCGTTGCTTTGGTGGGATTTGAGAGTGAGGGACTTGGGCACTCCGTGTGCCCTTGCCATTCCATTAGTTGCATCGGTTTGAGTTCTCCATGGTGATACGTGGAAGTTACAACTTGAGAAGCTTATTACTCTTGGTTGCTTGGTACCCTAGAGCTTGTTCCTCTTGGGTGCTTGGGCGCCCTAGACGGTTGGTGGTGTTCGGAGCTCAATCATTGTGGTGTAAAGCTCCGGGCAAGCGTCGGGGTCTCCAATTGGGTTATGGAGGTCACCCCGAGCAATTTCATGGGTACTGGTGACCGCCCCCAAGGGTTGCCAAAGTGTACGGGTTCGGTGACCGCCCCCAAGGGTTGCCATTTGTGCGGGTTCAGTGGCCGCCCTCAAGGGTCCCTTAGTGGAATCACGGTATCTTGCATTGTGCGAGGGCGTGAGGAGATTACGGTGGCCCTAGTGGCTTCTTGGGGAGCATTGTGCCTCCACACCGCTCCAAACGGAGATTAGCATCCGCAAGGGTGTGAACTTCGGGATACATCGTCATCTCCGCGTGCCTCGGTTATCTCTTACCCGAGCCCTTTACTTATGCACTTTACTTTGTGATAGCCATAGTGTTTAATTGTATATATCTTGCTATCACATAGTTGTTTATCTTGCTTAGCATAAGTTGTTGGTGCACATAGGTGAGCCTAGTTGTTGTAGGTTTTGTGATTGAAAAATTAACCACTAGGTTTATCTCGCATTTGTTCAAGCCTAAACCATAATTATTTTAAAGTGCCCATTCACCCCCCTCTAGGCGACATCCTCGATCTTTCAAATTTAATCTATCTCAATACCGTGGAGGGATTGACAACCCCTCTTACGCATTGGGTTGCAAGTATTTGTTATTTGTGTGTAGGTACCGTTTACATAGTGTTGCTTGGTTCTCCTACTGGATTGATAACCTTGGTTTCATAACTGAGGGAAATACTTACCGTTCCTGTGCTGCATCATCCTCTCCTCTTCGGGGAAATACCAACGCAGATACAAGCAATCAGGAAGAATTTTTTGGTGCCGTTGCCGGGGAGGATTAAGTCAAGATAGTCTCCCGTCAACTTGCCAATTTCTGGCGCTGTTGCCGGGGAGACATCATCAACATATATCAGGTTCCTAATCACAAATCTCATCTCCTTGCAATTTACATTATTTGCCATTTGCCTCTCATTTTCATCTCCCCCACTTCACAAAAATATTTGCCTTCTTTTTTGTTTGCCTTTTTCTCGCTAGATCTTTTGTTTGCTTGTTTGCCCCTTCGAACCTGTCATCATGAGTGACTTTGGTATGGCAGAAACAGATGATGGAAGAACTCCTAAAATTGGACATTATGGTAATCTGGATGCTAAATTTTTTGTTTTGGGACAAGGGAACATTATAGGAAAATAAACAATCCAAGAATTCTTTAATTGTGTTGGAACTTTGACTTGTGATGATGCTCCTATACATAAAAGAACTAAAACTTACGCAGAAGCTATTTCGGCACTAGTTCTGAAACTTGAGAATAGATTTATCCATACTCATCCTACCTTGCAAAGATTGTTTTATGAATTACCTGTTATAAAAGATCCTAGAGCTAAAAAGATAGCCACCCTAGTCTTGATGAATGAATTTGATCACATAGTGCGGGAAGCTAGGGAGATCTTTGATTTTTATGGTATGAACCATAGAAAACCGGTGATAGATGAGATTATTTATAATAGTGATTATGTTTTAAGACATTTGCTTGGCAATAATCAAATCTTTGATGATAATCTTAAAAAGGTAGTTCGGTTTTAGATATGATCCAACAAGTTTTCAATGATGTTAATCAACAATATTCTTGGATTGTAGCCGGGAATCAAAGGGGATACAAAGATGAACAACTTGATAATGCTAAAATTTCCATGGACAATGTGTTTCAAGTTATTTTTGAAAAACCTCCAGATAAAAACACATTTATGGAAAAGAAAACCAAAGATGACAATACTTGAATCTATGCATTATGCCTAGCTAGGGGCATAAAATGATAGCGCTTGTTGGGATGCAACCTAATCAATAAAATTTATTTTTGTCTTTTTCTTTTTGTTCTTGAGTGTTTGCACAATTATGCTACTGTTATGATTGTGTTTTTTTTCTGTTTTAATTAGTGTTTGTGCCAAGTAAAGCCTTTAGGATCATGTTGGGTGATAGTTGATTTGATCTTGTTGAAATACAGAAACTTTTGCGCCCAGTAGCAGAATTGTTAAAAATCACAGAAGCGTGATAAAATTGCCCCTCTTACGCGTTGGGTTGCAAGTATTTGTTATTTGTGTGTAGGTACCATTTACATAGTGTTGCTTGGTTCTCCTACTGGATTGATAACCTTGGTTTCATAACTGAGGGAAATACTTACCGTTGCTGTGCTGCATCATCCTCTCCTCTTCGGGGAAATACCAACGCAGATACAAGCAATCATCAGCCGGGCACAGTTGCGTAGACTCGAGGTCGTGTGCTGAATTAGAGCTTGATTTTGGACTCTTTCTGGAATGGAGGTCGGATTTCAGACTAGATGACCGAACTTGGTGATCGGAGACCTGGACACAATCCGTTCTTGGCTCCGGTGGTTGCAGGGGCGAGTTTTCAGCCAAGTCTTCAATGGTGGCGACCAAGTGCGTGATGGGTAGGAAGTAGATTTCCCTGTCGTCGGGTTTAAGCCCGATCTGATCATAAACGGAGGACTGGCCATCGGTAATCCCCATGGCTTGGATCCGGTCTAGTAGCTCATTTAATAGCGAGATATCTGCCGGGTCCATATTCTGGGAGTGTTCGGGGTCAATCCGCAGTATTGCCGCTCCGGGGGTGTTCGAGATTGCGTCGGGGCAATGTCCGACCAAGGCTGGCCCCGGGCCGTCAGGGGTGGAGACTGGATCCGCGCTTGAGGCCGGATCTGAGGTGGCGATCGCCCCGGTGGCAGGGTACATCGCGCCCAAAGTTAAAGCCTCGGGGTTTGTGAGCTCTTCAGGCGAAGCTGAGAACCTTGTCAGAATAAGATCTCTCCGGGAGTCGGCGACAAACTCTAGGTTTCCGAACCTGATCTCCTGGTTGGGGACGAAGCTATCGACCCATCCAAGGTGGCAGGTCGGACCAGCGTGTAGCACGATGCTACCGAATGCGAAGAGCTTACTAGGAACAAAGACGTCCCCATTGCAGATGCCATCGTTGATGACTAAGTGGGCCATCGATCCTTTGAAGATTCTATAGCAGAACTCTCAATGAAAGCACCAATTCGGTGTCAAAACCGGCGGATCTCGGGTAGGGGGTCCCGAGTTGTAGATCTTGGATTGATGGGGAACAGGGAACGCAGAGACAATATTTACCCAGGTTCGAGCCCTCTCAAAGAGGTAAAACCCTACGTCCTGCTTGACTGTATTGATGTGTATGTATGATGATTATAGAGTTGATCTACCACGAGATCAGATGAACTAAACCCTAGATGAGTAGGAGGATGGTTCTAGCCTCTACAGACTAAACCCTCTGGTTTATATAGACACCAGGGGTACCTAGGGTTACACATGTCGGTTACCAACAAGGGATAAACATACGGGTTACTCCAAGCAAGACTTGGAGTATACATCAAGGCTTTGGAGGTTTCTTTCTAGAGCACGGGATTGTCCGAAGTCCGATCTTCTCCTGTTGAACAATAAGCAGCCCACTAGTCCGGCTCATGAGAAATAGGCTGGCAGCCCAAGGACCCCCTAATCTGGGACTCCCTCACCCTTCGCCACCGCGGTTTGTTTGGTAAGCCGCTGGATAGTTCTCCAGAGTCACTCCAGGTCTTCCGTTTTGAGGTGCCAGCGTACTGTGTTCTCTTCAAAAGAAATTGTGGGTCCAATTGAGCATCTGGATGTGAAAATGGTACCTTTCGGACTACCCGCCTCTTTGTCTTGTGAATAATTGTTTCCAAGTCAAGAGATATGTTTACCTTGGCATCGCCGACTTGACTAGATTAAACTTGATCCTGGGAAGAAGTGGCGTCAGCAAGTTCATTAAATAGGTGGCCGAGGGAGTCGAGATCTTTTACCTCAATTTCCTCCCCTTCTTCCGGCTCCTCAAAATTCTCCTACATGAAGTGACAAGTTGGTATATTAAGCAGAGTAAAAAAGCATATATATATATATATATATATATATATATATATATATAAACAATGTAAATGAAAGGGCGACTTACTGGAGGTGCCGGGTTGCCTGCAAAGAAGGGGGCAGGCCCACTTGGCTGATTTTCTCTCGGGTCTCGCCCAAAAACTTCTTGGTGGCCTTGATTAGATCAGCTTCTATTAGATCAACTTGGCTGAAGTGCAAGGCGTCTTCTGGCTCATCGGTATAGTCGTAAATGAGACAACCCCTTAAGCTGAAGTGTTGAATCCGCCAGCTCATCCAACACCGGGTCAAATCGACCCTGGTGAGTCCATGAGCTATTAAAGCATGGATTTTTGGATACAAGGGTTCCAATGCCTCCTTTTGCGCCTGGGAGGCGAAACCCGGAAAAGTTGTTGAGGCATCAAGCCGGTCCAATCTATAACCTGGTAGAGGACGTTGCTGCTCTGGAGAAGTGTCTTTGCAATAAAACCAGGTCATGTGCCAACCTTTAGGATGACTTACCGAGTGTTATTTTAGGGAAGACTGAGACCCTCCTCCTTTGGATGGTCACTCCTGCAAGTTCTATGCATGTTCCTCCTTTGTGATTTGTCTGTGGTGATTGAGATAGAAATATTCTTGGAAGAAACTGTCAAACTGCTCGATTTGAAGATATACTTCGTAGAACACTTGAACTGGCTCAAGTTCAAGATTGAATTGGGAGCGAGGTCCTGATGCCTGATGCCAAAGTGATGAAGTACATCACGGAAAAACTTTGAACCCGGCGGACGGAAGCCCCTGTCCGTGTGGTCAGCAAATATAACAATCTCGTTTTGACCCGACTGGGGACGAATCTATTCCTCAGGTACACGCCATTCTATTTCGGTCTGAGTTGGGAGCAACCCAGAGTTCACTAGGTTATTCAACATAAGGGCAGTCATGCTCGACTTAGCCCAGTTGACAGCCTTGCTGGTCTTGGGAGCCACGAGCTCAATTGCAAACAAAGTTTCAACTATGAAGTATGAAAAACAAGCATAAGCCGGCTGAACAATTTCATAAAATGAAAGCCGGCAAAATTACGAAGGCATTCCGGGTTACGGCAGTGACAGATTAACACTATGAAAGCCGGCTATAAAAGTCCAGGTTGTGATTATTAAGACAAGCTAAAGTCTAAGTATACAAACATCTATGGATTACAGTGAGCGGCGAGCCAGCAAAAGCACAAGCCGGCGAAAGGATGTTAAGGTCTAAAACTTGGCAGAGGATCACAAGAGTAAAATTTTCGGTTTATATTATCATTCTTCAAGGTTTCTATCTAAGTGGCTGGACTAAAGTAACCCGAGGATTCATGACCCGGCAGTAGGTACTACTACGATTTATGACCCGGCTAGTGATGCAAAGCAGATTTCGGGTCAAGGTGGCAACAAACAACTATTGTGCAGATTTAACATCAACATAGTTGTGAAAAATGGATGTAAAAATAAAAATAAAAAACCTAGGTTTGATGTCATGGTTTGTTATAGTGCGGCATTAGATTTCATCCAGGAGACAAAAGGGGATCTATGGGGAAAATAACTATGTTGCAAAGGAAGTCCAAGGCCCCGCGGATGCAAGTTTATTTGGGATCTAAATCTACAACCGTGCCTAAATGATGAACTGTGGATGAACGCCGATGAGCTAAGCGAAGAACCACGGTGAATAAGAGTACGAAGACGAAATGGCGTACTTACAGATCTATGGAGGAGGACTTGCGGGCTTCAAGGTTCGCGAGTGTGGCCGCGGAGTTCCTTGTCGGTCCCGGCGACGGCGTCGGTGTTGCTACAATTGCTGTCTTTGAGGTCGGAGGGCTCGAGGAGGCACGGCGGTGTTCCAGCGAGAGGAAGACGAAGAAGCAAGGAGTAGAGAGGGTAAAAGTGAGCCCCGGGGTGCGCCGCTCTATTTATAAAGGGGAGAACCCAAAACGACAAGTGCCAAAATCCAGGGGGCGCAACCAATTGTGGCTAAAAAGGCTCCTCAATTCTCACGCCTCACAAGACAATAAAAATCCACTCAAAGATCCGTTGTGATGTCATGCGTGGATTTCGGAAAACCGGTGGGGTGATTTCATGATATGAGATGGCAAAGAAATACTAAGTGCAAAGTAAGCTACGCGAACCGGCAAATCAATTGACCCGGAACAGAAATGATGAAGATCGAAGAGATGAGAAGAAGCCAGCTCAGGAAAGCAGACCTGGAACTTAACTCTTCATGCTTTTTGTTTTTCCTTGTCTTATTTTTAGGATGAAGTTTAAGATGGATAAATCAAAGCTAAACTGGGGGCTAATGTTGGGGATATTCCCCACAATCAAAACCCGGCTCGAGGTATGACCCGGCGAAATGCCAGAAGCATTATGGGCCACCTTAAATTCCGGCTCACTATGATACAACAAGGAAAGGATTGAGGGTCCATAGCAAGACCCAGCCAAATGCCGGCTCATGGTCAAGCCGTGTGGGCTGGCTTGTGGCGAAGGCCCAAGAGGAGAGTTCCCAAACTTGGGAGGTGATATGTCTCCGTCGTATCTATAATTTTTTATTGTTTCATGCCAATATTATAAAACTTTCATATACTTTTGGCAACATTTTATATTATTTTTGGGACTAACATATTGATCCAGTGCCCACTGCTGTCGTGGTGGAACACGATCACCTATGGGGCCATCAGCCCCTTGTGGTTCGGTAGGGGGAGATCACGTAGCACAAAGAGCGGAAGCCATGGAACAGCACGAGAGTGGTGACGCTGGTGGTTTTTACCCAGGTTCGGGCGCTGAGAAGCGTAAAACCCTACTCATGCTTTGGTGGATTGAAGGGAGGACCGTAGTGGAAACACAACGCTCAAGCCTGGCAAGGTCGCCTCAGGGAGAGCAGCTACGCGCATATGAGTGTACAAGGGTCCGACTCCTTTTTTTGGTTGCCATGGCCCTCCTTTTATAGGCTAAGGGGTTACCACAGTGGCACAACAGTCATTATCTACTGATTAGATAGCCAATAGTGCTATCATACCTACTCTGGCAGTTAGGACAAAGTGCATTAAATGCACTGCTAGGTGTGTCACGCTGAGGATGCAGCCCGGCAAGCCTGCCGCGCCGCTTAATCATCTTCTACCTGTCTACATGACACGCCTCTGGACGGGTGTCATATAGGGGGAATCTCCCTTCCAAATGGCTGCCACATGCCAAATAACAGCCACTTAATCACTTGGGGGCTCGACACCACACTGATAAGTGACCTGCGTCGCTGTGCGGTGGAGCGGTGGAGTCTTGGCGGGGATATTTGCCCTTGGCGGCCCCGGCAAGCCTGCCGGGGAAATCTTGGGACTTGTTCTTGGTGAGGCCTCGACCTGATCAGGCTCGCCTGCCCGGTAAGGGAGGTGTTTTCTTAGTAACATCTTGTTCCCTTGGCTTGTCTTGGTCTTCTTGATCCGCCCTTTGATTCCTCAAAGAGCAATCTCTCTGGCTTGGTCTCGTCTTGGGAGCTTGGCGCTGTTGTATCCTCGCCATTGCGCCTGTGTACAGTCTGGGCAACATACGTGAAGGTTTGTTGCATCGACAACTGCCAGTTCCTGTTTGTTGCATGTTTTTTGTTTCGCAGAATATCCATATCAAACAAAGTCCAAACGCGATAAAAATTTACGGAGATTTATTTTGGAATATATGTGATTTTTGGGAAGAAGAATCAACGCAAGATGGTGCTCGAGGGCCCCACGAGGCACCAGGGCGCGCCTAGGGGGGTAGGGCGCGTTGTGGTACCTCATGAGCCCCTCGTAAGTCGGTTGATGCCGTTCTTTCACCGCATGAAAGATAATATTGGGAAAAAATCATGTTAAAATTTCAGCCCAATCGAAGTTAAGGATCTCCAAGAATATAAGAAACGGTTTTCGGCCAGAAAATAGGAACACGAAACAGAAAAGAAGAGAGAGAGAGAGATCCAATTGCGGAGGAGACCAAGGACAAGAGGGGAAACCCTCCTCCCATTTAGGGGAGAGGCCAAGGAAGAAGAAGAAGGACGGGGCTCTCTCCCCCTCTCTCACAGTGGTGCCGGAAAGGCCTTTAGAAAGGCGGGGCAAAGTAAAACACTACGATCGAAAGGCGTAGGCCTCCTGCCTGGGACCCTCCGATCCTACTCCTGGTCGTCAGTCAACTCGTAGTAGTATCCATCCTCTGGGTAGTAGTAGTAGTCGAACGACGGGGCATCTGCCTCAGGGGGCTCCGTCCTCTGGTCACGACAAACTGATATGGGGAGAAAAGGAAAACAAAGCAACCGTGAGTACTCAGAAGTACTCAGCAAGCAAGGATCTACACTACATATGCAACATTTTCAAGGGGAGGCTGTATATGTGGACTGGGCTGCAGAAATGCCAGAATAGAGAGGAGGCCTAGTCCTATCGAAGACTAGCATCTTCATCGGTCTTGCAGCAATAGAAGAGAGCAGAACAGATCAATATAAAGTAGAAGTATCATTAAGTCTCATCCTCACCCAGAGATCCTTTCTCGACGCCCTACGAGAAAGCAATCCCAGAGCCATACAGTCATCAACCTCGTCCGGAGATCCCTTCTCGACTCCCTGCGAGAAGCAATCCCAGAGCCATATATCCAAGTATCCAGTTCTAAAATTGTATCAATCAGGATACAACTCCGAGTGTCCGTTACCATAGGACAGGCTATCGATAGAAGTTTTCTTCCCTGCAGGGGTGCACCAACTTACCCAACACGCTCGATTAACTCCGGCCGGACACACTTTCCTGGGTCATGCACGGCCTTGGCCAAACGACACATCGCAACCCTACCTACAGCTCAGCAGAGAGGTCCCCACCGGTCTACATCCTAAGCGCAAGGGGGTCTTGGCCATCGCCCCTCACCCTCCGGGTCGTTGCGCACATGGCTCAGATCCAAGCACCACTGCAATGGCGCCAATCACTCCATGCCGCACTGCTGAACTGGACGTCTGACAGAGCTTTCGGCTGATGCTACGATGCAGAACGCCCATACTATGCCCACGTGATGGTTAGTGCTATCAGACCAGAGGCCTGCTCGGATCAAATATCCAAATCGTTAGGACTAGGGGCTTGCGGTAACGAGCAGAGGCTCATGAAAGATGTGACCCCGTCGCCCCGTCTCGAGGACTTGCTGCAAGGGTTAAGAATGCCCGGCCGCGCCTCGTATTCACCACTCGGGCACCACACTGGCACCCGTCTTCACAACACTCGCCTCTCAGGCGCACGCGGGTACCCCTCAGGGTCGACCCGCCTATCCAAGTAACAGTGTAAAGTCCAAGTATCCGTGTGTCCATAACATCAGGGGAATCCGAGGTATCACCCTCGTTGGATTCCTACTCGATGTATCCGTCAAGGTGAACTCGAAGGAATCACCCTCGCTGGGTTCACACTTGAGGTGTTGTACGACGGCGTCGTTATCGGAAGCGGTGAAGGAGGAATCACCCTCGATGACCACGACCGAATAGCTAATCTACAGAGTTAACATCAGAAGTGCTACAAGAGGTTTCACCCTCGGCACTCGATAGTAACGCTGCAGTGTCGTTACAACTAGGGGGGGTGATGTGCGGTGCCGGGGCCTGGTCTTCAATCCCGTTGATCGGGTCTTCTGACGATCCAGCGCGGTAGTCGGGATAAGTGGGGTCACTGATAGGTCTCTACCCAGCCTATACTAAGCAGTTTAGGATATGCAGGTAATTATCAACAGCAGGTTACAATAAACAGGCTATGCATCAGAATAGGTAAAGCAGCAGCAGCAGCAATTCTAATGCAAGCATGAGAAATAGAATGGGCAATATCGGGATGATCAAAGGGGGGGCTTGCCTGGTTGCTCGGCGGCAAGGAGAAGGTTGTCAATGGTGTCTTCGGGCTCCGGAGCGGCGTCGGTCTCGGGGAACTGCGTCGGGGTCTAACAAGAGAGAAGAGGGGGAGGAAACAGTATAAATATAGAGCAAACATGAGCAACGCAAAGTACGGCATGACAATATGCAGTGCCGGGTGTGTCCTAACGTATGGTTGCACGTCACCGAGGAAGGGGGAATCCATCCGGGAATGTTTTCCCGGTTCCGGACATTTGTTAGACAGATGACCGAAGGGGAACGGTTGCACGTTCGGATAGTTAGGGACGTGTGGTGGACGAACGGACAGCGCATTCGGATTCGTCTCGTCGTTCTGAGCAACTTTCATGTACAAAGTTTTTCGATCTGAGTTACGGATTATTTTATATGATTTTCTAAAGTTTTTATTAATTTCTAGAATTTATTTAATTATTTAAATTAAACATTATCCGAAACAGTAGCTGATGATGTCAGCATGACATCATGCTGACGTCAGCATAATCTGACAGGTGGGGCCCGCTGTCATTGACTAAGACTAATTAATCACGATTAATTAGTTAACTAAGTGATTATGTTAATTAATCCAAATTAATTAAGTTAATTAACTAATTAATTAGTACTTTTAATTATTTTTATTTTTATTTTCATTTATAGTTTCTTTTCTTTTCTTTTTTTTAATTACCCTGGGGCGTGGGCCCCTTGTGTCATTGGCCCATGGCCTTAGCGGGCACCGGGCGTCGGGCACGGGCGCCGGGTCGCCTGGACCCGGGCGCCCGACGGGGCGAGGCAAACAGGGCGGCGGCGGGGCGCCGACGGCCACCGTGACGAGCGGCAGCAGCTGCAGACGAGGGGAGAGCAGCGGCCGGGCGAGGCCACGGGCTTGGGCCGGCAGCAGGGGACGGGCAGCGGGCGCACGCCGGCAGGCGCAGGGATGCGGGATTCGCGGCCCGGGCGCGGCGCGGGGAAGGAGGCCGCGGCAGCGGGCGTGGGGCACGCGAGCGCGCGAGCGTCGGCGCGAGCTGGCGCGGGGGCGCGCGCGGTGGGCGCAGGCGATCGAGGTGACCGAGAGCTCGGCCGAAGCTCGAGCGGCGTGGGATGGCGAGGTTACGACGGTGTATTCGACGCGGAGGAAGGGTGGACGGAGCGAGGAGCTCACCACCGAGCCAGGGAGAGGCCGGAGAGGGTCGGGGAGGCGCCGGTGCTGCGGTGGCAACGGCGAGGTAGGGGCGGTCGGAGGCGGGGATGATGACGGGCGATGACGGGGACGAGGCGGAGAGGCTCCGGCGAGGTGGTGGTGGCGACGGGCGACGGGGCGCGGCGTCAGGCGAGCGGCGAGGGGCTCCTGGCGGCGGCGTGAGCTCGGGCCTCCTCCTGGACTCGATCCAGAGGAGAGGGAGAAGCGAGTGGGGGGGGGGGAAATGGAGCTGTCAGTGGGAGGCCAGGGTTAGCCCAGAGGGTTATGGAGGGGGGGGTGGGCTGGCCAGTTGGCTCTGGGCCGGGGCCCAGTGCCGGGGGGGGGTGTTTTTGCTTTTCTTTTTTATATTTTTCTGTTAAATTTTTACCTTTTCTATTTTCTTTTATTTCTCAACTTTGCAAAATGTGTAGCCTCAAATACAGTTTTGTAAAATAGGTTAACTGGTCCAATAAATATAGTGCAGTATCTAACACTGACAGAAAAAGGTTTGGAGTCAAAATGATTTTGTTTGCATTTTAATTAATGTCAAATGGAGTTACAGATTTCTGTTCCTAGCTGTTTGAGTCATTCAACTACTTTGATTAATGTTGGTTACAATTTTATAATTGCCTCTAGATTATTTGCTATTTAACGAACATTTTAGTTTTTATGTTGGACAACTTTTATATTTCAATTTCATTTAAATTTGAATTTGACTTAGGAGTTGAAATGCAATATGATGCTAATGATGATCATGCACTATTAAGCTTGCTGACATGTCATTATCAAAAGTGATTACTGTAGCTAATGACAGGGGGTGTTACAATTCTCCTCCACTAACAAGAATTCTCGTCCCGAGAATTAAGAGGTAGAAGGAAAAAGTTCGGGGTATTCAGCACAGAGGCTATCCTCGCGTTCCCAAGTGGCTTCATCTTCAGTATGATTTGACCACTGCACTTTGAGGAACTTGGTAACCTTCTGACGGGTCCGACGTTCAGCTTCATCGAGAATGCGGATCGGATGCTCCTTATATGAAAGATCATCATGCAATTCGAGCACCTCATGATCCACAGCTCGGTGCGGAGATTCTTTGAAGCATTTACGAAGTTGCGACACATGGAAGACGTCGTGGATATGAGAGAATTGTGGCGGCAACTCCAATTTATATGCCACCTGACCACGTCTTGCAATTATGCGGAAAAGACCAATGTAGCGTGGAGCTAGCTTGCCCTTGATTCCAAAACGGTGAGTGCCCTACATAGGAGTGACTCGCAGATAAGCTTGGTCACCAGGTTGATAAGTCAAACCCCATCGTTTGCTATCGTAGTTGCTCTTCTGGCGGTCCTGAGCCGCCTTGAGATTTTCTCGGACAATACGAACTTGTTCTTCGGCGTGTTGAATAATATCCGGACCCACGAGCGGTCGTCCCCCAGTTTCTGACCAATTCAGAGGGGTTCGACACTTACGTCCATAGAGTACTTCGAAGGGGGCCATTTTCAAGCTGGCTTGATAGCTGTTGTTATAAGAGAACTCGGCATACGGGAGAGATTCTTCCCACTTCTTGCCGAAAGAAATAACACAAGCCCGAAGCATGTCTTCAAGCACCTGATTGACTCGTTCGACTTGGCCTTGGGATTGGGGGTGATAAGCTGAACTCCAGGTAATATGAGTTCCCATAGCTGTTTGGAAACTTTCCCAGAATTTGGAGGTGAAAAGGCCGCCACGGTCCGAACTGATCTCCTTCGGAATACCGTGGAGTGATACAATTCTGGAGATATATAATTCTGCTAACTGACTAGCAGTGATAGTTTCTTTGACAGGCAGAAAGTGTGCAACCTTAGAGAGTTGGTCGACGACGACAAGAATTGCATCGTGACCCTTCTGTGACCTGGGAAGTCCTGTAACGAAATCCATCTGAACCTTATCCCATTTCCATAGAGGAATAGGAAGTGGTTGCAGAATTCCAGCTGGTTTCTGATGTTCTGCTTTAACGCGACGACACACATCACATTCAGCAACATAATGAGCAATGTCCTGCTTCATTTTAGACCACCTGTACCTTTGACGGAGATCACGATACATCTTGGTGCTACCCGGATGAATAGACAGCGGGGTATCATGTGCCTCCTTCATGACCTTGTCGGTCATAAGCTCGAAGCGAGGTACCACAATGCGGTTTCTGAAATACAAGGTTCCATCTTCAGACAGCGAGAAATCCCTGTACTTACAAGGTGAAGGTCTTTCTTCATCAGATCAACTTCAGCATCTTTAGCTTGCGCATCCTTAACAGCTTTCTCAAGATCTGGTTGTATCACAAGGTTATTTAGAGAGCCCTGTGGGACAATAAACAGATTCAGCTTGCATAGTTCTTCAAAAAGACGAGGTTGTGCTTGCCTAACCATGAGGTTGTCGCAATAGGACTTGCGGCTTAAGGCATCAGCCATCACGTTAGCCTTGCCAGGGGTATAGGATATACCCAAATCATAGTCCACAATGGCCTCCATCCATCTTTGCTGACGGAGGTTTAGAGATGGTTGAGTAAACAAGTACTTCAGACTTTTATGATCCGTGTAGATCTCGCAACGATTACCGAGAAGGTAATGTCGCCACAACTGCAATGCATAGATCACAGCAGCTAGTTCTAGATCATGTACCGGATAATTCTCTTCATGTGGGCGCAACTGACGAGAGCCATAAGCAATCACTTTACACTCTTGCATTAGGACACAGCCTAATCCTTCACGGGATGCGTCACAATAAATCACAAAGTCTTTGCGGGTATCTGGAGGAGATAGTACTGGGGCAGATGTCAGCTTGTCTTTGAGTGTTTGAAAGCTTTCCTGACATTTTTCTGTCCATTCAAACTTAACGCCCTTGTGAAGCAGATCAGTCAAAGGCTTAGCAACCTTAGAAAAGTTCTCGACAAATCGACGGCAATAACTTGCAAGGCCGAGAAAACTTCTCACTTGCTTGACGTTCTTCGGAGGAGTCCAGTCAAGAATAGCCTGAACTCGTTCTGGGTTAACGGCAATACGTGGGCAGGTAGTCAAAGAGATTGACGATGATAACACAGATCAGCGAGGGGCAAGGATGGCATTGCCGTTCATGAATTCAATTAACATCTCGGAAGAACTCAAAATGTTGACGCTGAACACGACACATTTTCCGGGAGATTCCAAAAGTGTCAAATGACGGTAAGCGAGGTATATGATAACTTGGAAAGAAAAGGGTAAACAACCCAATGGAAAGAAAAATGATTATCAGACTAATCAGATCAATGGTAAGGAATTAAGCACAGATATCCAGCTCTCCGGGTGGACGAGAATTACGAGATCCTAAGTGTTGGCATTAGTAAAATTTATTTAACCCGAATAGAAGAGAGATCAGAGTCCCAGAGTAAAGGTCGAGAAGTAAAAGATCCTAATACCACCCATTTGGCGACGTGGGCCCGTAAGCCACACATCCAAGTTAGTAAAACAGTTTTGGACCACTAGACTCACTTCGGCCAAGGAGTTGGAAAGGGGGGTTCCTACAGGCAGTCGGCTCTGATACCAACTTGTGACGCCCCCGGCTTAATCATGCACTAATCATACACGCAAATGCACACGATCAAGCCTAAGGACTCACGGGAAGATATCACAACACAACTCTAAAACATAAATAAAGTCATACAAGCTTTATATTACAAGCCAGGGGCCTCGAGGGCTCGAATACATAAGCTTGCGAACAAGCGTCAGCGGAAGCATCAGATATCTGAGTACAGATATAAAAGACAGCACAGAAAGGCCTTTAGAAAGGCGGGGCAAAGTAAAACACTACGATCGAAAGGCGTAGGCCTCCTGCCTGGGACCCTCCGATCCTACTCCTGGTCGTCAGTCAACTCGTAGTAGTATCCATCCTCTGGGTAGTAGTAGTAGTAGTCGAACGACGGGGCATCTGCCTCAGGGGGCTCCGTCCTCTGGTCACGACAAACTGATATGGGGAGAAAAGGAAAACAAAGCAACCGTGAGTACCCAGAAGTACTCAGCAAGCAAGGATCTACACTACATATGCAACATTTTCAAGGGGAGGCTGTATATGTGGACTAGGCTGCAGAAATGCCAGAATAGAGAGGAGGCCTAGTCCTATCGAAGACTAGCATCTTCATCGGTCTTGCAGCAATAGAAGAGAGCAGAACAGATCAATATAAAGTAGCAGTATCATTAAGTCTCATCCTCACCCAGAGATCCTTTCTCGACGCCCTGCGAGAAAGCAATCCCAGAGCCATACAGTCATCAACCTCGTCCAGAGATCCCTTCTCGACTCCCTGCGAGAAGCAATCCCAGAGCCATATATCCAAGTATCCAGTTCTAAAGTTGTATCAATCAGGATACAACTCCGAGTGTCCGTTACCGTAGGACAGGCTATCGATAGAAGTTTTCTTCCCTGCAGGGGTGCACCAACTTACCCAACACGCTCGATTAACTCCGGCCGGACACACTTTCCTGTGTCATGCCCGGCCTCGGCCAAACGACACATCGCAACCCTACCTACAGCTCAGCAGAGAGGTCCCCGCCAGTCTACATCCTAAGCGCAAGGGGGTCTTGGCCATCGCCCCTCACCCTCCGGGTCATTGCGCACATGGCTCAGATCCAAGCACCACCGCAATGGCGCCAATCACTCCATGCCGCACTGCTGAACTGGATGTCTGACAGAGCTTTCGGCTGATGCTACGATGCAGAATGCCCATACTATGCCCACGTGATGGTTAGTGCTATCAGACCAGAGGCCTGCTCGGATCAAATATCCAAATCGTTAGGACTAGGGGCTTGCGGTAACGAGCAGAGGCTCACGAAAGATGTGACCCCGTCGCCCCGTCTCGAGGACTTGCTGCAAGGGTTAAGAATGCCCGGCCGTGCCTCGTATTCACCACTCGGGCACCACACTGGCACCCGTCTTCACAACACTCGCCTCTCAGGCGCACGCGGGTACCCCTCAGGGTCGACCCGCCTATCCAAGTAACAGTGTAAAGTCCAAGTATCCGTGTGTCCATAACATCAGGGGAATCCGAGGTATCACCCTCGTTGGATTCCTACTCGATGTATCCGTCAAGGTGAACTCGGAGGAATCACCCTCGCTGGGTTCACACTTGAGGTGTTGTACGACGGCATCGTTATCGGAAGCGGTGAAGGAGGAATCACCCTCGATGGCCACGACCGAATAGCTACTCTACAGAGTTAACATCAGAAGTGCTACAAGAGGTTTCACCCTCGGCACTCGATAGTAACGCTGCAGTGTCGTTACAACTAGGGGGGGTGATGTGCGGTGCCGGGGCCTGGTCTTCAATCCCGTTGATCGGGTCTTCTGACGATCCAGCGCGGCAGTCGGGATAAGTGGGGTCACTGATAGGTCTCTACCCAGCCTATACTAAGCAGTTTAGGATATGCAGGTAATTATCAACAGCAGGTTACAATAAATAGGCTATGCATCAGAATAGGTAAAGCAGCAGCAGCAATTCTAATGCAAGCATGAGAAATAGAATGGGCGATATCGGGATGATCAAAGGGGGGGCTTGCCTGGTTGCTCGGCGGCAAGGGCAAGGTTGTCAATGGTGTCTTCGGGCTCCGGAGCGGCGTCAGTCTCAGGGAACTGCGTCGGGGTCTAACGAGAGAGAAGAGGGGGAGGAAACAGTATAAATATAGAGCAAACATGAGCAACGCAAAGTACGGCATGACAATATGCAGTGCCGGGTGTGTCCTAACGTATGGTTGCACGTCACCAAGGAAGGGGGAATCCATCCGGGAATGTTTTCCCGGTTCCGGACATTTGTCAGACAGATGACCGGAGGGGAACGGTTGCATGTTCGGATAGTTAGGGACGTGTGGCGGACGAACGGACTGCGTATTCGGATTCGTCTCGTCGTTCTGAGCAACTTTCATGTACAAAGTTTTTCGATCTGAGTTACAGATTATTTTATATGATTTTCTAAAGTTTTTATTAATTTCTGGAATTTATTTAATTATTTAAATTAAACATTATCCGAAACAGTAGCTGATGACGTCAGCATGACATCATGCTGACGTCAGCATAATCTGACAGGTGGGGCCCGCTGTCATTGACTAAGACTAATTAATCACGATTAATTAGTTAACTAAGTGATTATGTTAATTAATCCAAATTAATTAAGTTAATTAACTACTTAATTAACTAATTAATTAGTACTTTTAATTATTTTTATTTTCATGTATAGTTTCTTTTCCTTTTTTTAATTACCCTGGGGCGTGGGCCCCTCGTGTCATTGGCCCATGGCCTTAGCGGCACCGGGCGTCGGGCACGGGCGCCGGGTCGCCTGGACCCGGGCGCCCGACGGGGCGAGGCAAACAGGGCGGCAGCGGGGCGCCGACGGCCACTGTGACGAGCGGCAGCAGCTGTAGACGAGGGGAGAGCAGCGGCCGGGCGAGGCCACGGACTTGGGCCGGCAGCAGGGGACGGGCAGCGGGCGCACGTCGGCAGGCACAGGGATGCGGGATTCGCGGCCCGGGCGCGGCGCGGGGAAGGAGGCCGCGGCAGCGGGCGTGGGGCACGCGAGCGCGCGAGCGTCGGCGCGAGCTGGCGCGGGGGCGCGCGCGGTGGGCTTAGGCGATCGAGGTGACCGAGAGCTCGGCCGAAGCTCGAGCGGCGTGGGACGGCGAGGTTACGACTGTGTATTCGACGCGGAGGAAGGGTGGACAGAGCGAGGAGCTCACCACCGAGCCAGGGAGAGGCCGGAGAGGGTCGGGGAGGCGCCGGTGCTGCGGTGGCAACGGCGAGGTAGGGGCGGTCAAAGGCGGGGATGATGACGGGCGATGACAGGGACGAGGCGGAGAGGCTCCGGCGAGGTGGTGGTGGCGACGGGCGACGGGGCGTGGCGTCAGGCGAGCGGCGAGGGGTTCCGGGCGACGACGGCGGGCGGCGGCGTGAGCTCGGGCCTCTCCCTGGATCTCGATCCAGAGGAGAGAGCGAGTGTGGGGGGGGGGGATGGGAGCTGTCGGTGGGAGGCCAGGGTTAGCCCAGAGGGTTATGGAGGGATGGGGTGGGCTGGCCAGTTGGCTAGCTAGGCCGGGGCCCAGTGGCCGGGGGGGGGGGTGTTTTTGCTTTTCTTTTTATATTTTTCTGTTAAATTTTTACCTTTTCTATTTTCTTTTATTTCTCAACTTTGCAAAATGTGTAGCCTCGAATACAGTTTTGTAAAATAGGTTAACTGGTCCAATAAATATAGTGCAGTATCTAACACTGACAGAAAAAGGTTTGGAGTCAAAATGATTTTGTTTGCATTTTAATTAATGTCAAATGGAGTTACAGATTTCTGTTCCTAGCTGTTTGAGTCATTCAACTACTTTGATTAATGTTGGTTACAATTTTATAATTGCCTCTAGATTATTTGCTATTTAACGAACATTTTAGTTTTTATGTTGGACAACTTTTATATTTCAATTTCATTTAAATTTGAATTTGACTTAGGAGTTGAAATGCAATATGATGCTAATGATGATCATGCACTATTAAGCTTGCTGACATGTCATTATCAAAAGTGATTACTGTAGCTAATGACAGGGGGTGTTACAATTTTTTCCTAATTTTCAGATTTTTTTTGAGTTACAGAAGTATATGTACCATCTGCATCTTTACATTCTGTCCTGTTTTCACAAATTGTTGTTATAGTTTCTTTATTTGCGTTGTTTGAAATCTTCTTGAGCCCCACTCACTTTGGAGCTATAGAATTGTGATAGCATACAGTGGGTAATGTTTGATTATAATTATACAATAATGTTACAACAGGACTTGATGGGATTTGATGTTATATGTACTAACCCCTCTAATAAAAAAATTGGTTAAGTTTTGTGTGGATGAAGTGTTCGAAGGTCAAGGAGGTATCGATATGAGGAGAATAAGTAGAGGCAAGAGTTAAAGCTTGGGGATGCCCAAGGCACCCCAAGTAAATATTCAAGGAAGACTCAAGCGTCTAAGCTTGGGGATGCCCCGGAAGGCATCCCATCTTTCGTCGACAATTATCGGCTTGTTTCGGTTTTTGTTTTGTTCACATGATATGCGTAAATTCTTGGAGCGTCTTTTGTCTTTATTTTTCACTTTTCTTTTATGCACCATGCTGGTATGAGATCGTCCTTGGTTGATTTATAGAATGCTCTTTGCACTTCACTTATATCTTTTGAGTATGGTTTTATAGAAAGCTTCATGTGCTTCACTTATATCATTTAAAGTTTGGATGCCTGTTTCTCTACTTATATAAAATCGTTATTTGTAGAATGCTCTTTTGCTTCGCTTATATTTATTAGATTGTGATCTTTTGTAGAAAGAATTAAACTCTTGTGCTTCACTTATATCTATTTACAGAGTCAACAGGAATTGGTCATTCACATGGTTAGTCATAAAATCCTACATAAAACTTGTAGATTACTGAATATGATATGTTTGATTCCTTGCAATAGTTTTGCGATATTGAGATGATAATATGTGGGCGGTACTAGTGAATGATTGTGGTTTAGTAAGAATATTGGTGTTAAGGTTTGTGATTCCCGAAGCATGCACGCATAGTCTCTCGTTATGCTAAGAAGTTGGAGCATGATTTATTATTGATTGTCTTCCTTATGAGTGGCGGTCGGGGACGAGCGATGGTATTTTTCTACCAATCTATCCCCCAGGGGCATGCATAGTAGTACTTTGCTTCGAGGGCTAATAGACTTTCGAAATAAGTATGTGAGTTCTTTATGACTAATGTGAGTTGATACGTCTCCAACGTATCTATAATTTTTTATTGTTCCATGCTATTATATTATGAATCTTGGATGTTTTATATACAATTTCAAGCAAATATATATCATTTTTTGGGACTAACCTATTAACTTAGTGCCCAGTGTCAGTTGCTGTTTTTTTGCTTGTTTTTTGTTTTGCAGAATATCAGTACCAAACGAAGTCCAAATGCCACGAAACGTTTTGGAGTTTTTTTTTTGACAATAAGAGACCCTGGAAGCTTCGGGAGGGGACGAGAAGACGGAGCAGTGGCCCACGAGGCACCAGGGCGCGCTTAGGAGGGTGGGGCGCGCCCTGGTGGCTTGTGGGGCCCACGTGGCTCCGTTTGACCTAACTCTGCTTCTATAAATTCTCTAAAATCGTGAAACCAACAGAGGAGTCCACGAAATACTTTGTCCACTGTCGCAAGTTCTAGAACCACGAGATCCCATCTGGAGGCCTTTTCCGGCACTCTGTCGGAGGGGGATTCGATCATGGAGGGGCTCTACATCATCCTTGCTGCCCTTCCGATGATGCGTGAGTAGTTTACCATGGACCTATGGGTCCATAGTTAGTAGCTAGATGGCTTCTTCTCTCTATTTGATCTTCAATACAATGTTCTCCTTGATGTTCTTGGAGATCTATTCGATCTAATGACTTTTTGCGGTGTGTTTGTTTAGATACAATGAATTGCGAGTTTATAATCAGATCTATCCCTGAATAGTATTTGAGTTTTCTCTAAACTCTTTTATGCATGATTGTTATAGCTTCGTATTTCTTCTCCGATCTATTGATTTGGTTTGGCCAACTAGATTGATTTATCTTGCCATGGGAAGAGGTGCTTTGTAATGGGTTCGATCTTACGGTGCTCAATCCTAGTGACAGAAGGGGACATGACTCGTATGGATCATTGCTATTAAGGGTAAAAGGATGGGGTTTATTCATATGTTTGTTTATCTTGTCTACATCATGTCATCTTGCTTAAGGCGTTACTCCGTTTTTCCATGAACTTAATACACTAGATGCATGCTGGAAAGCGGTCGATGTGTGGAGTAATAGTAGTAGGTGCAGAATAGTTTCGGTCTACTTGTCTCGAACGTGATGCCTATATACAAGATCATTGCCTTGGATATCGTCATAATTATTTGCTTTTCTATCAATTGCCAAACAGTAATTTGTTTACCACCGTATGCTATTTTCAAGAGAGAAGGCTCTAGTGAAAACTATGGCCCCCGGGTCTATCTTTTATCATATATTAAAACCAAAAATACCTTGCTGCGTTTTTTTTATTTTGTATTTTTGTCCAATCTATCTATCAAAAACTATACAATTTAATCTTGCTCGTGACCGCCAAGGGATTGACAACCCCTTGTTCGCGTTGGCTTGCAAGGATTTGTTGTGTGCAGGTGCTGCTAACGAGTTGTTGCTTGGTTCTCCTACTGGATTGATAACCTTGGTTCTTAACTTAGGGAAATACTTATCTCTACTGTACTGCATCACCCTCTCCTCTTCGGGGAAATCCCAACGCAGTTCATGATACGTCTCTGTCATATCTATATTTTTTGATTGTTTCATGCCAATATTCTACAACTTTCATATACTTTTGGCAACTTTTTATATTATTTTTGGGACTAAAATATTGATCCGGTGCCCAGTGCCAGTTCCTGTTTGCTGCATGTTTTTTGTTTCACGGAATTTCCATACCAAACGAAGTCCAAACGCGATAAAAATTTATGGAGATTTATTTTAGAATATATGTGATTTTTGGGAATTGGAATCAACACGAGACGATGCCCAAGGGGCCCACAAGCCCTAGGGGAGCGCCCCCTCCTACCGTGGGCGTGGCAAGGAGGCTTGTGGGGCCCCTGTAAGGCAGTTGGTGCCTTTCATTCACCACAAGAAAGATAATATCCAGATAAAAATCGTGTTAAAATTTCAGCCCAATCGGAGTTACGGATCTCCGGGAATTTAAGAAACGGTGAAAGGCCAGAAAATAGGTTCGCAGAAACAGAAGGAAACAGAGAGAGAGATCCTATCTCGGAGGGGCTCCCGCCCCTCCGCCGCCATGGAGGCCATGGACCAGAGGGGAAACCCACCTCCCATCTAGGGGGGAGGTCAAGGAAGAAGAAGAAGGAGGGGGGCTCTCTCCCCCTCTCTCCCGGTGGCGCCGGAACGCCACCGGGGACATCATCGTGACGGCGATCTACACCATCGCTGCCGTCATCACTAACTCTCCCCCCTCTATGCAGCGGTGTAACACCTCTTCTCCCCGCTGTAATCTCTACTTAAACATGGTGCTCAACGCTATATATTATTTCCCAATGATGTATGGCTATCCTATGATGTTTGAGTAGATCCGTTTTGTCCTATGGGTTGATTGATGACCATGATTGGTTTGAGTTGTATGTTTTATTATTGGTGATGTCCTATGGTGCTCTCTGTAACACCCTCAGTGATTAGCTACAGTGAACACCTGCTAATTATGCCATCTCATCATGCTACAGTAATCCCGAAATGCCACCTGTCCAAAATCAAGTTTAAATTCAAATTTAAAATAAAGTAAAAATAATATTTATTCAAACAGCAAAATAAAAATGTTCATTGCACTAAAAATAATCACTAAGTATTTGTCATGTATAAAACAACATCTTTTGAAATATTTAAATGCCCCTAACCTATTTAAAACTGAGCGAGCAACAAATTTAATTGACCTTTCAATTATATTAAATGTCTAAGCAATTCCAAATGCTCTGAAACTTTTTGAGCAATCCTAAAATTGTTGTCTAGTATTTATATGCCAAATCACATAAGCAGCAAAAATCAAATGGTTTGAAAACATAGTACAAAACAGAGACAAAAATGTAAAGAAGAAAAGAAATAGAAATTAGGAGAGGTCCCACCGTTGCACTGGGCTCTATGGAGCCACAGTGCAACCGGCCCAGTCCATCCCAGCCCACCAGCGGCCTGTCTTTCACCTCCTGTTCATCAGGGGCATGGTGGACGCGTGCGCGCCGTCCTTTGCGCGGACGGCCACGCGGCGGCCATCCAACGCCCCCCGGTGCCTACATGTGCCCTTCAACCCCCCTGTCCTGACCTAGCCCCCCCTGCTTCCCACTTCCCTCGCCCGCTCTCCTCTCCCGTGCTAAATCGCCGCCACTGTCGCCGCGCCGCCGTGATTGCCATGGCCAGCCGCCTTCCCTCCCCGTGCCGCCTTGTCCCTGAGGACCGCGAAGACTGCCTCGTCTACCTCGTGCGCCAGATCGGAGCTGGGAGGTTGCCGACACGTCGCCCGCATCTTCTTCCTCTTCCACGGCCGTCGACGCCATCGCGCGATGCGCCACCTTCGGCCCCTCCCCGTCACGTCCGAGCTTCTAGAGAGCTCCGGGGTGAGCATCTTCCCGTTTCCCCTCTCTCTCTTGCACGACTCCGTCGCTGCTACTCCCTCCCCACTTTAGGCCGAGCTCGCCGTCGCCATTTGCGATGCTCGTCGTCGCCGTAGAAACGTACGAGCCCAACAGAGGACGTTGTCGAGCTCCTGGAGCTGTGTAGATGCCACCTACCCCCTCCGTTTGGTCGATCTATGGCCATTTGCTCGGGCTCGTCGTGTCCAAGCCGCCCCCATCGCACGCGTTCGCCGGTGCCATCACGTGCTCGCGGTTGCCGTGTCCGGAGTCCCACTCCCGTGCCCGCCCGCTGCTCCGCTCCCTCGCGCTCGCCCGCGCCTTGGCCGTGCCCACGCGCGCGCTCGCGTAGCCCTGCTTGTTGTCGTAGCCTCCCGCCGGCCGCTGTGTCCGTGTGCCTCGCGCTCGCTCGCCGGTGCTCTGCTACTGGCGCTGCTGCTGGCTGCATGCTGCTCCTGCTGCTTGCCGCGTACTGCTGCTGTGCTACTCCTGCTACTTGCTGCACCCGAGCCGCTGCTGGTCCTGACTACTATTGCTACTAGCTCCTGCTTAGTTGTCATTGACTGTTGCTGCTTCTGAACATGGCAACGGCCATGGCTGAATGTGTTGTATGCGTGCGTGCGTGTGTGTCTGATGTTTGTGTGTACTGTAGCGTGGTCTAGCTTTTGCTAGATCACGTTGAACAGCCTTCTGTACAACAGCAGAACAGCGTCAAAACATTTCCGAACATGGGTAAAATTTATACGAAGATGTTGTACACTTGACAAACTCCGAGTTAATCCATTGGACCAAATTCAAATGAGGCCTAGATTAAATGCTATGAAAATGACAAATTGCTATGTTCTGTTAAAAATGTGACAATTAAACAGATTCTGAAATTGACATCAAGTAGCACTTTTCAAACAAAGAGTTGAACAAGCAAATGGACACTAACGTAGATGGACTTGGTACTATCATGTAGATCACAGCAAGGTGCTCAGAATTGATATAAGGCACTAATCCATAGGATGAACAGGACTCTAGATATAGCCTTTGGAAGACAGCCAAATAATGTTTGAAACTGAGGACTTAGCCAAATTTCAGTGATTTTAGAAAATCATTTAAAACTTTGGAAAATCATAGAAAAATAACGGTAATCCGGATCGAAAAACTTTGAACATGAAAGTTGCTCAGATCAACGAGACGAACCCGGATACGCTACCCACATATCCGTGTGATGCCTCTAAATACCTGAACATGCAACCGTCCCCCTCCGGTCATCTGTCTAACAAATGTCCGGAACCGGGAAAACTTTCCCGGATGGGATCCCCCTTTCTCGGTAACGTGCAACCCCACGTTAGTACACACCCGGCACTGCATATTGTCATGTCATACTTTGTGTAGCATTGTTTGCTTTGTATTTACTTTTTCCTTCCCCCCTCTTTCTCTCTCGATAGACGCTGAGACCGCTGATGACGCTGCCGTGAACGACTACAGTGTTGACGACCCGTCCTTCTCTGCCGAGCTTCCAGGCAAGCCCCCCCCCCTTGATCAACCCGATATCGCCTATTCCTTCTCTCTACTGCTTGCATTAGAGTAGTGTAGCATGTTACTGCTTTCGGTTAATCCTATTCTGCTACAAAGCCTGTCTTTGCTACTACTATTGATACCTTACCTGCAATCCTAAATGCTTAGTATAGGTTGCTAGAATTACATCAGTGGCCCTACACTCTTGTCCGTCTGCCATGCTATACTACTGGGCCATGATCACTTCGGGAGGTGATCACGGGTTTATATTATATACTATTACATACTTATGTTTGTGTTCGGAGATGGGGGCTGAAGGGGCAGGTGGTTCCATCCAAGTAGTGGTGGGCCTGGGTTCCCGACGGCCCCCGAGTGTTACTTTGTGGTGGAGCGACAGGGCAGGTTGTGACCACCTAGGAGACAGGTGGGCCTGGTCCTGGTCGGCGTCCGCGGTTATATCAATTAACACGCTTAACGAGATTGGGTATTTGATCTGAGTCTGGCTACGAGCCTATACACACTAACCACCACGCGGGAACAGTTATGGGTACTCGACGTCGTGGTATTAGCCGAAGCCTCCTAGACGTCAGCGACTGAGCGGCGCGCGCCGGGTTGGACTGCATAACGCAACTTCCTTTGTAATGGAGGTTGCTAGGTCTGCTCACCGGCCGCCCACGCAATGTGCAGGTGTGCAAAGGGGGATGGGCCCAGACCCCTGCGCGCATAGGATTTAGACCGGCGTGCTGACCTCTCTGTTAGGCCTAAGTAGGGCTGCGACGTGTTGATCTTCCGAGGCCGGGTATGACCCAGGAAAGTGTGCCCGGCCAGAGAGATCGAGCGTGTTGGGTAATGTGGTGCACCCCTGCAGGGAAGTTTATCTATTCGAATAGCCGTGTCCCTCGGTAAAAGGATGACCCGGAGTTGTACCTCGACCTTATGATAACTTGAACCGGATACTTAATAAAACACACCCTTTCAAGTGCCAGATACGACCCGGTGATCGCTCTCTCACAGGGCGACGAGGAGAGGATCGTCGGGTAGGATTATGCTATGCGATGATACTTGGTGAACTTACCAGCTACTCTCTTCTATATGCTTCAAGATGGAGGCTACCAGAAGCATAGTCTTTGATAGGACTAGCTATCCCCCTCTTATTCTGGCATTCTGCAGTTCAGTCCACAGATACTACCCATTTCATTGATACCATTGCATATGTAGTGTAGATCCTTGCTTGCGAGTACTTTGGATGAGTACTCACGGTTGCTTTGCTCCCTCTTTTTGAATTCTTCTCGGACGTCGCAACCAGATGCTGGAGCCCAGGAGCCAGACGCCACCTTCGACGACCCCTACTACACCGAGGGTGCCTACTACTACGTGCAGGCTGCCGACGACGACCAGGAGTAGTTTAGGAGGATCCCAGGCAGGAGGCCTGCGCCTCTTCGATCTGTATCCCAGTTTGTGCTAGCCATCTTATGGCAACTTGTTTAACTTATGTCTGTACTCAGATATTGTTGCTTCCGCTGACTCGTTTATGTTCGAGCATTTGTATTCGAGCCCTCGAGGCCCCTGGCTTGTATTATGATGCTTGTATGACTTAGTTTTACTTTTAGAGTTGTGTTGTGATATCTTCCCGTGAGTCCCTGATCTTGATCGTACACGTTTGCGTGTATGATTGAATCAGGGGCGTCACACTCTCCGTGTCGCACAAGCGTGAGGGATCCCCGCTGTAGGGTTTGCAATATGTTCATTATTCGCTTATGGTGGGTGGCGTGAGTGACAGAAGTACAGACCCGAGCAAGTAGGTTGTTTGTGTATGGGAGTAAAGAGGACTTCATACTCTAATGCTATGGTTGGGTTTTACCTTAATGATCTTTAGTAGTTGCGGATGCTTGCTAGAGTTCCAATCATAAGTGCATATGATCCAAGTAGAGAAAGTATGTTAGCTTATGCCTCTCCCTCATATAAAATTGCAATAATGATTACCGGTCTAGTTATTGATTGCCTAGGGACAAATAACTTTCTTGTGACAAAAAGGTCTCTACTAAAACTAACTTAATTGTTTCTTTATCTAAATAGCCCCTAGCTTTTATTTACATGCTCTTTATTATCTTGCAAACGTATCCCTTTACACCTACAAAGTACTTCTAGTTTCATAATTGTTCTAGGTAAAGCGAACGTTAAGTGCGCGTAGAGTTGTATCGGTGGTCGATAGAACTTGAAGGGAATATAAATTCTACCTTTAGCTCCTCGTTGGGTTTGACACTCTTACTTATCGATAAAGGCTACAATTGATCCCCTATACTTGTGGGTTATCAGTTCACAAGTAGCATGCACTGCCCTTTCTCACCTCGAGAGTTGGTGCAAACTTCGTCGGTGCATCCAAACCCTGTGATATGATGCACTCTATCACACATAAGCCTCCTTATATCTTCCTCAAAACAGCCACCATACCTACCTATTATGGCATTTCCATAGCCATTCCGAGATATATTGCCATGCAACTTCCATTATCATCATATACATGACTTGAGCATTCATTGCCATATTGCTTTGCATGACCGTAAGATAGCTAGCATGATATTTTCATGGCTTGTCCATTTTTTCATATCTTTGATGCTCTAGATCATTGCACATCCTGATACACTGCCAGAGGCATTCATATAGAGTCATATTGTTCTAGATATCGAGTTGTAAGTAAATAAAAGTGTGATGATCATCATTATTAGAGCATTGTCCTAGTGAGGAAAGGATGATGGAGACAATGATTCCCCTACAAGTCGGGATGAGACTCTGGATGAAATAAAAAAAGGAAAAGAAAGATACCAAAAAGAGCCCAACAAAAAAAGAAAAAGAAAGAAAGAAAAAAAAGAAAGAGAAAACAAAAAAATGAATGAGAGAAAATGAGAGAAGGGGCAATGTTACTATCCTTTACCACACTTGTGCTTCAGAGTAGCACCATGTTTTTCATATAGAGAGTCTCCTATGTTGTCACTTTCATATACTAATGGGAGTTTTTCATTATACAACTTGGCTTGTATATTCCGATGATGGGCTTCCTCAAATGCCCGAGGTCTTCATGAGCAAGGAAGTTGGATGCACACCCACTTAGTTTTCAGTTTGAGCTTTCACACAATTATAGCTCTTAGTGCATCTGTTGCATGGCAACCCCTACTCCTTGCATTGACATCAATTGATGGGAATCTCCATAGCCCGTTGATTAGCCGCGTCGATGTGAGACTTTCTTCCTTTTTGTCTTCTCCATATTAATCTCTACCACCATACTCTATCCATGGCTTGCGCTCATGTATTGCGTGGGGGTTGAAAAAGCTGAAGTGCCTTAAAAAGTATGAACCAATTGCTCGGCTTGTCATCGGGGTTGTGCATGATAAATACGTTGTGTTAACAAGATGGAGGATGACAAGGCTATATGATTTTGTAGGGATATCATTCTTTAACATGTTTATTCTGAAAGGCATGATTGTTTGTTGGTATGCCTGAGTATTGATGTCTTTATGTCAAATTATAGGCGATTGCTTTGAATCACTCGTGTCTTAATATTCATGCCATGATTAGATTGCATGCTCATGATTATGCTAGGTAGCATTCCACATCAAAAATTATCTTTTTTATCATTTACCTACTCGAGGACGAGCAGGAATTAAGCTTGGGGATGTTGATACGTCTCTGTCGTATCTATAATTTTTTATTGTTTCATGCCAATATTCTACAACTTTCATATACTATTGGCAACATTTTATATTATTTTTGGGACTAACATATTGATCAAGTGCCCAGTGCTAGTTCCTGTTTGCTACATGTTTTTTGTTTCATAGAATATCCATATCAAATGAAGTCCATACGTGATAAAAAATTATGAAGATTTATTTTGGAATATATGTGATTTTTGGGAAGAAGAATCAACGCAAGACGATGCTCGAGGGCCCCACGAGGCACCAGAGCACGCTCAGGGGGTAGGGCGCGCCGTGGTACCTTGTGAGTCCCTCTTAAGTCGGTTGAAGCCCTTCTTTCACCGCAAGAAAGATAATATCAGGAAAAAAATCATGTTAAAATTTCAGCCTGATCGGAGTTACGGATCTCCGGGAATTTAAGAAATAGTTTTCAGCCAGAAAACAGGAATGCGAAACAAAAGAGAACAGAGAGAGCGAGAGAGATCCAATCTCGGAGGGGCCCAGCCCTCCGGGAGCCATGGAAACCAAGGACCAGAGGGGAAACCCTCCTCCCATCTAGGGGGGAGGCCAAGGAAGAAGAAGAAGGAGGGGGCTCTCCCCCTCTCTCTCGAAGGCGCCGGAACATCACCGGGACAATCATCATGTGACGGTGATCTACTCCAAACACTCTGTCATCTTCATTAACACCTCCATCACCTTCCCTCATCTATATTCAGTGGTCCACTCTCCCGCAACCTGCTGTACCCCCTACTTGAACATGGTGCTTTATGCTTCATATTATTATCCAATGATGTGTTGCCATCCTATGATGTTTGAGTAGATTGTTGTTGTCCTTTGGGGTAATTGGTGAATTGCTATGATTGGTTTAATTTGCTTGTGGTTATGTTGTTGTCTTTTGGTTCATATCATATGAGCGTGCGTGTGGATCACTCCTTAGGAATAGTTGTATGTTGATAGGACTATGCATTGGAGGGCAAGAGTGACAGAAGCTTCTTGCTACCATAGAAATTGATTCATACGGGATTGAAGGGGACCAATATATCTTAATGCTATGGTTGGGTTTTACCTTAATGAACGTTAGTAGTTGCGGATGCTTGCTAATAGTTCCAATCATAAGTGCATAGAATTCCAAGTAAGGGATGACATGCTAGCAGTGGCCTCTCCCACATAAAAACTTGCTATCGGTCTAGTAACTTAGCCACTTGCTTAGGGATATTCCGCAAATCCTACCACCACTTTTCCACACTCACTATACTAACTTAATTGTACTTTTATTAGAATAACACCTAACTTTTATTTTCACTTTCTTTATTATTTTGCAAACCTATCCCTTCACACCTACAAAGTACTTCTAGTTTTATTCTTCTTCTAGGTAAAGCAAATGTTAAGTGTGCGTAGAGTTGTATCGTATCGGTGGTCGATAGAACTTGAGAGGATATAAATTCTACCTTTAGCTCCTAGTTGGGTTCGACACTCTTATTTATCAAAAAAGTTACAATTGATCCCCTATACTTGTGGGTTATCAGGAGGCAAGACAAATAGAGTAGGATACAGGTTGATAGTTCAACCCGGAATCATCTGTAAACCTAGGGGACTCAATCTATTATATAAAGGGGAGCCCCCGGGACGAAAAGACTAAGTTGCAATCTCTCGAGAGCTAGGTTAGAGAATCCGCATCCTTGTAATCGAGATCTCTAGCAATATCAATCAAGTAGGAAGTAGGTCTTTACCTCTGCCATGAGGGGCCGAACCTGGGTAAACTTGTGTCCTTTGTTCCCGATCAACCCCATTCAAGCAACCACCTAGTTGCGATGGCCTCCAGACTTAGTCCCTTCATGAGGACATCTGCCATGACAAAACCACGACAGTCATGGGCCTAAGCCCAGGCCCATCTACCCGGCGGCCTATATATTGGAGGAGTTGGCTAGTGGCCGCACACACTCACTCCCTCCTTGCGCAACCCTAGCCGTCATCTATTGTTCCTCTCACTATGCCACTTCTGGCGATCCCACCAGACGCTGCGTGCACAGTTGATCGGGAGAGCAGGTGCCTCCGGAACCCCTTCCTTCAAGATCCTGCCTGGGAGAAGGGCGATAAGGTTTTTGTGGAGCATCTCAGCGCGACTGCTACCGATCCATCCCCATCTCCATCCGCCTCTGCTTCGACTACTTCCCCTTCATCGACTCCATGGCTACCGCTGCCGCCAAGAAGAAGGTCGTAAACGATGCCGAGGTTGCCGTTGTCACCGCCACGTTGGCCTGGCCAGCCGGAGGGTATGACTTGTTCACCCCCTATTTACTCGTTCATGTATGCTAGTTGTGAACTGCGTTGGGATTTCCCCGAAGAGGAGAGGATGATATAGTACAATAGAGATAAGTATTTCCCTCAGTTAAGAACCAAGGTTATCAATCCAGTAGGAGAACCATGCAACACCTCGTTAGCAGCACCTGCACACAAAATAAGAAATCCTTCCAACCCAACGCGAATAATGGGTTGTCAATCCCTCGGCGGTTAATTGCAAGATTAAATTGTGTAGTAATTGATAGATAGATAGAACAAAAATACAAAATAAAATAAATAAAGTAAAACTGCAGCAAGGTATTTTTAGGATTTTTAATATATGATAAAAGTAGACCCGGGGGCCATAATTTTCACTAGAGGCTTCTCTCTTGAAAATAGCATACAGTGTAAACAAATTACTGTTGGGCATTTGATAGAAAAGTAAATAATCATGACGATATCCAAGGCAATAATCATGTATATAGGCATCACGTCCGAGACAAGTAGACCGACTCCTGCCTGCATCTACTACTATTACTCCACACATCGACGCTATCCAGCATGCATCTAGAGTATTAAGTTCATAAAGAACAGAGTAACGCCTTAAGCAAGATGACATGATGTAGACAAAGTAAAATGATACGTCTCCAATCTATCTATAATTTATGAAGTATTCATGCCATGTTTACAACAATTCTATATGGTTTTGGTATATTTGAATGGAACTAAACCAGACTAACGCTATTTTCAGCAGAACTACCGTGGTGTTGTTTTTTGTGCAGAAATCAAAGTTCTCCAAATGCATCGAAACTTTTTGAGAATTTTTTTTGGAACAAAAGAGGCACTAGAAGCTTCGTGGGAGGACCAGAAGGTGAAGGAGGTGGCCATTACCCACCAAGGCGCACTAGTGGCCTTGGCCGTGTGCTGGTGGGTAGTGGGCCCCTCGAAGCCCATCTGGACGTGAGACCGACGCCAAAAAATCCCATAAATACAGAAACCCCCAGAAATAACCCTAGATCAGAAGTTCCACCGCCGAAAGCCACTATAGTCATGAAAAACTAATCTGGACCCTGTTCCGGCACCCTGCCGGAGGGGGAAATCATCACCGGTGGCCATCTTCATCATCCCGACGGCCACCATGATGAGGAGGGAGTAGTCCACCCTCGGGGCTGAGGGTTTGCACCAGTAGCTATGTGTTCAATCTCTCTCTCTCTCGTGTTCTTGATTTGGCATGATCTTGATGTATCACGAGCTTTGTTAATAAAGTTGGATCATATGGTGTTTTCCCCTCTCTATCTTGTTGTGATGAATTGAGTTTTCCCTTTGAGATTTCGTTTTTATCGGATTGAATACTTTTATGGATTTGAGAGCACGTGATGTATGTCTTGCTATGAATACCCATGGTGACAATGGGGTATCATATTGATTCACTTGATATATGTTTTGGCACTCAACGGATCTCCGGATATTTAAGGAATGGTTTTCGACCAGAAAACAAGCACGGGAAACAGAACAGAACTGAAAGAGAGATCCAATCTCAGAGGGGCTCTCGCCCCTCTGCCGCCATGGATGTAACACCCCCAGTGGTTAACTACAGTAATCACCCTTTTGATAATTCCATGTCATCGTGATCAACAGTGCCTACTCATCATTTGCTTTCAGCTCCTAACTAAAATTTCAAATTAAAACTAAAGTGAAAACTAAAAGTTGTCTAAACCTGAAAACAAAAATGTACCACATGTTGCAAATATTCCCAAAGCATTTATAAAAATGATTGCAACGTTTAATGGAGTTGGAAAAGGACTAAAACATCAAGGAACCGCAGCAAAATAGCAATATTAAATCCTTTTCAAATTAAATAAAATCCCAAATGAAAACCTTTGTGCTCAAAACCATTTTATTGCAGTGGCATATAATGCACCATGTTTGTTTGGGCCAGTCTCATATTTTACAAAAGTCCAGAAGTAGCCTAGACATTTTTGCAAAACAGAAAACAAATGAATAAAGAAAAAGAAAACAAAAGAGAAAAATAAAAGAGAACCTCCCCCCCTTGGGCCTCGACCCAGTAGGCCGTCCAGGCCGCCAGGCCGGACCACCCCACTCCCCCTTAACCCCCCCTGAGGCCGAACCCTAGCCCGACACCCCCACTCCCCCCTCGCTCCCCCCACTCCCCTGTTCCATCTGGATCGGGATCGAGGACGCGCCCCCGGCGCCCGACCCGCCCCGCCTCGACCCGGGACCTCGCCGCAGCGCCCCGCCGTCACGCCGGCTGCTCCCCGACGGCCGCCGCACCAACGCCGCCTCGCCTCCTCGAGCCCCCCCCCCTGTGAGCCGCCCTCATAACCTGACCCTCGCCCTGCTCGCCGTCCTCCTATGCCCCGCTCCCCTGCGCGCGCCGGCGTTCGTCACCGCGCCCGCCCCGCCCGGCTCGCGCCGCTGCTCGCTTGCTGCTTCTTCATGCCGCGGCCGCCGCTCGCCGCTGCCGCCCCCCTGCAGCTCCTCCTCCCGCAGCCGCGCCTCGACCGCCGCCTGCTCCGCTCCGCCAGCGCCACTCGCCGCAGCCGGCCAGCCTCGCCGCGCTCGCCTCTGGCCGCAGCCGGCCCTCTCTGTCGCGCGCGCGTGCGCGTTGACCCCCCTCCGCACGGACATGTCCGTCCCTGGACATCCGCGCTGTGCCACTGTCCAGTGGGGTCCGATCCCTGTTTAAAAAAAAGAAGATATAATTTAAAATAAAAATAAAAAAAATAAATGAATAATTAAATTAATTAATTAATTAGTTAATTAGTTAGATTAATTAACCCTGATTAGGTTAATCTAAATTAGTTAATTAGTTTAATTAAATACTAATTAATTAGTTAACCCTAATTAACTAACCAGTCAATGACAGGTGGGACCCACATGTCAGATGACTGCTGACGTCAGCATGATGTCATGCTGACATCATCAACTACTGTTTCGGATAATGTTAATTTAAATAATTAATTAAATTCCAGAAATTGTTTTAAACTTTAAAAAATTAATATAAAATAATCCGTAGCTCGGATTAAAATACTTTGTACATGAAAGTTGCTCAGAACGACGAGACGAATTCAAATACGCGGTCCGTTCGTCCGCCACACATTCCTAACTATCCGAACATGCAACCGTTCCCCTCTTTTCGTCTGCCCGAAATGCCGGACACTGGGAATACTTTCCCGGATGAATTCCCCCTTCGCCAGTACCACCCGGCAATGCGTTAGATCACCTCCGTCACCGCGTATTGCCATGTTATGCTTTGTGCTGCACTTGTTTGCTCTGTATTTATTGTTTCCTCCCCCTCTTCTCTCTCGTTAGACCCCGACACCGACGTCGTCCCCGAGACCGACGAAGCTCCAGAGCCCGAAGACACCATTGACGACCTTGCCCCTGCCGCCGAGCAACCAGGCAAGCCCCTCCCTTTTGATCATCCCGATATCGCCCATTCTAATTTCTCATGCTTGCATTAGAATTGCTGCTACTACTGCTTTACCTATTCTGATGCATAGCCTGTTTATTGTAACCTACTATTGATAATTACCTGCATATCCTAAACTGCTTAGTATAGGCTGGGTAGAGACCTATCAGTGACCCCACTTATCCCGACTGCCCCGCTGGATTATCCGAAGACCCGATCAACGGGATTGAAGACCAGGCCCCGGCACCCCACATTACCCCCTTAGTTGTAACGACACTGCAGCGTTACTATCGAGTGCCGAGGGTGATACCTCATGTAGCACTTCTGATGTTAACTCTGTAGAGTAGCTATTCGGTCGTGGTCATCGAGGGTGATTCCTCCTTCACCGCTTCCGATAACGACGCCATCGTACAACACCTCAAGTGTGAACCCAGTGAGGGTGATTCCTTCGAGTTCACCTTGACAGATACTTCGAGTAGGAATCCAACGAGGGTGATACCTCGGATTCCCATGATGTTATGGACACACGGATACTTGGACTTTACACTGTTACTTGGATAGGCGGGTCGACCCTGAGGGGTACCCGCGTGCGCCTGAGAGGCGAGTGTTGTGAAGACGGGTGCCTGTGTGGTGCCCGAGTGGTGAATACGAGGCGTGGCCGGGCATTCATGGCCCTTGCCGCAAGTCCTCGAGACGGGGCGACGGGGTCACATCTTTCGTGAGTCTCTGCTCGTTACCGCAAGCCCAAGGTACTAGCGATTTGGATATTTGATCCGAGCAGGCCTCTGGCCTGATAGCACTAACCATCACGTGGGCATAGTATGGGCGTTCTGCATCGTAGCATCAGCCGACAGTTCTATCAGACATCCAGTTCAGCATTGCGGCCGGGTCGGATCGTGCCGTTGGTGCTAGTATCCACCCTGCTCGCAACGACCCGGAGTGCACAGGGCGACGGCCCAAGACCCCTGAGCGCTTAGGATGTAGACCGGCGGGGACCTCTTTGCTGAGCTGTAGGTAGGGTTGCGGTGTGTCGTTTGGCCGAGGCCGGGCATGACCCAGGAAAGTGTGTCCGGCCGGAGTTAATCGAGCGTGTTGGGTAAGTTGGTGCACCCCTGTAGGGAAGAAAACTTCTATTGATAGCCTGTCCTACGGTAAAGGACACTCGGAGTTGTATCCTGATTGATACAATTTAGAACTAGATACTTGGATACTATGGCTCTGGGATTGCTTCTCGCAGGGAGTCGAGAAGGGATCTCCGGACGAGGTTGATGACTGTATGGCTCTGGGATTGCATTCTCGCAGGGAGTCGAGAAAGGATCTTTGGGTGAGGTTGAGACTTAAGGATACTGCTACATTATATGGTACTGTCTACACTCTTCTAATGCTGCAAGACCTCTGAAGATGCTAGCCTTCGATAGGACTAGTCCTTATCTCTATTCTGGCATTTCTGCAGCCCAGTCCACATATACAGCCTCTCATTGAAAATGTTGCATATGTAGTGTAGATCCTTGCTTGCTGAGTACTTCTGAGTACTCACGGTTGCTTCGTTTTCCTTTTCTCCCCATATCAGTTTGTCGTGACCAAGATGACGGAGCCCCTGAGACACCTGTCCCCGCCGACGATCGCTACTACTACCCCGAGCGTGGTTATTACTTCGAGCTTGCCGTCGACCAGGAGTAGGATCGGAGGGTCCCAGGCAGGAGGCGTGCGCCTTTCGATCGTAGTGTTTTATTTTGCCCCGCCTTTCTAAAGGCCTTTCTGTTTCTGTTTCATATCTGTACTCAGATATCTGATGCTTCCGCTGACGCTTGTACGCAAGCTTATGTATTCGAGCCCTCGAGGCCCCTGGCTTGTAATATAAAGCTTGTATGACTTTATTTATGTTTTAGAGTTGTGTTGTGATATCTTCCCGTGAGTCCTTAGGCTTGATCGTGTGCATTTGCGTGTATGATTAGTGCACGATTGGGCCGGGGGCATCACAAGTTGGTATCAGAGCCGACTGACTGTAGGAACCCCCCTTTCCAACTCCTTGGCCGAAGTTGAGTCTAGTAACCAAAAATTGTTTTACTAACTTGGCTGTGTGGCTTACGGGCCCACGTCGCCAGATGGGTGGTATTAGTATCTTTTACTCCTCGACCTTTACTCTGGGACTCTGATCTCTCTTCTATTCGGGTTAAATTTTTTACTAACCCCAACATTAGGTTATCGTAATCACATCCACCCGGTGTTCTGAAATATCCCCCCTTGCTCCAAGATTGCGGGCCAGGTTCTGCTTGCGGGATCCTCTTATCGAGGGCACCATGTGTTGTCACTTGCAGATTCCTCGCTCCAATAGTTTTCTCCGACGTTGATGTAGCCTTTGCTATGTCTCGTTGTGTACTTCCCTACCCCGTGCCTGCGCGCCGCCTAGATGTCTAGCCCTCCCCTTTCAGTTGTCGTATTGCCGGATTGTAATCGAGGCTATGTGCGGATTCGAATGTCTGGTGCGAATATGATGAAGTGTCTACTGCACCTCCTTCTGTCGTGCGTGTTACTTCATGGATCATTCCATACACCTGCAGTTCTTCTTGCTAAACTACCCCTGTTGATTTGGCAGGATGGCTGACGATCCTCCACCTCCACCTTATATTGCCGCAATGATGCAGCAGTTTGAACTAAACCGTCAGGTTATGACTGGGATATTGGCTCAGTTCCCTAACCAGAATGCTCATCAGCAGCCTACACCAATAACACTATCAGAATTTGTGCGCCTCAACCCGTCCGTTTTCCGCAACTCCACCAATCCTATGGATGCTGATGATTGGCTTCGTGACATCCTGTTTGAAATGGAGTCAGCTAATGTTGCCCCTGACAGTCACGTCACCTTTGCGACATTCCACTTAAAGGGTCCAGCTGCTCAATGGTGGGAAGGCCACAAGGGTATGTTGCCCGCTAAAACAGTAACCACATGGCAGGAATTTCAGTCAGCTTTTCGTGCACGGTACATTCCTCAAGATCTGATGGACCAGAAGAAGCAGGAGTTCCGTAAACTCTCTCAGGGTAAAATGACTGTGGATGAATATCAGAGGAAATTTCTTGAATTGTCCCGCTATGCTGAAGATGACGTCTGCACTGATGCACGTAAGCAGGAGAAATTCCGTGAAGGACTGCGTACGGATATAAACCTCGCACTTGCTGTCCTTGATTTTGCAGACTTCGCAACGCTTTGTCAGCAAATCTTTCCAAATTGAAACAGCTCTGACTGAGTACCAGGAGTCGCTCAAGCGCACTCATGAAGCTGGCTCATCCTCGGGTCAGCCTGTTCAGAAGCGTCGAGTGTGGATCCCGCACAATGTTCATCACCGACCTGCTGCAACACCAAGGCCGTCTTATGTTGCACCTCGTCTGCCTTCACCGCCGAGACAGCTTACGGTTCATGATGGACCGCCTGATGCTATGGCTTCTCATCAGGTGGCGCCACGACCTCCTAATGGTCGTAAGAAGAATTGTCGGAACCGCTGACTCAGAAACTGTAATGTCATACCATCTACTGTTGTACTTGGCCATGCCAATCACGTCAATGCTGAAAGGGCTCAGAAGGAACCGACTATCATGCTGGGAACACTCTCTGTGAATTCAGTGCCAGCTTCTGTTCTTTTTGATTCAGGTGCATCACATTCCTTCGTGTCCCAGCAATTTGCACAATTGCATGGGTTAGCTATGAGCTCATTACCCACTCCTTTAGAAATCATCACTCCCCGTTCCCGGTGGCAAACCAAAATGGTAAGTCACAACAATCAGATCAGAATTGAAGGGTTGATGTTCTCTACTTCCCTTATTGCTCTTGGACCTTCCGACATAGACATCATTCTCGGTATGGACTGGTTGACCGCCCATAATGCTTTGATTGACTGTGCCACTAAGAAAGTCCAACTTACCCATTCTTCGGGCCAGACAGTCAGATACTCAGCCCGAATAGCTCAAGATGCTGAGAGCCAGATATATGTTCTGAATGCATTAAATGCTTCACCTCTTGAAGGCACCGAGAATGTTCCAGTTGTTTGTGATTTTCAAGATGTATTTCCAGAAGAACTTCCAGGAATACCCCCTGCTAGAGCTGCTGAGTCCGTCATCGACTTGAAGCCTGGCACTACCCCTATTGCAAAGCGTCCTTATAAAATGCCTCCGCATCACCTTCTCGAGCTTAAGGAAGAAATCGACACGTCACTTAAGAAAGGTTTCATCCGCCCCAGTTCCTCTGCTTGGGGGGCACCTTCACTCTTCGTTAAGAAGAAGGATGGAACTAACCGATTAGTTCAGGATTATCGGCCCATTAACCAAGCTACAATCCAGAATAAATATCCGCTTCCCCGGATCAATGATTTGTATGATCAACTTGCCGGTTCCTTAGTATACTCTAAGCTTGATTTGAGATTGGGATACCATCAGATCCGTGTTCGCGAAGAGGATATTCCCAAGACTGCATTTGTTACTCGCTATGGCTCCTACGAGTACACGGTCATGTCATTTGGCCTAACAAATGCTCCAGCCACATTCTCCCGTCTGATGAATTACATCTTCATGGATTACCTCGACAAATTTGTCGTGGTATATCTGGATGATATTCTGGTATATTCGAAGAATAAGGAAGAACATGCTGAACACCTCCGTCTAGTACTGGAAAAGCTCCGAGAACATCAGTTGTATGCCAAATACTCCAAATGTGAATTCTGGCTTTCTGAAGTAACCTACCTTGTTCATGTGATTTCAAAAGATGGCATTGCCGTTAACCCAGAACGAGTTCAGGCTATTCTTGACTGGACTCCTCCGAAGAACGTCAAGCAAGTGAGAAGTTTTCTTGGCCTTGCAAGCTATTGCCGTCGATTTGTCGAGAACTTTTCTAAGATTGCTAAACCTTTGACTGATCTGCTTCACAAGGGAGTTAAGTTCGAATGGACCGAAAAATGCCAGGAAAGTTTTCAAACACTCAAAGACAAGCTGACCTCTGCCCCAGTACTATCTCCTCCAGATACACGCAAAGACTTCATGATTTATTGTGACGCATCCCGTGAAGTATTAGGCTGTGTCCTAATGCAAGAGCGTAAAGTGATTGCTTATGGCTCTCGTCAGTTGCGCCCACATGAAGAGAATTATCCGGTACATGATCTAGAGCTAGCTGCTGTGATCTATGCATTGCAGTTGTGGCGACATTACCTTCTCGGTAATCGTTGCGAGATCTACACGGATCATAAAAGTCTGAAGTACTTGTTTACTCAACCATCTCTAAACCTCTGTCAGCAAAGATAGATGGAGGCCATTGCGGACTATGATTTGGGTATTTCCTATACCCCTGGCAAGGCTAACGTGATGGCTGATGCCTTAAGCCGCAAGTCCTATTGCGACAACCACATGGTTAGGCGAGCTCAACCTCGTCTTTATGAAGAACTGCGCAAGCTGAATCTACGTATTGTTCCACAGGGTTCTCTTAATAACCTTGTGTTACAACCAGATCTTGAGAAAGCTGTTAAGAATGCGCAAGCTAAAGATGCTGAAGTTGATCTGATGAAGAAAGACCTTCACCTTGTAAAGTACAGGGATTTCTCGCTGTCTGAAGATGGAACCTTGTATTTCAGAGACCGCATCGTCGTACCTCGCTTCGAGCTTATGACCGACAAGGTCATGAAGGAGGCACATGATACCCCACTGTCTATTCATCCGGGTAGCACCAAGATGTATCGTGATCTCCGTCAAAGGTACTGGTGGTCTAGAATGAAGCAGGACATTGCTCGTTATGTTGCTGAATGTGATGTGTGTCGTTGCGTTAAAGCAGAACATCAGAAACTAGCTGGAATTCTGCAACCACTTCCTATTCCTCTATGGAAATGGGATAAGGTTCAGATGAATTTCGTTACAGGACTTCCCAGGTCACAGAAGGGTCACGATGCTATTCTTGTCGTCGTCGACCAACTTTCTAAAGTTGCACACTTTCTGCCCGTCAAGGAAACTATCACTGCTAGTCAGTTAGCAGAGTCGTATATCTCCAGAATTGTATCACTCCACGGTATTCCGAAGGAGATCAGTTCGGACCGTGGCGGCCTTTTCACTTCCAAATTCTGGGAAAGCTTCCAAACAGCTATGGGAACTCATATTACCTGGAGTTCAGCTTATCATCCACAATCCCAAGGCCAAGTCGAACGAGTCAATCAAGTGCTTGAAGACATGCTTCGGGCTTGTGTTATTTCTTTTGGCAAGAAGTGGGAAGAATCTCTTCCTTATGCGGAATTCTCATATAACAACAGCTATCAAGCCAGCTTGAAGATGGCCCCCTTCGAAGTACTCTATGGACGTAAGTGTCGAACCCCTCTGAATTGGTCAAAAACTGGGGAACGACCACTCGTGGGTCCGGATATTATTCAACACGCCGAAGAACAAGTTCGTATTGTCCGGGAAAATCTCAAGGCGGCTCAGGACCACCAGAAGAGCAACTATGATCGCAAACGATGGGGTTTAACTTATCAACCTGGTGAACAAGCTTATCTGCGTGTCACTCCTATGAAGGGCACTCACCGTTTTGGAATCAAGGGCAAGTTAGCTCCATGCTACATTGGTCCTTTCCGCATTATTGCTAGACGTGGTCAGGTGGCGTATAAATTGGAGTTGCCGCCGCAATTCTCTCATATCCACGACGTATTCCATGTGTCGCAACTTCGTAAATGCTTCAAGGAATCTCCGCACCGAGCTGTGGATCACGAGATGCTCAAATTGCATGATGATCTTTCATATAAGGAGCATCCGATCCGCATTCTCGATGAAGCTGAACGTCGAACCCGTCAGAAGGTTACCAAGTTCCTCAAAGTGCAGTGGTCAAATCATACTGAAGATGAAGCCACTTGGGAACGCGAGGATAATCTTCGTGCGGAATACCCCGAACTTTTTCCTTCTACTTCTTAATTCTCGGGACGAGAATTCTTATTAGTGGAGGAGACTTGTAACACCCCCAGTGGTTAACTATAGTATTCACCCTTTTGATAATGCCATGTCATCGTGATCAACAGTGCCTACTCATCATTTGCTTTCAGCTCCTAACTAAAATTTCAAATTAAAACTAAAGTGAAAACTAAAAGTTGTCTAAACCTGAAAAAAAAATGTGCCTCATGTTGCAAATATTCCCAAAGCATTTATAAAAATGATTGCAACATTTAATGGAGTTGGAAAATGACTAAAACATCAAGGAACATCAGCAAAACAACACTATTAAATCCTTTTCAAATTAAATAAAATCCCAAATGAAAACCTTTGTGCTCAAAACCATTTTATTGCAGTGGCATATAATGCACCATGTTTGTTTGGGCCAGTCTCATATTTTACAAAAGTCCAGAAGTAGCCTAGACATTTTTGCAAAACAGAAAAGAAATGAATAAAGAAAAAGAAAACAAAAGAGAAAAATAAAAGAGAACCTCCCCCCCCTTGGGCCTCGGCCCAGCAGGCCGTCCAGGCCGCCAGGCCGGACACCCATCCCCTTAACCCCCCCTGAGGCCGAAACCCTAGCCCGACACCCCACTCCCCCCCTCGCTCCCCCCCACTCCCCCGTTCCATCTGGATCGGGATCGAGGACGCGCCCCGGCGCCCGACCCGCCCCGCCTCGACCCCGGGGACCTCGCCGGCGGCCGCCCCCGCTGTCACGCCGGCCTGCTCGACTGCCGACCATCGCACCAACACCGCCTCGCCTCCTCGAGCCCCCCCCCCGTGAGCCGCCTCCTCCCCTGCCCCTCGCCCCGCTCGCCGCCCTCCTATGCCCCGCTCCCCTGCGCGCGTCGGCGTTCGTCGCCGCGCCCTCGCCCGCCAGGCTCGCGCCGCTGCTCGCTTGCTGCTGCTTCGCGCCGCGGCCGCCGCTCGCCGCAGCCGCCCCCCTGCAGCTCCTCCTCCCACAGTCGCGCCTCGACCGCTGGCTGCTCCGCTCCGCCAGCGCCGCTCGCCGCAGCCGGCCGGCCTCGCCGCGCTCTCCTCTGGCCGCGGCCGGCCCTCTCTGTCGGGCGCGCGTGTGCGTTGACCCCCCTCCGCGCGGACATGTCCGTCCTTGGACAGGCACAGCGCGGACGTGTCTGGCTGTGCCACTGTCCAGTGGGGTCCGGTCCCTGTTTAAAAAGAAGAAGATATAATTAAAAATAAAAATAAATGAATAATTAAATTAATTAATTAGTTAATTAGTTAGATTAATTAACCCTGATTAGGTTAATCTAAATTAGTTAATTAGTTTAATTAAATACTAATTAATTAGTTAACCCTAATTAACTAACCAGTCAATGACAGGTGGGACCCACGTGTCATATGACTGTTGATGTCAGCATGATGTCATGCTGACATCATCAACTACTGTTTCGGATAATGTTAATTTAAATAATTAATTAAATTCCAGAAATTGTTTTAAACTTTAAAAAATTAATATAAAATAATCCGTAGCTCGGATTAAAATACTTTGTACATGAAAGTTGCTCAGAACGACGAGACGAATTCAAATACGCGGTCCGTTCGTCCGCCACACGTTCCTAACTATCCGAACATGCAACCGTTCCCCTCTTTTCGTCTGTCCGAAATGCCGGACACTGGGAATACTTTCCCGGATGAATTCCGCCTTCGCCAGTATCACCCGGCAATGCGTTAGATCACCTCTGTCACCGCGTATTGCCATGTTATGCTTTGTGCTGCACTTGTTTGCTCTGTATTTATTGTTTCCTCCCCCTCTTCTCTCTCGTTAGACCCCGACACCGACGTCGTCCCCGAGACCGATGAAGCTCCAGAGCCCGAAGACACCATTGATGACCTTGCCCCTGCCGCCGAGCAACCAGGCAAGCCCCCCCCCTTTAATCATCCCGATATCGCCCATTCTAATTTCTCATGCTTGCATTAGAATTGCTGCTGCTACTGCTTTACCTATTCTGATGCATAGCCTGTTTATTGTAACCTGCTGTTGATAATTACCTGCATATCCTAAACTGCTTAGTATAGGCTGGGTAGAGACCTATCAGTGACCCCACTTATCCCGACTGCCCCGCTGGATTATCCGAAGACCCGATCAACGGGATTGAAGACCAAGCCCCGGCACCCCACATTACCCCCTTAGTTGTAACAACACTACAACGTTACTATCGAGTGCCGAGGGTGATACCTCGTGTAGCACTTCTGATGTTAACTCTGTAGAGTAGCTATTCGGTCGTGGTCATCGAGGGTGATTCCTCCTTCACCGCTTTCGATAACGACGCCGTCGTACAACACCTCAAGTGTGAACCCAGTGAGGGTGATTCCTCCGAGTTCACCTTGACGGATACTTCGAGTAGGAATCCAACGAGGGTGATACCTCGGATTCCCCTGATGTTATGGACACACGGACACTTGGACTTTACACTGTTACTTGGATAGGCGGGTCGACCCTGAGGGGTACCCGCGTGCGCCTGAGAGGCGAGTGTTGTGAAGACGGGTGCCTGTGTGGTGCCCGAGTGGTGAATACGAGGCGTGGCCGGGCATTCATGGCCCTTGCCGCAAGTCCTCGAGACGGGGCGATGGGGTCACATCTTTCGTGGGTCTCTGCTCGTTAGCGCAAGCCCAAGGTACTAGCGATTTGGATATTTGATCCGAGCAGGCCTCTGGCCTGATAGCACTAACCATCACGTGGGCATAGTATGGGCGTTCTGCATCGTAGCATCAGCCGACAGTTCTGTCAGACGTCCAGTTCAGCATTGCGGCCGGGTCGGATCGTGCCGTTGGCGCTGGTATCCACCCTGCTCGCAACGACCCGGAGTGCATAGGGCGACGGCCCAAGACCCCTGAGCGCTTAGGATGTAGACCGGCGGGGACCTCTTTGCTGAGCTGTAGGTAGGGTTGCGGTGTGTTGTTTGGCCAAGGCCGGGCATGACCCAGGAAAGTGTGTCCGGCCGGAGTTAATCGAGCGTGTTGGGTAAGTTGGTGCACCCCTGCAGGGAAGAAAACTTCTATCGATAGCTTGTCCTACGGTAAAGGACACTCGAAGTTGTATCCTGATTGATACAATTTAGAACTGGATACTTGGATACTATGGCTCTGGGATTGCTTCTCGTAGGGAGTCGAGAAGGGATCTCCGGACGAGGTTGATGACTGTATGGCTCTGGGATTGCTTTCTCGCAGGGAGTCGAGAAAGGATCTCTGGGTGAGGTTGAGACTTAAGGATACTGCTACATTATATGGTACTGTCTACACTCTTCTAATGCTGCAAGACCTCTGAAGATGCTAGCCTTCGATAGGACTAGGCCTTCTCTCTATTCTGGCATTTCTGCAGCCCAGTCCACATATACAGCCTCTCATTGAAAATGTTGCATATGTAGTGTAGATCCTTGCTTGCTGAGTACTTCTGAGTACTCACGGTTGCTTTGTTTTCCTTTTCTCCCCATATCAGTTTGTCGTGACCAAGATGACGGAGCCCCGGAGATAGCTGTCCCCGCCGACGATCGCTACTACTACCCCGAGGGTGGTTATTACTTCGAGCTTGCCGTCGACCAGGAGTAGGATCGGAGGGTCCCAGGCAGGAGGCCTGCGCCTTTCGATCGTAGTGTTTTATTTTGCCCCGCCTTTCTAAAGGCCTTTCTGTTTCTGTTTCATATCTGTACTCAGATATCTGATGCTTCCGCGGACGCTTGTACGCAAGCTTATGTATTCGAGCCCTCGAGGCCCCTGGCTTGTAATATAAAGCTTGTATGACTTTATTTATGTTTTAGAGTTGTGTTGTGATATCTTCCCGTGAGTCCATAGGCTTGATCGTGTGCATTTGCGTGTATGATTAGTGCATGATTGGGCCGGGGGCGTCACAATGGACGCCATGGACCAGAGGGGTAACTCTCCTCCCATCTAGGGAGGAGGCCAAGGAAGAAGAAGAAGAAGGAGGAGGGCTCTCTCCCCCTCTCTCCCGGTGGCGCCGGAGTGCCGCCGGGGCAAGGATCGTGATGGCGATCTACATCAACAACCTTGCTACCGTCAACAGCAACTTTCTCCCTCTCTATGCAGCGGTGTAACCACTCTATTCCCACTGTAATTCTCTACTTAAACATGGTGCTCAACACTATATATTATTATCCAATGATATGTGGTTATCCTATGATGTTTGAGTAGATCTGTTTTGTCCTATGGGATGATTGATGATCATGGTTGGTTTGAGTTGTATATTTTATTTTGATGTTGTCCTATGGTGCCCTCCATGTCGCGCAAACGTGAGGGATCCCCGCTGTAGGGTGTTGCAATACGTTCATGATTCGTGTATGGTGGGTGGCTAGAGTGATAGAAGCTTACGCCCGAGTAAGGGGGTTGTTGCGTATGGGATAAAGAGGACTTGATACTTAATGCTATGGTTGGGTTTTACCTTAATGATCTTTGGTAGTTGCGGATGCTTGCTAGAGTTCCAATCATAAGTGCATATGATCCAAGTACGAAAAGTATGTTAGCTCATGCCTCTCCCTCATATAAAATTGCAATAATGATTACCGGTTTAGTTATCAACTGCCTATGGACAAAATATTTCTCATGTGTTACAAAAAGCTATCTACTTTTATATTCTTGCAACTTATTCGTAGTTTTATTCTCGCAAAATACTTCTAGTTTTATTCTTTTCTAGGTAAAGCAAACGTTAAGTGTGCGTAGAGTTGTCGGTGGTCGATAGAACTTGAGGGAATATTTGTTCTACCTTTAGCTCCTCGTTGGGTTTGACACTCTTATTTATCGAAAAAGGCTACAAACGATCACCTATACTTGTGGGTTATCAGTTTCTCCGGTAGAAATCTTGGGGCACTCTTTGAGATTCTTTGTGTTGGATTGAGTATTATGAATCTGAAATTGTTTGATCCATATCGTATAATCAACTCACTGATACTCATGGTGACATTGGAGTATCTAGGTGACATTAGAGTTGGTTGATGTGTATCATATGGTGTTATTTTAGTATGAACTCTTAGATAGATCGATCGGAAAGGATAACTTGGTGTTATTTTAGTACGAACTCTTGGATAGATCGATTGAAAAGGATAACTTTGAGGTGGTTTACCCTACAAACAATTTCTTCTTAGGTTCTCCGCTAGATAAGAACTTTGGAGTGATTCTTCATAGCATGTTGAGGGATGGTTATATGATCCAATTATATTAGCATTGTTGAGAGATTGCACTAGCAAAAGTACGGACCCTAGGCCTCATTTTCAAGCATTGCAATACCGTTTGTGCTCCGTTTTATCAATTGCTACCTTGCTGTTTTTTATTGTTCCTATTACAAAAATCAATATCTACTATCATTACTACACTTGTATCACCATCTCTTCGCCGAACTAGCGCACCTATACAATTTACCATTGTATTTGGTGTGTTGGGGACACAAGAGACTTTTTGTTATTTGGTTGCAGGGTTGTTTGAGAGAGACCATCTTCATCCTACACCTCCCACGGATTGATAAACCTTAGGTCATCCACTTGAGGGAAATTTGTTACTGTCCTACAAAACTCTGCGCTTGGAGGCCCAACACGAGTCTACAAGAACAGGTGGCCTCATATTATTCATCCATATCATGTCTTTCTTGAAATGATGGAAAGGAAAATTGTGCTCAATTGTTAGAAGAGGAATTCAATAAAATGTTTGGCATAAAATCCATGAATGATGAGCATGATTGTACTGTGGCTAGTATGAATTTTTTGAATATCCATGGTGCTTGTGATATGCAAAGCCATAAGCTTGGGGATGCTATGTTTGATGAAGATGATATTTTTAGTCCCCCAAGCTTTGATGAGCAAATTTATTATGATGATCTCATGCCTCCTTTTTGTGATTATTATATTAATGAAAGTGGGTTTGGAAGAGTGTCAACTCTGGGAAGTAATGATCCCACTATTTTGGAGGGTGTTGAATCTTATTGTAATAATTATGAAAGTGGATTTGGAGAGGTCATGACTTTATTTAATGATGAATCCACTATTTTGGAAGAGGGTTCAATTAACTATGATAAAAAAAGTTGCTATCTATGATGATTATGGTGATGACATGTATGATATAAAGAATAATGATAAACATGAAACTTGTCATCATGATTTTAATGTTCAGTTTGATTATGTCAATCAAGTACCTCATGATAGTTATTTTGTTGAGTTTGTTCCCACTACTATTGGTGAGAAGAAATTTGCTTATGTGGAGAGTAATAAAATTTCTATGCTTGTGGATCATGAAAAGAATGATTTATGTTATAGCTATATTGTTGAATTCATTCATGATGCTACTGAAAATTATTATGAGAGAGGAACATATGCTTTTATATATCTCAATAATATCAAGTTTCCTCTCTATGTGTTGAAAATCTTGAAGTTGTGCGTGTTTTACCTTCCTATGCTAGTTGGTTCTTGTTCCCATAAATTGTTTGCTAAAAAAATCCATATGCATAGGAAGTGGGTTAGGCTTAAATGTGCTGGTCATATTGTCGGTGTCAAAACCGGCAGACCTCGGGGTAGGGGGTCCCGAACTGTGGATCTGAGATCGGTGGGGAACAAAGGATGATGAACACGGTGTTTACCCAGGTTCGGGCCCTCTTGATGGAGGTAAAACCCTACGTCCTGTTCTTGTTTATATTAACGATGGGGTATCAAGTACAGAGTTGATCTACCTCGAGATCGTATGTTGTGGTCTAAACCCTAGGGGTGTGATGATGAATGTCATAATGATCTTGCATGTGCCTATCGACTAGCCTGGCCTCGGCTTATATAATGTACCGGAGACCAAGGATAACAAGAGTCCTGGTCGGCTACGTTGGTGGATAGGAGTTCTTGTCTTGATCACCAAGTCTTGCGGAATCTTCCTTGTATGCGGCATGGGCTACCCGAAGTGGCCCATGAGAGAACCGCCATGGGGGTCCTCGGCCAGATCCAGCTGGTTGGGAGACGACATGGTGAGTACCCCCTAGTCCAGGACGCCGTCAGTAGCCCCCTCAACCAGTCTTCAAGTTGGGGACACTCCTCGGTTCTTCCGAACTGTTCTTCGTCTTTGGTCGTTGGTCTTGAAAACTAGTTCAACAAATCTTCCCATCTCCGATCTTGAGGATCGCCGAGCTGAATCCAAAGAGTTCACACGTCGGGCATCCGAGGAGCACTTTTAAGTTTTTGGCCTTTATCAATGCCTTGTTATTTTTATGCCACACCTTGGGTTTGAAGTGTTTTCCATGCGATGGTGTCCTCTTGCGTCCGAGCTCCAATGCCGGTCTGCATCCAAGCTCCAATGTCGGACTGCATCTGAGGTGTCTCTTTGCAGCCGAGCTCCAACGCCGAACTGCACCCTAGCTCCAACGCCGGACTGTATCCGAGCTCCAACGCCGGACTATATCTGAGGTGTCATAGATCACCTTGGCTCGAAAAAGTCGAAGGAGTTTAGCTGAGCTTAGTGCCGGAAATGCCCTCTATGGAGCCAACCATTTGTATCCGAGCTTTATGCCGAACTGCTTCCGAGGTATCTTCTTGCAGCCGAGCTCCAATGCTGGTCTGCATCCGAAGTGTCATAGACTACCTCGGTCTTGAAAAAGTGGAAAGAATTCAGCCGAGCTTAATTCGGAACAGCTCTCTAGGGAGCCAACCAATTGCATCTGAGCTTTATGCCGGACTGCTTCCGAAGTGGTGCAATTTCTTCTCTGCCGAGATATATAGCCAGTAGCCCTCAAGGTGTGTGTGTCAGCCTAAAATCCGAGATACACCTAAAGGAAAACATGAAACCACTGATCCCAGTAGCCCCTGAGACTCAGGTCGATTTGCGAAATCGGCCTGAGGATCAACTCCTAGCTCGGCAGCATACGTAGGAATAGAAACATAGTGTAATATATAAGAGGAGATAGTGATCGGCGGACGGGCCCTTGAGAGAGGGTCTTGAGAAGTCGCCGTAATATATTAGCTTGATGCCGGATAGGTCCTAGATGGTACCTATTGTTATCCAAAGACGCATTTTCCCATAGCTCGGTCAAGCCGAACACTGGGCACTTTGGATTTTCTGCATTGAATTGGCAATGCAGTAGCCCCCGAGCCACTGGTCGGGTGGCAACACCAGATCAGGGGATCGATGTACCCTGTTAATGGCTTTTAAGTGAGAAGCGCGAAGCCAGTAGCCCCCGAGCCGTAATTTGGGCAAGAGTGGCCGAATTAAGGATCAATATCTGGAGTAAATTGAATTTGATCACAATTTATGTGTAATGATTCTATGTATCCAAGTACTCTACATCATTAATGCTCGGATCCGCATTGTACAAAACTTTGTTGACCGGCCATCGGCTTCTACCTCCTCTGCCAGTAGCCGGGGAGTGTTTGTCCTACTTTATAAAGTCTTTATAAGGGCAAAGATTTACGAAAAACAAGGCAATCCGGCCATATGGTTTTATAAACAAAGGTACGCGGAGAGATATGTTATATTACTTTTTAACATAAGAAACATCTTCTAGGAAAACCAGTTCCTTTGTAGGTTCCTTTTCCCAGGCTGTCATGTTGATCATGATCATGAAACCTCACCTCCGATCAATGTGGGAGGAAAATAGTGAGGATTAAGTTCAGGGAAAGTTCCCGAACTCTATGGTCTAAATGAACCAAAATTTTCACTTCCGACGTTGCCGACCAATTATATCCTTTAAGATGGCTAGCTTTCGGCTTCACCCAGTCTGAGGTACTAACCCGGATGACCCGGTAGTAACAATCATAGAGGTGCCCCCTTGACCACCTAGCCGAACAATCGGGAACGTAGGGGTAAGCACAGGAGCCAGGCAACCCAGCTTGGCCAAAATCTGAAGTCAAATTGATGCATATTTATGGCTTTATAATGATAATTACGGAAGGTAGCGCTCGTATAGTGAATACAAACGCTGATGATATATATTTTTATTTTGACTCCGTTGCAATCGTTTATAATCTGAAAGTGGCCCATCGTCGGCTTCTACCCCTTTGTAGATGCTACGCGGGGTGTTTCCGTACTAACAAGACAACCCTTAGCCGACGTCTCGGTGCCCGGAGGCAGTTATGTTAGCTGAAACAAGGCAATCAGATATCTAGGCTTTATAACTCTCACTTAGTCATAGGAGCTTAAGGTTAGGAGGCCAGTTAATAGCCCCCGGTTAGTGTTAGGCACTTATCGAAGTCTAGCCATTAACACTTCGGCCAATGTTATGAAAGGCCCATCGTTCAACACGGGGTAATCGCTATCGATCTATAGTTTGACATCATCATCGGATCGCCGACCAGTTTACGCTCATTGTGACAGTCAGTTTTCGGCTTTCTCCACTGAGGCGCTTAACCATTCGAGCTGGAAGCACAATCGCAGTGGTTCTCCCTTTGCACACCTAGCCGAACAAAGTGGAACATAGGAGGCAAGCACGGGAGCCCGACAATCCAACTATTGACCGAAGACACAATTCGAAACTGATGCATATAATGCAATATCCGAGAATGTTTTGCCGAGGAGTCCATGGAGTACCTTGGCTTTTGGTGGGTTCGGCTCTAGTCGTAATCCGCATTGATATTGCCGAAGCTTTAAAGGTGTTCGGCATCGTACTGTGAGACTTATGCTGGAAACACACAAATAGGTTAAGAGTGCCATAAGCATGGAAAACCAAAAAACTTTAGTAAAAACTTTACGTCCGAACTAAAACAAGTTTTTTGTGCCAATCCGAAATTGGTCTTAATTTTTTTTGTGCTTCTATCATACTTTAATATGACACATCCGATCTCTAAGCTTCACGTAGGTCAGCCTTCAGCTTCAACCTCCTTATCCCGAAGGCAGAGTGCTTCTTCGAGGCTAGTTTAGCGAATTAAACTCAAGCGGCTTTAGAGAGAAGCCAGGCTATCCGGCTATTGACCATAAACTCGAGTCAAAAAAGGAGTGGTAGAAAAAGACTTTGCAACGACTTAGAAGAAAACACTTATTATAAAATGGCTCATATAAATTTTAAGAGCCCCCAGTTAACCTAGGACAAGAAGTGTTTTTAACAAACAATACTTTTAACAAATAAATTTTAACATAAATATAATGCTTGGTCTAACCGAAAAAATTAAGAATTGAGGAAATTTGAGCATGAAAGCGACTTAGCTGGTTAGTGTATTCGGCGTTGATGATGTGGGCCGAGCTTGCGGCGGGTCGAGGTCCCAGCCCCCAAGCCGGTCCCAAGGTCCCCGAGCGAAGAGCTTGGCTCGATGAAGTGACAATGTCGCACAATCGATGTGGCGAGCCGAAGCCCCTGGTCCAGCCGAGGTGACAAAAACCCTCATGACCGAGGTGACGAAGAGCTCGGCAAAAAAAAAGAAGTGTTTAACAATCAATGTTTGAACGAACAACTTTTTTGTTTAACACAAATATAATGTTTGTTTGAACCGAACAAGAATTAAAAAATTAAAAAAAACTGAGCATGGAGGCGACTTAGCTGGTTTAATGTGCTCGGTTTTGTTAACGAGGTTCGAGCTCGTGGCGGGACGAAGACGTAGTCCTCGGCCTACCCAAGGTCCCAGCCCCCAAGCCAGCCCCGAGGTGCCCGAGCGAAGAGTTCGGCCTGATGAAGTGGTGACGCAACATGGTCGACATGGCGAGGCAAAGCCCTTGGTCCAGCTAACGTGACGAAGCTGGTCGACAGGTGGCACCGAAGTCCCTCGAGTAGGTTGATGAAGAGATGGTGAAGCCCCCGGTCTAGCCAAGGTAACGGGGCAGGTTGGTAGTGTGACGTTGCAGCCCCATGCCAGCCGAGGTGTCGAAGCAGTTCGGCGTGGTGGACATCGGCTTGGTCAGCCGGATTAATATCATGGATTTCTTCGGAATCGTCCTCCGGTACTATGGTGCGAGGGGCGAGTCCGGTCAGGGTTGACTCCTGGTGTTCGGACGCCGAAGTTGCGTCCAGGATTGAAGCTGGATTCGGGATAAGAGAGGCGACTCCGGCCGGAATTGACTCCCGATCTTCGAACGCAGAGGTCGCATCCAGGCTTGAAGAAGCAATAGTGCGGCGATGCCGACGCGGGCCGGATCTTGTGACGCGGTCGATGCCCGCTTGATGAAGTGACCATGCAGCGATGCCGGTGTGCCCGCTCTGTATAATCCGTGGGGCGAGGATGTTGGTGATGATTTAGCCTTCACGATGCCGAACTATTGTTCGGCTTGCCGAGATGATGATCCGATAAGGTTGAGCTCGGCTCGATGAAGCGATGACCCATCTGGCGCAGGTCGGCAGCCGTGCAGCAACGTTGTCGGGCTGGTTTGACACCGGCGCGACGGTGAAGATTACCTCCGAAAAGGAGCAAAATTTGTGAGCATGTGTTTGGAAACAAAACACAATACCCTAGAAAGAGATTCCTCCAAAAAGGTTGTCTAATATCCTGTTCATGAAGAAAGATGAACTTAGGTCGGATTCATATTCGCGCGGAAAACAGATCTAAAATTTATGCGCTCATCGGAAATTTCCCAGAGTTTGAACGGCCGGATCAAGCTGAAATTTTGAGGGGTGATAGATATAGGAATTCCGAAGCCAATCAACAGTTGGATCTTCCAAAGGACGTCCGAGCTAGACGCTGGACACCATGCTCCAAACTCGTCTGGATTTCTGTCCAGATTCGACAGGGCTCAGGTATATTGGAGATCGACGGAGATTGCTTCATCGGAACTCGACGAAATTTTACAGGGTTGTTTTAGACTCAATTCCACCAAAGGAATCATCAAAGCGATACTCGAGGAGGCGGTGGCAGCGGATACAAGTTCGTTGTCCGGAAAAACAGCACGGTCGCCCGAGGGCAATGTTGACGTTGAGCCCCCGAGCTCCATGGATGATCCCTCCATGATCATGATAGAGATCGGAGTTGATGTTGATGAAGGCCCTTGTCCGAACAGGACGATCGGAGGTAGGGCACAGTCCTCGGTCGAGCCAAGGTGACCAGTCGAGCCGGCGACGAAGATGCCGACATCGCAGTTGATCTGCAGGCGAGCCATTGATCCTTTGCCGATCGCACAGCGGAACTCTCAATGAAAGCACCATTATCGGTGTCAAAACCAGCAGACCTTGGGGTAGGGAGTCCCGAACTATGGATCTGGGATCGATGGGGAACAAAGGACGATGAACATGGTGTTTACCCAAGTTCGGGCCCTCTTGATGGAGGTAAAACCCTACGCCCTGCTCTTGTTTATATTAACAATGGGGTATCAAGTACAGAGTTGATCTATCTCCAGATCGTATGGTGTGGTCTAAACCCTAGGGGTGTGATGATTAATGTCATAATGATCTTGCATGTGCCTATCGACTAGCCTCGCCTTGGCTTATATAATGTACCGGAGACCTAGGATAACAAGAGTCCTAGTCGGCTACGTTGGTGGATAGGAGTCCTTGTCTTGATCACCAAGTCTTGCAGAATCTTCCTTGTATGCGGCATGGGCTACCCGAAGTGGCCCATGAGAGAACCGCCATGGGGGTCCTCAGCCCGATCCAGCTGGTCGGGAGACGATGTGGTGAGTACCCCCTAGTCCAGGACGCCGTCACATATGCTTCATGATGCTCTCTTTATGTTTCAATTGTTATTTTTTATGTGAGCATCATTGAAATCATCATGCCTAGCTAAAAAGGCATTAAAGAAAAGCGCTTGTTGGGAGACAACCCAACACTTTTACCTACTGTTTTTGTGTGTTCACATGATTAAGCTACTTTAGTAATCATGTTTTATAGCTTTTGTTTCAATAAAGTGCCAAGTAAAGCCTTTGGGATAGTGTGGATGATAGTTGACTTGATTATGTGCAAAAACAGAAACTTTTGCGCACAGTAACAGAATTATTCAAAATCACTGGTGCGTTCAAAAATTCTGAATTTTTTTACAGATGATTGATATACAAATTTCCTACGTTTTCTTAAATTTTCAGAATTTTTGGAGTTATAGAAGTATGGTCAAAGTTCAGATCATTACAGACTGTTCTGTTTTTGACAGATTTTGTTTTCAATGCATAGTTTGCTTGTTTTCTAGTTTCTATGGCTTATATTGCTCAATATAAATGGTGGAAGTGAGAAGGTCCAGTAGGAATTGTGTGATAATAATTATGACTCTTGTCTTTGACAGTACCAAAGTGAATGATTTGTCTTTATCATACTAACCTATCTCACGAAGTTCCGTTAAGTTTTGTGTGATCGAAGTTTTCAAGTTTTGGGTGAGATATCGATATGAGGAGAATAAGGAGTGACAAGACCCTAAGATTGAGGATGCCCAAGGCACCCCATGGTAATATTCAAGGAAGATCGAAGCAACTAAGCTTGGGGATGCCCCGGAAGGCATCCCCTCTTTCGTCTTCAACATTATCGGTAACCTCACTTGGAGCTATATTTTCATTCGTCACATGATATGTGTTTTGCTTGGAGCATCATTTTATTTTGTTAGTATTTGCTTGATGTTATTTAGATAATGTTTTGCATCTTTTATTTTAATAAAAATGTCAAGTATAGCCTTTCCCATGCTTATTTTGCAGGTCTATATGTGGCTGTTTGAAAACAGAAAGTTGCATGCTAGTGCGTTAATTCTTGAGAAAAGTTAGAATGTGATAAAATGTTGAATCCTTTTACAAGGTGAGATATGATAAATTTTCTACAGTGTGGTAATTTTTTAGAATTTTTGGAGTTAGGGAAGTATGAATATCATTGCACTCTTTACAGATTGTCCTATTTAGATGATTGCTGTTTTGTTTGCATTGTTTGCATATGTTTGCTTATTTAATGATTCTATTTGAGGATAGGAGTATTAAATATGCAGAGGCATTTAGTATGCAATGTTAAATAACATTTTTAGTGATTTGTTACAGTACATAATGATAAGGTTATTGCATTGATTTATACTAACTTATCTCACGAGTTCTTGTTGAGTTTTGTGTGGATGAAGTTTTTAAGATTTAGGGAAACCGTGATATAAAAGGAATTAAGGAGACACAAAAGCTCAAGATTGGGGATGCCCAAGGCATCCCAAGATAATATTCCAAGAAGTCTCAAGCACCTAAGCTTGGGGATGCCCCGGTAGGCATCCCACCTTTCTTCATCAACAATTATCGGTTAGTATCGGTTGAGCCTAAGTTTTTGCTTCTTCACACGTTGTGTGCTATCCTTGGTGTGTCCCTTTTTTTTCATTTTGCTTGCTGTTTTAATAAAACACTTAGATCTGAAAGTTTTTAAATAAGAGAGAGTCCTCAAATAGCTACCCATTTACTTAACTACTCACTTGATCTTCACTTATATCTTTTTGGAGTAGCTTGTCATTTACTCTTGTGCTTCACTTATATACTATGAGTAAATTATTGAATGAATTGAATATCATGAAGTTGAAATTACATGTTCATATCATACCTAGTAGTAGCTTCACATTGGGTTTAGAAAGTGAAATCTTTTGAAGCTTGACAATCACAATATTGGTCATACAAGCAATTCATGAATGATTAGTATAAGGAAGAGAACTTTCACATACAAATATATTATCTTGGACATATTCTATGATTGTGAATACCCATTAATTATTTTCAAACTTGAGAAAATTAGTTGAAGTTGGACAAGGAAGACAACGTAGTGAGTTATGGTTGTGTATATTTGCATAGAAGTTATATTGTTATGGATCCTCCAACATGTAGTGTTTGCTTAGGATCTTTTGCTAGCCAAAAATTCATACTAAGTAGAGATACTACTTGTGCATCCAAAAACCCTTAAACCCAGTTTCTTGCCATGAGTGTCCACCATACCTACCTATGGATTGAATAAGATCCTTCAAGTAAGTTGTCATAAGTGCATAAAGCACTAAAAATTGCTCCTAATATGTTTGATCTTTTATTGTAAGGGAAAATAAGTGTTGTACAAACTTGTGATGGAAAAGTAATAAAAGCGACGGACTGCATAATAAAGGTTGCTATCATAAGGGGCAATATAACGTGATGTTCCTTTGCACTAAGAGATTGTGCATCCAAAAATAAAAAGCGCATGACAACCTCTGCTTCCCTCTGCGAAGGGCCTATTTTTTTACCTTTCAGTATTTACTTTTATGCAAGAGTCAATAGTATGCATTCTCATTTCAATCTCAATTATTCTCTAGTTGGCAAGCATCATGTGGTGGGGAAATATCTAGGCACATATGGCCAGTCAAATATATTTGATCATGATTTATTATTGTTGACAATTATCTCTATGATAAATGAGTTGGGAGGCAAAACATTAAGCCCCTATCTTTCTCTGTGTTCGACGGATGCCATTTGTTCTAAAAATATGCTTTGAGTATTAGCAATCATAGAAGACTATATGATGAGTGAGTATGTGCAGCTCTTACTTAGACTTTGTTAAGAATAAGTTGAATTGCAATTGTTTGGTGACTAAGAACGTAGGTTGTTAAGTTTCAAGAGAAGGCATTGTTTGAACTGTAATATGTGAATTGATTGCTACCTTATCATGATGAGTTTTATAAGAAAGAGTTGATGTTATGATGCTAGGAAAATTGATTGAAATTATCATTGATCAAACTTATGCACTATGCTAGCATTCACACTTCATAAATTATTTCTTTTATCATTTACCTACTCAAGGACGAGCAGGAATTAAGCTTGGGGATGCTGATACATCTCCAACGTATCTATAATTTATGAAGTATTCATGCCATGTTTACAACAATTCTATATGGTTTTGGTATGATTTGAATGGAACTAACCCGGACTGACGTTGTTTTCAGCAGAACTACCGTGGTGTTTTTTTTGTGCAGAAATCAAAGTTATCCAAATGCAGCGAAACTTTTTGAGGATTTTTTTTGGAACAAAAGAGGCACTAGAAGCTTCGTGGGAGGACCAGAAGGTAAAGGAGGTGGCCACTACCCACCAGGGCGCACCAGGGGCCTTGGTCGTGTGCTGGTGGGTTGTGGGCCCCTAGAAGCCCATCTGGACGTGAGACCGACGCCAAAAAATCCTATAAATACAGAAATCCCTAGAAATAACCCTAGATCAGAAGTTCCATCGCCGAAAGCCTCTGTAGCCACGAAAAACCAATCTGGACCCTGTTCTGGCACCCTGCCGGAGGGGGAAATCATCACCGGTGGCCATCTTCATCATCCTGGCAGCCACCATGATGAGGATGGAGTAGTCCACCCTCGGGGTTGAGGGTTTGTACCAGTAGCTATGTGTTCAATCTCTCTCTCTCTCTCTCTCTCGTGTTCTTGATTTGGCACGATCTTGATGTATCGCGAGCTTTGTTAATATAGTTGGATCATATGGTGTTTTCCCCTCTCTATCTTGTTGTGATGAATTGAGTTTTCCCTTTGAGATTCGTTTTTATTGGATTGAATACTTTTATGGATTTGAGAACACTTGATGTATGTCTTGCTATGAATATCTGTGGTGACAATGGGGTATCATATTGATTCACTTGATGTGTGTTTTGGCACTCAACTCATGGATTCCCGAGGTGACATTGGGGTAATCTAAGCATAGGGGTTGATGCAGGTTCTTATCTTTGTTTCTGATACATCTCCGTCGTATCTATAATTTTTTATTGTTCCATGCCAATATTATACAACTTTTACATACTTTTGGCAATATTTTATACTCCCTCCGTCCCAAAATTCTTGTCTTAGATTTGTCTAAATACGGATGTATCAAGTCACGTATTAGTATTAGATACGTCCGTATCTAGGCAAATCTAAGACAAGAATTTTGGGACGGAGGGAGTATGATTTATTGGACTAACATATTGATCCAGTGCCCAGTGCCAGTTCCTGTTTGTTGCATGTTTTTTGTTTCATAGAATATCCATATCAAATGAAGTCCAAATGCAATAAAATTTTACGAAGAATTATTTTGGAATATATGTGATTTTTGGGAGGTGGAATCAACGCAAACGGAGGCCCACGTCCTCCACTACCCACCAGGGCGCGCCTGGCCCCCCTAGCGCGCGGTGGTGCCTTATGGGCACCCCATAAGTCGGTTGGGGCTCTACTTCGGGCGCAAGGAAGCTTATGTCTGGAAAAAAATCGTGTTAAAATTTCAGCACAATCGGAGTTACGGATCTTCGGATATTTAAGAAACGGTTTTCTGCCAGAAAACTAGAACGCGAAATAGAACAGAACAGAGAGAGATCCAATCTCCGAGGGGCTCTCGCCCCTCTGCCTCCATGGAGGCCAAGGATCAGAGGGGGAACTCTCCTCCCATCTAGGGAGGAGGCCAAGGAAGAAGAAGAAGAAGGAGGGGAGTTCTCTCCCCCTCTCTCCCGGTGGCGCCAGAGTGCCGCCGGGGCAAGGATCGTGACGGCGATCTACATCAACAACCTTGCTACCGTCAACACCAACTTTCTCCCCCTCTATGTAGCGGTGTAACCTCTCTATTCATGCTGTAATTCTCTACTTAAACATGGTGCTCAACACTATATATTATTATCCAATGATATGTGGTTATCCTATGATGTTTGAGTAGATCTGTTTTGTCGTATGGGCTGATTGATGATCATGGTTGGTTTGAGTTGTATATTTTATTTTGGTGCTGTCCTATGGTGCCCTCCGTGTTGCGCAAACATGAGGGATCCCCGTTGTAGGGTGTTGCAATACGTTCATGATTCGCTTATGGTGGGTGGCTAGAGTGACAGAAGCTTACGCCCGAGTAAGGGGGTTGTTGCGTATGGGATAAAGAGGACTTGATACTTAATGCTATGGTTGGGTTTTACCTTAATGATCTTTGGTAGTTGCGGATGCTTGCTAGAGTTCCAATCATAAGTGCATATGATCCAAGTATGGAAAGTATGTTAGCGCATGCCTCTCCCTCATATAAAATTGCAATAATGATTACCGGTTTAGTTATCAACTGCCTATGGACAAAATCTTTCTCTTGTGTTACAAAAAGCTATCTACTTTTATATTCTTGCAATTTATTCATAGTTTTATTCTCGCAAAGTACTTCTAGTTTTATTCTTGTTCTAGGTAAAGCAAACGTTAAGTGTGCGTAGAGTTGTATCGGTGGTCGATAGAACTTGAGGGAATATTTGTTCTATCTTTAGCTCCTCGTTGGGTTCAACACTCTTATTTATCAAAAAAGGCTACAAACGATCCCCTATACTTGTGGGTTATCAAGACCTTTTTCTAGCGCCGTTGCCGGGGAGCAATAGTGTGTGCTGAATATTCTCGCGTGTGCTTGTTTGCTTTATCACTAAGTAGTTTTTATTTGTGTTCTAAGTTGTTCTCTATCTTTAGTTATGGATAACACGAAATACCAAAAAAATAGTTTTACTTGCTACTCATGGAGATGGGGAACCTCCTAAAACCCTCGATGCTCGTTATGTGAAAAATATTAAACACTACTTTGATAATCCCGAGAAAACCCCGTTCAACTTGATAATGGGTGACACTTTAGATCAACGTGAATACTTTAGGGATTATCGCTTGACTCAAAAATGGAAACTGTTATGGGATCAAATTGAAATGTTGCAATGGTATGCTTGGAAGTTATGCTTGAGATATGATTATACATGTTGCTCTAGGATGAAGGCTCGACACCTTCCCTTTTCATGTGAATTTAATGATAATGAAACCTTGGCTTCTTATGCTAATGGTAGGTATGATTACCATGATGTGGAACGAGTAGAAGAATTTGTTGCTTTTAGGGGTGCTTATGATATTGAATCTTTGTTTGGAAAGTATGAAGATTTTGATGATGCTGTTTATAGACCTGAAAATTTTGCTATACTTAAATATTGCTATGAGAATTATGAATACAATGCCAATATTGATGAATTTATTAAGAAAGTCTCCGTTGTCCAAGAAGAGACTAATATTTTGCAGGAATCTATGGAAGAAGAAATTGATGAAACTGTGAGCTCATTGGATGAAAAGGATGATGAGGAGAGCAAGAAGAACAAAAGGAGGAAGAGCGGATTAGCTATCCGTGCCCACTGTCTAATGAGAGTAACTCTTCAACTCATACATTGTTTAATTTTCCTTCATGCTTACCGAAGGATGAATGCTATGATCCCATTGATTTGTTTGAAATATCCCTTTTTGATGAACTTGATGCTTGCTATGCTTGTGGCCAAGATACCAATATGAATTATGCTTATGGAGATGAACTTGCTATAGTTCCTTATGTTAAGAATGAAATTGTTGCTATCACACCCACACATGATAGTCCTATTATATTTTAAATTCTCCTAACTACACTATATCGGAGAAGTTTGCTCTTATTAAGGATTATATTGATGGGTTGCGTTCTACCATTACACATGATGATTTTGATGAATATAATATGCATGTGCTTTCTGCTCCTACTTGCAATTATTATGAGAGAGGAACCACATCTCCACCTCTCTATGTTTCCAACACGATAAAATTGCAAGAAACTGCTTATGCTATGCATTGGCCTTTACTTGATGTGCATGAATTATTCTTTTATGACATGTCGATCAATAGGAAGAGAGTTAGACTTTGTCATTGCATGATATATATTACTTTGTGCTCACTACTAAAATACAAATCATTGCTAATTAAAATTGGCTTTGATATACCTTGGGATCTGGATGGATCAATTACTTGAGCACTTTATGCCTAGCTTAATGGCATTAAAGAAAGCGCTGCCACGTGTGACGCCCCCGGCTCAATCGTGCACTAATCATACACGCAAATGCACATGATCAAGCCTAAGGACTCATAGGAAGATATCACAACACAACTCTAAAACATAAATAAAGTCATACAAGCTTTATATTACAACCCAGGGGCCTCGAGGGCTCGAATACAAAAGCTCGCATACAAGCATCAGCGGAAGCATCAGATATCTGAGTACAAATATTAAACAGAAACAGAAAGGCCTTTAGAAAGGCGGGGCAAAATAAAACACTACGATCGAAAGGCGTAGGCCTCCTGCCTGGGACCCTCCGAACCTACTCCTGGTCGTCCGTCAGCTCGTAGTAGTATCCATCCATCTGGGTAGTAGTAGTAGTCGATCGACGGGGCATCTGTCTCAGGGGCTCCGTCATCTTGGTCACGTCAAACTGATATGGGGAGAAAAGGAAAACAAAGCAACCGTGAGTACTCAGAAGTACTCAGCAAGCAAGGATCTACACTACATATGCAGCATTTTCAAAGGGAAGGCTGTATATGTGGACTGGGCTGCAGAAATGCCAGAATAGAGAGGAGGCCTAGTCCTATCGAAGACTAGCATCTTCATCAGTCTTGCAGCAATAGAAGAGAGCAGAACAGATCAATATAAAGTAGCAGTATCATTAAGTCTCATCCTCACCCAGAGATCCTTTCTCGACTCCCTGCGAGAAAGCAATCCCAGAGCCATATAGTCATCAACCTCGTCCGGAGATCCCTTCTCGACTCCCTGCGAGAAGCAATCCCAGAGCCATAGTATCCAAGTATCCAGTTCTAAAATTGTATCAATCAGGATACAACTCCGAGTGTCCTTTACCGTAGGACCGGCTATCGATATAAGTTTTCTTCCCTGCAGGGGTGCACCAACTTACCCATCACGCTCGATTAACTCCGACCGGACACACTTTCCTGGGTCATGCCCGGCCTCGGCCAAAGGACACACCGCAGCCCTACCTAGAGCTCAGCAGAGAGGTCCCCGCCGGTCTACATCCTAAGCGCTCAGGGGTCTTGGGCCGTCGCCCTGTGCACTCCGGGTCATTGTGAGCAGGGTGGATACCAGTGCCAACGGCATGATCCGACCCGGCCACAATGCTGAACTGGACGTCTGACAAAGCTTTCGGCTGATGCTACGATGCAGAACGCCCATACTATGCCCACGTGATGGTTAGTGCTATCAGGCCAGAGGCCTGCTCGGATCAAATATCCAAATCGCTAGTACCTTGGGCTTGCGGTAACGAGCAGAGACTCACGAAAGATGTGACCCCATCGCCCCGTCTCGAGGACTTGCGGCAAGGGCCAAGAATGCCCGGCCACGCCTCGTATTCACCACTCGGGTACCACACAGGCACCCGTCTTCACAACACTCGCCTCTCAGGCGCACGTGGGTACCCCTCAGGGTCGACCCGCCTATCCAAGTAACAGTGTAAAGTCCAAGTATCCGTGTGTCCATAACATCAGGGGAATCCGAGGTATCACTCTCATTGGATTCCTACTCGATGTATCCGTGAAGGTGAACTCGGAGGAATCACCCTCAATGGGTTCACACTTGATGTGTTGCACGACAGCGTCGTTACCTGAAGTGGTGAAGGAGGAATCACCCTCGATGACCACGACCGAATAGCTACTCTAAAGAGTTAACATCAGAAGTGCTACACGAGGTATCACCCTCGGCACGCGATAATAACGCTGCAGTGTCATTACAACTAAGGGGGTGATGTGCGGTGTCGGGGCCTGGTCTTCAATCCCGTGGCGAGGACGCGGCAGCGCGTGCGCGGGCGCGTTTGCGTGCAGCGGCAGGGGCGAGCGGGGCGAGGCCGGAGGGGGTGTGGGGCGCGCGCGGGTGCGGGGCGGCGTGGACGCGGCCGGCGCGCGGCCCGGCGCACGGCGACCATGGCGAGCGCGAGCGGGGCGGCGGTGACCGAGAGAAAGAGGGGGCGGGCGGCGTAGTAGCTCACAGAGGAGCTCGGGGAGGCGCCGGAGCTCGGGGCGGCGGTGGTCGATGTCGAGACGGCGACGGGCGAGGTGGGGCACAGGAGGTGGACGAGGCCAAGCGCGAAGGAGAGGACGGGGGCGACGGGGCACAAGGAGGCCGTCGAAGGTGAGGCGAGGATGACGGCGAGCGGCGTCAGTGCGGCGTCACGGAGGCGGGGTCGGGGGGGCGATGGGGATCGCCAGATCCAGCAGAGAGGGGGGGAGTGGATCGGGGGGGGAAGTGGGGACTAGGTTTAGGGTTTGCTGGTGGGGCTGGGCCATATAGGCCACGGGCGCGCGGGGTGGGCCGGCCTGGTGGCCTGCTGGGCCGTGGCCCAGGGGGGAAAGCCTTTTCTCTTTTTGTTTTCTTTTGTCTTTTTCTTTTTATTCATTCTCATTTCTCTGTTTTGTAAATAGTTAGGCCACTAAATGGTTTTTGCAAAATATGAGACCTAGCCCTTAAATCTCAGTGCATTGAATGCCACTGCAATAAAATGGCTTTGAACCCAAATGTTTTCTTTTAGATTTTATTTAAATAAATAGGTATTAAATAGTGTTGTTTTGTGGTTGTTAGGGTCACCTAATTTATTTAGTATATGTTGAATATAATTTTAGAATTGTCTCTGGAATATTTATTATTTAATGATCATTTTAGTCTCTGGATTTGTACAACTTTTATTTTCACTTTTAGTTTGAATTTCCATTGGAGTTTGAATTTGAAAGGGATTTACTACTAATGATGATTAAGCACTGTTGATCCTGATGACATGGCATTATCAACAGGGTCATTACGGTAGCTTAATACATGGGGTGTTACAAATCTCCTCCACTAACAAGAATTCTCGTCCCGAGAATTAAGAGGTAGAAGGGAAAAGTTCGGGGTATTCCGCACGAAGATTATCCTCGCGTTCCCAAGTGGCTTCATCTTCAGTATGATTTGACCACTGCACTTTGAGGAACTTGGTAACCTTCTGACGGGTTTGACGTTCAGCTTCATCGAGAATGCGGGTCAGATGCTCCTTATAAGTTAGGTCATCTTGCAATTCGAGCACCTCGAGATCCACAGCTCGGTGCGGAGATTCCTTGAAGCATTGACGAAGTTGTGACACATGGAAGACGTCGTGGATATGAGAGAATTGCGGCGGCAATTCCAATTTATATGCCACCTGACCACATCTAGCAATTATGCGGAAAGGACCAATATAGCGTGGAGCTAGCTTGCCCTTGATTCCAAAACGGTGAGTGCCTTTCATTGGGGTGACTCGCAGATAAGCCTGATCACCAGGTTGATAAGTCAAACCCCATCGTTTGCGATCATAGTTGCTCTTCTGGCGGTCCTGAGGCGCCTTGAGATTTTCCCGAACAATACGAACTTGTTCTTCGGCGTGTTGAATAATATCCGGACCCATGAGTGGTCGTTCCCAGTTTCTGACCAATTCAGAGGGGTTCGACACTTACGTCCATAAAGAACTTCAAAGGGAGCCATTTTCAAGCTGGCTTGATAGCTGTTGTTATATGAGAATTCCGCATAAGGAAGAGATTCTTCCCACTTCTTGCCAAACGATATTATACAAGCCCGAAGCATGTCTTCAAGCACTTGATTGACTCGTTCGACTTGGCCTTGGGATTGGGGGTGATAAGCTGAACTCCAGGTAATATGAGTTCCCATAGCTTCTTGGAAACTTTCCCAGAACTTTGAGGTGAAAAGACCGCCAGGTCCGAACTGATCTCCTTCGGAATACCGTGGAGTGAAACAATTCTGGAGATATACAACTCTGCTAACTGACTAGCAGTGATAGTTTCTTTGACAGGCAGAAAGTGTGCAACCTTAGAGAGTTGGTCGACGATGACAAGAATAGCATCGTGACCCTTTTGTGACCTGGGAAGGCCAGTAATGAAATCCATTTGCACTTTATCCCATTTCCATAAAGGAATAGGTAACTGTTGCAGAATTCCAGCAGGTTTCTGATGTTCTGCTTTAACGTGATGACACACATCACATTCAGCAATATAACGAGCAATGTCCTGCTTCATTCTAGACCACCAGTACCTTTGACGGAGATCACGATACATCTTGGTGCTACCCGGATGAATAGACAGCGGGGTATCATGGGCCTCCTTCATGACCTTGTCAGTCATGAGTTCGAAGCGAGGTACCACAATACGGTTTCTGAAATACAAGGTTCCATCTTCAGACAGCGAGAAATCCCTGTACTTTACAAGGTGAAGGTCTTTCTTCATCAGATCAATTTTAGCATCTTTAGCTTGCGCATTCTTAACAGCGTTCTCAAGATCTGGTTGTATCACAAGGTTATTTAGAGAGCCCTGTGGAACAATACGCAGATTCAGCTTGCGCAGTTCTTCAAAAAGAGGAGGTTGAGCTCGCCTAACCATGAGGTTGTCGCAATAGGACTTGCGGCTTAAGGCATCAGCCATCACGTTAGCCTTGCCAGGGGTATAGGAAATACCCAAATCATAGTCCGCAATGGCCTCCATCCATCTTTGCTGACGGAGGTTTAGAGATGGCTGAGTGAACAAGTACTTCAGACTTTTATGATCCGTGTAGATCTCGCAAGGATTACCGAGGAGGTAATGTCGCCACAACTGCAGTGCATAGATGACAGCAGCTAGTTCTAGATCATGTACCGGATAATTCTCTTCATGTGGGCGCAACTGACGAGAGCCATAAGCAATCACTTTACGCTCTTGCATTAGGACACAGCCTAATCCTTCACGGGATGCGTCACAATAAATCACAAAATCTTTGCGGGTATCTGGAGGAGATAGTACTGGGGCAGATGTCAGCTTGTCTTTGAGTGTCTGGAAACTTTCCTGACATTTTTCTGTCCATTCAAATCTAACGCCCTTGTGAAGCTGATCAGTCAAAGGCTTAGCAATCTTAGAAAAGTTCTCGACAAATCGACGGCAATAGCTTGCAAGGCCAAGAAAACTTCTCACTTGCTTGATGTTCTTCGGAGGAGTCCAGCCAAGAATAGCCTGAACTCGTTCTGGGTTAACGGCAATGCCATCTTTGGAAATCACATGGCCGAGGTATGTCACTTCAGAAAGCCAGAATTCACATTTGGAATACTTGGCATACAACTGGTGTTCTCGGAGCCTTTCCAGTACAAGACGGAGGTGTTCGGCATGTTCTTCCTTATTCTTCGAATATACCAGAATGTCATCTAGATAAACCACGACGAACTTGTCGAGGTAATCCATGAAGATGTAATTCATCAGACGGGAGAATGTGGCTGGAGCATTTGTTAAGCCAAATGACATGACAGTGTACTCGTAGGAGCCATAACGAGTAACAAATGCAGTCTTGGGAATATCCTCTTCATGAACACGGATCTGATGATAACCCAATCTCAAATCAAGTTTAGAGAATACCGATGATCCAGCAAGTTGATCATACAAATCATTGATCCGAGGAAGCGGATATTTGTTCTGGATGGTGGCTTGGTTAATGGGCCGATAATCCTGAACCAATCGGTTAGTTCCATCCTTCTTGTTAACGAAGAGTGAAGGTGCTCCCCAAGCGGAGGAACTGGGACGGATGAAGCCCTTCTTAAGTGACGTGTCGATTTCCTCCTTAAGTTCAAGAAGGTGGTGCGGAGGCATTTTATAAGGACGCTTCGCAATAGGGGTAGTGCCAGGTTTCAAATCGATGACAAACTCAACAGCTCTAGCAGGGGGTATTCCTGGAAGTTCTTCTGGAAATACATCTTGAAAATCACAAACAACTGGAACGTTCTCGATGCCTTCAAGAGGTGAAGCGTTCAATGCATTCAGAACATATATTTGAGTCTCAGCATCCTGAGCTATTCGGGCTGAGTATTTGACTGTCTGGCCCGAAGAATGGGTAAGTTGGACTTTCTTAGCGGCACAGTTAATCAAAGCATTATGGGCGGTCAACCAGTCCATACTGAGAATGATGTCTATGTCGGAAGGTCCAAGAGCAATAAGGGAAGCAGAGAACATCAACCCTTCAATTCTGATCTGATTGTTGTGACTTACCATTTTGGTTTGCCACCGGGAACGGGGAGTGATGATTTCTAAAGGAGTGGGTAGTGAGCTCATAGCTAACCCATGCAGTTGTGCAAATTGCTGGGACAAGAAGGAATGTGATGCACCTGAATCAAAAAAAACAGAAGCTGGCACTGAATTCACAGAGAGTGTTCCCAGGACGATAGTCGGTTCCCTCTCAGCCTTTTCAGCATTGACGTGATTGGCATGGCCAAGTACAACAGTAGATGGTATGACATTACGGTTTCTGAGTCGGCGGTTCCGACAATTCTTCTTACGACCATTAGGAGGTCGTGGTGCCACCTGATGAGAAGCCATAGCATCAGGCGGTCCATCATGAACCGTAAGCTGTCTCGGCGGTGAAGGCAGACGAGGTGCAACATAAGACGGCCTTGGTGTTGGAGCAGGTCGGTGATGAACATTGTGCGGGATCCACACTCGACGCTTCTGAACAGGCTGACTCAAGGATGAGCCAGCTTCATGAGTGCGCTTGAGCGACTCCTGGTACTCAGTCAGAGCTGTTTCAATTTGGAAAGATTTGCTGACAAGCGTTGCGAATTCTGTGCAATCATGGACAACAAGTGCAAGTTTTATATCAGTACGTAGTCCTCCACGGAATTTCTCCTGCTTGCGGGCGTCAGTGTCGACGTCATCTTCAGCATAGTGGGATAGTTCAAGGAATTTCCTCTGATATTCATCCACAGTCATTTTACCCTGAGAGAGTTTATGGAACTCCTGCTTCTTCTGGTCCATCAGACCTTGAGGAATGTACCGTGCACGAAAAGCTGACTGAAATTCCTACCAAGTGGTTTTAGTCTTAGCAGGTAACATACCCTTGTGGCTTTCCCACCATTGAGCAGCGGGACCCTTCAAGTGGAATGTCGCAAAGGTGATGTAACTGTCAGGGGCAACATTAGTTGACTCCATCTCAAACAGGATGTCACGAAGCCAATCATCAGCATCCATAGGATTGGTGGAGTTGCGGAAAACGGACGGATTGAGGCGCACAAATTCTAGTAGAGTTATTGGAGCATTCTGCTGTTGAGCATTCTGATTTGGGAATTGAGCCATTAGTCCGGTCATAAAATGCTGCATCATTGCGGCAGTATAAGGTGGAGGTGGAGGATCGTCAGCCATCCTGCCAAGTCAACAGGGGCAGTTTAGCAAGAAGAACTGCAGGTGTATGGAATGATTCATGAAGTAACACGCACAACAGAAGGAAGTGCAATAGATACTTCATCATATTTGCACCAGACATTCGAATCCACACTTAGCCTCGATTACAATCCGGCAATACGACAGCTGAAAGGGGAGGGCTAGACATCTAGGCGGCGCGCAGGCACGCGGTAGGGAAGTACACAACGAGACATAGCAAAGGCTACATCAACGTCGGAGAAAAATATAGGAGCGAGGAGTCTGCAAGTGACAACAAAGGGTGCCCTCGATAAGAGGATCCTGCAAGTAGAACATGGCCCACAATCTTGGAGCAAGGGGGGATATTTTCAGAACACCGGGTGGATGTGATCACGAGAACTTAATGTTGGAGTTAGTAAAATTTTAACCCGGGTAGAAGAGAGATCAGAGTCCAGAGTAAAGGTCGAGGAGTAAAAGATCCTAATACCACCCAATTGGCGACGTGGGCCCGTAAGCCACACAGCCAAGTTAGTAAAACAGTTTTTAGACCACTAGACTCAACTTCGGCCAAGGAGTTGGAAAGGGGGATTCCTACAGGCAGTCGGCTCTGATACCAACTTGTGACGCCCTCGGCTCAATCGTGCACTAATCATACACGCAAATGCACACGATCAAGCCTAAGGACTCACGGGAAGATATCACAACACAACTCTAAAACATAAATAAAGTTATACAAGCTTTATATTACAAGCCAGGGGCCTCGAGGGCTCGAATACAAAAGCTCGCATACAAGCGTCAGCGGAAGCATCAGATATCTGAGTACAGATATTAAACAGAAACAGAAAGGCCTTTAGAAAGGCGGGGCAAAATAAAACACTACGATCGAAAGGCGTAGGCCTCCTGCCTGGGACCCTCCGAACCTACTCCTGGTCGTCCATCAGCTCGTAGTAGTATCCATCCATCTGGGTAGTAGTAGTAGTCGATCGACGGGGCATCTGTCTCAGGGGCTCCGTCATCTTGGTCACGTCAAACTGATATGGGGAGAAAAGGAAAACAAAGCAACCGTGAGTACTCAGAAGTACTCAGCAAGCAAGGATCTACACTACATATGCAGCATTTTTAAAGGGAAGGCTGTATATGTGGACTGGGCTGCAGAAATGCCAGAATAGAGAGGAGGCCTAGTCCTATCGAAGACTAGCATCTTCATCGGTCTTGCAGCAATAGAAGAGAGCAGAACAGATCAATATAAAGTAGCAGTATCATTAAGTCTCATCCTCACCCAAAGATCCTTTCTCGACTCCCTGCGAGAAAGCAATCCCAGAGCCATACAGTCATCAACCTCGTCCGGAGATCCCTTCTCGACTCCCTGCGAGAAGCAATCCCAGAGCCATAGTATCCAAGTATCCAGTTCTAAAATTGTATCAATTAGGATACAACTCCGAGTGTCCTTTACCGTAGGACCGGCTATCGATATAAGTTTTCTTCCCTGCAGGGGTGCACCAACTTACCCAACACGCTCGATTAACTCCGGCCGGACACACTTTCCTGGGTCATGCCCGGCCTCGGCCAAACGACACACCGCAGCCCTACCTAGAGCTCAGCAGAGAGGTCCCCACCGGTCTACATCCTAAGCGCTCAGGGGTCTTGGGCCGTCGCCCTGTGCACTCCGGGTCGTTGTGAGCAGGGTGGATACCAGCGCCAACGGCATGATCCGACCCGGCCACAATGCTGAACTGGACGTCTGACAAAGCTTTCGGCTGATGCTACGATGCAGAACGCCCATACTATGCCCACGTGATGGTTAGTGCTATCAGGCCAGAGGCCTGCTCGGATCAAATATCCAAATCGCTAGTACCTTGGGCTTGCGGTAGAGAGCAGAGACTCACGAAAGATGTGACCCCATCGCCCCGTCTCGAGGACTTGCGGCAAGGGCCAAGAATGCCCAGCCACACCTCGTATTCACCACTCGGGCACCACACAGGCACCCGTCTTCACAACACTCGCCTCTCAGGCGCACGCGGGTACCCCTCAGGGTCGACCCACCTATCCAAGTAACAGTGTAAAGTCCAAGTATCCGTGTGTCCATAACATCAGGGGAATCCGAGGTATCACTCTCGTTGGATTCCTACTCGATGTATCCGTCAAGGTGAACTCGGAGGAATCACCCTCAATGGGTTCACACTTGATGTGTTGCACGACAGCGTCGTTACCGGAAGTGGTGAAGGAGGAATCACCCTCGATGACCATGACCGAATAGCTACTCTACAGAGTTAACATCAGAAGTGCTACACGAGGTATCACCCTCGGCACGCGATAGTAACGCTGCAGTGTCGTTACAACTAAGGGGGTGATGTGCGGTGTCGGGGCCTGGTCTTCAATCCCGTTGATTGGGTCTTCAGATAATCCAACGGGGCAGTCGAGATAAGTGGGGTCACTGATAGGTCTCTACCCAGCCTATACTAAGCAGTTTAGGATATGCAGGTAATTATCAACAGCAGGATACAATAAACAGGCTATGCATCAGAATAGGTAAAGCAGCAGCAGCAGCAATTCTAATGCAAGCATGAGAAATAGAATGGGCGATATCGGGATGATCAAAGGGGGGGCTTGCCTGGTTGCTCGACGGCAAGGGCAAGGTCGTCAATGGTGTCTCCGGTCTCCAGAGCTGCGTCGACCTCGGGGACGACGTCGGTGTCGGGGGCTACCAAGAGAGAAGAGGGGGAGGAAACAGTATAAATACACAGCAAACATGAGCAACACAAAGTACGACTTGACAACGTGCAGTGCCGGGTGTGTCCTAACGTATGGTTGCACGTCACCGAAGAAGGGGGAATCCATCCGGGAATGTTTTCCCGGTTCCGGACATTTGTCAGACAGATGACCTGAGAGGGACGGTTGCATGTTCGGATAGTTAGGGACGTGTGACGGACGAACGGACCGCGTATTCGAATTCGTCTCGTCGTTCTGAGCAAGTTTCATGTACAAATTATTTTCATCGGAGTTACGGATTATTTAATATGAATTTATAAAGATTTAAACAATTTCTGGAATTTAATTAATTTATTAAATCAACATTATCCGAAACAGTAGTTGATGACGTCAGCATGACATCATGCTGACGTCAGCAGCCAATCTGACACGTGGGACCCACCTATCATTGACTGGTTAGTTAATTAGGGTTAACTAATTAATTAGTATTTAATTAAACTAATTAACTAATTTAGATTAACCTAATCAGGGTTAATTAACTTAACTAATTAACTAACTAATTAATTATTAATTTTAATAATTTTATTTTTATTTTCATTTATTTATTTTTCTAATTTCGTTTTTAGGGCGTGGGCCCGTGCTGTCTGCGTCACAGGGGGGTTCGGCCCACCGGCCAGTGGCACAGGGGCGGCGGGGCCCCACCCGTCAGTGGCACGAGGCCACGAACGCGGGCGTGCGGGTGGCGGGGCGCGGGCGCATGCGACGGGCGCGGCGGGGGCGTGGCTACAGCGCAGCAGCGCGTGCGCGGGCGCGTGTGCGTGCAGCGGCAGGGGCGAGCGGGGCGAGGCCGGAGGGGGTGTGGGGCGCGTGGGCGCGCGCGGGTGCGGGGCGGCGCGGACGCGGCCGGCGCGCGGCCCGGCACATGGCGACCGTGGCGAGCGCGAGCGGGGCGGCGGTGACCGAGAGAAAGAGGGGGCGGGCGGCGTAGTAGCTCACAGAGGAGCTCGGGGAGGCGCCGGAGCTCGGGGCAGCGGTGGTCGACGTCGAGACGGCTACGGGCGAGGTGGGGCAGAGGAGGTCGATGAGGCCGAGCGCGAGGGAGAGGACGGGGGCGACGGGGCACGAGGAGGCCGTTGAAGGGGAGGCGAGGACGACGGCGAGCGGCGTCAGCGCGGCGTCGCGGAGGCGGGGTCGGGGGGGCGATGGGGATCGCCAGATCCAGCAGAGAGGGGGGGAGTGGATCGGGGGGGGAGTGGGGACTAGGTTTAGGGTTTGCTGGTGGGGCTGGGCCATATAGGCCAGGGGCGCACGGGGTGGGCCGGCCTGGTGGCCTGCTGGGCCGTGGCCCAAGGGGGGAAAGCCTTTTCTCTTTTTGTTTTCTTTTGTCTTTTTCTTTTTATTCATTCTCATTTCTCTGTTTTGTAAATAGTTAGGCCACTAAATGGTTTTTGCAAAATATGAGACCTATCCCTTAAATCTCAGTGCATTGAATGCCACTGCAATAAAATGGTTTTGAACCCAAATGTTTTCTTTTAGATTTTATTTAAATAAATAGGTATTAAATAGTGTTGTTTTGTGGTTGTTAGGGTCACCTAATTTATTTAGTATATGTTGAATATAATTTTAGAATTGTCTCTGGAATATTTATTATTTAATGATCATTTTAGTCTCTGGATTTGTACAACTTTTATTTTCACTTTTAGTTTGAATTTCCATTGGAGTTTGAATTTGAAAGGGATTTACTACTAATGATGATTAAGCACTGTTGATCCTGATGACATGGCATTATCAACAGGGTGATTACTGTAGCTTAATACATGGGGTGTTACACCACGGAGACAACCCGGAAGTTTTAGAGAGTCATGTTATTCTATTGTGTGCTTTTATAAAGTTTAAAAACAAAAAGAATATAGAGGGGAACCTAAAACTCTTTCAAAAAGAAAAGTGAAAGTGAGAAAGACGAGCACCGTTGAAGTGGGGGAGCTCCTTGAACTTTGTTCATGCCCATGGAAACTTTGCAAACCTTTATTACAGAAACTTTTCAACAAAAATAATTACCCCCTTGTACAAATCCATTGAATTATAAAAATAATGGGCCAAGATTTGCCTTTAGGATGATTAGTTTGCTTGTTGATACGTGCGGTGCAAAAACAGAAACTTTTGCCGTAGTGCGTGAATTTACATTTTTTTGACTGGAACATGCAAAAATTCTGAAATTTTTACACAATACTGATATGCAATTTTTTTATTTTTTCCTAAGTTTTCAGAATTTTTGGAGTTACATAAGTATAGTCAAAGTTCAGATTGCTACAGACTGTCCTGTTTAAGACAGATTCTGTTTTTGATGCATTGTTTTGCTTGTTTTGATGGAACTATGGATTTTATCGATGGTAAAAGCCATGGAGAAGTTAGGATACGGTAGGGATTATGCAAAAATAAAATATGAATGGGTTTGCAATAGTACTTAAAGTAGTAATTTGCTTTATTATGCTAACGGATCTCACGAGTTTTCTGTTAAGTTTTGTGTGGATGAAGTGTTCAAAGATCGAGGAGGTCTCGGTATGAGGAGAAGGAGGAGAGGCAAGAGTTCAAGCTTGGGGATGCCCAAGGCACCCCAAGTAAATATTCAAGGAGACTCAAGCGTCTAATCTTGGGGATGCCCCGGAAGGCATCCCATCTTTTTTCAACAAGTATCAGTATGTTTTCGTTTTCGTTTCGTTCATGTGATATGTGTAAATCTTGGAGCGTCGTGTGCTTTTTATTTTTCTTTTAATAATGCACCATGCTGGTATGAGATAGTCCATGGTTGATTTATAGAATCTCTTTGCACTTCACTTATATCTTTTGAGTATGGCTTTATGGAATGCTTCATGTGCTTCACTTATATCATTTGAAGTTTGGATTGCCTGTTTCTCTTCACATAGAAAACCGTTATTGGTAGAATGCTCTTTTGCTTCACTTATATTTATTAGAGCATGGTCTTTTGTAGAAAGGATTAAACTCTCATGCTTCACTTATATCTATTTAGAGAGTCAACAGGAATTGGCCATTCACATGGTTAGTCATAAAATCCTACATAAAACTTATGGATCACTGAATATGATATGTTTGATTCCTTGCAATAGTTTTGCAATATAGAGATGATAATATGTGGGAGGTACTAGTAAATTGTTGTGGTCAGTAGGAATATTGGTGTTAAGGTTTGTAATTCCCGAAGCATGCACGTATAGTCTCTCGTTATGCTATGAAGTTGGAGTATGATTTATTATTGATTGTCTTCCTTATGAGTGGCGGTCGGGGACGAGCGATGGTATTTTCCTACCAATCTATCCCCCTAGGGGCATGCGTAGTAGTACTTTGCTTCGAGGGCTAATAAACTTTCGCAATAAGTATATGAGTTCTTTATGACTAATGTGAGTCCATGGATTATACGCACTCTTACCTTTCCGCAATTTCCCAGCCTCTACGGTACCGTGCATTGCCCTTTCTCACCTCGAGATGTGGTGCAAACTTCGCAGGTGCATCCAAACCCCGTGATATGATATGCTCTATCACACATAAGCCTTATTATATCTTCCTCAAAACAGCCACCATACCTACCTATTATGGCATTTCCATAGCCATTCCGAGATATATTGCCATGCAACTTCCACCGCTTCCGTTTTGATGACTTGAGCATTCACCGTCATATTGCTTTGCATGATCGTAAGATAGCTACCATGATATTTCCATAGCTTGTCCATTTTTTGATATCCTTGCTATGCTAGATCATTGCACATCCTGGTACATTGCCAGAGGCATTCATATAGAGCCATACTTTGTTCTAGGTATCGAGTTGTAAGTAAATAGAAGTGTGATGATCATCATTATTCATTATTAGAGCATGCATGTCCTAGCGACGAAAGGATGATGGAGACTATGATTCCCCCACAAGTCGGGGTGAGACTCCTGGCAAAAAAAGAAAAAAGTGAGGCCAAAAAGACCCCAAGAAAAAAAAGAAAAAAGAAAAGAAAGAGAGAAAAGAGAGAAGGGGCATGCTAATTCCACACTTGTGCTTCAGAGTAGCACCATGTTTTTATATAGTCTCATATGTAGTCCTTTCATATACTAGTGGGAATTTTTCATTATAGAGTTAGATGCACACCCACTTAGATTTCAGTTTGAGCTTTCATACACTTATAGCTCTTGTGCATCCGTTGCATGGCAATCCCTACTCCTCGCATTGATATCAATTGATGGGCATCTCCATAGCCTGTTGATTAGCCGCGTCGATCTGAGACTTTCTTACTTTTTTGTCTTCTCTATGTTCACTCCTATCATCATACTCTATTCCACCCGTAGTGCTATATCCATGACTTGCGCTCATGTATTGCGTGGGGGTTGAAAAAGCTGAAGCGCGTTAAACAATATGAACCGATTGCTCGAATTGTCATCGGGGTTGTGCATGATAAATACTTTGTGTTAAGAAGATGAAGCATGACAAGGCTATATGATTTTGTAGGGATAGCTTCCTTAAGCATTGATATTTTGAATTTACAGAGGCAGAGTTAGGTCAAACGGAGCCACATGGGCCCCACCATCCACCAGGGGTGCCTACCCCCTGGGCGCGCCCTATTACCTCATGGTTCCACGTTTCATCTTCTAGTCTTCTCCCGAAGCTTCTAGTGTCTCTTTTGTCCAGAAAAAAAATCTCCAAAAAGTTTCGTGGCATTTGGACTTCGTTTGGTACTGATATTCTGAAAACCCAAAAACAGGCAGAAAACAACAACTCGCATTGGGCACTAAGTTAATAGGTTAGTCCCAAAAAAATATCAATAATTGCTTGTAAATGCATATAAAACATCCAAGATTGATACTATAATAGCATGGAACAGTAAAAAATTATAGATATGTTGGAGACGTATCAATGTACTAGTCATATACTCTGTTTATAGATGTTTCGGTTCTGTACTGTATGTGCTCACATGCTTAGGTTTCAGTATGAGCTGCATACTATGATTGCTATGTTTATTATCTACTCATGGATTAGATTAATCGAAAAAATCCTAACATATCCAGCAATCCAGAAACCTTATTTTAGGCACTTTTCGGTTCCAGGCTTCGCCGCTACTTTGAAACCAGAAAAGTTTACCAGAATGCATTTTAAGCATTGGCATACTAGGACCACCTTGTGGCTCACATCTATGAATGTCTTCTCGGTGAGTGGTGTGATTCCCGATAAGGCATTCAGGGAAGCAACCACTATCTTTGTGGGAGCCATTCTTAGTGTGATCGGAGACAAGTTGGTTGACGTATATCTCCATATGCGTGTTGCCAAAAACTTGTGGGATGCGCTTGAAGCTAAGTTGGGCGCTACCATTTATGGCAGCAAACTGTATGCCATGGAGAAGTTCAATGATTACATGATGGTTGATAACCGTCCTATATTGGACTAGGCTCATGAGATATAGTGCACACTTAAGGAGCTGGAGCTCCTGAAGTGTGAGTTGTCGGACAAGTTTGTCGCATGTTGCATTATTGCAAAACTCCCTCCTATATGGAGGAACTTTGCTACTTCTCTCAAGCACTTGAGACGTGAATTCTCTATTGAGGATGTCATTGGTCATCTAAGTGTTGAGCATAACTCGAGAGCAAAGGACTCGCACATGAAAGGGGCAGAGGGATCTTCTAGCACATGTGGTGTAGAAGAATTTCCACAAGTTCAGGGGAAAGAACACTGTCCAGCATAATACTACCTTAAAGAAGATGGGTAAGAAGAAAGACAAAAAGGGATATGTCTACTTTACTTGTGGTTTAGAGGAACATTGGGCAAACAAGTGCCCAAACAAGTACAAGAAGCCAGGGGAGGACTCCAAGCCTGTCAATGTGACTATGAGCAACATTGATGGGGCATCTGGGTATGGTAATCTATTTATCATACTTTTAGTTTGTCAGTCCACTGATTGGTGGGTTGACATAGATGCAAATGTTCATTTATGTGCTGATATGTCTTTGCTCTCTTCTTACCAGGTCGCATGAGATTGCTCTGTCCTGATGGGGAATGGCTCGCATGCTTCTGTTCATGGTGTTGGAACGGTAGATCTGAAGTTTACTTCGGGGAAAATCGTGCAACTGAAGAACATGTAGCACGTCCCAGCCATCAAGAAGTATCTCGTTAGTGGCTCCCTTCTATGTAAAGAAGGTTTTACGTTAATATTTGAGTCCAATAAAGTAGTCATATCTCGGTATGGAGTGTTTGCTGGAAAAGGATATGATTGCGGAGGTTTGTTCTGCCTTTCTCTAGCTGATTTCTATAATAAAGTCGAGAACCAAATTCATTCTAGCATGAAAGAATATGAGGTTTGGCATTCATGTCTTTGTCACATTAGTTTCCGTTGTATGATGCATCTATCCAAGATGCATCTAATCTCGAGTTTCACTTTGGCCAAAGGCTCTAAGTGCCAAGCGTGTGTGCAAGCTAAGCAACCTTGCAAGCCTCACAAGCCTGTGAAGGAGAGGCACTTGGTGATATGTCTCCAACGTATCTATAATTTTTGATTGTTCCATGCTATTATATTATCTGTTTTGGATGTTTTATATGCAATAATATGCTATTTTATATTATTTTTGGGACTAACCTATTAACCTAGAGCCCAGTGCCAGTTTTTGTTTTTTCCTTGTTTTTGAGTTTCGCAGAAAAGGAATACCAAACGGAGTCCAAACGGAATAAAACTTTTGCGATGATTTTTCTTCGACCAGAAGGAAACCAGGAGACTTGGAGATGAAGTCGGAGGAGCCACGAGGTGGCCACAAGGATGGAGGGCGTGCCCCCCACCCTTGTGAGCCCCTCGTGCACCTCCTGACCTAATTCTTTCGCCTATATATACCCATATATCCCCAAACCAACAGAGGCATCCACGAAAAGACTTTTCCACCGCCGCAACCTTTTGTACCCGTGAGATCCCATCTAGGGACCTTTTCCGACACCCTGCCGGAGAGGGATTCGATCATGGAGGGCTTCTACATCAACACCATTGCCCTTCCGATGAAGCGTGAGTAGTTTACCACAGACCTACGGGTCCATAGCTAGTAGCTAGATGGCTTCTTCTCTCTCTTTGATTCTCAATACCATGTTCTCCTCGATGTTCTTGGAGATCTATTCGACGTAATACCTTTTTTGCGGTGTGTTTGCCGAGATCCGATGAATTGTGGATTTATGATCAGCTTATCTATGAATATTATTTGAATCTTCTCTGAATTCTTATATGCATGATTTGATGTCTTTGTAATTCTCTTCGAACTATCGGTTTGGTTTGGCCAACTAGATTGGTTTTTCTTGCAATGGGAGAAGTGCTTAGCTTTGGGTTCAATCTTGCGGTGTCCTTTCCCAGTGACAGTAGGGGTAGCAAGGCACGTATTGTATTGTTGCCATCGAGGATAAAAAGATGGGATTTTCATCATATTGCTTGAGTTAATTCCTCTACATCATGTCATGTTACTTAATGCGTTACTCCGTTATTTATGAACTTAATACTCTAGATGCATGCTGGATAGCGGTCGGTGTGTGGAGTAATAGTAGTAGATGCAGAATCGTTTCGGTCTACTTGACACGGACGTGATGCCTATATTCATGATCATTGCCTTAGATATCGTCATAACTTTGTGCTTTTCTATCAATTGCTCGGCAGTAATTTGTTCACCCACCGTATTATTTTCTATCTTGAGAGAAGCCTCTAGTGAAACCTATGGCCCCGGGTCTATTTTCCATCATATAATCTTCTACTTTTCATCATACAAGTTTCTGATCTACTATTTTGCAATCTTTTACTTTCCGATCTATAAAACAAAAATACCAAAAATATTTACTTTATCGATTATCTATCTCTATCAGATCTCACTTTTGCAAATAACCGTGAAGGGATTGACAACCCCTTTATCACGTTGGGTGCAAGTTGTTTGATTGTTTGTGCATGTATTCGGTGATTTGTGCGTTGTCTCCTACTGGATTGATACCTTGGTTCTCAAACTGAGGGAAATACTTATCTCTACTTTGCTGCATCACCCTTTCCTCTTCAAGGGAAAAACCAACGCAAGCTCAAGAAGTAGCAGGAATAATTTCTGGCGCCGTTGCCGGGGAGATCTACACCAAGTCAAGACATACCAAGTACCCATCATAAACTCTCATCTCTTGCATTACATTATTTGCCATTCGCCTCTTGTTTTCCTCTCCCCCACTTCTAAAATGATTTTCGAAAAGATTTGCCTTTTTATTCGCCCTTCTTCTGTTCGTCTTCTTCATTTGCCTTTTCTCTCGCTGCCCTCTTGTTTGCTTAAGTTTGCCTTTCTATCGTTATGGCCGAATCAAAAAGGGTTAAGGGTTTTCTCCCGAGTTTTAATTCTTTAGATAGCCCCTCTATCCTCTCTAAGCTCATAAATAATGATGCTACGGAAAGACCTACCGGGGTTGTTAATGAGAATTTTAACAATTTTGATGAAGATGACCCCGGAATTTTTCATTATCTGCTTGATGATTCTTTGAAAGATGCTTGGGATAGGTTGTTGAGGATCCGAGCTAGCTATGTGCCCCAATATCATATTGAGATATACTTGAAAAGCTTTTATGTTGGTTTACCCTCTTCTTTTAAGCAAGTTTTGGATTCTATATTTGAAAATGGTTTTCTTGAAGGGGATGCCATAGATACTTATGAAAAGATGAAAACTATATTTGGGCACTCCAAAGGTGAAAATGTTGAATCAACTACTCTTATGTGCTTTTATCAAAATGAAATAATCAAAGAGATGAAGGCTAGTTTAGATGCAAATTTTTGAAGTGTGCTTAATCTTTCCTCCACCATTAATGGCCATGTACTTACACAAAATAGAAAGATAAGTGCTCTGGACAAGAAATTCTCTCTTTACTACCAAAAGGGAGAAGATGACAATACCTAGATCTATTCGTGTTTTTATGCCTAGCTAAGGGCGTTAAACAATAGCGCTCGTTGGGAGGCAACCCAATTTTATTTTTGTTTCTATTTTTTTGGTTCTATTTTGCAATAAATAATTCATCTAGCCTCTGGTTAGATGTGGTTTTATGTTTTAATTAGTGTTTGTGCCAAGTAGGACCTTTGGGATGGCTTACGGTGATAGTTGTTTTGATCTTGTTGAAAAACAGAAACTTTTGTACCCAGAAAAATAACTTTCATTTTTTACAGAAGCGTGATTTTGATCTGATTATTTTTGCACAATATTGGTACACAAATTGCCCAGGTTGTCCTAATTTTTCAGAATTTCTGGAGTTACAGAAGTATTCGAAGTTCTCTTATCACTACAGACTGTTCTGTTTTTGACAGATTATGTTTTCTATGTGTTGTTTGCTTATTTTGATGAATCTATGGGTAGTATCGGGGGGTATGAACCATGGAAAAGTTGGAATACAGTAGATATTACACCAATATAAATAAAGAATGAGTTCACAACAGTACCAAAGTGGCGATTTATTTTCTTATACTAACGGAGCTTATGAGATTTTCTGTTGAGTTTTGTGTTGTGAAGTTTTTAAGTTTTGGGTAAGGATTTGATGGACTATGGAATAAGATGTGGCAAGAGTGTAACACCCCATGTCATTAGCCACAGTAATCACTTTTGATAATGACAAGTCAGCAAGTTTAACAGTGCATGATCATCATTAGCATCATATTGCATTTCAACTCCTGACTCAAATTCAAATTTAAATTAAAGTGGAAAATAAAAGTTGTTCAACATAGAAACTAAAATGATCAATAAATAACAAATATTACATAGAATATTCTAAAATTGTAACCAACAATTAATAAAGTAACTAAGTGACTCTAACAGTAGAAAAACAGAGTTGGTTAATACCTTTTTATTTAAATAAAATCCATATGAAAACATTTGGCCCCAAAACCATTTTATACCAGGGTTGGATATTGCACTAATATTATATGGGCAAGTGCCATATTTTACAAAAGTCATTTGGAGTAAAAACAAAAGACAAAACAAAAAAGAAAAGGAAAACAGAAAACAGAAACAAAGAAAAAGAAAAAGGCCCAGGGCACTGGACTGAGTCCACAGTGCCGGCCCAGCCCACTCCCCACCTCATCCCCTACCTACTGCTCACCCCGCGCCTCGCTGTCGAGCGCTCTGTGCGCACGCATGCCCGCGCCCTGGCCCCCCTCTCCTCCTACTCAACAGCGGCCTCGCCCACTCATGGTGGATAAGGGGCAGAGCCCTGGCTCACCCTGGCTCCTCCTCGCCATTCTCCCCCTCCTCCTCCGTCCTCTCCATCAGTCCAGAGTAGAGACCGAGCGCCCCCGTCGCCACTGCTCCGTCAACCACGCGGCCATCGGTGCCGGCTCATCCTCCCACGCTGTCTAAAAGGTCCGCCGACGCCCGCCCCTTCCTCCGCATCCAAGACCCCGAGCCCGGCCTCGCTACATCGATCTCGCGCCATCTTCTTCCTCCTCGGATCCCCGCCGTCGTTCGCCGTCGATTCCGGCTGCACCACGCCTTCCCCGCGCCCGCTCTAAACGGCTATGCCCCCACAGTGAGCTCCTCCTTCCTCCCCTACCTCTCAGTGCACTCGCTTGACCGCCGTAGGGTAGCTCACCGCATTACCGTGCTCGGCCCTCCGCCGCACCTCATCGTCCGGCCATCTCCGTCGCCTATTTGGCCTCGCCTTGGTTCGGTTCGTCGCCGCTGCGTCCGCTCGTTCGAATGGCGTAGTTCCCGCGCGCAAAACCCCCTCGCCTTGCCATTTCCCTCGCTCACCAGAGCTCACCTCCGCTCGGGTCGTCGCTGGCCCCTCTCCGGCCATTTTCCGGCCACCCCGCCGCCACCATTCGAACCGCGGCCCTCGCGCGGTTCCAACGCCGCCGACCACATTGCGAACGGCCACCCACAGGCGAAACCCGGGCCGCACCGGCTCTCTGCCGCCGTGCACGCGCGCGCCGGAGGCGCTCCGGCCGCCCTGGCCGATGTGGCCTACCATGTGGACCCCTGGGCCCCACCCTGGGCCACTGACTGGTGGGCCGTGGGACCATGTTGACCGTTGACCTGGTCAACTGGTCAGTTAATTAGTTACTAACTAAAATGATTAGTTTAAATTAATTTTGATTAATATGTCTCAATGACATATGGGTCCACCCACTGTTTAGTTAGTTTAGTTTAAAATTAACCCTGGGTTTATTCTGTGTCAATGACATGTGGGTCCCACTGGACCCACTTGTCAGGTTGACCCAGTCAACTGCACTGTTGACTGCTGACGTCAGCATGATGTCATGCTGATGTCATCAATTACTGTTTCGGATAATGTTGAATTTCAATAATTAATTAAATTTCAGAAATTAATAAAAACTTTAGAAAATCATATTAAATAAACCGTAACTCCGATGAAAATACTTTATACATGAAACTTGCTCAGAATTTCAATACGAACACGAATACGTCCTCTGTATTCCTGTCAGATGCCCCTAACTACCTGAACATGGAACTTTTAGACCGATTTCGATGAATGAATAGTGCCCAACTTTAATTAAATAAATCCGAATAAATTCCTAAATTAACTAAATCGTTTAGTTAGGCAGTAGAACACCCCTGCATACCATTTAGGCATGTCATACATATTGTTTGCATTATTGCCGTGAATTTATTGTTTCTCTCCCCCTCCTTCTCTCTCGATAGACGCCGAGACCAACGACGCTGCAGCTGGGTACGACTACACTACAGACGAGCAGCCCGTTGACGACCCCTCTTTCTTGCCAGAGCAACCAGGCAAGCCCCCCCTTTGAGCATCCAGATATCATCCATTCCATTTCTCCTGCTTGCATTAGATTTTGCTACTGTTAATGTTTGCTCCTATTCTAATCATAGCCTGCTTTCGTAACCTGTTCATTGTTACCTTACCTGCCTATGATAAACTGTTTAGTATAGGTTGGTAGTGAACCATTAGTGACCTTACCACCTTACCCTTGTCGCCCCTGCTTGATCATCGATGACTCGATCAACGTGATCGTCGACCAGAGACCGACACATCACTCCACACCCCCCCTTAGTTGTACAACTCTGCATAGTAACTGTCGAGTGCCGAGGGTGGTACCTCGTAACGCACTCCTGATGTATACTCTGCAGTGTAGCTGTTCGGTCATGGTCATCGAGGGTGATTCCTCCTTCTCCACTTCCGATACGACTCTGTCGTGCAACCCCTCAGTGTGAACCTCGAGGGTGATGCCTCATACGTTCACCCTGTTGATTTCATCGAGTGGAATCCACCGAGGGTGATTCCTCGAGGTTTCCCCCTTGATGTTATGACCACACGGTTACCTTGACCTTTGTTACAGGCGGGTCCACCCTGGTGGGTACCCGCTGGGGATCTATGATGTCGGGTGTGCCGGAAGGGCACTCGAGTGTGATATTGTGGCGGAGCTTCAGAAACTCTAATTGTTTCCGCGTGTTACTAAATGAGCATATCGGATTTGGGTGTTTGAGCTGAGTGGGTCGACGTGCCCTATACGCACTACCACCACGCGGGATAATGGTTATGGGGCCCTCTGCGATGTACGTTTCTCCCGAAAGCTCGTCAGACGTCACGATTCACCGTGCGGGCTGATTGTCGGGATTGGGCTGGATACTTCACTGACGAGTTCAGTGTTGCGCCTGCACCCCGGCCAGTCTTGCAACGCGTAGGGTGCCCAGGGCGATGGCCCAAGACCTCTGGGTGCATAGGTTAGTCCGGCGTGCTGGCCTCTCTGCCGAGCCTAGGTAGGGCGCTGCTTCGTGTTGATCTCCCGAGGCCGGGCATTACCCAGCAAGTGTGTCCGGCCAGAGGTGATCGAGTGTGTTGGGTAACAGTAGTGCACCCCTGCAGGGATGAATGATCTATCGATAGCCGGTCCTACGGTAAAGGACGCTCAATTTGTGTATCCCGATCTACTACCTGAACTGGATACTTGATACTTAATTGAAGCTTCGGGATCGCTTTCTCGCTGGGAGTTGAGGAAGGATCTCTAGGCTTGCTTCAACATGTTTGCTAAATAAAATGCTATTCTACTCTCTTCTATTTCCATCAAGATGATGGCTTCGTGAATATGCTAGTCTTCGATAGAACTAGGCCTTCTCTCTATTTTGGCATTTCTGCAGCCCAGTCCTCATATACAGCCTTTCTCCTTTGATAATGTTGCATATGTAGTGTAGATCCATGCTTGCTGAGTACTTCGGATGAGTACTGTGACGCCCCCGGCTTAATTGTGCACTAATCATACACGCAAATGCACACGATCAAGCCTAAGGACTCACTTGAAGATATCACAACACAACTCTAAAACATAAATAAAGTCATACAAGCTTTATATTACAAGCCAGGGTCTCGAGGGCTCGAATACATAGCTTGATGGCATACAAGCGTCAGCGGAAGCATCAGATATCTGAGTACAGATATAAAAGAAAACAGAAAGGCCTTTAAAAAGGCGGGGCAAAAATAAAACACTACGATCAAAAGGCGTAGGCCTCCTGCCTAGGACCCTCCGAACCTACTCCTGGTCGTCAGCCAACTCGTAGAAGAAGTCAACCTCGGGGTAGTAGTAGTAGTCGACGGTGCAGCTGTCTCAGGGGCTCCGTCAACTGTTCTCGACAAACTGATAGGGGGAGAAAAAGAAAGCAAAGCAACCGTGAGTACTCTGAAGTACTCAGTAAGCAAGGATCTACACTACATATGCATCATTATCAAAGGAAGGCTGTATATGTGGACTGGGCTGCAGAAATGCTAGAATAGAGAGGAAAGCCTAGTCCTATCGAAGACTAGCATCTTCAATCACCTTCCAGCATCTTCGAGCGTCTTGCAGCATTAGAAGAGTACAGAATAGCATAGTATAATATAGTAGTGGTAATAACAAGCAACAGTCTCGCTCAGAGATCCTTCCTCGTCTCCCTGCAAGAAAGCGATCCCGGAGCCACATATCCAGGTATCATCTCAATTCTAGCTGTACCGATCGGGATACAACTCCGAGTGTCCTTTACCGTAGGACCGGCTATCGATAGATGTGTTCTTCCCTGCAGGGGTGCGCCAACTTACCCACCACGCTCGATTAACTCCGGCCGGACACACTTTCCTGGGTCATGCCCGGCCTCGGCCAAACGACACACCGCAACCCTACCTACAGCTCAGCAGAGAGGTCCCCGTCGGTCTACCTCCTAAATGCTCAGGGGTCTTGGGCCATCGCCCTGTGCACTCCGGCTCGTTGCGCGCAGGGTGGATACCAGCGCCTCGGCGCGATCCGACCGTGCCGCCATGCTGAACTGGACGTCTGACAGAGCTTTCGGCTGATGCTACGGTGCAGAACGCCCATACTATGCCCACGTGATGGTTAGTGCTATCCGACCAGAGGCCGGCTCAGATTAATATCCAAATCGTTAGGACTAGGGGCTTGCAGAAACGAGCAGAGACTCACGAAAGATGTGACCCCGTCGCCCCGTCTCGAGGACTTGCTGCAAGGGCTAAGAATGCCCGGCCGCGCCTCGTAGAATAACTCACGGGTATCTATCCATCATTCGCGGGTACCCCTCAGGGTCGACCCGCCTTCTCAAGTATCAGTATCAACAATAATGTAAGGCATCCGTGTGGTCACCGTATCAAGGGGAATCCGAGGCATCACCCTCGTTGGACTCCCACCTGATGTAACATCAAGATGGACGTAAGAGGAATCACCCTCGAGGTCCACACTAGAGGTGTTGCACGACTTCGTCATTATCGGGGGTGGTGTAGGAGGATTCACCCTCGCTTACCATGACCGATTAACTAACCTACAAGGTTATCATCAGAAGTGCTGATGAGGTATCACCCTCGGCACTCGATAGTAACCCAGTAGTGTCGAGCAACTAAAGAGGAAGTGAGGTGCGGTGCCGGGTCCTGGTCTTCGATCCCGTTGCTCGGGTCTTCTGATACTCCAGCGGGGCAGTCGGGATAAGTGGGGTCACTAATGGGTCTCTACCCAGCCTATACTATACAGTCTAGGATATCCATGAGGGTAACAAAACAGGTTACAATAAACAGGCTATGCAGCAGAATAGGAGCAATCAATTACAGTAGCAAAATCTAATGCAAGCATGAGATATTAGAATAGGCGATATCAGGATGATCAAAGGGGGGGGGGGCTTGCCTGGTTGCTCGGCGGCAAGGGCAAGGTCGACAGTAATGTAGCCAATCACCGGAGCTGCGTCGGCACCGGGCTCTATCGAGAGGGAAGAGGGGGAGGAAACAGTATAAATATAAAGCAAACAAGTGCTACACAAAGTGTGACATGACAATAAATAGTGCCAGGTGTGTCCTAACGTAAGGTTGCATGTCACCGAGGAAGGAGGAATCCATCCGGGAATGTTTTCCCGGTTCCGGACATTTGTCGGACAGATGACCGGAGGGGATCGGTTCCATGTTCGGATAGTTAGGGACGTGTGACGGACGAACGGACCGCGTATTCGGATTCGTCTCATCGTTCTGAGCAACTTTCATGTAGAAAGTTTTTCGATCCGAGCTACGGTTTAAAAGTTATGAATTTCTAAAGATTTAAATATTTTCTAAAATTATTTAATTTAACAGAAATTGAAATATTAAATCAGCAGTGACGTCAGCATTACGTCAGCAGGTCAAACCAGCTGACCAGAGTCAATTCTGACAGTTGGGACCCACCTGTCATTGACAGTGGGTCTTAACAGCGTTTAGGATAATCCAATTTAGTTAACTAAGGGCAGGGCCCACATGTCAGTGTCTACTTAGGTTAGCTAATTAACTCTAATTAATTCAACTTATATTTAGGAGGTGGGCCCCGTCTGTCAGCGGCTGGGGCTGCCCAGTCAGCGTTGACTTTGGTCAACGGGTCAAAAAGGGGTCCCGCGGGGCCCACGGGCAGTGTCACCGGGTGGGTCCCACGCAGTGCCACGCCAGCAGCGTCGCCGGAGGAGCTCCGGCGAGCTCTTCCACGGCGGCCGAGCGCCGGAGCAGCTCGGAAAATCGCTACACCGCACCATTTTGCATGATTCAAAGTGCACTAGAACGGCTACTCGCTGCTGCATCGGTCTAAGGTGTCGGGGCGGGCTGGGTTGACCGGAAGAGGCGCCGGCGTTGAGCAACGGCGGCGGCGGTTTTCGGGATCGAGCGAGGCCGACGAGCTAACGCACGCACAGGCTACCAGAGGGGTCAGGGAGGAGGAAAGAAGCTCACCGCGCGGCCAAGCAAGGCCTGTGACAGCTTAGGAGCGCCGGGGCGTTGCCGGAGACAACGGAGGTGCCGCTGCGGTCGGCGATGGGGAAGAAGATGAACCCGGCGATGCAAAACCTCCGGGGACCAGCGGAGGGCAGCAGGCGACCGGGCGGAAGCTGGCGGTCCTTCTAGGTAGCTCGGCCGGTCGGAGTGGCGTCGGAGGCTGCGGATTTTTCCAGAGTCGCAGCGGCGGAGCTCGGGCAGAGAGTGAGAAGAGCGAGCGAGCTCGAGGGAGAGGAGGGGAAGAAGGAGCGAAGAGGACCAGGGGAGAGGGCTCGGCGGATCCTTATCCCCCTCGCCCACCTGCCCTGTCGGCGTGGCGAACGGCGTGCGGCGCGGCGAGCTTCGACCACGGCGGCGTCGACAGCAGGGCGGGAGCAGGTAGGCGAGGCCGCTGCTGGGCCAGCTGGGCTCGGCCCAGTGGCCAGGTAAGTGGCCTTTTGGCCTTTTCTTTTTAGTTCTGTTTTCCTGTTTTGCTTTTTCTTTATTTATTTTCTGTTTTGAATTAGTTAGGCCACTTTAGCCTTTTTGTAAAATATGAGACTAGGTTCAAATATTAATGTGCAGTGTAAGCTTTCCCCAAAAATTGGTTTGGGTGAATTTGGAATTCATTTGAAAAGGATATGATTTTAAATGTGTTGTATATTGCTGTTTTGTTGCTGTTTCATATGGTTTGAGTCTTTTATTTAATCCAAATATTATTGGTGATAATTTTATGAGTGCTTCTGGAATATTTGCAAAGTTTTGAACAATTTTCCCATAAGGCTTGATCAACTTCATATTTCACTTTGGAAATTGAGTTGATTTACAGAGTTGAATTTGTATTGAATACTTAACCCATGTGACTTGGCACTGCAAATGGTCATGACTTGGCAAGATTAATAGAGTGTCACAGGGCTCATTACACAGGGGTGTTACAAGTACTCACGGTTGCTTTACTTTCTCTTTTCCCCATACCCCACTTTGATGATACATCAGACGATGGAGCCCCAGAGCCAGATGCCACCTCAGGAGCTTACTACCAGGAGGGTCCAGACGGTACTTATTACTGGATCGAGCCAGCCGACCAGGAGTAGGATCGGAGGCTCCCAGGCAGGAGGCCTACGCCTTTTGATCTAGAGTCATTGGTTGTGCTAGCCTTCTTAAGGCAAAACTTGTCTAACTATGTCTGTACTCAGATATTATTTGTATGACTGACTTATGTATTCGGATCCTCGTGATCCCTGGTCTGTAATATTGTGGATCTCCGTTAATTTGTGTTAGAGTTGTGTTGTGATATCTTCCCGTGAGTCCCTGTGCTTGATCGTGCACGTTTGCGTGTATGATTAGTGCACGATTGAGTCGGGGGCGTCACAAAGAGCCTAAGCTTGGGGATGCCCAAGGAACCCCAAGGTAATATTCAAGGACAACCAAGAGCCTAAGGTTGGGGATGCCCCGAAAGGCATCCCCTCTTTCGTCTTCGTCTATCGGTAACTTTACTTGAGGCTATATTTTTATTCACCACATGATATGTGTTTTGCTTGGAGCGTCTTGTATAATTTGAGTCTTTGCTTTTTAGTTTGACACAATCATCCTTGCTGTACACACCATTTGAGAGGGACATGCATGAATCTTGATTTATTAGAAGACTCTTTGTGCTTCACTTATATCTTTTGACCTAGGCAATTTTGCTCTAGAGCTGCACTTATATCTTTTTAGAGCACGGCGGTGGCTTTATTTTATAGAAATTATTGAACTCTCATGCTTAACTTATATTATTTTGAGAGTCTTTTAAACAGCATGGTAATTTTCTTTGGTTATAAATTTAGTCCTAATATGATAGGCATCCAAGAGGGATATAATAAAAACTTTCATATAAAGTGCATTGAATACTATGAGAAGTTTGATTCCTTATGATTGTTTTGAGATATAAAGATGGTGATATTAGAGTCATGCTAGTGAGTAATTTTGGATTTGAGAAATACTTGTGTTAAGGTTTGTGATTCCCGTAGCATGCACGTATGGTGAACCGTTATGTGATGAAGTCGGAGCATGATTTATTTATTGATTGTCTTCCTTATGAGTGGCGGTCGGGGACGAGCGATGGTCTTTTCCTACCAATCTATCCCCCTAGGAGCATGCGCGTAGCACTTTGTTTCGATAACTAATAGATTTTTTCAATAAGTATGTGAGTTCTTTATGACTAATGTTGAGTCCATGGATTATACACACTCTCACCCTTCCACCATTGCTAGCCTCTCTTGTACCGCGCAACTTTCGCCGGTACCATACACCCACCATATACCTTCCTCAAAACAGCCACCATACCTACCTATTATGGCATTTCCATAGCCATTCCGAGATATATTGCCATGCAACTTTCCACCGTTCCGTTTTATTATGACACCCTTCGTCATTGTCATATTGCTTTGCATGATCATGTAGTTGACATCGTATTCATGGCAAAGCCACCGTTCATAATTCTTTCATACATGTCACTCTTGATTCATTGCACATCCCGGTACACCACCGAAGGCATTCATATAGAGTCATATTTTGTTCTAAGAATCGAGTTGTAATTATTGAGTTGTAAGTAAATAAAAGTGTGATGATCTTCATTATTAGAGCATTGTCCCATGTGAGGAAAGGATGATGGAGACTATGATTCCCCCACAAGTCGGGATGAGACTCTGGACGAAAAAAAAGAGGCCAAAAAAATGAGAGAAGGCCCAAATAAAAAAAATGAGAGAAAAGAGAGAAGGGGCAATGTTACTATCATTTTACCACACTTGTGCTTCAAAGTAGCACCATGATCTTCATGATAGAGAGTCTCCTATGTTGTCATTTTCATATACTAGTGGGAATTTTTCATTATAGAACTTGGCTTGTATATTCCAATGATGGGCTTCCTCAAATTTCCCTAGGTCTTCGTGAGCAAGCGAGTTGGATGCACACCCACTTAGTTTCTTTTTGAGCTTTCATAAACTTATAGCTCTAGTGCATCCGTTGCATGGCAATCCCTACTCACTCACATTGATATCTATTGATGGGCATCTCCATAGCCCGTTGATACGCCTAGTTGACGTGAGACTATCTCCCTCTTTTTGTCTTCTCCACAACCACCTTCTATTCCACCTATAGTGCTATGTCCATGGCTCACGCTCATGTATTGCGTGAAAGTTGAAAAAGTTTGACAACATCAAAAGTATGAAACAATTGCTTGGCTTGTCATCGGGGTTGTGCATGATTTGAATATTTTGTGTGATGAAGATGGAGCATAGCCAGACTATATGATTTTGTAGGGATAAGCTTTCTTTGGCCATGTTATTTTGAGAAGACATAATTGCGTTGTTAGTGTGCTTGAAGTATTATTGTTTTTATGTCAATATTAAACTTTTGTTTTGACTCTTACGGATCTAAACATTCATGCCACAATAAAGAAAATTACATGGATAAATATGTTAGGTAGCATTCCACATCAAAAATTTTGTTTTTATCATTTACCTACTCGAGAACGAGCAGGAATTAAGCTTGGGGATGCTTGATACGTCTCCAGCGTATCTATAATTTTTTTATTGTCCCATGCTATTATATTATCTGTTTTGGATGTTTTATATGCATTAATATGCTATTTTATATTATTTTTGGGACTAACCTATTAACCTAGAGCCCAGTGCCAGTTTATGTTTTTTCCTTGTTTTTGAGTTTCGCAGAAAAGGAATACCAAACGGAGTCCAAACAGAATAAAACTTTCGCGATGATTTTTCTTGGACCAGAAGGAAACTAGGAGACTTGGAGATGAAGTCGGAGGAGCCACGAGGTGGCCACAAGGACGGAGGGTGTCGGTGTACTAAAGTTTGGACCCTTTTGGTACCCCTTACTTGTGCACGGGCAGTTGCAGCCACGCCCGCGGCAAGGTCTGCAAGGGACAGCTGGGAGCAAATATGAGGCAACCAAGACGGCATCCGAGCCAGTAATCAGAGAGCAGAAGACAAGCTGAGCCCCCAGCAAGATTCTTGCCGGGGTGATTTGCGAGCCCTGGCAAGCTCCTTGCCGGGATGGTTTGCGAAGCCTCAGCAAGACCACCACCCTTGAGGTTGAGAGCTCTGTCACATCGACAATGTCAAGACCAAGATCCAGGGGCGCCTGCATGGTGGCATGCAGATCTTTGTGAAGAACAGAAGGCAAGTTCCCAGCATGGCTCTTGCCGGGGACATTTGCGAGGCCACGGCAAGGCTCCTCGTCCCGCCACCGCTCCAGTGCGGCAACTAGCCTGCCAGCCAGGCAAGCACCTACGTGGTGGCATGCAGATCTTCGTGAAAATCCTGCCACCGCTCCAGCGCAGCGGCTAGCCAATTAGCTTGGCATTTGCATGCCTCGTCATCTTGGGTGCGTGTCAAGACGGGGTGAGGCGGTGACGAACGAGACGGGCTCTGTTTCCGTCCCCGATAAAGTTAGGGACACGTAAACAACGCATTTAATGTGCTTGTCCTAAGAAGCCAGTGATAAGCATGTACACTGTAGCTACTTTACACCTCTTGTATGCATGTACGCCACTGTGGTAGCCCCTTGGTATAAAAGGAGGCCCAAGGCGATACAGGGGGGACTTTTTTGGACTTTCCGACCCAGTTTGCATGCGTAGCAACTAGCCGAAGCTCAAGAACACTCAATACACTACAAGCAGGACTAGGGTTTTACGCTTCTCAGCGGCCCGAATCTGGGTAAAAATCCCTTGTGTTGATCATTAGATCTGCTCTTTGAGCACTCCTCCTCCCTGCCAAACCATAGAAGGGATCCACTCGATCCCATAGGTGTCGTTTCCCCGACAGAGGGCGTGCCCCCCACCCTTGTGGGCTCCTCGTGCACCTCCTGACCTAATTCTTTCGCCTATATATACCCATATATCGCCAAACCAACAGAGGCATCCACGAAAAGACTTTTCCACCGCCGCAACCTTCTGTACCCGTGAGATCCCATCTAGGGACCTTTTCCGGCACCCTGCCCGAGGGGGATTCGATCACGGAGGGCTTCTACATCAACACCATTGCCCTTCCGATGAAGCGTGAGTAGTTTACCACAGACCTACGGGTCCATAGCTAGTAGCTAGATGGCTTCTTCTCTCTCTTTGATTCTCAATACCATGTTCTCCTCGTTGTTCTTGGAGATCTATTCGATGTAATACTTTTTTGCGGTGTGTTTGCCGAAATCTGATGAATTGTGGATTTATGATCAGCTTATCTATGAATATTATTTGAATCTTCTCTGAATTCTTATATGCATGATTTGATATCTTTGTAATTCTCTTCGAACTATAGGTTTGGTTTGGCCAACTAGATTGGTTTTTCTTGCAATGGGAGAAGTGCTTAGCTTTGGGTTCAATCTTGTGGTGTCCTTTCACAGTGACAGTAGGGGCAGCAAGGCACGTATTGTATTGTTGCCATCGAGGATAAAAAGATGGGGTTTTCATCATATTGCTTGAGTTAATTCCTCTACATCATGTCATCTTACTTAATGCATTACTCCGTTCTTTATGAACTTAATACTCTAGATGCATGCTGGATAGCGGTCGATGTGTGGAGTAATAGTAGTACATGCAGAATCGTTTCGGTCTACTTGACACGGACGTGATGCCTATATTCATGATCATTGCCTTAGATATCGTCATAACTTTGCGCTTTTCTATCAATTGCTCGGTAGTAATTTGTTCACCCACCGTATTATTTTCTATCTTGAGAGAAGCCTCTAGTGAAACCTATGGCCCCCGGGTCTATTTTCCATCATATAATCTTCTACTTTTCATCATACAAGTTTTCGATCTACTATTTTGCAATCTTTTACTTTCCGATCTATAAAACAAAAATACCAAAAATATTTACTTTATCGATTATCTATCTCTATCGGATCTCACTTTTGCAAATAATTGTGAAGGGATTGACAACCCCTTTATCGCATTGGGTGCAAGTTGTTTGATTGTTTGTGCAGGTATTCGGTGATTTGTGCATTGTCTCCTACTGGATTGATACCTTGGTTCTCAAACTGAGGGAAATACTTATCTCTACTTTGCTGCATCACCCTTTCCTCTTCAAGGGAAAAACCAACGCAAGCTCAAGAAGCAGCACTTGGCACCACTAGAGCTCATTCATTCAGATCTCTGTTAGATGAATGGTGTGTTGACTAAAGGTGGAAAGAAATATTTCATGACGTTGATTGATGATTCCACTAGATTCTGCTATGTTGCTACTTGTGAGCTGCATTGGGATTTCCCTGAAGAGGAGGGGATGATGCAGTATGGTAGAGATAAGTATTTCCCTCAGTTATGAAACCAAGGTTATCAATCAAGTAGGAGAACCAAGCAACACTATGTAAACAACACATGCACATAAACAACAAATACTCGCAACCCAACGCGTAGAGGGGTTGTCAATCCCTCAACGGTCAAGAGAAAGATTAAATTGTATAGGTTTTGATAAATAGATCTAATAAAAATACAAAATAAAATAAATAAAAGAAAATTGCGGCAAGGTATTTTTGGTTTTAAGATATGATAGAAAATAGACCTGGGGGCCATAGTTTTCACTAGAGGCTTCTCTCGAGAAAATAGCAAACGGTGGGTAAACAAATTACTGTTGGACAATTGACAGAAAAGCAAATAATTATGATGATATCCAAGGCAATGATCATGTATATAGGCATCACGTCCTAGATTAGTAGACTGACTCCTGCCTGCATCTACTACTATTATTTCACACATCGACCGCTATCCAGCATGCATCTAGTGTACTAAGTTCATGGAAAAATGGAGTAATGCTTTAAGCAAGATGACATGATGTAGACAAGATAAACTCACATATGAAATAAATCCCATCTTTTTACCCTTAATAGCAACGATACATGTGTGTCATGTCTCTTTCTGTCACTGAGATTGAGCACCGCAAGATCGAACCCATTACAAAGCACCTCTTCCCATGGCAAGATAAATCAATCTAGTTGGCCAAACCAAACCAATAAATCAGAGAAGAAATACGAGGCTATAACAATCATGCATAAAAGAGTTTAGGGAAAAATCAAATAATATTCATGGATAGATCTGATCATAAACTCACAATTCATTGGATCCCAACAAACACACCGCAAAAAGTCATTACATCAAATAGATCTCCAAGAACATCAAGGAGAACATTGTATTGAAGATCAAAAAGAGAGAAGAAGCCATGTAGCTACGAACTACGGACCCGTAGGTCTATGGTAAACTACTCACGCATCATCAGAGGGGTAGCAAGGATGATGAAGAACCCCTCCGTGATCATTGCCCCCTCCGGTAGAGTGCCGAAAAAGGCCTCTAGATTGGATCTCGTGGTTCTGGAACTTGCGGTGGCGGAAAAAGTATTTCCTCGACTCCCCAGAGGGTTTTGGGATTTTAGAGTATTTATAGAGGTGGAGGTAGGTCAAACAGAGCCATGTGGGCCCCACTACCCACCAGGGCATGCCAGAGGCCCCTGGCGCGCCCTGGTGCCTAGTGGGCCACTGGCCCATCTTCTCGCGGCCTCTAGAAGCTTCCAGGGTCTCTTATTGCCTGAACAAATCTCCAAAAAGTTTCGTGGCATTTGGACTTCGTTTGGTATTAATATTCTACAAAGTAAAAAACAAGCAAAAAACAACAACTCGCATTGGGCAGTAAGTTAATAGGTTAGTCCCAAAAAATGATATAAAGTTGCTAGTAAATGTATATAAAACATCCAAGATTGATAATATAATAGCATGGAACAATAAAAAATTATAGATACATTTTAGACGTATCAAGCATCCCCAAGCTTAATTCCTGCTCGTCCTCGAGTAGGTAAATGATAAAAACAGAAATTTTGATGTGCAATGCTACCTACCATGTTCATCACATATTCTTTTCTTTATAGCATGGACATTTGGACTTTAAATGATTGAAAGCAATAGTCTATAATTTGACATGAAGACATCAATACTCAAGCATATCAACAAGCAACCATGTCTTTCAAAATATCAACGCTAAAGAAAGCTACCCCTAACCCATTATGCACAATCATTGATCCATTCATGAAACACACTCAAATATTAGCTACATCAAATGCACAAGTATGACAATAGTGTTCCCTAGTTGGTGCTTTATAAGAGAAGATGGAGACTCAAAATAAAAATAAAAATTGCATAAAAGTAAATAGACAGACCCTTTGCAGAGGCAAGCAGAGATTTGTAGAGGTGCCAGAGCTCATAGCTTAAATTGAGAGATAAAATTGTTTTGAGAGGCATGGTTTTTCTGTCAACGAAAACGACCAAGAATTCCCAATATCTTCCATGCTAGATAAATCATAGGCGGTTCCCAAATAGAAATAAAGTTTATTTCCTTTCGACCATTCTTACACAATCCATGGCTAGCCGTAACCTTGGGTGCCTTCCATACCAACACTTTCCAAGGAATTTATTATGAACAACATATATATATATTTTCATTTTGGGATTGGGCACCCTATTACCTGCCACACTCTCGTGTAATGACAAGTGAATAAACACTCATCTTGAGAATAACATACCTAGCATGGAAAATATTGTCCACCCCTGCCTCTTCATGAGTGGTACAGGCACACAAAAAGGAAATTCATTTTGAAAATTAGAGTTGGCACATACAAATGTACTTGGAACGGCATGGAAATACCGCATATAGGTAGGTATGGTGGACTCATTAGACACAACTTTGGGTTTAAGGAGTTGGATGCACAAGCAGTATTTCTGCTTAGTATAAGTGAAGGCTAGCAAATAGATTGAGAAGCAACCAACCAAAAAAAACGGTCATAAACAAGCATTAAACATAACTAACATTGAATAATGCGCCACAAGTAGGATATAACTTCATTGCACAACTATTGACTTTCGTGCATGCATAGGGAATCACAAACCTTAACACGAATATTCTTACTAAAGCATAATTACTCACCAACATGACTCACATATTACTATCTCCATATCGCAAAACTATTGAAAGGAATCAAGTTTTTAATATCCAATGATCTTCATGAAAGTTTTTATTATATCCCCCTTGGATATCTATCACTTTGGGACCAAATTCATATCTCATGCAAATTACCATTACTATTCTTAACTCTCAAAAAGATCTAAGTGAAGCACGAGAGCATAAATATTTCTTCAAAATTTTCAACTCTCAAAATAATATAAGTGAAGCATGAGAATGCATTTCTTTCAAATATAACCACCTCTGTGCTAAAAAAATATAGGTGAAGTACTAGAGCAACTGCCTAGCTCAAAAGATTTAAGTGAAGCACATATTGTATTCTAGCAAATCATGATATGCGTGTGGCTCTCTCAAACAAGTGTGTACAGCAAGGATGATTGTGACAAACTAAAAAGCAAAACAAACAAAGACTCATATAATACAAGACGCTCCAAGCAAAACTCATGATATGTGATGAATAAAAATATAGCTCCAAGTAAAATTACCGATGGTCGTTAGAAAAAAGAAGGGATGCCTTTCGGGGCATACCCAAGCTTAGTTGCTTGGGAGTCCTTGAATATAACCTTGGCATGCCTCGAGCATCCCCAAGCTTAGGCTCTTGCCACTCCTTATTCCTTCATCCATCGTGATCTCACCCAAAACTTGAAAACTTCAATCACACAAAACTTAACAAAACCTTCGTGAGATCCGTTAGTATAATAAAGCAAATCACCACTTTAAGTGCTGTTGCAAACCCATTCATATTTTGTTTTTACATTATAACTAATTTATTCTAACTTTACCATGGCTTATACCCCCCGATACAATCCATAGATTCATCAAAATAAGCACACAATGCAACAAAAATAGAATCTATCAAAAACAGAACAGTATGTAGTAATCTGAACTTTAACCATACTTCTGTAACTCCAAACATTCTGAAAAATTAGGACAACGTGGGAAATTTGTATATCAATCATGTGTAAAAAATTCATAATTTTATCATGCTCTAGTGAATTTTAATAATTCTTCTACTGGACGTAAAACCTTCTGTTTTCCAACAGAACCAAGTCAACTATCACCCAAACCATCCTAAAGGCTTTACTTGGCACAAACACTAATTAAAATACTAAAACACAATCATAACAGTAGCATAATTGTGTGAACACATAAGAACAGAAATAAAAAGTGAAAATTTTATTTTATTCATTGGGTTGCCTCCCAACAAGCGCTATTGTTTTATGCCCCTAGCTAGGCATAATGCATAATTTCAAGTATTGTCTTCTTTGGGTTTTGGTCCATAGGTTGCCCTCATTATTGACTCATATGGTGGCTTAATTCTAGTTCTAGGGAAGTGTTCCATACCCTTCTTTAACGAAAACTGAAATTTAATATTCCCTTCTTTCATATCAATCACGGCACCTATAGTTTGTAAAAGTGGTCTATCAAGTATTATGGAACAAGATGGATTGCAATCAATATCAGACACAATAAAATCTATAGGCACATAATTCCTATTTTCAAGAATAAGAACATCAATTCTTCCCAAAGGCTTTTTAATAGTAGAATCCGCGAAGTGCAAATTAAGAGAACACTCCTCCATATTGGTAAAATCTAGCACATCACATAGAGATTTCGGAATTGTGGAAACACTAGCACCCAAATCACATAAAGCATTGCACTCATAATTTTTTATCTTGACTTTAATGGTGGGTTCCCATTCATCATATAATTTTCTAGGAATTAAAATCTCTAATTCTAACTTTTCTTCTAAAGCTTTCATCATTGCTTCTACAATATGTTTAGTAAAAGCCATATTTTGTTCATATGCATTGGGTGAATTTAGCATGGATTGCAACAAAGAAATACACTCAATCAAAGAACAATTATCATAATCAAAGTCTTTATAATCCAAGAGAGTGGGCACATCACTAGTTAAAAAATTTACCTCTCCAAACCCACTTTTAGTATTTTTTTCATCAAGATTTGCACCCTTCGAATTATGAGGACGCCTTCTAGCTAAAGTTGACTCTTCTTCAGTCCCCTTATCATCAAGTTTAATATTACTAATTAAGGAATCAATAGAAGAAACAACAATCATTTTAACATCTTCATCATTACTAGGTTCTAAAGATTCCGGCTTAGCCGCCATTTGATTTACTAGTGTGGCTTGTACATCGGAGATTTTTCCTAGTAAATTTTTAGTATGAGCAAACTAGGTTTGAAGATTAGCAACTTCTTCACTGACATGATCAAAGTTGTTTCGTGATAGCATCATGTAAAACAGAGTGCTCCCTAAGTTCTTCGGTAAAGAATTTGTTGTGCTCAAATTGTGTGGTCATATAAGCCTTAGTACTTTCTCAATTTCTACCAATATATTAGGATAAGAAATACCATGATAATCCTCTTGAAACATTGTGACTACGCAAACAAGATCACAAGCAAACAAAAGATCAAACAAGAAAAAGGTAAACGAAAAATATTTTTGTATTTTTGTAAAACTTTTAGAAGTGGGGGAGATGAAAATGAGAGGAAAATGACAAATAAAGTAAATGCAAGGAGATGAGAGTTTGTGTGTAGGTACTTGATAGATGCTGATGATGTCTCCCGGCAACGACGCCAGAAATTCTTCCTGCTACTAGTGACCCGCGTTGGGACTCCGAAGAGGAGGGGATGATGCAGTACGGTAGAGATAAGTATTTCCCTCAGTTATGAAACCAAGGTTATAAATCCAGTAGGAGAACCAAGCAGCACTATGTAAACAACACCTGCACACAAACAACAAATACTCGCAACCCAATGTGTAGAGGGGTTGTCAATCCCTCAACGGTCAAGAGAAAGATTAAATTGTATATGTTTTGGTAAATAGATCTAACAAAAATACAAAATAAAATAAATAAAATAAAATTGCAGCAAGGTATTTTTGGTTTTAAGATATGATAGAAAATAGACCCGGGGGCCATAGTTTTCACTAGAGGCTTCTGTCGAGAAAATAGCATACGGTGGGTAAACAAATTACTGTTGGGCAATTGACAGAAAAACAAATAATTATGATGATATCCAATGTAATGATCATGTATATAGGCATCACGTCCAAGATTAGTAGACCGACTTCTGCCTGCATCTACTACTATTACTGATGAGGACATCAATACCATTGTTACACCCACAGCCCCTGCTGCTATACATACTGGACCAATTACTAGAGCTCGCGCACGCCAATTAAATTACCAGGTACTTCCGTTTCTTGGTAACAATTCTAATGTTCATGAGAATATGATGTTGCCTAAATTGGATACATTTGTGTTGATTACTAATGAAGGGCCTAGAATGGACAAGAGGGAGGAATACTGGAGCAGAAACAAGCATGGAGATGAAGGCGTGCACGAAGGGAACCAAAACAGCATTTCTAGTGCAGATTTCAGTGCTTTGAAGCTTCCTTGATGACATACAAGGACATGGACGAAATATACAAGATGCCCTTTCATAAATTTTGTCCATAGCTTATAATAGGTGTTGCGCCACCTTAATTTTGGGCCAGGCCCATGTAATTTCGAAATACTTGAGTATAGGCTGTTTTTAGAGTCCGTATGTGTGGGGAAACAAAAGTTAGGGTTGGTTTTAGACCCCTCCTCCAAGGGGTCACGAAATTTCCCTCTCTTCCTCCATATATACAAACCTTAGGGCGTCATTTAGACTTTGGGTTTTGTTTAGATGAAAAGTTCGCCATAGCTGCAACTTCACGTACTTCGTTTGTGTTCAACGACCAGACCAAGATGTCACAGAACCCCACTTTCATCAATAAAGCTTTCCTCTTATATTCGCAATACCCAGACTGCAATCTCAGTTTGTTGCTTGTTCTTCGTTTGCTCGCAGGAAATAGACCCTCGTGGTCAGGTTGATCGTGCTCCGGCGTGGTCAATAACCCTTGGAAGTTGGTTTAGCGATTGCTAAGGTGCGACGTCTCGCACGTTCGTTAGTCGGATCGTCAAAGTCGACTCCCACAGAAAACGATCACTATCTCATCGGAACATCGGGACACCTTCGCCTCTATCAAGTGGTATCAGATTTCCAGGTTGCTCGGTGATATTTTCTAGTTTTTTGTAGTTTAGACTTTAGGTCGAGTCTGTTCTTCATACCTACAGTCCAGGAAAAAGCCAAAAAAAATTAGGGTTAGTTCATCATATCTGAACCAGTCTGAGCCATTGTATAACCTTTTCAGTCGTTTGCTTTGTTGAATTTGCGGTTGCATCGTCGTGTCTAGTTGCTGGCCTTAGCGTCTGGTCCTTTAGAGTTTCGAGTTCTGTTCATGGGTACTCACGCCGCCACCGCACCATCATCATCTGCTGCCATAAACCACCACCACACCAGATACATCCCCGCTGCCATATACCACCACCACAGCAGATACATCCCCGCTGCCATATACCACCACCACACTAGATACATCACCGCTGCCATATACCACCATATATCCGCCACCAATCCGAGTCCATATATACCACATATCCGCCACCAATCCGAGTCCATATATACTGATGACCCACAAATATAGGGGATCAATCGTAGTCCTTTCAATAAGTAAGAGTGTCGAACCCAACGAGGAGCAGAAGGAAATGACAAGTGGTTTTCAGCAAGGTATTTTCTGCAAGGCACTGAAATAGTCGGTAACAGGTAGTTTGGTAGCAAGATAATTTGTAACGGACAAGTAACGGTAATGGTAACTAAAGTGCAACAAGGTAGCCCAATCCTTTTGTGGCAAAGGACAGGCCAAAACGGTCTCTTATAATAAGCAAAGTGTTCTTGACGGCACACGGGAATTTCATCTAGTCACTTTCATCATGTTGGTTTGATTTGCATTAGCTACTTTGATAAATTGATATGTGGGTGGACCGGTGCTTGGGTGTTGTTCTTACTTGAACAAACCTCCCACTTATGATTAACCCCCTCTCAAGCATCCGCAACTACGAGAAAAGTATTAAGATAAAATCTAACCATAGCATTAAACATTTGGATCCAAATCGGCCCCTTACGAAGTAGCACATAAACTAGGGTTTAAGCTTCTGTCACTCTAGCAACCCATCATCTAACAACTACTCCACAATGCATTCCCTTAGGCCCAAAGATGGTGAAGTGCCATGTAGTCGATGTTCACATGACACCACTAAGGGAATCACAACATACATATCATCAAAATATCAAACACATATCAAGTTCACATGATTACTTGCAACATGACTTCTCCCATGACCTCAAGAACTAAAGTAACTACTCAGAAATGATATTCATGCCCAAGATCAGAGGGGTATTAAATAGCATAATGGATCTGAACATATAATCTTCCACCAAATAAACCATATGGTAACCAACTACAAGATGTAATCAACACTACTAGTCACCCACAAGTACCAATCTAAGGTTCCGGTACAAAGATTGAACACAAGAGATGAACTAGGGTTTGAGAGGAGATGGTGATGTTGAGGATGTTGATGGAGATTGCCCTCCCAAAGTTGAGAGGGTTGTTGGTGATGACGATGGCTTTGATTTCCCCCTCCGAGAGGGAAGTTCTCCCGGCGGAATCGCTCCGTCGGAGGGCAAAAGTGCTCCTGCCCAAGTTCCACCTCGAGAAGGCGGCGTTCCATCCCAAAAGTCCTCTCCTTCTTTTTTCTAGGTCAAAATGACTTATATACCAGAAGATGGGCACAGGAGGTGGGCTAGGCTGAGCACAACCCACCAGGGCGCGTCTGGGGGCCTGGTGCGCCCTGGTGTAGTGTGCTCACTAGGTTGGCCCCTCCGGTAGTTATTTGCTCCAGTATTTTTCATATATTCCAAAATAATTCTCCGTGAAGTTTCAGCTTATTTGGAGTTGTGCAGAATAGGTAACTTTAACGTAGCTTTTTCAGGTCCAGAATTCCAGCTGCCAGCATTCTCCCTCTTTGTTTAAACCTTGCATATTATGAGATAAAAGGCATTAGAATTACTCCATAAAGCTTTATTATGCATAAAAACATTGTAAATAACAGTAGGAAATCATGATGCAAAATGGACATATCAACTCCCCTAAGCTTAGACCTCGCTTGTCCTCAAGCGAAAATCGATATCGAAAAACATGCCCACATGCTTAGAGAGAGAGAGAGGTGTCGATAAAAACAAATACGGACATAGTAGCATCATGCTTATTATCATAACAGCAACAAACTTTAGCATAAAACTTTCATCATATAACTCTTATCATATAACTTCTCATGAACAAGTAACAATTCATCACAACGTTGAAGTAAAAAGCATAAACTCTATTGTAAACCAACAAACTATGTTCTCAGTCAACTTTGCAACTACAATCCATCATATTTTCAGGAAGGGTCTCGTATCGGAGCCTTTTGGCAAGTCCACATACTCAACCATCATTTAACCTTCTATGATTGCTAACACTCACAGCATACCCATGAGCAAAAAGTTTCAACCAGACACATAGAAAGATAGGGGCTTATAGTTTCACCTCCCAACGTATTCACCTCAGGGGTGATGTCAACAATAATAACTCATGCTCATTCATATCCAACTGGATATATGTGCCTAGATCTTTCTTCACCACATGATGCTTGCAAAAAGAGAAAATAAAAAGAATAGAGAAGAATACTTTGACTCTTGCATAAAAGTAAATACATGAAAGTAAAAGATAGGCCCTTCGCAGAGGGAAACAGAGGTTGTCATGTGTTTTTTTGGTTTGTATGCCAAATCCCTTAATGCAAAAGAACATCACGTTATATTGCCCCTTATGATAGCAACCTTTATTATGCAGTCCATCGCTTTTATTACTTTGCCATCACAAGTTCGTACAACACTCAATTTTCTCTTACACTAAATGATCCAACACATTTAGAAGCAATTTTTATTTCCTTATTACATCGATGACAACTTACTTGAAGGATCTTACTCAATCCATAGGTAGGTATGGTGGACTCTCAAAACATGAGTTTGGGTTTGGGGTTTTTGGATGCACAAGTAGTATCTCTACTTAGTGCAGAATTTTGGCTAGCAAAGATATTGAGCAAGCACCACATGTTGAAGGATCTATGAAAATATAACTTCTATGTGAATATGAACAAACATCATTACGTTGTCTTCCTTATCCAACATCAACAATTTTGACATATAATATTTAATGGGGGCTCACAATCATAAAAGATGTCCAAGATAGTGTATTTGCATGTGAATCTTCTCTTCCCTTATTAATTCTTTCATGAGTTGCATCATTGACCAATGCTATGTTTGTCAATCTCCAATAAATTTTACCACTTATACTTTTCCTTATGTGATGTCATTACTTACCATAAGATTAGCATATGATCTTTTTCATTTATTCCCTTTTATTATATTGCAACATAAAAGTAAAGAAGCGAAGACTCGGACTAAATTTTATTATATAGCTCTCACTCGATTACATAGATAGGTGGATCACAAAACTAATACTCAAAGATAGATCACACTAAACTTTTTATTCAACTAATTCATGATAAAACTAAAGATCAAACTAAGATAGGTAAAGGCAATAAAAGTGATGGTGATACGATACCGGGGCATCTCCCCCAAGCTTGGCACAAGCCAAGGGGAGTACCCATACCCGTTACTCAAGTCTCCTTTGGTGGGGAGGATGATGATGGTGGTGGTGATGAAGTAGTAGCGAGCTTATCCTCCGGCTTCTATGTCAGCGGCTCACCATCATAAGAGGAAGCACGAGTCTCATGAGTCCTGCAACTGGCAACTAAACTCATATTCAAAGACATGATTTTGGAGATCAAAGATTTGGCTTTGCAAAAAATTGATTTGCTCATTGAGGGTGAAGACGATGTCCTTCATGGACCGGCCATCCACCTTGTAATCACGGGTGAAATCCGTAATCATGAGGTGATTGGCACTGAGCCCACGTTCCACTATCCCCTTGCACTTGAAGACCTCCTGCTCCATAACTTCGAGCCTGGCCTCCACGGTTCCAGTCTTCTTGGGACCTTGAACATCTCGGATGTGGAGCACCCCCTCACGCATCTCGATGGTTTGAGGGTGCTGCATCACCTCTGACAAGTAAGGGTTGATTACCCTCTCGAAGAACTTGTCCTTGGAGGAGCTCGGTGCGGCCATGGTGATCTAGATCTGTCAGAAATCAGCAAGAAACAAGAATAGAAGATTTCTCCACGATACGATGGTCAATATGTTTGGGGGTATATAAAGATTTTTTATCTTGGGAAACAAGCAAACGGAAGGAAAACGGAGTCGGGAAGGTTCCCGAGATGGGCACAACCCACCTGGGTGCGCCAGGCAAGGCAGGCGCGCCCTGGTGTATCGTGCCCTCCTCGGTTGCCTTCCTGGTTATTTCTTATTTTCCTAATTTTTGTAATATTCCAAAACTGACAACAAATATTTTGCGGATTTTTTGGAGTCCGTTTACTTACCATATCACGTACCTCCTCTTTTTCAGGATTTTGGAGTGTTCTGGAAGGTTTCTTTTATGTGTTCCTCTGGTGTCATGGTTTGGATAATATTGCATTCAACATTAATAGGCGTACCTGAGATATAGTGTTTAATTCTTTGCCCATTGACCACCTTCGGCATTATTAATCTTGATAGCTCTAGAGCGATAAACCTCTTTGATAATATATGGTCTTTCCCATTTGGAGGGAAGTTTTCCTGCAAAGAATCTAAAATGAGAGTTGTACAAAAGAACATATTCTCCAACTTTGAATTACCGCTTTTGGATTCTTTTGTCATGCCATCTTTTAACTTTTTCTTTGAATAATTTGGCATTTGTATAAGCTTGGGTTCTCCATTCATCTAGTGAGCTAATATCAAATAACCTCTTTTCACCGGCAAGTTTGAAATCATAGTTGAGTTCTTTAATTGCCCAATATGCTTTATGTTCTAACTCTAGAGGCAAATGACAAGCTTTTCCATAAACCATTTTATATGGAGACATACCCATAGGATTTTTATATGATGTTCTGTAGGCCCACAGTGCATCATCTAATTTCTTAGACCAATTCTTTCGGGACCTATTGGGAGTTTTTGTAATATTAACTTTATTTCTCTATTGCTAAGTTCTACTTGACCACTAGATTGAGGATGATAGGGCGATGCAATTCTATGGTTAACATCATATTTAGCAAGCATTTTATGGAAGGCACCATGAATAAAGTGTGAACCACCATCAGTCATTAAATATCTAGGGACTCCAAACCTTGGGAAAATAACTTCTTTAAGCATTTTAATGGAAATGTTATGATCAGCACTACTAGTTGGAATAGCTTCTACCCACTTAGTAACATAATCAACAGCAACCAAAATATGTGTATACCCATTAGAGGAAGGAAAAGGTCCCATATAATCAAAACCCCAAACATTAAATGGTTCAACAGCAAGTGAATAATTCATAGGCATTTCTTGACGCTTACCAATATTACCAATTCTTTGACATTCATCACAAGATAAAACAAACTTACGGGCATCTTTGAAGAGAGGGGGCCAATAAAAACAAGATTGCAATACCTTATGAGCAGTTCTATCTCCCGCATGATGTCCTCCATAAGCTTCGGAGTGATATTTCCGTAGGATTTGTTCCTGTTCATGCTCAGGTACACAACGTCTAATAATACCATCTACTCCTTCTTTATAAAGATGTGGGTCATCCCAAAAGTAATGTCTTAAATCATAGAAGAATTTTTTTATTTTGTTGGTATGTGAAACTACGTGATATATATTTAGCAACAATATAATTAGCATAGTCAGCATACCAAGGAGTATTATGAGAAACATTTATTGCAGCTAGTTGTTCATCAGGAAAACTATCATCAATAGGTAGTGGGTCATCAAGAATATTTTCTAACCTAGACAAGTTATCTGCTACGGGGTTCTCAGCTCCTTTCCTATCAGTGATATGTAAATCAAATTCTTGTAGTAGGAGAACCCACCTAATGAGTCTAGGTTTAGCATCTTTATTTTCCATAAGATATTTTATAGCAGCGTGATCAGTGTGAACAATTATTTTGGAATCAACAATGTAAGATCTAAATTTATCACAAGCAAACACGACTGCTAAAAATTCTTTTTCAGTAGTAGCATAATTTCTTTGGGCACTGTCTAGAGTTTTGCTAGCATAATGGATAACATTTAATTTCTCATCAACTCTTTGTCCTAGAACAGCACCAACAGCATAATCACTAGCATCACACATAATTTCAAAAGGCAAGTTCCAATAAGGTGGTTGAACAATAGGTGTAGAAGTTAAGGCTTTCTTAAGTGTTTCAAAGGCTTATACACAATCATCATCAAAAACAAAGGGAACATCCTTTTGTAAAAGATCTGTAAGAGGCCTAGAAATTTTAGAGAAGTCTTTAATAAACCTCCTATAGAAACCAGCATGACCAAGGAAACTACGAATACCTTTAATATCTTTAGGACATGGCATTTTCTCAATTGCATCAACTTTAGCTTTATCCACCTCAATATCTCGTTCAGAAATTTTATGCCCCAAAACAATACTTTCATTAACCATAAAGTGGCACTTCTCCCAATTCAAGACAAGATTAGTTTGTTCACATCTCTGCAAAACTCGATCAAGGTTGCTTAAGCAATCATCAAAAGAAGTTCTGTAAACGGAAAAATCATCCATGAAAACCTCAACAATCTTTTCACAAAAATCAGAGAATATAGCAGTCATACATCTTTGAAAGGTAGCAGGTGCATTGCATAAACCAAAAGGCATACGTCTATAAGCATAAGTTCCAAAAGGGCAAGTAAAAGTGGTTTTCTCTTGATCAGGTTGTGAAACAGGTATTTGAGAGAAACTAAAATATCCATCAAGAAAGCAAAAGTGTGTGTGCTTAGATAATCTTTACAAGATTTGATCAATAAAAGGCAGAGGGTAATGATCTTTTCTAGTTGCTTTATTTAATTTTCTAAAATCAATTACCATTCTATAGCCAGTGATAATTCTTTGTGGAATAAATTCATTTTTATCATTAGGAACAACAGTAATACCTCCCTTCTTAGGGACACAATGAACATGACTTACCCATCTACTATCAGCTATGGGATAGATTATACCTGCTTCCAGAAGTTTTAGTATTTCAGTTCTCACCACTTCTTTCATCTTAGGATTTAATTGTCGTTGGTGATCAACAACTGGTTTGGCATCAGGTTCCATATTAATTTTGTGCTGACAGAGAGTGGGACTAATGCCCTTAAGATCATCAAGAGTATATCCAATAGCAGCACGGTGCTTCTTCAGAATTTTTAATAATCTTTCTTCTTCATGTTCTAAAAGGTTAGCACTAATAATAACAGGATATATCTTCTTTTCATCTAGATAAGCATATTTCAAAGTGTCAGGCAATTGCTTTAATTCAAACACATGATCACCTTTAGGTGGAGGAGGACCTCCTAGAGTTTCAATAGGCAAATTGTGTTTAAGCAGAGGTTGTTGTTCAAAGAATATCTTATCTATTTCGTTCCTTTCACGCAAGTGCATATCATTTTCATGGTCTAGCAAATATTGTTCTAGTGGATCAGTAGGAGGCATGGCAATAGAAGCAAGACCAATTATCTCATCCTTACTAGGTAATTCTTTATTACGGGGTTATCTACTAAACTTGGAGAAATTAAATTCATGAGACTCATCACCAAAGCTAACACCGACAGTTTGTTTCTCACAATCTATTTTAGCATTAACAGTGTTCAAGAAAGGTCTACCAAAGATAATGGGACAAAAGTCATCTTGCAGGGAACCAAGAACTACAAAATTAGTAGGGTATTTTATTTTCCCACATAAGACTTCAACATCTCTAACAATCCCAAGTGGTGTGATGGTGTCTCTATTAGCAAGTTTAATAGTAACATCTATATCCTCTATTTCAGGGGGTGCTATATCATTCATGATTTCTTGGTATAAGGTAAAAGGAATAGCACTCACACTAGCACCTAAGTCACATAAACCATGATAATAATGATCTCCTATTTTAACTGAGACAACAGGCATGCCAACAACAGGTCTATGTTTATCTTTTTCGTCGGGTTTGGCAATTCTAGCAGCTTCATCACAGAAGTAAATAACATGCCCATCAATATTTTCTACCAAGAGATCTTTAACCATAGCAACACTAGGTTCTACTTTAATTTGTTCAGGAGGTTTAGGTGCTTTAATATTACTTTTGCGAACTACAGTTGATACCTTAGCATGTTCCTTTATCCTAACAGTGAAAGGTGGTTTTTCAATATAGGCAGTAGGCACAACTGGATCAACATTGTAAATAATAGTTTCATCTTTATCTATTACCGGTTCTTTAATTTCTTATTTAATAGGGGGTGATATTTGAACCACTTCTCTTTAGGGAGATCAACATGAGTAGCAAATGATTCACAGAAAGAGGCTACTATCTCAGAGTCAAGTCCATATTTAGTGTTAAACTTGTGAAAAGCATCGGTATTCATAAAAGATTTAACACAATCAAACTCAAGCTTAATACCTGACTCTTTACCTTCGTCGAGTTCCCAATCCTCAGAGTTGTGTTTAATTCTTTCTAAAAGATCCCACCTGAATTCAATAGTCTTCTTCATAAAAGAACCAGTACAAGAAGTATTGATACGTCTCCATCGTATCTATAATTTTTGATTGTTTCATGCCAATATTCTACAACTTTCATATACTTTTGGCAACTTTTTATATTATTTTTGGGACTAACATATTGATCCAGTGCCCAGTGCCAGTTCCTGTTTGTTGCATGTTTTTTGTTTCGCAGAATATCCATATCAAACGGAGTCCAAACACGATAAAAACTTATATCCATATCAAACGGATTCCAAACACAATAAAAACTTACGGAGATTTTTTTTGGAATATATGTGATTTTTGGGAAAAAGAATCAACGCGAGACGATGCTCGAGGGGCCCACAAGCCATAGGGGCACGCCCCCTACCCTGGGCGCGCTTGGGAGGCTTGTGGCCACCCCGTAGGGCGGTTGGTGCCCTTCTTTCGCCACACGAAAGCTAATATCCAGATAAAAATTGTGTTAAAATTTCACCCCAATCGGAGTTACGGATCTCCGGGAATTTAAGAAACGGTGAAAGGCCAAAATCTGGGAGCGCAGAAACAGAAGGAAACAGATAGAGAGATCCAATCTCGGAGGGGCTCCCGCCCCTCCGCCGCCATGGAGGCCAAGAACCAGAGGGGAAACCCTCCTCCCATCTAGGGGGAGGTCAAGGAAGAAGAAGAAGAAGAATAAGGAGGGGGGCTCTCTCCCCCTCTCTCCCGGTGGCGCCGGAACGCCGCCGGGGCCATCATCGTGATGGCGATCTACACCAACAACTTCACCGCCATCATCACCAACTCTCTCCCCCTCTATGCAGTGGTGTAACACCCCTTCTCCCCACTGTAATCTCTACTTAAACATGGTGCTCAGCGCTATATATTATTTCCCAATGATGTATGGCTATCCTATGATGTTTGAGTAGATCTGTTTTGTCCTGTGGGTTGATTGATGATCATGATTGGTTTGAGTCGTATGTTTTATTATTGGTGCTTTCCTATGGTGCTCTCTGTATCGCGCAAGCGTGAGGGATCCCCGCTGTAGGGTTTGCAATATGTTCATGATTCGCTTATGGTGGGTGGCGTGAGTGACAGAAGCACAGACCCGAGTAAGTAGGTTGTTTGCGTATGGGAGTAAAGAGGACTTGATACTTAATGCTATGGTTGGGTTTTACCTAAAAGATCTTTAGTAGTTGCGGATGCTTGCTAGAGTTCCAATCATAAGTGCATATGATCCAAGTAGAGAAAGTATGTTAGCTTATGCCTCTCCCTCATATAAAATTGCAATAATGATTACCGGTCTAGTTATCGATTGCCTAGGGACAAATAACTTTCTTGTGACAAAAAGCTCTCTACTAAAACTAACTTAGTTGTTTCTTTATCTAAACAGACCCTATCTTTTATTTACGTGTTCTTTATTATCTTGCAAACCTATCCTACAACACCTACAAAGTACTTCTAGTTTCATACTTGTTCTAGGTAAAGCGAACGTTAAGCGTGCGTAGAGTTGTATCGGTGGTCGATAGAACTTGAAGGGAATATAAATTCTACCTTTAGCTCCTCGTTGGGTTCGACACTCTTATTTATCGAGAAAGGCTACAACTGATCCCCTATACTTGTGGGTTATCAAGACCTTTTTCTGGCGCCGTTGCCGGGGAGCAATAGCGTGGGGTGAATATTCTCGTGTGTGCTTGTTTGCTTTATCACTAAGTAGATTTTATTTGTTGTTCTAAGTTGTTCTCTATCTTTAGTTATGGATATGGAACATGAAATACCAAAAAAAATAGTTGTACCTACTAAACCAATGGTTTAAGAACCACCCAAAATCTATCATACTCCTGAAGCTTTTTACTTGGATCATCTTCGATCCCTTTGTGCTCGTGCTGAACACCCAACTAGCTTAGTTGAGGGAAAATCATTAGATGGTCATGCTTATTTTGTGCGACACCGCTTATCTCAAAAATGGAAACTTTTACTGCATCAAATTAATACTATGAAATGCTATGCTTGGAATTTATGTGAATTATATGATTTTACTTGTTGTTCTGAAGACCCTAAGAGACACCTTCCCTACCAATGTGAGTTTAGTGATAATAGAATCTTATCTTCTTATGCCAAGGGTGTTTATAATTACTATGATGTTGAACAAATTGAAGAATTTGTTGCTTTTAAGGGTGCTTATGAAATTGCTTCTTTGATTGAAAAGTATGATGCTACTCTTTACAAATCTGAAAATTTTGCCATACTTAAATATTGCTATGAGAATTATGCTTCTAATGCTTATGTTAGACCATATATTGAGGACTCCTCCGCTGTCCAAGAGGAGACTAATATTTTGCAGGAAACTATGGAAGAAGAAATTGATGACACTGTGAGCTCATTAGATGAGAAAGACGAGGAGGAGAGTGAAGAACAAAAGGAGGAAGAGCGGATTAGCTACCCGTGCCCACCTTCTAATGAGAGTAACTCTTCAACTCGTACATTGTTTAATTTCCCTTCGTGCTTATCGAAGGATGAATGCTATGTTCATTGCTATGATCCCTTGGATTCGTTTGAAATATCCCTTTTTGATGAACTTGATGCTTCCTATGCTTGTGGCCATGATGCCAATTCGAATTATGCTTATGGAGATGAACTTGCTATAGTTCCTTATGTTAAGAATGAAATTGTTGCTATTGCACGCACACATGATAGTCCTATTATCTTTTTGAATTCTCCCAACTACACTATATCGGAGAAATTTGCACTTATTAAAGATTATATTGATTGGTTGTGTTTTACTATTGCACATGACGATTTTGATGGATATAATATGCATGTGCTTGCTGCTCCTACTTGCAATTATTATGAGAGAGGAACTACATCTCCACCCCTCTATGTTTCCAATACGATAAAATTGCAAGAAACTGCTTATGCTATGTATTGGCCTTTACTTGATGTGCATGAATTGTTCTTTTATGACATGCCAATGCATAGGAAGAGAGTTAGACTTCGTTGTTGCATGATATATGTTACTTTGTGCTCACTACTAAATTAAAAATCATTGTTAATTAAAATTGGCTTTGATATACCTTGGGATCCGGGTGGATCCATTATTTGAGCACTTTATGCCTAGCTTAATGGTTTAAAGAAAGCGCTACCAGGGAGACAACCCGGAAGTTTTAGAGAGTCATTTTATTCTGTTGAGTGCTTTTATAAAGTTTAAAAAACAAACAAAAATATAGAGGGGAACCTAAAAACTTTTCAAAAAGAAAAGCGAAACTGAGAAAGACGAGCATTGTTAAAGTGGGAGCTAGCCTTGAACTTTGTTCATGCCCATGGAAACTTTGCGAACCTTGATTACAAAAAAATTTCAACAAAAATAATTATCCCCTTGTAAAAATCCATTGATTTATAAAAATAATGTGCCAAGATTTGCCTTTAGGATGATTAGATTGCTTGTTTGGTGTGTGCAGTGCAAAAACAGAAACTTTTGCCGTAGTGCGTGAATTAAAAAAATTTACTGGAACGTGCGAACATTCTGAAATTTTTACACAGCACTGCTATGAATTTTTTTTATTTTTTCCTAATTTTTCAGAATTTTTAGAGTTACAGAAGTATAGTGAATATTCAGTATGTTATAGACTATTCTGTTTTTGACAGATTCTGTTTTTGATGCATTGTTTTGCTTGTTTTGATGGAACTATGGATTGTATACTTGGTATAAGACATGGAGAAGTTAGAATACAGTAGGGATAATGCAAAAATAAAATATGAATGGGTTTTCAACAGTACTTAAATTGGTGATTTGCTTTATTATACTAACTGGTCTCATGAGGGTTTTGTTAAGTTTTGTGTGATTGAAGTTTTCAAGTTTTGGGTGAGATCACGATGGATGAAGGAATAAGGAGTGGCAAGAGCCTAAGCTTGGGGATGCCTGAGGCACCCCAAGGTAATATTCAAGGACTCCCAAGCAACTAAGATTGGGGATGCCCCGGAAGGCATCCCCTCTTTCTTCTAACGACCATCGGTAATTTTACTTGGAGCTATATTTTTATTCGTCACATGATATGCGTAAATTCTTGGAGCGTCTTTTGTGTTTATTTTTTCCTTTTCCTTTTATGCACCATGCTGGTATGATATAGTCCTTGGTTGATATATAGAATGCTCTTTGCACTTCACTTATATCTTTTGAATATGGCTTTATATAATGCTTCATGTGCTTCGCTTATATCATTTGAAGTTTGGATTTCCTGTTTCTCTACACATAGAAAACCGCCATTTATAGAATGCTCTTTTCCTTCACTTATATTTGTTAGAGCATGGGCATATCTTTTGTAGAAAGAATTAAACTCTCATGCTTCGCTTATATCTATTTAGAGAGTTATCAGGAATTGGTCATTCACATGGTTAGTCATAAAATCCTACATAAAAACTTGTAGATCACTAAATATGATATGTTTGATTCCTTGCAATAGTTTCGCGATATAAAGATGGTGATATTAGAGTCATGCTAGTGAGCAATTGTGGATTGGTAGAAATACTTGTGTTAAAGTTTGTGATTCCCGAAGCATGCACGTATGGTGAACCGTTATGTGATGAAGTCGGAGCATGATTTATTTTTTGATTGTCTTCCTTATGAGTGGCGGTCGGGGATGAGTGATGGTCTTTTCCTACCAATCTATCCCCCTAGGAGCATGCGTGTAGTACTTTGTTTTGATAGCTAATACATTTTTGCAATAAGTATGTGAGTTCAATATGACTAATGTTGAGTCCATGGATTATACGCACTCTCACCCTTCCACCATTGCTAGCCTCTCTAGTACCGCGCAACTTTCGCCGGTGCAATAAACCCACCATATACCTTCCTCAAAACAGCCACCATACCTACCTATCATGGCATTTCCATAGCCATTCCGAGATATATTGCCATGCAACTTCCATCATCATCATATACATGACTTGAGCATTCATTGTCATATTGCTTTGCATGATCGTAAGATAGCTAGCATGATATTTCCATGGCTTGTTTGTTTTTTGATATCTTTGCTATGCTAGATCATTGCACATCCTGGTACACTGCCAGAGGCATTCATATAGAGTCATATTGTTCTAGATATCGAGTTGTAATATTGAGTTGTAAGTAAATAAAAGTGTGATGATCATCATTATTAGAGCATTGTCCCAGTGAGGAAAGGATGATGGAGACTATGATTCCCCCACAAGTCGGGATGAGACTCCGGACGAAAAAAAAGAGGCCAAAAAAGAGAGAGCCCAAAAAAACCAAAAAAATGAGAGAAAAAGAGAGAAGGGGCAATGCTACTATCCTTTTACCACACTTGTGCTTCAGAGTAGCACCATGTTCTTCATATAGAGAGTCTCTTGAGTTATCACTTTCATATACTAGTGGGAATTTTCATTATAGAACTTGGCTTGTATATTCCGATGATGGGCTTCCTCAAATGCCCGAGGTCTTCATGAGCAAGCAAGTTGGATGCACACCCACTTAGTTTTCAGTTTGAGGTTTTATACACTTATAGCTCTTAGTGCATCCGTTGCATGGCAATCCCTGCTCCTCGCATTGACATCAATTGATGGGCAAGCTGCGTCGATGTGAGACTTTCTCCTTTTTTGTCTTCTCCACACAACCTCCACCATCATATTCTATTCCACCTATAGTGCTATATCCATGGCTCACGCTCATGTATTACGTGAAAGTTGAAAAGGCTTGAGAACATTAAAAGTATGAAACAATTGCTTGGCTTGTCATCGGGATTGTGCATGATGAAATACTTTGTGTGATGAAGATGGAGCATAGCCAGACTATATGATTTTGTAGGGATAACTTTCTTTGGCCATGTTATTTTGAGAAGACATGATTGCTTTATTAGTATGCTTGAAGTATTATTGTCTTAACGTCAAATGATAGACTATTGCTTTGAATCACTCGTGTCTTAATATTCATGTCATGATTAGACTATGTGATCAAGATTATGCTAGGTAGCATTCCACATCAAAAAATATCTTTTTTATCATTTACCTACTCGAGGACGAGCAGGAATTAAGCTTGGGGATGCTTATACGTCTCCGTCGTATCTATAATTTTTGATTGTTTCATGCCAATATTCTACAACTTTCATATACTCTTGGCAACTTTTTATATTATTTTTGGGACTAACATATTGATCCAGTGCATAGTGCTAGTTCCTGTTTGTTGCATGTTTTTTGTTTCACAGAATATCCATATCAAACGGAGTCCAAACGCGATAAAAACTTACGGAGATTTTTTTTGGAATATACGTGATTTTTGGGAAAAAGAATCAACGCGAGACGATGCCCGAGGGGCCCACAAGCCCTAGGGGCACGCCCCCTACCCTGGGCGCGTCTGGGAGGCTTATGGCCACCTCATAGGGCAGTTGGTGCCCTTCTTTCGCCGCAAGAAAGCTAATATCTGGATAAAATCGTGTTAAAATTTCAGCCCAATCGGAGTTACGGATCTCCGGGAATTTAAGAAACGGTGAAAGGCCAGAATCTGGGAGCGCAGAAACAAAAGGAAATAGAGAGAGAGATCCAATCTCGGATGGGCTCCCGCCCCTCCGTCGCTATGGAGGCCAAAGACCAGAGGGGAAACTCTCCTCCCATCTAGGGGGAGGTCAAGGAAGAAGAAGAAGGAGGGGGCTCTCTCCCCCTCTCTCCCGGTGGCACCGGAACGCCGCCGGGGCCATCATCATGATGGTGATCTACACCAACAACTTTGCCGCCGTCATCACCAACTCTCTCCCCCTCTATGCAGCGGTGTAACACCCCTTCTCCCCGCTGTAATCTCTACTTAAACATGGTGCTCAACGCTATATATTATTTCCCAATGATGTATGGCTATCCTATGATGTTTGAGTAGATCCGTTTTGTCCTATGGGTTGATTGATGATCATGATTGGTTTGAGTTGTATGTTTTATTATTGGTGCTTTCCTATGGTGCTCTCCATATCGCGCAAGCGTGAGGGATCCCCGCTGTATGGTTTGCAATATGTTCATGATTTGCTTATGGTGGATGGCGTGAGTGACAGAAGCACAGACCCGAGTAAGTAGGTTGTTTGCGTATGGGAGTAAAGAGGACTTGATACTTAATGCTATGGTTGGGTTTTACCTTAATGATCTTTAGTAGTTGTGGATGCTTGCTAGAGTTCCAATCATAAGTGCATATGATCCAAGTAGAGAAAGTATGTTAGCTTATGCCTCTCCCTCATATAAAATTGCAATAATGATTACCGGTCTAGTTATCGATTGCCTAGGGACAAATAACTTTCTTGTGACAAAAAGCTCTCTACTAAAACTAACTTAGTTGTTTCTTTATCTAAACAGCCCCTATCTTTTATTTACGTGTTCTTTATTATCTTGCAAACCTATCCTACAACACCTACCAAGTACTTCTAGTTTCATATTTGTTCTAGGTAAAGCAAACGTTAAGCGTGCGTAGAGTTCTATCGGTGGTCGATAGAACTTGAAGGGAATATAAATTCTACCTTTAGCTCCTTGTTGGGTTCAACACTCTTATTTATCGAGAAAGGCTACAACTGATCCCCTATACTTGTGCGTAGAGTTGTATCGGCGCCAGAAAAGAGTCTTGATGACCCACAAGTATAGGGGATCAATCGTAGTCCTTTCGATAAGTAAGAGTGTCGAACCCAACGAGGAGCAAAAGGAAATGACAAGTGGTTTTCAGCAAGGTATTTTCTGCAAGGCACTGAAATAGTCGGTAACAGGTAGTTTGGTAGCAAGATAATTTGTAACGGACAAGTAATAGTAATGGTAAATAAAGTGCAGCAAGGTAGCCCAATCCTTTTGTGGCAAAGGACAGGCCAAAACGGTCTCTTATAATAAGCAAAGTGTTCTTGAGGGCACACGGGAATTTCATCTAGTCACTTTCATTATGTTGGTTTGATTTGCATTCGCTACTTTGATAATTTGATATGTGGGTGGACCGGTGCTTGGGTGATGTTCTTAGGCCCAAATATGGTTTAAGCTTCTTTCACTCTAGCAACCCATCATCTAATAACTACTCCACAATGCATTCCCTTAGGCCCAAATATGGTGAAGTGCCATGTAGTCGACGTTCACATGACACCACTAAGGGAATCACAACATACATATCATCAAAATATCGAACACATATCAAGTTCAAATGATTACTTGCAACATGACTTCTCCCGTGACCTCAAGAACTAAAGTAACTACTCACAAATGATATTCATGCTCAAGATCAGAGGGGTATTAAATAGCATAATGGATCTGAACATATAATCTTCCACCAAATAAACCATATAGTAATCAACTACAAGATCTAATAAACACTACTAGTCACCCACAAGTACCAATCTAAAGTTCTGGTACAAAGATTGAATGCAAGAGATGAACTAGGGTTTGAGAGGAGATGGTGCTGTTGAAGATGTTCATGGATATTGCCCTCCCAAAGTTAGAGGGCTGTTGGTGATGACGATGGCTTTGATTTCCCCCTCCGGGAGGGAAGTTCCCCCGGCAGAATCGCTCCACTGGAGGGCAAAAGTGCTCCTGCCCAAGTTCCGCCTCGAGACGGCAGCATTCTGTCCTGAAAGTCCTCTCCTTCTTTTTTCTAGGTCAAAATGACTTATATACCAGAAGATGGGCACCGGAGGTGGGTTGGGCTGAGCACAACCCACCAGGGCGCGTCTGGGGGGCCTAGCACGCCCTGGTGTATTGTGCTCACCAGGTGGCCCCTCTCCGATAGTTATTTGCTCCTGTATTTTTCATATATTCCAAAATAATTCTCCCTGAAGTTTCAACTTATTTGGAGTTGTGCAGAATAGGTAACTCTGATGTTGCTTTTTCAGGTCCAGAATTCCAGCTGTCGGCATTCTCCCTCTTTGTGTAAACCTTGCATATTATGAGAGAAAAGGCATTAGAATTACTCCATAATGCTTTATTATGCATAGAAACATTGTAAATAACAGTACGAAATCATGATGCAAAATGGACGTATCATATACCACGCCACCAATCCGAGTCCACATATACCACTGCCTGTCCATCACCAATCCGAGTCCATCCCATATTCGGTTTGCTTTTGAGATCCATCTGTAGTCATATTCATCTTTCCTTGTCTGAGTAGGTTTCGGATTCCATCAATCTTTTGTCGTCCGTAGAAGAGGTTGGTTTCCAGAAAAAAAAATAGTCCGGAAACCACCCTCCGTTTAGGCCCAAAATTTTCCGAAAATGCACTTGTCAAAAAAAATCTGGCTATCCTATTTTTAGGTGTTTTCGAGCGTTTTGAGAGAGACGCCATTATAGAAAGTTTTTTTTTGAGCAGTTTCTAAATTTTGGTCCGGGCAGTCGAAAAAAAATAGTTGCAATGCCTATCCTGTTATCTTGACTTGGGAAGAGTTTTGAGACACTCGCATTATAGTGATTTTTGGCAAAAAAAAACATGGAAAAAAATTCAGAGTGTGCTTTTCCCTTGTTTTCGTGCAGAGTCGTGACTTTGTTAGTGTTCTAGGCTCGCGTCTCTAGCACGGTCTAGCCTAGGACCAGCACAGTACCGTCGTTGAGCGTTTATTCAACTTTGCATCTCTGAATTGATTATTGCTGACCTTTTTGCTATCATATTATAAGCCATCCCAGCTCCACATACATCTACGTCATGCGTTTGACTCTCTCTGGTAATCGCTCTATCCAAGCTTTGAGAGTTTTGACTACAACGGTTGCTGATCCCCGCCTGCTGCTGGGCAAGAACTGGTAAGAATTTGAGATTTGCTTGACGGATTTGTGATACCCCACCACCACCACTTTCTAGTAGTCTTTAGGATCATATTCTTGCGTGTTTCTATTGCTACTAACCATGACAGGATCACAAGCGCAAAATCTGGACTGGGAGAATAGGACAAAGAAGGAACTACATGATAAATTTCAACAAATGTTGGGTGAATAGGTGCAAGACGTGATGCCCAGCTTTGGAAAGGCGCTGGAGAGGATTGATGACATTGAGAAGACAATTGACACCAAGTTGGACGCCAAGTTCGATGAAGTACTCGCGCGTCTCCCACAACCACCAGCCGCCTCTTCTGCATCATTGCAGCAACATCAACAACCACCTCCACATCGCGATCCAGCAGGATGAGCGAAGCGTGTTCCTCTCGAGCCAGGACAAACTTCTGGTGCCGCTGCTACTGCTATTGATGCTTCTGTAGCTCCTGCTCCTACCACAGAGGAGGAGGACTATTACGAGGATGAGGTTGATCAAAATCAGAACTACATGCAACCACCAGCACCACCACCACCAGGTCATCCTCATGCATATAATCACAACGGTAGGGCTACACCACCACCTTAGGTACGAGATTATGACCATATTCCTAAACTAAAATTGAATATTCCATCGTTTGAGGGTAGATACATTCCTAATGTCTATCTTACTTGGGAGTTAGAAACTGAACAACTTTCACATGCTTACAATATCCTGAGGATAGACGTGTTGCTGTTGTTGTTTGTGAATTCATTAGTTTTGCTTCTGTTTGGTGGTCTGAACATTGTAGATTATATCATGATAATATCCCTACTACTTGGGCTGCTTTGAAAATTGCTATGCGTACTCGTTGGGTTCCACCATATTATCAACGTGAATTACTTCAAAAACTGCGGCGTTTGAGACAAGGAAATTTTTTTGTGGAGGAGTATTATCAGGAATTACAAACTGGCATGATTAGATGTGGTATTGTTGAGGATAATGAGGCTATGCTCGCATGTTTTATGGGTGGATTAAATAGAGAGATTCAGACCATTTTAGAGTATAAGGAGTATAACAATATCACTGTTTATTCCATCTTGCTTGCAAAGCTGAATGTGAAATGCAGGATCGACAGGCATTGGCACGAACTAACTTTTCTGCAGGTCGACCTTCATCATGGACCCCACGTGCATCCTCTACTTCCACACATTCTGCTGCACCGGCACCTCCGTCAGCTGCCACCTCCAACCGTGATACAAGAAAGCAGGCACAACCACCACTATCTGCCAAGAGCACACCTTGTGGGCCTGCACAGAGCTCTTCTTCATCCATGACATCAACAGGGCAAACACATGATATTATTTGTCGTCGTTGCAAGGGTGGAGGTCATTATGCGAGAGAATGCCCATCTAAGCGTGTGATGATTGCTACTGAGGATGGTGGGTATGAGTCCGCTAGTGACTATGATGAGGAGACTTTGGCTCTTATTACAAGTGAAGAACACGGTGGAGATGATTCTGAACAAGAGACGCAATACATGGCTGCTGAAGATGCTGACATGTATGAAAGTTTAGTTGCTCAACGTGTTTTGAGTGTGCAGGTCACGCAAGCTAAGCAAAATCAGAGGCACAATTTGTTCCATACAAAGGGAGTTGTGAAGGAACGTTCTGTTCACGTCATCATAGATGGAGGGAGCTGCAGCAACTTGGCTAGCATGGAGATGGTGGACAAGTTGTCTCTCATCACAAGACCACATCAACATCCTTACTACATCCAATGGTTCAACAATAGCGGAAAGGTTAAGGTAACACGTACTGTTCGTGTGCATTTTAGTATCGCTACATGTGCTGATTATGTTGATTGTGATGTGGTACCTATGCAAGCATGTTCCTTATTACCTGGTAGACCATGGAAATTCGATAAAAAATCTGTACACCATGGTAGAAACAATCAGTATACTCTTGTTCATAAGGATAAACATATTACTTTGCTTCCTATGACTCCTGATTCCATTTTGAAAGATGATATTAATCGAGCTAGTAAATCAAAATAAGAGTGAAAATCAGATAGTGGCAAAAGAATTTGAGCAACAAATGAAACCTAATAATAAACCATCTAGTGTTTCTTCTGAAATTAAACTGAAAAGTGGATGTTTACTTGCCACCAAGTCTGATATTGATGATCTAGATTGCAGCAAATCTGTTTGCTATGCTTTTGTGTGCAAAGAGGCATTATTTTCATTCGAGGACATGCCTTCCTCTTTGCCTCCTGCTGTCACTAACATTTTGCAGGAGTTTGCTGACGTCTTTCCACAAGGCGTGCCACCAGGATTACCACCTATTCGAGGGATTGAGCATCAGATTGACTTAATTCTCGGTGCATCGCTACCCAACCATGCACCATACCGTACCAATCCAGAGGAGACGAAGGAGATTATGCGTCAAGTACAGGAGCTACTCGACAAAGGTTATATACGCGAATCCCTTAGTCCTTGTGTTGTTCCTATTATTCTAGTGCCGAAAAAGGATGGTACATCGCGTATGTGTGTTGATTGTAGAGGCATTAATAATATTACTATTCGTTATCGTCATCCTATTCCTAGGCTAGATGATATGCTTGATGAATTAAGTGGCTCTACTATTTTCTCCAAAGTTGATTTGCGTAGTGGATACCATCAAATTCGTATGAAATTGGGTGATGAATGGAAAACAACATTTAAAACTAAGTTTGGATTATATGAGTGGTTAGTCATGCCTTTTGAGTTAACTAATGCACCTAGTACTTTCATGAGATTAATGAACGAAGTTTTACGTGCTTTCATTGGACGATTTGTGGTAGTGTATTTTGATGATATACTGATTTATAGCAGATCTTTGGAGGAACATTTGGAACATTTATGTGTTGTTTTTATTGCTCTACGCGATGCACATTTGTTTGGTAACCTCGGGAAGTGCACCTTTTGCACTGACCGAGTGTCTTTTCTTGGCTATGTTGTTACTCCACAGGGAATTGAAGTTGATAAAACCAAGATTGAAGCTATTGAGAGTTGGCCGCAGCCCAAAACGGTCACACAAGTGAGGAGTTTTCTTGGACTCGCTGGTTTCTATAGGCGTTTTGTGAGAGATTTCAGCACCATTGATGCACCTCTCATTGAGCTTACAAAGAAGGATGTGTCTTTTGTTTGGGGTGCCGCACAGGAAGAAGCCTCACGGTAATGAAAGATAAGTTGACACATGCTCCATTACTCCAACTTCTTGATTTTAATAAGACTTTTGAGCTTGAATGTGATGCTAGTGGAATTGGATTAGGAGGTGTGTTATTACAAGATGGTAAACCCGTTGCATACTTTTCTGAAAAATTGAGTGGGCCTAGTCTGAATTATTCTACTTATGATAAGGAATTATATGCTCTTGTTCGGACTTTGGAAACATGGCAACATTATTTATGGCCCAAAGAATTTGTTATACATTCTGATCATGAATCTTTGAAGCTCATTAAAAGTCAAGCAAAATTGAACCGTAGACATGCTAAATGGGTTGAATTCATTGAGACTTACCCTTATGTCATTAAACACAAGAAGGGCAAAGAAAATGTTATTGCTGATGCATTGTCTCGTCGTTATACTATGCTTTCACAACTTGACTTTAAAATATTTGGTTTGGAGACCATCAAAGATCAATATGTGCATGATGTTGAATTTAAAGATGTGCTGCAGAATTGTAAAGAAGGGAGAACATGGAACAAGTTCGTCATTAATGATGGATTTGTGTTCCGTGCTAACAAGCTATGCATTCCAGCTAGCTCCGTTCATCTTTTGTTGTTATATGAGGTGCATGGAGGAGGATTAATGGGACACTTTGGCATGAAGAATATGGAGGGCGTACTTGCTACACATTTCTTTTGGCCAAAGATGAGACGGGATGTTGAGCGTTTTGTTGCTCGCTGCACTACATGTCAAAAAGCTAAGTCATGACTCAATCCTCATGGTTTATATATGCCTTTGCCTGTACCTAGTGTTCCGTGGGAGGATATATCTATGGATTTTGTTTTAGGATTACCTCGAACAAAGAAGGGGAGGGATATCATATTTGTTGTCGTGGATAGATTTTCGAAAATGGCACACTTCATACCATGTCATAAAAGCGATGATGCTGCTAATGTTGCTGATTTGTTCTTTCGTGAAATTATTCGCTTGCATGGTGTGCCAAATACTATTGTTTCAGATCATGATACTAAATTTCTTAGCCACTTCTGGAGATGTTTATGGGCTAAGTTGGGGACTAAACTGCTTTTTAGTACTACTTATCACCCCCAAACTGATGGACAAACTGAAGTATTCAATAGAACTTTGTCTACTATGCTTAGGGCTGTTTTGAAGAATAACCGTAAAATGTGGGGAGAATGCTTCCCTCATATTGAATTTTCTTATAATCGTTCGCTGCATTCTACTATTAAGATGTGTCCTTTTGAAGTTGTGTATGGTTTCCTACCTCGTGCACCCATTGATTTGTTGCCTCTTCCATCTTCGGAGAAGGTAAATTTTGATGCTAAACAACGTGTTGAATTGATCTTTAAAATGCATGAGTTAACTAAGGAGAACATTGAGCGTATGAATGCTAAATATAAACTTGCTGGAGATAAGGGTAGAAAACGTCTTGTCTTTGCACCTGGAGATCTTGTTTGGTTACATTTGCGTAAGGATAGGTTTCCTGATTTGCACAAATCAAAGCTAATGCCACGTGCCGATGGTCCTTTTAAGGTGTTAGAGAAAATAAATGATAATGCATATAAAGTTGAGCTGCCTGCAGATTTTGGGGTTAGTCCCACTTTTAACATTGCAGATTTGAAGCCTTATTTGGGTGAGCAAGATGAGCTTCCGTCGAGGACGACTTCATTTCAAGAAGGGGAGGATGATGAGGACATCAATGCCATTGTTATACTCACTGCCCCTGCTGCTATACATACTGGACCAATCACTAGAGCTCGCGCACGCCAATTGAATTACCAGGTACTTTCGTTTCTTGGTAACAATTCTAATGTTCATGAGAATATGATGCTGCCTAAATTGGATACATTTGTGTTGATTACTAATGAAGGGCCTATAATGGATAAGAGGAATGAACACTGGAGCAGAAACAAGCATGGAGATGAAGGCGCGCGCGAAGGGAACCTGAACGACGTTTCTAGTGCAGATTTCAGTGCTTTGAAGCCTCCTTGATGACATACAAGGACATGGACAAAATATACAAGATGTCCTTTCATAAATTTCGTCCATAGTTTATAACAGGTGCTGCGCCACCTTATTTTTGGGCCAAGCCCATGTAATTTTGAAATACTTGAGTATAGGCTCTTTTTAGAGTTTGTATGTGTGGGGAAACAAGAGTTAGGGTTGGTTTTGGACCCCTCCTCCAAGGGGTCATGAAATTCCCCTCACTTCCTCCATATATACAACCCTTAGGGCGTCGTTTTGACTTTGGGTTTTGTTTAGATTAAAAGTTCGCCATAGCTGCAACTTCGCGTACTTCGTTTGTGTTCAACGACCAGACCAAGATGTCACATAACCCCACTTTCATCAATAAAGCTTTCCTCTTATAATTGTAATATCCAGATTGCAATCTCAGTTTCTTTCTTGTTCTTCGTTTGCTCGCAGGAAATAGACCCTCGCGGTCAGGTTGATTGTGCTCCGGCGTGGTCAATAACCCTCGGAAGTTGGTTTAGCGATTGCTAAGGCGCAATGTCTCGCATGTTTGTTAGTTAGATCATCAAAGTCGACTCCCATAGAAAAAGATCACTATCTCATCAAAACATCGGGACACCTTCGCTTCTATCAATTACTCCACACATCGACCGCTATCCAGCATGCATCTAGTGTATTAAGTTCATGGAAAAATGGAGTAATGCTTTAAGCAAGATGACATGATGTAGACAAGATAAACTCGCATATGAAATAAATCCCATCTTTTTACCCTTAATAGCAATGATACATGCGTGTCATTTCTCTTTCTATCATTGAGATTGAGCAGCGCAGGATCGAACCCATCACAAAGCACTTCTTCCCATGGCAAGATAAATCAATCTAGTTGGCCAAACCAAACCAATAAATCGTAGAAGAAATACGAGGCTATAACAATCATGCATAAAAGAGTTCAGAGAAAACTCAAATAATATTCATGGATAGATCTGATCATAAACTCACAATTCATCGGATCCCAACAAACACACCTCAAAAAGTCATTACATCAAATAGATCTCCAAGAACATCAAGGTGAACGTTGTATTGAACATCAAAAGGAGAGAAGAAGCCATCTAGCTACTAACTACGTACCCGTAGGTCTATGGTAAACTACTCACGCATCATCAGAGGGGTAACAAGGATGATGAAGAACCCCTCCGTGATCGTTGCCCCCTCCGGTAGAGTGCCGGAAAAAGCCTCTAGATTGGATCTCGTGGTTCTGGAACTTGCGGCGGCGGAAAAAGTTTTTCGTCGACTCCCCTGAGGGTTTTGGGATTTTAGAGTATTTTTAGAGGCGGAGGTAGGTCAAACGGAGCCACGTGGGCCCCACTACCCACCAGGGCGTTCTAGAGGCCCCTGGCACGCCCTGGTGCCTAGTGGGCCACTGGCCTATCTTCTCGTGGCCTCCATAAGGTTACAGGGTCTCTTCTTGCCAGAAAAAAATCTCCAAAAAGTTTCGTGGCATTTGGACTTCGTTTGGTATTGATATTCTGCAAAGTAAAAAACAAGCAAAAAACAACATCTGGCACTGGGCACTAAGTTAATAGGTTAGTCCCAAAAAATGATATAAAGTTGCTAGTAAATGTATATGAAACATCCAAGATTGATAATATAATAGCATGGAACAATCAAAAATTATAGATACATTGGAGACGTATCATATTTGTATTTGTTAAATGCTAAGGATGAGGCTCTATACTACTTTAAAATCTACAAGGCATAAGGTGAGAACCAACTTGAGAAGAAAATAAAACGAGTTCGGTCTGATCGTGTTGGAGAGTACTTTTCTAATGAGTTTGATTTATTCTGTGCGGGACATGGTATTATTCATGAGAGGACGCATCCCTATTCACCCCAGTCAAATAGGGTTGCCGAATGGAAAAACCGTACTCTAAAAGATTTGGCTACACCATGTTAGATACATCCGGTTTATCCAAGGCATGGTGGGGGAGCCTATATTGACACCGTGCCATGTCCTGGATAGAGTTCCCATGAAGGATAGTGAAATCACTCCCTATGAGCAGCGGGAGAAGAAAAGAACTACACTGTCTTACTTGCACACCTGGGGGTGCTTGGCGAAAGTCAACGTGCTGATAACCAAAAAACATAAGTTGGGACCAAAGATTGTGGACTGCTTTTTTCTGGGCTATACCAAGCATAGTGTTGGCTATAGATTTCTAGTGGTGAAATCTGATGTACATGACGTGAAGGTTGGTACGATCATGGAGTCTAAAGACGCTACATTCTGTGAGGATATTTTCCCCATGGGAGATATGCAAATCACTTCTAGACATGAATCAGATGATACTCTTGAACTTGCCATTCCGATGGAATATTATGAGCACAAATGTGATGAAACTTCCACGAAGGATGATGAGGAAGCTCCTATTAGGAGCAAGAGACAGAGGACCTCAAAGTCCTTTGGTGATGATTTCCTCGTGTACCACATGGATGACACTTCCATTTCAGAGTTTACGCATCGCCAGATGCTGACTACTGGAAGGATGCAATCTGTAGCGAGATGTATTCCATCTTGGCTAACGGGACATGGGATATCACTGATCGTCCTTATGGTTACCAACCATTGGGATGTAAGTGGATGTTCAAAGGGAAGCTTAGGCCTGATGGTACTGTTGAGAAGTCCAAGGCTAGGCTTGTGGCCAAGGGTTATACCCAGAAAGAAGAAGAAGAAGATTTATTCGATGCTTACTCACCTGTGGCTAGACTGATAACCATTCGAGTGCTATTCTCATTGGCTGCCTCGCATGGTGTTCTTGTTCATCAGATGTACATTGATACTTCTCCAACATATCTATAATTTATGAAGTATTCATGCTATATTTACATGAGTTTTATGTGGTTTTGGTGCACTTTTATATTATTTTTATGGACTAACTTATTGATCCAGTGCCTAATGCCAGTTCTTGTTTTTTGCATGTTTTTTGTTTCGCAGAATTACCATACCAAATGAACTCCAAATGTGATAAAAATTTATGGAGATTTATTTTGGAATATATGTGATTTTGGGGAGGAAGAATCAACACAAGACGGTGCTCGAGGGCCACATGAGGCACCAGGGCGCCCCACCCCCCTGGGCGCGCCCTGGTGGCTGGTGGGCACTTTGTAGGTCGGTTGATGCCCTTATTTCGCCGCAAGAAAGAGAATATTCGAAGAAAATCCCCTCAAAATTTTAGCCCAATCGGAGTTACGGATCTCCGAGAATTTAAGAAACGGTTTTCGGCTAGAAATGGAGTCGCAGAAACAGAAGGGAACTGGGGGAGACATCCAATCTCGGAGGGGCTCCCGCCCCTCCGGGCACCATGGAGGCCAAGGACCAGAGGGAGAACCTCTCCCCATCTAGGGGGGAGTCCATGGAGGAGCAAGCTGGAGGAGCCTCTCTTCCCCTATCTCTCGGTGGCGCCGGAGTGCCGCCGGGGGAACCATAGCCGCGGTGATCATCTTCATCAACATCACCGTCTTCATCATCTCCCTCATCTCTTTTCAGCGGTCCACTCTCCTGCACCCCTCTATAATCCCCTACTTGAACATGGTGCTTTATGCCGCATATTATTATCCAATGATGTGTTGCCATCCTATGATGTTTGAGTAGATTTCTTTTGTTCTTTGTGTTGATTAATGATCTTGATTGGTTTGAGTTGTATGTTTTATTTTGGTGTTGTCCTATGGTGCCTTCCGTGCCGCGCACACATGAAGGATTCCCACTGTAGGGTGTTGCAATACATTCATGATTCGCTTATAGTGGGCGGCTGGAGTGACAGAAGCTTACACCCGAGTAAGGGGGTTGTTGCGTATGGGAGTAAAGTGGACTTGATACTTAATGCTATGTTGGGTTTACCTTAATGATTTATAGTAGTTGCAGATGCTTGCTAGAGGTCCAATCATAAGTTCATATGATCCAAGTATGAAAAGTATGTTAGCTCATGCCTCTTCCTCATATAAAATTGCAATAAAGATTATCGATCTTGTTAACAATTGCCTAGGACAATTCCGCACACCGATCCATCATTATTCCACAATCGCTATTTGTAATATACTGTAATATATTCTAACTTTATGTTCACAGCACCTATTTTTATATTTTAGTTCTCCAATATCATGCAAAGCTATCCTCTTTATACCCACAACATAGTTTTATTTCTCGTTTCTAGATGAAAGCAAACGCTCGGTGTACGTAGAGTCGTATCAGTGGCAGATAGGACTCGAGAGAATATTGTTCTTACCTTTGGCTCCTTGTGGGTTAGACACTCCATACTTATCACTTCCATCTTTGGAAATTGCTACGATGATTCCTTGCACTTGGGGATTATCAAGCTCTTTTCTGGCGCCGTTGCCGGGGAGCAATAGCGTGGGGTTAATATTTTCGTGTATGCTTTTTTGCTTTCTTCACTAAGTACATTTTTTCCTTTTGTTTTTGCTTTCTTGTTTTCTTTCTTTAGTTGTGGGTGAAACAAACAAAAAAAATAAAAAAATGCAAAATACAAAAAAATTACTTGCCTCTTATGCCTAGCTTAATGGCTTTAAAGAAAGCGCTGCCTGGGAGACAACCCGGAAGTTTTATGGAGTGTTTTTCTTCTTTTGTGTAATATAAACTTTACTATGTGTGCCATTTAAATATTTAAAAACAAAAAAATATAGAGGGGGACCTATAAACTTTTTTCAAAAAGAGAAGTGATTGGAAGGATATGCATTGGAGAAGTGAGGGTCGACTTTTGTCACAGCCCTAGAATTTGTCTGCAAATAGTTGCATCTGCATCTATGCATCATGTTTAAATTTTTGAAACCTAAAATGGGGATGTTCAAACCCTAGCACCAAAATAACCCAACTAGGTTCAAGTTAAAAATATTTTCAATGAACCCAAAATGCCTTCAGAAAAGTCCATCATTTTTTAAATGGGTGAAAACCTCTGACAAAAATGGTGCACATTTTTCCTAGGTCATTTATGGATTTTTGGATTAAATCATAAGTATTTGAATTGGGGCTTTTAAATGCAATATACATTTTCAACAGCTCCAATAATTCTGAAACTTTTGCTGGGGCTCTGGAATTATTCAGTTAGCATCCAAAAATATTTTCAGAATTTACTAAAATGGTTTAGTATTATTACTAAATCAAAACAGAGCAAAATAAAGAGAAAACAGAAAAAAAATAGGAAAGAGAGAGAGAGAAGGACTTACCTGGCGCAGCCCACCTAGTGGCCTAGCTGGCTGGCCCAGCCAGCTCCCCGCCTGTCGCCTTCCTCCTCGCGCCAGTAGGCAAGAGCGCGTGGCCGACGCGCGCGAGCACGCGCCCGACCACCTCCTGCCTGCTTGCTCGCTACTAGAGTCAGCCGCGAGCGCCACACAACCCCCTCTGCCTCTCCCCTCTCTCCCTGGACCCCCTCCCTTCCTCTTCTCTCTCCCTGCAGCACCATCGAACACGCCCATCGCCACCGCTCACCGCAGCCATGGCCACCGTCTCTCCCTCGCCCGTTGGAGCCGTCCACGAGCTCCGCAACCTTATGACTGATCTCCTCACCAAGCCACGCGACTGAACGCGCCCTGCAGCGACTCCCCTGACCTCGTCTTCAAGCTTCGGCCGCCGAGAACGCCGGCGACCGTGCGCCCTCTCCGACGCCTCCCCAAGCCCACTGCGATGCCTCTGCAACCTTCGTGAGCATCTACACCATCTCCCCCTTTCCCCCGCACCTATTTCATTCCCTAGCCGCGGCTGCCTCCAAGCCCGAGAGCTCATCGCCGCCAGCCATGTCGCCGCCGTCGATTTAGCCGCTGAGGCTCGAGACCGAGCGCGCCACCATGTTCAGTGCGTCACCAGGAGGCCGTAGCACCCAACCGCTTGTCCTTCCATGCTCTGTAACGCCGGTTCGACCAAGCCCCACACTCCGGCCGCTGCTGGCCTCGTCGCCGCCGTGGACTCCGGCCACCCCAGCACACGATGCGTGCATCACTCGATGCGTGAGATCACCAACACCACGTAGGTGCTCCCCACAGTCATTTTGGCCGCCGGAGGAGCGAACCCGAACCCTCCGCCGCATCTGTCATCGCCGGCATCGAGCCACCAGCGGGTTTAACCCAGTTGACCTGGGGTTTGACTCCCCTGGGTCTATGACAGGTGGGGCCAGCCCCTGTTAATCACTAGTTTAGTTTAGTTTTAGAACTTATTTAAAATTGTGCCTATGACATGCGGGACCCAGACGTCAGGTTTGACCTGGCACGGTCTATTGACCCGCTGACATCACGCTGAGACACTAGGATCTGGACGTAAAAATGGATCCCGAGGCACTTTAAAATGACGCCACTGTGCCTGCGGTCCAATGATCAAACTATGTTTGTGTCGGATCTTATCCATGCTGCAACTAGGCCGTGGAATATGGAGGTGGTCAGAGAACATATGTATGAGATGGACGCCGAAGCGCAATGCTGGCGCGGTAAAGAATTTTCTGGATTTTACTTAATAAAAATAATCTAGGAAATTTCAGAAAATGTTATAAACTTCAAAAATTCATAGAAATTCAACCGTAACTCCAAATGAAATAATTTATATATGAAAAATTATCAGAAAAATATGAATAATCTGTGTATGGCATTGTCATGCATGTTTGAAGAATTTAAGGTTGCTGTATATGACAATTTGATTAAATGGCATTTGAAATGCCACATACGGAGTTTGATTTTGAACCTTGAGTTCAAACCAACTTCATTTAACTTGTTGCTAGTTGCATTAGCTCAATCAACAGCATATTGCCATGTCATGATCATGCATCATATTGTTGCATTGCATTGATTGTGTTCCCTCTTGTTTGCCGGTGTTTGCTCCCTCTCAGTAGACGTTGTTCCGACATTGAGATCGATGACACTGATGAAGACCCAATACTATCTTCAGAAGTTCCAGGCAAGCAACCCCCCTTTGAGCATTCTGATACAATCCCACTCTCTCACTCTTGCTCTCTTTTACTGCATGAGGACAACAACGATTCAACTGTTACATGTTGTGGTAGTTGAACCCATTCCTCTGCATGACCTGTCTTTGCCACGGTAAATAGTTAAAACCCACTAGCATGAGTAGGAGTTGTTTGAGCCATGGTGTGTCTACTCATTCATGCTTGCTTGTTATGCCTGCTATGCTTAGTTGTGTCAGGTCTGATTCATCTGGGATGGATTGGGATGGTGGTGAACATGTCCTACTGTTGAAAGCTAAGTGTGTGAACATGATTTGGTAAAGGTAGCAATGAGAGGCCATGTAGGAGTACATGGTGGGTTGTCTCATTGAAACCATCCTCAGGAACTGAGTTCTGTGTTTGTGATCCAAGACAGTTACTACCACACATTGGTCTCCGGGCACTCCAAGCTCTCTCGACTTATTAATCGCCTTGTCCTCTGTCTAGGAGTTACAAGTAGTTTTTGGTGTTTGTAGTAGGCTGGAGGCCGTGCGCAGCGCTGACCTTAGGGGTGGGTTGTGATGCGGCAGGCAAGTGGCACGGTGTACCGAGGCACCCATTTGGTGGGCTCGGGAACCCTGCACACATCATTTGGGGCCGTAGTGGAAACCTCGGCCAGACTTCATTGCGGATGGAACCCGAATAGGTGATAAACCTGGACTAGAGACTTGTGTGGTTAGTCAGGTCATGGCTGACACCCTCGCTGGGCTTCCGCTTGAAGGTTGCCGAGTACATGTCGTGTAAACGGTGGTAAGTGGTGAGAGCGTATGTGAAGAAGTACACCCCTGCAAGGTTATTAAGGATCTATTCGAATAGTCGTGCCCTCAGTTATGGACTACTTGGAAAGCTTACATTGTTCATAGATAACTGGAAGTGGATACTCTAAAATGCGCAAGATAAGTGTGAGTGCTATGGATGGCCTTCTCGTATGGAGACGGGAGCGGATCCATAGTGGTGTGTTGATATGGTGAATATGTGGACTCGCGTGCGCTTTCTCACCCCCAAAGAAGTTACTGGTAGTCGTAGTACATGATAGCCACTCAGTCAAAGCTGGCTTGATGTAGTTAAACTCCATAATCCCTTTACTGATACTGATGCATATGTAGCTAGATCTGATGTAAGTCTTGCTGAGTACATTTGTACTCATGTTTGCTTAATTTATGTTTTTGCAGAGGAGACTTCAGTCTCACTAGTAGTTCCACGTGGGCTTCGACGATTAGCTTGGGAATCCCAGACAGAGGTCTGGTTCCTTTGGAGGGTCTAGTAGATAGTCAGGCTTGTCAGCCTTCTTCTTTGGTAGTTGTCTATACTCAGACATGGTTCTGCTTCCGCTTGTTGCTTGTATGACTTTGTATGTTGGGTCATGCGACCCATGTTTGTAATATCATACTATGTATGGCTCTTCGGAGCCTTTCAAATAAATACTTTGAGTCATAGAGTTTTGTTCTGATGCCATGTTGTATTTACACATATTGAGCATATTGTGTGTATATTATTGAAATGCTTGGTATGTGTGGGATTTGACAACTAGTTGTTTATTCTTGGTAGCCTTCCTTACAGGGAAATGCCTCCTAGTGCTTCCATCCGGAACACATGGATTAACCGGCATGTGTCCTTCTTTGCTCCTGTGTCTGTCCCTATGGGGAAATGTCACGCGGTGTTTAGCGGAGTCCTGATAGCTTGCTACAGGCCAGTTACACTCGTTGCTGACCGACACGTGCATTGCTGGGTCATGTATGCCTGTCCCTGTAAGTTTGTGCCACCTTGGGTTTACAACTAGACATGTCGGCCCGGGTTCTCTGTCATATGGATGCTAGCGGCACAATCATATACGTGAGCCAAAAGGCGCAAACGGTCCCAGCCTAGGTAAGGCTGCAGCCATGGGGATACCGTGGGTGAGGCCGCAAAGTGATATGATGTGTTACATGCTAGATCGGTGCGACTTAGGATCGGGGTCCTGACAACTTTGAACACTTGTGTTCATGCTCATGGAAACAATGTAGACTTTTTCATGGAAGTTTCTCATGAAAATAATTATCCCCTTGTATATACCACTGTACCATAAGAATAATGTGCCAAGATTTACCTTTAGGATGTTTAAATTTCTTGTTTGGTGTGTGCAATGCCAAAACAGAAACTTTTTCTATAGTATTTGAATTTACATTTTTTACTGGAACGTGAAAAAATTCTGAAATTTTTACAAATTACTGCTATGCAATTTTTTTATTTTTTCCTATTTTTTAGAATTTTTTGAGTTACAGAAGTATATGTACCATCTGCATCTTTACAGACTGTCCTGTTTTCACAGATTGTTGTTATAGTTTCTTTATTTTCTTATGTTTGAAATCTTGTTGAGGCCCATTAAATTGGGAGCCATAGAATTGTGATAGCATAGAGTGGGTAATGTTTTATTATAATTATACAATAATGTTACAGCAGGACATGATGGGATTTGTTGTTATACGTACTAACCCCTCAAATAAAAAGTTTGGTTAAGTTTTGTGTGGATGAAGTGTTCGAAGATCGAGGAGGTATCAATATGACAAGAATAAAGAAATCAAAGAGTTCAAGCTTGGGGATTCCCAAGGCACCCCAAGTAAAATAATTCAAGGATACTCAAGCATCTAAGCTTGGGAATGCCCCGGAAGGCATCCCATGTTTCTTCTTCAACAATTATCGGTATACCTCGGTTTTTGTTTTGTTCACATGATATGCGTCTTTTGTGTTTATTTTTCCCTTTTCTTTTATGCACCATGATGGTATGAGATGGTCCTTGCTTGATTTGTAGAATGCTTCATGTGCTTCACTTAATTCTTTTGAGTATGGATTTACAGAATGCTTCATATGCTTCACTTATATAATTTGAGCTTGGATATTGGTGTCACAGCCCTAGAATTTTGCTTGTAGATAGTTGCATCTGCATCCAAGCATCATATTTAAATTCCTGGAATTTGAATTGAGAGAAGTGGAAGCCTCAAAATTTTAAATAAAGGGGCAAGACCGTGAAGATGAAATCAGTAAATCCAAAATGCCCCAGAAATAGTTCTGAGAATTTTGGCAAGAGTTATATATCAAACCAAAATTTTGGAACATTTTTAAGGAATTATTTGGGCTCTGATTTTAAATCAATATTGTATTTGGATTTGGTTTTATATTCTTAATATATGGAATATAATTTCAGATAACTCTGAAATAGTTTATGTGCCTTTGGATAATCCCATTGTGCAATATAAAAATATTCAGAGGAATGTTGTCACTGTTTTCAATTTGTTTGGAATTTAAAATAGTGGCAAAATGAATAAATAAAGGAAAATAGAACAAAAATTAAAACAGAGCAGAAAACCCACCTGGGCCACTTACCTGCAGTGGCAGCCCATTTACCTGGCACTCACCAGCCGACCTGCTACGTTGCTGGCGACTCAGCCCACCAGCGTCGCCACCGTCTCCCACGTCGCGCCAGAAGGACGCGAGGCGTGTGGTCGCCGCGCGCACGCACACGCCGGCTACCTCTTGCCTCCTTGCCTATCTCCTCATCGCCCTAAGGATGCCACACACACCCCGGCCCCCTCTCACTCCCCTCCGTCCCCATCCTCTCCCCTGGAACCCTCTCTCTCTCCCACCTGAGCATGCCCGTCACCACCGTCGCCGTCCACCGTGGCCACCGAGACCCCCTCGTCCAACCACCGTGTCCCCAAGCTCTGATGTCCCATGCTACCTCTCCTAGTTGACGTACGCAAGGCCATGAGCAGTAGAACATTGTTCCCACCGCCTTCATCGCTGCTTCTGTCCAGTGATCGCCGCGGTCGATTCGTCGTTGACGGTGCATCCCCGACCTCGCTCTCGCGCCTGTCGACCTCGCTGTGAGCTGCTGCTTCATCTACCCCTTCTCTCCTGCCCGCGCACACCCTCTAGCCATTGGGCCACCATGGCCGAAGCTCCCCGCCATCATGTTTGCTGCCGCCCTTGCTAGAGCTTGCGCTGGTCATGTCCGAGCATGGAGGCGAGATCCTCACATCACTAGGAGGCCAAAGAGCCCCTCCGTAAGCTTCCCCGTGCACCGCAGTGACTAAAACACCGAGGCCGAACTCCGGCCACCGCCCAAGTGTTCGCCGCCGGCGAACCAGACCACCCAGCACCTCCAGCTACTACCAAACGACGCGCCTCGCAGCACCGAGTCTGTAGAGCCCAGCCACGCGAGCTCTCGTCGTCGGAGATGGCCGGACAAGGAGCACCGCCGCGTTCTGCTTAGCACGGGTGGCTAATCGCCGATTAGGTGATGTGGTGGATTAGGTTAGCCACTAATCCTGTGATTAGTTTAACCCAGTGACATTGACAGTGGGCCCAGCCCTGTTAATCTTTTGATTAGGTTTATTTTAAAACCTATTAGTTAATTGAGTCTGACACGTGGGACCCAGTCATCAGATTTGACCCGAACATGCCTGTTGACTAGCTGACGTCAGCATGACCTAGTGCTGACGCGATAAAGCTTTCTGGAATTTAAATAAATCATAAAATGATTTATAATTCCATAAAATACTTAAAAGTTTAAAAAATCATAGAAAATAACCTATAACTCCAATAAAAATAATTTATATATGAAAATTTATCAGAAAAATATGAAGAATCTGTTTATGGCATTTTCATGCATGTTCGAACAACTTAAAGTTGTTGTATATGAAAATTTGAATAAATGGCATTTGAAATGTCTTATGTGGAGTTTGAATTTGAATCTTCTATTCAAACCAACTCCATTTAAATTGTTACTAGCTGCATTAGCCCAAATCACAGCATATTGCTATGTCATGATCATGCATCATAATGTTGCATTGCATTGATTGTGTTCCTTCTTGTTTACCGGTGGTTGTTCCCTCTTGGTAGACGTTGTTCTGACGATGTGATCGTTGACACTGATGAAGTGCAGTTTCATCTTCAGAAGTGCCAGGCAAGCAAACCTCCTTTGAGCATTCCGATACAATCCCACTCTCTCGCTCTTGCTCTCTTTTACTGCATTAGGACAACAACGATTCAACTGTTACACGTTGCGGTAGCTGAACCCATTCCTCTGCATGACCTGTCTTTGCCACAGTAAATAGTTGAAACCCACTAGCATGAGTAGAAGTTGTTTGAGCCATGATGTGCCTACTCATTCATCCTTGCTCGTTATGCCTGCTATGCTTAGAGTTGTGTCAGGTCTGATTCATCTGGGATGGATTGGAATGGTGGTGAACATGTCCTACGGTTGAGAGCTAAGTGTGCGAACATGATTTGATAAAGGTAGCGATGAGAGGCCATGTAGGAGTACATGGTGGGTTGTCTCATTGAAGCCGTCCTCAGGAACTGAGTTCTGTGTTTGTGATCCAAGATAATTACTACCACACATTGGGATCCTTAATTGACTCTCTCGACTTATTAATCGCCTTGATCTCTGTCCAGGAGTTGCAACTAGTTTCTGGTGTTTGTAGGATATGTGTTGGAGGCCATGCGTAGCGCTGAGCCTAGGGGTGGGCTATGATGCGGTAGATACACCGTGGCCCGGTGTACCGAGGCACCCGTTTGGTGGGCTCGGGAACCCTGCACACATCGTTTGGGGCCGTAGTGGAAACCTCGGCCGGACTTCCTTGCGGATGGAACCCGAATAGGCGATAAACCTGGACTAGAGACTTGTGTGGTTAGTCAGGTCATGGCCGACACCCTCGCTGGGCTTCTTCTTGAAGGTTGCCGAGTACATGTGGTGTAAACTGTGATAAGTGGTGAGAGCGTGTGTGAAGAAGTACACCCCTGCAGGGTAATATGATCTATTCGAATAGTCATGTCTGCGGATATGGACTACTTGGAAAGCTTATATGGTTCATAGATAACTGGAAGTGGACACTCTAAAATGCGCAAGATAAGCATGAGTGCTATGGATGGCCTTCTCGTAGGGAGACGGGAGTGGATCCATAGTGGTGTATTGATATGGTGAATATGTGGACTCGTGTGCGCGTTCTCACCTCAAAGACAATGCTGGTAGTCGTAGTACATGATAGCTACTGAGTCAAAGCTAGCTTGCTGCAGTTAAACTCCACCACCCCTTTTGTTGATACTGATGCATAAGTAGTTAGTTTTGATGTAAGTCTTGCTGAGTACATTTGTACCCACGTTTGCTTAATTTATGTCTATGCAGAGGAGACTTTGATCTCACTAGTAGTTTCATGTGGGCTTCAACGATTAGCTTGGGAATCCCAGACATAGGTCTGGTTCCTATGGAGGGTCTGGTAGATAGTCAGGCTTTAGCCTTCTTTCTTTTCAGCTGTCTATACTGAGACAGGATAACTTCCCGCATGTGCTTGTTACTTGTATGACTTGAATGTTGGGCCATGAGACCCATGTTTGTAATATCATGATATGTATGACTCTTCGAAGCCTTTTAAATAAATACTCTGAGTCGTAGAGTTTTGTTGTGATGCCATGTTGTATTTACACATATCCAGCATATTGTGTGTATGTTATTGAAATGCTTGGTATGTGTGGGATCCCACACCTAGTTGTTTATTCTTGGTAGCCTTCCTTATGGGGAAATGTCTCCTAGTGCTTCCACTGAGCCATGGTAGTTCGCTACTTCTCCGGAATACATGGGTTGACCGGCATGTCTCCTTCTTTGCTCATGTGTCTGCCCCTTCGAGGAAATGTCACGCGGTGTTTGCCGGAGTCCTGATAGCTTGCTACAGCCTAGTTACACTCGCTGCTGACCGTGATGTCTACTACACAACTTGTTCTTGTAGACTCGTGTTGGGCCTCCAAGCGCAGAGTTTTGTAGGATAGTAGCAAATTTCCCTCACATGGATGACCTAAGGTTTATCAATTCGTGGGAAGCATAGGATGAAGATGGTCTCTCTCAAACAACCCTGCAACCAAATAACAAAGAGTCTCTTGTGTCCCCAACACACCAAATACAATGGTAATTTGTATAGGTGCACTAGTTCGACGAAGAGATGGTGATACAAGTGTAGTAATGATAGTAGATATTGATTTTTGTAATAGGAACAATAAAAAACAACAAGGTAGCAAGTAACAAAAGTGAGCACAAACGGTATTGCAATGCTTGAAAATGAGGCCTAGGGTTCGTACTTTCGCTAGTGCAATCTCTCAACAATGCTAATATAATTGGATCATATAACCGTCCCTCAACGTGCGATGAAGAATCACTCTGAAGTTCTTATCTAGCGGAGAACATAAGAAGAAATTGTTTGTAGGGTACGAAACCACCTCAAAGTTATCCTTTCCGATTAATCTATCCAAGAGTTCGTACTAAAATAACACCAAGTTATCCTTTCCGATCGATCTATCTAAGAGTTCGTACTAAAATAATACCATATGATACACATCAACCAACTCTAATGTCACCTAGATACTCCAATGTCACCACGAGTATCCGTGAGTTGATTATACGATATGCATTAAACAATTTCAGATTCATAATACTCAATCCAACATAAAGAACCTCAAAGAGTGCCCCAAGATTTCTACCGGAGAAACAAGGATGAAAACGTGCATCAACCCCTATGCATAGATTACCCCAATGTCATCTTGGGAATCCACGAGTTGAGTGCCAAAACATATATCAAGTGAATCAATATGATACCCTATTGTCACCACGGGTATTCAAAGCAAGACATACGTCACGTGCTCTCAAATCCATAAAAGTATTCAATCCGATAAAAACGAAATCTCAAAGGGAAAACTCAATTCATCACAACACCATATGATCCAACTATATTAACAAAGCTTGCGATACATCAAGATCGTGCCAAATCAAGAACACGAGAGAGAGAGATTATACACATAGCTACTGGTACAAACCCTCAGCCCCGAGGGTGGACTACTCCCTCCTCATCATGGTGGCCGCCGGGATGATGAAGATGGCCTTCGGTGATGATTTCCCCCTCCGGCAGAGTGCCGGAACAGAGTCTAGATTGGTTTTTCGTGGCTATAGAGGCTTGCGACGGCGGAACTTCTGATCTAGGTTAACTTTCAGAGGTTTCTGAATATATAGGATTTTTTGGCGTCGGTTTCACGCGAAGATGGGCCTCAGGGGGCCCACTACCCACCAGGGCGCGCCAGGGGGGTGGCGCGTCGTGGTGCCTTGTGGGCAGCAGGTGGCCCCCTTCCAGTGGTTCTTTGCTCCGGTATTTTTCTTTTCTTCCAAAAAAATCATCAAAAAGTTTCGTCCAATTCCGAGAACTTTTATTTCTGCACAAAAACAACAGCACGGTAGTTATGCTAGAAACAACGTCAGTCCGGGTTAGTTCCATTCAAATCATACCAAAACCATATAAAATTGTTGTAAACATGGCATGAATACTTCATAAATTATAGATACGTTGGAGACGTATCAGACTGACACGTGCATTGCTGGGTCATGTATGCCTGTCCCTATAAGTTTGTGCCACTTTGGGTTTATGACTAGTCATGTCGGCCCGGGTTCTTTGTCATATGGATGCTAGCAACACAATCATATACGTGAGCCAAAAGGCGCAAACGGTCCCGGTCCTAGGTAAGGTTGCAGCCGTGGGAATACCGTGCGTGAGGTCGTAAAGTGATATGATGTGTTACATGCTAGATCGGTGTGACTTAGGATCGGGGTCCTGACAATCGGTCTCTCTATATTCATTGTAGAATAATCTATGAACTTCACATATATCTTTAAGAGTATGAATAAAATTATTATTAAAGTGGATTTGGAGAGGTAATGACTTTATTTAGTGATGAATCCACTACTTTGGAAGAGGTTTCAATTGGTTATTATGAGAACAAAGTTGCTATCTATGATGATGACATGTATGATATAAAGAATAATGAAAACCATGATCCTTGTCACCATAATTTTAATGCTCAAATTGATTATGCCAATCAAGTATCAAATGATGTTTATTTTGTTGAGTTTGCTCCCACTATTATTGATGAGAAGAAATTTGCTTATGCGGAGAGTAATAAAAATTGTATGCTTGGGGATCATGAAAAGAATGCTTTATGTGATAGTTATATTGATGAATTCATTCATGATGCTACTGAAAATTATTATGAGAGAGGAAAATATGCTTGTAGGCTTCTCAATAATATCAAGTTTCCTCTATGTGTTGAAAGTTTTGAAGTTATACTTGTTTTCCCTTCCTATGCTAGTTGATTCTTGCTCCAATAAATTGTTTGCTCACAAAATCCCTATGCATAGAAAGTGTGTTAGGCTTAAAAGTGCTAGTCATATGCTTCATGATGCTCCCATTATGTTTTAATTCTTTACTTTTATGTGAGCATCATTGAAATCATCAATGCCTAGCTAAAAGGTTTTACAGAAAAGTGCTTGTTGGGATACAACCCAAAATTTACCCCTACTGTTTTTATGTGTTCACATGATTAAGCTAATGCACTAATCATGTTGTATAGATTTTGTTTCAATAAAGTGCCAAGTAAAGCCTTTGGGATAGTGTGGGTAATAGTTGACTTGATTTTGTGCAAAAACAGAAACTTTTGCGCCCAGTTCTGGAATTACCATAATTCACTGGGATGTGATAAAGTTCTGACTTTTTTACACATGATTGATAATACAAATTTCATACGTTGTCCTAATTTTCAGAATTTTTGGAGTTACACAAGTATGGTTCTAGTTCAGATCATTATAGACTGTTCTGTTTTTGACCCAATCTGTTTTGTTTGTATAGTCTGCTTGTTTTAGCATTTCCATAGCTTATATTTAGTGATATAAATTATGGAAGTGATAGAGTACAGTAGGCATTATGTGAGAACAATTTTGGATCTTGTCTTGATAGTACAAAAGTGAATGATTTATTTATTATCATACTAACTTATCTCACGAGTTTTGTTAAGTTTTGTGTGATTGAAGTTTTCAGGTTTTGGGTGAGATATCGATATGAGGAGAATAAGGAGTGGAAAGACCCTAAGCTTGGGGATGTCCAAGGCACCCCAAGGTAATATTCAAGGAAGACTCGAGCGTGTAAGTTTGGGGATGCCCCGGAAGGCATCCCCTCTTTCGTCTTCAAAATTATCGGTATATCTTACTTGGAGCTATATTTTTATTCGTCACATGATATGTGTTTTTCTTGGAGCGTATTTTCATTTTGGTTGCTGTTTGAATAAAATCCTAAATCTTGAATGAGAGAGAGTCCTCACATAGCTACTTAATTGTTTGAACACTCATTGATCCTCACTTATATCTTTTGGAGTAGTTTGTTGTTCTCTCAAGTGCTTCACTCATATCTTAAGAGTAAATTGTTGAATGCATTGAATATCATAAATTTGAAATTATATGTGCTTCATATGCTTGCATCATGCTTGGTAGTAGTTTCACATCGGGTTTAGAAAGTGAAATCTATTGGAGTTTGACAATCACAATATTGGTCATACAAGCAATTTATGAAAGATTAGTACAAGGAAGAGAACTTTCACATACAAATATATTATCTTGGACATCTTTTATGATTGTGAATACCCATTAATTATCTTCAAACTTGAGCAAAATAGTTGAAGTTGGACAAGGAAGACAATGTAATGAGTTATGTTTGGATATATTTGCATAGAAGTTATATTGTCATGGATCCTCCAACATGTGGTGCTTGCTTAGGATCTTTTGCTAGCCAAAAATTCGTACTAAGTAGAGATGCTACTTGTGCATCCTAAAACCGTTAAACCCAGTTTCTTGTTATGAGAGTCCACCATATCTACCTATGAATTGAATAAGATCCTTCAAGTAAGTTGTCATCGGTGCAAAAAGCAATAAAAATTGCTCCTAAAATATGTATGATCTTTTATTGCAAGGGAAAATAAGCATTGTACGAACTTGTGATGGTAAAGTAATAAAAGCGACGGACTGCATAATAAAGGTTGCTATCACAAGGGGCAATATGACGTGATGTTCCTTTGCATTAAGAGCTTGCACATCCAAAAATAAAAAGCGCATGACAACCTCTGCTTCCCTCTGTGAAGGGCCTATATTTTACTTTTATGTATTTACTTTTACGCAAGAGTCAATAATGTTCATCCCTATTCCACTCTATTTATTCTCTAGCTTTCAAGCATCATGTGGTGGGGAAAGATCCAGACACATATATGCATTCAAATATATTTGATCATGAATTATTATCGTTGACAATTATCTTTAGGATATGCCGGTTGGGAGGTGAAACATTTAAACCCCTATCTTTCTCTGTGTTTGATGAATGCTATTTGTTCTAACAATATGCTTTGAGTACTAGAATCATAGAAGACTATATGATAATTGAGTATGTGGAGCTCTTACTTAGACTTTGTTCAAAATAAGTTGAATTGCAATTGCTTGGTGACTAAGAACATAGGTTGTTAAGTTTTAAGAGAATGCATTGTTCGAACCATAACATGTGATCAGATGGCTACTTTATCAACATGAGTTTTATGAGAAAGAGCTGCTATTTATAATGTTAGGAAAAGTAATTAAAATTATCATTGATCAAGTTTATGCACTATGCTAGCATTCACATTCATACATTATTATTTTTATCATTTACCTACTCGAGGACGAGCAGGAATTAAGCTTGGGGATGTTGATACGTCTCCAACGTATCTATAATTTATGAAGTATTCATGCTATATTTACATGAGTTTTATATGGTTTTGGTGCACTTTTATATTATTTTTATGGACTAACTTATTGATCCAGTGCCCAGTTCCTGTTTGTTGCGTGTTTTTTGTTTCGCATAGTTACCATACCAAATGAAGTCCAAGCGCAATAAAAATTCATGGAGATTTAGTTTGGAATATATGTGATTTTGGGGAGGAAGAATCAACGCAAGACGGTGCTCGAGGGCCCCACGAGGTACCAGGGTGCGCCCACCCCCTAGGCGCGCCCTGGTGGCTGGTGTGCACCTCGTAGGTCGGTTGATGCCCTTATTTCGCCGCACGAAAGAGAATATTTGGAGAAAAAGAACCTCAAAATTTCAGCCCAATCGAAGTTACGGATCTCCAGAAATTTAAGAAAGGGTTTTCAGCCAGAAACGGGGTCGCAGAAACAGAAGGGAACAGGGGGAGAGATCCAATCTTGGAGGGGCTCCTGCCCCTCCGGGCACCATGGAGGACAAGGACCAGAGGGATAACCTCTCCCCATCTAGGGCGGAGGCCAGGGAGGAGCAAACCGGAGGAGGAGCCTCTCTTCCCCTATCTCTCGGTGGTGCCGGAGTGCCGCCGGGGGAAACCATCGCCGCGCTGTTCGTCTTCATCAACATCACTGATACGTCTCCAACGTATCTATAATTTATGAAGTATTCATGCCATGTTTGCAACAATTTTATATGGTTTTGGTAAGATTTTATTAGAACTAACCCGGACTGACGTTGTTTTTAGCAAAACTACCATGGTGTCATTTTTTGTGCAGAAATAAAAGTTCTCGGAATGGGCTGAAAATTTATGGTGATTTTTTATGGACCAAAAGAGACCCCCGAAGCACCGGAGCTGGACCAGAAGGTGACCGAGGAGGCCACAAGCCAGGGGGCGTGCCCTACCCCCCCTAGGGCGCTAGCTCCCGGCTTGTGGGCCCCTCGGGCACCCTCTTGACATGAGCCCGACGCCAAAAAATCTTATAAATACCCAAACCTCCGAAAAAAACTAGATGAGAAGTTCCGCTGCCGCAAGACTCTATAGCCACGAAAAACCAATCGGGACCCCGTTCTGGCACCCTGTCGGAGGGGGAAAACATCATCGGAGGCCATCTTCATCATCCCGACGGTCTCCATGACGAGGAGGGAGTAGTTCAGCCTCGGGGCTGAGGGTATGTAACAGTAGCTATGTGTTTGATCCCTCTCTCTTGTGTTCTTTATTTGGCATGATCTTGATATACCGCGAGCTTTGTTAATATATTTGGATCTTATGGTGTTCTTCCCCCTCTACCTTCTTGTGATGAATTGAGTCTTGCTCTTTGAGGTTTCGTTATGTTGGATTGAGTATTGAATTTGAGAACACTTGATGTATGTCATGCGATGGGATATCTGTGGTGACAATGGGATGTTCTATTGATTCACTAGATGTATGCTTTGGCACTCAACTCGCGAATTCCCGAGGTGACATTGGGGTAATCTATGCATAGGGGTTGATGCATGTTTTCGTCCTACGTTCTCTGATAGAAACTTTGGAGTGATTCTTTGTTGCACGTTGAGGGATTGCCATATGATTTAATTATGATATCATTGTTGAGAGAATTTGCACTAGTGAAAGTATGAACCCTAGGCCTTGTTTTCAAGCATTGCAATACCGTTTTTGCTCACTTTTGTTACTAGTTACCTTGCTGTTTTTATATTTTCATATTACAAAAACATATATCTACCATCCATATTACACTTGTATCACCGTCTCTTCGCTGAACTAATGCACCTATACAATTTACCATTGTATTGGGTGTGTTGGGGACACAAGAGACTCTTTGTTATTTGGTTGCAGGGTTGTTTGAGAGAGACCATCTTCATCCTACGCCTCCCACAGATTGATAAACCTTAGGTCATCCACTTGAGGGAAAATTGCTACTGTCCTACAAAACTCTGCGCTTGGAGGCCCAACACGAGTCTACAAGAAGAAGGTTGCGTAGTAGACATCAAGCTCTTTTCTGGCGCCGTTGCCGGGAGGTGAGTGCTTGAAGGTATATCTTTAGATCTTGCAATCGAATATTTTAGTTTCTTGTTTTATCACTAGTTTGGTTTATAAAAGAAAACTACAAAAAAATGGAATTGAGGTTGCCTCATATGCTTCATCTTTTTAATGTCTTTCGTGAAAACGATGGAAAGGAAAATTGTGCTCAATTGATAGAAGAAGAATTTAATAGAATGTTTGGCATAAAATCTTTGAATGATGAGTATGATTGCAATGTTGTTGGTATGAATTCCTTGAAGATCCACGATGCTAATAATATGCAAAGCCATAAGCTTGGGGATGCTATGTTTGATGAAGATATTTTTAGTCCCCAAAGTTTTGACGAGCAAATTTATTATGATGAAAGCATGCCTCCTATTTATGGTGATTATATTGATGAATGTGGGTTTGGAAGAGTGTCAACTCTAGGTAATAATGATCCCACTATTTTGGAGGGTGTTGAATCTTTTCACAATATTGATAAAAGTGGATTTGGAGAGGCCATGACTTTATTTAGTGATGAATCCACTATTTTGGAAGATGTTCCAATTGATTATGAGAACAAAGTTGCTATCTATGATTATTATTGTGATGATATGTATGCTATAAAGAGTAATGATATCCAAGTAACTTGTCATCATGATTTTAATGCTCAAATTGATTGTGTGAATCAAGTATCATGTGATAGTTATTTTGTTGAGTTTGCTCCCACTACTATTGATGAGAATAAATTTGCTTATGTGGAGAGTAATAAAGTTTCTATGCTTATGGATCATGAAAAGAATGCTTTATGTGATGGTTATATTGTTGAATTCATTCATGATTCTACTGAAAATTATTATGAGAGAGGAATATATGCTTTTACATATTGCAATAATCTCAAGTTTCCTCTCTATGTGTTGAAAATCTTGAAGTTTTGCTTGTTTTGCCATCCTATGTTAGTTGATTCTTGTTCCCATAAATTGTTTGCTCACAAAATCCCTATGCATAGTAAGTGGGTTAGACTTAAATGAGCTAGTCATATGCTTCATGATTCTCTCTTTGTGCTTCAATTCTTATCTTTTATGTGAGCATCATTGAAATCATCATGCCTAGCTAAAAAGGCATTAAAGAAAAGTGCTTGTTGGGAGACAACCCAATATTTACCAATAATGTTTTTGTGTGTTCACATGATTAATATACTGTAGTAATCATGTTTTATAGCTTTTGTTTAAATAAAGTGCCAAGTAAAGCCTTTGGGATAGTGTGGTTGATAGTTGATTTGATTTTGTGCAAAAACATAAACTTTTGCATCCAGTAAAAGAATTGTTAAAATTCACTGGAGTGTGTAAAAACTCTTAATTTTTTAAAAAGCATTTATATACAAATTTCCTACTTTGTACTAATTTTTCAGAATTTTTGGAGTAACATAAGTATGAGAATAATTCAGATCTTTACAGACTATTCTGTTTTTGACAGATTCTGTTTTCGATGCATAGTTTGCTTGTTTTCTAGTTTCTATAGCTTATATTGCTTAATATAAATTGTGAAAATTATAGATTACAGTAGGAATTATGTGGAAACAATTATGAATCTTGTCTTTGACAGCACCCAAGTGATTGATTTGTTTTACTATGCTAACACATCTCACGAAGTTCCGTTAAGTTTTGTGTGATTGAAGTTTTCAAGTTTTGGGTGAGATATCGATATGAGGAGAATAAGGAGTGAAAAGACCCTAAGCTTGGGGATGACCAAGGCACCCCAAGATAATCTCTACTCCTAATGTCTCAGTTGGTAGGATTGTGTCCATGATTTTTTTTCGTCCCACCACTTTCGTCCGGTTTTTTTCAACCGGTTTTTTTTCGTCCCCCCTCCCACCACCCCACCAGAAAAAAATCTGAATGGATCAGAACCTTCCATGCTGGCACAAGTTATTTAGTAATGTCTTTATGTGAAAGAATCAATCACTCAATCACATTAATTATCTCTACTCCTAATGTCTCAGTTGGTAGGATTGCGTCCACGATTTTTTTCGTCCCACCACTTTCGTCCGGTTTTTTTTCAACCAGTTTTTTTCGTCCCCCCTCCCACCACCCCACCAGAAAAAAAAATCTGAATGGATCAGAACCTTCCATGCTGGCGCAAGTTATTTAGTAATGTCTTTATGTTTATGTGAAAGAATCAATCACGATCGATCACTCAATCACATTAATTACGAAACAAATAACCAAGATCGTCCCGACGCCTGCCCTCCTCGTGTCCTGCCGCCCTCGCACCACCGTCCTCTTCTTCCCTCTGATCTCCTCGCCCTAGCCGACACCGCCGTCTCCTCAGCGCCCCGGGCCCTGGCCGACGCCGGCGACTCATCGGCACTCCGCCACCGCCGTCACGACCGAGGCGCCGGCCTAACCTCGATCCCTTGGAAGAAAGGTTTGGACCATCCCTCGATCTACTCGCCCTGGCCGATGCAGCCATCTCCTCTTGCCAGGGACGCCGCCGCTGCCATACAAGAAACAAAGACGGCAAGGCGTGGTCGCGTTGCGACAGCGAGGAAGGGCGCAAGGCTATGCCGGCCGTGCCTTGCTGGGTGGAGTTTGACTCCCTCTCGCGGTCTTCCCACTCTATCCTCCTGAACCGTGTTGTTCGGGCGCAGCCAACCCCCGATGCCGCCACTCAGGACGCCTACGGCGAGCCGGAGAATCAGGTATGAGCCCGCATCTCTCTCACACTCTCTCTAAGCCTGCCCCGTTCATCGTCTCTTTGAGCGGCATGAGCCCATGGGGCGGCGGCCTGAGGGCACGGGCGAGGGTCCATTGGGTGTTGGTGCGGCGATGGCCGGAGGACGCGCGTGGGTGGCAAGCCAAGATCACGGCGAGGCGATGGTGTCGGCGACTCCTATTCATGTCTGCTAGGATCTCGCGCGGCAACAACCTGGAAGGTCATCCGGCCTAAAGCTCCCCCGGCTCATCTACTCACTGACGTGAGGGACTGCACCGGCTGCCTCCACCGCGAATGCTCAGCTCTCCTCCTTCCTGTGCTGCGAAGGTAGTGAGACGAAGTTACGTCCTCTCCTATATTTTCTGGTTGGGATTTGATTTGGCATATAGTGTGTGCTCGCTGGGTCGTTGTATGCAAATGTCACTATCTGCACTTTCTCATTAAGCTATTTGGTGGAGAAGATTCATGCATCAAATTTGAGCCACACGTACTTTCCTTTAAACGGCTTGCATCTTTAGTTATGTGATGCCCACTTTTCCTCACCCGAGGTACTGTATTCATTTGATGGTGATTGTTTCTGATTTTTTATGTGTATTTTTCCTTTGCAGGTTCACTACTATTGTTCGTTTTCTGCTCTTTCATATCCAGCCAAGCTTTTCAATGATGTCAGATGGAATTTCAGTAGACCTCAGGGTTTCGAGGCTGTGATTTTTTAGACTATTCAGTTTCTATGCCAAGCTCGAAATTTGAAGATAACATGCTCTATTTATTGAAGTGTGTATGAATGTTTATGCATGAAACTACATAACCAAGTATTGCTAGATTTAGTGATGCTTTCATTAGAGTTCTTGTACATCAGATTGCACTGTAATAAGATGCTTGATATTTATCATGTGATCATTGGAAATGGGCCAGAGGTGAAGTTCTGAACGCTTTAGCCTATGATGTGCCATGGGATGTAGGTGCCATCGATGGAAACCATGGCGTATACGACTTCAAGTATGTTCTAATTTTGTTCGGTGCTTTGTGGTCATGTACTCCAGTTTATGTGGTTTCTGAATTTTTTCTGAAGTGGCCTTGAGGTGCAGGAAGCTGGAGTCTGGGGAGAGGCAGTCGGTCAAGTTCTTGCTAGAGAGGGAGGTGGACGCAGACCTTGCGGAGTTCTTGCACGGGTATGTGGTGAACAAGGAAAAGATGGAGCTGCCCCTGTGCTTGAAGATAATCGCCGACCACATGGCTCCTTCTAATTCTGACCAAGAATTAATCCCGTATGATTTGTACATCTAACAGCAAATTAACATGGAACACCACATGTTTGCTAAATTTCTTTGGATGAAGGGGTGATATATCCTTTCTTTGCAATAGATATATATTTATTTCCCTCTCTAGCAATGGGCTTTAATATATTTATTGTAACAAGGTCGGAGACTGATGTGGATGTGCGCTGGCCTCCGCCTAGAAGGGCAAGCACAGTGTAGCGATGGAGCATACAGAGCTCCAACAGCACTACGCCATCGTCCTCTGCCTCACCGTCCTCCGCCTAGATGGTGAGAGTATCTCTGCAAATTGTGTACTTCTTAATTTTAGACCATTGTGCTCAAGTGCCATTGCTGGATTTCGACTTGGCGGTGATATTTCTAAATGCTGCAAGTTCAATCTTAACTTAAAAATTAATAACATTGCATAATTTAGTAATGGGAATCTGCAAGTTACTAATCATCCTTGATTTCATTAAGTAACTATCTTAAATGCTTAAAACTTTTTAGCCTGTAGCACTTCCTAATCATAATCAATGAAAAAACAGCGTGCTATGACAAAATAGTGTGGCCCTTTAAATATGCTATTAGCGTGCTATATCACGCTATAGCGTGCTATTAGTGAGACATTGTAGACTGATTTATTTAACGAGGCATTGCTCAGAACGCTATAGCGTGCTATTAGCAACGCTATAGCGTGCTATTTTTTCACTGATCACAATACTTTAGTCTAATTTTTGGGTCCTATTGAGTTAACCCTGCTACATGTGTACATCTGCCTTTGGGTGATTTTCCCTTTCCTTACATATATGTAGTAGTTCTGGATTTCCAAGCTATTGTTATTGTGCTAGACTGAGTGGTTAGGTACCCATCCCTTTGTTTAGGACAATTATAGCAAGGAAGTAGAAGGAAGAAGAAATGCAGACGACCTCATGAAAGCCAGCAGCAAAGATCCACATGCCAGCAATCTTGGTTCATCTGCTTCTACACTGCATATATATTTATTTTCTATAAATCTTTTCTTTTTTGCAATTTCTATTGTTTTGCTTACTACAAGTAACATGGAGATGTGATATGATTTTGTTTTGTTTGTGAAGATGCAGAAGTGAGAGGAGGAACCATGAATTTTGAACGAGCATTAGTTTATGGCTCCTGTAACATGGTGAGGGCACTCATGTCCCGAGCTTGCCATGTAGAATTATTTGCCATTTATATTTTGGCTTTATTTGTTTTAAAGCGTGAATTATAGATATACTATTTTTTATATATATATATCTAATGGAAATTAAGTGATGGCATGGTCCGCAAACATGAATAAGGGTCATTCCTCTGTTGCTAAGATACAATGGTTTGTTTATTCGTTCCAATTACACCTACACGTGATGGTTCCCGTTTTATATCTAATGCAAATCGAGGGACACTCTGCGTTTAGATGTAGGGTTATTAGGTTAATTTTCTTGAAAGGAAAAATATGTTTTTAAGAGGGCGTTAAGCTAGAACTTCAGATGTGGGGTTATTAGGTTAATTTTCTAGAAAGGAAAAATATGATTTTAAGAGGGCATTAAGCTAGAACTTCATATCAGGATGCGACCCTGTAGGCAGGAAGGCATGGATTCAATGAAAATTTCGGTTGGGATGCTGCTCTTTAGGTAGGATGGCATCGATCCAGTGGCAATAACATCAACCAGGATGGATTCAATCAGTGTGCTAGATCATTGGATGACATAATACGGTTATGATGTGTGTTGATGGTGGTACTCTAGCTCCAACAAAACTCCGGCTCATCCCACCTCCAGTTCAGGCTCACTATTCATCAATTTTAGTGCCATGTATTTCTATTTGGATTATACTTGGTGCATAATATTATTGAATCGGGAAACTCCTTTTTTTGTTTTTACTGGGGCCTTAGTTTTTTCGGGAATCAGATACAACCATCTGATCCATGATTGTTCTGGGGCATCATATTTCCAAAAATATATATATTTTGGATTTTGTAAAGCTTGTGGATAATAAGCCGGTGAGAGCTAATGGTTCAGTTAGACCTTTGCACTTATATTATGCGGCAGATGTGGATGTGGTTATGGATGGGGGTTGGTGTTGGTCTCTTCTGTTACGGATGCCTGAGCGGAATAATTTCTTTACTTTAGAAAATGTGACAAATTACATTTCATTAGAGATGACTTTGTAGCAAATTGCATGAGCGACCGATTCAGGTATATTTTTCATCAAGTTGTATAATTTTTTTGGTTAGAATAGAAGGGTAATTGCATTGGTTAGTTGATTCAAGAGTTAATAATGGACACGGTGAGGTATCAGTTGCATGGATGGGAGGGGGCGGGGGATGACATGGATGGGAGGGGAGGCGGTGGGGAGAGGAAGGGCGTGCTTCGCCATCACGTGGAGGGGAGGTGCCAGGGAGAGATGGCGGTGGCGATGGATGGCAGGGAGATGAGATGTGGCGACACCCGATGGCTGGCTAGCTCTACACGGAGAGTAGGAGACAGCTGTGTGGTGGGTGAGTGGTTGCTTTATTTTCTTCTTCAAGAAAAAGAGAAATGAGCAGCTGCTATGCGGTGACATAAATGTCACATAGCCTAACATGTCATTTTTAGAGTAAGTACCATCCAAGTGATTTATAGGTAGCCTAGAATTTATAGGTCATCAAAATTGGAATGCAACTCACATTATACCATGAAAATGAAGTTAAAGACAACAATTCTCACACTGCATGGAAATATCTTAAACCTATCAAGTAGATCTAAGTTTGTAACAGATAATTAGTTGGATTACTGCTCTCTGTATGCACAAATTTCTATTAGATTTCTTATCAAGTTACATCGCAAGTGAAGTGTATTTCAGTTACTTTTTGATTGTTACAGGCTATCATTTCTATACATGCAAAATTTGGCATGTAGTATATTCATATATGCAACTGGCAAAAATATATTCATGGCCCATAACAACGCATGGGCATTCTACTAGTATTCAAGTAAGATACAAGCAATTAAGCTTGGGGATGCCCCGGAAGGCATCCCTCTTTCGTCTTCAACATTATCGGTAACCTCACTTGGAGCTATATTTTTATTCGTCACATGATATGAGTTTTGCTTGGAGCGTAATTTTATTTTATTAGTATTTGATTGCTTTTATTTAGAGTAATGTTTTTCATCTTTTATTTCAATAAAAATGTCAAGTATAGCCTTTATCATGCTTATTTTGCAAGTCTATATGTGGCTGTTTGAAAAAACAAAGTTGCACGCTAGTGCGTGAATTCTTAATAAAACTCAGAATGCGATAAAATGTTGATTTTTTTTGCACAATAAGTTATGATAAATTTTCTACAGTGTGGTAAATTTTCAGAATTTTTGGAGTTAGGGAAATGTGAGTAAAATTGCACTCTTTACAGGTTGTCCTGTTTAGACAGATTGCTGTTATGTTTACATTGTTTGCATATGTTTGCTTGTTTAATGATTCTATTTGAGGATAGGAGTATTAAATATGCAGAGGCATTTAGTATGCAATGTTAAATAATAATTTTAGTGATTTGCTACAGTAGAGAATGATAAGGTGTTGCATTGATTCAAACTAACTTTTCTCATGAGTTCTTGTTGAGTTTTGTGTGGATGAAGTTTTTAAGATTTAGGGAAACCGTGATATAAAAGGAATTAAGGGCCAGTTCTTTTGGGCGGCTTAACAAATAAGCTGCCTCTCCCCAGCTTAAAAAATAAGCCGATCCCAAAAAAATTTGAGGCTTCTAAATTAGTTATCCCATAACTAGTTCAAAAGCCCCAATGAATGACGTTGATGGTTTATGGGAAAAGCGGCGGAGGAGGCGGCTTATTTTTTAAACCGCCAAAAGAACTGGCCCTAAGGAGACACAAAAGCTCAAGCTTGGGGATGCCCAAGGCATCCCAAGATAATATTTCAAGAAGTTCAAGCATCTAAGCTTGGGGATGCCCCGGTAGGCATCCTACCTTTTTTCATCAAGAATTATCGGTTAGTATCGGTTGAGCCTAAGTTTTTGCTTCTTCACATGATGTGTGCTATTTTTAGAATGTCATTTTATTTTGTTTTGTTTGTTGTTTGAATAAAATACTTAAGATCTGAAATTCTTAAATGAGAGAGAATCTTCACATAGCTACTTAATTATTTGACTACTCATTGATATTCACTTATATCTTTTTGGAGTAGTTTGTCAGTTGCTCTAGTGCTTCACTTATATCTTTTTAGAGCACGGCGGTGGTTTTATTTTGAAGAAATTGATGAGCTCTCATGCTTCACTTATATTATTTTGAGAGTCTTATAAATAGTATGGCAATTTGCTTAGGTTATGAATTTAGTCCTAATATGATGGGTATTCAAGAGGGATATAATAAAAACTTTCATGAAGAGCATTGAATATATGAGAAGTTTGATTCATTTCATTTGTTTTGAGATATAAAGATGGTGATATTAGAGTCATGCTAGTGAGTAATTGTGGATTGGTAGAAATACTTGTGTTAAAGTTTGTGATTCTCGAAGCATGCACGTATGGTGAACCGTTATGTGATGAAGTCGGAGCATGATTTATTTTTTGATTGTCTTCCTTATGAGTGGCGGTCGGGGACGAGCGATGGTCTTTTCCTACCAATCTATCCCCCTAGGAGCATGCGTATTAGTACTTTGCTTCGATGGCTAATAAATTTTTTCAATAAGTATATGAGTTCTTTATGACTAATGTTGAGTCCATGGATTATACACACTCTCACCCTTCCATCATTGCTAGCCTCTCTAGTACCGCGCAACTTTCGCCGGTGCATTAAACCCACCATATACCCTTCCTCAAAACAGCCACCATACATACCTATTATGGCATTTCCATAGCCATTCTGAGATATATTGCCATGCAACTTCCACCGTTTCGTTTATTATGACACGCTTCATCATTGTCATATTGCTTTGCATGATCATGTAGTTGGCATAGTATTTGTGGCTTGGCCACCATTCATATTTTTTGTACATGTCACTCTTGATCATTGCACATCCCGATACACCGTCGGAGGCATTCATATAGAGTCATATTTTGTTCTAGTGTCGAGTTGTAATTCTTGAGTTGTAAGTAAATAAAAGTGCGATGATCATCATTATTAGAGCATTGTCCCATGTGAGGAAAGGATGATGAAGGCCATGATTCCCTCACAAGTTGGGATGAGACTCTGGACTTAAAAAAAAGAGGCCAAAGAGCCCAAAATAATAAAAAAGAGGCCAAAGAGCCCAAACAAAAAAATGAGAGAAAAAGAGAGAAGGGACAATGTTACTATACTTTTTTCACACCTGTGCTTCAGAGTAGCACCATGTTCTTCATGATAGAGAGTCTCCTATTTTATCACTTTCATATACTAGTGGGAATTTTTCATTATAGAACTTGGCTTGTATATTCCAATGATGGGCTTCCTCAAATTGCCCTAGGTCTTCATGAGCACGCAAGTTGGATGCACACCCACTTAGTTTTCATTTTGAGCTTTCATACACTTATAGCTCTAGTGCATCCGTTGCATGGCAATCCCAACTCACTTGCATCGATAACAATTGATGGGCATCTCCATAGCCCATTAATTTGCCTAGTTGATGTGAGACTTTCTCCTTTTAGTCTTCTCCTCACAACCTCCACCATACTCTATTCCACCTATAGTGCTATATCCATGGCTCACGCTCATGTATTGCGTGAAAGTTGAAAAAGTTTGAGAACATTAAAAGTATGAAACAATTGCTTGGCTTGTCATCGGGGTTGTGCATGATGAAATATTTTGTGTGATGAAGATAGAACATAGCCAGACTATATGATTTTGTAGGGATAACTTTCTTTGGCCATGCTATTTTGAGAAGATATGATTGCTTTATTAGTATGCTTGAAGTATTATTGTTTTTATGTCAATATTAAACTTTTGTTTTGAATCTTATGGATCTGAACATTCATGCCACAATAAAGAAGATTACATTGATAAATATGTTAGGTAGCATTCACACTTCATAAATTCTTTCTTTTATCATTTACCTACTCGAGGACGAGCAGGAATTAAGCTTGGGGATGCTGATATGTCTCCAATGTATCTATAATTTATAAAGTATTCATGCCATGTTTGCAACAATTTTATATGGTTTTGGTATGATTTTATTAGAACTAACCCGGATTGACGCTGTTTTTAGCAGAACTACCGTGGTGTCGTTTTTTTGTGCAGAAATAAAAGTTCTCGGAATGGGCTGAAAATTTACGGTGATTTTTTATGGACCAAAAGAGACCCCCGAAGTACCAGAGCTGGACCAGGAGGTGACCGAGGAGGCCACAAGCCAGGGGGCACGCCCTACCCCCAGGGCGCTAGCTCCTGGCTTGTGGGCCCCTCGGGCACCCCCTTGACATGAGACCAACGCGAAAAATTCTTATAAATACCCAAACCTCCGAAAAGAACCCTAGACGAGGAGTTCCGCCACCGCAAGCCTCTGTATCCACGAAAAACCAATCGGGACCCCGTTTCGGCAGCCTGCCGGAGGGGGAAACCATCACCGAAGGCCATCTTCATCATCCCGGTGGTCTCCATGACAAGGAGGGAGTAGTTCACCCTCGGGGCTGAGGGTATGTACCAGTAGCTATGTGTTTGATCCCTCTCTCTCGTGTTCTTGATTTGGCACGATCTTGATGTACCGCGATCTTTGTTAATATATTTGGATCTTATGGTGTTCTTCCCCCTCTACCTTCTTGTGATGAATTGAGTCTTGCTCTTTGAGGTTTCGTTATGTTGGATTGAGTATTGGATTTGAGAACACTTGATGTATGTCTTGCGATGGGATATATGTGGTGACAATGAGATGTTCTATTGATTCACTAGATGTATGTTTTGGCACTCAACTCGCGGATTCCCGAGGTGACATTAGGGTAATCTATGCATAGGGGTTGATGCATGTTTCCGTCCTACGTTCTCCGATAGAAACTTTGGAGTGATTCTTTGTTGCACGTTGAGGGATTGCCATATGATTTAATTATGTTATCATTGTTGAGAGAATTTGCACTAGTGAAAGTATGAACCCTAGGCCTTGTTTTCAAGCATTGCAATACCGTTTTTGCTCACTTTTGTTACTAGTTACCTTGCTGTTTTTATATTTTCAGATTACAAAAACCTATATCTACCATCCATATTACACTTGTATCACCATCTCTTCGCTGAACTAGTGCACCTATACAATTTACCGTTGTATTGGCTGTGTTGGGGACACAAGAGACTCTTTGTTATTTGGTTGCAGGGTTGTTTGAGAGAGACCATCTTCATCCTATGCCTCCCACGGATTGATAAACCTTAGGTCATCCACTTGAGGGAAATTTGCTACTGTCCTACAAAACTCTGCGCTTGGAGGCCCAACACGAGTCTACAAGAAGAAGGTTGCGTAGTAGACATCAATCACCGTCTTCATCATCTCCCTCATCTCTTTTCAGTGGTCCACTCTCCCGCACCCCTCTGTAATCCCCTACTTGAACATGGTGCTTTATGCCACATATTATTATCAAATGATGTGTTGCCATCCTATGATGTTTGAGTAGATTTCTTTTGTTCTTTGGGTTGATTGATGATCTTGATTGGTTTGAGTTGTATGTTTTATTTTGGTGTTGTCCTATGGTGACTTCCGTGCCACGCACACGTGAAGGATTCCCGCTGTAGGGTGTTGCAATACGTTCATGATTCGCTTATAGTGGGTGGCTAGAGTGACAGAAGCTTACACCCCGAATAAGGGGGTTGTTGAGTATGGGAGTAAAGGGGACTTGATACTTAATGTTATGGTTGGGTTTACCTTAATGATTTCTAGTAGCTGTGGATGCTTGCTAGAGGTCCAATCATAAGTTCATATGATCCAAGTATGGAAAGTACGTTAGCTCATGCCTCTACCTCATATAAAATTGCAATAATGATTACCGATCTTGTTAACAATTGCCTAGGATAATTCTGCACACCGATCCATCATTATTCCACACTCACTATTTGTAATATATTCTAACTTTATGTTGACATCACCTATTTTTATATTTTAGTTCTCTGATATCATGCAGAGCTATCCTCTTTATACCCACAACGTAGTTTTTTTTCTCGTTTTCTAGATGAAAGCAAATGCTCGGTGTACATAGAGTCGTATCAGTGGCAGATAGGAGTTGAGAGAATATTGATCTTACCTTTGGCTCCTTGTGGGTTCGACACTCCATACTTATCACTTCCATCTTTGGAAATTGCTACGATGATTCCTTGCACTTGGGGATTATCAGACGTTAAGACAACTTCCCTTAATGGAGAGCTAGACGAGGAAATCTACATGCAACAGCCAGATGGCTTTGTAGTAAATGGTCAAGAAAGGAAGGTGTGCAAGCTATTGAAATCTCTGTATGTCCTGAAACAAGCGCCTAAGCAATGGCATGAGAAGTGCAATAGAACTTTGACATCTGTTGGCTTTGTTGTTAACGAAGCCGACAAATGTGTATACTATCGCCATGGCCGGGGCAAAGGAGTTATACTATGTCTGTATGTCGATGACATGCTAATATTTGGGACCCAACTTAGAGTCATTGAGGAGGTCAAGGCTTTTCTATCTCGTAACTTTGAAATGAAAGACATGGGTGTGGCTGATGTTACCTTGAACATCAAGCTACTGAGATATACTGAGGGTGGAATTACACTTTATGCAATCCCACTATGTTGAGAAGATTTTGAGTTGTTTTGGATATTCGTACTGCAAACCTTCTGCAACACCATATGATCCTAGTGTGCGGATTCAAAAGTTTGAAGGCACGGTTGTTGATCAATTGACTCCCCTAGTCCAATTCGGACTCCCCTTGGGAGGGGGGGCGCCACCTCCTGGCTGCTGTACATCAAAACACATAAACTCATAATACCGATCGTCATGTCCGTGATCTCATCCGGGACTCCGAACTACCTTCGGTACATCAAAACACATAAACTCATAATACCGATCGTCATCGAACGTTAAGCATGCGGACCCTATGGGTTCGAGAACTATGTAGACATGACCGAGACTCATCTCTGGTCAATAACCAATACTCTCAAGTGATTGGTTCACTCATGTACCTAGCCTGTGCTACTCGACCTAACATCTCATTTGCTGTGTGCAAATTGAGTCGGTTTGTTCCCAATCCGGGAGATGTGCATTGGCATTTTGTTGAGCGAGTCATGCTTTATCTGCAAGGTATATCGTGAACTACAGAATTTACTATACTAGGTACCCGATGGTACTTGAGGGGTATAGTGAATCGAATTGGATATCCGATGCTGATGAGATGAAAGCCACAAGTGGATATGTGTTCACACTTGGTGGTGGTGTTGTTTCCTAGAAGTCTTGCAAGCAGACGATCTTAACAAGATCGACCATGGAAGCAGAACTCACAACATTAGACACATCATGCGTCGAAGCAGAATGGCTTGCTGGGAGAAGGTGGGATTTAACTGGCCCAGAGATGGAGATCGTCTACAATTACTGCATGAGGCAAAACGCAGCTAGACAAAACCAATGTTCATGGAGATCTTTGTGGTGGCTGCATGGAGCATATGAAAGGAGCAAAACAACAAACATTTTAGAGGAGTGGTGCCCACGATGGAAAACTGGCTACAAAGATTCAAATCTGACATTGGGATGATGAGATACATAACCAAGGAGAGCCTGGGGCCCTTCCTTTTGAATTTCGTGTCCTCTGTTTGATACCCTGCTTGTTGTACACCTTACTTCCTAGTTAGGCTCTACCACCTACCCCCCCCCCTCTTTCCATGTAACTATTATTGTACTTGGTGTTTGTTTTAATTTAAAAAGTTAGTGAGGCCTGCCTCACTGTCTAGAGCTTAAAAAAAGCAGAATGGCTTCGAGAGCTTTTGATGGATTTGCCAGTGGTTGGTAAGCCAGTCCCGACTATCCATATGAACTGTGACAATCAGAGAGTGATTGGCAAGGCAAAAAGTTCAAAGGACAACATGCAATCCACAAAGCACATAAGAAGAAGATTGAAATCTGTCCGACATTCAAGAAACTCCGGAGTAATAACATTGGATTATATCCAGACGATTAAGAATCTAATAGATCCCTTTACAAAAGGTCTATCACAGATTGTGATAGAAAATGCATCGAGGGAGACGGGCATGAGACCCATGTAAGGTGCCATGGGGGTAACCCAACCTATGTGATCGGAGATCCCATGAATTACGACCTGGGAAAACAATCCATCGGTCAACTGTTGAGAGTATCCTTACTAACCCACTCTGTTGAAGATGTTATATTCTCGTAATCTGTAAGGCAAGTTGACTTTTGTCTTAATGTGTTCCAAAGCTTGTGTAAGCAAGATGCTATCCTACATAGCATTCTTTGGAGGAACACACCTATGTGAGCCCGACTGCTGGTCACAGTCTATGAGACAGGGTAATCTCTAGGAAACTCATGAACATGTTAGGAGTAATGACTAATAAGCTTCACTAGTGGGGTTTAGCCTTTGGCATCCACATATCAGCTAACAACAGGCGAAACTTTTGCATGCTAAACTGACAATTCAAGGTATAGTCCATTGTTCAGTCGTGAAGAAATCTAATCGTGTTGCTCTAGGTGGAAGTTCAATTTAACGGTCTCCACTAAAAATTCTGGTATATCAAAACATTGTTTGGAACAAATGAAAAACTAATGTGCCTCGAGATCTGGTGTGGGGGGGGGGGGGGGAGAGAAATGTTGTTTGGTATTATAAATGGGCTTTGGCCCATATAAGACAATAATCACTGGTTAATCTCTAAGCCCAATTTAGGTGCATGGTAAGTGGTGGGAAGTTTAGTACCATACTGCTAGTGGAGTGAGAGTGAGATCCCTTAGTAAGGGCTGCTCTACCACATGTCATTGGGAGCTTGGGAAGAGGAATTGTACACGCGCGCTCCTCCTCCGCCGCCCGCCTCGCCACGCCACGCCTCGTCATGATGCGCGCGCCGCGGGTTGCGAGAATAAGCCGAACCGAGCTCACACCTATGCGCTTTATTTTTGCCAGCTAGGAATGGTTAATTAATCATGGATTAATTAATGAGTCGCTAATAGAAGTGCCATTGTCCAGACGTTGGACCATGGGCTATTCGCGGACTCGGTCGTGGGCCTGAGCCCATGCCCATCTACTTGATGGCCTATATATTGAAAGAGTTGGCCAGTACGGCCGACACACACTCATTCCCTCCTCGCGCAACCCTAGCCATCATCTCCCGTTCCTCTCACCGTGCTGCTTCCGACGACCCCATCCCGACGACCGCGTGCACGGTTGGTTGGGAGAGCAGGTGCCTCCGAAATCCCGTCCTTTAAGGTCCTGCCCGGGAGAAGAGCGATAAGGTTTTTCGAGAGCGTCTCGGTGCGACCGCTCCCGATCCGTTCCCCATCTCCATCCGCCTCTGCTTCGACTACTTCCCCTGCATCGACTCCATGGCCGTCGCCGCCGCCAAGAAGAAGGCCGCGTACGATGCCGAGGCTGCCGCTGCCGCCGCCGCGTTGGCCTGGCCAACCAAAGGGTATGACTTATTTATCCCCTATTTACTCGTTCATGTGCCAGCCGTATACTCGATGTTTATAGATGATTCGTTTCTATGTACTGTATGTGCTCACATGCTTAGGTTTTGGTATGAGCTGCATATTGTGATTGCCATATTTATTATCTACTCGTGATTAGATTAATCGAAAAAGTGCTAATATTTTCAACAATTGTCTAGAAAGGTTTGTTTGTTCCATTGAGTATCCAAAGAGGAATTCAGGTTATTAGGCAAAAAGAGATTTAAAATCGTGACAAATAGCATGATTCGCCCCTGCGTGTGGGCATGAAGGCTAGATTCGGAGAGAGGGGAAGAGAGGGACGTATGTGCAAAAATATAAAGGAGCGGTGCCAATCAGCTCGCACGAGAATCCTAATCCACTTGAAAATCCTTCTTTTCTCTTGCGTTGAGAAGAAACCAAGAAGCGAAAATCGGCACCGTTCCCGTCGCCGCCTCGTCGCCTCCGTCGCCCGTCTTCCTTTTCCGCCGATTCGTGCCCAGCCGCGCCCACCACCACCACTCTCCTTCCCACTGGCTAGGGTTTTCGGTTTCTTGAACCTCACGTCCGCCCGCCCGCCCGCTCCATGCAAGCCCCGCCGCTCGCGGCGCTCGCCGGAGGCGCCTGGGCCTCCCATCGACCTGCCATATTAGCGGCGGCGGCGAGCCTCCGCCGTCCCAGGCGCGGCGCCCTCCGGCTTCTTGCGTGGAGGGCGGCCGGAGGCGGCCGGGCGCCGCGGCTCCCGGCCAAGGGCGCCGTGCTCGCCTCCGACACGGGGGCGGACGAGGAGGTCGCGGGGCCATCGCCCCTGCTCGACGTGCGCAGCGAGCAAGGTCTGCTGCTGCTCTCAAATGTATTTTTGACTCGCACATTTATTAAGTCTCGTAGAGGAGTGATCCCAGAATTCTCATCTCATCTCGTTCTTTTTCATTCATATATATGAAACCATCAGTTGCATGTGGTGTGCAGAGTTCGTTCTACGCGTCAGGAAGGAAGTGGAGAGAGGGAAGTTGCCTCCAGATGTTGCCGACAACTTTGAAAACCTGTACTACAATTACAAGAATGCGGTAAATATACTTCCTGTTTCCTGTCTGGTACGGTTAGATCCTTATTCACTTACTCATGACGTATACTCTGTGATTGCTTTGGCGTCTTCAGGTCCTGAAAAATGGGGATCCAAATGCATATCAGATCATGCTTTCCAACATGATGGATTTATTTGACCGCGTTCTGCTGGATGCAGAGGTCCTATCTCTATGCCTGTTACCTTCCCAATTCGCTCTCACATTTTCTCTTTGTTCCAAGATGCACTTTTACACCAATCTTCATATTCTTTTGCAGAATCCATTTACGTTTCAGTCTTATCACAAGGCCATCAGAGAACCGTTTGACTATTACACTTTCGGTCAGAACTACATTAGGCCACTGGTAGATTTTAGGTAATGAAGAATCTGATCTGAGCACATATAAGAGGCCCTGTTTGGTTCATATAGTGTCATACGAAGTTTGCTGTACTTCTCATGGACATCTTCTGTGTAGACAGGAATAGTGATACATTATGCCTCATCAGACTCATTTGTTACAACATGTTACTGCTTTCACATGGTGCATATTAATTGTATTGCACATCTACTGTCACAGGCCCTTACTTTTTTTTTGTCATTCATGTCCCTTCACAGTCTATTGGACAAATACATATTAATATTCATGAATTATGATGAAAATTCTGGATGCTGTACACATATTTCCATCGTGCTGAGGAATTTATTTTGAAGATGATAATAAATCTGTGCTTTATATTGTAATGCACAGTATCTGACCTGCAATCTCCAGTTCCTGGAAGATGTATCTGCCTATTCTATTGCAACAAGTATTTATTTTATTTTTAACTAACATTAGTCATAATATATTTTCCGTCAACAGAACAGTGGTATTTGTTAACATACTCTAGTTTATTTTAATTACCATCATGTGGCAGGAGAGTTCCTACATTCATATGTATCCAAAATTGATCTTTGACCTATCAAACATGGTTTCCTTATGCTCAGGAACTCTTATGTCGGTAACATTTCTGTATTCAGTGATATGGAGAAGCAGCTTCGGCAGGTGAACTTGTCTAACCTTCGTCATATTTTCTCATGAAATGCCAATCACTAGCTTCTTGGGTGTCAAACCTTTTTAGTGTTCTAGTAAATGCAAACCATCATGATTTTTTAAGAAGAAAAGCAGAAACGCTATTATGAATCAGAAAATGGGTACCAGACTCCAAAGGTCACAAAATGGTCGCGAGAGATGTTGCTTACTTGGTGAAATAGAGCAATGTAATCAAGTTTCCATATAGATGGCATCACCAGCCGATCCTTAAATTCTAGCAGAGAACGCGTTTTAGTGCATCTTACCGCATGGCACCCCCCAGCGCCATATATTTATGTACCTAACTTATGTTACTCTTTCAATCCACAATGTTAAATATTATTTACTGAACATGCATAAGCAAAATATTTTCTGATTTTTTATGTCATTGCAGGGTCATAATGTTGTTCTGATGTCTAATCATCAGACAGAAGCGGATCCAGCAGTTATTGCCTTGTCACTTGAAAGAAGCAATCCGTGGATTAGCGAGAACATAGTAAGGGAACTCTCTGAACAAACTACCATTTTCTTGTGAATCATCATAAGCTAACCGCATTGGTATCAAAAACCCCATTTGCTATAGGTTTATGTTGCTGGGGATAGGGTTCTTACAGATCCTCTTTGCAAGCCATTTAGCATGGGAAGGTCAGTTTGTATAATAATGCTAAATTGTTGTTTCTGCTTTCTTCTAATCCTGTTACCGGAAAGCATCAGCCACCTAAACATTTTCTCATAACAGAAACCTCCTTTGTGTGTACTCAAAAAAGCATATGAATGATTTTCCTGAGCTAATTGAGATGAAGAGGAGGGCAAACACTCGAAGTCTCAAGGAAATGGCTTTGCTTTTACGGTACTGTTTCCTTACAATAGGTGGTTATTTTCATCCTATTTTCCTGTCAGTAGCTAGCCTAATTGATGTGTATGTTTAACCACTACAAGTTAGTGACAGTGAACTCACTTTTAGTGTAAAACATGATATGAGTTTTGGTTTAAATCTAGTGCTGGTGCAGTGAAGATTGTTCAATTGCACTCAAAGGAAAATATAGTTAAGGAGATAACCACATGGGTACATAAGCAATATTGATTTCATGCTCACCATCATGGAACTGGCTTTGTTCTCTTTTAAGGGAAGACATGCTAGACTAGGATCACTTTTTGCATCAGAGGATAATGCTTATCTTTTATGATAATATGTAGTGGGGGTTCACATATAATTTGGATAGCTCCGAGTGGCGGTAGAGACCGTCCTGACCCTTTGACTGGAGAATGGCACCCGGTATGTTCTCTTCCATGCTAGTCTATATGGTTTGGCTGTCTTATCATGTTACAGAGGTTGCTGTGTATGATTATGCACATTTTTCTTTCAATCCAATGACATTGTTATGACAAAGGAAATGGGAGGGTACTATGAAAGAACTGCAACAAAGAGATTGATTTTGTTTTAGTTCCCCTTACCTTGACCTGTCTGCTACTTACAAAAACAAGGGCAGGCGCCATTTGATGCATCTGCAGTGGATAATATGAGGAGGCTTCTGGAGCATTCTGGCGTTCCTGGGCACATATATCCATTATCATTGCTATGCTATGAGATTATGCCTCCACCACAACAGGTATGGTTACTTGCCATATCTCGCCAGTTCAAATATTTTTACTCTTTTGAATTTTTGTTTTTATTTGAACAGATTGAGAAAGAGATTGGTGAGCAAAGGGTGATATCCTTCCATGGTGTAGGCTTGTCAGTAGCTGAAGAAATAAAGTATGGGGATGTTACTGCTCAATCTCGGAATGCTGATGAGGTTTGTATACTTTCATGTTTCATTTCTGTATATCTATTGATATTCCTGCTCTAGTTTTTGTGAAGTGTTAGGCCTGTTATCGATAGGACCATTCTATATTGGTAGAACCATTCAATATTGGAAAAACTTTTGGCGCCTGCAAATAGCTGGCTATACTGATACATTTGGGCTAGTTTGTAAGCTGCACATTCTGTTTGCCTTTTTCTTGTTTGCTGAGGTAGGGCATCGTTGCGGAGCCTCTAAACAATGTTCAGGTAGAAGAGTAATGTTAGATTAGCTTCTGTCGCTGTGATTGCCTTTGTACTGCGAACTACTGCTTACATCTAAACTCGGTAATGAGCCATTGTCAAAATTCATATACATAGTGTAGTCTATATGGTGGAAGTGTCTGAATATGTACGCTATTCATCAGTGGTAGGCCCTTCCATTTGGAAGTCTTCTTAGAGTGAATAGGCACAAAGCCCTAAGTCATGAATGATTGGCCTGCTCTTGTTTTTGTTTGATGGGTGGGAATCAAGTTATTGTTGCATTATTGCATAATTAGGTATTTGTTTCCACTGGTTTTTCTTCTGATTCTACATCACCAACTCTATCAATCTCCCTGGGACTGGTGGATCGATTTCCATGTTGCAATACGAATGTTGGTAATCTTGTGAATTTTAACTCCCGCTAGCCATTCGTCTCTAGTCTGAAAATCTTGGTAAATAGAATCTGCAATCGGTGGCTTGTGCGACCCGTGTTGCATGCGTCTGCAAAGGTTTATGATATATCATGAGCATCTGCAAAAATAGGATCATTGGTGACCTGTTCAGGACAAAAAAGAACTATGTGAACAGTATCATGGTACTATTCACTTTTTTGTGCACGTTATAAATAGTCATATTTTTAGTGAAATTTATACATTTCTTTTCCATACAGGGCACGGGATATACCATAACCTTTATACATGATTATTTTTCTTTTCTTTTGAAAACTCAAAAGGGCTGCGTGCATTGTGGGTTCCTCATCCATCTGGTGGATAAAGATCTGCATTCCTGAAAATATCATCCTGAAAATTATTGCACAGAAAACTTAGCGTAGTGCTTACAATTTCTTTGAGTTACTTTCAGCTTTTGCTCACTTATATTTTTTGTTGGACCTTGTGTTTCTTTGTTTAGTGTTTTTTCTTTGTTCCGGTGGGAAGAATGTTTAGTTGATTTATTAAATACAGGCAAGGGAGATATTCTCAGAGGCTCTGTACAATTCAGTTGTTGATCAATATAATGTCCTCAAGTCTGCTATCTTTAGAGACCGTGGAGCAGTTTCGTCAAGCCCTGCCATCTCACTCTCGCAACCATGGCGATGAAACTAAGCTTTCTCAGGTTTGTTCTATACTGACCTGATCACCATTCGCTTCTCCCTCCATCCGGAATTACTTGTCGCTCAAACGGATGTGTCTAGATGTGCTAGATACATCCATTTCAGCGACAACTAATTCCGGACGGAGGTAGTATTTGTTTGTTGCATTAAACACACACATGCGTTTATCCCAGTGCGACATTTGCCAGTTTGGTAATTTGACATACGTGAGTTTGGGTTGGTGCAAAGTGCAATTTCACATGGACTTTTTGTGTACGTAGATTCCGTTGCTTTATGTTTATGCTAGTCGATCAGCAAAGAAAATGGAGCTCATAAATGCTGTAGCAGTTTTGCATATGCAGCTTGCATGAGAAATCAGAAGACCGTTGGTACCATGCAAGAAAATTGTGATTTCATATTTTTGTATGATGCATCTGATCTAGTAAGCGACCCCTGCAAAAGATAAATGATTGTAGTAATGTATTGAACATAATAGCCATAGGAGTAACCGTTTCCATTCCTCATGTACTGCCCCATGTGTTGTTCCATTCCAAAGATGGTTTTCTTAGCTTAGAAGAAGTTAATTTGATGGATTGCATTTGCACAACAAATAATTTGCGGCTCCTTCAATTTTCAGGCCTGGATTTCTCATTTATTTTCGACAGAGCAGAAGAACTGCTATAGTGCAATGTTGCGGGTTTTTGCTGGGAAGGCCTTAAACTTTGATGTCGTCACAGTTAGGATGAGGCTGCGACGGCGGCCCTGCAGACCCTGTAAGTTGTCGAAGTCGCGTGAAGGAAAAACCGTGTGATATCCTGCTACACCGTGTTCATGTAGTGACAAGAACTCTGCGACTGTTGTCAGTCTAATCCTAAATAGCACGGCGGAACCCAGCAGCAGATGATGCATGTGTTCATCTTTTGTGAAGAGCTACTGCTGTATCAGATGGCTATCATCTGGGCCAGATTGGTCCAGCAAATACAGATTGGTCCCTGGATCCTGGCAGGCAGTCGGCTCGATTTTCTTTTTGTGCTAAAAGTTAACTCGTCTTATTTTTTGATTAGTTTTGTGTACATATTAATTCTTTTGCTCCAAAATTTGGAGACACATGACATGATATATACATACAGAGCCCAATATGTGTCGCCTTCCTATTGCTCCTAACTGTTGAACTTGTGTGGATGTAACCTCCAGTGTTTTATCTGGAGGCGTCGGTCGCTCTCGTCTGAATTTATTTACTGAAGCATTTGGATTTGGACGGCGACAGTAGGAAGATATAAATAGGTGTGGAAGAAAGATTATTTGTATGCATTGAAATTTATAGGTCCACAGCATGCGGTCGCAGGCAGGGCTCTGAAGATGCGACAAGACAACACAACTGGAGTCTGAATCCTCCTGTAAGAAGATTGATTAGGCGAGCATGGTTGATTTTCTCTTGCAACAAAGCTCGATTTTCTTCCTCAGGGAATTCTGGCTGATGTTACACTTGAGTTTTGATCACCTGTTGACACGATCACCAGGATTATGAAGACTATCTCAGTAGATAATGAAGGATAATCAAATGATGACCGCACAATGATAGTAACCGGTAATAGGTTAGTAGCGTACGTGACCTTTGCCCGTCCAAGTTGGTTTGCACCATTCCTTCCATCCACAGGAAGGCGAAAAGTAGGAGTAGTAGAAGAGGGAAAACAGCAATCTAAAAAAAAAAAAAGTAGTAGAAGAGGGAAAAAGGAGAAGTGGGGACGGACGGAGCTCCAAGGTGGAATCCATTCCATCCCGAGACCTGAAATCCATCCATCACGCCCTTCGCCTTGGCAGCCGCAGCAGACGACTCGCCTACTCTGCACCTGCCTGAGCCGGGGAAGGAGGAGGAGGAGGGGGAACAAGGTGAGCCCCGACCCCGATCTCTGTCACCGTCTTCATCGCTCTTCGCTTCGGGCTGCCGATTTCTCCACCCTTCTCAGCCTGCCTACTCTTCTTCTTGCGCTTCCCTGCTACTAACACTGCTTCTGCCGCCGCCGCCGCCGCCGCCGCCAATCCCCATATCCAACTCAAAATTGTCCATCGTATGCTGCTCGTCTAAACGCGATCAAACCATCACCGTCCCCCGATTTCCGTTTCTTTGCTTGCCAACTTGCGATGTGTTCCCTTCCCTTGTAAATCAATCGTACATACAAAAATAAAATAAAATAAAGAGTACCACCTGTCTGTCCTGTCAACTTGTGTAGCAATCCATCTACGCGATCCTTTACCAGTTCAGTTCAATCTCCACGGCCAAGAAGTGGCCCTGCGAGTTGCGTCGTCGCCCCCCCCCCCCCCCCCCCCTTTTTTTTTCTGGGCACCAAGCAAGAAACCCTAGCTGTAGCATCACAAGGACCGGTTCTAGTTTCTGTCAGATATGCTCAAGAACATACTAGGTAGGTTGTTCAGCTTCCGATAACCTCCCACCCGCAATCTACTACTGGCAGCTGTTCATGTTCTGGGCTGCTTGGATCCCCCTTCTTGGCTGATAGTGAATTGCAATTTTGGTGCTCGATTTCTTCTTTGCTATGTTATCTTGTCCTCGTCTCCTAACGTAGCACTTTACTTGCCTGCAGAATCACGCCAGGTATCGACTGACTGCCGGATCACTGTAACAAGATGAGCGACAATCTCATGGACAAAGTTAACGCCCTGGGCGAGCGCCTCAAGATCAGCGGCGCGGAAGTTAGCCGCAAGATGTCCACCGGCGTCACTAGCATGAGTTTCAAGATGAAGGAGTTTTTCCAAGGCCAGAACATGGCCGACAAGATTGTTGACGAGGCCACCTTGGAGACCATGGACGGCCCTGATTGGGCTACCAATCTTGAGATATGCGATATGGCCAACACCGAGAGGGTCAACAGCGTGGAGCTCATCCGTGCCATCAAGAGGCGGATTATGCTCAAGAGCGCGAGGGTGCAGTATCTGGCTCTTGTCCTCCTCGAGACCATTGTCAAGAACTGTGAGAAGGCTTTCTCCGAGATTGCTGCGGAGCGGGTCCTTGATGAAATGGTGAAGCTTATTGATGACCCACAGACTATCGTCAACAACAGAAACAAGGCGCTCATGCTTATTGAAGCATGGGGAGAGTCAGGAGAGGAGCTCCGGTACCTTCCCGTGTATGAAGAAACCTACAAGGTACTTGTTGATGATCAACATACACGCAATGCTCTCTGGTTAAACTAGCTGATTTAACCGGAACACAGTGCTTTACTGCTGATCTGCCAAGAATCTGAGAAAGCTTATTTAGTTCCTTTTGAACTTTGGTTAATTGTGGATAACTAGATCTTAAGTTACTTATGTTAATTGGAGGGATAATTAGGATGCATTTTCATAAACATTCCTTTAGTGCAGTTTACACTGCATCCATAGCACAATGTTGTGCCTGAAACTTATATCATTGCTTCTGGCCAACTAGCGCTGTTAAACATGTGGATTTCAGTTAACATTTGGTTTTCGTTGCAGAGCTTAAGATCTAGGGGAATTCGCTTCCCTGGCCGTGATGATGAGAGCCTTGCACCAATATTTACTCCTCCCCGTTCAGTACCTGCAGCTGAACCATATTCTGATGCAGCACAGGACGGGTATCAAGAAATTCCAGATGAAAGTTTTGCTCCAGTTCGTGCTGCCCCTTCTGTACAAGTCGATGAGGCTTTTGAGGTGGCTCGTAATAGCGTTGAACTTCTTTCCACAGTGCTATCATCATCTCCACAAAAAGAGGCTCTAGAGGTTAGTCTTTTCTTTTGGAGAGAATTCCTTATTTGGCCCTTTCTTAAAATCTGCTTCCCTTTTTGGCCCTAGTAAAAAAATCTTCCCTTTTTGACACCCAAACTTCATTTTGTTCCTTCAATGACATTTCTGACAGTTTTGAGCACTAATACCGTCAGGAGCAACCTGAAAAGACTTTTTTACCCCTGCTTTAGCTCAATGGGGAAAAAAACGAAAACGCTATTACCGAGCTTCTCTCCCGTTTCCCAACCCCGAGTTGATGTTACTGCTGCAGATGGCGGGGCGGACCACGCCGAATCCTCGGCCTCGGTGTTGGTTTTAGATCGCTGGAATGCGTACGTGCAAAGCTAGGTTCAAAAGAAGCACATAGGCAGCTTCATTGATTCTTGTATGCGCTTGATTGATCTCCTAGCAGTAGCACAAGCACTTACACGTACACGTGAATGCCTGGAGTAGCTTCAACTGGATCGATTGTCTCGGGCTCGGCCTGCCTCAGTCCGGGCGAGCGCCTGGTCTCCGGCAGCGCGCGTGCCTAGCTGCCGTCGTTCCCAGCTACCGGGTCGTGTGCGTGGTGTCCGGCTGCTCGTGGCCAGCAGCATGTGTTCTTGTCTAAGAAAAAATATGATCATACAAGTACTACACATGTTTCTACTGCTTTTGTACGCACATGTTTCTACTGTTTCAACTGGATCTATTTAGTAGTATATATGTAATACTTTGGAACGTGGTAAACTAACCACTATGATGATGATATAAATATGATCATACAAGTACTGCACATGTTTCTACTGCTTTTGTACGCACAGATCAGTTTAGCTAAGAAAAAAAAAGTGCCCTTCAAAAAAAAAATTTGAAATAAATATATATGCAAAACATCAGTGAATATCTTTAGAAAATCGGTGAACTGATTGCCTTTTTACTTAGATATTCAGGACAGTCACAAAGCGCACTAGGGGCAAAATGGTCTATTTACCTCACACTGAACACCGTAAGTGACAAAAATAGACGGAAATGTCGCCGAGGTAACAAAATAAAGTTTGAGTGTCAAAATGGGAACAAAAATTTGTTTTGGGCCAAAAAGGGAAGGGGATTTTAAGAAAGGGCCAAATAAGGAATTCTCTCTTTCTTTTGCCGGTCAATTAGAAACTCCAGCTGAGGTGAGTAGTTCAGGTCGTTCAGCGTGGAATATGTGATATAGGCAATGTGCAGTCTGTGATGTAGGCATCTCAAAAGGCAGGGTTGAAGTTTTGTTATCTTTATACATGACTATATGTTAAGGAATTATTTTTTTGAAGGTCAGGAAATTATATATTGGTTGCTAGCATTTGTTACATTTAATGGTCTTTCTAGTATACTGCAACAATGGCCCTGGCCAGTCAACCTGTTATCCCTTATTACCTCATCAGTCTCGGTGCAGAGCAGTATCTGAAACTAAGTAGTTTACTGACAGTTTGTTAAGAACTTCATTCTATTAATTTTTATCTGTTTATTCAGATCTAATTCAATATTATACTAGTACGATGCTATCATCAACTCCGTATCCTGATTGTCTACTGCACCTCACATACATGCAGGATGACTTGACTACCACCCTGGTCCAGCAATGCCAGCAGTGTCAATACACGATCCAGAGAATCGTTGAGACTGCAGGTGATAACGAGGCTCAACTCTTCGAGGCACTGAGCATCCACGATGAACTCCAGAAAGTTCTGTCCAAGTACGAAGACCTCAAGGAGCACATCGTCGCAGAGCCTGAGCCAGAACCAGCGATGATTCCAGTCACGGTGGAGCCTGAGGAATCCCCACGCGCTGTTGGCAAAGACACCCCCGCTAGGAAATCTGCTGGGTCCGGTGGTCGCTCTAGCGGCGGGGATGACTTGCTTCAGGATCTCGACGACATGATCTTTGGTAAGAAAGCCGGCACCTCGTCCCAGCAGGAAAGAACTCCCCGGAAGGAGCAGAAGGACGATTTCATCGGCTTATGATCAACGGGTATATATATCTCTCCGGCTGAAACTTGTCATAAATGTGTTGCGCGCTCAGTGCATTTCCAAACTATGATACAGGTTTGTTCTTGCGCGTCTATCTTCTCCTGTATCCCGGGGATTGCTGTACAGTGGTAGATGTCTAACGTGGCAGTGAGTTTCATGTGAGACTCCTTTTCTTTCTGTGATTGTTATGCGTGCCAAATTATTGGAATGCTGGGGCTGCTCACATGCATCGTATGGGTAAGTATATAAGTTTGTACAACGTTCCGGTGATACGAAGACGGGGTCTGCTCGTTCATCACGATTTTTGAAATCTATATGTTTTGTCATCCAAGTTATTTTGAAGACTGAAAGAATTCAGCGACGAACGAAAGGCAGAACTGTGCTTCTCTTCATTCATGTTCAGAATCGACGGGCTATAACATGACGCAGTTGCTCGCTTACAGGCCAGGAATAGCCGAGCCCTTGGCACGCACACTTACAACGCCAACGGGCCGTCACGCTGATCATTGGCACCGGCCCATAGAGATTAGGTTGTCAGGGAACGACTAACTGGAGTGTACCTACCCCTAAAAAAAAAACTGGAGTGTACCTTTCACTCAAAAACAAAAAACCTTTCCCTAAAAAAGAAAAAAATTGGAGGTACCCCTTCGCGGCTGATCTCGAGCGGTCACTCGGGAGCGCACCCTACGACATGTGATGTGGTGGTGCGTCCAGCCGCTCCCATGTGTCACACGATGGATGCACCTGTGGAGAAGTTTTGTTTGCACGTGTTTTAGGTATTTTTTTATTTTTTTCTCGAGTTTTTTGATTTTGCATGGTCTTTTTTAGGTTTTTGTCTTCTTTACTTTTTTTCTCTCGCGTGAAGCACACCGTGTGAAAAACATAGACATGCTTCATGGTGAAGCACAACACAGTTGTGGTTTACGAAAAAGCACAATTGTGCTTCAGTGTGACAACTGTACTTTTTAGAAAGTGAAGTACGGTTGTACTTCTCAAAAGCGAACAACATAATTCACGAAAAAGAACAACGATGCTTGTTGTGAAGCACATATGTGCTTTTCGAAAAATGAAAAGCACAATTGTACTTTTTGCTTCCCACAGTTGTGTTTTTCAAAAAGTGAAAACCACAACTCTTATCGTGAAGCACAACACTCGCGGAAACACAGTTGTGTTTCTCGAAAAGTGAGAACCACACTTATGTTTAAAAAAAAGCATAGTTGTGCTTTAGGTAGCTGTGCTTCTCGTGGTCCCGAAAAATGAAAAACATAGTTGTGCTTTCACAAAAATGAAAAAAAGCACGGTTGTACTTTAGGTTTCTTTTTTTTCTGGGTTTCCTTTTGTCAGTCTTCAATCTTTTTTGTGGTTTTTGTTTTTCCTGTTTACATTTTTTTATTTCTGGTTTTTTCGGAAAAAAACAATTTGTCCAAATCTATTAATATGGGATTTACTTTCGATGATCTTGACGCAAGAAACGCAACAGTGAATGGTTCATGATTTAGACGAACATTTAAGAGATAAAACATTTGGAAGAACAAATTAACAAAAAAAAGTACAAAAATCCTAGATTGCGACAAGGTCACACATGCATTGAGCCACTTGTCACCACAAGAGAAGGTGAGAGTGACCTTTGAAAGGGGTACCCTCTAACTAGTGATTTCGGGTCATCATAGTCGCCTACTAAGAGCATACAACCGGACCCCTCAAACCCTCCCTATACATTCGAGCCAACGACCCGGTCACTTTTTTGCCACCCAACCAGACCCCTCAAACCGGCCCTATATGTCCGGGACCCGCCATACCCAGCCCATATGTGGGGCGGATATGGGGACGCCCAAACACGTCCGCCACGTCGGACTGGCGGCAGGGGCCTGCGCCAAAACCCACCATCTGAACTGGCGCCTCCTCCGGTTTTAGTGAAGACGCATTCATGTCGCCGCTCCGGTGCACCGCCCGAGGGACAAATATGGCTATTTAAGCCAGATGGTGAGGCAACCCTAGCCAGCTAGCCCCCTCCCCATTACCATCCCTCTCGCCCACACCACCGCTCCTCCTCCTCTCCCTCTTTCACTTTCAATCCGACCTCACCGTCCGTCGTACGAAGAGAAACGACATTAACAAAATATTTCTCGGGGGGGGGGGGGAGGAACAACCTCCCATGGCCCAACACTCATGGAGAATACCGTGGCCCGGGGAGGCGCCTCCCGACTCCCTAAAAGGACCTACTCGCTGCTTGCTACAAAAAGAATGCCCGAGGGACAAAAAGGAAAAAAATAGGGGCAAAAGCACCCCAAGGGCGCAACCCAGCCCACCGGCCTATGAAGAAAAAGAGGAGGGCTGCACCGTCGTGCGTGGGCCACTCCCAAGCCAGCCTACGAAAAAAATCTGGAGTTTTTCCCAAAAATTCCTTGGAGGCCGTACTCACCTACGGGAGCACTTGGGGACTTCCAGGGTTCGTTCTTGAATCTGACGAAATTCTCAAAGGCCACCAATGTGTCCAGGGGATACCAGAAGACGCTGGGAATCGCTAGGAAGACCAGAGAAGGACAATGAAGACGCAACCTCCTTACCAGGTACATCAACGAGAAGCAGGAGCAACCTGGACCAGATCTGTCCCTAGAAGATCTTTTGACAAGAGAAGATTACTGACTCGAAGCCACAAAGGGAACTTTGGTGACTCCGGTTCAAGGGGACTCCTCTTGTAGTAGTGGATTTTAACCCTACTTAAGGTGCCACCCCCTATCCTACATGGAGTGCCATATCACCACTCAAGATCGATCAAAGCAAGTCAAAGGAAGAAGCCCCCAAAAGAATAAGTCAAAGGGGAGAGATAAGGGAGCAAAGAGGCCTAAGCCCAAGCAAGAAGTCCTCTCCTAGTGTAGGGATTTCCCCTCTAATGGGCCACATCCCACCTCCTACCAATAAGGAGCACATGGGCTAAAGAATGGAAATGACCTAGTTCTACCCTCCCACCTCCTTACTTCAAGGGTAGCCTTGGTCATTTGTCAAGGACCACTAGGCTATATAAAGCCTCCCATGGGCATGTAACCAACTCACTCTCACTTGAATATACTCAAGTGGAGGGTCACTCTCCCCTTCTAGGCCCCTTCAGGGGGTAAAAAGGCCGAGAGCTTGGAGTCTGAGGGACCTTGTAAGCAAGGTTGGAAAAGGCGGTAGACGTTGATGACCCACAAGTATAGAAGATCTATCATAGTCCTTTCGATAAGTAAGAGTGTCGAACCCAACGAGGAGCAGAAGGAAATGACAAGCGGTTTTCAGCAAGGTATTCTCTGCAAGCACTGAAATTATCGGTAACAGATAGTTTTGTGATAAGATAATTCATAACGGGTAACAAGTAACAAATGTAACAAAGGTGCAACAAGGTGGCCCAATCCTTTTTGTAGCAAAGGATAAGCCTGGACGAACTCTTATATAAAGCAAAGCGCTCCCGAGGACACATGGGAATTATTGTCAAGTTAGTTTTCATCATGCTCATATGATTCGCGTTCGTTACTTTGATAATTTGATATGTGGGTGGACCGGTGCTTGGGTGTTGTCCTTACTTGGACGAGCCTCCCACTTATGATTAACCCCTCTTGCAAGCATCCACAACTATGAAAGAAGAATTAAGATAAATCTAACCATAGCATGAAACATATGGATCCAAATCAGCCCCTTACGAAGCAACGCATAAACTAGGGTTTAAGCTTCTGTCACTCTAGCAACCCATCATCTACTTATTACTTTCCAATGCCTTCCCCTAGGCCCAAATCATGGTGAACTGGCATGTAGTCGACGTTCACATAACACCACTAGAGGAAAGACAACATACATCTCATCAAAATATCGAACGAATACCAAATTCACATGATTACTTATAACAAGACTTCTCCCATGTCCTCAGGAACAAACGTAACTACTCACAAAGCATATTCATGTTCATAATCAGAGGGGTAATAAATATCATTAAGGATCTGAACATATGATCTTCCACCGAATAAACCAACTAGCATCAACTACAAGGAGTAATCAATACTACTAGCAACCCACATGTACCAATATGAGGTTTTGAGACAAAGATTGAATACAAGAGATGAACTAGGGTTTGGAGAGGAGATGGTGCTGGTGAAGATGTTGATGGAGATTGACCCCCTCTCGATGAGAGGATCGTTGGTGATGACGATGGCTTCGATTTCCCCCTCCTGGAGGGAAGTTTCCCCGGCAAAACAGCTCTGCCGGAGCCCTAGATTGCTTTTGCCCAGATTTCACCTCGAAACGGCGGCGTTTCGTCCCGAAAGCTTCCTTATGATTTTTTCCAGGTAAAAACCCTTCATATAGCAGAAGATGGACACTGAAGACCTGTCAGGGCGCCCACAAGCCCTAGGGGCGCGCCCAGGGGGGTAGGGCGTGCCCCCAGGCTTGTGGCCACCTGGTGGGTCCTCTCTGGTATTTTCTTCCCCCAATATTTTTTATATATTCCAAAATAATTCTCCGTAAATTTTCAGGACTTTTGGAGTTGTGCAGAATAGGTCTCTCAGATTTGCTCCTTTCCGGTCCAGAATTCCAGCTGTCAGCATTCTCCCTCTTCATATAAATCTTGTAAAATATGGGAGAAAAGGCATAAGTATTGTACCATAATGTGTAATAACAGCCTATAATGCAATAAATATCAATATAAAAGCATGATGCAAAATGGACGTATCAACTCCCCCAAGCTTAGACCTCGCTTGTCCTCAAGCGGAAACCGAAATCGATAATCATGTCCACATGTTTAGCGATAGAGGTGTCGATAAAATAAAATACGGACATGAGGGCATCATGATCATCTTTAGAACAACAACATATATTGTCATATAATTTCTTATGCTAAAGTAACAATTTGTTCACAAGGTAAAGTATGAATCAAAAAGTTTATTGAAAACCAACAAACTATGGTCTTGGTCATTGAAACAATTGCAATTTATTATAACGTCGGAAAGAGTCAATGTAAGAGCTTTTGTTTAGCAAGTTTCACATACTCAACTATCATTTACTCTTGAGATCACCATGACTCTTGTATAAAGGTAGGAGGTAAATAAAAGATAGGCCCTTCGCAGAGGGAAGCAGAGGTTGTCATGCGCTTTTATGTTTGGATGCACAAAATCTTAATGCAAAAGAACGTCACTTTATATTGCCTCTTGTGATAAAGAATTTTATTATGCAGTCCGTCGCTTTTATTTCTTCCATATCACAAGTTCGTATAAAGCTTATTTTCCTCACACCAAAATATCATACATATTTAGAGAGCAATTTTTATTGCTTGCACCGATGACAACTTACTTGAAGGATCTTACTCAATCCATAGGTAGGTATGGTGGAATCTCATGGCAAAACCGGGTTAAGGGATTTTGGATGCACAAGTAGTATCTCTACTTGGTGCAAAAGATTTGGCTAGCATAGGATGAGAAGCAAGCTCAACATGTTGGAGGATCCATGACAATATAACTTCTATTCGGATATAAAGAAACATAACCCATTATGTTGTCTTCCTTGTCCAACATCAACCTTTTAGCATATAATATTTTAATGAGTGCTCACAATCACAAAAGATGTCCAAGATAGTGTATTTATATGTGAGACCTCTCTTTCTTTATTACTTCCTATTAATTGCAACAATGACCAAAACTATGTTTGTCAACTCACAACAAGTTTCATGCGACATACTTCTTATATGTGAAGTCATCACTTTCCATAAGATCATTATATAATCTTTTTATTTCTTCTATTCTTTATTTCTTTTTCTCAAGATCATAGCAAGAAAGGAAAGCCCTCAACTCAAAACTAACCTTTATTATATAACTCTCGGACTCGATTACATAGAGGGAACACAAAGCAAAACTCAAAGCTAAATCATACTAAAACTTTATTCTACTAAACCAAGATATAACCAAAAGGATCGAATTAAGAAAAACGATAAAGGTAAAGGTGTGATGGTGATACGATGCCGGGGCACCTCCCCCAAGCTTGGCAGTTGCCAAGGGGAGTGCCCATACCCATGTACTTAGGTCTCTTTCTTCGGGGTTGGTGATGATGGAGTTGATGTATTCTTCTTCTACAGCTTGCGTCTGAGGCTAAAATTTTCCTCTCTTAGATCATCATTATCGAGCTCGAGTCTCAATATCTTTTTGCATAATGCCGCCTTGCTGTCTTACAGAAAACGTGGTGGGATAGATTGAAACTTAGGAAGGCTTGACTTCTTGAATTCCACGTGCATATCGCCAGGTTGAGGTAGTAGATCTTTGTCTTCGTCGGAGCTATCGTTCCTTGTTCTCTCCATGTCGGAGTCTTCCTCCTCCTCTGTAGTCCAGCCGTAATGCTCCACCTCCCCATAAGCCTTTGGGTTTGCGATGAAATCAACGACATAGCTCTCTCCCTCCGAATCTTGAGACGACATATTTTCAGATCTGCCAGGAAAAACAGCTCGAAACAAGAACATAGGATATTGCCATGGTACGGTGGTCAAAACCTTTGGGAGATTATATAATAAATTTTTACTGACCAAAAGAAGTGTACTACAAGAAAACGGAGTCCGGAGGGCACACGAGGTGGCCGCAAGCCTGGGAGGCACTCCCAGGGGGGTAGGGCGTGATATGTCTCCAACGTATGTATAACTTTTGCTTGTTCCATGCTGTTACATTATCATTCTTGGATGTTTTACACTCATTTTATAGCAACTTTATATCATTTTTTGGGACTAACCTATTGACATAGTGCCTAGTGCCAGTTGCTGTTTTTTGCTTGTTTTTTACTTCGCAGAATATCAGTGTCAAACGGAGTCCAAACGCAGCGAAACTTTTTGGAGAATTTTTCTGGACCAGAAGACACCTGTTGGGCCAAAGAAGTACCAAAGGGGGGCTCCGAGGGGAGCACACCCCACCTGGTCGCGCCTGGGGGCCTAGGCGCGCCCAGGTGGGTTGTGCACACCTTGGCCGCCTCCCGCACCGCCTCTTTGCTCTATAAATACCCCGAAAATCCAAAAACCCTATGGGAGTCGACGAAACACAATTCCAGCAGCCGCAAGTTCCAGAACCACCAGATCCAATCTAGACACCATCACGGAGGGGTTCATCATCCTCATTGGTGCCTCTCCGATGATGCGTGAGTAGTTCATTGTAGACCTACGGGTCCGTAGTTAGTAGCTAGATGGCTTCCTCTCTCTCTCTTGATTCTCAATACAATGGTCTCTTGGAGATCTATTTGATGTAACTCTTTTTGCGGTGTGTTTGTTGGGATCCAATGAACTTGGAGTTTATGATCAGATCTATTTATCCATGAAAGCTTTTTGAGTTTCTTTGATCTCTTATATGCATGATTACTTATAGCCTCGTATTTCTTCTTTGAATCTTTGGTTTAGTTAGGCCAACTAGATCAATTTTTCTTGCCATGGGAAGAGGTGCTTTGTGATGGGTTTGGTCGTGCGGTGTTCTTTTCCAGTGATAGAAGGGGCAGCAAGACACGTATTGATCGTTGCTATTAAGGATAACAAGGTGGGGTCTATTCCTACATGAATAGATCTTGTCTACATCATGTCATCGTTCTTATTGCATTACTCCATTTTTCCATGAACTTAATACACTAGATGCATGCTGGATAGCGGTCGATGTGTGGAGTAATAGTAGTAGATGCAGGCAGGAGTCGGTCTACTAATCTTGGACGTGATGCCTGTATAATGATCATTGCCTGGATATCGTCATAATTATTTGAAGTTCTATCAATTGCCCAACGGTAATTTGTTTACCCGCCGTATGCTATTTTTCTCGAGAGAAGCCACTAGTGAAATCTACGGCCCCCAGGTCTATTCTTTATCATATTTGCTTTGAGATCTATTTTTATTTGCTTTTGTTTTTAGATCTATTATTCTAAAAAACCAAAAATACCTTGCTGCACTTTTTCTTTCTTTATTTTATTTTGTTTTATTGCGAGATCTATTTATCCAAAATCATACAATCCAATCTATCTTTTACCCGAGAGGGATTGACAACCCCTCTTACGCGTCGGGTTGCAAGTATTTGTTCGTTGTGTGCAGGTACCGTTTACATAGTGTTGCTTGGTTCTCCTATTGGTTCGATAACCTTGGTTTCATAACTGAGGGAAATACCTACCGAAGCTGTACTGCATCATCCCTCCTCTTCGGGGAAATACTGACGCGGACACGAGCCATCAGGGCGCACCCCCAAGGCTTGTCGCCTCCTCGTGCACTTTTTGGACTACTTTTTATTTTCCTAATTTTTTAAATATTCCAAAACGGAGTAAAATTGCTTTTGGAAAAGTTTTGGAGTCGGTTTACTTACCGTATCACATACCTATTCCTTTAAGGAGTCTGGAGCATTCTGGTAGATATCCTTATGTACTCCTCCGGTGTTATGGTATTAATAATATTGGTTTCAACATTTATGGGAGTACCTAAGATATAATGTTTGATTCTTTGACCATTACCACCTTCGGGTTAGTGCCTTCGGCGTTGTTGATCTTGATGGCACCGGAACGATAAACTTCCTCGATAATGTAAGGCCCTTCCCATTTAGAGAGAAGCTTTCCTACAAAAAATCTTAAACGAGAATTGTATAGCAAGACAAGGTCACCTACATTGATTTTGTGCTTTTGTATCCTTTTATCATGCCATCTTTTAACCTTTTCTTTAAATAGTTTGGCATTCTCATAGTCTTGGGTTCTCTAATCATCAAGTGAGCTAATGTCAAATAACCTCTTCTCCCCGGCAAGTTTGAAATCATAGTTGAGCTCTTTAATTGCCCAATAAGCTTTATGTTCTAGTTCAAGTGGTAAGTGACATGCTTTTCCATAAACCATTTTATATGGAGACATACACATAGGGTTTTTATAAGCAGTTCTATAAGCCCATAACGCATCATCAAGTTTCTTAGACCAATTCTTTCTAGATCTGTTAACAGTCTTTTACAAGATCAATTTTATTTCTCTATTACTCAATTCTACTTGACCACAAGATTGAGGGTGATATGGAGATGCAATTATATGGTTAACATCATATTTAGCAAGCAATTTACGGAAAGCACCATGAATAAAGTGTGAACCACCATCAGTCATTAAATATCTAGGGACTCCAAACCTCGGGAAAATAACTTCTTTAAGCATTTTAATGGAGGTGTTATGATCAGCACTACTAGTTGGAATAGCTTCTACCCACTTAGTAACATAATCAACAGCAACCAGAATATGTGTATACCCATTAGAGGAAGGAAAAGGTCCCATATAATCAAATCCCCAAACATCAAATGGCTCAATAACAAGTGAATAATTCATAGGCATTTCCTGACGTCTACTAATATTACCAATTCTTTGGCATTCATCACAAGACAAGACAAACTTACGAGCATCCTTGAAAAGAGTAGGCCAATAAAAACCAGATTGTAATACCTTGTGTGCAGTTCTATCTCCAGCATGGTGTCCTCCGTAGGCCTCGGAGTGACACTTGCGTAGGATCTGTTCCTGTTCATGCTCAGGTACGCAACGTCTAATAACACAATCTACTCCTTCTTTATAAAGGCGTGGGTCATCCCAGAAGTAATGTCTTAAATCATAGATTTTTTTTTCTTTTGTTGGTATGTGAAACTAGGTGGTATAAATTTAGCAACAATATAATTAGCATAATCAGCATACCAAGGAGCACTACTAGAAGCATTTATGACAGCTACTTGTTCATCAGGAAAGCTATCATCAATAGGTAGTGGGTCATCAAGAATATTTTTTAACCTAGACACGTTGTCTGCTACGGGGTTCTCAGCTCCCTTTCTATCAATAATATGTAAATCAAATTCTTGCAGCAAGAGAACCCATCTAATAAGTCTAGGTTTAACATCTTTCTTTTCCATAAGGTATTTAATAGTAGCATGATCAATATGAATAGTTACTTTGGAATCAACAATATAAGATCTGAACTTGTCACATGCAAAAACAACTGCTAAAAATTCTTTTTGAGTAGTAGAATATTTTCTTTGAGCACTGTCTAGAGTTTTACTAGCATAATGGATAACATTTAATTTATTATTAACTCTTTGCCCTAGAACAATACCAACATCATAATCACTAGCATCACACATAATTTCAAAGGGTAGGTTCCAATCAGGTGGTTGAACAATAGGTGCAGAAATCAAGGCTTTCTTAAGTATTTCAAATGCTTCTACACATTCATCATCAAAAACAAATGGAACATCCTTTTGCAAGAGATTAGTAAGAGGCCTAAAAATTTTAGAGAGGTCTTTAATAAACCTCCTATAGAAACCAGCATGGCCAAGGAAACTTCTTATACCTTTGATATCTTTAGGACAAGGCATTTTTTCAATAGCATCAACTTTAGCTTTATCAACTTCAATACCTCTTTCAGAGATTTTATGCCCCAAGACAATACCTTCATTAACCATAAAGTGGCACTTCTCCCAATTCAAGACAAGATTAGTTTCTTCACATCTCTGCAAAACTCGATCAAGGTTGCTTAAGCAATCATCAAAAGAAGTTCCATAAACAGAGAAATCATCCATGAAAACCTCAATAATATTTTCACAAAAGTCAGAGAATATAGCAGTCATACATCTTTGAAAAGTGGTAGGTGCATTACATAAACCAAAAGGCATACGTCTATAAGCAAAGGTACCGAAAGGGCAAGTAAAAGTAGTCTTTTCTTGATCCTCTTGTGACACAGGTATTTGGGAAAAACCAGAATAACCATCTAGAAAGCAGAAGTGTGTATGTTTTGACAGTCTTTCTAGCATTTGATCAATAAAAGGTAGAGGATAATGATCTTTCCTAGTAGCTTTGTTTAACTTTCTAAAATCAATAACCATTCTATAACCAGTGACAATTCTTTGCGGAATCAATTCATTTTTATCATTAGGAACAATAGTAATACCTCCCTTCTTAGGGACACAATGAACATGACTTACCCATCTACTATCAGCAATAGGATAAATTATACCTGCTTCCAGAAGCTTTAGTATTTCATTTCTTACCACTTCCTTCATATTTGGATTCAACCGTCGCTGGTGATCAACGATTGGTTTAGCATCAGGTTCCATATTAATTTTGTGCTGGCATAGAGTGGGACTAATGCCCTTAAGATCATTCAGAGTATATCCAATAGCCGCACGGTGCTTCTTCAAAGTTTTCAATAATTTCTTTTCTTCATGCTCTGAAAGGTTAGCACTAATAATAACAGGATATATCTTTTACTCATCGAGATAAGCATATTTTAGAGTATCAGGTAATTGTTTAAGATCAAACACAGGATCACTCTTGGGTGGTAGAGGATCTCCAAGAGTTTCAACACGCAAATTGTGTTTCAAAACGGGCATTTGTTTAAAGAAAATCTCGTCTAATTCCTTTCTTTCATTCATAAACATATCATTTTCATGGTCTAGCAAATATTGTTCTAAAGGATCAGTAGGAGGCACGGCAATAGAAGCAAGACCAATAATTTCATCTTTACTAGGCAATTCTTTATCATGGGGTTATCTACAAAATTTGGAGAAAATAAACTCATGAGACACATCCCCAAAACTTACACTAACAGTTTCTTTCTCACAATCTATTTTGGCATTAACGGTGTTCAAGAAAGGTCTACCAAATATAATGGGACAAAAATCATCTTGTGGGGAACCAAGAACTAGAAAATTAGTAGGGTATTTTATTTTCCCACACAAGACTTCAACATCTCTAACAATCCCAATTGGTGAGATAGTATCTCTATTGGCAAGCTTAATAGTGGCATCAATATCTTCTATTTCAGCCGGTGCAATATCATTCATAATTTCTTGATATAAAGTAAAGGGAATTGCACTCACACTAGCACCCAAATCACATAAGCCATGATAACAACGATCTCCTATTTTAACAGAAACAACGGGCATGCCAACAACCGGTCTATGTTTATCTTTATCATCAGGTTTAGCAATTCTAGCAGCTTCATCACAGAAGTAAATAACATGCCCATCAATATTATCGACCAAGAGATCTTTAAGCATAGTAATACTAGGTTCAACTTTAATTTGTTCAGGGGGTGTAGGTGTTCTAGTATAACTCTTACAAACCACAACTGAAGCTTTAGCATGTTCCTTTATCCTAACAGGGTAAGGTGGTTTCTCAATATAAGTAGTAGGAATAACAGGATCAACATTATAAGTAATAGTTTCCTCTTCAGCTTTAATAGGTTCTACTATTTTCACTTCAATGGGAGGATGATATTTAAACCACTTCTCCTTAGGGAGATCAACATGTGTAGCAAATGATTCACAGAAAAAAGCTACTATCTCAGAGTCAAGTCCATACTTAGTGCTAAATTCACGAAAACCATTGGTATCCATAAAAGATTTAACACAATGAAACTTAAGGTTTATACCTGACTCCTTACCTTCGGCGAGCTCCCAATCTTCAGAGTTGCTCTTTCCAAGAGATCCCATTTGAATTCAATAGTCTTCTTCATAAAAGAACGAGTACAAGAAGTATCGAGCATGGATTGATCATTACAAGAAAGCTGAGCATAAAAATTATGAATAATAATTTCTCTTGAGAGCTCATGATTGGGGCATGAATATAACATTGAATTAAGCCTCCCCCAAGCTTGAGCGATACTTTCTCCTTCACGAGGCCAAAAATTATATATATAATTCGAATCACGATGAACCAGATGCATAGGATAAAACTTCTGATGAAATTCCAATTTCAATCGGTTGTAGTTCCAAGTCCCAATATCATCGCATAGCCTATACCATGTCAATGCCTTATCCTTCAAAGATAAAGGGAAGACCTTCTTCTTGACTTCATCCTCGGGCAAACCTGCAAGCTTAAATAATCCACAAACTTCATCCACATAGATTAGATGCAAATCAGGATGTAGTGTTCCATCTCCTGCATAAGGATTAGCTAGCTGTTTCTCTATCATACCCGAAGGAGTTTCATAATAAATAATTTCAGTAGGTGCAGTAGGTTGAGGAGCAACTCTTTGTTCTTCCGGTCGGGGTGAAGATACCCCGAACAAACCCCTCAAAGGATGATGTTCTATAGTGACAAGTGACAGTAAATTTCCGCACGTAATATAAATGTTTCCTTACCAAAGGTGCTTCACTCCCCGGCAACGGCGCCAGAAAAGCGTATTGATGACCCACAAGTATAGGGGATCTATCATAGTGCTTTCGATAAGTAAGAGTGTCGAACCCAACGAGGAGCAGAAGGAAATGACAAGCGGTTTTCAGCAAGGTATTCTCTGCAAGCACTGAAATTATCGGTAACAGATAGTTTTGTGATAAGATAATTCGTAACGGGTAACAAGTAACAAATGTAACAAAGGTGCAGCAAGATGGCCCAATCCTTTTTGTAGCAAAGGATAAGCCTGGACGAACTCTTATATAAAGCAAAGCGCTCCCGAGGACACATGGGAATTGTTGTCAAGTTAGTTTTCATCATGCTCATATGATTCGCGTTCGTTACTTTGATAATTTGATATGTGGGTGGACCGGTGCTTGGGTGTTGTCCTTACTTGGACGAGCCTCCCACTTATGATTAACCCCTCTCGCAAGCATCCGCAACTACGAAAGAAGAATTAAGATAAATCTAACCATAGCATGAAACATATGGATCCAAATCAGCCCCTTACGAAGCAACGCATAAACTAGGGTTTAAGCTTCTGCCACTCTAGCAACCCATCATCTACTTATTACTTCCCAATGCCTTCCCCTAGGCCTAAATCATGGTGAAGTGTCATGTAGTTGACGTTCACATAACACCACTAGAGGAAAGACAACATACATCTCATCAAAATATCGAACGAATACCAAATTCACATGATTACTTATAACAAGAATTCTCCCATGTCCTCGGGAACAAACGTAACTACTCACAAAGCATATTCATGTTCATAATCAGAGGGGTAATAAATACCATTAAGGATCTGAACATACGATCTTCCACCGAATAAACCAACTAGCATCAACTACAAGGAGTAATCAATACTACTAGCAACCCACAGGTACCAATATGAGGTTTTGAGACAAAGATTGAATACAAGAGATGAACTAGGGTTTGGAGAGGAGATGGTGCCGGGGAAGATGTTGATGGAGATTGACCCCCTCTCGATGAGAGGATTGTTGGTGATGACGATGGCTTCAATTTCCCCCTCCCGGAGGGAAGTTTCCACGGCAGAACAACTCCGCCGGAGCCCTAGATTGCTTCTGCCCAGGTTCCACCTCGAGACGGCAGCGCTTCGTCCCGAAATCTTCCTTATGATTTTTTCCAGGTAAAAACACTTCATATAGCAGAAGATGGACACCAAAGACCTGCCAGGGGGCCCACAAGTCCTAGGGGCGCGCCCAGGGGGGTAGGGTGCGCCCCCCAGGCTTGTGGCCTCCTGGTGGGTCCCCTCTGGTATTTTCTTCGCCCAATATCTTTATATATTCCAAAATAATTCTCCGTAAATTTTCAGGACTTTTGGAGTTGTGCAGAATAGGTCTCTTAGATTTGCTCCTTTCCGGTCCAGAATTCCAGCTGCCGGCATTCTCCCTCTTCATATAAATCTTGTAAAACAAGAGAGAAAAGGCATAAGTATTGTATCATAATGTGTAATAACAACCCATAATGCAATAAATATCAATATAAAAGCATGATGCAAAATGGACGTATCAGGCGTAAGCGAGGCGGTTGGCCTTCTCTAGTGCCTAGGCGGCACTTGAGCACCCTAGGCGCCGCCTAGGCGGTAATATAGTTTTTACTATGACGGTGTATATGTGGTTATTATATGTGCATCGGTATTAATGTAGGCCATATAAATAAGTTAGCTGCTGGTTCTACCATTGGAATATGATCCATTGGGCATATCAATGCAATATGGCATGATTTCTCGCTTGGATAGACAATTTCTTGCTTGCCCTGCCTAGACTTTCACTTATGCCCTAGGCAAGGAGTTTGACCATTGCCTGGCACCTAAGCATGCCTAAGCGCCTCCGAGGCACTGCCTTTTCCAACAGAGCTTGTAAGGCTTGGACTACTCGGGAGTCGTGGGACACCGAAAGCGACCGCACTCTAAATGCCCTATGTGCCAGACACAAGTCTTGACAACCATCCCATAGAACGTAGTTCGTGCTCCCAAAGGCGAATGAATTTATTTAAAAAGCATCATGGTGCCACTTTGTCAAGTGTACGACAACCTTCGACATAAGGTCGTCGTACATGCCCTCGCTAGCATAGATACCCCCTAGCCGAAAGTTGATTTTCGCTTGTCAACAAATATCAACTAATCGGAACGCGCCACATGGCACAACTTTTTTCCAAAATCCTTTCTTGTTTAAATTAAAGCACTTGATAAATTACAATTTTGCTGAAAAGCCCCTGTACACTAAAACAATCATAACTTTTTATTTGTAAATCCATTTCAAGTGAAACTTTTTGCATATTGTCATAAAAACCTTTCAACCAGAACAATTAACTTATTTGAACCTAATTCAAAATATTGAACTCAATGCAAATTACAACATGATATTCAAAGATGAAATTCAATTTTGAAGTAAACCAAGTTTAATTATGAAATAATTTGAAACCAAATTTAATACTTAGAATGAAATTCAATTGAATCCAATCAATTTTAAATATGGAATTCAAATTGAAACCAATTCAAACTTAGAAATGAATTCAATTTGAAACCAAACCAAGTTTAAGTAAGAAATTCAAATTGTAACTGAAATTCATTTCAACTAAACCCTAACACATACACCAAATGAGGGTGATTCATTTACACCTAAACCATACAACCAACTTAGTGTTGTGTGTTGTTTGGTTCCTTGTATGGTATGATTGTTTATGTGAACTCTTGGTTACGATAGATTGTTCGGAGAGCGAAGAGTAGCACTGTCGAGTTGTGAGATTGAAGAACATCGTCAATACAAGGCAAGTGGAACCTTTGATCAAGTTACCTATTATTTTCTTGTATGAACTTTTCAATAGGAATGCATGTAGAGAAATATTTGTTGTTGTAAATAGGATACCTAGTAGAATAACCATATGCCCTTTACCTTCACTACTGCAGGATACTGCTAACGCGACACTACGATCAGAGACACTTTGACGAAACTATGTGCGATGCATTAATCGCAAATGGTGATGTAAAAAACCATCAAAAAAGATGCAAAACATTTGCGATGACGGATAAATCAAACACGGTTCCGATTTTGGTTGCGTGTGCGATGCGGGGCATACGGTTGATCTATACGAACTGTTTGCGATGAGACAGAACAACAGAAACGGGCAGCCAGATCAAGGTGTGTGCGATATACGGCATACAGTTCGCTCCGATGAACCGTTTGTGATGATCGAGTTGAACACAAATGATTCGGCGTAACAAGATGTGTGTGATACCCGGCAAACAGGCCGGTAATCAGAATTGTGTGCGATCGTTATAGACAGCCCATACGGTCTTTTTTTGTGAATTGTGTGCTCGTCAGGGCACACAGTTCAAGAAACCAACCTGTGGGCGATAATGTAGAAGATCTCTGTCGAATATGTATTACTAACCGTCTGCGTTGAGAGTGATAGGATAAACAGAGATGATGAATTAATATGAGCGAACGGAAACAGAGATATATATAGTCTGCTTAATTTAGTCCTTCTTCTTCTTCTTGTTGTTGTTGGATGGCCCCGTGACATCGTCTTGGCGAGCACGCTTCTTGCCGCTGACCGTTGGCTTTTCATCGCCGCCGTCATCATCATCGTCGTTGCTGTCATCGTCCTCCTCCTCCTCGTTTGACCATTCCTCCTCCTCATCATCGTCGTCCTCTTCTTTATCCTCCGACGGCTCCTCGTCCGTCTGGTTGTCGTCTGATGACTCCGAAGGCGGCATCCCTTCCATGATCCAGATATAATCGAGGTCTAGGCTCGACGCCGGACTCATGGAAGATGAGCGGGATGATTCCGATGTTGACCTATCATCGGGCGCCAGACTGCTGGCCGAAATGTCGTTCTCGCTGTCGCTCGACATGGCTGCGGTCATATAAAAACCGCGAGAAAGCGAGATTGTAGAGTGTGTGCAAGTGTGTAGCGCGGCCTGCCGGGGACGATGAAGATGGTGGACACTTAAGCGGGGTATGCAGAGAAGAGGAATGCCAATTGAAGCGGGGGTTGACGTATTATCTAACCGCTGATATAATCAACCGCAATTATTTGTACCCAGTCGCTCCAAATTCCCAGGGTTGCGCAATTCTCAATGTGATAATTAATTACGCACACACATTGGAGCGTCCAAATATGAAACAAGCATTTTTCGTAGTACTTCTACTCCCTCTGTACCGGCAACCTAGGTGGGGGAAAAACGAGAGAACTTGATGATTACTCCTTCCACCCCAAAATAAGTGACTCAACATTGCACTAACTTTAGTACAAAGTTGAGTCACTTATTTTGGGACGGAGGGAGTATTTGGTAATCAATACCATTGCATGCAGAGAATTGACCATTGCATGCATGTTATGCTAAGTAGTCTGAAGTCATTGAATGCATACTAGCCGCAGGACTCCTATTGGCTGATTTCTTTTTTCAGGACAAAAACAAGGAACGAGTTTTGGGATTATGCACCGCTACCGGTACGAACGGAGTAGGACAGTTGGCAAGCAATACATTGAGCTCTTCTTATTGATGAAGCCAGTAATAATCAAACTACAAAGGAAAAGAAAAAAGACAAAGAAAAATATCTGCACGAATCTTCGCGTAACATCAATGTCATAGGACCCAGATGTGCATTACTTAGAGCACATCTAGATGTGCTTTAGCAATACTATCAAACAAAACCCCTAATCATCATTGGAAACAGCGCATAGAACATGGCTAATGCGACAACCACAACTACACATGCTAGTTCCTTCTTGTCTCTTGCTTTCATCTGTTGCCTGTGATTGATTCTTTCTTGCTTCATCGTACTGATTGTACATTCCAGATCAGCCAGTTTCTTCTTCAGCTTTATGTTATCTTCTGCGAGCTTGGTGTTAGCACTCCGAGCCCTGCCATGCCATTCTTCATCTAGCCAGTTAACAAAGGCACAAGCCTATATCCCTGCCAATGTTAAATAGTATTCAGGATGAGCGGTGGCATTAACTCAAGTAAAATGATGAACTTAGCACTAACCTCTAAGGGGCAACTGAGAAACCGCCTGCCAATGTCGAATCCCTCCGTGCATACACGTCGAGCGGGAGTGTGCCCGTGCACACAACTCAGCTTTTGGTACTTCTCGGTGGCGCAAAACTCGGAGTCGAACTCATGTTGCAGGAGTCTGGAGTCATACTCCGGATCCAGCGGCAGATCGCTTTCCTGGGGGGGGGGGGTCATTCAGGATGGATTCAACAAGGAGCTACTTTGGACATGCTAAAAAAGATCGGGATAGATTGGAACTTAACAAGACGATTTAGATCCGTAGTACACCTGCCTTCTGATGACCTTAGGCAAGTGCTCGGTAGCGACCGCCGTCGTGGCGGCGCTGCCGAGAGCGGTGATACGAGCAGGAGCAGCCGCACCAAAACCATCAGCACCACTCGTCTGCATTCCCCCAATGTCAGAGCCATGCGAGGGAATTTGGAGGCTATCTAGGGGTTTGGGGGAAATGGTGAAACTATGGGGATAAGCTAACGGCCGGGAACTACTTATGGCACTATATGTTGTATATGGCATACTGTTTATACATGTCGTTTGTGTTAGGTATTACAACTTCACACACGATTTCCGCACCAAACCGTGTGAGAAGACAACGTAGGTGAGACACGGTTGCCGTGACATAACTGTATGTGATGTACTACCCTGTACATATAATTGAGTTACAATGATACCGTGTAAACAGCCGCTCTGCGAATATCCGTCAAAAAATAAAACAGCCGCTCTGCAGATAGAGATGGCGGCGGCGGCGGCAGCCTAGGTAGCGGCTACCGGTTAAGAGGTCAATCCTCGGTCGGTGGGCGGTGGCGGCGTCATAGGAGGTCAATCCTCGGTCTGCGGTGGGAGATAGGAGGAGCTCAACCATCGAGGTTGGCGGCGGCGTGATTGGAGCACATCCATCGCAGTCGATGGCGGGATAGTGGAGGTCAAACTTCAGGCGGCAGCCGCACTAAGCTTTGTTCCTTGACCCTGCTGTCTTGGCGTGCCGCCGCATCGCGCTTCTCTATCTGCTAGGTGGAGGTCACCGCGCGGCTAATTAATTAAGATATTCTTTTCGTGAGTGGCTTAATTAAGGTATTCAATTTCTAAGGGTAGTGCTGTAGTACTCTGCGTGTAAATTGACTGGCCATTAATTTTTGTCATTGCACGTCTGGATAACAATATGGAGCGCCCTCAGTAATTATGAAAATAAAACCTTGTGATTTATGCACGCATCTTTGGGCATCAGTTAATCCGTGTATTAATGTTGTTGTTTTGTTTTTAATTACCATTCGTGTGGTGCAGATGGAACGATCTGAATGGATGAAGAATCGGAGAACCACGGATTTTATCAGTGGCGTGACAGAGTTCATGAATTTGGCTGAAAGTATAAAGAGGAGAATTAGTGATGCGGATTACATCCTGTGTCCATGTACTCATTGTGCCAATACAGAGTCACGTGAAGTTGAAGATGTCCAGTGGCACTTACTCTCTCGGGGATTCATGGATGGATATACATGTTGACCAGACACGGTGAAGAGCATGTCATGGATGAATATACCCAGGGCTGCAAGATGCCAAACCCCAGTCAATGTCACATGGATGTTGAATCTAACATCGGGGCAGAGGCGTCAAGCTACCAATGGAACACCGGAAAGCCGAAATGCCCACTCGAAAACCAAGACGGCGATGCAAATGACGACAAAATTGATATGCCAGATTTTGCTGCTATGATTGCAGATTTCAAGGGCCCAAAAAAGGATATGATTGGGTACAAGGATCTGCCGACCATTGATGTGGACTCCAAGAAAGAATTGTATCTAGGTTGCAAAAAGAAATATTCCAAGTTGAGTGCCACCCTGGCTCTTCTCAGATTTAAAGCAGCAAACGATCTATCAAACAAGGGCTTCACAGAGATGTTAGGTCTTTTCAAAGAAATTCTTCCGGAAGATAATGTGCTCCCCTGAAGCACGAACGAAGCGAAGAAAATTGTTTTCCCATTGGAACTTGAAGTACAGAAGATACACGCTTGTGTGAATGATTGTATGTTGTACCGTGGTGAGTACAAAGATTTGTGTGCATGTCCCACATGCAAGCATGCATGATACAAGCACAGGAGAGCAAAGGACAAGTACAAATTGGACGACGAGATCAAGATAGGAATCCCGTTCAAGGTTGTTTGGTACTTGCCTTTAATTCCAAGGTTGAGGCGTTTGTTTGCAAACCCTAGAGAGGCAAAGAGGTTGCGGTGGCATCATGATGAGCGAACTGCGGATAAATATATGAGGCACCCGAAAGATGGGGCTCAGTGGGAATTAATCGACAACAAGTTTGAAGACTTTGCCAAGGATCCTAGAAGTATAAGGCTCGGGGAGTGTACTGACGGGATGAATCCTTTTGGCGATATGAGCACCAATCACAGCACATGGCCGGTGCTTCTGTGCATATATAACCTAGCTCCTTGGTTGTGTATGAAGAAAAAATACATTATGATGTCAATGATTATCCAAGGCCCGAAGCAACCTGGAAATGACATCGACATTTACTTTCAGCTACTGGTAGAAGAACTGCTGAAAGTGTGGATAGATGTGCCTGCTATAAAATGTTATGATGCTTACAAAAAGGAGATTTTTGATCTTCATGTGATGCTGCTGCACACCATTCAAGATATGCCGGCATTAGGCAACACGTCGGGGCAGAAAACAAAGGGAGATGTAGGGTGTGTCACATGCATGGATAGGACAGCTAGCAGATTTCTTCCCAACTCACGCAAAACCGTGTATTTGCGTCATCGTAGGTTCTTACGGAGAAATCACCCATACCGAAAGATGAAAGCTGAATTTGATGGTACGACAGAGTTAGATGTGGGTCCAAGACCCTATGCTGGGGAGGTGGTCCACAACATGGCTAAACAAATTAATGTTGTGCTTGGCAAGAAGCATGCTTTGACGGTAAAACAAACACCCAAGGATCAAGTGTTTAAGAAGAAATCGGTGTTCTGGAAATTACCTTACTGGGAGATTCTACGTGTACGCCACTGCATCAATGTCATGCACGTAGAGAAGAACATATGTGAAAGCATCCTTGGTACTCTGCTCAAGATTAAAGGTAAAACAAAGGATGGTGACGGTGCACGGCTCGATATGCTTGCTGATCAATCAAAACGCAAGAGTGAAGCAGAAGATGATAACAAATTCATCAACGGTTGCCAGAGTTACAATTTCAGTACAGAAGAAGCAACAGAGTTCTTGACCTATTTGTTGTCAGTTAAGACACCCTCTTCCTACTCCGCAAACATCAGAAATCTCGTGGATGTGAGCTCAGGTAAAATGAAGTTGGGACACATGAAGTCACATGATTGCCACGTAATGTTGACACAAATCCTCCCAGTGGCCATCAGGAATCTGATGGACAAAGATATAAGAAACACACTCATTGAGCTCTGTGATTTCTTCAACCAACTATGGCAGAAAGTTGTAGATCCTGAAGAGTTGGATCATATGCAAGATGATATTGCAAGAATATTGTCCAACCTAGAGATGTTTTTCCCACCGTCATTCTTTGATGTCATGGTCCATCTCACTATGCACCTTGTCGACGAGATAAAGCATTGTGGTCCTGTGTTTCTTTGCAACATGTATCCCTTTGAGCGGTTCATGGGAATACTGAAGCGCTATTGTTGGAACCGAAACCATCCAGAGGCAAGCATCCTACAAGGTTATACCGCGGAGGAGGTGGTTGAGTTTTGCACCGAATACATGAAACAAAGACCTATAGGTTTGCCCCTCTCTCGCCACGAGGGAAGGCTGAAAGGTAAGCCGATCCTTGCTGGCACGCAAAAGAATGCACCCAGAAAATTGGCAGAGAAAGCCCATTTGACGGTACTTCTTAACAACCCAGTTCTCAGCGCTTATGCCGAAGAACACTTGGCGGAGATACGCCAAAGCTTCTTACCAATGGTGCCTTCATCAGATGTGGAGATGAAGGAGCACACTAAGAACTACGCCGAATGGCTGAAGAATCATTTGGCACAAGGATCCATCGATGACATTATTACGTGGTTGGCACAAAAGACATCACCTATGGTGCTGACGTACTAAGCATATGACATAAATGGCTACATGTTCTACACTGAGGAACGTGATGAGAAGGCCTCATATCAGAACAACTCTGTTCAAATAGAATGCATGACTGTAGATGAAGCTGATAAAAGGGTATACTATGGAACCATCAAAGAGATTTGGGAGCTTAACTATGTGAAAGTTAAGGTGGCATTATTCAGGTGCACATGGATCCCTCTTGGTCAGGTAAAGGTTGATGATTACAGGAAGACCTGTGTTAACAGGACAACAATGGCATATCACGCGGACCCATTCATTCTTGCCAGCGATGCTACCCAGATTTTCTATGCAGAAGACCCCTTGCATAAGAACTACCATGTAGTGATGCATGGGAAGAGGAGGGTACTGGGTGTCGAGGATGTTGTCGATGAGGACGAGTACGATTTATTTGCTGAGTTGCCAGCCAAGGGATCACGCACCCCTCTAACAGAGAAGCGTAAAATCATCAGAAAACCCAAGTTCATTCGGGGTCAACGTAATGATCCCAGTTCCCCCATGTACATGGGAATTAAGCCGTAAGACTAGTCTTTATGCCTACCCTGCAACTTAATTCGTTCAATTTAGAACTATCGCGTGTACTAAATTTGTGAGTTATACCCGGTTTTCTGTTGATGTAAGAATCGTTATATATGTTGACCATGATATGCTGTCGACTCACACAATGAATATGAACTGTTTATTATTATTATTATTATTATTATTATTATTATTATTATTATTATTATACCATAGAGGTAGCACACTCAATTGATCTCACTCATGTATGAACAGAAGATATGCAATCTGGTTTGCAAATAGCACACGGTTCGTTCATGAAAGTCGTGTGCCGACCAAACCGCGCGCACGACCTGAGTCGTGCCTTCTGATTGGCCAGAACCCAAACCCCACGGATCGTACGTCTGCACCGTTGGATGCTCCTAGATCGAACGACAATCCTCATCCCTTTCAACAGCAAATGCAGTTCCGGTTGTAATTTTATTTATGCACAAAATGCATGTTAAACTCAAAAAATGTCTTAAATATAGCTAATGATACCTAAAATGCGCCAGAAAATCAAACCTGTGGTATAATGGTGATTGCGTACCGTGGAAATTTTTATGAGGTGAAACGATGAAGTCACCGGCCATTGGAGTTTGAATTGACACGTCTCCTTTTGGAAACCATGATCCTTCTTGTGAGATGCTCCGGTTTGGAAGGAGCGATCATCAAAACTTGTGCCAAACTTTACCATTTTTTTTCCACGGGGTCGTGAGAGCACGCCACGGGCACACATCAATTTTGATGATGTCCGGACTCCATCTGAATTTCCTGTAATTAAAATACCAACTAGGGCTACGCCGGTGGCCGCACCTCGCGGCCGAAATGTTTGAAACTTCTCCCCGCTTCTCGGACAAACGGATGAAAACTCGCAAAGCGACGCACAAATGATCTGTACGCCTTCTTTGCTAAGGCTGGCCATAGTGGGGGTATCATAGCCGGTATCATGCACTCGGGAATAGCAAATAAGATGATGTGGCAAATAATTAAAGAAGGAAGAGTGGGTTAGAGTAACACAGGTAGATAACGTAACATAATAAATGCTATACTACTTTGTGTCATGCATGGCCTTAAATACGGTCATCTATGATACTACTCTATGATACTATGCACTATGAAGGTAGTATCATACACTAGTATCATATGCATGATACTAGTATATGATACTCCCCACTATAAGTAGCCTAACTAACACCCACATGTAGTTGTAATAGGGTTTTGACTTTATATGCACTAAATGCAAGGTAAGTGCAAAAAATGACTTAAATATAGCAGACGAGACCTGAAATGGGCCAGAAAATCAAACCAAGGGTATATCCGTGATTGTTTACCATGATTTTTTTCGAGGCGGAACAATGTAGTCACTCATGATTTGGAGTCCGAAGTGCCGCGTCTCCTTTTGGAAACTATGATCATTCTTGTGAGATGCTCCGGTATGGAAGGTGCGTACACCAAAACTTGTGCCAAATTTTACCAAATTTTTTCCATGTGATCGTGAGAGCACGCCACGGTGACACAATGATTTTCGTTATTTCCGGACTCTATATGCATTTCCTGTAATTAAAATACCAACAAGGACTACGCCTCTGGCCGCACCCTGCGGCCGAACTGTTTGAAGTTTTTTCCCGTTTCTCGGACAATGAATGAAAACTCGCAAAGCGACACACAAATGATCTTGCTAACACCCACGTGTAGTTGCGACTATATATATATATATATATATGCAAAAAATGACTAAATATAGCAAACGAGATCTCAAATGCACCAGAAAATCGAACCATAGGGTACAATCGTGATTTCTTAGCGTGGAATTTTTTTTGACGCGAAACGATGAACTCATGTTTTCATTCAAACGAAGATATGTTGTTAGTTCATGTAAATGTTCTCAAATAGCACACGGTTCACTCACAAAAGCCGTGTGCCTACTAAACCGTGGCCGATGCCCCCCCTGCCGCGCGCGCGATCTAAGTCGTGCGTTCTGATTGGACAGAACCCAAACCCCACGGATCATACGTCTGCACCGTTGGATTCTCCTTGATCGAACGACAATCCTCATCCCTTTCGACAACACATGCAGTTTCGATTATGATTTTATTTATATCCACAAAATTGCACGTTAAATTCAAAAAATGTCTTAAATATAGCAAACGATACCGGAAATGCGTTAGAAAATCAAACCCGTGGTATAATGGTGATTGCGTACCGTGATTTTTTTTATGAGGCCAAACGATGAAGTCACCGGCCACTGGAGTTTGAATTGACATGTCTCCTTTTGGAACCCATGATCCTTCTTGTGAGATGCTCCGGTTTGCAAGGAGCGATCATCAAAACTTGTGCCAAACTTCACCAATTTTTTTTCCACGGGGTCGTGAGAGCACGCCACAGGCACACGCCGATTTTGATGATGTCTAGACTCCATCTGAATTCCCAGTAATTAAAGTACCAACTAGGCCTACGCCGGTGGCCGCACCTCGTGGCCGAAATGTTTGAAACTTTTCCCCATTTCTCGGACAATGGATGAAAACTCGCAAAGCAACACACAAATGATTTGTACACCTTCTTTGCTAACTAACACCCAGATGTAGTTGTAGTACGGTTTTGATTTTATATGCACTAAATACAAGGTAAGTGCAAAAAAATGACTTAAATATAGCAGACGAGACCTGAAATGGGCCGGAAAATCAAACCTAGGGTATATACGTGATTGTTTACCGTGAAAAAAATTCGTGGCGGAACGATGTAGTCACCGACGATTGGAGTCCGAAGTGTCGCGTCTCCTTTTGGAAACTATGATCCTTCCATGGGATCATGAGAGCACGCCATGGGGACACACCAATTTTTGTTATTTCCGGACTCTATATGCATTTCCTATAATTAAAATACCAACAAGGCCTACGCCTCTGGCCGCACCCTGCGGCCGAACTGTTTGAATTTTCCCCCGTTTCTCGAACAATGAATGAAAACTCTCAAAGTGACACACAAATGATCTTGCTAGCACCCACGTGTAGTTGCGACTATAGCAAACGACTCAAATATAGCAAACGATACCTCAAAGGCACCAGAAAATCGAACCATAGGGTACAATGGTGATTTCTTACCGTGGAAAACAATTTGGAGGCGAAACAATGAACTCATGTTTTCATTCAAACAAAAATATGTTGTTAGTTCATGTAAATATTTTCAAGTAGCACACGGTTCACTCACGAAAGTTGTGTGCCTACCAAACCGTGGCCGATGCCCCCCTGCTGCGCACGCGATCTAGGTCGTGCGTTCTGATTGGCCAGAACCCAAACCCCACGGATCGTACGCCTGCACCATTGGATACTCCCAGATCGAACGACAATGCTTATCCCTTTTGACAGCAAATGCAGTCCGGCTAGGATTTGATTTATATGCCAAAATGCACTGTAAATGCCAAAAAATGTCTTAAATATAGCACACGAGACCTGGAATGCGCCAGCAAATCAAACCTGTGGTATAATCATGATTGCTTACCATGGGAAAAAATTAGAGGCGAAACGATGAACTCACGTCTTCATTTCAAAATTAGCACGTCTTCATTTCAAACGAAATTATGCTCTTTGTGCACATGAGCGCTTAGAGGCAACCGTTTGCATAGGCCTTTCCGCGCTGCGACCGGGGATATTTTTTCACCCTTTTCACCTAGGCCGCCAACACCCCCCCACTGCCCGCCCGCGTTTCACTCAATTAGTCCACCCAATCTCCATCGCCAGCTCCCCCTCCCCTAGATCCACAGTAGAACCCTCTCCGGCGCCGGCGTGCTCACCCCGGCCGTGTGGCCGCTCTTCGGCGTCAACCCTACCTCCACTGCCATTCCCAACACGCGGCTACCCGGGCCTTGCCGTCTTCGTTTGCTCGCCAGCCACCCTTGAGAATATCGATCCTGTAACCCTCGCTTCTCCTGTGGTCCTGCCGGGTTTGCATTAAGAAGCCTGTTAGTTACTGCTCTCCATCGCGGTGAGGCATATTTCCTCACAATTCCTCTTCCTATTTCGTTCCGTATGTTCCCAAATTGGCTATAAAATAACGGAGAGCGTATATATGTTCATTATCTACCTTCCTAACTAGTACATATAAGTTGTATTTGTTCCAATAAGTTACTGCCGATTTACAGATCGTGGGCGCCCGAGTCACACAAACTTAACAAATAAGCCGTACATTTTCTAAATTATTGCATGACATATTTAGACATCTTGATACCAAGTTGTTAGTTTTATGCTTATCCTCCTTTCCCGAGTTTCGCATGTGTTCTCTATAGATGCCGAGTAGCAGCAACAATACTCATGCTTCAGGCGATGTATCTTCATCTGATTCTGACAACCCTAGGTCTTCAGCAGATGGTGAGGGATCAAGTAATCTTGAACGGGATAGAGCTGCAGCAATTACCCTTCCGGTCAGGACACGGAGGAACGCTCCAAGGAAGCCCACACACCAGCCTAAAGGTGTATATGAAGTAACCGAGATCGATTTAAAGTCTTGGGCTCCAACTAAACCAGATAAAGCACGCATGAGGTTCAGGAGTGTGTGTGGATTTGTTGGCAGGGCAAGGCTCAACATTAATCTGCCGGGGTTTCGAAAGGCTGACATAGAAACACGGCAAAGGATAGTCTGGGAGATCATGGATCACTTCAATGTTCCAGAGCAGTGGAGAATGCAGGTGGAACACGCTGCACTGAAGAAGGCTAGGGATGGTTGGAGAAACTGGAAGCACGTGCTGTACAAGAAGTACTTGAGTGAAGGCAAGGACCCAATCCCCGCATACCCCCAAATTACAAAGGCAGACTGGGCAGAATTCAAAAGGGTCAGGGCAACTATAGAGTTTGCTGAGAAGAGTGCCAAGCAATCGAAACTTCAGAAGAGGAACACACACCCCCACCGTATGGGTGTGGCAGGATACTACGGCATGAAACCGATATGGGACCAGGAGGACAAAGAAGCAGTAGTTGCGGGTGGGAAACCAGCCATTAGTGAAATCAGGGGCGACCGCGCTAGAGACTACTTGCGGGCACGTGCAAGGAGGCGTGATGACGAAACTTATTACTTTGAAAACTCACATGATGAAGAACTGTATCGCGTGATGTTAAAGGCTTCCAAGATCCCTGAAGGTTCTACAGGAACTCAGGGCCATGTGACATTCTGTCCGATGCTCTGGAAACAAGAGAGCCCCCTGGCCATGCAAGGGGTATAGGTGTTAATGTCCCGCACAAGAGGGCTTTCACACTCAGCAAAGAAGAGAGGCTCAGCATGAAAAAAGCAAGGAGTGAAATGAAGCAGAATGAATTGTATGAAAGGTTGAGGAAGGACATGTATCCGACTGTTCGAAAGGATATTGAGGAGTCAATGATGATGCAGAAGACTCTAACACTAATAGATAGCCAGCAGATGGGAGGGGAGGCGGGCATGGAGGAAGCTGGTTATTGCGCGACAACACCACACAAGAGTAGCTGTGCATCAGCTGACCCCAGCGACACTGAGACTGCAGCTACTCATGATGATGCTATATCTGATCTATCTAGAATGAAAGACAATCTGAAGGGCGTGCTTACACATTATGAAGGTACATTAAAATGTGCAACAGCCTGGGTTTGCCCACCCTTCTTGGAAGAGGGCCTCTTGTTGGACAATGTGCCATTGAAGCCGGGCTGTGTGAAGTGCTACCTGACTGAAGATTCAATGAATTTTCCCTGAAGAATGTCCTAGGAGACTTTGATGAGCAAAGGACCTTGGGAGAAACACTGTTACATCACATCTAGTGGCCACGAAAGGAAGTAGAGTTCATGGATGAGATCCCTGAAGCCCTGCCAAGAGCAACCAATATCGCCCCTCAACCGGTGACGCTCTCCTTGCCACAACAGCTCTCGCGTGCTTCCCCCAAAGAAGCTAATACTCGTAATCCGACGGCTGGTGCATCAACCTGTGATCAGTCAGCCTGACTTTGTGCCGTACATGCCATGTCATCATCCGCCCTAGAGCAGCCAGTGGCAAGGCCTACAACTGCTGAAGACGCACCACCGGTTCAGATGCCGGCCGCTGAAGCAGCGGGGGGAGACCCAGCTGTAGCACATGCTCAACAAACCAACCTGGTGGAACGGACTGCTAAGCAGTCTGATGCTTCGAAACCACCTGCTAAGCAGTCTGTAGGTCCAGAACTGACTACTCATCAGTCCGCCAGTCCGCAGCCGCGTGATCAGCATACCAATGTGTCAGCACTTCCTGTTCAGCAAACCAACGCGTTGGCACGGCCTCCTCAGCACACCGACAAGTTGGCACCACCTGCGCAGAAACCCGACATAGCTTCAACGCATCGTTAGTAGTTCGGTGCCTCTCCTCCTACCGCCCAGCAGTCCGTCACAGCACCACCGCCATCTCAGCGGTCCGACATAGCTAAATCGTCTGCTAAGCAATCCGTCGAAGTTTCACCGTCTGGTAAGCAGTCCGTCGAAGCTTCACCGTCTGCTCGGCAGTCTGCCTTTCAGCCAACCAGACGTTGTACCAGAAGTGCTTCAAGTACCAAGAAGGAAGTGGGCAAAAAGGTTGCACCCATGAGGAAGCGTGCCATGAGAGCGAAGAGGAAAGAGAACGATTGCCTCTTACTTAAAGCACTCATCGCCCAGAACCAAATTAACAGCAAGTTGTTCGAATCGGTGAGTAATATTATTTCTGACGGCATGGATGATGAAGAAATAACTTTGCTGCTTGCTAAAAATAAAGCACACGTACTTGAAGCACTCAATTACGTCCATGGCCAGCCATTTCTTGTTGGCAAATACTTTGATGAGTGCAGCTTCAGTTGCCGCGAGTTACATAAATATTGCATGGATCAAATGTTAGCAGGTCATCATGTTCTGCTAGTCCACTACAATAGAGATCATTTCCGACACGATGCTGGTTCCATTAGTGTGAGTTTCGAGGACTTACATCTCTTCTTCAACTTCAACAAGCTTGATGCCACTCTTTTTTAGATGCCTGATTTTGTAAGTACTTAACAAACTCTGATCAACTTCTCCATACAAGGTTGTAAATGATAAACAGCTAACTGCATTTTATTCCTCTCAGGGGATTGAACGCGCAGAGAAGAAAAAGGGAGAGTGTGTATTTCACAGATCCTGCATTAGCAAATGGCACAACATTAGATGGTAAGGATGCACGGGAGTGGGCCATTAACACGGTCGTCCGTATCTTCGAAAACACGTCCCATGTAGAATCATTTCTCTGGCCATATCATGAACGGTAAGTCAAGTAAACAACCACGCATACACTGATTGTCTTTCAGATTTTGACATAATTCATAAGTTCATGGCTTTCTTAATATGTAGCAATCACTGGATATTGGTATTCATTGTTCCAAACAAGAACACAGTTTACTACATGGATTCTCTTAGAGAGTCAACAAACGCTCAGGATCTGACGCATCTTCAGCAATTCATGGATAGGTATTGAATTCTATGATGTTGAAATTAATTTGCATTCATATCTGGTTTCAATAATTGATGTTGTTAAAATTCATCTTCATTTGCAGTGTGCTCGCATTATGGAAAACTAAACCAGGGAACCTGTTCAAGAGGGAACTATCTCTGTAGTACGAGATCGTTTCTGCGGTAACACACCGAAATCCGTTATTTTCGGAAAATGTATCCAATAGTCTGCAAATACCTTTTCTTACGCTAGTCAAATGTTCAAGCTTCTAAATAAACCTCTTTCTATTTCTGTCCAAAGAAAAAAAAATACATCTAACACCGGTTAGGTTGTTCCTAACAGGACAAATACATGACTAATTCTGTACAAAAAATTTCAGTGTCCTCAGCAACAAGCAGGGACCAACTTTTGTGGATACTATGTTTGCAGACACATGATCTCCATCTGCAAATCTGCTGATAGTTGTGAAGATGCTCGTGAATTAGTACCAGTAAATCTATCTTAATTAATATCTTCTACTCCACTCATATGGCACATTCTGATCTTAAAAATACTACAGCTCATCTTAGAACCGAGAACCCCTGAACCGTTCCCCGCTGGTGAATTGCTGATGGTTCGGAGATTTATCAGCGACTTCTTCCCGAATCACTACATCAATCCCACTGGTGATAATGAAGATTTCAGCATGCCTTCTCCTGAAACATTGAGTAAGAGTTAGCCGCTAAACATATACGCATGGATCCATTGTTTTTCATCTGATGAGGTCTTCGTATTTCGTACACTATGATTAATTATGTAATGCATATATATGTCGACAAATCATTGGAATTTAGCTACCATTTGTTCAATTGCAATTGTTGCGAAATCCGATGAATGTTCTTCCTGTGGACACTATTTGTTCAATTGAATATTGTGGTGAATTTGCTTTTTGCATGCTGATTCAAATGGGATATTTTTGTTTTAACCTGGCAATTACTCCGCACACGGTTCAACTAAATGAGTGTGTGCGATCCACATCGGAAAGCATACGTCAGTCATAGCGGAACCGTCGGTGATACACAGCAGATCGCAAACGATTTGCAGCACTACTACGTGTGCGTAGGGGCTCCGGAACCGTTTGTGATATCAGATTATCGCACACGAGAGCTTGGAGTAAACCGTGCCCAATGTAAAATACAATCCCAGTCGTAATTTTTTCAGGAAACGTGTGGGATCCCAAAGGAAAAGTACACATCACTCTTGCCGCAACCGTTAGTGATACACAACAAATCACAAACGGTCTGCATCACTTGCATGTGTGCGAAGGGGTTCCTGAACCGTTTGTGATAGAACATTATCGCACCCGGTAATTGTTGGGAAACGTGTGCGATGGAGTCTTGCATGGCAGACGGGTTCCGCAGAAAACTCGTGTGCGATGGGGCACATATCGCACACAGTTCATATGTTGGCCCGTGTGCCTTACATACTGTTTCCCCAACGGTTCATTATGACACACCGTTTGGTTTCACTGCATCATTAGAAACGTTTAATCACCGATCCCACACGTGCGGAAGAATTTAGTGTGTGTTGCATCGCATATGATTACATTTGGCAAGGCCTCTGAATCATGGCTCCATATCCCCGACAGTTTCTGGGTCGTGTGGGAAGGACCCCCCTATCGCTGTCACTCACTTGGCGATGATTCAAAATGCCGTCGCGGAAAGGGGTTAAAAACCGTGTGTATAGCACCTCGCTGTACCAGTGCTTGTTCCTTGTAACCTTCGGTAGACAATGCTTAGCTTGCTGTGAAGTAATGGGGTGGGAACCACACTAGTTGACAGGTTACTATATTTTCACAACTAATTATTAACAACTTAATTAATGAATTATTTGGGTGGAACTTGGTATTGCTTTGGTGGTCGACAGTTGAGTGGCTCCTGCAGGCCCATTTCATGGTTTACCTATTAGGATGTTCACTTGCGGATTGCCACCCAGACTCAAAGGGATTGTATGAGTTCCAAGTTGAGTAGCTTCCATGTGTAACCATGAGTCATTATGGGTTCTGTGTTGACCAAGTAAGTTGTGGGATTTTGATCCGGTAGACCAACAAATGTAGTTATATGTAGGTTGGATTGGGTGCCTTTGGACATGGGGTATTACTTCTCAAAAGTCATGTCTTGGTCCACCTGGCTACTCTATAGTAAAGTTTAGTAGCAGAAGGGTGTAACTAGGTCTCACGGGTAAAATACTCAAATCTCTACAGAGTGTACAAATTGATCATGATTAGTTGAGTCCTTTTTTATGGATAACTTCAGCAACTTGGTCAAGAACTGTCAACTTGAATCATCACCATAAATTTCTTAACTAAAACTTGATGATTTCAACATGGGAATAGTACTACCTTCGGGGCTTACCTCTGTGTCCAAGACTACGACCGGTGATTTATTTACCGAAAGAGTCTCATATGCTACGGATAGCTGGGGCTTTATCGGGTATGTCATACGTATAGAGTAGATCCACCTATATAAAGATAGGGAAAACTATTACTGCTTTCTGCAAATGAAACCATCCTCCACCTACCCCAAAAGCATGATTTAATTATGTTATACTTTCAGTGAAACTTGCCAATACATTCAATGTATTGACCCTTTTGGCTGTACTATATCATGTTGTAGGACTCCGTATCTAAGGAGAGATACGAATTAGGGTTACAGAGCTATACTCGACTTTTGCCTCTAAGCGGATGCATGCCGGAAGATAATAATGTATTTCTGATGCATGATATTATAAGCTAACCTCGAGCTAAGTAGGTATGTAATGTATTAATGATTGGATCTCCGATATAACACTATGACATGTGATATTTCTTGGTATTTCATCGTGAATTGTGTGTGTCAGCTATTGATCTAGGGACTAACATAGAAACCGCAGAGATTCATGTTCCTTGTTAGGGACCGGCTCATCACAGGTAACATTTCGTAAGGGAAAGGGAATTGTACACGACAACAAAAGTTTCACTCGATAATGATCTTCGTTGATATGTGGGACTTATTACGGGTGTCCATATCCGGCTAATAATTATTGGCCGAAAGGTGTTCGGACATGTCCACATATTCTCAAATCTATAGGATCAGACACTTAATGACTAGTGGTATGTAGTAGTACTATGAGATAATGATATTGACAGAGGAGACAACCGAAAATGTTTTCGGATAGTCCTGAAAGTGTTCTGGAAGGCTCCGAGAGCATCTTGGAAGGTCCCAATATGTACTGGAAGCCAACGAGCTTCCAGAAAGGTTCTCGAATCTTCCAAAATATTTTAGAAGAGTCCTTGTGAGACGTCCCCATTGCATTGAGAGGCGTTGACGTATAAATGTATAACCCACCTTTTCCCATTAGCTCGAACTTTTGGGTGAACTAACTGGTGCATGTAGTTCTACATGGTATCAAAGCCAAGAGGTCTTGAGTTCAAGACCCAGCTAGTGCAATTAAATTGCAGCCCACTTTCCGTCCACGTTTAGGCCTAGCGGGGTGTCAGTGTCAAAACCGGCAGACCTCGGGGTAGGGGGTCCCGAGCTGTGGATCTAGGATCGATGGGGAACAAAGGACGATGAACACAGTGTTTACCCAGGTTCGGGCCCTCTCGAAGAGGTAATACCCTACGTCCTGCTTGATTGTATTGGATGTATAGTATGGTTACAGAGTAGATCTACCTCGAGATCAGCATGAGCTAAACCCTAAGGTGATGAGGTGATGGATATAGCTCCACCCCTGAAGACTACAACCCTCGGTTTATATAGACATCGGTAGGATTAGGGTTACTGGAGACAGATTACAATAAGGAGAAAAGAGATCCTGTCTATCCTTGGCTTGGAGGGCACACCACGGCTTCATAGATCTCCTGTAGCTATGCGGCTTCACCAGTCCGGCCCATATTCAATGGGCCGGTGCCCCGAGGACCCCTTAGTCCATGACTCCCTCAGTAGCCCCCGAACTTGCCTCCAATGCCAAGGCTTGTATCCGGCATCCGCTCACTCAACAGTATTCGGCTTGCGAGGCCAGTTCTTCAGTATGCTTTGTTCATGTTCGGAGCCAAGCGATGTCCGGAATCTGAAACGGCGGTTTTTCTTAAGAACGAAGGCAATAACAAAAAAAATGTTCAAGTGTAAACAGCGCCTCCATCTGACAACTTTTTCTCTTTCAACGAAGAGTCGCATCCGGCCATAACACCGAGCGGTTAGTATTTCTCGGGGCGTGGCTCAAGGCCCACCCACGTTTGACATGTCTCATCAAGGTGGGGATCGTGCCCTGCCTTTCAGGGGATATGATCAATGATTTCGATTATCCACCCCGCACATAATGTCGGGAGCGTATCGGGAAGTGGAGAAGCCAACGACGTGAAAGAAGGAACTCGTGGCTTGTCAACAACATATAAAGGGGAAGCTACAACAGTCAGCATCCCACGCCTTCTTCCACCTTCCACTCACACAGATCTTTAGAGCTCCAGTGCCCCTTTTCTCTACCTCCACAGCAAATCCACCCCGTCCCCTTCAGCCATGGCCGGGTCCGGCGCCAACGGGAAGTGGGACGCCTCCATCGTCACCGACAGCGACATCGTGAAGTTGAAGGAGGCTGGCTACCTGTCGGCCGACATTATTCATCGGGCCCCCGAAGCGGGCCAGATTGTCCCCACGCCCAGGCCAGGCGAAAGGGTCGTATTCCTCCCCTATTTCCTTAGGGGGCTTGGATTTCCCCTGCACCCCTTTGTGAGGGGGTTGATGTTCTACTACGGGCTAGATTTCCATGATCTAGCCCCTAACTCCCTCCTCCACATCTCGTCCTTTATCGTCTTCTACGAGGCTCTCCTCTGAGTCCAGCCACACTTCGGCCTATGGCTGAAGGTGTTCAACGTCACGCCCAAGGTGGTTGGTGGCGCACACGCGGACTGCGGCGGGGCCATGATCAGCAAACTGACGCGGGTCCCGTGGCCGGAGGGCAAGTTCATCGACACCGTCAAGGTGTGGCAAAAGGAATGGTTCTACATCACCGAGCCAAGGGGAGCCGCCTGGGTGGCAACTCCCGCATTCAGATCCGGACCCCCTACCAGACTGGCCTCGTGGACCACCAAGAGCCCAGACTGGGGGTCCGCTGACGACTTGAAGGCGCTGCAGAAGCGTGTCGTCAGCATAATGGAGACCGGCGCGAAGCTGGTCAATGTGATCCAGATCATGCTCCAACGTCGGCTCCTCCCCTACCAGGAGAGGGCCAAGCCAATGTGGGAGTATGACCCTGAAGATCCGGCCACCGTGCAACATCTCTTCGGCACGACCCACAAGAAAGTGTGGAGTCTGCTATTCAAGCCGCAGAAGGACTGGCCGGTCGAGGGGGAGGACATCGGCCTCGACGCTGTGACCCCTCCGAAGAAGGTGAGCAGCATTTGTCTTGACATGAGTTCGAATATTCACATCGTATGATTTGACCTGAACCTCTTTATGTGGATTTTGCAGGGCTGGCTTGCCAAGGCCGAGAAGATCAGCAGCCTAGCGCCGCTGCCAGAAGAGCCCCGATTCGAACAGCTAGAGAAGCTGTTGGTCGTGGTACCGTACAAGGCGCCCGACAAGAAGGGCAAGAAGGCAGAGTTACCGTAGGCCAAGGAGGGCCTCCGTCGCTGAGCCCGTCCGAACAACCGGTCCGGGGATAGTGCGGCCCTATCCGTACAGGAGGGGGACGAGGATGAGGACAAGGAGGAAAGCGCCTCCTCGCACTCTAAGAAGAGGGCGGCGTCCAGCGACGTCGAGGAGGTTCAACCTCCTTAGGCCCGGAAGAGACAGTGCCGGCCTAAGCTAGTCCTGTCCGACAACTCGAACTTCGACGAGGAGTCTGAAGCATCCGAAAAGGTTCCAGAGAAGGAACCCAGGGTCAAGCCCCATGCGACCAGGTACATGTTGGGACATTTTCAATTGCTTTATTCTTTTAGTAGTCCCTGGTAGAACGTAGATTGATTGTTTTTTGGTGGTGTAGCCCTCCGCGTGGCCACCCCGCTGAGGAGACCTCTTCGGGGACGTCCCTGCCCGCCGAACTGGCGGACAGTGGCTCACGCTCCGCACCTCCTCCAATCCCCAAAGAAGCTGGGGAGGTGGTGTCACGAAAGACCCCCCTCCTCCGAACACAGGGGAGGAGGTCGACGCCACCATGGCCGAGGCCGACGCCTCGGTCGTTGAAGACCAGGGGGATGCATTCCTCCTCGCTAACGCGGGGAGGGGATCCGGACCATCCGAACCCCTACCGTATTCGGCTCCCGAGCCCCCAAGGGAGCCATTTCCCCCTTTCAATGGGGAAGGTGCTGGCGGCCCGACGCCCACGCCGAACACCTCCACTCGGGCGGCGGTGGGCTGGCCGGACGTGCTGGCGGAGTTGGTGAACAGCTATGCCGTCGTCGACTAGCACCGCACTCTTATGGGTGCGGTTATATAGGGTGTTCGGTCCATTCATTCCGGACTGAACGACGTTGTTCGAGGCTTGTTAACAGGCTTTGAGGTAAGTCAAGTAATGCTCTTTTATCATAAATTGGATTTAGTCCTTAGTTTAAGTATGCCTTATCTGCAGTAGCCCCCGAGACTCTGCAAGGTTTGCAAAGAAAACCTGCGGAGGATCTCGTTCTACAGGCCATTATCTGAAATGGTGTGAATTTTTTAATGTCACAGGCATCTTCTCTGGCCGCAGCTGCTAATGCTGCGGCACTAGAGGAGATGGATCGGAAGCTCATGCATTCCGATAAAGAGCTTGACCTTGTCAACAAACGGCTTGACGAGGCGCAAGGTAAGCCCTTTGATAAGATGTACAACTGCTTGATGTCGGATATTGACGATCTGGACTGTAGGCTGATCTTTTATTGTGATGATCTTGCAGCTGCCGCCGCCAAAGTCGAGGGCTTGAGGGAGGCCTTGAAGAAAGCCGAGGCAGAGGCGGCTGCCAAGAAGACGGCCACTAACAAGGTGGTGGCCGGGCTCGAGAAGGCCAAGCTTGCTGGTGAGCAGCACGAGGCTCGAGTAACCGAGGTGCAAGTGGAGCTCCAGGATGCCGTCAAGAAGCTTGAAGTCATTGAGAAGGAACAGGGGGAGTGATCCTCCCAGGTGTCCAAGGCAGAGAAGGAGCTCCAAGAGGCGAGGACCGAAGTGCGAGGTGTCCGGGAAGAACTCCGCCAAGTCGGGCAAATTGCAAATGGTAAGAAATACTTACTGCAGAGTGTGTTCGGAGGCAACAGGTTCGCCCTGCTGACGTGGGTCTGGCGCTCCGCAGGCATCTTCGCCGAGCTTCCGAAGAATGTGGCGGCCGCCAAGGAGCATTATGCCGCTCACGAGGAGGACTCCACGCAGCGGCTCTTCTGGTCATAGTTTCTGGATTCCGAGCGTCCTCCCCTCCTCAGCAATCAAATGAGGTAGCTGATGGAGATGCATCGGATGTCCAAGCTGGCCGTGAAGGACCTCTGTGTCAGTCTGTGGCCCGCCGAGCCCATTCCGGACACCTACTTCGGCCTTGTGCAGAAGTTGCGGGAGGCGCCGCTCCGGATTCCCGCCATGAAGCGCTCAGCGTGCCTTGAGGGGGCGAGGCTTGCATTTGCGAAGACCATGGTGCATTGGCTGAAGATTAATCCAATGGACATGGCCACTGGTCCTCCGCCCAAGGGAAAAGAGCATCGCCGCCCTGAGCAATACTTTGCGTAGGTGATGAATGGCGCGCGGGCGATAGAGGTCCAGTGTTCAAAAGATGTAATGCTTGAATGAATGCATTAAGTTTTTACCAATTGGACCTTATGCTTTGTGATGCGTCCGCCTGACTTATTTTATATTGTCATGATTTTAATTTTGACTCCTATTCGGCCGTATGTTCATTCTGAAAGCTACCAGTCGTTGGCTTCAGCCCCCAGGTGAATGTCATGAGGGGTGTTTTGTCTCCGCGCTATTACCCTTAGTCAACGTCTTGGTACCCGGAGGCGGTAGCGCGTGAGTAAAACTAGGTAATCAGACTATTCGGTTTTACTGCTTTCACTTAGCCTTAGGAGCTTGACGGTGGGGGCCAAGGACTACCCCCCTGTGTTTTGTGATGTACTTGGGGGCAAATGCCTGCCCTTTCTGATCACGTGGTTTGTGTTAAGACGAACCCTTCGTGTGACACGGGAAAATCGCCAACGATTTTTAGAGTCAAACCTCATCATCGGATCGCCGATCAGTTAGCGCTTACTATGACGGTCCGTTTTCGGCTTTCTCCTCCTGAGGTACTTGACCGGGCGAGCCAGAAGTACAATCGCAAGGGTTCTCCCTTTGCCCTCTTAGCCGAACATGCGGAACATAAGGGGCAAGCATAGGAGTCGGGCAACCCAACTATTGACCTAAGACATAGTTTGGAACTTGATGCATATAGTGCAATATCCAAGACGCCGAACACTCAGCGGAAAGCAGTGTCGAACTTGGGGCGCCGAGCTGATAGGGAAATCGAGCTCTGGGTTAGTTAACTGATCATATTTTCATGCTGGGCTGTTCGAAGGGCGAGGGGAGAATCAGAAAGGAGATAGACAATCGCAAGATGCGGATATCTGAACACCATAAAGGGTGTTTTTTATTATTTCTCGTAGGCTCAAGATGTCTAACCGTACAATTCGAACTGTGAAGGCATTATATAAAAAGGAAAACATTTTACAGAGTAAAGGTTTACGCAGGGCCTTGACGCGTGAGTCGAAGCCTCCACTTTGCCCTGCTGCACGTCTGCGCCTTTGCTTCTGAGAGGTGGAGCTTGGGACCTTCGATGAAATCCAGAGCGGCGGGGGTCCTGCCGATGAAGCTTTACGCTGGTGAGGGTATCCGGAGTTGTCCACCGGGTCGTTCGAAGACAAGGAAATTCCGAAGTTCGGGTTAGCCGAACATGTGCTTCGGATCTATTGATAGAGGCCTCACGGCTGCCCATGGTATTTTGAGTGCAAAATTGTGCTAACGAGGCACGTGGAACGCGAAGATTTTGGGCGTGCCGTGGGGCACGCACCCCTATTTGCGACGAATGCATGCGGGTTCCCATGACGGGGAACGGGTTCGAACCCGTTTACTGTTGCTGCCGGCCTTTACGGCGGGTCGGCATCGGGACCTGTATGGGCCGGTTTGGTCTTCGGCCGCGAGGGCCGCAGTGTGCTCATCTGTCCGAAGTGAGCGTTCTGTATTCCCGTTGATAGTTATGCCGCCCGAAGAACCGGGCATCTTTAATTTGAGGTACGCGTAATGCGGGACGACATTGAATTTGGCGAACGCCATTCGGCCGAGGAGGGCGTGATAGCCGCTGCGAAAAGGTGCAATGTCGAAGATCAAGTCCTCGCTTCGGAAGTTGTCCGGAGAGCCGAACACTACTTCAAGCGTCACAGCACCTGTGTAGTGGGCCTCCACTCCCGAAATTACCCCCTTGAAGGTGGTGTTACTCGGTTTGATCCTTGACGGATCGATCCCCATCTTCCTCACTGTGTCTTTGTATATCAGATTGAGGATGCTACCTCCGTCCATTAGGACTCTAGTGAGGTGGAATCCATCGATTATGGGGTCGAGCACTAAGGCTGCGGACCCTCCGTGGCGTATACTAGTCGGGTGATCCCTGCGATCGAAAGTGATCGGGCAGGCTGACCATGGATTGAACTTCGGCGCTACGGGCTCGACGGAATATACGTCTCGTAGCGCTCGCCTCCTCTCCTTCTTTGGTATATGGGTTGCGTAGATCATGTTCACCATCTTGACCTCGGAAGCGAAGGGTTTCTGGCCTCCACTATTCGGCCTGCGGGGCTCGTCATCGTCCTTGCTTCATGGGCTTTTGCCCAGATCTTCGGCTGTGAGTTTGCCGGCCTGTTTGATCACCCAACAGTTACAGTTGGAGTGGTTGGCGGGCTTCTCTGATGTGCCGTGGATCTGGCAAGGCCTGTCCAGAATTGTGTCTAGTTTGGACGGGCTGTCACTGTTGCCCCTGGGGGCTTTCTTTCGTGGTCCGGACTCCTGATTTTGGAATCCGGAATTTACTGCCGTATCCTCGCCCTCACCGTCATTGTGGCGATGTTTACTCTTGCTGCATCGGGGCTTTCCATTTCAGTCCCGAACCTCGGAGGTACCGGGTGTGTCGGGGTTGGCGTTTTTACGAGCGAGCCAACTGTCCTCGCCTGCGCAAAAGTGGGTCATGAGAGAAGTAAGGGCTGCCATAGTTCTTGGTTTGTCCTGGCCGAGCTGTCTTACGAGCCATTCATCCTTGACACTATGCTTAAAAGCGGCCAAGGCTTCGGCATCCGGACAGTCGACAATCTAGTTTTTCTTGATCAGGAATCGGTTCCAAAATTGCCGGGCAGATTCTCCGGGCTGCTGTGTGATGCGATTTAGGTCGTTAGCGTCCGGAGGTCGGACATAGGTGCCCTGAAAGTTCGCTCGAAAAGCGTCCTCAAGCTCTTCCCAACAGCCTATAGAGTCTTCGAGAAGGCTATTCAACCAGTGTCGAGCCGGACCTTTAAGCTTTAGTGGCAGATATTTGATGGCGTGAAGGTCATCTCCTCGCGCCATGTGAATGTGGAGGAGGCAATCTTCTATCCATACGGCCGGGTCTGTGGTTCCGTCGTATGATTCAATGTTCACAGGCTTGAAGCCTTCTGGGAATTGGTGTTGGATTACCCTCTTTGTGAAACACAAGGGGTGTGTGGCGCCCCGAACTCGGGCTACATCGCGTCGGAGGTCTTCGGCCCTTCGAGTCCGCTACTGCTCCCGGATTCTGTCGTTTCGGTTTAGCCGATCGTAGTATCCTTCCCGGTAAGTGGGCGGGTCTTCTCTGGGTCTATAGATGGACCTGGTACGGCCTCCTCGAGCGTCTAGGTCATGGCGTAGGTCATACTCGTAGGTGGGCTGCACTTGATCCTTGCCGTAACGGCGAGGTGGGGCTGCTGGGTGTTCGGCCTCGTCAGCTTCTCTGTCCCGCCGTCTAGGGGGGCAGTCCGGCTGTTCGGTGTATGTCGGACGTGTTGGCTCTATGGCCTCGTCGTCGAACTGCGGCAGTAGTCTTCGCTTGGGATAACTTATGATTGGCTGTTCGCGGCCATACACTTCTTCGGCGGCAAGGACTTTGGTCCATCGGTCATTGAGGGTGTCATGTTCGGCCTTGATTCTGAGTTTTTGTTTCTTCAGGCTACGGGCGGTGGCTAAAGGCCTACGTTTGAACCGTTCCTTCTCCAGGGGATCTTCGGGGACGATGAAATCGTCATCCCCGAGACTGGCCTCTTCTTCAGAGAGTGGGAGGTAGTTACTGTCTTTGGAGTCATCCGAGTTTTCTTGGCTGAGTGGGTCCTCCTGCCCCGCAGGGTCATCCTGATGATGTTTGTTGGCTGCGGCTCCGGTGGGGTCATCCATATTATTCGCAGTGCTGATGTTTTCTCGAACTACGTCGGTATTTCCCCAAAGAGGAAGGGATGATGAAGCATAGCAACGGTAGGTATTTCCTTCAGTGATGAGACCAAGGTTATCGAACCAGTAGGAGAACCAAGCAACACTACCTAAACAACACCTGCACACAAAGAACAAATACTTGCAACCCGACGTGTTAAAGGGGTTGTCAATTCCTTTTGGGTAACGGCGCTAGAAATTGGCAAACGAACATGAGAAAGTTGTAATAGATCGATAGATGCAAATAAAAGCAAATAAAATTCAGCGAGGTATTTTTCGGTTTTTGATAATATAGATCTAAAAATAAAAGATGCAAATAAATAAAAAGGCAAATAGCAAAATAGATCTGAAAATATATGATGGGAAAATAGACCCGGGGGCCGTAGATTTCACTAGTGGCTTCTCTCGAGAAAAATAGCATACGGTGGGTAAACAAATTACTGTTGGGCAATTGATAGAACTTCAAATAATTATGACGATATCCAGGCAATGATCATTATATAGGCATCACATCCAAGATTAGTAGACCGACTCCTGCCTGCATCTACTACTGTTACTCCACACATCGACCGCTATCCAGCATGCATCTAGTGTATTAAGTTCATGGAGAAATGGAGTAATGCAATAAGAATGATGACATGATGTAGACAAGATCTATTTATGTAGAAATAGACCCCATCTTGTTATCCTTAATAGCAACGATACATACGTGTCCGTTCCCCTTCTGTCACTGGGATCAAGCACCGTAAGATCGAACCCATCACAAAGCAACTCTTCCCATGGCAAGAAAAATCGATCTAGTTGGCCTAACTAAACCAAAGATTCGAAGAAGAAATACAAGGCTATAAGTAATCATGCATATAAGAGATCAAAAGACTCAAATAACTTTCATGGATAAAAACATAGATCTGATCATAAACTCAAAGTTCATCGGATCCCAACAAACACACCGCAAAAAGAGTTACATCAAATAGATCTCCAAGAGACCATTGTATTGAGAATCAAAAGAGAGAGAGAGGAAGCCATCTAGCTACTACCTACGGACCCGTAGGTCTACAATGAACTACTCACGCATCATCGGAGAGGCACCAATGAGGATGATGAACCCCTCCGTGATGGTGTCTAGAATGGATATGTGGTTTCTGGAACTTGCGGCGGATGGAATTGATTTTCGTCGACTCCCCTAGGGTTTCTGGAATATTGGAGTATTTATAGAGCAAAGAGGCGGTGCGGGAGGCGGCCGAGGTGGGCACAACCCACCTGGGCGCGCCTGGCCCCCCTGGCGCGCCCTGGTGGGTTGTGCTCCCCTCGGAGCCCTCCTCAGGTACTCTCTTGGCCCAACTTGTGTCTTCTGGTCCAGAAAAAATCACCAAAAAGTTTCCCTGTGTTTGGACTCTGTTTGGTATTGATTTCCTGCGAAGTAAAAAACAAGCAAAAAACAACAACTGGCACTGGGCACTATGTCAATAGGTTAGTCCCAAAAAATGATATAAAGTTGCTATAAAATGATTGTAACACATCCAAGAATGATAATATAATAGCATGGAACAATAAAAAATTATAGATACGTTGGAGACGTATCAGCATCCCCAAGCTTAATTCCTGCTCGTCCTCAAGTAGGTAAATGATAAAAACAGAATTATTGATGTGGAATGCTGCCTAACATGTTCATCACATATTCTTTTCTTTGTAGCATGGACATTTGGACTTTTATATGATTCAAAGCAATAGTCTAGTTTTGACATGAAGATTTCAATACTCAAGCATATCAACAAGCAACCATGTCTTTCAAAATATCAACACTATTGCAAGTTATCCCTAGCCCATTATGCTCAATCATTGATCCATTCATGAAACACACTCGCATATTAGCTACACCCAATGCTCAAGTACGATCATAGTGCCCCTTAGTTGGTGTTTTATAAGAGAAGATGGAGACTCAAAATAAAATAAAAAATGCATAAAGTAAAAGAAAGGCCCTTCGCAGAGGGAAGTAGGGATTTGTAGAGGTGCCAGAGCTCAAAGCGAAAAAAGTAGAGATAAAACATTTTGGGTGGCATGCTTTTCCTGTCAATGAAAATGATCGAGTAGTTCCCAATACTTTCCATGCTAGATATATCATAGGCGGTTCCCAAACAGAAAATAAAGTTTATTCCTTTTTCCACCATACTTTCATATTCCACGGCTAACCGAATCCACGGGTACCGTCCATACCAACACTTTCCAAGGAATTTATTATTTGACAACATAAAGTAAATTCATTTTTCATTTCGGGACTGGGCATCCCTAATACCTTTGCCGTACTCTCGTGCAATGACAAGTGAATAAACACTCATATTGAGAATAACACATCTAGCATGAAAAAATATCAGCCACCCCCTACCGTTTCATGAGCGGTACGAGCACACAAAAGAGAAATTTATTTTGAAATTAGAGATGGCACATACAAATTTGCTTAGAACGGCATGGAAATACCGCATATAGGTAGGTATAGTGGACTCATATGGCAAAATTGGTTTAAGGATTTTGGATGCACAAGTAGTGATCATACTTAGTGCAAATGAAGGCTAGCAAAAGATTGAGAAGCATCCAACCAAGAAACGAAAAATCTCATAAGCGAGCATTAAGCATAACTAACACCGAATAATGCACCACAAGTAGGATGTGATTTCATTGCATAACTATTGACTTTTGTACTTGCATAGGGAATCACAAACCTTAACACCAATATTCTTACTAAAGCATAATTACTCATCAACATGACTCACATATTTTATCAACATATCACAAAACTATTGCAAGGAATCAAGTTTATTTTGTCCAATGATCTTCATGAAAGTTTTTATTATATCCCTCTTGAATATCTATCACTTTGGGACTAATTTCATTTGTTGCTTTTGATAGCTCAAACAAATCTAAGTGAAGAACATGAGCATAAAATTTTCTTCTCTCAAAATAATTTAAGTGAAGCAAGAGAGAATTTCTAAAAAAAATACTAACTCTCAAATAAATCTAAGTGAAGCATGAGAGCATTTCTTCAAAAATACTAAAGCACACCGTGCTCAAAAAGATATAAGTGAAGCACTAGAGCAATTCCATAGCTCATAAAGATTTAAGTGAAGCATAGAGAGCAATTCTAACAAGTCATAGCATAATTTTGGCTCTCTCAAATAGGTGTGTCCAGCAAGGATTCATGACTAAAAATAAAAAGAAAAACAAGCAAATACTCATATCATACAAGACGCTCCAAGCAAAACTCATGATATGTGACAAATAAAAATATTGCTCTAAGTAAAATACCGATGGTCGTTAGAAGAAAGAGGGGATGCCACTCGGGCATCCCCAAGCTTAGTTGCTTGCTTCTCTTTGGATAATGGCTTGGGGTGCCATGTGGCATCCTCAAGCTTAGGCTCTTCTTACTCCTTATTCCTTCATCCATCGTAATCTCACCCAAAACTTGAAAACTTCAATCACACAAAACTCAACAAAACCTTCGTGAGATCCGTTAGTATAAGAAAATCAATCTTTACTTTAAGTACTGTAGAAAACCCATTCAAATTTTGTTCTTTCATTATATCTACTGTATTCTAACTTTACCATGGCTCATACCCTCCAATACAAACCATAGATTCATCAAAATAAGCACACAATGCAAAGAAAACAGAATCTGTCAAAAACAGAACAGTCTGCAAAGATACGAATTGTTGTCATACTTATGTAGCTCCAAAAATTCTGGACAATTCGGACAACAGAGGAAATTTGTATATCAATCTTGTGTAAAAAATTCATAATTTTTCGTCGCTTGTTTGAATTTTCAAAATTGTTTTACTGGACGCAAAAGTTTTTGTTTTCCAACAAGATCAAATCAACTATCACCAAAGCTATCCTAAAGGCTTTACTTGGCACAAACACTAACTAAAACACAAAAAACACAATCATAACAGTAGCATAATTGTGCAAACACTCAAGAACATAAAGAAAAAGACGAAAATAAATTTTATTCATTGGGTTGCCTCCCAACAAGCGCTATTGTTTTATGCCCCTAGCTAGGCATAATGCAAAGATCTAAGTATTTTTATCTTTAGTCTCCAATTCTTCAATCAAACACTTGGAATTCTTCAAAGATTTAGCATCCAGATTGCCAGATCGTCCAATTTTAGGAGTTAGGCCATCATCTGTTTCTGCCATACCAAAGTCACTCATGATGACAAGTTCAAGCAATTAAGAGATCTGACGAGAAAATGGCTAACGAAAAAGAGGGCGAATAAAATGAGAAATTTTTGTGAAGTGGGGGAGAGGAAAACGAGAGGCAAATGGTAAATAATGTAAATTGCAAGGAGATGAGATTTGTGATTAGGAACCTGGTAGATGTTGATGATGTCTCCCCGGCAACGGCGCCAGAAATTGGCACGTGGCCGGGTGACTATCTTGACATGATCCTCCCCGGCAACGGCGCCAGAAATTCTTTTTGATGTTTGCTTGAACTACGTCGGTATTTCCCCGAAGAGGAAGGGATAATGCAGCACAACAACGATAGGTATTTCCCTCAGTGATGAGACCAAGGTTATCGAACCAGTAGGAGAACCAAGCAACACTACGTAAACAACACCTGCACACAAAGAACAAATACTAGCAACCCGACGTGTTAAAGGGGTTGTCAATCCCTTTCGGATAACGGCGCCAGAAATTGGCAAACGGACGTGAGAAAGTTGTAATAGATTGATAGATGCAAATAAAAGCAAATAAAATTCAACGAGGTATTTTTGGGTTTTTGATAATATAGATCTGAAAATAAAAGATGCAAATAAATAAAAAGGCAAATAGCAAAATAGATCTGAAAATATATGATGGGAAAATAGACCCGGGGGCCGTAGATTTCACTAATGGCTTCTCTCGAGAAAAATAGCATACGGTGGGTAAACAAATTACTGTTGGGCAATTGATAGAACTTCAAATAATTATGACGATATCCAGGAAATGATCATTATATAGGCATCACGTCCAAGATTAGTAGACCGACTCCTGCCTGCATCTACTACTATTACTCCACACATCGACCGCTATCCAGCATGCATCTAGTGTATTAAGTTCATGGAGAAATGGAGTAATGTAATAAGAACGATGACATGATGTAGACAAGATCTATTTATGTAGAAATAGACCCCATCTTGTTATCCTTAATAGCAACGATACATACGTGTCGGTTCCCCTTCTGTCACTGGGATCAAGCACCGTAAGATCGAACCCATCACAAAGCACCTCTTCCCATGGCAAGAAAAATCGATCTAGTTGGCCTAACTAAACCAAAGATTCGAAGAAGAAATACAAGGCTATAAGTAATCATGCATATAAGAGATCAAAAGACTCAAATAACTTTCATGGATAAAAACATAGATCTGATCATAAACTCAAAGTTCATCGAATCCCAACAAACACACCGCAAAAAGAGTTACATCAAATAGATCTTCAAGAGACCATTGTATTGAGAATCAAAAGAGAGAGAGAGGAAGCCATCTAGCTACTACCTACAGACCCGTAGGTCCACAATGAACTACTCACACATCATCGGAGAGGCACCAATGAGGATGATGAACCCCTTAGTGATGGTGTCTAGATTGGATCTGTGGTTTCTGGAACTTGCGGCGACAGGAATTGATTTTCGTCGACTCCCCTAGGGTTTCTGGAATATTGGGATATTTATAAAGCAAAGAGGCGATACGGGAGGCGGCCGAGGTGGGCACAACCCACCTGGGCACGCCTGGGCCCCCAGGCGCGCCCTATTGGGTTGTGCTCCCCTCGGAGCCCCCTCAGGTACTTTCTTGGCCCAACTTGTGTCTTCTGGTCTAGAAAAAATCATCAAAAAGTTTCGCTGCGTTTGGACTCCGTTTGGTATTGATTTCATGCGAAGTAAAAAACAAGCAAAAAACAGCAACTGGCACTCGGCACTATGTCAATAGGTTAGTCCCAAAAAATGATATAAAGTTGCTATAAAATGATTGTAAAACATCCGAGAATGATAATATAACAGCATGGAACAATCAAAAATTATAGATACGTTGGAGACGTATCAGTGCCGTTCTCCGCAGAGTCCACGTTGCTCGCATGGCTTCGACGTGGCTTTGATCGACGACACTGTCTTCGGTGTTTGGGCGGCTCATCGCCGGGCTTGTCTGGGTCCTGATTGGGAGTGCCATCGCCGTCCTTGGGGTTTCCACCATGTAAATATCGTAGGTTGGAGTGGTGCCGACCGCCCTGTACGGTTGACGGCTGTGGAGGGGGGGGGGGAACGGGGGGGGTGGAGGAACCAGGTTGGAACCCTACCATATTGGAAGGGGGGGGGGGGAAGGGCCTAGGAGGGGGCGGCAGCGGGGGGCCCCCGGGCTACTATGGTGGAGCGCACCAATCAGCGTTAGACCCGCTGCCTAGCCGCGTCCTCATCCATGTATTCGGTGTTTTCCAAATTGTAATCTAGCATATCGGTTAAATCATCGACAGTGGCTACCAAGTGGGTGGTGGGTGGGTTGTAAAATTCCATGTGGTACGCCTCGAAGGGTTGATGATTGTGGGCGGAGGGCAGGTCCTCCTGGATGGTCATTTTTTGGATTCGGTCTAGCGCCTCGTTTAACATAGCGAGGGTCGCCGAACTCAAGGGCTCTATGCCAAGTTCCGCTGTGATGGGGTGGGGGGCAATAAGTGCCCTGGCCGGTCCTTGGTTTCCACTGATCGAGCTAAACTCGGGGTACGATGCCGGATCCTGGAGGGGGTCCGGATTGTCACTGGGGACTAAGGATGAGCCTTGGGTTTAGCGTGTGGTTTCCATGCCGGGATTTGAGATCGAGCTGCTTCGGGCCGGGGGTGACCCCTGGCCATTGGCTGCCGCTTTGTCATAAGGGCTCAAGGCCAGAGGAGCGTTGTGAAGGAAAGGTTCGGCCGAGATTGACTCTTGGCCTCCGCCTCCTGATTCTGCCTCGAAGGCCGAGGATAGGTCCTCCGTAGACATGACGTATCCGGCCGAAGGTGGAGCCTGGCCCTCGCCCGAAGCAGAGCCCTCCTGGCTCGAAGCTGTTCGGAGGGCGGGGGGCGATCTGTAGATCAGATCAGAGGGGGACTCCAGAGCGGGCATGACGAGGCCTGTGAGGGTGCGAGAGGGGGCAGCGAATCCAGCGAAGACCAGGTCGCCCCGCGTGTCCACAACGTATTCCGGATTACCGAATCGAATTCGGTGTTCAGGAGTGAAGTTGTCGATCTGACCCAAACGGCCAGTCAGATCGGCGTGCAGCACGATGCTGCCGAACGCGAAGAGTTGACCGGGGACAAAGAAGTCCCCGGATTCGATGCCTGCTCCTACGATCAGGCGAGTCATCGATCTATTGAGCGACCCCACAGCGGGACTCTCAATGAAAGCACCAATGTCAGTGTCAAAACCGGCAGACCTCGGGGTAGGGGGTCACGAGCTGTGGATCTAGAATCGATGGGGAACAAAGGACGATGAACACGGTGTTTACTCAGGTTCGGGCCCTCTCAAAGAGGTAATACCCTACGTCCTGCTTGATTGTATTTGATGTATAATATGATTACAAAGTAGATCCACCTTGAGATCAACATGAGCTAAACCCTAAGGTGATGAGGTGATGGATATAGCTCCGCCCCTAAAGACTACAACCCTCGGTTTATATAGACACCGGTAGGGTTAGGGTTACCGGAGACAGATTACAATAAGGAGAAAAGAGATCCTGTCTATCCTTGACTTGGAGGGCACACCACGGCTTCATAGATCTCCTGTAGCTATGCGGCTTCACCAGTCCGGCCCATATTCAATGGGCCGGCGCCCCGAGGACCCCTTAGTCCATAACTCCCTCAGGGGGGCACACGTGGGGGGGGGGGGGGGGGGGGGGTGGGGGCTAGGGGGGGGTGGGGGGGTGTTGACATATAGATGCATAACCCATCTTTTTGCATCAGCTTGAACTTTTTGGTAAACTGACTGGTACGTGCAGATCTACAGGAGGAGCCCAAGTCGACTGGGGAGGGGGGGTGTCCTAGGAGGACTCCTCCTCCAGGTCAGTCGCCCCCTTCCTCTAGGAGGGCGCACCAAGGGAAGAGAAAAGCCTCTCTGGTCGCCATCCTTACTAGTCGTTCCCTCTCTCACTCTCCACCTAGATTCAATCTAGATCGTACGCCGTGGCTCCTATCTTATTTAGTTTTTCCTAGAGTTTCTTCGTGTTGGTTCCACAGAGTGTTGCGATACTGCTAGATCGGTGCGCGTGGATGCTTTGAAGGTGTCGTCTACTTCGACACTAGATCGGCGTATGTATAGTCAGATGTAACACTTACCTAGACCGAAAAGGAAAGAAGTCAATTATCATTACATCATGGCTTATGATGAGCCGACGCATTGAGATTCGAGAGAGATGGAAGACATGTCAACGTGGAAGCGAGGGATGGAGGGAGAGGGGGACCTGGCCAGTTGGGGAAGGTTTGACAGTTGCTTTCGGTGGCGGGTAGCAAGTCGATCAAGTTAATGGAAGTGGGGCACCAAGCAACCAACAAGATGATCCCTCCAGCCGGCCTTATCTCCAAAGAGTAATCTTGTCAAGCCTAAGCTAAGCTAGAGCTAGCTGCCCGGTCCGGTCCTTGATCAATCACTCGGACCAAGTCCAATGGTCCTAGCAGGAGTATTCGAGGGGCAATTCGGCGGGAGGCAATCAAAATGCAACCTGAAGCCCCTGTCGATTTGATAGATAAGATCTCCTCACTTTTTCGCCAAGCAAACGCACGCACGGACGCTCGTACGTGTTCCGGGCCGGCCGATTAGTTCCTTGTGATCTTGTTCTTGTCGCCATGCATGCCGCTCCTCCCGGCCCCCTCCATGCTGTGTCTGTGAGATCAATAATACGGGTAGGGGTGCTATCTGAGGTGGGTCGGGACGTACGTAGACACCGTTGCGCTCGAGCGCGTGAAATGAATGGAGGATTTTGACTTGTTGGTTGAGAGCTGCAGCATGACCATGCGGGGTGGCGGGAAAACAAGGAGTCGGCTAGGTCAATGCATGCGTACTCTTGGGGAAGAAGCTCCAAAGGTCAATGGAAGCATTCATACAAAGTGTGTGATGATGCCATGCGTGTTGATGTTGGTGGGCAGCGGCAACGCATTTAAATCAGGGAAGTGCACCAGCTAGCGCCTAGCGGCTGGTCCATTGCCGGCCGGCCAGCTGCGCCGCGGCATTACCAGTACAAGTACGTCGTGCGCCAGCTGCCTAAGAGCAAGTATAATAAGATGACATAAGCAAACTATAAGGAATAGAATAATATATCTTTACTTAGTTGAAGGAGAGAGAAGAGGAGAGAGAATAGAAGCGGATTCTTGGTTAGTAGCCAGCTGCAACACGAGACCCAAGACGTTTTGTGAGGATGTAAGATGAGCCAACTATTGATAAACTAGTACATATTTAAAACTTACTATTGTACATATTGGCTAAGAGGTTGGTTGTAGATGACATGTCAACTTCTTATAGCCGACCATTGACTGTATTATTAACCATGCTCTAACTCATTTCCTTCTCGCAATAACTGCCGTCCCTCAGTCCGTTCCGTAACCGCTGCCGGGCCTATCTCGGAGCCAGGACACGACAGCAGGGCACGTGCATGCATCCAGAAGCAACCGGCACCATCCATCCAAGAATTGCTTGCATGCATGCATTCTCGACAGTCCGGAAACGCTAGTCTTGTTTTTGGCAAATTAACTGGCACTCGTACTAACAAAGACACGCCGTAAACTGGGTCAAGAAAGGACGTGCAAGGAACTGCCCCTGTCTAGTACGCTCCAGTGCACCGTGTCAGCAGCTATCGATCTATCTTTTTTTTAGGGTAGCTATCAATCTATCTAGGATAGCTTGCCGTACAGTGCACCGTTCACGTACGTCGACTTGTGCAAGTCCACTTGACCCAACACTAGCGCTACAACGCCACACCAGTACTGTAGATATCCACATGCTCCAACAAGGACCAGGTCCACTTGTGGCCGTTGAGCTCGCGACTGGATGACGTGCGTGCGTGCCTAAGTGGCCGCACCAGAAGACAAACGCTGATGGCTTTGCTATTTCACTGCCAACTGAATTTTGTTTGGCGATGATAAGGGTAAGCGCCGTGTGAGCAGATCAACAGGCTCAAGTCCTACAGCTGCCGCCTACCTCCCTACAGCCACCGTCTCCTCTGTTTATCGAAAAAGACTTTAACTCCACTTTATAGATAAAACAACTTTGAAACAAAACGGAAAGAAACAACAAAAGATACAAGATGCTAAATAACAGCTAATATGCTCCAAATGCACCAAGGACACTTGGGCACTCGAGCCGCCAGCGAACCCCCGGCCAAGCCATCGAAGAAACTAAGCCGGCTGAGCTGCCCACCTCCAAAGGAAGACCTCACTCCGCCAACTCCCATGAGGCCAACCATTGTTGCGCCCCCGTCCATCTCTATCTCCGAAGAGGGCCCCCCTGCCCTCTCGCCCTGGATCAAAGGACACCGCCGTTGGCAGGTAGAATTGCTCACCCCCGAGTGTTGAACGTGACATATTTGTATTAATCTTTCTATAATCTCTAGCCTTGTATAGTTGACTCCTAGAGATATGGTAGAATTAGTTTCCTTGTCACGCAAGACATCTCGTGTATATATTGTGACCAACTCCGAGGAATACAATTGAGTTGTGCCCCATATCCTTTCTACATGGTATCAGTTTTCACCACGATCTCCCTCGCTTCCGCTCCCCGCAACCGCCGCTCCTCCTCGTAGCCGCCGCTGCCACCCCCCAACCCTAGTGCCGCCGCCGCTACTTCCTCTGTAGCCGCCGCCGCCTCCTCCTTCCAAAACCCTAAGCCGCCGCCGCTACTCCCTCCCTCCTGTAGCCGCCGCCGCTTCTCTCCCAAACCCTAGCGCCGCCGCCGCTGCTATCTTCTGCAGCCGCCGCCGCCCCTTCCCTCCCTCGGCCACCACCTAAACCCTAACCACCCGTCGCCACCCCTCTCCCTCTCCTCGCCACCATGTCCCGCTCCAAAGCCGACCCATCCGATGCCGGTTCCTTCGCTGGCGCCATGTTCACCTTCGACTGCCTCAACGAGCTCCATATCAAAGACCACGTACCCGTCGTCCTCGACCTCGACTCACCATCCTACAACGTGTGGCGCACCTACTTCGCGCTATTGTTCCGCTCCTACCGTCTCATCGAGCATGTTGACGGGAGCGTCGACTTCCGCGACATGAAGGACGACGACGAGTGGCTTGCCGTGGACGCCTGCATCGTCAAGTGGATTTTCCTCACCAACCTCCTTCGGGGCCTTCACCCCGACCTCGGCCAGTCCGCCGCCAACCTCTCCCTCGTCACGCCGACGTACGCCAAGGCCGTCACGTATCTTCGCATGGAGGAGAAGCGCCTTCGCCACTCTGCTCGGCAGGCGACCCACGCCGCCCTCCACGTCGGCCTCGCCGCTGGCCACGGCGCGCCTCCAGCCCTGCCCGCGCCGCGTCCCCCTGCTCCGACCCCGCCACCCGCGCCCGCCCCCTCTGGTGGCCGCAAGCAGAAGGGTCGCGGGGGTCGGCCCCGCAACTCCAACACGACGCAGCGCCCTCCCGCGAACATCGCGGCAGCCCCTACTCCACCCTGGCTGTCGGGGTACAACCCCTGGACGGGCGTCGTGCATGCGTATTCCATGCCCGTCCCTCGCCCCCCTGCTCCGGGCATCCTTGGTGCGCGACCGGCCTCTCATCAGGCGCTACTGACCGCGCCCGCCCCCGGTCCTACGGCATATGGTGGTGCTGCATCCTACGGTGGTCCTGCGGCATATGGCGGTGTCGCCGCCTATGGTGGCTCTCCGGCCTACGGCGCATATGGCGGGACACCCGGCGGTGTTTGGGATCCCGCACTTCTCTCCGCCCTCCACGCTACACCCTCGCCGAGCAACTACAACGGAGGTGGCGATTGGTACATGGACACCGGCGCCGCCGCTCACATGGCTTCTAACCCCGGTATCCTCTCCCGTGCCTCCCCCTATCCCTTCAACTCTCGCATCGTGGTTGGTGATGGCACCTCTCTTCCCATCACTCATCACGGTTCGTCCTCCCTTCCGTTTCCCTCTTCATCTTTAACTCTTAATAATGTGCTTGTTTCACCATCCTTAATCAAAAAACTATGTTCTGTTCGTACTCTTACTCGTGAACATCCTATCACTGTTGAGTTTGACGCTCTTGGTTTCTCTGTCAAGGATGCTCGCTCCCGGAGGGTTCTGCACCGATGTGATTCCCCCGACGATCTCTACCCATGCGGTCCTACGACGAGTGGTGGTCTGGTTGCTCTTCATGCTGATGTCTCGCTTTGGCACGCTCGACTTGGTCATCCCGGCGCCGACGCTCTTCATAAAATTTTGAGCACCTTTTCCTTTTCATGTAATAAATCAGCGGCTCATACTTGTCATGCTTGCCGTATCGGAAAACACGTTCGTTTGCTGTTTCCTTCATCTACATCAATAGCCACTTTTCCATTTGATGTTATTCATTGTGATGTTTGGACATCTCCAGTACCTAGCAATTCGGGCTTATCATATTATCTTGTGATTTTAGATGATTTTTCTCACATCACTTGGACTTTTCCGCTACGCCGTAAATCCGATGTCGCCTCCACCCTTCACTCCTTTTATGCTTACATCCACACCCACTTTCATCGCACCATCGCTCACCTTCAAATGGATAACGGAAAAGAATTTGATAATCTCGCCATTCGACACCTTTTATCCACCCATGGCACTATCTTTCGTCTCACATGTCCATATACATCCCAACAAAACGGTCGCGCCGAACGTGTCCTCCGCACTCTCAATGAGAGTGTTCGTGCGTTGCTTTTCCATGCACACATGCCCGCACGGTTCTGGCCGGATGCTCTTGCTACTGCCACGCTTCTCCTTAACATCCGGCCTTGCAAACCACGCTGGAGCTATACACCTCATCATCTCTTGTTCGGGTCTCCTCCATCCTATGATGATCTTCACGTCTTTGGTTGCTTATGTTACCCCAACATTACCGCCACCGCTCCACACAAACTTGCACCTCGGTCTCTCGCTTGTGTGTTTCTTGGCTACCAACTCAACACCAAAGGCTTTCGCTGCTACGACCCCGTCTCTCGTCGTGTGTTCGTTTCGCGGCACGTTTACTTTGATGAGGTTGTCTTCCCTTTTGAGCAGGTCACTTCGACAGGGGCGGCATCTTCGGCGACCACTCCCCGTCGGTCGCGTGGCGCCCTTGTGCTTCCTGCACCGCGGCCGCCTGCTCCTTCGGCGGCCCGTCCAGTTCTCTCGACCGGACCCTCCTCGCCGGCTGTGCATGGTGCCACCGGCCTCGACTCCGCCAGCTCTGGAGGAGCCGACTTCGTCTCCGCTGGCTTCGGCACCAGCCCATGCAGGCGCGTCGGCCTCCTCATCGCCATCCCCGATCAGGCCCTTGGCCGTCTTCTCCGCCGCGGTGTCGCTCCCTGCTGCGCCTCAGGCGCCCTCTACGCCAGCTACGGCCTCGTCGGCCGGCTCGTCGTCACTGTCCGCGGTCTCACCCGCGGACCCGTCTTCGCCACCTGCGGCTCCGTCCACGGTCTCGTCGCCGCCGCCCTCTGCGGCTTCACTCGTGGCCTCGACTGCCGCCTCTTCACCTGTGGTGTCCTCTGCGACTTCGTCCTTGTTGTCTTCTGCACCCGCGGCTGTGGCTCCGCCTTGACCACGGCCTCGCCTCCCGCCTCCGCCACCTCATCACTCCATGGTGACGCGTGCTAAGGACAAGATTCATCAGCCGAACCCTCGCTACCACAACCTCAGTGTCACGGCCATCTCTTCGGTACCGCGCTCGGTGCGCTCTGCATTGAGCGACCCACACTGGCTCGCGGCCATGCGCGCTGAGTATGATACTCTTGTCGCCAACAGGACCTGGACGTTGGTTCCTCGCCCTCCCGGCGCCAACATCATTACCGGCAAGTGGGTATTTCGGCATAAACTTCTACCGGATGGCTCTCTGGACAGGTACAAGGCTCGTTGGGTTGTTCACGGATTTGCACAACGTGCCGGCGTTGACTTCTCGGAGACTTTCTCCTCGGTTGTTAAACCTGCCACGATTCGTGTTGTTCTTCAGCACGCCGCATCTCGACACTGGCCTGTTCATCAGTTTGACATCAACAACGCCTTCCTCTACGGCCACCTTCAGGAGCATGTTCTTTGTCGGCAGCCAGCTGGTTTTGTTGATCCCACTCGGCCTGATGATGTTTGCCTGCTCTCACGGTCTCTCTACGGCCTGAAACAGGCGCCTCGTGCGTGGTATCAACGCATTGCAGCATTCCTCACTGCTCTCGGGTTTTGCAGCACCACCTCCGACACGTCGCTATTTGTGCTTCATCGAGCTGATCATGTCGCCATGCTTCTTCTGTATGTCGATGACATCGTCATCACCGCCTCTCGCGCGGATTTACTTCGCGACATCATTGGCCACCTTGGTTCTGAGTTTCGGCTGAAGGACTTGGGCGCGTTGCACTTCTTCCTCGGCATTAATGTGCGACGTGATGCCTCCGGATTTTTTCTTCATCAAGGACAGTATGCTCTTGATCTCTTGGATCGTGCTGGCATGACCGACTGCAAACCTGCTGCTACTCCTGCCGAGGCCAAGCCGAAGCTCTGTGCCACCGCTGGACAGCCTGCCACTGACGCCGCTCTCTACCGCAGTATTGTTGGTGCTCTTCAGTACCTCACGCTCACCAGACCAGACATTCAGTTTGCCGTGCAGCAAGTTTGCTTGGACATGCACTCGCCTCGTGATGTTCACTGGTCTCTGGTCAAGCGCATTCTCCGGTACATTCGTGGCACACCGACCTTCGGCCTTCGTCTTCGTGCCTCTGCCTCCACCGAGCTTTTTGCCTACACAGATGCGGATTGGGCCGGCTGTCCCGACACTCGACGATCCACGTCGGGATATTGTGTCTTCTTCGGTGACTCTCTCATCTCATGGTCCTCTAAGTGGCAGCCCACCATCTCCCGCTCGAGTGCTGAGGCCGAGTACCGTGCCGTCGCCAATGTTGTTGCCGAGACATGTTGGCTACGTCAACTACTTGGCGAACTTCAGGTCACCATCCCGAAAGCTACGGTGGTTTTCTGTGATAATGTTTCGGCCACCTACCTCGCGGCCAATCCGGTGCAGCATAAGCGCACTAAGCATATTGAACTTGATGTTCACTTCATCCGCGAGAAGGTCCAGTTGGGTCAGTTCCGTGTTCTTCATGTACCGACCACCCAACAGTTTGTTGACATTATGACCAAAAGGCTTCCAACCGCTGCATTCCAGGAGTTCCGTTCCAGTCTTGGCATCGCCGACGTCGACACTTCGACTGCAGGGGGGTATTGAACGTGACATATGACGGAGCCTGGACTAGGGGGTACTCACCACGTCGTCTCCCGACTCGTAGGTCGGGCCGAGGACCCCCATGATGATTCACTAATGGGCCACTTCGGACAGCCCATGCCGAATACAAGGAGAATTCCACAAGACTTGGCGCACAAGACAAGGACTCCTCTAAACCCTAGGCCTACGGTGCATATATAAACCGAGACCAGGCTAGTCAATAGACAATCTCATATTCATTACTACAATCTCGTGGTAGATACCTATACTATGTACTATCCTCATATCAATACAATCAAAAGCAGGACGTAGGGTATTATCTCCTTGAGAGAGCCCGAACCTGGGTAAAATCCTTTATCTATGTTACTATCGTTCCAAGACACCTAGCTTAGGACCCCTACTACAAGATATGCCGGATTTGATACCGACATTAGTGCTTTCATTGAGAGCCTGCTGGGTGATCTCCGCGGATTGATGGATTATCAGGTGATATTTTTTCAGTTAAATCCGTATGAAATAAAGCAATTTCTTTGTGAAGTGTTTCTACTGCCTTGCTATACTGCCTTGCTATATTGTTTTCAGATCGGTTTCGGTCTTGTGGGCGGCAGCGATTTTTCCGTACGATCGATCACAGTAGGGTAGCCGAGGTATCCGCCAGGTATGCGTGCGTCTGGCCGGAGATATAGGGGCCGCCCTGCACCTACGCTACATCAAAGAAATCAGACCAAGGCAAACCCATGCATCGTGGATTGAATATTGGTTCTTCTGACCGCACGCGGATGAAGGGAAAAAATTCTTTTTCAGCTCTGTCCTTCTCTGCACGTGAGCCATCAGGAAAGTGAACCGATTTGCTAACTAGTACTGTTATTTAATTGAAGTACAAGACGATTCTCAAGATTGAGTCAATGAATTGTGCGCCTCAGCCCTTGCGTTACTAGTTACGTACAGGCCAAACTAATGTTTGTTTCTTGCTGTTTTTTATCAATTGTTGCTGCAACTCTCCATGGAGATCAACCCGGCCAGCAGGATCCGAGGTCGGCTGACGGAGTTCTGCTAGACGGCGTACCAGCGTGCGGACCGAGGAGCTGTACCAATCTCGTCGGTCGCTGGCATCATACAGGGGAGATCCGATCGCTGTCTCTTTTCCCGTTATTTAATTAAGACAGTATATGCTTTTTGCTAATCATCTCTCTGTCATGCACTTCTCACGTGCTACTACTATTGCTAGCTTGGCCTGCGTCCGTCTAACAAAAGCAAATCTGTGAACATCCACATGTTTTTCTTGGGATTGCTAAGACTACCTCTGGTCTGGCCTGGCCAGTTTTCATCTGTACGCAGGTCGGTTAATGTGGGGCCACACTGATGTCGTCCGCGAGTTCATGTTCGTCACTGTGCCACATTGAACGTCGTCGTTCCACGCGCCTTGAGCTGACGCCAAGCGGGTTCGGACCATCATCATCACATTGTCATCGGACCGTGCGCACATTATCATCCGAAGAATTTTGATCTGCATCGACACTACGTCGGATCCGAACTCAGCTCGGCGGCAGCAGACATCAAAGAAGATTCGTCTCTTTCCCTCTTTATATTCTTTTTTATTCAACCACTAGTCGGCAGCTGACCCTCTGTTACTTTCCCTGGAGAATCAGTACTAACCTGATCGAGTACTTTGTGTAGCACGGTACCTATACCTACCCGGTGGATTCTAGTAATTAAACTACTAGTGCTACTACTTCACGTACTAGTGAATCATCATGCAAAGATCATTTGATTCTCGTTTCTAGTACAGTACGGATCAGTTCGGTTATTTTTCCTAACTATTCGGTTAGCTCCTAAAATTATTGCACGCAAAATATTTTTTGTTGTTTTGCACTGCATTATTTTTTGCAGAAATATTTTGTCGACACTTGTACGTGGCGTCGGTCGGGTCAGCCTCTCACCCTCATCTAGGTCAGCACCTGTGTGGACATTGCCGCGCCACAACGCCGTCACGTCATCAATCGACCTCGGCGCCCAGGCTACATCTTTTTAACAATTTACTTTGCGTATTTTAATTGTGCAAAGAATTTTATTATTATTATTATTTTTTGGACTGCACTATTTTACGTGTGTAGGTAATTGACTTCAATTGCGTCACGCGGTCACTTCGGCAAGCCGACGACGTCGTCCCAATCGGCATAAATCGGCTCGCGCGATCACCTTATTGGTCGAATTGCCATACCGACATGTTCGGTTGCCTCGGGGACTTCGACATCGCTGAGAGAGCTCTACCTCATTGAGTGTTCGGCACACGGGCCATATTTCTTTTATTACTCACTTTGCATAAATTATTAATCATGCAACTATTTTTTGTTTTAAAACATTTTTACTTCTGCCTTGCACTATTCTATGTGTGCAGATAATTAATTTTTGCTGCGTCACGCAGTCACCTCGGCGTACGGAGTCGTCCTCTCGCCTCCATCAACTAAATTCCACCGTCACCATGGTGTGATACCCTGTGTCACCATTATTGCGGCGTCGCTTCATCAAACTGACGTCCACCATGCCGACCTGTTTCGACACGTCGACTGACGAGGGGGCTTCATTGTCACGCTGCCGAACTACTTTGTCTCCTCGGCTGGACCGGGGGCTTCGCCTCGGCACTTCGGCACTGTCATGCTATCACTTCATCAAGCCGAGCTCTTTGCTCACGAAAGTCAAGACCGGCTTGGGGGTTGGGACCTTGAGCCGCTACAAGCTTGGCCCACGTCACACCGAGCACATTAACCAGCTAAGTCGTTTTCATGCTAAAAAACTTTCAGTTTTAAATTTTGTTCGGTTCGACCAAGCATTATACTTTTTTGACAAAAAGTTGTTTGCGAAAAACTTTCTTTGTCAAAACCTTGTTTGCTACAAACAAATTCAAATACCCCGTTTACTTGGGCGCTTCCTTTATGAAGCCTTTTCTTCTTGCATATGATTATTAATGTATCGCACCATTTCTTGTTCGTGTATTATGCCAAAATATGCATCATGTTGACTTAAGTGTTCCGCAAAGCTGGGTTGCCTGGCTCCTGTGCTTACCCCTACGTTCCTGATTGTTCGGCTAGGGAGTAAAGGGAACACCTCTGCGATTGTTACGACCGGGTCATCCGAACTCGTACCTCAGATGGGTGAAGCCGAAAGCTAGCGCTCTTATTGTTTTCAACTATGGTCGGCACATGACGGAACTCACGCGTACACAAATCTATTGCACAAGTCTCATAGTAATCATGAGCGACCAAAGAAAGGTCCCGTTGGGGGCACTATTTTCTGTGAAGATGCTTCTTACGTTACATAAGTAATATAGCATAAGTTCCCTGGGCGCGCTTTGTCTGTTACAGCCTCATGGCCTGATTGCCTGGTTATCCGAAACACCGCCGATATTCTCGGTAGGCGGAGTAGATAACACTTTTCGACCCTTGGCCGAAGAGGGAGAAGCCGACGGTCGGTTAAGACGCGTTCAAAGTTCGGGCGAACGCAGATATTATATAAGTACTTCGGTACATACAATCATTACACACAAAATTCTTTTACCCAAGTCACTTGGGGGCTCTTAAATTAATATGAGCCGTTTTATAATAGATGTTTTCTTCTTAGTCGCTGCAAAGTCTTTTTCTACCATTCCTTTCTCGACTCAGGTGTATGATCAATAGCCGGGTAGCCTGGTTTCTCTCTAAAGCCGCTCGCGTTTAGTTAGCTAAACTGGCCTGAGAAACACTCCGCCTTCGGGATAGGGAGGTTGAAGCCGAAGACTGACCCACTTGAAGTCTCGAGATCGGATGTGTCATGTCAAAGCACGACGGAAGTACAATTTTAAGACCAATTTCGTATTGGCACCAAAACAGCTTGATTCAATCTAGACAAAGCGGGACATTCTCTTGGTTGAGGTGTTCGGCGTGAAACTCTTTTCTAAAACTACAGTTCGACATCTTTCCTGCTGAACTCCACCTCAGTATTGTCAAAACATACATGACAGTTGAACTAGTTCCAAAGGAGGTACGATCTTAGGGTCGGCCATGTTGCCCAACCCAATTCTCGGGGGCTACTGCATTGACAATCCAATGCAGAAAATTTAAGTGCAATATAGTTTCCGAGGAGATTATGATCCTCAGGTTGGTCGGCCGCACCCAACCTAAATCTCGAGGACTGTGCACACCGCTTTTTGTGTCCCGAAGTATTCTGCCGAGCTAGGAGTTGATCCTCAGGCCGATTTTGTGAATCAACCTGAGTCTCAGGGGCTACTGGGATCAGCGGTCTTATGTCATCCTTCATGTGCATCTCGGGTTTTAGACCGACACACACCTTGAGGGCTACTGGTTATATATCTCGGCAAAGAATAAATTGCACCAATAATATTCACAAAAAATCAGCCCGCAGTCGGGGTGGTACACCACCTCGGAAGTAGTCCGGCATAAAGCTCGGGCGCTAGTGGCTGGCTCCATAGAGGGCATTTCCGGCATTAAGCTCGGCTGAATTCGTTCAATCTTTTAAAGATCGAGGTAGTTCATGACACCGCGGACACTGACCATCGTTAGAGCTCGGATGCAGTCCGGCGTTGGAGCTCGGAAGCGGTCCGGCACAAAGCTCGGATTCGAATGACTCGTTCCATAGAAGACTACTTCGGCATTTAAGCTCGGATGAACTCATTCAAATTTTCAGAGGCCAAGGTAATCTATGATACCTCGGATACCGACCATCGTCGGAGCTCGGCTATGAAAAGACGCCTCGAATTTAGTTCGGTGTTGGAGCTCGGACGCAAGAGGATACCTTGAATGCCGAATAGTATTGGAGCTCGGCTGTGAAAAGACGCCTTGGATTTAGTTCGGCGTTGGAGCTCGGACGCAAGAGGATACCTTGAATGCCGAATAGTGTTGGAGCTCGGCTGTGAAAAGACGCCTCGGATTTAGTTCGGCATTAGAGCTCGGACGCAAGAGGACGCCGTCGCATGGGAAACACTTCAAACCCCAGGTGTGGCGTAAAAAACTTACAAGGCATCGATAAAGGCCGATAACTTAAAGGGGCTCCTCGGATGCCCGACATGTAAACTCTTCGGATTCAGCTCGGTGATCGTCAAGATCGGACATGGGAAGATTTGTTGAACCAGTTTTCAAGACTGACGATCGAAGACGAAGAATTATTCGGAAGAACCGAGGAGCGTCCTCAACTTGAAGACCGGTTCAGGGGGCTACTGACGGTGTCCTGGACTAGGGGGTACTCACCACGTCATCTCCCGACTCGTAGGTCGGGCCGAGGACCCCCATGATGATTCACTAATGGGCCACTTCGGACAACCCATGCCGAATACAAGGAGGATTCCACAAGACTTGGCGCACAAGACAAGGACTCCTCTAAACCCTAGGCCTACGGTGCATATATAAACCACGGCCAGGCTAGTCAATAGACAATCTCATATTCATTACTACAATCTCGTGGTAGATACCTATACTATGTACTATCCTCATATCAATACAATCAAAAGCAGGACGTAGGGTATTATCTCCTTGAGAGAGCCCGAACCTGGGTAAAATCCTGTGTCCATGTTACCATCGTTCCAAGGCGCCTAGCTTAGGACCCCTACTATGAGATATGCCGGATTTGATACCGACAACATATTTGTATTAATCTTTCTATAATCTCTAGCCTTGTATAGTTGACTCCTAGAGATATGGTAGGATTAGTTTCCTTGTCACGCAAGACATCTCGTGTATATATTGTGACCAACTCCGAGGAATACAATTGAGTTGCACCCCATATCCTTTCTACACCGAGCAAGTATGAACAGGGCCAACACAATGCCGGGGAGAGAACCGCAAGCTCGGATACCTCATGTCGTGAAGCAAACCATCGACACCGTCATCGCCTCCGGCCAAGACCAAGAGGCACACCGCAAGCTGCCGAACTAGACCGTCGCCGCCCAATCCGAGGGATTTAGAGCTTTCACCCAGGACATGGAGGAGGACGGTGGGGGTTAAGCCTCGTTGTCACCTACAGGAAGGAGAACAACACCCTGGGCATCACCGGCATCGTGACCGCCACCGTCGGTCAACAATTTCCTCCTATTCGAGCCCCCCAGTCCCAACCACCCCCACCAACCACAAGAATCACGAACCGGCGGAGCAGTATGACGAGTGAGAGAGGACGCAACCATCTTCAGCTGAAATGCCAAGGGCCCACGAGGCAGCCCAAGGGACGAGATCCACGCCGGTCGCTGTCTCGTTGCCCACGCGACCGAGGGAAGGCGCCCATCAGCACCGTGTCAGCCACCCACCACCGGGATGGAGGCACACCACCGCAGAGGCCGCTGTCTCAGATCTGAGCGCAGCACGTGTAGCACACAACTGCCTGACGTGCCCTAGCCCAACACCACACTCCAGCCCACGCGCATGATGGCGCCTCACCGACCACCACCGGGAGCCGCCCCCACCCGATCCGGACAAAGGAGCCGCCTCCACCCGGCAAGGAGCACCTGCGTAGTTGTTCACCCGGTCACGCGTGCTGCCGCCACAGCGCCTCCCGCGAGAATTGCGTCCTTGGCACGCCGCTGCATCGATGGGTCGGGGAGGAATGGGGCCCCCACCACCGGCCACCACGAGGGGCTTCGCCCAGCCGGCTCCAACTGCCGATGGCAGGAGAGAGGAGGAGCGGAGGGGAGGGGTCGAAGGTTGGTGGCGTTGCCACCCGAGTCGCTCGCGGTGGACGACGCGGGGGCAAACCCCTCTTTACCATCTACTCTCCTTCTCACAGCCGCAACCACCTATTTATCCGTCCTAGCTTTCCCACGCCGCTGCCAGAGACCAGTGGCTGAGCTAGGGGTGACTACAACGGGCTGACCCAAACGGGTAGAAAATTATCCGCTTTTCGCCCGTTTGGGTGGCCAAACGAATAGGCGTCTGATGTTGTGGTGTTGGATACATTAGCACTTTTCTGGTTGATTTAATCTAAGTAAATCATGAACATGGCATTAATAGAATAAAGCTCATACCGATATCTAAACAGGCGAGTCTGAACTGAAACATCCATGAACACACTATATACAGCTAGCACATGAATGAGAAAAAAGGGGGATGGACAGAGCATACCCTCCCGTAGGCCAGGCTAAGGCCGTGGCGACATCAGCGGCTTCCTCCGCAGCCTTCTTCTTGGTAGCGTCGTCTTCAACCATGGCAAGCCACCTTGGGAAGATAGATTTTCATCTCTCAAGGCTCGAGAAGGGCACGAGGAAAATGTTTCAAATGTGGAGACAAATACCAGCCCGGGCACAAATGTGCAAATTATGTGCCTCTACACAGGGTGGAAGAACTGCTAGATATCTTGATGATGCAGACAGGATCAGAGGCAGTGGAGGACGAATCTGAATTTGAAAGTGATGGAGAAGCCTCAGTAATGCAAATATCTCATTGTGCAACTATTGGGGGGGGGGGGGGGCTGGCAAGAAAACAATCCAACTACAGGGTTGGTTAAATGGCAAACAAGTGCTCATATTGGTGGACTCTTGTAACTCTAGAAGTTTCATTAGCACTAGTGTTGTGGAGGAACCGGGACTGAAAGTTGTAGAATTGGCCCCAATAACTGTAATTATAGCTGATGGAGGCAAATCTCAAATGCTGGAACATTCAGTATGGAAATGCCAAAGACACATATACCAGACACATCTCAAGGTTTTAAATTTGAGTGGCTATGACATTATTCTGGGTATGGACTGGTTGTTTAAATTCAGTCCCATGTGGATAGACTAGAGAAAAAAATCATCAGGTTCAGACATGGAATGAAACAAATCACCTTAATAGGAATTAAAGACAACATGAGGCAATGTGATCAGATTTTTGCATTTGAACTACGGCAACAAATAAAGCAAAAAGTAGTGGCTCAGCTAGTGCAACTCTACCCCGTGGAATGTATAGAAAACTCTGAAATACCACCCCCCAGAAATAGAGCAAGTATTGGAGAAACACCAGGCATGTTTCCAAGAGCCAAAAGGGCTATCTCCTCAAAGAGCCTTTGACCACAAGATAGTGCTCATTTCGGGGCCCGGCCAGTTTATGTCAAGCCATACAGATATACACCACAACAAAAAGATGAGATAGAGAGACAAGTCAAAGAAATGCAATCCCAAGGAACAATCAAAGTGAGCCACAACATTTTTGTTCCCCCTGTTCTCTTAGTAAAGAAAAAAGATGGGACATTGTAACACCCCTGTACTAATGAGCTACAGTAATCCCTGAGATCAAGCTAATCATTTTGCTAAAACAGTGCTTAGTCACTTTGATCAATATCTCATTTGAAACTCCACGTGAATTCAAATTCAAATAATATGTGAAATTCAAAACTCCTCAAACATGAAAACTAAAATGTTCAAGTTGTTGAAAATAATCATTTGTTAATATTGGTGGTGAAGCAACATTTTTGCAAAGTGTTTAAATGACCTAAAATTATTAAAATAGTGGCCTAAATAATAATTTAAATGCTTTTTAATTTATAAAAAAATATTAAACTATTTTAATTTGGAGCCAAACTAATTGTGGTTGCGGCCTAATTTGTTATACTAATTTAGGAGCAAGTTTTATATTTTATAAAACTGTTTTTGTTTTAAAAAGAAATGAAAACAGAAAACAGTTAAAAAAGAATAGAAGAAGAGCCCCTGCCCCCCTGGGCCTCGGCCCACCCGAGCCAGTCCACCTACCTTCCCCTGGTCGCCTTCCACCCCCTGTTCCTCCGACCCGACATGCGCCCGAGCCGGGGTCGTCCCCGACCACCTCGCCGTCGACGGGGAGGGGATAAGGGCGACAGCACGCGCCCCCTCGATTCCCTCTCCCACTTCCCCCTGGCACTACACTCACCCCGCTCTCTTCCTCGCCCGTCGCTCTCTCCCTCCCAACTGATTCCCCCATCTCCCGAGCGCGGCCGTTGATGACCCACAAGTATGTGGGATCAATTGTAGCCTTTTCGATAAGTAAGAGTGTCGAACCCAACGAGGAGCAGAAGGAAAAGACAAGTGGTTTTCAGCAAGGTAATGTCTGCAAGTACTGAAATTGTAAGTAGCAGACTCGTTTGATAGCAAGCTAATTTGTAACGAGCAAGTAATGGTAGTAGTAATAAAAGTGCAGCAAGGTAGACCAATCCTTTTGAGGCAAAGGACAGGCCAAAACAGTCTCTTATAATAAGCAAAGCGTTCTTGAGGGTACACGGGAATTTCATCTAGTCACTTTCATCATGTTGGTTCGATTCATGTTCGCTACTTTGATAATTTGATATGTGGGTGGACCGGTGCTTAGGTGCTGTTCTTACTTGAACAAACCTCCTACTTATGATTAACCCCCTCGCAAGCATCCGCAACTACGAGAAAAGTATTAAGAATAAATTCTAATCATAGCATTAAACTTTTGGATCCAATCGGTCCCTTACGGAATAGCGCATAAACTAGGGTTTAAGCTTCTGTCACTCTCGCAACCCATCATCTAATAACTACTCCACAATGCATTCCCTTAGGCCCAAATATGGTGAAGTGTCATGTAGTCGACGTTCACATGACACCACTAAGGGAATCACAACACACATACTATCAAAATATCGAACACATATCAAGTTCACATGATTACTTGCAACATGATTCTCCCGTGACCTCAAGAACAAAAGTAACTACTCACAAATGATAATCATGCTCAAGATCAGAGGGGTATTAAATAGCATATTGGATCTGAACATATAATCTTCCACCAAATAAACCATATAGTAATCAACTACAAGATGTAATCAACACTACTAGTCACCCACAAGCACCAATCTATAGTTCCGGTACAAAGATTGAACACAAGAGATGAACTAGGGTTGAGAGGAGATGGTGCTGTTGAAGATGTTGATGGAGATTGTCCTCCCCAAGATGGGAGAGTTGTTGGTGATGATGATGACGGTGATTTCCCCCTCCGGGAGGGAAGTTCCCCCGGCGAAATCACTCCGCCGGAGGGCAAAAGTGCTCCTGCCCAAGTTCCGCCTCGAGACGGCGACGCTCCGTCCCGAAAGTCCTCTCCTGATTTTTTCTAGGTCAAAATGACTTATATACCAGAAGATGGGCACCGGAGGTGGCCCGAGGGGAGCACAACCCACCAAGGCACGCCTGGGCTCCCTGGCACGCCCAGGTGGGTTGTGCCCACCTGGTGGGCCTCCTCTGGTACTTATTGGCTCCAATATTCCTCATTTATTCCATAAAAAATCTCCGTGAAGGTTCAGCTCATTTGGAGTTGTGCAGAATAGGTAGCCTGACATAGCTTTTTCAGGTCCAGATTTCCAGCTGTCGGAATTCTCCCTCTTCGTGTATACCTTGCATATTATGAGAGAAAAGGCATTAGAATTACTCCAAAAAGCATTATTATGCATAAAAACATCATAAATAACAGTAGGAAACACATGATGCAAAATGGACGTATCAACTCCCCCAAGCTTAGACCTCGCTTGTCCTCAAGCGAAAACCGAAATCGAAAAACATGTCCAGATGCTTAGAGAGAGAGAGAGGTGTCGATAAAAACAAAATACAGACATAGAAGCATCATGTGCATTATTGTAACAGCAACAAACTTTAACATAAAACTTTTATCATAGAACTTTTATCATAGACTTCTCATGAATAAGTAACAATTCATCACACTATCGAAGTATAAAGCATAAACTCTATTAGAAACCAACAAACTATGTTCTCAGTCAACTTTGCAACTACAATTCATCATCTTTTTAGGAAGGGTCACGTATCAGAGCCTTTAGGCAAGTCCACATACTCAACCATCATATAGTCTTCTATGATTGCTAACACTCACCGCATACACATGAGCAAAACGTTTCAACCGGACACATAGAAAGATAGGGGCTTTCTAGTTTCGCCTCCCAACGTATTCACCTTGAGGGTGATGTCAACAATAATAACTCATGCTACCCATATTAAACTGGACATATGTGCCTAGATCTTTCCTCACCACATGATGCTTGCCAAAGGAGAAAAATAAAAGGTAAAGAGAGAAGAACTTTGACTCTTGCATAAAAATAAATACATAAAAGTAAAAGATAGGCCCTTCACAGAGGGAAGCAGAGGTTTCCATGCGCTTATTTGTTTGTATGCTCAACCCCTTAGTGCAAGATAACGTCACGTTATATTGCCCCTTGTGATGGCAACCTTTATTATGCAGTCGGTCGCTTTTATTTCTTCACCATCACAAGTTCGTACAACGCTCAATTTTCTCTTACACTAAATGATCTTACACTTTTAGAAGCAATTTTTATTGCCTTATTGCACCGATGACAACTTACTTGAAGGATCTTACTCAATACATAGGTAGGTATGGTGGAGTCTTGGAAATAAGATTTGGGTTTAAGGATTTTTGGATGCACAAATAGTATCTCTACTTAGTGCGGAATTTTTGGCTAGCAAAGATGGGGGCAAGCACCACATGTTGAAGGATCTATGACAATATAACTTCTATGTGAATATGAACAAACATAAATCATTAAGTTGTCTTCCTTGTCCAAAGTCAACAATTTTGGCATATAATATTTTGATGGGGGCTCACAATCACAAAAGATTTCTATGATAGTGTATTTATATGTGAATCTTCTCTTCCCTTATTAATTCTTTCATGAGTTGCATCATTGACTAATGCTATGTTTGTCAGTCTCTAATAAAATTTTCTACTTATACTTTTCCTTATGTGGTGTTATCACTAAGCAAGCTCTCAAGAAGAAAGGATCGAACTAAACTTTTATTCATCTAAAGCAAAAGATTGAACTAAGAAAAGTAAAGGCAAAAGGTAGTGGAGGTGATACGATACCGGGGCACCTCCCCCAAGCTTGGCGGAAGCCAAGGGGAGTGCCCATACCCGATACTCAATTTTCTTTTGGTGGTGAAGAAGGAGGTGGTGGTGATGATGAAGTAGAAGCAATCTTGTCCTCGGGTTTCCATGGCAGGGGCTCACCATTATAAGAGGAGGAGTGAGTCTCACGGGTCCTGCAACTGGCAGCCAAACTCATACCTTTAAACCTTGCCTCATATTCAAAGACTTGGTTTTGGAGGTCGTAGATCTGGCTCTGGAGGAAGTTGATTTGCTCGTTGAAGGAGAAGACGATGTCCTTCATGGACTTGCCCTCCACCTTGAGATCACGGGTGTAGTCCGTGATCATGAGGTGATTGGCATTGAGTCCACGTTCCACCATCCCCTTGCATCGGAAAACGTCCTGCTCCACAGCTTCAAGCCTAGCCTCCATGGATCCAGTCCCCTTGGGGCCTTGCACATCGCGGATGTGGAGCACCCCCTCACGCATCTGGATAGCTTGAGGGTGCTGCATCACCTCCCGCAGATATGGGTTGATGATGTTCTCGAAGAACTTGTCCTTGGAGGAGCTTGAAGCGGCCATGGTGGATCAGATCTGTCAGAAAACAGCAAGGAAAAGAAAACAGGAGATTTCTCCGCAATACGGTGGTCAATAGGTTCGGGGGGTTTATAAAGATTTTTTTATCTTGGGAAACAAGCAAACGGTAGAAAAATGGAGTCCGGAAGGTACCCGAGATGGGCACAACCCACCTGGGCGCGCCTGGCTTGCCAGGCGTGCCCTGGTGTCTTGTGCCCACCAGGGGTGCCTTCCTGGTTGCTTCTTATTTTCCTAATTTCTAAATATTCCAAAACTGACAAAAATATTTTTGCGGATTTTTCGGAGTCCGTTTACTTACCGTATCACGTACCTCCTCTTTTTCACGATTCTGGAGTGTTCCGGAAGGACTCTCTTATGTGTTCTTCCGGTGTCATAGTTTGGATAATATTACTTTCAACATTAATGGGCGTACCTGAGATATAATGTTTTATTCGTTGCCCATTAACAACCTTCTGGTTAGTACCTTCGGCATTATTTATTTTGATAGCTCCAGACTGATAAACCTCCTCGATAACATAGGGTCCTTCCCATTTGGAGAGGAGTATTCCTGCAAAGAATCTGAAACGAGAGTTGTACAAAAGAACATATTCTCCAACTTTGAACTCACGCTTTTGGATTCTTTTATCATGCCATCTTTTAACTTTTTCTTTAAACAATTTGGCATTTTCATAAGCTTGGGTTCTCCATTCATCTAATGAGCTAATATCAAATAACCTCTTTTCACCGACAAGTTTGAAATCATAGTTGAGTTCTTTAGTTGCCCAATATGCCTTATGTTATAACTCAAGAGGCAAATGACAAGCTTTACCATAAACCATTTTATAAGGAGACATACCCATAGGATTTTTATATGCTGTTCTATAAGCCCAAAGTGCATCATCTAATTTCTTAGACCAATTCTTCCGGGACCTATTGACAGTCTTTTGCAAAATTAATTTTATTTCTCTATTGCTAAGTTCAACTTGACCACTAGACTGAGGATGATAGGGTGATGCAATTCTATGGTTAACATCATACTTGGCAAGCATTTTACAGAAAGCACCATGAATAAAGTGCGAACCACCATCTGTCATCAGGTATCTAGGGACTCCAAACCTTAGGAAAATAACTTCCTTAAGCATTTTAATAGAGGTGTTGTGATCAACACTACTAGTTGGAATAGCTTCTACCCACTTAGTAACATAATCAACAGCAACCAAAATAGGTGTATACCCATTAGAGGAGGGAAAAAGTCCCATGTAATCAAAACCTCAAACATCAAATGGTTCAACAGCAAGTGAATAATTCATAGGCATTTCTTGAAGCTTACCGATATTACCTATTCTTTGGCATTCATCACAAGATGAGACAAACTTACAAGCATCCTTGAAGAGAGTAGGCCAATAAAATCCAGATTGCAATACCTTGTGAGCAGTTCTGTCTCCCGCATGATGTCCTCCATAAGCTTCGGAGTGACATTTCCGTAGGATTTGTCCCTGTTCATGCTCAGGTACACAACATCTAATAATACCATCTACTCCTTCTTTATAAAGATGTGGGTCATCCCAGAAGTAATGTCTTAAATCATAAAAGAATTTTTTTTCTTTTGTTGGTAGGTAAAGCTAGGTGGTAAATATTTAGCAACAATGTAATTAGCATAATCAGCATACCAAGGAGTGTTATTAGAAACATTTATTGCAACTAATTGCTCATCAGGAAAACTATCATCAATAGGTAGTGGGTCATCAAGGACATTTTTAAGCCTAGACAAGTTATCAGCTACGGGGTTCTCAGCTCCCTTTCTATCAATAATACGCAAATCAAATTCTTGTAGCAAGAGAACCCACCTAATGAGTCTAGGTTTAGCATCTTTCTTTTCCATAAGATATTTTATAGCAGCATGATCGGTGTGAACAGTCACTTTAGAATCAACAATGTAGGATCTAAATTTATCACAAGCAAACACAGCTGCTAAGAATTCTTTTTCAGTAGTAGCATTATTTCATTGGGCACTGTCTAGAGTTTTACTAGAATAATGGATAACATTTAGTTTCTTATCAACTCTTTGTCCTAGAACAGCACCAACGGCATAATCACTAGCATCACACATAATTTCAAAAGGCAAGTTCCAGTCAGGTGGTTGAACAATAGGTGCAGAAATTAAGGCTTTCTTGAGTGTTTCGAAGGCTTCTAAACAATCATCATCAAAAACAAAAGGAGTATCCTTTTGCAAAAGGTTCGTAAGAGGCCTAGAAATTTTAGAAAAGTCTGATAAATCTCCTATAGAAACCATTATGACCTAAGAAACTACGAATACCTTTGATATCTTTAGGACATGGCATTTTCTCAATTGCATCAACATTAGCTTTGTCCACTTCAATACCTCTTTCAGAGATTTTATGGCCCGGAACAATACCTTCATTAACCATAAAGTGGCACTTCTCCCAATTCAATACAAGATTTGTTTGCTCACATCTCTGCAAAACTCGATCAAGATTGCTTAAACAATCATCAAAAGACTTCCCATACACAGAAAAGTCATCCATGAAAACCTCAAGAATCTTTTCACAAAAGTCAGAGAATATAGCAGTCATACATCTTTGAAAGGTAGCAGGTGCATTGCATAAACCAAAAGGCATACGTCTATAAGCATAAGTTCCAAAGGGACAAGTGAAAGTGGTCTTTTCTTGATCAGGTTGAGAAACAGGTATTTGTGAAAAACCAGAATATCCATCAAGGAAATAAAAATGTGTGTGCTTTGACAATCTTTCTAGCATTTGATCAATAAAGGGCAGAGGGTAATGATCTTTTCTAGTTGCTTTGTTTAATTTTCTAAAATCAATTACCATTCTATAGCATGTAACAATTCTTTGTGGAATAAGTTCATTCTTATCATTTGGAACAACAGTAATACCTCCATTCTTAGGGACACAATGAACATGACTTACCCATCTACTATCAGCTATAGGATAGATTATACCTGCTTCCAGAAGTTTTAATATTTCCGTCCTTACCACTTCTTTCTTCTCCGGATTTAACCAACGTTGGTGATCAACAACGGGTTTAGCATCAGGTTCCATATTAATTTTGTGCTGACATAGAGTGGGACTAATGCCCTTAAGATCATCAAGAGTATATCCAATAGCATCTCGGTGCTTCCTTAGAACTTTCAATAGTCTTTCTTCTTCATGTTCTGAAAGGTTAGCACTAATAATAACAGGATATATCTTTTTCTCATCAAGATAAGCATATTTCAAAGTGTCTGGCAATTGTTTTAATTCAAACACAGGATCACCTTTGGGTGGAGGAGGACCTCCTAGAGTTTCAATAGGCAAATTGTGTTTAAGCAGGGGACGTTGTTCAAAGAAAATATCAACTATTTCATTTCTTTCATGCATATGTAAATCATTTTCATGGTCTAGCAGATATTGTTCTAAAGGATCAGTAGGAGGCACAACAATAGAAGCAAGACCAATTATTTCATCCTTACTAGGCAATTCTTTTTTATGAGGTTTTCTACTAAACTTGGAAAAGTTAAACTCATGAGACTTATCACCAAAACTAATACCGACAGTTTGTTTCTTACAATCTATTCTAGCATTAACGGTGTTCAAGAAGGGTCTACCAAAGATAATGGGACAAAAATCATCTTGCGGGGAACCAAGAATAAGAAAATCAGTAGGATATTTTATTTTCCCACACAAGACTTCAACATCTCTAACAATCCCGATTGGTGATATGGTATCTCTGTTAGGAAGCTTAATAGTAACATCTATGTCTTCTATCTCTGCGGGTGCTATGTCATTCATAATTTCTTGATATAAGGTAAAGGGAATAGCACTCACGCTAGCACCTATGTCACATAAACCATGATAACAGTGATCTCCTATTTTAGTTGAGACAACGGGCATACCAACAATGGGTCTATGATTATCTGTTTTATCAGGTTTGACAATTCTAGTAGCTTCATTACAGAAGTAGATAACATGCCCATCAATATTTTCTTCCAGGAGATCTTTAACCATAGCAACACTAGGTTCTACTTTGATTTGTTCATCAGGTTTAGGTGTTCTAATATAACTCTTGTTGACCATAGTTGAAACTTTAGCATGTTCCTTTATCCTAACAAGGAAAGGTGGTTTCTCAATATAAGCAGTAGGAATAACTGGATCAACATTATAAACAATAGTTTCCTCTTTAGCTGGTACCGGTTCTTTAACTTCCTTTTTAATAGGTGGGTGATATTTAAACCACTTCTCCTTAGGGAGATCAACATGGGTAGCAAATGATTCACAGAAGGAGGCTACTATCTCAGAGTCAAGTCCATATTTAGTGCTAAACTTTTGAAAAGCATCGGTATCCATAAAAGACTTAACACAATCATACTTAAGCTTAATACCTGACTCTTTACCTTCGTCGAGTTCCCAATCTTCATAGTTGCGTTTAATTCTTTCCAAAAGATCCCACCTGAATTCAATGGTCTTCTTCATAAAGGAACCAGTGCAAGAAGTATCAAGCATGGATTGATCATCACGAGAAAGCCGAGCATAAAAATTCTGAATAATGATTTCTCTTGAGAGCTCATGATTGGGGCATGAATATAACATTGACTTAAGCCTCCCCCAAGCTAGAGCGATACTTTCTCCTTCACGAGGCCAAAAATTATATATATAATTTTGATCACGATGAACTAGATGCATAGGATAAGTTTTTTGGTGAAACTCCAATTTCAATCGATTCCAATTCCAAGATCCAATATCATCGCATAGCCTATACCATGCCAATGCCTTTCCCTTCAAAGATAAAGGGAAAACCTTCTTCTTAACTTCATCTCCGGGTAAACTTGCAAGCTTAAAAAATCCACAATTTTTTTCCACATATACCAAGTGCATATCAGGATGTTCGGTTCCATCTCCTGCATAAGGATTAGCTAGCAGTTGTTCTATCATACCCGAAGGAATTTCATATTCAATATTTTCAGTAGGTGCAGTAGGTTGAGGGGTGATTAATTGTGGTTCCGGTCGAGGTGAAGATACCCCGAACAAACCCCTCAAAGGATTGTTTTCCATAGTAACAAGTGACAATAAATTTCAGTACGTAGTAATAATTTTTCCTTACCAATTTCCACTTACCAAGAGCGCTTCACTCCCCGGCAATGGCGCCAGAAAATAGCCTTGATGACCCACAAGTATATGGGATCAATTATAGCCTTTTCGATAAGTAAGAGTGTCGAACCCAACGAGGAGCAAAAGGAAAAGACAAGTGGTTTTCAGCAAGGTAATGTCTGCAAGTACTGAAATTGTAAGTAGCAGAGTAGTTTGATAGCAAGATAATTTGTAACAAGCAAGTAACGGTAGTAGTAATAAAAGTGCAGCAAGGTAGCCCAATCCTTTTGAGGCAAAGGACAGACCAAAACCGTCTCTTATAATAAGCAAAGCATTCTTGAGGGTACACGGGAATTTCATCTTGTCACTTTCATCATGTTGGTTCGATTCATGTTCACTACTTTGATAATTAGATATGTGGGTGGACCGGTGCTTAGGTGTTGTTCTTACTTGAACAAACCTCCTACTTATGATTAACCCCCTCGCAAGCATCCGCAACTACGAGAAAATTATTAAGAATAAATTCTAACCATAGCATTAAACTTTTGGATCCAATAGGTCCCTTACGGAATAGCGCATAAACTAGGCTTTAAGCTTCTATCACTCTTGCAACCCATCATCTAATAACTACTCCACAATGCATTCCCTTAGGACCAAATATGGTGAACTGTCATGTAGTCGACGTTCACATGACACCACTAAGGGAATCACAACACACATACTATCAAAATATCGAACACATATCAAGTTCACATGATTACTTGCAACATGATTTCTCCCGTGACCTCAAGAACAAAAGTAACTACTCACAAATGATAATAATGCTCAAGATCAGAGGGGTATTAAATAGCATATTGGATCTGAACATATAATCTTCCACCAAATAAACCATATAGTGATCAACTACAAGATGTAATCAACACTACTAGTCACCCACAAGAACCAATCTATAGTTCCGGTACAAAGATTGAACAAAAGAGATGAACTAGGGTTTGAGAGGAGATGGTGCTGTTGAAGATGTTGATGGAGATTGCCCTCCCCAAGATGGGAGAGTTGTTGGTGATGATGATGACGATGATTTCCCCCTCCGGGAGGGAAGTTCCCCCGGCGGAATCGCTCCGCCGGAGGGCAAAAGTGCTCCTGCCCAAGTTCCGCCGCGAGACGGCGGCGCTCCGTCCCGAAAGTCCTCTCCTGATTTTTTCTAGGTTAAAATGACTTATATACCAGAAGATGGGCACCGGAGGTGGGCCGAGGGGAGCACAACCCACCAGGGCGCGCCTGGGCTCCCTGGCACGCCCAGGTGGGTTATGCCACCTGGTGGGCCCCCTCTGGTACTTGTTGGCTCCAATATTCCTCATTTATTCCATAAAAAATCTCCGTGAAGTTTCAGCTCATTTGGAGTTGTGCAGAATAGGTAGCCTGACATAGCTTTTTCAGGTCCAGATTTCCAGCTGCCGGAATTCTCCCTCTTTTTGTATACCTTGCATATTATGAGAGAAAAGGCATTAGAATTACTCCAAAAAGCATTATTATGCATAAAAATATCATAAATAACAGTAGGAAAACATGATGCAAAATGGACGTATCAGCCGTCGCCGAGCACCGCGCTCCATCGCGGCCACCGGCCGGTCCTCTCCTCGCCGCCGTGCCGTAGGGCCTCTCCGTCATCTTCCATGCCGCCTGGTGCGAGCAGTTGGAGCCGAGGAGCTCTACAGCGCCGGATCCCCTTCCTCTTCTTCCTCAGTTGCCGCCGCCGTCTCCTCCGACCCTGGCGCCGCCTGCTGCTCCTAATCTTCCACCGGGCCATCGTGAGCCTCCTCGGTGAGCACCGCACGTCCTCCCCCTCTCCCCTACTCCCTTCCATCCCCGTAGCCTCGGTAGCCTCCATGGCCATAGGTCGTCTCCGCCACGCCGGTCGTCGCCGTCGTTTCGGTCGACGTTGAGCTCGACCAAGTCCTCGGCTCTGCTCCTCGACGCCATAGGAACCCCTAGCGCCCTCCAGTTCGCTCCCTCGCCCCCTCTACCGTCGTCCTCGCCGTTGCCTAAAGCTGCCATCGCTGCAGCTCATCGCTGGCGCCCTTCCCCACCTCCCCAGCTGCTGCCGCGGCCGTCCCTCGATGCGGCTTCGTCTCCGCGTTTGAACGCGTTATCGCGCGGGTCAAACGGTCTCCATTCTGCCTTTTCAGCAGAGCTTCCATGCAAGCAAAGCCCCCTTGATCATTACGATATCGCCCATTCAATTCTTTCTCATGCTTGCATTAGATTTTGCTACTGTAATTGATTGCTCCTATTCTGATGTATAGCCTGATTTTGTAACCTGCTTTGTATCTTAACTGCTTATCCTAAACTGCTTAGTATAGGTTGGTTAGAGATCCACCAGTGACCCCTCACCTTGTCCCAGTTGCCCCCGCTTTATGTTCGATGACTCGATCAACGTGATCGACGTCCAGGACCCGACACCGCACATCACCTCACCCCCTTTAGAGCAACTCCAGCCGCGCCCTCAACAGGCCCCCCAAGGCGATTTTTTAGCGCCGGCGCCCGAAAATCGGCCCAGTCGCGCTCCCAGGATCTCGTTTAGCACCGGTTTGGGCCGAAATAGCAGCCAGCGAACCCGAGCCGAACCCAAGCCCCTGGGGGTCGCCTGGGGGCGCCGGCTGAAGCGAAAAGGGGCGTGGGTCCGCTCTGTCGGCGAGAGAAGGCCCTTTTCCCGCCGTTTCCGCCCGCTTTCCCCCCCTCCGTTTCCCTCCATTCCCCATTCCTCCCGCCATTCTCCTCCTCCTCCCCTCCATCCGGCCGCCATGCCACCGAAGAAGTACGTCGCCCCCCGCGCCGCTACGGATGCCACCGCCACCGCCACCACCCAACCGAAGCAGAGGAAGCAGAGGGCGCCGCTGTCCAAGCCCCCGGGCATGTCTAACACCGACTGGAAGGCGGAAGTTCAGCGTCGGGAGGCTGTCACCGCTGACCGGCGAAACAGGGCCAATGCCAAGAAGGCCTGGGACAGGGCGGCGCTCGCGGCGGCGGCGGCTGCGGCCGTGGCAGAGGGAAGAGAAAACAGAGGTGTGATGGTCGGCGTTGATGACGAACAGCGCCGTCAAGCTTGACCTGCTCCGGACCAACATCGCCGCGAAGAAGAGGAACACCGACCTGGCTTTCCTGATGGGGGGGGGGGGGCGGACATGCTCCGGAGCGACGACGAGCAGCTCAAGGCATGGTACCTGGCGGAGCGTGGCCTCATCCTGAACCAGATGCCGTCGACGGCCGCGCCAACTCCCACGCCGACCCCAACGCCGCCGCCAAGCCCGAGCGATGAGGGCCTCCATGACGCCCAGCATAGAAGCCGCGCCGACCAGCCTGCGCACACCGACTCCTCCGACGCCGGAGGCCGACGCCGCCGTTTGATGCATTGCCCTACGCGTCCTTTTGCAAGTCGAATTTTTTATTGATCGCCGAACTGTGGCAAGGTGATCGCCGATCACCGGGACTTTTGTGGCGTTGATCGCCGGACTTGTGGCGTTTTTTGGGTAGCGGGAATGGACATGTTTGAAATTACGACGCCTTGGGGGCGACACCTGGGGGCGTGGCTGGGACCTAGATCGCCCCCAGGGCCTAAAAATCGCCGGGCGAGCGCCCGAAATAGCGCCGGCCTATGCGCTGGGGGGCCAAACGAGTGGAGTTGCTCTTAGTTGTATGACTCTGCAGAGCTACTATCGAGTGCCGAGGGTGATACCTCGTAACGCACTCCTCATGATAACTCTGTAGTGTAGCTATTTGGTCGTGGTCTTCGATGGTGATTCCTCCTTCACCACTTCCGATACGACTTTGTCGTACAACACCTCAAGCATGAACCTCGAGGGTGATTCCTCCTAGTTCGCCTTGACGATTACATCAGGTGGATTCCATCAAGTGTGATTCCTCTGAGTCCCCCTAGGTGTTTTGGACACACTGTTACTTTGACTTTACCATAGGACCATGTTGAAGTTGGGTCGGCCCTGAGGGGTACCCGAGTTGATGTGAAGTCGGGTTGACCTGGAGGATACCCGCGAGTTTTCTACATGGCACACCCGGGCATTCCGGGCCCTTGCCGTAAGTCCACGAGACGGGGCGACGGGGTCACATCGATCGTGAGTCTCTGCTCATTACCGCATGCTCCCAAGTCACTAAAGTTTGGATATGTGATCCGAGTAGGCCTCTGGCCTTTTTCGCACTAACCACCATGCGGGAATAAGTATGGGCACTCGGCGTCGTACGTTTCTTCCAAAAGCTCTTCAGACGTCCAGTTCAACATTGCGGTATGCTACTTCTTGAGCTTGCGTTGGTTTTTCCCTTGAAGAGGAAAGGGTGATGCAAAAAAGTAGAGATAAGTATTTCCCTCAGTTTGAGAACCAAGGTATCAATCCAGTAGGAGGTACGAGCAAGTCTCCAATCTATGCACCTGCACAAACAATCAAACACTTGCACCCAACGCGATAAAGGGGTTGTCAATCCCTTCACGGTCACTTGCAAGGATGAAATATAATAGAGATCGACATAAAAGATTACTAAAACGTAAAACAAAGTAAAAACAAATAAATTGCAGCAAGGTTTTTTTGGGTTTTTGGTTTTATAGATCTAAAAATATATCATGGAAAATAGACCCCGGGGCCATAGGTTTCACTAGAGACTTCTCTCTTGAAGAAAGCATACGGTGGGTGAACAAATTACTGTTGAACAATTGATAGAAAAGCAACTAATTATGATGATATCCAAGGCAATGATCATGAATATAGGCATCACATCCATGACGAGTAGACCGACTCCTGCCTGCATCTACTACTATTACTCCACACATCGACCACTATACAACATGCATCTAGAGTGTTAAGTTCATAAGAGCGGAGTAACGCCTTAAGCAAGATGACATGATGTACAGGGATAAACACAAGCAATATGATATAAACCCCATCTTTTTATCCTTGATGGCAACAATACAATACGTCCTCGCTACCCCTACTATGTTACTGGGTGAGGACACCGCAAGATTGAACCCAAAACTAAACACCTCTCCCATTGCAAGAAAAACCAATCTAGTTGGCCAAACCAAACCAATAATTCGAAGAGAAATACAAAGATATTTAATCATGCATAAAAGAGTTCAGAGAAGACTCAAATAATATTCATAGATAATCTGATCATAAACTCACAATTCATCGGATCTCGACAAACACACCACAAAAAGTATTACATCGAAGAGATCTCCAAGAACACCGAGGAGTACATTGTATTCAAGATCAAAGAGAGAGAAGAAGCCACCTAGCTACTTGCTATGGACCTGTAGGTCTGTGGTAAACTACTCACACATCATCGGTAGGGCAATAGGGTTGATGTAGAAGCCCTCCGTGATCGAATCCCCCTTCGACAGATCATCGGAAAAGGCCCCAAGATGGGATCTTACGAGAACAGAAGCTTGCGGCGGCGGAAAAGTATTTTGTGGACGCCTCTGGTGGTTTGGGAATATTTTAGGATTTATAGAGCTGAGATGGAGGTCGATGGACTCCAGAGGAGCCCACAAGCCAGGGGTGCGCCCCCCTAGGGTGCGCCCTGAGGGCTTGTGGAGCCCTCGGGACTCTTCTGGCCCTCTCCCCAAGTCTTCTGGGTGTCTTCTGGTCCAAGAAAAATCATCGCGAAAGTTGTATTCCGTTTGGACTCCGTTTGATATTCCTTTTCTGTAAAACTCAAAAACAAGGAAAAAACAGAAACTGGCACTGGCACTGGGCTCTAGGTTAATAGGTTAGTCCCAAAAAAAATGTAAAATAGCACATAAATGCATATAAAACATCCAAGATAGATAATATAATAGCATGGAACAATCAAAATTATAGATACGTTGGAGACGTATCAAGCATCCCCAAGCTTAATTCCTGCTCGTCCTCGAGTAGGTAAATGATAAAAACAGAATTTTTGATGTGAAATGCTACCTAACATATTTTTTAATGTAATCTTCTTTATTGTGGCATGAATGTTCAGATCCATAAGATTCAAAACAAAAGTTTAATATTGACATAAAAACAATAATACTTCAAGCATACTAATAAAGCAATCGTGTCTTCTCAAAATAACATGGCAAAAGAAAGTTATCCCTACAAAATCATATAGTCTGGCTATGCTCCATCTTCATCACACAAAGTATTTAATCATGCACTACCCCGATGACAAGCCAAGCAATTGTTTCATACTTTTGGTGTTCTCAAAATTTTTCAACTTTCACGCAATACATGAGCATGAGCCATGGACATAGCACTATAGGTGGAATAGAATATGGTGGTTGTGGAGAAGACAAAAAGAAGGAGAAAGTCTCACATCAACTAGGCATATTAACGGGCAATGGAGATGCCCATCAATATATATCAATGTGAGTGAGTAGGGATTGCCATGCAACGGATGCACTAGAGCTATAAGTATATGAAAGCTCAAAAAGAAACTAAGCGGGTGTGCATCCAACTTGCTTGCTCACGAAGACCTAGGGCAATTTGAGGAAGCCCATCATTGGAGTATACAAGCCAAGTTCTATAATGAAAAATTCCCACTAGTATATGAAAGTGACAAAATAGGAGACTCTCTATCATGAAGATCATGGTGCTACTTTGAAGCACAAGTGTGGAAAAGGATAGTAACATTGTCCCTTCTCTCTTTTCTCTCATTTTTTCTCTTTTTTTTGGTGGGCTTCTTTGGATTTTTTTTATTTCGGCCTCTTTGGCCTCTTTTATTTTTTGTAAAGTACGGAGACTCATCCCAACTTGTGAGGGAATCATAGCTTCCATCATCCTTTCCTCACTTGGGACAATGCTCTAATAATGAAGATCATCACACTTTTATTTACTTACAACTCAAAAATTACAACTCGATACTAGAACAAGGTATGACTCTATATGAATGCCTCCGGTGGTGTACCGGGATGTGCAATGATCAAGAGTGAGAAGTATAAAAAAATACGAACGATGGCCTTGCCACAAATTCTATGCCAACTACATGATCATGCAAAGCAATATGACAATGATGAAGCGTGTCATAATAAATGGAACGGTGGAAGTTGCATGGCAATATATCTCGGAATGGCTATGGAAATGCCATAATAGGTAGGTATGGTGGCTGTTTTGAGGAAGGATGTATGGTGGGTTTAGTGCACCGGCGAAAGTTGAGTGGTACTAGAGAGGCTAGCAATGGTGGAAGGGTGAGAGTGCGTATAATCCATGGACTCAACATTAGTCATAAAGAACTCACATACTTATTGCAAAAATTTATTAGCTATCAAAACAAAGTACTACACGCATGCTCCTAGGGGGATAGATTGGTAGGAAAAGACCATCGCTCGTCCCCGACCGCCACTCATAAGGAAGACAATCAGTAAATAAATCATGCTCTGACTTCATCACATAACGGTTCACCATACGTGCATGCTACGGGAATCACAAACTTTAACATAAGTATTTATACCAATCCACAATCACTCACTAGCATGACTCTAATATCACCATCTTTATATCTGAAAACAAATGCAAGGAATCAAACTTCTCATAGTATTCAATGCTCTTTATATGAAATTTTTTATTATATCCCTCTTGGATGCCCATCATATTAGGATTAAATTCATAACCTAAGAAAATTACCATGCTGTTTAAGACTCTCAAAATAATATAAGTGATGCATGAGAGTTCAACAATTTCTATACAATAAAGCCACCGCCGTGCTCTAAAAAGATATAAGTGAAGCTCTAGAGCATATTGCCTAGATCAAAAGATATAAGTGAAGCACATAGAGTATTCTAATAAATTCACGATTAATGTGCGTCCCTCTCAAAAGGTGTGTAAAGCAAGGATGATTGTGGCAAACTAAAAAGCAAGGACTCATATCATACAAGACGCTCCAAGCAAAACACATATCATGTGGTGAATAAAAATATAGCCTCAAGTAAATGTACCGATGGATTGAAGACGAAAGAGGGGACGCCATCTGGGGCATCCCCAAGCTTAGATGCTTGGTTGTCCTTGAATATTACATTGGGTCGCCTTGGAAATCCCCAAGCTTTGGCTCTTGCCACTCCTTATTCCATAGTCCATCAAATCTTTACCCAAAACTTGAAAACTTCACAACACCAAACTCAACAGAAAACTCATGAGATCCGTTAGTATAATAAAATAGATCACCACTTTAGCTACTGTTGTGAACTCATTATTTATTTATATTGGTGTAATATCTACTGTATTCCAACTTCTCCATGGTTCATACCCCCCGATACTACCCATAGATTCATCAAAATAAGCAAACAACACATAGAAAACAGAATCTGTCAAAAACAGAACAGTCTGAGAAGATCTGCGCTTTTCTAATACTTTTGGAAATCCAAAATTTATGAAAAATTAGGAAAACATAGGAAATTTTTATATAAATATTGTGTAAAAAATTCAGAGTTTTTCCACGCTCCAATGAATTTAAACAATTCTGTTACCAGACGCAAAAGTTTCTGTTTTCAGCAAAATCAAATCAACGATATACCAAAGTATCCCAAAGGCTCTACTTGGCTCAAACACTTATTAAAAACACCAAAACACAATTACTACAGATGTAATAATGTGTATTTATTGAAAAACAGTAGCAAAAACAAAAAACATAAAAATAAAATTGGGTTGCCTCCCAACAAGCGCTATTGTTTAACGCCCCTAGCTAGGCATATTGCAATAGATCTAGGTATTGTCATCTTTGTTATTAAATCCATAAGTAGCCCTCATAATAGATTCATATGGCAACTTAATTTTATTTCCTGGAAAGTGTTCCATGCCCTTCCTTAACGGAAATTGAAATCTAATGTTTCCTTCTTTCATATCAATAATTGCACCAATCGTTCTAAGGAAAGGTCTACCAAGAATAATAGGACATGTAGGATTGCAATCTATATGAAGCGCAATGAAATCTACGGGCACATAATTCCTATTTGCAACAATAAGAACATCATTAATCCTTCCCATAGGTTTCTTAATAGTGGAATCCGCTAGATGCAAATTTAAAGAACAATCATCAAATTCATGGAAACCTAACACATCACATAAAGTTTTTGGAATCATGGAAACGCTAGCACCCAAATCACACAAAGCAAATCACTCATAATATTTAATATTAATATTAATAGTAGGTTCCCACTCATCATAAAGCTTTCTAGGGATAGAAACTTCCAACTCAAGTTTTTCTTCAAAAGATTTCATCATAGCATCAACGATATGTTTAGTAAAAGCTTGATTTTGATTATAAGCATGAGGAGAATTCAACAAGGAAATACAGTATATCAAAGAACAATTATAATAATTAAAGTCCTTGAAATCCAAAGGAGTGGGTTCATCGCTACTTAAAGTTTTGACCTCTCCAATCCCACTTTTATCAATATTTTCATTAAGATCTTTAAACTCCAAATCATTGGGACGCCTTCTAGCTAAAGTTGACTCATCTCCAGTCCCATATTTATCAAGATTTATATTAGAAAACAAAGATTCAATAGGAGTCACACCAATCACTTTAAGATCTTCATCATTATTCTCGCAAAAACTCGAAGAACACGCTTTAACAAACCAATCTCGCTTAGCACGCATCCTAGCGGTTCTTTATTTACACTCATCAATAGAAATTTTAATAGCTTTCAGAGATTCATTAATATCATGCTTGGGTGGCATAGATCTAATTTTCAAAGAATCAATCTCAAGAGAAATTCTAACAATGTTCCAAGCCAAATCATCAATCTTGAGCAATTTTTCTTCAACCATAGCATTGAAAACTTTTTGGGAATTAATAAAATCTTTAATATTGTTCTCAATATCAGAGGGCATTTTATTATAATTTCCATAAGAATTGTTGTAGGAATTACCATAATTATTAGAGGAATTACTAGTAAATGGCCTAGGGTTGAAATTACCTCTATCAGCGTTATTACCAAAATTGTTCCTACCAACAAAATTCACATCCATAGATTCATTATTGTTCTCAATTAAAGTAGACAAAGGCATATCATTAGGATCAATAGGAGCACTCTTACTAGCAAACAATTTCATAAGTTCATCCATCTTTCCACTCAAAGTATTAATTTCTTCAATCGCATGCACCTTTTTACTAGTGGAAGATTTTTCGGTATGCCATTGAGAGTAATTTTCCATAATATTATCTAGGAGTTTAGTAGTTTCTCCTAATGTAATTTCCATAAAAGTACCACCCGTGGCGTAATCCAAAAGATTTCTAGATGCAAAATTCAATCCCGCATAAAAAATTTGTATGATCATCCACAAACTCAAGCCATGAGTGGAGCAATTTCTTATCATCAATTTCATCCTCTCCCAAGATTGTGCAACATATTCATGATCAAGTTGCTTAAAATTCATTATATTGTTCCTAAGGGAGATGATCTTAGTGGGAGGAAAATACTTGGAAATAAAAGCATCTTTACTCTTATTCCATGAATCAATACTATTTTTAGGCAAAGATGAAAACCAAGTTTTAGCACGATCTCGTAGCGAGAACAGAAATAGCTTTAGTTTAATAATATCATTATCCACATCATTTTTCTTTTGCATATCACATAACTCAATGAAGGTATTTAGATGGGATGCGGCATCTTCACTAGGAAGGCCAGAAAATTGATCTTTCATAACAAGATTCAGCAAAGCGACATTAATTTCATAAGATTCCGCACTAGTGGCGGGAGCAATCGGAGTACGAAAAAATCATTATTATTAGTGTTGGAAAAGTCACACTACTTAGTATTCTCTTGAGTCATCGTGACAAAGCAAGCAATTTAGCACACGAGCAAACAAAAAGCAAACGAAAAGACGAAAGGAAGAAGGGCGAATGAAAAGGCAAATATTTTTGTGATTTTCTAAAATCATTTTAGAAGTGGGGGAGAGAAAAACGAGATGCAAATGGCAAATAATGTAATGCAAGAGATGAGAGTTTATGATGGGTACTTGTAGGCTTGACGTAGAACCTCCCCGGCGACGGAGCCAGAAATTCTTCCTGCTACTTCTTGAGCTTGCGTTGGTTTTTCCCTTGAAGAGGAAATGGTGATGCAGCAATGTAGAGATAAGTATTTCCCACAGTTTGAGAACCAAGGTATCAATCTAGTAGGAGATACGAGCAAGTCTCCAATCTATGCAGCTGCACAAACAATCAAACACTTGCACCCAACGCGATAAAGGGGTTGTCAATCCCTTCACGGTCACTTGCAAGGATGAGATCTAATAGAGATGGATATAAAAGATTACTAAAACATAAAACAAAGTAAAAACAAATAAATTGCATCAAGGTATTTTTGGGTTTTTGGTTTTATAGATCTGAAAATATATCATGGAAAATAGACCCGGGGGCCATAGGTTTCACTAGAGGCTTCTCTCTTGAAGAAAGCATACGGTGGGTGAACAAATTACTATTGAGCAATTGATAGAAAAGCGAATAATTAAGATGATATCCAAGGCAATGATCATGAATATAGGCATCACGTCCGTGACAAGTAGACCGACTCCTGCCTGCATCTACTACTATTACTCCACACATCGACCGCTATCCAGCATGCATCAAGAGTATTAAGTTCATAAGAACGGAGTAACGCCTTAAGCAAGATGACATGATGTAGAGGGATAAACTCAAGCAATATGATATAAACCCCATCTTTTTACCCTTGATGGCAACAATACAATACGTGCCTCGCTACCCCTACTATGTCACTGGGTGAGGACACCGCAAGATTGAACCCAAAACTAAGCACCTCTCCCATTGCAAGCAAAACCAATCTAGTTGGCCAAACCAAACCGATAATTCGAAGAGAAATACAAAGATATTTAATCATGCATAAAAGAGTTCAGAGAAGACTCAAATAATATTCATAGATAATCTGATCATAAACTCATAATTCATCGGATCTCAACAAACACACCGCAAAAATTATTACATCGAATAGATCTCCAAGAACATCGAGGAGAACATTGTCTTGAAGATCAAAGAGAGAGAAGAAGCAACCTAGCTACTTGCTATGGACCCGTAGGTCTGTGGTAAACTACTCACACATCATCGGTAGGGCAATAGGGTTGATGTAGAAGCCCTCCGTGATCGAATCCCCCTCCGGCAGATCGTCAGAAAAGGCCCCAAGATGGGATCTCATGAGAACAGAAGCTTGCGGCGGCGAAAAAATATTTTTGTGGGCGCCTCTGGTGGTTTGGGAATATTTTAAGATTTATAGAGCTAAGATGGAGGTCGGTGGACTCCCGAGGGGCCCATAAGGCAGGGGCGCCCCCCCCTAGGGCGCGCCCTGAGGGCTTGTGGAGCCCTCGGGACTCTTCTGGCTCTCTCCCCAATGCTTCTGGGTGTCTTTTGGTCCAAGAAAAATCATCGCGAAAGTTTTATTCCGTTTGGACTCTGTTTGATATTCCTTTTCTGTAAAACTCAAAAACAAGGAAAAAAACAGAAACTGGTACTGGGCTCTAGGTTAGTCCCAAAAATAATATAAAATAGCATATAAATGCATATAAAACATCCAAGATAGATAATATAATAGCATGGAACAATAAAAAATTATAGATATGTTGGAGACGTATCACGGCACGGTTGGGCCGGCGCCATCGAGGACAAAGGTGGTGCCTGGACCCGCCCTGCTCTCAACGACACGTAGTGCAAAGGGCGATGGGCCCAAGACCCCGGAGTGCTTAGGATATAGACCGACGGGGACATCTCTGCGGAGCCTAGGTAGGACTATGGCGTGTTGATCGGCCGAGGCCGGTCATGACCTGATGGTGTGTTCGACCGGAGTTGATCGAGCGTGTTGGGTAAGTTTTTTCACCCCTACAGGGAAGTTTGATCTATTCGAATAGCCGTGTCCATGGTAACGAACGCTCGGAGTTGTATCCCGATCGATACAACTAGAACTGGATGCTGAGGCATGTAATGGATATGATAGCTCCGGGATTGCTTTCTCGCAGGGAGTCGAGAAGGGATCTCTGGGCGTTATTTACAACAAGCTTGTTAATTGTAATATGCTATTCTGTACTTTTCTGAATGCTGCAAGATGCTTGAAGATGCTAGTCTTTGATAGGCTAGGCCTTCCCCTCTATTCTAGCATTCTGCAGTTCAGTCTATAGATACATCCCTTCCCTTGATACCAATGCATACTTAGTATAGATCTGATGCTTGCGAGTACTTTGGATGAGTACTCACGGTTGCTTTGCTACCCTTTTCCCCCTTCTTTCTTCTTTTCGATTGTTGCGACCAGATGGTGGATTCCAGGAGCCAGATGCCACCCCCACCGACGTCTGCTACTACCCCGATGGAGCCTACTACTACGTGGAGCCCGACGATGACCAGGAGTAGTTAGGAGGTCCCAGGCAAGAGGCCTTGCCTTTTCGATCTGTATCTTGTTTGTGCTTGCCTTCTTAAGGCAGTCTTGTTTAACTTATGTCTGGACTCAGATATTGTTGCTTCCGCTGACTCGCTTGTGTATCGAGCTTATGTATTCGAGCCCTCGAGGCCCCTGGCTTGTAACATAAAGCTTGTATTATTCTAATTTGTGTCTAGAGTTGTGTTGTGATATCTTCCTGTGAGTCCCTGATCTTGATCGTACACATTTGTGTGTATGATTAGTGTACGATTGAATCGGGGGTGTCAGAGACATGGAGATTGTGTGTGGATTACAAACATTTTAGTGCAATAACATGTGAGGATATATTTCCCATGTATGTTGTAGAAGATGTATTGGATGAATTAACTGGAGCTACTCACTTTACAAAACTTGATCTCAGGTCTAGCTATCACCAAATTAGAATGACCCCAGAAGATGAATACAAAACAACATTCAGAACACACCATGGGCATTTTGAGTTCGAAGTGGTCCCTTTTGAGCTCTCTTGTGCACCTGCTACTTTTCAGTTTGCAATGAACATCATCAATTCACCTGCTATTAGGAAGTATGTCCTTGTGTTTTTAGATGACATACTGGTATTCAGCACCAGCGTGGATGAACATGTGCAACATCATGAACAAGTATTCTAGGTATTGGAACAAAATCAACTCTATGTCAAAAGAAGTAAATGCTCCTTTGCCCAGTCTACTCTGGAATATCTAGGTCACATCATCAGTGTCCAGAGGGTGGCTACTGACCCCGACAACATTACTGCTGTCACCAAGTGGCCACATCCAACATCTGTCAAACAGTCGAGAGGTTTTCTAGGACTAGATGGCTACTACAGAAAATTCATTGGGAACTTCAGCATCATTAGCAGGCCACTGACCAACTTACTCAAGAAAAATGTGCTCTACATCTGGACTTCCATTCAAGAAGAAGCATTCCAAACTTTGAAGCATTAATACATCTCCAACTTATCTACAATTTTTTATTGTTTCATACTATCATATTATCAATATTATATGCTTTATACATCGTTTTATATCATTTCTGGGGACTAACCTATTAACTCAGTGCCCAGTGTCAGTTGTTATTTTCTGCTAGTTTTTAGTTTTACAGAAAATCCATACCAAACAGAGTCCAAACATGACAAAACTTTTGACAATTTTTCTGGACCAAAAGAGACCCTAGAAGCTTCGGGGGGGGGGGGGGGGGTCCAGGCGACAAACGAGGAGACGATAAGGCAGGGGCGCGCCCTACCCCCTTCTGGGCCCCCTGTGGCTTTGATTACCCTAATTCTTGCGCTATAAATTCACATTAACCTAGAAACCCCCAAGAGAGGTTCTGAAACAATTCTTCTGCCACCGCAAGCCTCTGTTCTTTCGTGATCCCATCTGGAGGCCTTTTTCGGTACTCTGTCGGAGGGGGAATCCATCATGGAGAGCTTCTACATCAACCTTGTTGCCTCTGTAGTGATGTGTGAGTAGTTCCCACGGGACCTACGGGCCCATAGCAGTAGCTAGATGGCTCTCTCTCTCTCTCTCTCTCTCTCTCTCTCTGATCTTCAATACAATGTTCTTTCGAAGATCGATTTGATGTAAACCTTTTATAGTGTTTTTTTGGGATCCCATGAATTATGGGTTTATGATCAGATTATTCACTGAAAGTAATTGAGTCTTTTCTGAACTTTATTATGTGTGATTTTATAGTCTTGTATTTCTCTCCGATCTATCTATCTCTTTTGGCCAATTTGATTGATTGATGTTCAATGGGAGAGGTGCTTGATGGTAGGTTCAATTCTGCGATGTCCTCACTCTATTACGGGAGGAGTAGCGAGGCATGTTTGTATTGTTGCTACTAAGGGTAAAACGATGGGGCTCAAACATATTATTTGGTGTTGCTTTGTCTACATTATGTCATCATGCTCCAAGCATTACTCAATTTTGTTATGAACTTAATACCTTAAGATGCATGCTGGATAGCGCTCAAGGGGTGGAGTAATAGTAGTAGATGCAGATGGATGTCGGTCTACTTTTCTAGGACGTAATGCCTATATATTGATCATGCCATGAATGACGTCATAACTATGCGCTTTTCTATCAATTGCCCAACAGTAATTTGTTTACACACCATTGCTATGCTTACAAGAGAGATGCCTCTAGTGAACGCCATGGCCCCCTGGGTCCATTCACTTTATATTTACTAAAACCCTAAAAATACTTGCTGCAATTTATTATCTTTTATTTTACTTTGCAATTTATCTATCCTTCACAATCGAAATTAATCCTTGCAATTAAAGAGTACAAGGGGATTGAAAACCCTCTTGCCCGCATTGGGTGCAAGTATTTGTTGAGCGTGTGTGCAGGTACTGTTGACATTTGTTTGCGTGAGTCTCCTATTGGTTCGATAAGCCTAGTTTCTTAACTGAGAAAATACTATCTTCTACTATACTACATCACCCTTCCTCTTCGGGGAAATCCCAACGCCTATCACAAGTAGCAGAAGAATTTCTGGCGCCATTGCCGGGGAGACTTCACCTAACAAATACAGGTTCCTTCACACACACACTTAGCATTTACTTGTTCTACTCTTATTTTCAATTTGCTTTTATTTGCCTTCTCTTTTTATTCTCCCTCACTTCTTTAAAAATTTAAATACCAAAAATATCTTGTGTGCTTTCTTTGCTTGTTGCTATGGCTAGTTCTTTGCTTGTTGTCTCTACCCCTGAAAATTAAGTGCTTAATTTTAAACAATGAGGAGGATAAAGATTAAAAGATGCTTGGTATATGATTTGCGGTGCTCAAAATAGATCTACTCGTAAGCAATCCACCACTATTCTTCTCCATAATTTTTATGTGGGTGTTACTACTTGGTATAGATTTATGCTTGACACTATTACTGGAGGAAACTTTCTAAGTAGTCACCCTTTGAATGCTTTCAATGCTATGGGGAATTTAGTGGGATCACCAACTATTACTATAAACGAAACGACGTTAACTTTGGAACATGTTATGTGAAGATTAGAAATTATTGAAACCAAAATGCCAACTATTGAACACATTGAAAACTTGGATAAAAAAGGTGCATAACCAAGTGACAAAATTTGGCTCATCGGTGGGAACTACATTAAAGCTATTTAAAGATAGAGAACCAACCACCGATAGGGTGGAACAAAGTCCCTCTAGAATTGTCAAACTTGAATAAATCATTAATAATTTGGGTTCATCTTTTTCTTCCGTTAAAACCACTGAGGGAACTCCTACAAATAAGAATGCTAATACTATGTATGTTCCTAAAAGTAAGGGTGCTTCCTCAAGCAAGGAGAAAGGAAATCTAAAAATGATTAGTGTTCACCCTAGTTTCATCAATATAATAAAGGAACCTATGCTTAAGAATAAATTCCTTGACTTTGTGCCTAGGAGTATTATGTGGCACCCCGTCTCAGAGAGACCGGAACACCCCGTATTCCAGCCCAGAGATCAAGTCTTCTAGATTACGACACTGCTTGGCATAGAACAAATCAGCTCTTCATTACAAATACTCGGGGTACAAAGGGTTCGAGTATTAAAACGGAATATCTCAGCACGGCGACACTACGCTTGCTCAGGTTGCTCTATGATAGCAGCAGAACAACACATAGCAGCGGAACGACGACGATAGCGATGGACCCCACTCCGGAGGGACTCTGGCTAGAACGTGTATCCTAGCTCGCAAACTCAGGATCCTCGTCAAGCAAGCAAACATGGCATGACCTGCAAACTGGCATGACACGCCAGGTGAGTACTTTGAATGTACTCGCAAGCTCATAGCAACCAAAAGCAATCAAGACAAACATGGCATTTACAGGTTAAACATTAGAGATGAACATGATACCACTAGAACAACATAAGCATGGCATGAACACGAGCATGTTAAACATCCCATAACTAGAACCATATGAAATGAACATGGCATGTTACTCATGATATGAACAGGATGATACTAGGATGCAGTATGCTTAAACTATCATGATTCAACTTACTCTGCTCGGGGTTATCTCGTAACCACCACATGTACCACTTACCATCGTGGACATCACACAATCATCTCAGGACCAACCAAGCTTGGTATTAACAATACCGTAGTGATCATATGAACATAAGGAGCTTGATCTTTACCCGGGATTATCACATGACACCAGAAATATCAACCAACTTCGGTATTCACGATACCACTGTGATCCTCTCACGGTCACATAAAGATCAACCAACTTCTTTCCTCATCGAACTAGGGTTGTTCATTAATCAATTATTATTACAGTTGTCCCATAGTGTGACCTACTACAAACTAGGCCCATATCTGCGGGCGCGGCTATCGATAGATTATACACTCTGCAGAGGTTAGTACACTGTACCCACACTACGGAACCCAAGGCCTCGTGCTCCCATTCGGGTGGATCGACGGCGTTCTGACAAAACCGATCTACTGCATGACACTCTCCCGGCCACTCCAACAAACTCCCCTTTGGGCTAAGTCATGGGTGGCCCCGATGCCAGTCTGGACATCCAACGGCCACCGTCGTGGCAAAACAAAAACGGTCCCAAACGGGGACAACCCGGGTACAACACAACTACGGGCACACAAGGCTTATGCCGTCCTACCCGGCCAAGGTAGCGCCGGCGCATAACCTTCCCTAGTTGGAGGCACCGGTGAGAGGCATGACAATAGACCGCAATAGGGCCTTCCCATAAAGGCAAATGTGGCTACACTGGTCAGCTCATCTCGATGGCACTATGACTCAGCCAACAGGTGTTCAAGTTCGATTAAAGTCCGGTTAAACTTGAATGCAAATGGTGCTGAGTCATACAATATAACATGATGAACTGACCATGATAACAACATGAACATGGATGGGAAAGCATAATCATTCAACATATCAACAGTAGTAAAGCATTTATACCGATGAGCATGACATGATGATGGACATGAACAAAATAGTATAACAAGGTCACATAAAAGCATAGCATGATCACTAGCACCAAAATAATTATTTGACTGAAGTATAACAAGAGCATAAGCAAGTAAACATCTACTCAACTAGATGCAAACGATCATAGCACAAGCATAAGCATGCAAACACGAGCATGAATAAATCTTTCACGGAATAATAGCATGCACAAACAAATTGAAGATTCAAGTTGAAAACCATTGCTATTGCAAGGCTATCATGCAAGTGGCTGTCGTGGCTTGCCTGGGGGTGAAAGAAATCACCGGGGTGAAGTGCGAAGCATTCGCAGAAAGATTCGCCGGAAACAGTTCTCTCTCAGAGGGGGCTGTTTGGGGCAAGGTCAAAATGGTCATTTTCACAGTGTGAAAACATTATGAAAATGGTACCAATAGATAGGGCTCGACGAGACAAAGACGTGGGCTTTGGATTTACCTGAATCGGAGTTACGGTCGTGAAGATACGAGAGGTGGAAGATCAGGGACTAATCTGCAAGAATTTCCTCACACACAAGTCCCTGGGCTGAAAAACAGAAAACGCTTTTGAGAGAAATACACTTTCAGAATTGGGAAAGCGTACTTTGGGCCGAAGAAGAAACAGAATACGTTTTCACTTAAATGAAATCGTATTTTGGGAAATACGTTTCCACTTATCTAACTGGACCTGGGGGTTACTCCGGATGACAAGTGGGCTCGGGGAAGGACGCGAGGCCCGCCTGGCCGGTCGTCCTCTTCCTCCCGCTGTTCCCCCTGTGCGGGACAGAGGAAGCAGAGGAGGGGCACGGTGCCGGCGACAGCCCGGCCGGTTCCGGCCGTCCCCGGTGGAGCTGGGACCGCCGGCGGACTTGGGAGGAGGCGGCACATCCATCCAGAGGGAGAACATGCACCGAGGAGGAGTGTGGCCACGGCACTGCGCGGTGGCAGAGGGCATGGGCGGCGGCGGCCGATCGAGGGGGCGGCGGCCTGAGGCACTCCGGCGAGAGGGTGAGGGGTGGGGAGATGCACCGGCGTGAGGGGAAGATGGTGGTGATGGCTAGAGGTGGAGGAGGGGCTTGAGCTCGCCGGAATCAAGCGTAGACCGAGGCACCCATGGTGGACGGCAGCGACCAGAGAAGAGGGAGAGGAGCTTCGGTGGACTAGGAGGGCCGTGGATAGGGCGGCGAGCTGTGTAAGAGGTCGGGCTTGCTACTTATAGCCGCGGGGAGGCTTCGGGAGGGCTCGAGAGCGCTCAGGCATCGCAACAATGGAGGTGAGAGCGCAGGCCATGGATGCAGCTGCCGGCACGTGACGACGACAAAATAGGAAGGGGGCAAGGGCTGGGAATGACCGCACGCTCACGGGAAGGCTCCAGGACACGGCAAGGCTTCGAGAGGGCGAGGAAACAGACGGGAACAGGGGCGGGAACACGCCAGAGCACGTTGTTTAGCATGTCTGCCCCGTGATCACCGCGTGAACTGGCGCATGCGGTGCACGATGATCGGCCAAATCATGTCGGGGAGACAAGGTGAGCATAGGAGAATGCCAAGGAGGAGAGAGCCAAGTATAGTGATCTCTGGTGTGACCACAGCTAGCAAGAAACCAAACGAATGACAAGGTGTTTGTAGTTTGCTGTGGCTCACATGCTTGGAGATGAAGGCTGAGCTTTAATTGGGGTTGATCACTCACTAAGGTAATTAAGATGGCCAAATTTCAGCTTAAGAGGAGGGATTTAGCTAGTACTTGCAGTACAAAGTGCCATACTGTCTAGAAATGCAAACATTGATGGGGCACTCACATACTAGTTTGGATTGGGCTGAAAATGGTCATGGAATGATGATTTGCTCATATGAGGGTGCCATAAAATTTTCATACCATTTGGCCAAGCCAAAGTGGTACTTCCTTCATAATGCACCTCTCTGAACAGAATCTAAGAAACATTACAGAGAGCAAATGGATAGGTTACTTGAGCCCAAATTTGGTAGAGATGAGTTATATGGATAGTAGAATTCCCTGGTAAATTTTCAGCAATAATGAAGCAATATAAAATATAGTTGCTTCACAACCTGAAAATCTAACCAGAAAACAAGATGTGATGCTGAGCTCACATAGAGTGATGACATGAGCTCAAATTTTGAGGAGAGTCATTATTTGCGTATATTAAGGAGTTTGCAAAATTTCAACTCATTTGGATATGCCTAGCTTGTACTTCCTTCACAAGGCCTCTGTTTGAACATAAACTTTGAAAATTTGCTCGGGGAGATTCAGTAGGCAAATTGAGTTGAATTTTGACATGAGCCAATGATATTGATATTAAAGAGTGGCCAAAATGTTTGGGGGCAAACAAGCAAAGATAGGTGGCACTTCCTTCACAAAAAGCCACACTGGACAGAATAGGAAAAGGAATATTGATGAATTATTTTTATCATGGCAAGGAAAAGTTTTGCCATATTTGAGGAATATATGACCCAAACAATTTATGAGAATTATTTGGGAATTTTGTGGATGACAGAAAGGTAGGTTGCTTCACAACCTAGGGCCAATAGTACTATTCCTTTAATAGAAAAGGAATATTTCCAATAAAAAGAACATTGGGATTTGGGCTAGGATAAAAATGACATGATCTTGGGTTGGTTATGAGGATGACAAGCCACTTTGGAGACTGAGAAGAGGTGATCTTCCCGGGTTTCCAGACCACATAGCCACGGAAAAAGAAATTTCATACAAAATCCTTAGAAAATCACAAGAAAAAGAAAGGGCCAAAAACCAGGGTGTGACAAACCTTCCCCCTTAAAAAAATCTCATCCTCGGGATTTGGTTGCTCACGGAACAAGTATGAATATACCTGACTTTAAGGAAATCGTTTCCAACTCGGGTATCCTTTTTCCTTTATGGATTGTTCCCACTGAATTTCATATGACTTGACTGCCTTGTTCTGGGGTGGTTTGCATCACTATATCCTCAGTCTGACAGGTCTTACCTCACATGTTCATATTTGCACTAGCTCCAAATTCTTTCATAACTGTCGGCTTAGTTGGGGTGCGATAGGTTATCATGACTGGCATACGTGCCCTACTCACAAGCCCGAGAGTTGTTTCCCATGGATGTGTCTTTCTTATATCCAGCACTGACAACATTCCATGGAGTTGTGAACAAATTTTCTCGGTGGACACCAAATATTTTACTCTTTGCATTGGGTTGCTCAAATAGATGCATGTCTTCTGGGTTCAAAACAGTGTTGGGGATCTTAACTGTTCTCCTGGTGAAATCTGATTTCTCGCAGGTATTTCTGAATCATCTGGGCTGGCTCCACTGTCTTGAGCATCAAATCCAGACCAAAGATTTGACTATCGCCTGTCATGACCAGCATAAAGGGGTATGGCCTTATAACAATGATATCCGCAGACTGGACTGACGGTGGTCCTGGCCGAAGAATTTTGTTCATGGCAGGCTATATTTTGAATGATCCCCATATGCGAGGGCACATGCTGGGATACTTTTGTTCAACCTCCTGATTACTCCTTTTTGTCGGTATATTCCTGTGGATAGTAGGCCGTGTGGTGCTTTAACACGGTCGCTGGAATCAAACTGCTGAGCTGGCCTTTGGTCTGACATGACAAACTTGGATATTTACTACTGACAATTCTGATCATATACTGTTGGTTGAACGGGTTACCTTGATATGAGGTCCTTACCAAAATGGAGTAGACCCCTTAGGTGTATATCCATGATGATCGATACTGAATCAGACTGTCCTGAGTATTTGCACCATGTTGGTCATGCAACAATTATCATACTTGTATTGCCGGTCTTGCTCCTTCATTATTGGCTTCTTTGTCTGGATCCTTTACTAGAAAGAGCTTGGCCATATATATATATTCTTTGTGTGACCATAGGTACGGTCGGGTGCAATATTTCGACATTCGTAACTTATCCTTGTTCATCTGTCGGGTCATCGAATATATACCAGGACCACGTGCCTTGTACGGAGTCCATTATAATCATACAAGACAGTGACAAACGTTAACGATATCACCTTGCCAGGTGTGAGAAAGCTGACCTTGATAAGCATGGCCAAAAATTGTTGTCCCATGTTGTCTTTCTTCAAAGCTTGTCGGTCCTTGCATCACCCACCGAGGTGCACAACTGGTTTTCTTCCTCTTGAATAACTGGTGAGGTACTCGGGTTCTTACCTTGACTGCATCATCATACCAGTGACTTGCAAGGACTTGGCAGCATGCTTACAGTATAAGTATTTGATTTCCCGAGGTAGACACTTGTGTTCTGACTGATTCTTGTTTCTAACAAAACTGTTGTGGATCCGATTCTTGGGATGCACCGCCACATGCTTCCAACTCACGGTGTAATATCTTGCACCAGTGTCGTAATGAGGAAGATTGGACAGCTTGTGCTTGAAGCTTTCATCGGGTCAGCTTGTTGAGGAAGACTGGGTACCGTACTTCAGAAGCTTCCCCCCTTAAATACTTGCTGGGGAAGACTCGGTACCTTGTGCCAGAAGCTTTTCGGTGGCTTACGGAAGAAGCTTGAGTATCTTGTGCTGGAAATCATCCACATATCATGCTCGAGAAGATAGAGGAATCTTGCATTGGAAGCTTCTCGGGTAGCTTGCGAGGTAAGACTGAGTTGCTTACACCAGAAGCTTCTTACTGTGGTATGCTGACTGAATGCCATATATATACCCTTTAATATTTCTGCTGCCGATTACCCATATGAAAAAGGTTGTTCGACTATCCTTCTTGCTGAGCACTGAATTCATAGTACATTCTGGCTGGTTTCCAGTGTATAGCATGGTTCCAATCTTACTCATAGCAGAATCAACCTTGTATATGAACCATACCTTTGACTCGATATATACTGTTGGTCTTGCATACAATCTGTCTTTCGGTTGATTTCATCATTACTGATGTGAAGATTGCACACTGATGTAGTCTTGATGCTGATAATCAAGCCAAGATATCTTCTGTAGTCAGACAAGATATTCCCAATTCAGTGTAGTTGGCTGAGAGTTCCATACTATTTAGCTGAGCTTCCAAATGTTGGAACTCCTCACTGATTCTTCGGGTCCGGTGTCGGTTGATGAGAAACTTTAATAAGGGGGAATAAGGTAACACCGAAAGCTCAAAGAAAGAAGCAAAAGAAACGACAAAAACAAAAACACACAAGGCATACAAATAATATTATATTTAAGCAACATCACATACTACTGCTACTCACAACAATAATATGCATGCATACTTAGGCACACCAATCTCACGGAAACTCCGGTATTGCGATCTATTATGCTGTGGCGGTGTGCACGAAAGTGAATCCACGTGTGGAAAGGTTGGTGTAAACTAAGCTACACCAAGCGCTGGCTTAACACCGGTTGCATCTGGATGGATACGGAGGTGAGGACGGACTTGGTGATAATGTAGTGTAACACAGATGTCATGACCACATCATCATCAAGTGGACGGAAGGGAACCGTACATGTCCAAATAATGGGTGACAAGGAAGGACAACGGTGGAAAACAGGGCTTGCTGGCATTGCCCTTCTCTGATAGCAAAGATCAGTAAGGGTTGCCAGCGCGGCGAGTGGGACGGCATGATCCGGAATAGAAACATGTCTATCTCCAAAACGATAGGGGAGGCTGATAGAAAGATATCAATGCGATACTTGAGCATAACTCCTGCAAATGGTGTCTGGAACACTAGGTTCCTCGGCATCACTCTGCTGGGACCAAGATGACACCAACACTGAGAAGCAGGTATGCAAAGATGGAGGGTGCAGGAAGTGGATCGAAACCGATGCCACCTACACTCACAAGATCAACCATTACTGACAAGATGATAAGTCTATATGCATGCTATGCAACAAACAAATGCAACAACCAAATGCAGCAACCGACTAGACTCTATACTACCGCTTTCTAACATTCGCACGGACTAGGGCGTCCTACAGCCAGACCTGCTCTGATACCAACCATTGTGGTACCCCGGCTCAGAGAGACCGGAACACCCCGTATTCCAGCCCAGAGACAAAGTCTTCTGGAATACGGCACTGCTTGGTATAGAACAAATCAGCTCTTTATTACAAATACTCGGGGTACAAAGGGTTCAAGTATTACAACGGAATATCTCGGCACGGCGACACTACGCCTGCTCAGGTTGCTCTATGTTAGCAGCAGAACAACACGTAGCAGCGAAATGACTTCTAGCAGCGAAATGACGATGATAGCGATGGACTCCACTCCGCAGGGACTCTGGCTGGAACGTGTATCCTAGTTCGCAAACTTGGGATCCTCGTCAAGCAAGCAAACACGGCATGACCTGTAAACTGGCATGACATGCTGGGTGAGTACTTTGAATGTACTCGCAAGTTCACAGCAACCAAAAGCAAGCAAGACAAACAACAGCATGGCATTTACAGGTTAAACATTAGAGATGAACATGATACCACTAGAACAACATAAGCATGGCATGAACATGAGCATGTTAAACATCCCATACCTAGAACCATATGAAATGAACGTGGCATGTTACTCATGATATGAACAGGATGATACTAGGATGCAGTATGCTTAAACAATCATGATTCAACTTACTCTGCTCAGGGTTATCTCGTAACCACCACATGTACCACTTACCATCATGGACATCACACGATCATCTCAGGACCAACCAAGCTTGGTATTAACAATACCGTAGTGATCATATGAACACAAGGAGCTTGATCTTTACCCGGGATTATCACATGACACCAGAAATAACAACCAACTTCGGTATCCAAGATACCACTGTGATCCTCTCACGATCACATAAAGATCAACCAACTTCTTTCCTCATTGAACCAGGGTTGTTCATTAATCAGTTATTATTACTGTTGACCCATAGTGTGACCTACTACAAACTGGGCCCATATCCGCGGGTGCGGCTATCGATAGATTATACACTTTGCAGAGGTTAGTACACTGTACCCACACTACGGAACCCAAGGCCTCGTGCTCCCATTCGGGTGGACCGACGGTGTTTCAACAAAACCGATCTACTGCATGAGACTCTCCTGGCCACTCTGACAAACTCCCCTTTGGGCTAAGTCATGGGTGGCCCCGATGCCACTCTCGACATCCAACGGCCACCGTCGTGGCAAAACAAAAACGGTCCCAAATGGGGACAACCCGGGTACAACAGAACTACGGGCACACAAGGCTTATGCCGTCCTACCCGGCCAAGGTAGCGCCCGCGCATAACCTTCCCTAGTTGGAGGCACCGGCGAGAGGCATGACAAACACCGCATTAGGGCCTTCCCATAAAGGCAAATGTGGCTACACCGGTCAACTCGTCTCGATGGCACTATGACTCAGCCAACAGGTGTTCAAGTTCGATTAAAGTCCGGTTAAACTTGAATGCAAATGGTGTTGAGTCATACAATATAACATGATGAGCTGACCATGATAACAACATGAACATGGATGGGAAAGCATAATCATTCAACATATCAACAGTAGTAAAGCATTTATACCGATGAGCATGACATGAAGATGGACATGAACAAAATAGTATAACAAGGTCACATAAGAGCATAGCATGATCACTAGCACCAAAATAATTATTTAACTGAAGTATAAGAGCATAAGCAAGTAAACATCTACTCAACTAGATGCAAACGATCATAGCACAAGCATAAGCATGCAAACATGAGCATCAATAAATCATTCACGGAATAATAGCATGCACAAAAAATTGAAGATTCAAGTTGAAAACCATTGCTATTGCAAGGCTATCATGGAAGTGGCTGTCGTGGCTTGCCTGGGGGTGAAAGAAATCACAGGGGAGAAGTGCGAAGCATTTGCGGAAAGATTCGCCGGAAACAGATCTCTCTCAGAGGGGGCTGTTTGGGGCAAGGGCAAAATGGTCATTTTCACAGTGTGAAAACATTATGAAAATGGTACCAACAGATAGGGCTCGACGAGATGAAGACGTGGGCTTTGGATTTACCTGAATCGGAGTTATGGTCGCGAAGATACGAGAGGTGGAAGATCAGGGATTAATCTGCAAGAATTTCCTCACATACAAGTCCCTAGGCTGAAAAACAGAAAACGCTTTCAGAATTGGGAAAGCGTACTTTGGGCCGAAGAAGAAACATAATATGTTTTCACTTAAATGAAAGCTTATTTCGGGAAATACGTTTCCACTTATCTGACTGGACCTTGGGGTTACTCCGGATGACGGGTGGGGTCGGGGAAGGACGCGGGGCCCGCCTGGCCGGTCGTCCTCTTCCTCCCGCTGTTCCCTCCGTGCGGGACAGAGGACGCAGAGGAGGGGCGCTGCGCCGGCGACAGCCCGGCTGGCTCCGGCCGTCCCCGACGGAGCTGGGACCGCCGGCGGACTCGGGAGGAGGCGGCGCATCCATCCCGAGGGAGAACAGGCACCGGGGAGGAGCGTGGCCGCGGCACCGCGTGGTGGGAGAGAGCATGGGAGGCGGCGGCAAATCAAGGGGGCGGCGGCCTGAGGCACTCCGACGAGAGGGTGAGGGGTGGGGGAGATGCATCGACGTGAGGGGAAGACGATGGTGGTGGCTAGAGGTGGAGGAGGGGCTTGAGCTCGCTGGAATTAAGCGGAGACCGAGGCGCCCATGGCGGACGGCGGCGGCCAGAGAAGAGGGAGAGGAGCTCCGGTGGACTAGGAGGGCCGTGGAGAGGGCGGCAAGCTACGTAGGAGGTCGGGCGTGCTAATTATAGCTGCGGGGAGGCTTCGGGAGGGCTCGAGAGCGCTCGGGCATCGCAACAATGGAGGTGACAGGAGAGCGCAGGCCACGGACGCAGCTGCCGACGCACGACGACGACGAAATAGGAAGGGGGCAGGGGCTGGGAATGATCGCATGCTCACGGGGAGGCTCCAGGACACGGCGAGGCTTCGAGAGGGCGAGGAAACATACGGGAACAGGGGCGGGAACACGCCGGAGCACGCTGTTTGGCATGTCTGCCCCGTGATCAACGCGTGAACTAGTGCACGCGGTGCATGATGATCGGCCAAATCATGTCGGGGAGACAAGGTGAGCTGAGGAGAATGCAAAGGAGGAGAGAGCCAAGCATAGTGATCTCTGGTGTGACCACAGCTAGCAAGAAACCAAACGAACAACAAGGTGTTTGTAGTTTGCTGTTGCTCACATGCTTGGAGATGAAGGCTGAGCTTTGACTGGGGTTTATCACTCACTAAGGTGATGAGGACATGAATACCTTGGATACGACCAAAAATATTGCATACATGTATATTTGTGAGGTGATTTCTAATGCAAACTATGCAATAATTTATTTGTGTCATCCAGGACAAAAATACTTCACAAACTTTTGTGCCATGTCTAATTGCAGGTGTATGGGACATTTGTACAATTCACATATGAAGATAAGGGAAAACGAGAAGTTTAGGTGCTGTTCAAAAAGTCCTCTCACGTCACTTTTGGGCCAAGAGAAGATAGAGTCCAAGTCTCTCACGTTCTGGATTCAGATTCGGACTGCACAGACATACCTGACTCAAAACGCCAAGAACTTTTTCATACGGACTCCGAATTGGGTGATTCTTTTTTTGTTGGAAAGTAGATTTCGTGCTCTTTCCAACCCAATTGGATTCACCTTAAAATTCATCCGGAGCTATGAGTTATCGACGAAACAATCTGACACTGTAGCAGAATCCGAGTCAAACTACAAGTCCAAAGGTGTTGCATCACCTCCACTTGGGCCCATGAGCCTTGTACGACCTAGGGTTAGTTTTAGGCTGCCTTGGGACGTCCTCCCACCTCCTTGGCCGCCACCCCTTACTCCTATATAAGTAGATCCATCTAGTAGCTTTTTCCTTGGGATTTGTTTAGTTAAAAGTTAGCCATTGCAACTTCGTGTACTTCGTTTGTGTCCAACGACCAGACCAAGACCGCTTTCGGATCCCCACCTCTATCAATACTTCATCTATATTCGCAATATTCAGATTGCATTATCATATTCTTGCTTGTTCTTCGATTGCGTGCAGGAATAGACCTTCGTGGTCAGGCTGATCGTGCTTTCAGTATCGTCAGTAACCTCAGGAGATTGGTTTAGCGATTGCTAAGGCGCAACGTCGTGCACGTTTGTAGTCGGATCGTCAAAGTTGACTCCACCAAATCGATAGCTATCATCTCATCGAAAGATCGGGCCACCCCCGCCTCTATCATAAGGTAACTAAGATGGCCAAGTTTCAGCTTAAGAGGAGGGGTTTAGCTAGTACTTGCAGTACAAAGTGCCATACTGTTCAGAAATGCAAACATTGATGGGACACTTACACACTAGCTTGGATTGAGCTGAAAATGGTCATGGAATGATGATTTGCTCATATGAGGGTGCCATAAAATTTCCATACCATTTGGACAAGCCAAAGTGGTACTTCCTTCATAATGCACCTCTCTTAACAGAATCTAAGAAACATTACAGAGAGCAAATGACTAGGTTAATTGAGCCAAAATTTGGTAGAGATGAGTTATATGGATAGGAGAATGCCCTGGTAAATTTTCAGCAATAATGAAGCAATATAAAATATAGTTGCTTCACAACCTGAAAATCTGACCAGAAACCAAGATTTGATGCTGAGCTCACATAGAGTGATGACATGAGCTCAAATTCGGAGGAGAGTCATGATTTGGGTATATTAAGGATTTTGCAAAATTTCAACTTATTTGGATATGCCTAGCTTGTACTTCCTTCACAAGGCCTCTGTTTGAACAGAAACTTTGAAAAAATGCTCAGTGAGATTAAGTAGGAAAATTGAGTTTAATTTTGACATGAGGCAATGATATGGATAGTAAAGAGTGTCCAAAAAGTTTGGGGGAAAACAAGCAAAGATAGGTGGCACTTCCTTCACAAAAAGCCACACTGGACAGAATAGGAAACGGAATATTGATGAATTATTTTTTATCATGGCAAGGAAAAGTTTTGCCATATTTGAGGAAGATATGACCCAAACAATTTATGAGAATTATTTGGGAATTTTAAGGATGACAGAAAGGTAGGTTGCTTTACAACCTAGGGCCAATAGGACTATTCCTTTAATAGAAAAGGAATATTTCCAATAAAAAGAACGTTGGGATTTGGGCCAGGATGAAAATGACATGTTCTTGGGTTGGTTATGAGGATGACAAGCCACTTTGGAGACTAAGAAGAGGTGATCTTCCCGGGTTTCCAGACCACATAGCCACGGAAAAGGAAATTTCAAACAAAATCCTCAGAAAATCACAAGAAAAAGAAAGGGCCAAAAACCAGGGTGTGACATATTATGATTGATAATATGCTTTATAAATCTCCTAGGAAGTCATGTTGCATAATCAAGGAATTGGACAAGGATGATAACACTTGAAACTATGTATTATGCCTAGCTAGGGGCATTAACAACAGCGCTTGTTGGAGGCAACCAAATAGTTATCTTTATTTTCATTTTTCTTTTCCTGTTTTGTGTGCCAACATGATTATTTCTATTGTAATTATTGTTCTTTCATCTTTTATTTTGAGTTTGTGCCCACTAAAGCCTTTGGAATAATTTGTATGATAGTTGAATTGATTATGTGCAAAAAACAGAAACTTCTGCGCCCAGTATTTGAATTTACGTTTTTACTGGAACGTGATCTTGGTCTGGAATTTTTACACAGTATTGTGATACAAATTTCCTACGTTTTCCTAATTTTTCAGAATTTTTAGAGTTACATAAGTATGGTTTTAGTTCAGATCATTACAGACCGTTCTGTTTTAGATAGATTCTGTTTTTATTGCATAGTGTGCTTATTTCGATGATGCTATGGATTATATCGGGGGGTATAAGTCATGGAGAAGTTAGAATACAATAGGTATTATGCCAGGGCAATTATGAATCTATTTATAATAGTACCTAAGATAATGGTTTACCGATTATACTAAACTCCTTCCATGTGACTTCGACAAGAAACTCTTGTTGGCGGTTTCATACTAAACTTCTTTAGTATTTTGTCAATATGTATTTTGGCTAAACACTACTATCTCCATAGGTTATTATGTCTAATGCCAGGTCTATATTGCCTAAGTACTTTACTGACAAACTAGTTTCAATAAAGTCTTAATTCATGTCAAGAGAAGCTATATAGTTTCTAATCAACTATGTGTCATGCACACATAGTGTTTAGAAATATTATCATGATCCCACTTACTTTCTTGTAAATACAAGCATCTTTGCTTCTATCGATGAAATCATATTATTAGACCATTTCATCAAAACAAAGATTCCAACTCCATTATGCTTGCTTCAGTCCATTATAGGATCTCCGGAAGTTTGCACACTTACTAGCATTCTATGGATGACAAAATTACCTTAGGCCGTATCATATATACAACCTTGGTTCTATTTCCATCTCATGGGAATCCCTTTTTACATCAATCTTTTATATCTCATAATTGAAATATTTAGTGATTGCTAGTTTAACCCGAACTGACTTTAAGTATTGCTGTGATGAGACAATCTCGTCATAGTCAACTCCTTGATCTTGTCATAAACTATTTGTAACAAGTCAAGCATTATAAAACATTTTTATCTTTGTCAGTTCATAGATCCATTACTAGTCTTTACACTCTAAGTCTTTCAAAGGGTTCATCAAGTTCTAAGCTTGAATTATGTGTATGGATACTATCTCGGATTATGTTGGCATATAGCCAATTTTCGGAGTTAGGGACCATCAAAGCTTTTGTATTATAGGTTCATTTTTTGTTCAACAATATTTCGTCTGCACACCCACAAAGGTCTGCACGAACTTGCTCAACCTATAGAGTTCAACTGCAAGTTCGACCGAATTCTATATATCTCATGTAAAGGCTTTCGTATCAGTCACAATATGAAATTCTAGAATTACTTTCAGTGTTTTCTTTTCTTTGACCTGATATTGAAGATTCTGCGATCTTGTCGAGTTGCACTGTCCTCCCACTCACTCTTTTGCGGAAAACATTTTCTTCAAAATTTCCGCATTCCGTGGCAAAACAATTTGCCTTGGCGTAGTGATAGAGGAATACCCAATCATTTGGGATAGCCTACAATGTAGAACTTATTTCAACAAATTTGATGACGCTCTTTTCAGTGTAAAAGCCATAGTCTCTAAAGCATCACATTAAAAAGTATATTGGCGAAATAAACAATGTCATCTTTGATCTCACCATGTCATACATAGCTTTATTACATCTACTCAAAACATTCTACTCTTAGTAATATTCTAGGAAGTGCAAGCTATAAAAAAAATCACAGCTCATTAGACATTCGCTAAATTTGTAACTCAAATATTTCTTTCTGGATTCCAATTGTAGAAACACAATTTTTGTTACACTCAGTTCTACTTCATTCTGGAAAAACCTTTAGAAACATTTCAAAAGATACAGATTTATATCTCAGTAAATATAAATATCTACTTCAGTCAATCTTGAAGATAGATAAATCCACTGCTTGCAACATTACTTATTGAACTACACACATCAATATGCATGTTCCAATTATTTTGTCGCTCCTTCTTTATGTACTGTAAATGGTATTTTATTTTAATTCACTATTTGGAGGAAAGTTGCAAGTGTCAGATGATTCATAATCAGATGACTTCAATTTCCATCACTATGGAATTTCTCCACGCTGGTTTCTCCAATGTGACTAAATGCAATGCCACACATATGTGGTATTCCTTTAGTCTTGCGACATTTAGCGTCAGTGTTATGTATGTTCAATTTTATTATCAATTTTCATAGCATACATCCTATTCATAATAGGAGGATGACCTTTTGTTCATAATATCAAACAACTATTATTCTCTCATGAACAACTGCCTTGCAACTTCTATGCAATGGGTTAGAGTGTACAAAACTCTAAAACGAATTATGTAAATACAAAGGTAATATGCTGGTGAAAAGTATCATAACTTTCATAAAGTTTTCAACACATATTTTAACCTCATTGTTTGTTGGTCATTTAGGCCGTTGTAGTTTCTTGCAACGATTCGCATCAACATGCAATCGAGTCGATATCCATGTGATCAACTTTTAATAACAATATCAAAGAATTAGTGATCAACAAATTGATCATAATTCCCAAGAACTACACTTTACTTGACAAACTTTCTCTACATCTTATATCTTGTATGGCATTCATACCTGAACTGGACATTCTAGTCTTCTTTTCTTTTCTGCCTTTTACTTCTTATAGTTTTACTGCCAATATTTCTGCTACTCATAGAAGAAGCATCCAACTTTAAGAGCGGCATGAGCCCCAAACTTCCCTAGGCATGTAAGTCTAATTACATCCTTTGTTTTTGTTCTTTTTCTCTTTAAGTTTTTCACGATCAACTCATGACTGGAGTTTTTTCTGATTTTACGCATTTTAATCTTAACATAGTTGAGCACTTCACTGGAACTTGCAAACAAAACACTTCTTTAGATATCACATATATTTTAACCTTTGTTTGTTTCTGAAACAATTTTCTATTCCAAGAATATCACATAACTATCCCAGACATTATGAGGTTAGAGTTTCTTGGAAGCAAGCATACCGTAATGTAATTCTAGCCTTTTGGATCGAAGGACGTGAGTCTCGACATCCATAGCATCAGCAAGAGAGTACCGTAAGCATGTCGTAGGAAAAAGTACTTGGCACTTCTAGAGGACGATCCTCTCAATCATAAAGATTCAACCATATAAATAACAGCTAATCAATTTCAACAACAAAGGTGGAACCATGAGCCATAATTCTACAACTATAATGCAAAGTACACAGATATTGTTCATAATTAATTTGCACTAGTGATTAAACTAAATTAATATAAAGTGCACTCCCACTCAAATCAATATTTGTCATAATTGAAAGTGAGTGATTCAAGATCCTAATCTTATTCACAACCATTGATGTGTACATCACTAATGACGTGAATTTAGACCGGTGGGCAAACTTTTGCAATTCATATCTCCATATGACTCTTGGCCATCTTTCGATCCTTCGTGCTCTGAGCTCAGAACAATTCCACCAGAACTTCAAGACAACCGAGTTTTATCTACAAGAATGGTCCGACCATCCTCCATCTTATGCCTCACTATCCGTTTGTACTCATGTGGACATGACGCACTCCGGAAAGCTACGTGTTATAGATGGTTGCAACACTGGGAAGAGCACCTTTTAACTTAATATTTAATGTGAGAGGTCACCCTAATAATTAACTATTGTGCAATCAAAGGGTGCAAACAACAAAGGGATAAACATCTCAGGCAATTCATAATAGCATGATATGGTATAGCCCTGGACGTTGGGAAGTCTTCACGGTCTTCTTGAATCTTCAGCCAAAATGTTGTCGTGGTGGCAGAAAAATTATTGTCGTGGCAACCATTTCAAAAACCCTGTCATGGCGGCAATTTCAGAAATCATTGACGTGGCACCAATTTCAGAAAACATTGTCGTGGAACAAAAAATTTCAGCAGCTTCTTGCGCCTGGTACACCTTCTCCATACTGGGGTCCTTCGTGTACACTTGCCACCATCACCTGTAATCTGTAGGCGATCTCTACATCTATTACATTAAAGTGGCAATCTCGTGGCTCCAGCCATCATGTCATGACGTGCAGGCCACTTAACGTTACAACATATAGCCATCTCATACATAAACTCATTATCATGACGAAGGCTATACCACATCACATGCAATTGTGCTAAACCAAGTTAGACGTCCTCTAATCGGTTTGGCAAATTTTAATTACGTGGCTTCTAGGGTTTCCGGATAACACTAGCTAGCTACGTCCACCATGAAGGCAATAATTCTTGTTGCTAGATTAACTTTCAGGGTGCCTGAGGGAAGAGACTTAATTAAAAATCTCTAGCCCCACACTAAACTTCGTCAATATGCGTGACCCCCTAGAAGATCGAACATCTTCATTGCCCTCTCGTGTTTGCGACACTTCACTATTCTTGACTATGATGAAGCCCAAAGTACTTTTAATAGATCGTCGACAGCTAAAGTCGATCTATTGTCAGAACTTTGTGAAAAGCTACATCATGCCGTCAATGAACTGAACCGAAGCAACACTCGAGTGAAGAATAGCAAGAACATCAAACCCTCACATCCACATGTGATCTAGATAGAAACCTACATCTACTCATAGAACCACTCATGATGCCACTGTTGCGAAACATAGTAGAAAACAAAAAAAATCGCCCTACGATCACGCATGAACAATATGAAGATGCATAAACGGTTTGTATAATGATCGTTAGTGACTCCGAGTAGCAACGGAAGTAGACGAGTCGGTGTAGATCGTACATGGAGTCCTTGGAACTGTAGATGAACGATCCCTTGAACCACCCATGAACAGTCCCTCGAACGGAAGACCGAAAGCACAGCCTCTCTACGAGTTGCAAGCGTACGGTCTTCATGATCCGGCAGCGCTTCACCGTCCAGAGCTAATAGTTGCTAGACAATAAGAGGGGGAAGATTAGAACCACACTGGGCTTCTAATTATGAGGAAAATAGGTTCTAGGTCTAGCTCTAATTAGATAACTAGGATAAACTAGAACTAGAACTAGAGGAACTAGAGTAGGCTCCAAAACTTGTGTAGAGAAAAGGCACCAAATCCTCTAGTATATATAGGTTGGGGAAGAGGGGAGGGGCACCACAAGGGGGAAAGGTCTCCCTTCCCCCTTGTGCCGGCCAACGAGGGGTCCAATTCGGCCTCCCCTCCCTTCTTTCCATGGGAGAGGGGGCGCCACCTATATTGGGCCCTTGTGGCCCAGTACTCCTTCCACCGTTTGGCCTTTTAAGGCCCATTGATATTAAATTAGATATAAAAGCCTCATAAAAATTACAAGAGCCTTTTATTATTAATTTAACATCTCCAGAAACATTTTCCACCTATATATTATTTATCGGTAATACCCGGTATTGCCCGATAAACTCTGAAACCCTTCCGGTGACCCCGAAATGCTTCCGGTTCCTCCCGAAACTATTTCAAATATTAATAAAACTATTTCACAAATAAATCCTCAATACGCTCATTCTACTGACACTCAGAAGATCATGATTACCTTAAGCTTGTGACCCTGTAGGTTCGGTAAAACATAGAAATGAACAAAACCCCTTTGTTTAATGACCGATAGCGGAACTGTGGACGTCCATATCGATCCCTATGAGTACATGAATGACATTCGAGTGAACCTTTGGTTATCATGTGATGTTACCTTTGCTTCAAGATACTTACAAAACCCGAGGTGCGATGTTTAGGTATCCTCTTGAGTCATACACATGCTCACTATATCGTTCTCCTCGTTGTCGGTTTTGTTCTTCTTTCTCGTTGACGTGTTCCGGCATCTCTGTGACATGGTCACCTGTGTCTAGACAAACGATGATGGTTGCCATCACACCAAGAGGGCCCTAAGAATATCTCTCCATCATCAGAGGAGCAATTTCCACTCTCGAGCTATCTAGTCCCTTGTTAAACTCTCCGATGAACTTGTAAGTTGTCGTTATGATCACCTAGTTACAGATGACGTTTGAACAATCCCAAAGTCCACCGTACAGTAAGAAGTGACTTGTGATACTCTCATGGTATAAGGAACTAAATCACACGTTAACACTGTGTTATAACAATTGATTTCGGACAATTGTATCTCAAATTATAACAAACAAGTTTGGGTCGATCCAATATGATCGTTCTTCCAACATCATATTCTCAATGTTGTTTTAGGACTATTGTTACACTTAACGATATACTAATCTAGAAAACATGATCACCAACAACACTTGAGCTAGTCTTAGAGGCAAGACTAAGAATCATATTTTACCATTTACCATTCCACACGTGCATATGAGTTTTCCACTCAATCGCATATTCCAGGATCATAACAGTTATAGCATAGAACATAAACTCTTAATTATAAACATGGAAATACAATAATACAACATTATTGCCTCTAGAGCATATTTCCAACATAAAGTTCGTTATGTACTAATCATTAAAGTGTCGGTCATAGCATAGCGGGGAAGTTTGAGCGCATTGTATCCCTGATTGATATCCTTTGTGTCGTCCGGGCCGAGGGCGCGCGATGGTTAACTCCTCCCAACCTCCCTCCTAGGGGCGTGCGAGTGGTACTTTGCTTCAAGGGCTTTGAAAGTTTCACAATACATATACGAGTTCTTTATGACTAATGTGAAGTTGTGGACTTAAGCATTCCTACCTATCCATATTTTGCTAGCCTCTTCGGTACTGTGCATTGCCCGTTCTCACCTCGAGACTTGGTGCAAACTTTGCCGATGCATCCAAATCCCGTGATATGACACGCTCTATCACACATAAGCTTTATTATATCCTTCCTCAAAATAGTCACCACACCTACCTATCATGGTATTTCCATAGCCATTTTGAGATATATTGCCATGCAACTTCCATCGTTACTATTCACATAACTTGAGTGTTCATTGTCATTTTGCTTTGCATGATCATATAGAACTGACATGATATTTGTGGCAAAGCCACTGTTCATCATTGTTATACATGTTATGTTAGATCATTGCACATCCTAGTACACTGTCAGAGGCATTCATATGTAGTTATATCATTCAGTTTATCAAGTTGTAAGTAATTAGATGTGTGATGATCATCATTATTAGAGCATTGTCCCGGTGAGGAAAAGAATGACGGAGACTGATGAGTCCTCAAAAAAGTGGGGATGAGGTTCATGATATTGTTCTAAAAAAGAGAAAAAAGGAAAAAAAGAAAATGAGAGAAAAAGAGAGAAGGGGTTATGCTAATATCCTTTTACCACACTTGTGCTTCAAAGTAGCACCATATTCTTCATATAGAGAGTCTCCATGATTTTCCACTTTCATATACTGGTGGGAATCTTTACATTATAGAACTTGACTTGCTTATTCCGCTAATGGGCTTCCTCAAATGCCTGAGGTTTTCATGAGCAAGTAAGTTAGATGCACACCCACTTAGTTTTAGTAGATAGCTTGCATACACTTGATAACCCACAAGTATTGGGGATCGCAACAGTTTTTGAGGGTAGAGTATTCAACCCAAATTTATTGATTCGACACAAGGGGAGCCAAAGAATATTCACGAGTATTAGCAGTTGAGTTGTCAATTCAACCACACCTGAAAGACTTAATATGTGTAGCAAAGTTTTTAGTAGCAAAGTAGTATGGAAGTAATGGTAACAGTGGTAACAGTAGCAGTAACAGTTTTGTACTGATTGTAACAGCAGCACGGCAAAAGTAACTTAGCAAAGATCAATATGTGAGAAGCTCGTAGGTATTGGATCAGTGATGGATAATTATGTCGGATGGAATTCATCATGCAACAGTTATAACCTAGGGCGACACAGAACTAGCTTCAATTCATCAATATAATGTAGGCATGTATTCCGTATATAGTCATACGTGGCAGCGGGGTCCATAAGGAAACTAAGGGATATTAAGGCCTCCTTTTAATAGAAAACTGGAACAAAGCATTAGCACTTAGTGAATACATGAACTCCTCAAACTACGGTAATCACCGGAAAGAATCCCAATTATTGCCACCTTGGGGTATGCAGATCATAACACGTAATAGGTGTCTACAACTTGCAAGATAGGATCAAGAACACACATATATCATGAAAACATAATAGGTTCAGATCTGAAATCATGGCACTCGGGCCCTAGTGACAAGCATTAAGCATAACAAAGTCATAGCAACATCAATCTCAGAACATAGTGGATACTAGGGATCAAACCCTATCAAAATTAACTCGATTACATGATAAATCTCATCCAACCCATCACCGTCCAGCAACCCTACGATGGAATTACTCACTCATGGCGGTGAACATCATGAAATTAGTGATGGAGGAAGGTTGGTGATGATGATGGCGACAAATCCCCCTCTTCGAAGCCCCGAACGGACTCCAGATCAGCCCTCCCGATGAAGAACAAGAGGCGGCGGCTCCGTATCATAAAACGCGATGAATCCTTCTCTCTGATTTTTTCCCTCCCAGAATAGGTAATTATAGAGTTGGAGTTAGGGTCGGAGCAAGAAAAATAAACTAACATGGATAATACAATGAAAAAGTATGAACACCGACAACTGGAATGAAGGTGTGAACATTAATGTAATGTCGGTGAGAAATACGTACTCCCCCAAGCTTAGGCTTTTGGCCTAGTTGGTCTAGGGCCACGGCTCGAAATAACCCTCTCCTGGATACTGCGGAGGATCCTGAGGATTCCACTGGTTGGCGAGCTCATGTGGCTCCCACTGATAAACAGGCTCCCGATATGGGCCAGGAACTAGTACTGGCTCAGGTACTGGGGGTTGTGAAAGACCCCAAAATCTGTAGATGTCCTCAGGCAAAATAGTGTACCTGCCTGAACGAATATCGAACAAAGAAGGTGCAGGCAAAGTAATAATCTCACAAGTACCCTAACTAAATACTTGGTTGTAGAGGAGTCGCTTGTCATCGTCTTTTTTAATAAAATCGTGTGCTACCATACTAGCATAGTTTAAATATTTAGTAGGTAACAACATCTACTCCTCCTCATCATGCCTAATGGGTATCTCAAAATGTTTAGCAAGGCGGGAGGCATCGATACCTCCAAAAATAGTGCCCTTCGAACGGTTTGTGTTTAACCGCCGAGCAACAATGGCCCCCAAACTAAAGGTTATCTCACCAAATAAAGCATGGCACAAAATGGCAAGGTCAGGGGCACTGAGGCCTCCACTCTCCCATCAACCAATCAAACATCTCCCGACAAATAATAAATAATAACGTAAAACAGGAAAATGTAAACTAGCCACTCTCGCCTCTGACACTCCTCTCTCTTCCCCCACAGTAGTTTTAGCAATGAAATCCTCCATGTCCCTAGGACGTGGTTCACTGATGCTGCCCTCAAAAGGTATTTTGCAAACATCACAAAAATGAAATAATGTCATCTCCTTAGGCTCATCATACAAATGAAATTATACCGTGGGTGGTGATTTCCTAGGATAAAAATTAAAGTTTTGCACAAGGTATTAGTGAGTAGGAGGTATTGTTCACACTTATCTTGGAGGAAAGGAAGGAGGCCTGCATTCTCCGCCAAATAATAGAAATCATCATATATTCCGGCCTCCCTCAAGAATGCATCACTTGGCCATTCACACGGCCGAACCTCCATCATGCGAGGAAGGTTATACTTGGGCTCCTTCTTCTCCTTGATATGTCTCCAACGTATCTATAATTTTTGATTGTTCCATGCTGTTATATTATCATTCTTGGATGTTTTACAATCATTTTATGGTCATTTTATATCATTTTTTGGTACTAACCTATTGACATAGTGCCCAGTGCCAGTTGTTGTTTTCTGCATGTTTTTTACATCGCATGAAATCAATACCAAACGGAGTCAAAACGCAGCGAAAGTTTTTATGGATTTTTTTGGGACTAGAAGACATCCAGTGGGCCGGAGAAGCACCTGGGGGGAGGGGTGCTCCGAGGGGAGCACAACCCTCCAGGGCGCGCCTGGAGGCCCAGGCGCGCCCAGGTGGGTTGTGCCCACCTCGGCCGCCTCCCGCACCGCCTCTTTGCTCTATAAATACCCTAATATTCCAGAAACCCAAGGGGAGTCGACAAAAATCAATTCCAGCCATCGCAAGTTCCAGAAACACCAGATCCAATATAGACACCATCTTGGAGGGGTTCATCATGTCCATTGGTGCCTCTCCGATGATGCGTGAGTAGTTCTTTGTAGACCTACGGTCCGTAGTTAGTAGCTAGATGGCTTTCTCTCTCTCGTTTGATTCTCAATACAATGGTCTCTTGGAGATCCATATGATGTAACTCTTTTTGCGGTGTGTTTGTTGGGATCCGATGAACTTTGAGTTTATGATCAGATCTATATTTTTATCCATGAAAGTTATTTGAGTCTTCTTTGATCTCTTATATGCATGATTTCTTATAGCCTCGTATTTCTTCTCCGATATTTGGGTTTTGTTTGGCCAACTTGTTCTATTTATCTTGCAATGGGAAGAGGTGCTTTGTAATGGGTTCGATCTTACGGTGCTTGTTCCCAGTGACAGAAAGGGAAACGACACGTATGTATCGTTGCTATTAAGGATAACAAGATGGGGTCTATTTCTACAAAAATAGATCTTGTCTACATCATGTCATCGTTCTTATTGCATTACTCCGTTTTTCCATGAACTTAATACACTAGATGCATGCTGGATAGCGGTTGATGTGTGGAGTAATAGTAGTAGATGCAGGCAGGAGTCGGTCTACTAATCTTGGACGTGATGCCTATATAATGATCATTGCCTGGATATCGTCATGAGTATTTGAAGTTCTATCAATTGCCCAACAGTAATTGTTTTCCCACCGTTTGTTATTTTTCTCGAGAGAAGCCACTAGTGAAACCTACGGCCCCCGGGTCTCTTCTTTAATATATTTGCCTTTGCAATCTATTTTTATTTGCTTCTGTTTTCGGATCTATATTTCCAAAAACCCAAAAATACCTTGCTGCACTTTATTTTATTTTGCATTTATTCGAGATCTATTTATAAAATCTATTACAACTTACTCCCGTCCACTAGCCATCTCTGGCGCCGTTGCCCGAAAGGGATTGACAACCCCTTTAATATGTCGGGTTGCGAGTATTTGTTATTTGTGTGCAGGTGCCGTTCACGTTGTGTTGCGTGGTTCTCCTACTGGTTCGATAACCTTGGTCTCATCACTGAGGGAAATACCTACCGTCGCTATGCTGCATCATCCCTTCCTCTTTGGGGAAATACCGACGTAGTTCTAGCAGACATCAAAAGGAATTTCTGGCGCCGTTGCCGGGGAGACATCATCAACATCTACCAGGTTCCTAATCACAAATCTCATCTCCTCGCAATTTACATTATTTGCCATTTGCCTCTCGTTTTCCTCTCCCCCACTTCACAAAAAATTGCTGTTTTATTCGCCCTCTTTTTCGTTAGCCGTTTTCTTGCCGGATCTATCCATGTTCTTGCTTTCTAGTTATGATGGCTAGCGTGACTACTCCTCCTTTGTCACCAGATTTTGAAGTTTTATACTTCAAGCAATGACAAGGAGAAAATTTGAAAGATGCTTGGTATAGGCTAATGGAATCCTATCGTGTTTGCAACTTAAAGGGGGACGCAAAGATTTTGCTTCGTAATTTTTACATAGGATTGGCTTTGCATCATAGACAACTCTTAGATTTTGCCGCTAAAGGGAATGCTAATGCTGCTTATGAAATTTTAGAAGGAATTCTGGGGATTCCACCTCAAAAGAAGGGGTTTTCTTTCACCCCAGAGGGTGTTCAAATGTTGGACAAACTTGGTGATTTGCATAAACATATGGTGGAATTGCAAAAATATAACAAACCCCTTAAACATCTTAATGGCAGTATCAATCGCATGAATACCTTGATTACCCTCTGTAACAAGCGATTGGATATTTTGGATCTCAAGATGGCTTCTTTTCCTGAGAATTTAGGGAAGCGCAAAGAGCCTCCTGGGTTTGAGAAGACCCTTACAAAAGTTTCCAATACAACCGATGACAACACTTAGATCCTTGCTTTATGCCTAGCTAGGGGCGTAATACAATAGCGCTTGTTGGGAGGCAACCCAATGAATAAAATTTATTTTTTTGCCTTTTGCTTTCTGTTCTTGAGTGTTAGCATAATAATGCTACTGTTATGATTGAGTTTTTTGTATTTTAATTAGTGTTTCTGCCAAGTAAAGCCTTTAGGATTGATTTGGGTGATAGTTGATTTGATCTTGTTGGAAAACAGAAACTTTTGCATCCAGTAAAAGAATTTTGAAAATTCACAGAAGAGACAAAAAATTCTAAATTTTTTACACAAGATTGATATACAAATTGCCTATGTTTTCCTCATGTTTCAGAATTTTTGGAGTTACAGAAGTATTCGAAATATTCAGATTGCTACAGACTGTTCAGTTTTAGACAGATTCTGTTTTCTTTGCGTTGTGTGCTTGTTTTAATGATTCTATGGTTTTCTTTGAAGAGTTTTTGCCATAGAAAAGTTGGAATACAGTATATATAATGCAAGAATAAAATATGAATTGGTTTTTTACAGCACTTATAGTAGTGATTTGTTTTCTTATACTAACGGATCTCACGAAGGTTTTGTTGAGTTTTGTGTGATTGAAATTTTCAAGTTTTGGGTGATTTTACGATGGATGAAGGAATAAGGAGTAAGAAGAGCCTAAGATTGGGGATGCCCATGGCAGCCCAAGCTATTATCCAAAGATAAGCAAGCAACTAAGCTTGGGGATGCCCGAGTCGCATCCCCTCTTTCTTCTAACGACCATCGGTATTTTACTCGGAACTATATTTTTATTCGTCACATACTATGAGTTTTGCTTGGAGCGTCTTGTATGATATGAGTCTTTGCTTGTTTTGCTTTTTGTTTTAAGTCTTGAATCCTTTCTGGACACACCTATTTGAGAGAGCCAAAATTATGCCATGACTTGTTAGAATTGCTCTCTATGCTTCACTTAAATCTTTATGAGCTATGGAATTGCTCTAGTGCTTCACTTATATTTTTTGCGCACGGTGTGCTTTATTATTTTTGAAGAAATGCTCTCATGCTTCACTTAGATTTATTTGGGAGTTAGTAATTTTTTTAAGAAATTCTCTCTTGCTTCACTTAAATTAATTTGAGAGTAAGAAATATTATGCTCATGATCTTCACTTATATTTGTTTGAGCTTATCAAAAGCAACACATGAAAATTAGTCCCAAAGTGATAGATATCCAAGAAGGATATAATAAAAACTTTCATGAAGATCATTGGACAAAGTAAACTTGATTCCTTGTAATAGCTTTGAGATATGATGATGTGATATGTGAGTTATGTTGATGAGTAATTATGCTTTAGTAAGAATATTGGTGTTAAGGTTTGTGATTCCCTATGCATGCACGAAAGTCAATAGTTATGCAATGAAATTATATCCTACTTGTGGTGCATTATTCGGTGTTAATTATGCTTAATGCTTGCTTATGAGATTTTTCGTTTCTTGGTTGGTCGCTTCTCAATCTTTTGCTAGCCTTCATTTTGCACTAAGTATGATCACTACTTGTGCATCCAAAACCCTTTAAACCAGTTTTGCCATATGAGTCCACTATATCTACCTATATGTGGTATTCTTTTGCTGTTCTAAGCAAATTTGCATGTGCCATCCCTAATTTTCAAAATAAATTTCTCTTTTGTGTGCTCGTACCGCTCGCGAGGCGGTGAGGGGTGGCCGATATTTCCCATGCTAGATGTGTTATTCTCATGACGAGTGTTTATTTACTTGTCGTTGCACGAGAGTAAGGCAAAGGTATTAGGGATGCCCAGTCCCAAAATGAATAAATGAATTTACTTTATGTTGTCAAATAATAAATTCCTTGGAAAGTGTTGGTATGGAGGGCACCCGTGGATACAGCTAGCCATGGAAAGTGAAAGAAATGGTGGAAAAAGGAATAAACTTTATTTTCTATTTGGGAACCGCCTATGATATATCTAGCATGGAAAGTGTGGGGAACTCTAAGTCGTTTTCGTTGGTGGGAAAAGTATACCTCCCAAAATATTTTTTATCTCTCAATTTTTGCTTTGAGCTCGGGCACCTCTACAAATCCCTACTTCCCTCCGCAAAGGGCCTTTCTTTTACTTTATGCAATTTTTATTTTGATTTTCCATCTTCTCTTATAAAGCACCAACTAAGGGGCACGATGATCGTACTTGAGCATTGGGTGTAGCTAATATGCGAGTGTGTTTCATGAATGGATCAATGATTGAGCATAATGGGCTAGGGATAACTTATTTTAGCGTTGATATTTTGAAAGACATGGTTGCTTGTTGATATGCTTGAGTATTTAAGTTATCATGTCAAAACTAGACTATTGCTTTGAACCATATAAAAGTCCAAATGTCCATGCTATAAAGAATAGAATATGTGATGAACATGTTAGGCAGCATACCACATCAAAAATTCTGTTTTTATCATTTACCTACTCGAGGACGAGCAGGAATTAAAAGCTTGGGGATGCTGATACGTCTCCAACGTATCTATAATTTTTGATTGTTCCATGCTGTTATATTATCATTCTTGGATGTTTTACAATCATTTTATATCATTTTCTGGTACTAACCTATTGACATAGTGCCCAGTGCCAGTTGCTGTTTTCTGCATGTTTTTTACATCTCAGGAAATCAATACCAAACGGAGTCCAAACGCAGCGAAACTTTTTGTGGATTTTTTTTGGACCAGAAGACATCCAGTGGGCCAGAGAAGCACCTGGGGGGTGCTCCGAGGGGAGCACAACCCACCAGGGCACGCCTGGAGGCCCAGGCGCGCCCAGGTGGGTTGTGCCCACCTCGGCCGCCTCCCGCACCGCCTCTTTGCTCTATAAATACCCCAATATTCCAGAAACCCTAGGGGAGTTGATGAAAATCAATTCCAGCCATCGCAAGTTCCAGAAACACCAGATCCAATCTAGACACCATCTTGGAGGGGTTCATCATGTCCATTGGTGCCTCTCCGATGATGCGTGAGTAGTTCTTTGTAGACCTACGGGTCCGTAGTTAGTAGCTAGATGGCTTTCTCTCTCTCGTTTGATTCTCAATACAATGGTCTCTTGGACATCCATATGATGTAACTCTTTTTGCTGTGTGTTTGTTGGGATCTGATGAACTTTGAGTTTATGATCAGATCTATGTTTTTATCCATGAAAGTTATTTGAGTCTTCTTTGATCTCTTATATGCATGATTTCTTATAGCCTCATATTTCTTCTCCGATATTTGGGTTTTGTTTGGCCAACTTGATCTATTTATCTTGCAATGGGAAGAGGTGCTTTGTAATGGGTTCGATCTTACGATGCTTGATCCCAGTGACAGAAAGAGAAACGACACGTATGTATCATTGCTATTAAGGATAACAAGATGGGGTCTATTTCTACATAAATAGATCTTGTCTACATCATGTCATCATTCTTATGGCATTACTCCGTTTTCCATGAACTTAATACACTAGATGCATGCTGGATAGCGGTCGATGTGTGGAGTAATAGTAGTAGATGCAGGCAGGAGTTGGTCTACAAATCTTGGACGTGATGCCTATATAATGATCATTGCCTGGATATCGTCATGAGCATTTGAAGTTCTATCAATTGCCCAACAGTAATTGTTTTCCCACCGTTTGCTATTTTTTTCGAGAGAAGCCACTAGTGAAACCTACGGCCCCCGGGTCTCTTCTTTACTATATTTGCCTTTCGATCTATTTTTATTTGCTTTTGTTTTCAGATCTATATTTCCAAAAACCCAAAAATACCTTGCTGCACTTTATTTTATTTTGCATTTATTCGAGATCTATTTATCCAATCTATTACAACTTACTCCCGTCCACTAGCCATCTCTGGCGCCGTTGCCCGAAAGGGATTGACAACCCCTTTAATACGTTGGGTTGCGAGTATTTGTTATTTGTGTGCAGGTGCCATTCATGTAGTGTTGCGTGGTTCTCCTACTGGTTCGATAACCTTGGTCTCATCACTGAGGGAAATACCTACCGTCGCTGTGCTGCATCATCCCTTCCTCTTTGGGGAAATACGGACATAGTTCTAGCAGACATCACTCCTCATTTCCATTTCCTTCATAATTCCGGCTTGAAGAACCCCTTAACCATCTCCTCATGTTTTCTCTTTCCTCTGAAATTTTCTGAAATTTTTAGTGACTCAAAATAAAAGTGAACCAAACTCAACATGATTGATGGCAACTACTCCCACAAGTGTCTAGTGGCTATATCATGCAACAAAACTACTTTGGACCATATAAATTTGACATGCAAGCTCAAGAACAAGGTCACCACAGTAGCAAAAATTTGCAATATATAAAGCACTAGAGCAAAAACTAATTGGACCATTGGAGGAGTCACATACCGAAGAACAATCCCCCGAAACAGTTTCGGAAACGGAGTTCCGAGCAAGGAGATCGAAAATGGCAGTAAAATGAGCAAGAACACGGGTTTGAGCAATGGTGTGATTTTTTCTGGAGGAAGACGAAGTGGATGGGTGGCTGGAATAAGTGAGGGGGTCCCTGTGTGACCCACAAGCCTGCTAAGCGCGCCCTGGGGGGTGGGCGCACCTTGTGGGCTTGTGGCCCACTGGTACACCCCCTGACGTGTGTTCAGTGCCAAAAATTCTTAAATATTCTACAAAAAATCATACTACAATTTCAGGGCATTTGGAGAACTTTTATTTCTGGACATTTTTTTATTGCACGGATAATTCAGAAAACAGAAAAATAATAGCATTTTTTCTTTATCCATGCTAAATAACAGAAAGTAAAAAGTGGGTACAGAGAGTTGTGTTTACTAAATTCATCCATCTCTTGCCCGTCAAAAGGAATCCATTAATATGGTTGATCAAGTCTTATTAACAAACTTCTTCCGAATGACATGAAACCGGAGAATCTTTGTATAACACTAAGTTACCTCAACGGGGATATGCATGTCCCCAACAATAAGGATATCATATTTCTTTTTGACAGTAGGAATAGGGAATTTAAAACCTCCAATAGAATTGTTGGAATTTCTCCAATAGAGTTAATACTATTCACTTGAGGTTGTTTCTTCGGAAAGTGTATCGTATGCTCATTACCATTAACATGAAAAGTGACATTGCCCTTGTTGCAATCAATAACAGCCCCTGTAGTATTCAAAGAGGGTATACCAAGGATGATCGCCATACTGTCATCCTCGGGTATATCAAGAATAACAAAGTCCGTTAAGGTAATAACATTTGCAACTACGACAGGCACATCCTCACAAATACCGATGGGTATGGCAGTTGATTTATCGGCCATTTGCAAAGAGATTTCAGTTGGTGTCAACTTATTCAAATAAAGTCTTCGATACAAAGAGAAAGGCATAACACTAACACCGGCTCCAATATCACATAAAGCAGTTCTAAAATAGTTTATTTTAATGGAGCAAGGTATAGTTGGTATTCCAGGGTCTCCTAGTTTCTTAGGTATTCTACCCTTAAATGTATAATTAGCAAGCATGGTGGAAATTCAGCTTCCGGTATCTTTCTTTTATTTGTACCAATTTCTTTCATATACTTAGCACAAGGAGACATTTTCAAAATATCAGTCAAACGTAAGCGCAGAAAGACAGGTCTAAGCATTTCAACAAAGTGCTCAAATTCTTCATCATCCTTTTTCTTGGATGATTTAGGAGGAAAGGGCATGGGTTTCTGAACCCATGGTTCTCTTTCTTTAGCATGTTTCCTAGCAATGAAGTATCTCTTATCATATCTTTTATTCTTAGGTTATGGGTTATCAAGATCAACAGCAGGTTCTATCTCCACATCATTATCATTGCTAGGTTGAGCATCAACATGAACAACATTATTTTCATTATTACTAGGTTCATGTTCATCACCAGATTGTGCCTCGGCATCAGAAATAGAAATATCATTAGGATTCTCAAATGTGTTTATAGTAGGTTCACTAGAAGCATGCAAAGTCCTATCACCTTTCTTTTTCTTCTTAGATGAACTAGGTGCATCCGTATTAATTCTTTGAGAATCTTGCTCAACTCTCTTAGGATGGCCTTTAGGATACAAAGGTTCCTGAGTCATTTTACCACCTCTAGTCATAACTCTAACAACATGATCGTTCATTTTATTACTCATCTCATTAAGCAAATCATTTTGTGCCTTGAGAACTTGTTCTACTTGAGTTTTTATCATGGAAGCATGTTTACTAACAATTTTGAGATCATTAACAGTTCTAAACATATAGTCACTCAAGTGTTCAAGCATATAAGCATTTCGTTTCAATTGTCTACTAACGTATGCATTGAAGTTTTCTTGTTTAACAATAAAGTTATCAAATTCATCCAAGCATTGACTACCAGATTTATTATAAGGAATATCACCTTCATCAAATCTATAGAGAGAATTTACCTCTACTACCTATGTCGGAGTATTAAGACCATGTATTTCTTCAATATGCGATAAATTCTTAACATCTTCGGCTTTAATACCTTTTTCTTTCATAGATTTCTTCGCCTCTTGCATATCTTCAGGACTGAGAAATAGAATACCTCTCTTCTTCGGATTTGGCTTAGGAGGTGGTTCGGGAAGAGTCCAGTCATTATCATTACTCAATATATTATTCAATAGTACTTCAGCTTGCTCAGTAGTTCGTTCCCTGAAAACACAACCAGCACAACTATACAGGTGGTCCCTAGAAGCATCGGTTAGTCCATTATAAAAGATATCAAGTATTTCATTTTTCTTGAGAGGATGATTAGGCAAAGCATTAAGTAATTGGAGAAGCCTCCCCCAAGCTTGTGGGAGACTCTCTTCTTCAATTTGCACAAAGTTAAATATTTCCTTTAAAGCAGCTTGTTTCTTATGAGCAGGAAAATATTTTTTAGAGAAGTAATAAATCATATCCTGGGGACTACGCACACAACCAGGAGCAAGACAATTAAACCATATCTTAGCATCACCCTTTAATTAGAAAGGAAACAACTTAAGCATACAGTAATACCAATTTTTTTTCCTCATGAGCAAGTAGGGTGGCTATATCATTCAATTTAGTAAGATGTGCCACAACAGTTTCAGATTCATAACCATGGAAAGGGTCAGATTCAAACAAAGTAATTAACTTAGGATCGACAGAGAATTCATAATCCTTATCAGTAACAAAGATAGGTGAAGTAGCAAACTTAGGATCATATTGCATTCTAGCATTCAAAGATTTGTCTTTCCACTTGCATAGTAATTTCTTAAGATCATCTCTATCCTTACAAGCAAGAAAGTCCCAAGCTACCTCTCCATCCATAACATAACCCTCAAGTATAACAGGCAATTCATATCTAGGAGTTTTAGGTCTAATGGGTGTTTCAAAGTGTTCAGTTTCAATAATTTCATCAGTTTCAGAAATATCATCAGTTTCAACATTCTCAATATCTTTAGCTCTAGCAAGTTGTTCATCAAGAAATTCACCTAGTGGCACAGTATTATCAAGCAAAGTAGTAGTATCATCATAAGCATCATGCATAGCAGAAGTGGCATCATCAATTACTTACGACATATTAGTATTACTAGCAGGTGGTGGTGTCGCAAGCTTACTCAAAATAGAAGGTGAATCAAATGCAGAGCTAGATGGCAGTTCCTTACCTCCCCTCGTCTTAGAGGGAAAAATCTTGGTTTTGGTATCTTTCAGATTCTTCATAATGATCAACAGATATAAATCCCAAGTGACTCGGCAAATAGAGCTATGCTCCCCGGTAACGGCGCCAGAAAAAGGTCTTGATAACCCACAAGTATAGGGGATCACAACAGTTTTTGAGGGTAGAGTATTCAACCCAAAGTTATTGATTCGACACAAGGGGAGCCAAAGAATATTCATGAGTATTAGCAGTTGAGTTGTCAATTCAACCACACCTGAAAGACTTAATATCTGCAGCAAAGTTTTTAGTAGCAAAGTAGTATGGAAGTAACGGTAATGGTGGTAACAGTAGCAGTAACAGTTTTCTAGTGATTGTAACAGCAGCACGGCAAAAGTAACTTAGCAAAGACCAATATGTGAAAAGCTCATAGGCATTGGATCAGTGATGGATAATTATGTCAGATGGCATTCATCATGCAACAGTTATAACCTAGGGCGACACAGAACTAGCTCCAATTCATCAATATAATGTAGGCATGTATTCCGTATATAGTCATACGTGCTTATGGAAAAGAACTTGCATGACATCTTTTGTCCTACCCTCCCATGGAAGTAGGGTCCATAAGGAAACTAAGGGATATTAAGGCCTCCTTTTAATAGAGAACCAGAACAAAGCATTAGCACTTAGTGAATACATGAACTCCTCAAACTACGGTAATTACCGGAAAGAATCCCAATTATTGTCACCTTGGGGTATGCATGTCATAACACGTAATAGGTGTCGACAACTTGCAAGATTGGATCAAGAACACACATATATTCTTGAAAACATAATAGGTTCAGATCTGAAATCATGGCACTCGGACCCTAGTGACAAGCATTAAGCATAGCAAAGTCATAGCAACATCAATCTCAGAACATAGTGGATACTAGGGATCAAACCCTAACAAAACTAACTCGATTACATGATAAATCTCATCCAACCCATCATTGTCTAGCAAGCCTACGATGGAATTACTCACTCACGGTGGTTTGCATCATGAAATTGGTGATCGAGAAAGGTTGGTGATGATAATGGCAACGAATCCCCCTCTCCGGAGCCCCGAACGGACTCCAGATCAGCCCTCCCGATGAAGAACAGGAGGCGGCGGCGGCTCCGTATCGTAAAACATGATGAATCCTTCTCTCTGATTTTTTCCTCCCCGAATAGGTACTTATAGAGTTGGAGTTAGGGTCGGAGGAGGTCCAGGGGGCCCACAAGCCTGGTAGGCGCGCCCTGGGGGGGCGCCCCTGGGCTTGTGGCCTCTTGGTGGCCCCCCTATGGTATCTTTTTGCGCCAGTATTTTTTATATATTCCACAAAAATTCTCCGTAAATTTTCAGGTCAATCCGAGAACTTTGATTTCTGCACAAAAACAACACCATGGCAATTCTGCTGAAAACATCGTCAGTCCGGGTTAGTGTCATTCAAATCTTGCAAATTAGAGTCCAAAACAAGGGCAAAAGAGTTTGGAAAAGTAGATACGATGGAGACGTATCAACACTTATAGCTCTAGTGCATCCGTTGCATGGCAATCCCTACTCCTTGCATTGATATCAATTGTATGGCCTCTCCATTGCCTAACGATCCACCGAGTCAATGCGAGACTTTCTCAGTTCTTGTCTTCCCTTATATATACCTCTACCATCATTCTCGTTGCCACCTGTAGTGCTAAGTCCATGACTCACGCTCATATATTGAGTGAAACTGAAAATGCTGAAGTGAGAAAAAGTATTATACAATTGCTTGGTTTGGCACTGGGGTGTTCATGATTTATACTTTGTGCCAGGAAGACCAAGTTATGCCATGATTACATAATTCAATGAGAGGGATAACATTCGTTAAGCATCGTATATTTTGAAGAGTAATGATTATTTTCTAGCATTTATGAATATTATCATGTTGATATCAAATAGATCATCGCTTCCCAATATTCATACCATGAAAGAATTACATGATAAGACATGTTAGGTAGCATTTAACATCAAAAATTCTGTTTTTATCATTTACCTACTTGTTGGGGATAAAACCCCATGGTATGACTCGCCCATATCATGGTCGGGTTATTCAGTGGTGGCTTAAAGAATATGCTCATCATGTGGGCCGCGATGACCAAGAGCTCAAGGCCTAGAGGGCGACTCATGAAGCAGGCCGGCTCATGGCCCAGCACCTGGGACACCAGATCGACAAGGAGAGAAAGGAAACTCCCTTCCTTGGGAGGTAAGATAAGTAAGAAGTAGACTAAGTCACGGGTTGTACTTCGATCCGGACTCTATTGTAAGCCCATGGCCTTGACCTGTATATAAAGGGGAGCCCCTGAGGTAGGAAAGATTAAGTCACAAGCTCTTGAGTACTAGGTTAGCCAAGTTCCACCCTTGTGATCGAGATCTCAAGCAATAATCAAACAAGCAGGAAGTAGGTTATTACCTCCGCCGTGAGGGGCCGAACCTGGGTAAACCCCTGTCTCTCGATTCTGATCAACCCCGTTCAGGCTACTACCTAGCTGCGATGGTCTCATGACTAAGTCCTTTCACGAGGACATCTGCCGTGACAAAACCACGACAGTTGGCGCCCACCGTGGGGCTATCGCTCAGTGGTGTTGAATTCTTTAAGGGAGCTCTCCCAGAGATCGAGGGATATGCGATCGGCCGCATGACCAAGAGTCGCCACGGCAAGCTCTACATCGATGATTCAGGCTGGGGCCCAGAGGCCGACTCAATCGAGTACGGATATCGGGTCCTCTTAGGCAAGATCCATGTCTTCATCAGCAAAATCGGCGAATTAGGGCCTGAGTCGGACATCTGCACCGACATCGTCGAGCCGGCTCAGCGCACGCATCCCGCTCGGGCTCAAGCCGGTCGGAACCACATCTTCGTTGATTTCACCCAGGGGGTCAATCTCGCGGACAACTCCGCATCTGGTGGGGACTCCGTCGTCTACTTAGACGGTGATTCATCAGTCAGGGATACTGAGTCGATCCTCCCATTGTACGACGGTAGGCTTGGGGGCTACTCCTATGATGAACTGACTCTAGTCGATCACGAGCCGCTCCATCGGACCACCATCTAGATGGCAGGCACTGTGCCGGCTCTCGACTCTACCGCAACAGGCGCCATGGGAGGAACCGATACTTCGCCAACAGATCCGAACGCAGCTGGCCCGGTCAAGCCACCGTCCCAGGTTCTTTCGGAGATAGTCGCCTTGTTGACAACACTCCTAGAGTCGCCTCTAACAGTGGAGAACCAGGCAGAGCACAATACGGAGGTAACTAAACTTTGCGAACAAATGGCTAAGGCTCAGGAAGATATCAACACGGAGAACACTCGCATGGTGGACCTACAAGCCTAGATTCACAATGAGGTGGAGCACCTGAAGACAGAGGCCTGGCGTATGGGCCTACGGCAGAGCACCTCGGATGTGGTTCATCGGAGAAGGCACGCGAGCCATCTGCCCCCCAATTATGAGCCCATGTGTCTGTTCAACACGCCCGCTCCAGGGGCTGGGACAAGCACCTCGGAGGCCCCGGTTATACCCTAGTTGGACCGGCTCGTGCCCCAGGATGGAGACGGGGGGCCACCACCGACTCAGCCTCGTCAGCCGGCTCAACAGCGCCAGCTTGAGCTGGCCCCGCGTGCACTGCCAGTCTAGACGACTCCAGATCATTTCCTGACACTGTCGGGTCACTTCTCCAACCCCGTGACAACTTATTGGCTGTAGCCACCAACCTGGCGGCACTTCCGATCACAGGGAATACCCCAGTTGAGATCAAGGCCCGGAACACCATCGAGATGTTGAAAACTGCGGTCGCCCGGCAGGCAAGCTGCTCCTACAGTCAGTAGTAGCTCCACTCCACCCTGCATCCAAGCCGTAGCAGGAGCCGCCATGATGAGTCGCCAGCAGTCTATAGCAGCGCTCATCGGCGACATGAGCAGCCGCATGACCCGCCTCAGCATGGAGCCTTAGACGCCCAGGAGATCGTCGACACGGCCCGGGCGCGGAGAGAAGCGGAAGCAGCCAACACGATGGCCCTGCCATCACCTACTACAACCCCTTTGGCTTTGCAAGATGTCAGATCAAGCACCAGAACCATTGGGATTCCCTGCCTGGCGCCGGTTCTGCGCAACGAGCGCATGCTTAAGGATTTCAAGGGTCCCCGGAAGGTTCCCAATTACACGGCTGATCTTGTGTCGGTTGCGTGGATTGAGAGCTATGAGATTGCCATGGACATGCTGGATGTCAGCGACGCGGTTTGCGCAAAGTATTTGACCATGATGTTGGAAGGGCCGGCTCGTACTTGGCTGGAGAACCTGCCCCCCAACTCCATCAACACTTGGGTTGAGTTGAAGGAACATTTCATCAAGAACTTTCAAGAAACTTGCAAACGCCCAATGACGATTTTCGACTTACAACATTGTGTCCAGCGTGAGGGAGAGTCGGCTCATCAGTGGTCGCGCCGGGTCGAGGACATCATCCACTCCTCTGACAGCATAACAGCTGGTCAGGCTGTTTTGATCCTGGAAAAGAATTGTCATTTTGATCCCCTTGTTCAGAAACTTGGGCGGCTCAAGTGAAAGGTGCAGGACATGGGCGAGCTCATGGACGTCCTTACTAGATATGCTGAGCCGGACACCATGAAAGAGCCTAGTCCGGATGATGATCAGACCGACAAGGGTAAGAAAAACAATGGAGGTAAGGGGCAGCAGCAGAGTAACGCTGGGTACAATGGCAACCATGGCAATCAAGGCAATGGTGGAAAGCGCAAGCACCCGGAGGGCGGCTTAGATTTCGTTGTTAATACCAACACTGGTTTCAAAGGCTAGAGACGGAACAACTACGGGAGATCCTTCAGTGGAAATAAAGCTCGTAATTTCGAGGAAGCCCTCAAAGGCCTTTGTCCCATGCACAGCCTCCCTGATAAGCTGGTACATCATTCCTGGGAGAATTGCTACATCATGCAGGCTTTTTGCAATTAGACGTACCAGAATCATCAAGGTGGCGGCGGCGGAAACCCGGGGCAGCCTGGAGCATGCGGCTCAGGATTTGGCTTCCCGGGGGCCTGCTCATCTGGTAGTTTTCAGAACCCCGGTTATCAGGGACAGAGCGGCTCAGGATCTGGCTATCAACGCTCTGGTAACAATGGTGGGCAAGGAGTTCAGCAACAAGGCAACCAGTTCGGTTTTCAGAGCAATCCCAAGCAGTTGAATAGTGGGCAGTACCACATCTTTATGACTAGTACTTGCAAGCGGGATCACAAGCTTCAGAAACGTGCCATTAATATGGTTGAGCCGGTTGTTCCTGAATATTTGAATTGGTCAGAGCAGCCCATCACATGGAGTAAGGCGGATCATCCCCCCCCCCCCCCCCGATTGAGAATCCGGGTTGTTTAGCCTTGGTGGTGGCGCCTCAAGTTGATGGCTATAAGCTCACCAAGGTGCTTATGGATGGAGGAAGCAGCATCAACATCCTCTACTACGATACCTTCAGGCGCATGAACCTATTGGAGAAGCAACTCCTGCCCTCCTCAACCATCTTTCATGGGATCGTTCCTGGTAAATCTGCTTATTCTATTGGGCGGATTAAGCTGGAAGTTGCATTTGGTGATGCGTATAACTACAGATCAGAGTTCTTGACGTTTTAGGTGGTCAAAATTAAGTGTCCATATCATGCTCTGTTCGGATGGCTGGCTTATGCCCGCGTCATGGCCCGACCTTTTATGTCTATCTCAAGCTCAAAATGCCTAGACCAGAAGGCACTATCACAGTTGATGGTGACAGGAAAATCGCTCATGAGTGTGAGGAAGGGGATGCGGCTTATGCTGAGTCGGCCTGTGCAGCAGAGGAGCTCAAGTTTACACATCCAATGTTGACCCGACCGATATGACGCCCTTGAAGAAACCCACCATAGAGTCTGATCCCCTGGTCAAATTTAAGTCGACCGAAGACCCGAAACATGTTGATTTCGTCCCTGGCGAGTCATCCCAGCAGTTCACCATAGATCCCAAATAGGAAAGCACGCACATCGAGTTCATCCGTGAGGATCAGGACATTTTTGCATGCAAACCTTCTGACATGCCAGGTGTACCAAGAGAACTCGTTGAGTACCACCTCAATGTGGATCCTAAGATGAACCCTATCAGGCAATACCTCCATCATTTTAACGAGGAGAGATGCAAGGCTATTGGGGAAGAAGTGGCCCGGCTCCTAGCTGCCGGGTTCATCGTTGAAGTTTTTCACCCTAAGTGGTTGGCAACTCCAGTGCTTGTTCTCAAGAAAAATAGCACTTGGCGCATGTGTGTTGATTACATAGATCTTAACAAGGCTTGTCCCAAAGACCCGTTTGCCCTCCCCCGCATTGATCAGATCATCAATTCTACTGCTGGCTATGAGTGCTTGTTTCCTGGATGCTTACTCCAGCTATCACCAGATTAAGATGGCCGTTGAGGATCGGGAGAAGACAGCCTTTATCACACCCTTTGGGGCTTTCTGCTACGTCTCTATGCCTTTTGGGCTTAAGAGCGCGGGGGCTACTTATCAGTGCTGTGTTCAAAATTGCTTCCACCAGCAGATCGGGTGCAATGTTCATGCTTATGTTGATGATATTGTGGTCAAGTCCAAGAAGAAAGAAACCCTTTTGGATGATCTCAAGGAAACTTTTAACAACCTTCGAGTTCATCAGATGAAGCTCAACCTGGCCAAGTGTGTTTTTGGTGTTCCCGGTGGCAAGTTGCTAGGTTTTCTGGTGTCGGAACGGGGTATTGAAGCTAACCCGAACAAGATTAAGGCAGTACCTTCGCTCGCCAAGCCAGCCAACATCAATAACGTCCAGCACATGGCGGGTCAAATTGCAGCTTTGAGCCGGTTTATAAGCCGCCTTGGTCAGAAGGCGATTCCTTTATATCAGATGCTGAAAAAGACTGACAACTTTGTCTGGAGTGACGCTGCAGATAAAGCTTTCAAAGCCCTCAAGAAGCAGTTGGCTGAGCTGCCCGTCCTGGCTGCTCCTATTAATAAAGAGCCTATGCTCATGTATATTGCCGCTAATAACAAAGCGGTGAGTGTTGCAGTTTTCGTGGAGCGCAAAGAGGCAGGGAAAGAATATCTAGTCCAGAGGCCAGTCTATTATGTCAGTGAAGTTCTGACCAAGACCAAGCAGCGATATCCGCATTGGCAGAAGCTAGTATTTTGCGTGTTCATGCCTAGTCACAAGCTCAAACATTACTTTTAGGAGCATCCCATCACTGTGGTCAGCTCAACCCCTTTGGGAGACATCATCCAGAACAGGGAAGCCACAGGTCGAGTTGCTAAGTGGGCGATTGAGCTTGGTCCACATCATCTTAAATATATGCCTCGAACGGCTATCAAGTCTCAAGCACTGGTGGATTTCATCAATGACTGGACTGAACTTCAAATTCCTGAGGAAAAACCGTACAACACGTATTAGACGATCCACTTTGATGGTTCCAGGCAACTGGAGGGCTCAGGGGCTGGAGTTATTATATCTTTCCCATGAGGTGATAAGTTTTGTTATGTTTTGAGGCTCATTTTCCCTGTACTAACAATGCAACTGAGTATGAGGCTCTCCTTCATGGGCTTCGCATGGCTAAGGAGATGAATTTAAGCCGGGTCAGATGTTTAGGTGACTCGGATTTGGTCGCTCAACAAGTATCTCGCACTTGGGATTCCAAAGACCCCCTGATGGCGGCTTATCGGCAAGCAGTGACCAATATTGCGGGACACTTTAAAGGTTATCAAGTTGATCATATTGACCGGTGACTCAACGAGGTGGCTGATGCATTGTCATGACTTGGCTCTCAGCGTAAGCCGGTCCCTCCCAATGTATTCCTTGATGTCCTCCATAATCCTTCCGTCAAGCTGCCTTCCGAGGAAGATCTCGCTATACCTGACCCGGAAGCACAATTAGTGGCTGCTCTTCATGCCATACCAGATTGGACAGTCCCTTATTTGGCTTATCTCACTCGAGGTGAGCTCCGTGAAGATGAGCTCATTGCTTGACAAATCGTCAGGCGCTCTAAGTCTATGACTATTGTCAATGGCGAGTTGCATAGAAGAAGCATCACAGGTGTTTTTCAACGTTGTGTTACCCCTAACGAAGGACGAGAAATCCTCAATGAGATTCACTCTGGTGATTGTGGTCATCACGCCGGCTCAAGGTCCCTTGTGGCAAAGGCTTTTCGGCATGGTTTTTACTGGCTTACAGCTCATGCAGTTGTTGAGGATATTGTGTGCAAGTGTGATGGATGCCAGAAGTTTGCACGTCAGGCTCATGTGTCTGCTCAAGAGCTTTAGATGATTCCCATCACTTGGCCTTTTGCAGTCTGGGGGCTGGATATGGTTGGTCCGTTTAAACGGTCCAAGGACAAGAAAACCCACCTTTTGGTTGTTGTTGATAAATTCACCAAGTGGTTGAAGCAGAGCCTGTCAACAACTGTGATGCAGCAATGGCGGTCAAGTTCCTGAAAAATCTGTTTTTTCATTTCGGTTATCCGCACAGCATCATCACTGGCAATGGCACTAATCTGTCCAAGGGAGCAATGAAGCAGTTCTGTCAACGTGAACACATCCGGCTTGACATGGCCTCAGTGGCGCACCCTCAGTCCAATGGCCAAGCAGAACATGCTAACCAGGAGATTTTACGAGGTATCAAGCCAAGACTCATTGTCCCCCTTGAGCGTACTCCGGGTTGTTGGGTTGAGAAGCTCCCTTCTGTCCTTTGGAGTATACGGACTACCCCCAACAGATCAATAGGCTATACGCCTTTCTTCATGGTTTATGGTGCAGAAGTTGTGTTACCTAGCGATATCCGTCATGATTCCCCCAGGGTTACAAATTATGTCGAAGCAGATAATGAGCAAGCACGTCAGGACTCTTTGGATGCCTTGGAAGAAGAACGTGACTTTGCTGCAGCACGATCAACGATCTATCAGCAAGACTTATGTCGCTATCATAGTTGTCGAGTTCGTAGCTGTACTGTTTAGGAGGGCGACTTAGTGCTCCGGCTGATACAAGAACAAGCCGGTATGCATAAGCTTTCGCCTCCATGGGAAGGGTGTTTTCTTATCAGCAAGAATCTCCATAATGGGTCATATTACCTCATTGACATACATGAACATGATAAGTCGCGTACTTCTGAGCAAGAAACCAATAGGCCTTGGAATATTGCTCATCTTCGGCCTTATTACACTTAGAAGCACTGGCTCCAATTTCTTGTACATACCTTTGTATATCTCTTGTATGATCAATATAATAAAGTCGGCATCCCCGAAACTCGGGGCCTCTGTCGTTTCGTCTCAAATATTGTGTATGAGTCTTCACTACTTCAGGATGCTGCTAACGCGACACTACAATTAGAGACCCTTCGACGAAACTGTGTGCGATGCATTAATCACAAACGATGATGTTAAAAACCATCAAAAAAGATGCAAAAATTTTGCGACGGTGGATACATCAAACACGGTTCAGATTTTAGATGCGTGTGCGATGCGGGGCATACGGTTGATCCATACGAACTGTTTGCGATGAGACAGAACAACAGAAACGGGCAGCCAGATCAAGGTGTGTGCGATATACAACATATAGTTCACCCTGATAAACTGTTTGTGATGAGGCGGAACAATAGAAACAGGCAACCAGATGAAGGTGTGTGCGATATATGGCATACAGTTCACTCGGATGAACTGTTTGTGATTAGGCAACACAAAAGAAACGGTCAGCCCGATGAATGTGTGTGCGATATACGGTATACAGTTCACTCGGATGAACTATTTGCATTGAGCCAAGAGAACAGAAATGGTTCAACTTAACAAGATGTGTGTGATACGCGGCAAACAAGTCTGTAATCGGAAATGTGTGGGAAGACCGATAACAACACAGACGATTCTTGTTAACAAGCCATGTGTGTTGTGAGCAAACGATTGCTGGTATACAATTGTGAGTGATTGATGAAATAATCACCGACGGGTTCCATTGTTTAGTCCGTGTGTGATGTGATTTGCTCTGTCTGCACAACATCTACGCTCTGTCTACAGAGCATCAACATATATACTTAAAAAACAGCATTGCATAACCAAATTAAGCATACAGTTACACAAGTGACTATATACATAACATTTCTACACACCAAAGTAAGCAATTACATGCATACTAAACTAGGAGAAACGAGGATCTAATCATCTACTTCTTGTTGTGATGACGCTTGCCATTGCTCTGCTTCTGGCTAGATCCCTGGCCGTTTTGGGGAAGGAGGCACTTCGTCATGTCAACGATCTGCCTGTACATCTCGTAGCTCATGTACGCCTCCTTGGCCACGTACACGACGTGAGCTTTGTCGAGTTTCTCCATCCAGGCCGAGTGCCAGGCATGCTTGTCCTTGTTGCAGGAATCCTTCATGTCTCTGTAGTAGGGGTCAATGATGGCCTCGGCGAGGTGAACCGGTGAGTCCTCATGCTCCTTGCTGTCCCAGATCTTGTATTGGCCCTGGATGTCGACAAGATTCTGGCAGGCGATGCCCGAATTCTTGAGCACCTTTACATCGTTGGTGATGTCCACCGTAGCGAACATGTAGTGGGGGCTGTCGACAAACCTGGCGAAACACTCGCAAGGCCTTGTGGCCAGGCAGTAGTGGTAGACGAGGATGTGATTGCGCACACACATCTGGGCGATGGCGACCTTGGGACGAGACCCGGCACGAGCGCGGGTGTACTCGAGGTCTAACCCAACCACCTTGTACTTCTCCTCAGCAAGCAACAACTCCATGATGTGGATGGAGTGCTCCACCCAGATCGGGTTGTTGGTGTACACCAACGAGAGCTCCATGAACCTTCTGTGGGTGTCCACCACGGCATGCATGGTGAACTGCTGCTCGTCGTCATCAGCCGCTCCGAGCGCCATGGGAGCAGCACAGGATACTCGGCCCTCTAAGAATTTGTCGTGGTGGGTGTGCTTCTTAGAATACTAGGGCGCGATCGAAAGGTTGAAGAGGCACAAGGGTTAAATGGCCGCTGTAATAAATGGGGGTCGGCCGGCCTGTAATCGTCACATCTTGTCACCGCGTTCATAGCGGCGGATTCCAGTGCACGCTTGAGCACATGATGTCTACTACGCAACTTTATTCTTGTAGACTCGTGTTGGGCCTCCAAGCGTAGAGTTTTGTAGGACAGTAGCAATTTCCCTCAAGTGGATGACCTAAGATTTATCAATCCATGGGAGGGGTAGGATGAAGATGGTCTCTCTCAAACAACCCTGCAACCAAAATACAAGAGTCTCTTGTGTCCCCAACACACCAAATACAACGGTAATTTGTATAGGTGCACTAGTTCGGCGAAGAGATGGTAATAAAAGCGTAGTAATGATGGTAGATATTTATTTTTGTAATAAGAACAATAAAAAACAGCAAGGTAGCTAATAACAAAAGTGAGCACAAACGGTATTGCAATGCTTGAAAATGAGGCCTAGGGTCCGTACTTTCGCTAGTGCAATCTCTCAACAATGCTAATCTAATTGGATCATATAACCATCCCTCAAAGTGCGATGAAGAATCACTCCAAAGTTCTTATCTAGAGGAGAACATAAGAAGAAATTGTTTGTAGCTATTCTTTCCGATCGATCTATCCAAGAGTTCGTACTAAAATAACACCAAGTTATTCTTTCCGATCGATCTATCAAGAGTTCGTACTAAAATAACACCAAGTTATTCTTTCCGATCGATCTATCAAGAGTTCGTACTAAAATAACACCAAAGCAAATTCAAATTCATAATACTCAATCCAACACAAAGAACCTCAAATAGTGCCCCAAGATTTCTACTGGAGAAACAAAAGACGCGGACGTGCATCAACCCCTATGCATAGATTACACCAATGTCATCTCGGGAATCCGCGAGTTGAGTGCCAAAACACATATCAAGTGAATCAATATGATACCCCAATGTCCCCATAGGTATTCATAGCAAGACATACATCAAGTGCTCTCAAATCCATAAAAGTATTCAATCCGATAAAACGAAATCTCAAAGGGAAAGCTCAATTCACAACAAGATAGAGAGGGGAAAACACCATATGATCCAACTATATTAATAAAGCCCATGATACATCAAGATCGTGACATCTCAAGAACACGAGAGAGAGAGAGAGAGAGAGAGAGAGAGATTAAACACGTAGCTACTGGTACAAACCCTCAGCCCCGAGGGTGGACTACTCCCTCCTCATCATGGTGGCCGCCGGGATGATGAAGATGGCCACCGGTGATGATTACCCCCTCCGGCAAGGTGCCGGAACGGGGTCTAGATTGGTTTTTCGTGTCTACAGAGGCTTGCAGCGGCGGAACTTCTGATCTAGGGTTACCCCTGATGGTTTCTCTATTTATAGGAATTTTTGGCGTTGGTTTCATGCTAAGATGGGCCTCGAGGTGAGCACAACCCACCGGGGCACGGGCAAGGGCCCAGGCATGCCCCGGTGTCTTGTGCCCTACTCCTTCACCTTATGGTCCTTCCACGAAGCTTCGGGGGTCTCTTTTGTTCCAAAAAAAATTATCAAAAAGTTTCAGCTCATTTGGAGAACTTTCATTTCTGCACAAAAAACAACACCACAGTAGTTCTGCTGAAAACTGCGTCAGTCTGGGTTAGTTCCATGCAAATCATACCAAAACCATATAAAATTATTGTAAACATGGCATGAATACTTCATAAATTATAGATACGTTGGAGACGTATCAGCATCCCCAAGCTTAATTCCTACTCGTCCTCGAGTAGGTAAATGATAAAAGAAATAATTTATGAAGTGTGAATGCTAGCAAAGTGCATAAGTTTGATCAATGATAATTTCAATCACTTTTTGTAGCATCATAACAACAACTCTTTCTCATAAAACTTATCATGATAAAGTAGCAATTGAAAACGGATTTTTTGTTGTGGAAAGCTACCTATCATATTCATCATATACTCTTTCTTTTGTAGCATGGACATTTGGACTTGAATGATTCAAAGCAATAGTCTATAATTTGACATGAAGACATCAATACTCAAGCATATCAATAAGCAACCATGTCTTTCAAAATATCAACACTAAAGAAAGTTATCCCTAGCCCATCATGCTCAATCATTGATCCATTCACAAAACACACTCGCATATTAGCTACGTCCAATGCTCAAGTACGATCATAGTGCCCCTTAGTTGGTGCTTTATAAGAGAAGATGGAGGCTCAAATAAAAATAAAAATTGCATAAAGTAAATAGAAAGGCCCTTCGCAGAGGGAAGTAGGGATTGGTAGAGGTGCCAGAGCTCAAAGCTTAAATTGAGAGATAAAAACATTTTGAGGGGCATACTTTTCCCGTCAACGAAAACGACCGAGTAATTCCCAACACTTTCCATGCTAGATATATCATAGGTGGTTCCCAAACAGAAAATAAAGTTTATTCCTTTTTCCACTATTCTTTCACAATCCATGGCTAGCCGTATCCACGGGTGCCCTCCATACCAACACTTTCCAAGGAATTTATTATTTGACAACATAAAGTAAATTTCTTTTTCATTTCGGGATTGGGCATCCCTAATACCTTTGTGGTACTCTCGTGCAATGACAAGTGAATAAACACTCATCTTGAGAATAACACATCTAGCATGGAAAATATTGGCCACCCCCTGCCGCTTCATGAGCGGTACGAGCACACAAAGAGGAAATTTATTTTGAAAATTAGAGATGGCACATACAAATTTGCTTAGAACAGCACGGGAATACCGCATATAGGTAGGTATGGTGGACTCATGTGGCAAAACTGGGTTTAGTGATTTTGGATGCACAAGTAGTATTCCCACTTAGTACAAATGGAGGCTAGCAAATAGATTGAGAAGCAACCAACTAAGAAACGAAAATTCACATAAACGAGCATTGAGCATAACTAACACCGAATATGCACCACAAGTAGGATGTAATTTCATTGCATAACTATTGACTTTTGTGCTTGCATAGGGAATCACAAACCTTAACACCAATATTCTTACTAAAGCATAATTACTCACCTACATGACTCACATATTATTATCTCCATATAGCAAAACTATTGCAAGGAATCAAACTTATCATATCCAATGATCTACATGAGAGTTTTTATTATATCCTTCTTGGATATTCATTATATTAGGACCAATTTCAAAGCTTGTGCAAATTTTCATCACTATTATCAACTCTCGAAATAATATAAGTGAAGCATGAGAGTATTCGACAAACTACTGCAAAAAGATATAAGTTAAGATCAAATGAGTAGTTAAGTAAATAGGTAGCTATTTGAGGACTCTCTCTTATTTAAAAACTTTCAGATCTAAGTATTTTATTAAAACAACAAGAAAAACAAAATAAAATGACATTCTAAGAAAAGCACACATCATGTGAAGAAGCAAAATCTTAGGCTCAACCGATACTAACCGATAATTATTGATGATGAAAGGTGGGATGCCTACCGGGGCATCCCCAAGATTAGATGCTTGAGACTTCTTGGAATATTAACTTGGGATGCCTTGGGCATCCCCAAGCTTGAGCTCTTGTGTCATCTTCATTTTTCTCATAATACGGTTTCCCTAATTCTTAAAAACTTCATCCACACAAAACACAACAAGAACTCGTAAGATACGTTAGCATAAATCAATGCAACACCTTATCATTCTCTACTGTAGCAAATCACTAAAATTATTATTTAACATTGCATACTAAATGCCTCTGCATATTTAATACTCCTATCCTCAAATAGAATCATTAAATAAACAAACATATGCAAACAATGCAAACATAACAGCAATCTGTCTAAACAGGACAGTCTGTAAAGAGTGCAATATTCATCATACTTCCCAAACTCCAAAAATTCTAAAAACTTACCACACTGTAGAAAATTTATTATAGCTTACTATGCAAAAAATTTCAACCTTTTATCACATTCTTACTTTTGTAGAGAATTTTTGCAACAGTGATAAACTTTCTGTTTTGAAACAGCAACTCATATACTTGCAAAATAAGCATGGAAAAGGCTATACTTGACATTTTTATTGAAGTAAAAGATGCAAAACATTATTATAGATAACATCAAGCAAATAATAATAAAATAAAATGATGCTCCAAGCAAAACACATATCATGTGATGAATGAAAACATAGCTCCAAGTGAGGTTACCGATAATGTTGAAGACGAAAGAGGGGATGCCTTCCGGGGCATCCCCAAGCTTAGTTGCTTGGATCTTCCTTGAATATTACCTTGGGGGTGCCTTGTGCATCCCCAAGCTTAGGGTCTTGTCACTCCTTATTCTCCTCATATCGATATCTCACCCAAAACTTGAAAACTTCAATCACACAAAACTTAACGGAACTTCGTGAGATGGGTTAGTATGATAAGGACAAATCATTCACTTTGGTACTATCAAAGACAAGATTCATAATTGTTCTCACACAATGCCTACTGTACTCTAAAATTTCCACAATTTGTATTAAGCAATATAAGCCATAGAAACCATAAAACAAGCAAACTATGCATTGAAAACAGAATCTGTCAAAAACAGAACAGTATGTAAAGATCTGAATTAAGGTCATACTTCTGTAACTCCAAAAATTCTGAAAAATTAGGACAACGTAGAAAATTTGTATAGTCGTCAACTTTAAAAAACTCAGAATTTTTCCACGTTCCAGTAAAAGGCAGGAATTTCTACACTGGACGCAAAATTTTCTGTTTTTGCACAGAATCAAGTCAACTATCATCCACACTATCCCAAAGGCTTTACTTGGCACTTTATTGAAACAAAAGCTATAAAACAAGATCACTACAGTACCCTAACCATGTTAACACACAAAAACAGTAGGTAAAAGTATTGGGTTGTCTCCCAACAAGCGCTTTTCTTTAATGCCTTTTAGCTAGGCATGATGATTTCAGTGATGTTCACATAAAAGATAAGAATTGAAACACAAAGAGAGCATCATGAAGCACATGACTAACATATTTAAGTCTAACCCACTTCCTATGCATCGGGATTTTGTGAGCAAACAACTTATGGGAACAAGAATCAACTAGCATAGGAATGCAAAACAAGTGCAACTTCAAAACTTTCAACATAAAGAGAGGAAACTTGGTATTATTGCAATATGTAAAAGCATATGTTCCCCTCTCATAATAATTTTCATTATCATCATGAATGAATTTAACAATATAACTATCACATAAATCATTATTTTCATGATCCACAAGCATAGAAATTTTCTTACTCTCCACATAAGCAAATTTATTCTCATGAATAGTGGTGGGAGCAAACTCAAAAAAATAATTATCATGTGATTGGAAATTAAAATCATGATGACAAGTTTCATGGTTATCATTATTCTTTATATCATACATGTCATCACCATAATTATCATAGATAGGAGGCATGCTTTCATCATAATAAATTTTCTCATCAAAACTTGGGGGACTAAGAATATCATCTTCATCAAATATAGCATCCCCAAGCTTATGTCTGTGCATATCATTAGCATCATGGATATTCAAAGAGTTCATACCAACAATATTGCAATCATGCTCATCATTCAAATATTTTTTGTCAAACATTTTATAGAACTCTTCCTCTATCAATTGAGCACAATTTTCCTTTCCATCATTTTCACGAAAGACATTATAAAGATGAACAATATGATGCAACCTCAATTCCATTTTTTTGTAGTTTTCTTTTATGAACCAAACTAGTGATAAAACAAGACTAAAAGATTCAATTGCAAGATCTAAAGATATACCTTCAAGCACTCACCTCCCCGGCAACAGCGCCAGAAAAGAGCTTGATGTCTACTACGCAACTTTATTTTTGTAGACTCGTGTTGGGCCTCCAAGCGCAGAGTTTTGTAGGACAGTAGCAATTTTCCCTCAAGTGGATGACCTAAGGTTTATCAATCCGTGGGAGGTGTAGGATGAAGATGGTCTCTCTCAAACAACCCTACAACCAAATAACAAAGAGTCTCTTGTGTCCCCAACACACCAAATACAATGGTAATTTGTATAGGTGCACTAGTTCGGCGAAGAGATGGTAATAAAAGCGTAGTGATGATAGTAGATATTTATTTTTGTAATAAGAACAATAAAAAACAGCAAGGTAGCTAATAACAAAAGTGAGCACAAACAGTATAGCAATGCTTGAAAATGAGGCCTAGGGTCCGTACTTTCACTAGTGCAATCTCTCAACAATGCTAATCTAATTGGATCATATAACCATCCCTCAAAGTGCGATGAAGAATCACTCCAAAAATCTTATCTAGCGGAGAACATAAGAAGAAATTGTTTGTAGCTATTCTTTCCGATCGATCTATCCAAGAGTTCGTACTAAAATAACACCAAGTTATTCTTTCCGATTGATCTATCAAGAGTTCGTACTAAAATAACACCAAGTTATTCTTTCCGATCGATCTATCAAGAGTTCGTACTAAAATAACACCAAAGCAAATTCAAATTCATAATACTCAATCCAACACAAAGAACCTCAAAGAGTGCCCCAAGATTTCTACCGGAGAAAGAAAAGACGAGAACGTGCATCAACCCCTATGCATAGATTACCCCAATGTAACCTCGGGAATCCGCGAGTTGAGTGCCAAAACACATATCAAGTGAATCAATATGATACCCCATTGTCCCCACAGGTATTCATAGCAAGACATACATCAAGTGCTCTCAAATCCATAAAAGTATTCAATCCGATAAAATGAAAACTCAAAGGGAAAACTCAATTCACAACAAGATAGAGAGGGGAAAACACCATATGATCCAACTATATTAACAAAGCCCGTGATACATCAAGATCGTGACATCTCAAGAACACGAGAGAGAGAGAGAGAGAGATTAAACACATAGCTACTAGTACAAACTCTCAGCCCCGAGGGTGGACTACTCCCTCCTCATCATGGTGGCCGCCGGGATGATGAAGATGGCCACCGGTGATGATTTCCCCCTCCGGCAAGGTGCCGAAACGGGGTCTAGATTGGTTTTTCGTGTCTATGGAGGCTTGCGGCGGTGGAACTTCTGATCTAGGGTTACCCCTAATGGTTTCTCTATTTATTGGAATTTTTTGTGTTGGTTTCATGCTAAGATGGGCCTCAAGGTGAGCACAACCCACCGGGGCATGGGCAAGGGCCCAGGCGCACCCCGGTGTCTTGTGCCCTACTCCTTCACCTTCTGGTCCTTCCACGAAGCTTCGGGGGTCTCTTTTGTTACAAAAAAAATCATCAAAAAGTTCAGCTCATTTGGAGAACTTTCATTTCTGCACAAAAAACAACACCATGGTAGTTCTGCTGAAAACAACATCAGTCCGGGTTAGTTCCATGCAAATCATACCAAAACCATATAAAATTATTGTAAGCATGGCATGAATACTTCATAAATTATAGATACGTTGGAGACGTATCAGCACCCCGCACGCATATCGTTTGACCACGCGTTGGCTCAAAGAGGCACCAAATGTATCGTTGGTGAGCCTGTTCCCGCGCAATCGCGCAGTTTACCGCGCAAGCTTCCCGCCCGGCTAGTTTGGCCACGCGTCGGCTAGAAGAGGGGAAAATCGTGGGCGTTTATTGGCAAAAAGCTTTGTAAAAATGCAGTGTGTGGAATGACTTCGATCATAAGTTTACCCATGGGTGATGAGGTCAAAGTTACACAGAAGGGTGATGATGGACACTTGAGTGCGATAATTAATTCTGCGCTCTACAGGGCACACGGTTGAAGAAACCAACTGTGTGCAATAATGTCGAAGATGCAGTCGAGTTAGCTATACAGATCGTGTGCTTTGAGATCAACAAGGGAAACATATTCGAGAATGGTTAATAAAATCTAAGTCCATTGCATATTAAGGTCAAAATAGTACTACCAATATACGAGTCTCATACGATGCCATTTCAACGATTGTACCACAAAAGCCCCAAATATTACAAAGTTCAAACTCCAGAGTTATATGGCTCAAATTCAAAAATTACAAAGTTCAAACTGATATTAGAAATGAAATTCGGCTCATTCAGCTGCAAACGCCCATGCTGATCAGATGAACATGGATATAAGAGAGGTTCAAACTAATATTACCAATAGTAAGGCTGGTTTCGAAACCTCATCATTTCTGCAAAGGGATCTGCCAGTAACAAATCATGTATGGGGTTGACACAATGACTTCCGATTACTCTGTCAGCTGAAGTTCCAAAATGAAATTCAGCTTTTTCGGAGCCTTTTCCATTCTGCCGCATCCGTCGACGCTGATCAACAAACCATTCATTTTTGTGAAATAAATGTAGGGCAAAGCTCATTACCTTCAGCACCCTTGCTCTTACAACAAAGAACCTGGCGAATATAATCTCCGGTAAGGTCCCTCGGTATGAGTTCAAAGTAATTTCTGAGAGATGCAGATCTAGGCATTCGATGTTATTGTTATATTGTATCACATTATCCACCATCGGGCCTAATCTTATCAGCAAAAGAAGAAAATGTGTTAGTGCCTACATGCAGTTCTCAACACTACTACAGGCCTATTTGGTTTCCAGGATTTGTAAAATGCACTAACGTGCCATCTTCGATCCGACATGATTAACATGGCCATTTGATTACAATCTAAAAAAATGTAGCCTTCTTCACAAGAGGTTGGAGTGGATGAAAAGTTCCCTAAGAAAACTAGTACTGATGAATCCAAAGGAGAAATGCTTATGGATTGTAACCATATGGATCAAGCAACCAATATGGGGGGAAAACATGTATGTACTGAAATCCTCCAAAATTCCTTCAAAAATCGTAGTACATTTTCATTGTAAACTTGGGAAAAGGTGTCAAAAATTGAACTCCCTTATGGTTAATATTTATCAGGAAAGGAACATCACCTCGATATATAGCTTCTCCAGGCACGAAAAGCATCTCAGGAAACTGACAACTTGGTCCAGGTTGGGGCCGATAGATTCTAGTGCCAAGACCTTCACTGTGCGCAGATTCAGGGTCAAGCTTGTCGGAATCATTTTCTGGATGACAGACAAACATACATCTTCAAAATTAGAAATAATCTTAATTTCAAGAAGGAAAGGTAGAAGGCGACTGTTGTACCTGAACGGGTGTGGATCGAATAACAAGTTCAAAGTATTTGTCAGACGAGTAGCCCACCACTGTCAATTTCAGCGCAGAAATGACATTGATTCTTGTTGGACCTTCTTGATCAACTACAAGTAATCTCTCAAGTGAAGGTGTGTCCTCAATGACCATGTGGTACACCTTTTGTGATCTCTTTTTGGAGCACCAACAACACACATAAATAGTTCAGAGAGTCATGGAGGTGATGTGGAAGCTACTCAACCCATTGATCGCCTGAAGATGAAGGTACTCGAGTGTAGTACACCCGAGGAGCAGGCGCTCCATGTCATCCTTTGGGAGGCAGACGGCGATGAGCTTGAGGTGCTTCAGTCATGATAGAATAAGAGCGGGCGCGTCATTAAGGGGGGTGAATGGTAGTTCATGAACTTGGTGACGCGCAGCGTGGGCACGAGGCGGAGCACGGACGTTGGCAGCGAGCGCATATGCCCATCATTAAAAGTGAGCTCCTCGAGTTGATCTAGGGCGGGGGATCGGAACGACTCGTCAAGCTTGGCTCGGCCCTTGCCGTTGGAACGGAACTTGCCCATGCTAAGGCCTCTGGTTGGGCCATGGTGACTGCTGAGGATCTGGGAGAACGCATCCAAGCTTTTGGGATAGCCATGGCAGAGCTCGTGTGCGTCGATGTGGTACAGAGGGGTGGAGTGCCATAGGGGGCGCCACCGTCGGGAAAGGATGGTTGTCCGTGCCCCTTATTTGATTGGGAGGAGGGAGATGATGACTATTAACATTTCATTGGGGAGGCTGCTGATGAAGTCTACGCGTGCTAGAGTCGCGTGCGGTTCTAATAGCCCCAGTTCCAGGTCCTAATACGCCTGTTATGCATTCCCACATAAAGCTCCCTAAGGATTTTTCCTCTTGTACCACCTCTGGCCATCTTCATCCTCGCTGTCGACATCGTCAGACAGCACCTATACATATAGTAAAAAAATGTGGCGTCAAATTTGGAATACAAACTAATCTCTAGCGAACATTTGGCAGTTGCCAAAATTTGGCATCAAATCAATGTTTACATGCCGTAAAGTAGGATTAGGAATTTATGGCTATTTTTTTAGACATATCCAGATATTATGGTTCAATTTTTAAGCACAATCATCTATGTACAGACCAATCTTGAAAAAAATAATGGCACAAACATATATGTAGGTCATTCAAAATCAATTGTCAAGACCTGGCTAGGAATTATTAGCACAAACACTAACCCTAGTCGGATTATTAGCAGAAATCATTTGCACAGATGAAACAACTAATCACTTATCATTTGTACCATTCAAACAATCAATACACTACACGGATCTAACGAAACTTAGTCAGATTTCATGGATTGAGAGAACATAACCATTGGATTTCTATTCCAAAAAGGGGGAGGCAGGAGTAACTAGAGAAACCCTAGGATGTATTTGACACATAAATGGGTATAGATGACTAACCGGTTCTCCGTCGTCATCGGAATCGTCGCCGGAGTCGTTGTCGGAGTCGTCACCGGAGTCGTCGCCAGAGTCGGTGTGGACCTCCGGCTCCGGCTGTGGAAGCACGACGCCGTCGACGACGTCAAGGTGCAGCGATACCTCGGTTGCGGCGGCGGCAACCTCTGTCTCCATATTCACGCCGTGCTCCGGTGCTTCAGCAGCCCCGGCATCGCCACTCCCTCCGATGTGGCGCTTCGGCGGCATCCTCATACACTGACGGCTTTGAGGACTGAGAGCGGCGTCGAGGATGCAGGCAGAGAGAGAGGATTGTGTGTGTGGCGAGGATGGGGGGTGCAGTCGCTCGGCGCGCCAGTAATATGGAGTAGTGGGAGAGAGGCGGGCGGCGGTCAAACCATTGGCTCGCCTCCCGGTGAGCCTACGCACCGTACTGCTGGCATGCCTACTGTCATTTCACACAGCTACTCGCACGCCTCCTGATGACACTGCACAGCAAGCACGCCTCCCGTCAATTCACACACCTGCACGCACGCCTCCCGGTCTGCCTGCGCGGCGGACTGCTCGCATGCGTCCCGTCAACTCACGCCTGCTCGCACGGCACACGGGTCGCGTGGTGGCACGTTATTTTTTCTATTTTGATGATTAATGATGCCGCTTTATTGCTTAACCGAAGCATGGCACGTATCCATTGTTGGTCTAATGCCCACGGTTCGAATAAATAATCTGTTTACGATATTGGTTCCCAATTGTTAATAATCTCCTGTTTGTAAGAAGATAAAGATTACATCAAAACTTGTCTAAAATTTAACAAAAAAGTGCAATACCACTGTGTATTGGTGTCCATATGACAACACGATAAGTTTCATGAATTTCAAATAAGTTTTGGATGTACTAGATTTTAGAAACTCAAGATTCTCAATGTTTGAAATTTCTTGCACGGGGAGTAAACATGCACCCAGTGAGACACATGTGTTTTTCCAATCCATTTAGGTGCACTGTCACGTGTGCATGTAGCTCAAATTTGATTTTTGCACATTATACCCCTAGAAAATCAATCAATGTACTAAAACGTCTTAATGATCTCTGGGTTTTTTTCAAAATTAAAACACCCCTGCTTTGGTAACATATGTTCATTACGGGAAAATTTAACATGCATCGTAGTTGCGGCGGGTGCGCGGTGTGTGTGTGTACGTCTGGGGTGGGGGGCTGGCAGTACACTATGAGTCGTGAGCCACCGTGTGGGTTGGCCGTTTTGTGAGGCAGGTGCCACATAAAAGTCGTGAATTCGTTATTTAAAACATCACACAACCCTTTCATACATACATGTTTTGGCCACTACATGCAGTCGGTGGTTGTCCTACATGGCACTCACTCGCGGGTGATGCTTTCTGTGGGTCCGCGAGGTCGTCGTCCATCACTTCGACCAACAGCCGACAGAGAGGTTAATTTGACCAGTAAGGTTGATTCTTTTTTGTTTGTGTTATGGTGGGAGTGTATAGTATGCGTTGAAGAGGTGGGAGGGGACTGGAATATATACTACGTACGCGTCCGTGAACACACCTCACTCAGTGTCGGGACTTTTCGGTTTTCGAGGCACGTGCCACATCACAGTTGTGCATTGGCTATTTAAACATCACACAACACCTCTTTGGGCCACATGCATGCAGGCGGTGGTTATCGTAGTACACTCACGTGTGACGCTTCCATCTGTGGGCCCGTGAGGTCGTCGTCCATCCATGCATCACTTTGACCTACATCGGGAGAGGTTAATTAATTTCACCATCAAGGAGGATTCTTTTTGGTTTGTATTATGGTAGGAGCATATAGTATGCATCGAAGAGGGGGAAGGGGACCAGCATATGTACGTAGTACGCTTCATGAACCTCGCTCTATGTGGGCACTTTATAGTTTTCGAGGCATGTGCCACATCAAAGTTGTGCATTTTGGGTATTCAAACATCACAACCACACACACCTCTCCATACATATGTCTGGCCCACATGCAAAGCGATGGTTGTTGTCCTCTGGCACCCACTCACACGGTTATCAGCTATATCGATGCTTTCCATCTGTGGGCCCGCTTGGTCCATCACTACTTTGCTCGATAACGAGAGAGGTTAATTTGACTTAGGAGGGGGTTATTTTTTGGTTTGTATTACGGTATATATAGGTCATGCTCTGGGGGGACATGATATAGTTTGAGCACACATGCATGTGTATGCATGAATCCCTCCCATCGAGTTGAAGTGGGCAATACCACGACACGTCATGAACCGATCTCGCTCTGTGTGGGGACTGTACGATTTTCGACACACGCGCCACATCAATGTTGTGCATGGTATTCAAACATGCATGCACGTATCACCTCCATACATACATATGCATGTAGTGGTTGTCTTCGAACGGTATACTCCCTCGTGTGGTTATCGGCGACAAGCCTATATATTCATGGGCCCGCGTGGACATCCATGATCACTTTGACCGACAACGAGATAGGTTACCATGGTGGATTCTTCCTTTGGTTCATGTTATCATAGTTGGTCATGCTGAGAATCGGACCTAAGTTTGAGCGCATACTATGCATGCATGCATGAATCCCCGTCATCGGCTCGAAGTGTGGTGTGACATACATATATACAATGCATCGTCAACTAACCCTCACTCCGTGTGAGGATTTCGGGTTCCAAAGCACGGTGGCACAACAAAGTTGTTCCATCGTGTATTCAAACATCAACACTCCATACATATGTTTGGGCCACATGCAGGCAGTGGTTGTCTTCGGGGACTAGCTACTTGCATGATTATTGGCGAGCTAGCCCATCTCTGGGGTCGCATGGACGTCCATCACTTTGACCAACAACAGGAGAGAGGTTGTACGACCAAGGTGGATTCTTCTTGATCCGTTTTATGATACATCTTGGTGAGATGCCCTCTCCCGCCGACTGAAAGTGTGTGTGTGTGTGTGTGTGTGTGTGTGTGTGATGGGGGGACTGCTCCTTCGCACTTTGCTAGGTGAACCTCCGTGGGGGCGGGCATGCGTTCATAGCTTAGGATTCCCCTCGTGCCGACACGAAGGGGGGGGCAAGCAATACTGTGTGCTTTGTGAGATAAGTGCCACATCGAAGTTGTGCATTTGGTATTTGAACATCAAACCACCCGTTTCATACATATATTTGGTCCACATGCAAGTGTGTTCGTTCATACGTCCATTTTGCATCATGTTTTCCTACTGTTATTTATAATATTTTTATGCATAATAATGCTTTTTGGAGTAATTCTAATGCATTTTTTCTCATAATATGCAAGGTTTACACAAAGAGGGAGAATGCCGGTAGCTGGAATTCTGGACCAGAAAAAGCTACGTCGGAGTCACCTATTCTGCACATCTCCAAATAACCTAAAAATTTACGAAGAATTGTTTTGGAATATATGAAAAATACTAGAACAAATAACTACCGGAGGGGGCCCTCCAGGTGGGCACAACCCACCTGGGCGCGCCAGGCCTTCCAGGCGCGCCCTGGTGGGTTGTGCCCTCCTCGGCCCACCTCCGGTGCCCATTTTCTGGTATATAGATCATTTTGACCTAGAAAAAGTTAGGAGGGGACTTTTGGGACGAAGCGCCGCCGTCTCGAGGCGGAACTTGGGCAGGAGCACTTTTGCCCTCCGGCGGAGCGATTCCGCCGGAGGAACTTCCCTCCCGGAGGGGGAAATCATCGTCATCGTCATCACCAACAACTCTCCCATCTTTGGGAGGGCCATCTCCATCAACATCACCATCTCCTCTCAAACCCTAGTTCATCTCTTGTGTTCAATCTTTCTACCGGAACCTTAGATTGGTACTTGTGGGTGACTAGTAGTGTTGATTACATCTTGTAGTTGATTACTATATGGTTTATTTGGTGGAAGATTATATGTTCAGATCCATTATGCTATTTAATACCCCACTGATCTTGAGCATGATTATCATTTGTGAGTAGTTACTTTTGTTCTTGAGGCCACGGGAGAAGTCATGTTGCAAGTAATCATGTGAACTTGATATGTGTTTGATATTTTGATTATATGTATGTTGTGATTCCCTTAGTGGTGTCATGTGAACGTCGACTACATGGCACTTCACCATATTTGGGCCTAAGGGAATGCATTGTGGAGTAGTTATTAGATGATGGGTTGCTAGAGTGAAAGAAGCTTAAACCCTAGTTTATGCGCTACTTCGTAAGGGACCGATTTGGATCCAAAAGTTTAATGCTATGGTTAGATTTTATCTTAATACTTTTATCGTAGTTGCGGATGCTTGCGAGGGGGTTAATCATAAGTAGGAGGTTTGTTCAAGTAAGAACAGCACCTAAGCACCGGTCCACCCACATATCAAATTATCAAAGTGTCGGTACAACAAGCATTTACATTTGTTGACCAGAGTTGTACACATGTGTGTTGGCAAAGAAATAACTACACCAACATCCAAAGCAAGGACAGTCCAGAGAAGCAGCTCTTAGCGAGATCAAAGAGCAGATCAAGAAGACAAAGACAAGCAAGACAGCAGAGCATCCCCTTGGGAAGGCCTCCCTTGCCGGACAGGAGAGGCTGGCAGGGTTGAGGCCATCCCAGGGACAAGTCCAAGATTTCCCCGGCAGGCTTGCCGGGTCCGCCAAGGGCGGATCTCCCCGCCAAGGCACCGCCACTCCGCTGCTCCACCGCACCGCAACGCAAATCGATTTCAGTGCGGTGCCGAGCCCCCAAGTGATTAAGTGGCTTCCACTAAGCACGTGGCGGCCTGTTGGAAGACAAGTTTTACCTAAGCGACACCCGTCCAGAGGCGTGTCAAGCAGATAAGCAGAAGATGATTAAGCGGCATGGCAGGCTTGCCGGGCTGCATCCTCAGCATGACACCTAGCAGTGCATTTAATGCACTTTGTCCTAACTGTCAAGGTTAGGTATGATAGCACTGTTAGCTATCTAATCATTAGATAAAGACTGTTTTGCCACTGTGGTCACCCCTTAAGCTATAAAAGGAGGTCCATGGCAACCGAGCAAAGGATTCGGACCCCTCGCACACTTGTATGCACGTAGCTGCTCTCCTCAAGGTGACCTTGCCGGGCTTGAGTGACGTGCGCTCATTGTGCCTCCTCATCCAATTCACCAAAGCAGGAGTAGGGTTTTACGCTTCGCAGCAGCCCGAACCTGGGTAAAAACCACCAGTGTCACCACCGTTGTGTTGTTCCATGGCCTCTGCTCTTTGTGCAACGTGATCTTCCCCTTGCCGAACCACAAGGGGCCGATGGCCCCATAGGTGATCGTGTTCCACCACGACATCTTTGGCACGCCAGGTAGGGGGACAGCGGTTGTGCGAACCTAAAGTTGTAGAACAGCGCGTCGATCATCGTCCTCATCGTCTTCGTGCATGGCGCCCAAGAAGAAATCCGGCGCTACTACGCACCCTTCCTCTTTGAAGGCCCCCTCGCATGCGGTCGTGGAAGGCTCAGGTGCCGCGGTGGCGTTGGGTGAGGTGGGTACTGCGGGAGACGCGACCGGCACAGGCGGCGTTGTCGTTGCGTCCCCCGTGGACGAAGCTGGGGCAGGTGGCGCCGGGGGAGGGCAACATCAGCAACATCCTGACAGGCACAGCCCACAAGTCATGGTTGGAGGGAACACTCAGTCTCCACCTCTTCACCGTACCAGTGGGCGCAGCCACAGCAACAACGCCCACTCTGGCGCAAGCCGTGACCCTCTAGTCGTACCTGTAACAGGCGTGGTTGTGGGACATGCGCCTTGCCCGGGACAGGGCGACCAAGACAGAGGGTCAAACAGGGTTGCCAATCCCTGGGCGCACCCTACTCATCACCGAACTGCCGTAGCGACCGGCTCGCATCGGCGAGAACGCGGCGGCACCCCTTCTGGTACTACCAGGAGTCGAGCGACATCGCGGTCTGCCTCATCATCCATGCCAAGCACAGCTTCGGAAGCCATGGCGCGGGCTCAACTCCTGCTAAGATTCCCACCAGCGGCTATCAAATGGATGAGTGGAGAGCCAATATCCAGAGTTTGATCGACTTTGCTGAAGCTGGGGGATCACAACGGGCGGAGCCATCGCGACACCCGCAAGCAACAACAGCGGCCCGGACTGCTGGCCGTGTTGAGGGGGCCACGCTGATAGTGCAGTCCCCTCCGCGGCAGCAGGTCTAGGGGCAACAACAAGAACCACGCGACCAGGAGCCCGGCGAAGCGTCAATGGCCTTGTCTGATCCGCGAGCCCGTCGAGATCAGCGGCAAGTCCTGGAAGATCGGCGGAGGGAAGATGCGCGCGTCACTATAGAGCGGCGCCGGGCGACCCGGCGTCAATCTGACAGGCGCAATGGCCCAGATGTCGATGAACCCGCGCCCAGTGATGGTGGGTACTTACCTTTCGAGGTTGGGTGCCCTGCCTTCAGTCGCGAGCTGCGGCAAGTCCATTGGCCATCTTCCCGCATCTTCAAGCCTGAGCTACCAGAAAAGTGCAATGGAAAGCTGAACCCGGTAGAGTTCTTGAGCATTTACACAATTGATGTTCAAGCCACCGGAGGCAGAGATGAGAAGGTGTTCACCAACTACTTCCCTTTCGCCCTCAAGCCAAACGTGAGGTCGTGGCTGATGCACTTGCCGGAGAATTCCATTTCGTCCTGGGCTGACTTGTGCAATGAATTTGTTGGCACCTTCATGGGCGGCCATCAAGAACCAGGACGACCCAGTGATTTGCAAGTTCTTCCGCAGAAGGAAGGAGAGAGCTTGCGGAAGTATATGCAAAGGTTCAGCCGAGTGCACCGCAACATCCCAGAGATACATCCAGCAGCTATGATTGCTGCGTTCCATTCGAACATGCGCAACAGGAGGATTCGTTCTAAAATGAACGTCAGGCTGCCCAAGACCGTCAACGAGTTATATACCTTGGCGGATAAATGTGCCTGGGCTGAAGAAGGAAGGCGACTCCCCGGGGAAGAGGATGGCGTCGAAGTTGATTCAGAGGACGACGACGAGGCCGCTAACCTGAAGAGGAGGACTCGGAAACGAAACAAGAAATGCAAGGATAAGTCAATATTGGCCATTGAGGGCTCTGGCGATCTTAGCGCCGGCAAGAAGGCCAAAACCTAAGCACCCGGCAAGGAAGCTGCCGCGTGCGCTGATTGCCGAGAGGCTGCGGCGGCAGAGAAAGCTAGGAAGTCCGATGGGCCATACTGCAAAATCCACCGCACCAAGGGTCATGATCTCCAAGAATGCCACCAGGTCGAACAACTTGTCAAGAAACAGAAGGCAGAATATGAGAAAAAGGATAGGGAGAAGGACGAAGAGGGTGCTAGAGGAAAAGGATGAGGCAGTAGAGGGGGCTGCCACGGCAAGGCCCCGCAGCAAAATGAGAAACCTGCTAGAGGCCGCGAGAAGAAAGAAGAAGATGGTGAAAGTGATGAAGGGGATGAAGAGGAAACCAGTGAGCAAGAATTCCAGAAAGCAACTGAGGCCCTGTGCATTGACGGAGGTGCATCTTTGCACTCCTCTCACCGCCAGCTCAAGCAGTGGGCATGAGAAGTCAATGTCATGGAACCAGCTGCAGACTCCCGGAAGCCACTCAAATGGTCTCGCACGCCTATCATCTTTGATGAGGAGGATCACCCTGACCGCACTACTGCGGTGGGGTGCTTGCCGTTGTTGGTCTAACCAACAATCCGCAACCTCAAGGTCACAAAGATGTTAGTTGACGGTGGGGCTGGGTTGAATCTGATCTCCCCCAAAGTGCTTAGCAGGCTATAGATCCCTGACGAGGAGCTCAAGATTACTGGCACATTCCAAGGAATCAACCCCGGCAGGAGCCGTCCTAAGGGGAAGATTACACTACCGGTGACGTTTGGCGGAGAGCTGAACTACCGAACCGAAAATTTTGTGTTTGACGTTGTTGAGCTTCCTTTGCCATACAATGGGATCCTTGGTCGTCTAGCTCTGGCAAAGTTCATGGCGGCATCCCACTACGCCTATAACACTTTGAAGATGCCAGGGCCGATGGGCGTCATCTCGATTCCGTTAGACAAGAAAGACACAATCATATGCGTGGACAAGATGTATCGAGATGCGGTAGCAGCTGAGGCTGCAGAAGCCAAAGCTCCCGCCAAGGAAACAAGGAAGGAAAAGAAGGCTAGCTGAGATGCCGGCAAGGAATCCGAAAGCGAGCCTCTCCGGAGTGCGCTGCACCTGTTGATGACTTGCCGAAGAGTTCCACTAGAAAGAGATCCAAAGTTGCCTCCCCTATTGTGAAAAAGGTCCCGGCAAGGCAGGATGGTGCTGACGGTACATTCACCATTGGCACCACCCTTAATGACAAATAGGAAAGCGCGCTCGTTGCCTTCCTGCGGGCGAATGTCGATGTGTTTGCTTGGCAACCATCTGACATCCCCGGTGTTCCCAGGAAGGTAATCGAGCACCACCTTGCTGTCTGCGCTCATGCTCGGCCCATCAAGCAGAAGGTCCAAAAGCAAGCTTTGGAGAGGCATCAATTTATTGCCGAAGAGATCAAGAAACTCAAAGCAGCTGGTTTGGTTAGGGGAGTGCTCCATCCGACATGGTTGGCAAACCCAGTAGTAGTGTGCAAGGCAAATGGGAAATTGAGGCTTTGCATAGACTTCACAAACCTGAACAAGGCCTACCCAACGGACCCTTTCCTCCTGCCGCACATTGATCAGATTGTGGATTCCACTTCCGGGTGTGATTTGCTTTCCTTTTGGATGCATACTCCGGGTACCATAAGATATTCATGTCCAAGGAAGACGAAGAGAAGACCGCGTTCATAACTCCATGTGGCACGTACTGCTTTGTACAGATGCCTTTTGGGTTAAAGACCACTGGATCCACTTTTGCATGGGCAGTAAAAATTGGTTTTGAGCCTCAGTTGCACAGGAATGTGGAAGCTTACATGGATGATATAGTGGTCAAAACCAAGGATAGATCAACACTTATCCAAGATTTGGAGGAGACCTTTGCAAACTTGCGCAAGATCAACTTGAAGTTAAACCCTGAGAAGTGTGTGTTCGGCGTACCTTCCGGCAAGCTCCTGGGTTTCTTTGTATCTCACCGAGGGATAGAAGCCAACCCCGACAAGATCAGAGCAATTGAGCTGATTCAAGCACCCAGGACCGTCAAGGATGTGAGACGCTTAACTGGATGCATTGCCGCATTGAGTAGGTTCATTTCCAAGTCTGCCGAGCGCGCATTGTCGTTCTTCAAAATCCTGAAGCAGGCACGGCCAATGAAATGGACCCCGAAAGTAGAAGCAGCACTGCGAGACCTGAAAGCGTACCTTTCCTCTGCTCCCACCTTAGTCGGTCCTAGGCCACAAGAGCCGTTGCTGCTATATTTAGCGGCAACGAACCAAGTGGTTAGTGCAGCGCTGGTGGCGCAGCGAGAAGTGGATGAGGAAGCAGCTGCAGCAATTGACCCTTCCGAAGATGAAACTGAACCAGTCATGGCAAGGTCAGACACAGATCAAGTAGAGGCAGAGCAAGTTAGCAGAGGCAATTCCAAGACCGCGGCAAGGAAGAAGGTGGTGCAACGGCCAGTATACTTTGTTAGCTCCCTGTTGCAGGGGGCTAGGTCAAGGTATTTTGGAGTGCAAAAGTTGATCTTCGGCCTCATCATGACCTCGAGGAAACTACGACACTACTTCCAAGCCCATGAGGTCACAGTCGTCACTCGTTTCCCACTGCAGCGTATATTGAGGAACCCCGAAGCCACTGGCAGGATAGTTGAATGGGCACTAGAGTTGTCAAGCTTTGGCTTGAAGTACGAAAGTACCTCGACCATTCAGAGCAGAGCATTGGCGGAGTTCATTGCAGAATGGATGCCCACTCCAGATGAAGAAACACCAGAGACAGTTATTCCCGGCAAGGAGGCGCCTCAGGAATGGATCATGTATTTTGATGGTGCTCTCATTGCAAGGTGCTGGAGCTGGCGTGCTTCTTGTTGCACCCACCGGAGAACACCTCAAGTATGTGGTTCAGATGCACTTTCCCCGGGAGAAAGCCACCAACAACACTGCTAAGTATGAAGGGCTCCTTGCCGGGCTCAGAATCGCAGTAGAACTGGGAATCAAGAAGTTGAACATCTGTGGAGACTCGCAGCTCATGGTGAGATAAGTCAATAAGGATTAGCAAAGCCCATTGATGGAGGCATATGTTGAGGAAGTGACAAAGTTGGGGGAGCATTTTGATGGATTGCAAACAGAGCACATGTCTCGTGTGGAAAATAGCATTGCTGATCATTTGTTAAAATGCGCTGCACAAAAGCTCCCTGTGGAACCAGGAACTTTTGTCCTCCACCTGGCTCAGCCTTCAGTATCTCCATAGATGACGACCAGAAAAAGGAGGAAGTTGGACTCCGGCAAGTATCTCCCGGCAGAGCTTCCCGAAGCCGCAGGTAGAGAGGTTGCCGGGAACCACTCCACTCCGGTTGGTGAGCTGCACTCTCCCGCGGAACCGTAGGTTCTTGCGGTCGTGGTGAGCGCTCCCATGAATGAGGAGGTGCCATTAGTCCTTGTTGTTGAGCCTCAGGCTCCGACTTGGGCACGGCACATAGTCCACTACCTCCAAACAGGAGACCTTCCCGAAGAGCAAGAAGAAGCTGAAAGAGTAGCCCGACGGTCCAGTATGTACCAGTTTGTCGATGACACTCTGTATAGAAGGAGGCCAAACGGTGTGAAATTGAAATGCATTTGCCGGGAAGAGGAGCTGGAACTACTGGCAGAGATACACAAAGGTGTGTGCGGCTCCCATATTGGATTAAGAGCCTTGGTTGGGAAAGCTTTCCGACAAGGTTTCTACTGGCCCATGGCCCTCCAAGATGCGATCGAGCTAGTCACTAGATGTGAATCCTGCCAGTTCCACTCCAATAACATCCATCAACCAACTCAAGCTCTCCAGACGATCCCTTTATCCTGGCCATTTTCGGTCTAGGGGCTCGACATCTTGGGCCCCTTCCCCTGTGCTGCCGGGGGCTTTGAATTCTTGTATGTTGCAATTGACAAGTTTACAAAGTGGCCGGAAGTGGAGCCAGTGAGGAGGGTAACCGCACAATCAGCTATCATGTTCTTGAAGGGATTGGTGTGCCATTTTGGAGGACCCGCCAGAGTGATCACTGATAACGGCACCCAATTCATGAGCCACGCCTTCGTGCAACACATCCAAAACCTTGGGAGCAAGGTCTCCTTTGCTTCTGTTGCTCAACCCCGGAGCAACGGGCAAGCCGAGAGGATGAATGCTGAAGTGTTGTGTGGGCTCAAGACAAGGACTTTTGATAAGCTGAAGAAATGCGGCAGATGCTGGATCGACGAGCTGCCTGTGGTTCTTTGGTCCCTCCGTACGACACCGAATCGAGCCACCGGCCAGACTCCCTTCTCCCTAGTATATGGGGCAGAAGCAGTGCTCCCCACGGAACTCATATACGGGTCACCTCGAGTACTTGCCTACGATGGAGTAGAGCAGGAGCAGCACCGGCATGACAATGCCGTGCTCCTCGAGGAAGATTGCCTCCGGGTCGTTGTGCGTGATGCACGCTACCAGCAAGCCTTGCGCCGCTATCATAGTCGCAGGGTTCGTGCCCGGAGCCTTGAGGAAGGCGACCTTGTCCTTAGGCTTGTTCAGTCTGCCAAGGGTTCCAACAAGTTGACGCCGAAGTGGGAAGGCCCTTACCGGGTAGTACGAGTCACCAAACCTAGCGTAGTCCGTCTGGAGACCGAAGATGGCATTAAACTGCAAAACTCATGGAATATTGAGCATCTTCTCAAGTTCTACCCGTAAGGCACGGTTGCCGGGCTCAGCCCGGGCAGCCACCTTTTGTACAAGCCTTGCCGATGTGCATGTAACACTTTGTACAAAGCCAAGCGATGACCCTGTGCAATGATAATAAAACGAAGCGCTGGCACCCTAAAAACTTGCATGCATGTTTAATTTGAGCATATATCTTTGCTAGGATTATAACAATGCTTAGCATGGGCTAATTAATCCTTTACAAAGAGATCGTATGCAGCTGGTTTTTCCCTTGTGCTTCTTTGGTTCGCAGCTTCCACCACTATGAACTTCCCGAAAGGAAAAGTGGAGAGCAGGCCAGCGCATCGACCCCCGACAGCCTATCACTGCCGGAGACAAAAAGAAGTATGGTGGACACAGCTAAGTCCACCTCACCATCCATCATGCATCTCTGTATTAAAAACTTGAGCGTAGGAAAACCTAGTCGCTCCTATCTTCTGTGCTCCCATCTGTCTTGGTCCGAAGTTTCTTCAGTCAGAAGTTGGTCGTAGTAACAATTGAAAGGAGCAGACGAGGGGCCTGCTCCTATCCTCGCTCCTACCCTACTGTAAGGGCGTAGTAGTAGCAGGGGAAGGAACCGACAAGATGTGCTGTCGGGGAACGTTGTTTACTTGAAAGTATTGAGGGATCATTCCTAAGCATGAATATTACACATGCACAAAATACCCGGCAAGCTCTCTTTTTTTAGTACGCTGATAAACAAGTATAGATCATACAAAGTACAAGCATGGGTAGAGGACTACCTATTTTAGATTAAAGATTGGCAAGTGCCTACATATTTTAGATTGAAAAAAGATAAGTGCCCCATAATCCCTTTCTTGTCCCTCTCCTCCTAGGAACTACGGTGGGAGGTGAAGGGGGCAAAAGGAGTGCCTGGGCAGAAGCCCAGCCTGACCCCGTCAGGGCCGGCGGGATGCAGTCTGACAAGATCGAGAGGGGCGGGGGCGAAGACGACGAACGGAAAGAGCGGCTAGGCGATGCCCTGGTCACCACTGCCAGGACCAGCGGGACACGGTAGGATGGACACTGGCAGGGAACATGAAGCCGGAGTCCACGAGGAAGCCTGCCGGGGTCCAGCTGGAGGAGGCGAAGACATCCACACCCAACACCCCGGCAAATCGCTCTGCCGGGGGAAGAAGACCCAGGTGCAAATGACGGTGCCCCGCTGCGCTCGGTTGGAGTCGAAGCCGTCATCCTCCCGCTCGACGTCGACGTCGTCATCATCACCGTCACTGTCCTCTTCGTCGCTATCGCTCGAAGAGGAGCTTTCATCGTCGGTCGAGCTTTCCGCGTAGCACCCTAACCGAGCACCTGAACGCCCGAAGACCTTGACGGAGAGTAGGGTGACATACATTAACTTAAAATGGAGAACATGCCCCGCCGCCAAGCTATGGGAACGAGCAAAAGTTTTTGAGCCACACCGGAGAAGCATGACATGAGGTGTAGGGAACTATACGTCTGCCCACATGCTGCCGTTACAACAGCCCCTCATGTGCAGCCTCAATCCTGGCGGCTATTCCACCTCCATCACCCTTGCGAAAGGGGTAGGAAGCCAAAGACGACTGCGCGGAGGCCCCCGCAGCTTGACAATGAACTCCAGTGGCTGGTCCCCAACGTGGCCCTCCATTAGAGCCAAGGCAATCGGGGGAGGAGCGACCAGAGCGCCGCCGCGTCCTCCTCGGCCCCTGGCACCACAGCGACCACGCCCACGCCCCCTGGCGCCACCTTGCGTGCTGGATTCCACCCCTGCGTCCTCGGTAGGGGGAGGGAGGTGCTGCCGAGAAGAGACCCTCGTCACCACCGTTGGGGTTCGACCACGTCCTCTTCCCCTCACCATAGTGGAAGAGGGATGCGAGGAGAAGAAGAAGGAGGAGATGTGTATGAGCAAGTACCTCACCCATGCCTCCCTTTTATAGGGGGACGTGGTTGGGGGCTGGCTCCTCACCCAGAAGGCAACCACCCCGCTCTACCAATCCAGCCCCTCTGCATCACTGACAACGTCCAGAATCCACGACCATCCTTTTGCGCCTATCCACGGTGCTGGGTTTTCTGCCCTGGCACTCATTCCCGCGCCCTACGCGCCCGCCACCAACCCTGCGCAATGCATGCAGCGTATGTGGCAGAAACGGCATGGGTAGTGGGATGAGTAAAATGGAAGTTACCTCCCCGTGAAAGTGGGCAAACCCACGGGCTACTACGTGGGTAACCCCACGTCGTCCCGCATGACCCATGGAAAAACCGGAAACTGATTCAATCACAGGTTAATGAAGGAGCAAAGAAGACATCAAGAGATAAGGGAATCCCATCGCGGCTCGGCCAAAGTGCTCGCCTGTGTACCTATTGGGGCCTACCCCAACGATACCTGGCAGCACGTATGGGCCAGGCCCAGGGGCTCCTGTCGGTACAACAAACATTTACGTTTGTTGACCAGACTTGTACACAGGCGTGTTGGCAAAGAAATAGCTACACCAACATCCAAAGCAAGGCCAGGCCAGAGAAGCAGCTCTTAGCGAGATCAAAGAGCGGATCAAGAAGACCAAGACAGGCAAGACAATAGAGCATCACCTTGGGAAGGCCTTCCTTGCCGAACAGGAGAGCCTCGCAGGGTCGAGGCCATCCCAGGGACAAGTCCAAGATTTCCCCGGCAAGCTTGCTGAGTCCGCCAAGGGCGGATCTCCCCGCCAAGGCACGAGCGCTCTGCCGCTCCACCGCACTGCAATGCAAATCAGTTTCAGTGCGGTGTCGAGCCCCCAACTGATTAAGTGGCTTCCACTAAGCACGTGGCGGCCTGTTGGAAGACAAGTTTGACCCAAGTGACACCCGTCCAGAGGCGTGTCAAGCAGATAAGCAGAAGATGATTAAGCGGCACGGCAGGCTTGCCGGGCTGCATCCTCAGCATGACACCTAGCAGTGCATTTAATGCACTTTGTCCTAACTGCCAAGGTTAGGTATGATAGCACTGTTGGCTATCTAATCATGAGATAAAGACTGTTTTGCCACTGTGGTCACCCCTTAAGCTATAAAAGGAGGTCCATGGCAACCGAGCAAAGGATTCGGGGCCCTCGCACACTTGTACGCGCGTAGCTGCTCTCCTCAAGGCGACGTTACAGGGCTTGAGCGCTGCGCACTCGTTCTGTCTCCTCATCCAATCCACCAAAGTAGGAGTAGGGTTTTACGCATCGCAGCGGCCTGAACCTAGGTAAAAACCACCAGTGTCACCACCATCGTGTTGTTCCATGGCCTCTGCTCTTTGTGCAACGTGATCTCCCCCTTGTCGAACCACAAGGGGCCGATGGCCCAATAGGTGATCGTGTTCCACCACGACACAAAGTAGCGAACACGAATCAAACCAACATGATGAAAGTGACTAGATGAAATTCCCGTGTACCCTCAAGAACACTTTGCTTATCATAAGACTATTTTGGCGTGTCCTTTGCCACAAAAGGATTGGGCTACCTTGCTGCACTTTATTTACCATTATCGTTACTTGCTCATTAAAAATTATCTTGCTATCAATGGGCAAAGAATTAAACACTATATCTCAGGTACGCCTATTAATGTTGAAAGCAATATTATTCAAACCATTGCACCAAAGGAACACATAAAAGAAACCTTCCGAAACACTCCAGAATCATGAAAAGAGAGGAGGTACGTGATACGGTAAGTAAACGGACTCCAAAAAATCCACAAAAATATTATCTTTCAGTTTTGGAATATTATAAAAATTAGGAAAATAAGAAACAACCAGGAAGGCAACCTAGGAGGGCACAACACACTAGGGCGCGCTTGGGCCCCCTGGCGCGCCAAGGTGGGTTGTGCCCACCTCGGGAACCTTCCCGACTCCGTTTTCCTCCCGTTTGCTTGTTTCCTAAGACAAAAAATCTTTATATACCCCCCGAATTTATTGACCACCGTATCACGGAGAAATCTTCTGTTCTTCTTTCTTGCTATTTTCTGACAGATCTAGATCACCATGGCTGCTTCGAGCTCCTCCAAGGACAAGTTCTTTGAGAATGTCATCAACCTGTATTTGCGGGAGGTGATGCAGCACCCTCAAGCCATTGAGATGCGTGAGGTGGTGCTCCACATCCGGGACGTCCAGGGGCCCAAGAGGACGGGAATCGTGGAGGCTAGGCTCGAAGTTATGGAGCAAGAAGTCTTCAAGTGCAAGGGGATGGTGGAGCGCGGACTCAATGCCAATCACCTCATGATTATGGGTTTTACCCGTGATCTCAAGGTGGATGGCCGGTCCATGAAGGACGTCGTATTCACCCTCAATGAGCAAATCAACTTTCAGCAAAGCCAAATCTATGATCTCCAAAACCAAGTATTTGAATATGAGGCAAGGTTTAAAGGTATGAGTTTGGCTGCCAGTTGCAGGACTCGCGAGACTCGTTCTTCCTCTTATGATGGTGAGCCACTGCCATGGAAACCGGAGGATAAGATCACTACTACCTCATCACCACCACCGCCTTCTTCATCACCAAAGGAGATTTGAGTTCTTGGTATGGGCACTCCCCTTGGCTTGGGGGAGGTGTCTCGGTATCGTATCTACACCACTATCTTTGCTTTTATTTATCTTAGTTTAATCTTTAGTTATCCTATGATTTAGTTGAATAAAATATTAGTTCGATCCGTTCATTTCGAGTGCTTGCTTAGTGATCTACCTACCTATGTAATCGTGTGCGAGATATATAATAAAGAGTAGTTTGAGTCTTGTTTCTTTACTCGTATGTTTCAATAAAAGAAAAGAAAATAAATGAAAAAAAGATCATATGCTAATCTTATGGTAAGTAATGACATCACATAAGGAAAAGTATAAGTGTTAAAATTTGTTGGAGATTGACAAACATAGCATTGGTCAATGATGCAATTCATGAAATAATTAATAAGGGAAGAGAAGATTCACATGCAAATATACTATCTTGGATATCTTCTATGATTGTGAGCCCCCATTAAATATTATGTGTCAAAATTGTTGACGTTGGACAAGGAAGACAACGTAATGATTTATGTTTGTTCATATTCACATAGAAGTTATATTGTCATAGATCCTTCAACATGTGGTGCTTGCTCAATATCTTTGCTAGCCAAAAACTTCACACTAAGTAGAGATACTACTTGTGCATCCAAAAACCCTTAAACCAAAATCTTATTTCGAGAGTCCACCATACCTACCTATGGATTGAGTAAGATCCTTCAAGTAAGTTGTCATCGGTGCAATAAGGCAATAAAAATTGCTTCTAAATGTGTTGGATCATTTAGTGGAAGAGAAAATTGAGCGTTGTACGGACTTATGATGGCAAAGTAATAAAAGTGACGGACTGCATAATAACGGTTGCTATCATAAGGGGCAATATAACGTGACGTTCTTTTGCATTAAGTGATTTGGCATACAAACAAAAAAGGCGCATGGCAACCTCTGCTTCCCTCTGCGAAGGGCCTATCTTTTACTTATATGCATTTACTTTTATGTAAGAGTCAAAGTATTCTCCCCTATTCCTTTTTATTTTCTCTTCTGCAAGCATCATGTGGTGAGAAAAGATCTAGGCACATATATCCAGTTGGATATGAGTGGGCATGAGTTATTATTGTTGACATCACCCTTGAGATGAATACGTTGGGAGGCAAAACTATAAGCCCCTATCTTTCTATGTGTCCGGTTGAAACTTTTTGTTCATGTGTATGCTGCGAGTGTTAGCAATCATAGAATATTAAATGATGGTTAAGTATGTGGACTTGCCTAAAGGATCCGATATGTGACCCTTCCTGAAAATATGATGAATTGTAGTTGCAAAGTTGACTGAGAACATAGTTTGTTGGTTTTCAATAGAGTTTATGCTTTATACTTCAATGTTGTGATGAATTGTTACTTGTTCATGAGAAGTTATATGATAAAAGTTATGTGATAAGGTCTTATGCTCAAGTTCTTCGCTGTTATAATAATATGCATGATGCTTCTATGTCTGTATTCTATTTTTATCGACACCTCTCTCTCTAGGCATGTGGACATGTTTTTCTATTTCGGTTTTCGCTTGAGGACAAGCGAGGTCTAAGCTTGGGGGAGTTGATACGTCCATTTTGCATCATGTTTTCTTACTTTTATTTATAACATTTTTATGCATAATAATGCTTTTTGGAGTAATTCTAATGCATTTTCTCTCATAATATGCAAGGTTTACACAAAGAGGGAGAATGCCGGCAGCTGGAAGTCTAGACCTGAAAATGCTATGTCAGAGTCATCTATTCTACACATATCCAAATGAGCTGAAAATTTACGGAGAATTGTTTTGGAATATGTGAAAAATACTGGAGCAAATAACTACCGAAGGAGGCCCACCATGTGGGCACAACCCACCTGGGCGCGCCAGGCCCCCCAGGCGTGCCCTGGTGGGTTGTGCCCTCCTCGGCCCACCTCCGGTGCCCATCTTCTGGTATATAGGTCATTTTGACCTAGAAAAAATCAGGAGGGGACTTTCGGGACGAAGCGCCGCCGTCTCGAGGCGGAACTTGGGCAGGAGCACTTTTGCCCTCCGGCGAAGCGATTCCGACAGAGGAACTTCCCTCCCGGAGGGGGAAATCATCATCATCGTCATCACCAACAACTCTCCCATCTTTGGGAGGGCCATCTCCAGCAACATCTTCAACAGCACCATCTCCTCTCAAACCCTAGTTCATCTCTTGTGTTCAATCTTTGTACTGGAACCTTAGATTGGTACTTGTGGGTGACTAGTAGTGTTGATTACATCTTGTAGTTGATTACTATATGGTTTATTTGGTGGAAGATTATATGTTCAGATCCATTATGCTATTTAATACCCCTCTGATCTTGAGCATGATTATCATTTGTGAGTAGTTACTTTTGTTCTTGAGGTCATGGGAGAAGTCATGTTGCAAGTAATTATGTGAACTTGATATGTGTTTGATATTTTGATGATATGTATGTCGTGGTATTCTCACGTCAGATGCTAGGGGGTGGCTTATCATGGGTGGAGCCAAGAGGACGTCGTCGGGCACTGGAAGCGGGAGTGAGCATGAGCTCGATCACACATGAGACGTACCCAGGTTCGGGGCTCTCCGGAGAGATAACACCCCTAATCCTGCTCTGCCGGGTCTCCGCATGATGACTATGATCAAATGGTGTACAAGATTGCTCCTTGAGCTGTGTTGCTAGAGGAGGAAGAAGGGCAAGGCTAGCTATCTTCTCCTAGCTATGGTGTGTGGTGGAATGAGGGCTGAACCCTTTGCATGGGTGAGCCCTGGGGGTTTTATAGGCCAACCCCCCAGGGGTACAATGGTAATACGTCCAGGTGTAGGACCCGGACGTCAGTGTCTAAGGTCGCCGGGTTCTCCGCCGGCTGCTGGGGCCCGCCGCTTGGTGGGCCCCGTCGGCTGCCGAGAATCCGGCCGACATGTAGGGCCCGCCGCCAGCGGGCCATACTGATTGCCTTTTGTTGTAGCTTCATACTTGATGACGGAGGCCTCGTCAGGAGTCGTATGGCTACAGTCTCGCCGTCTGACGGGTTGGTGGCCGCTTGGTCAGCGCACACTGTAGCCATGCTCCATCCCTTCGGAGCAGGTGAGTGCAGACTTCGAGGGAAGAGGAGGGCCGCCTGCTGGAGGCCGGTCCGCCCCCGAAGCCGCCTTCCAGGAATGCGCCATCTTCTGGGAGCTCATGGACAGGTAGGGCCCATCGCCTGCCGGCCGTACTGATTGCCTTTTGCTGAAGCATGGCCCTTGCTGACGAGGGCCATGCTGAGGGTGGCATGGCTACATTCCTGCGCCTGGCAGGTAGGTGACCGCTTGGTCAGCTCGCACTGTAGCAATGCCCCCCTGGGATTTGGGGGAGAGGGTGGCCCTGTAGCCACGCTCTGTCTCGTCAGAGCAGGTGAGTGCAAACTCTGAGGGGAGGAGGGTCCGTCTGCTGGGAGCCGGCCTTCCCCGAAGCCGCCTACTAAGAGTGCTCCGTCTTCTGGAAGCCGGCCACCTGGGCCCAGCTGGCCCAAGGAGCCGGCCGTGTGTCTGGATGGCGTGAGGGGCTTCGCCAGCCCCGATGTCTTGAAATTCTAAGGGGTATGGATGAGTCTAGCCGTGGTCTATCCCCACGACAATGTATGTTGTGATTCCCTTAGTGGTGTCATGTGAACGTCGACTACATGGCACTTCACCATATTTGGGCCTAAGGGAATGCATTGTGGAGTAGTTATTAGATGATGGGAGTGACAGAAGCTTAAACATTAGTTTATGCGCTACTTCGTAAGGGACCGATTTGGATCCAAAAGTTTAATGATATGGTTAGATTTTATCTTAATACTTTTCTCGTAGTTGCGGATGCTTGCGAGGGGGTTAATCATAAGTAGGAGGTTTGTTCAAGTAAGAAAAACACCTAATCACCGGTCCACCCACATATCAAATTATCAAAGTAGCGAACACGAGTCAAACCAACATGATGAAAGTGACTAGATGAAATTCCCGTGTACCCTCAAGAACGCTTTGCTTATCATAAGAGGCTGTTTTGGCCTGTCCTTTGCCACAAAAGGATTGGGCTACCTTGCTGCACTTTATTTACCGTTATCGTTACTTGCTCATTAAAAATTATCTTGCTATCAAACTACTTTTTACCGACTATTTCAGTGCTTGCAGAAATTACCTTGCTGAAAACCACTTGTCATTTCCTTCTGCTCCTCATTGGGTTCGACACTCTTACTTATCAAAAGGACTACGATTGATCCACTATACTTGTGGGTCATCAAGGCTATTTTCTGGCGCCGTTGCCAGGCATTGAAGCGCTCTTGATAAGTGGAAATTGGTAAGGAAAAATTATTACTACGTGCTGAAATTTATTGTTACTTGTTACTATGGAGAATCATCCTTTGAGGGGTTTGTTCGGGGTATCTTCACCTCGATCGGAACCACAATTAGTTGCCCCTCAACCTACTGCACCTACTGAAAATATTGGTTATGAAATTCCTTTGGGTATGATAGAACAACTGCTAGCTAATCCTTATGCCAGAGATGGAACTTAACATCCTAATATGCATTTGATATATGTGGATGAAATTTGGGGATTATTTAAGCTTGCAGGTTTATCCGAAAATGAAGCTAAGAAGAAGGTTTTCCCTTTCTCTTTGAAGGGAAAAGCATTGACATGGTATAGGCTATGCGATGATATTGGATCTTGGAATTGGAATCGATTGAAATTGGAATTTCACCAAAAAAAAATATCCTATGCATCTAGTTCATCGTGATCAGAATTATATATATAATTTTTGGCCTCGTGAAGGACAAAGTATCGCTCTAGATTGGGGGAGGCTTAAGTCAATGTTATATTCATGCCCCAATCATGAGCTCTCGAGAAAAATTATCATTCATAATTTTTATGCTCGGCTTTCTCGTGATCAATCCATGCTCGATACTTCTTGTACTCGTTCTTTTATGAAGAAGACTATTGAATTCAGGTGGGATCTTTTAGAAAGAATTAAACGCAACTCTGAAGATTGGGAACTCGACGAAGGTAAAGAGTCAGGTATTAAGCTTGAGTTTGATTCTGTTAAATCCTTTATGAATACCGATGCTTTTCACAAGTTTAGCACTAAATATGGACTTGACTCTGAGATAGCAGCCTCTTTTTGTGAATCTTTTGCTACTCATGTTGATCTTCCTAAGGAGAAGTGGTTTAAATATCATCACCCTATTAAATAAGAAATCAAAGAACCGGTCATAGTTAAAGGTGAAATTATTATTTACAATGTTGATCCAGTTGTACCTACTGCTTATATTGAAAAACCACCTTTCCCTATTAGGATAAAGGAACATGCTAAGGTTTCAACTGTGCTTCGCAAAAGTAATATTAGAGCACCTAAACCTACTGAACAAATTAAAGTAGAGCCTAGTGTTTCTATGGTTAAAGATCTCCTGGTAGAAAATATTGATGGGCATGTTATTTAATTCTGTGATGAACCTGCTAGAATTGCTAAACCTGATGAAAAAGATAAACATAGACCCGTTGTTGGCATGACTGTTGTCTCAGTTAAAATAGGAGATCCTTGTTATCATGGTTTATGTGACTTAGGTGCTAGCGTGGGTGCTATTCCTTTTACCTTATACCAAGAAATTATGAATGACATAGCACCCGCTGGAATAGAAGACATAGATGTTACTATTAAACTTGCCAATAGAGACACCATCACACCACTTGGGATTGTTCGAGATGTTGAAGTCTTGTGTGGGAAAATAAAATACCCTACTGATTTTCTGGTTCTTGGTCCCCACAAGATGACTTTTGTCCCATTATCTTTGGTAGACCTTTCTTGAACACTGTCAATGCTACTATATATTGCCATAAACAAACCGTCAGTGTTAGCTTTGGTGATGAGTCTCATGAATTTAATTTTTCCAAGTTTAATAGACAACCTCATAGAAAGAGTTACCTAGTAAGGATGAAATAATTGGTCTTGCTTCTATTGTTGTGCCTCCTACTGATCCACTAGAACAATATTTGCTAGACCATGAAAATGATATGCATATGCATGAAAGAAATGAAATAGATAAGATTTTCTTTGAACAACGACCCCTGCTAAAATACAATTTGCCTATTGAAACTCTAGGAGGTCCTCCTCCGCCTAAAGGTGATCCCGTGTTTGAATTAAAACAATTGCCTGACACTTTGAAATATGCTTATCTTGATGAGAAAAAGATATATCCTGTTATTATTAGTGCTAACCTTTCAGAACATGAAGAAGAAAGATTATTGAAAATTCTGAAGAAGCACCGTGCTGCTATTGGATATACTCTTGATGATCTTAAGGGCATTAGTCCCACTCTCTGTCAGCACAAGATTAATATGGAACCTGATGCTAAACCCGTTGTTGATCATCAACGACGTTTGAATCCTGAGATGAAAGAAGTGGTAAGAACTGAAAAATTAAAGCTTCTGGAAGCAAGTATAATCTATCCCATAGCTGATAGTAGATGGGTAAGTCCCGTTCATTGTGTCCCTAAGAAAGGAGGTATTACTGTTGTTCCTAATGATAAAAATAAACTTATTCCACAAAGAATTGTTACTGGCTATAGAATGGTAATTGATTTAAGAAAATAAAATAAGGCAACTAGAAAAGATCATTACCCTTTGCCTTTTATTGATGAAATGCTAGAAAGATTATCTAAGCACACACACTTTTGTTTTCTTGATGGATATTCTGGTTTTTCTCAAATACCTGTTTCACAACCTGATCAAGAGAAAACCACTTTTACTTGCCCTTTTGGAACCTATGCTTATAGACGTATGCCTTTTCGTTTATGTAATGCACCTGCTACCTTTCAAAGATGTGTGACTGCTATATTCTCTGATTTTTGTGAAAAGATTGTTGAGGTTTTCATGGATGATTTTTCTGTTTATGGAACTTCTTTCGATGATTGCTTAAGCAACCTTGATCGAGTTTTGCAGAGATGTGAGCAAACTAATCTTTTCTTGAATTGGGAGAAGTGCCATTTTATGGTTAATGAAGGTATTGTCTTGGGGCATAAAATTTTTGAACGAGGTATTGAGGTGGATAAAGCTAAAGTTGATGCAATTGAGAAAATGCCATGTCCTAAAGATATTAAAGGTATTCGTAGTTTCCTCGGTCATGCTCGTTTCTATAGGAGGTTTATTAAAGACTTCTCTAAAATTTCTAGGCCTCTTACAAATCTTTTACAAAATGATGTTCCATTTGTTTTGATGATGATTGTGTAGAAGCCTTTGAAACACTTAAGAAAGCCTTAACTTCTGCACCTATTGTTCAACCACCTGATTGGAACTTGCCTTTTGAAATTATGTGTGATGCTAGTGATTATGCTGTTGGTGCTGTTCTAGGACAAAGAGTTGATAAGAAATTAAATGTTATCCATTATGCTAGCAAAACTCTAGACAGTGCCCAAAGAAATTATGCTACTACAGAAAAAGAATTTTTAGCAGTTGTGTTTGCTTGTGATAAATTCAGATCTTACATTGTTGATTCCAAAGTAATTGTTCACACTGATCATGCTGCTATAAAATATCTTATGGAAAAGAAATATGCTAAACCTACACTCATTAGGTGGGTTCTCTTGCTACAAGAATTTGATTTGCATATCACTGATAGGAAAGGAGCTGAGAACCCCGTAGCTGATAACTTGTCTAGGTTAGAGAATATTTTTGATGACCCACTACCTATTGATGATAGCTTTCCTGACGAACAACTAGCTGCAATTAATGTTTCTCATAACACTCCCTGGTATACTGACTATGATAATTATATTGTTGCTAAATACACACCACCTAGTTTCACATACCAACAAAAGAAAAAATTCTTCTATGATTTAACAAATTACTTTTGGGATGACCCACATCTTTATAAAGGAGTGGATGGTATTATTAGACGTTGTGTACCTAAGCATGAACAGGAACAAATCATACAGAAATGTCATTCCGAAGCTTACGGAGGACATCATGCGGGAGATAGAACTACTCACAAGGTATTGCGATCTGGTTTTTATTGGCCTACTCTCTTCAAAGATGCATGTAAGTTTGTTTTATCTTGTGATGAATGTCAACAAATTGGTAATATCGGTAAGCGTCAAGAAATGCCTATGAATTATTCACGTGCTGTTGAACCATTTGATGTTTGGGGATTTGATTATCTGGGACCTTTTCTTCCTCTAATGGGTATACACATATTTTGGTTGCTGTTGATTATGTTACTAAGTGGGTAGAAGCTATTCCAACTAGTAGTGCTGATCATAACACTTCCATTAAAATGCTTAAAGAAGATATTTTCCCGAGGTTTGGAGTCCCTAGATATTTAATGACTGATGGTGGTTCACACTTTATTCATGGTGCTTTCCTTAAAATGCTTGCTAAATATGATGTTAACCATAGAATTGCATCACCCTATCATCCTCAATCTAATGGTCAAGTTGAACTTAGCAATAGAGAAATAAAACTAATATTACAAGAAATTGTTAATAGGTCCCAAAAGAATTGGTCTAAGAAACTAGATGATGCACTTTGGGCCTACAGAACAACATATAAAAATCCTATGGGTATGTCTCCCTATAAAGTGGTTTATGGAAAAGCTTGTCATTTGCCTCTAGAGTTAGAACATAAAGCTTATTGGGCAATTAAAGAACTCAACTATGATTTCAAACTTGCCGATGAAAAGAGGTTATTTGATATTAGCTCTAGATGAATGGAGAACCCAAGCCTATGAAAAGGCCAAACTATTTAAAGAAAAAGTTAAAAGATGGCATGACAAAAGAATCCAAAAGCGGGAATTCAAAGTTGGAGAATATGTTCTTTTGTACAAATCTTGTTTCAGACTCTTCGCAGGAAAACTTCTCTCTAAATGGGAAGGACCATATATTATCGAAGAGGTTTATCGCTCTGGAGCTATCAAAATAAATAATGCCGAAGGTACTAATCCGAAGGTGGTCAATGGGCAAAGAATTAAACACTATATCTCAGGTATGCCTATTAATGTTGAAAGCAATATTATTCAAACCAAGACACCGGAGGAACACATAAAAGAAACCTTCCGAAACACTCCAGAATCATGAAAAAAGAGGAGGTACGTGAAACGGACTCCGAAAAATCCGCAAAAATATTTTCTGTCAGTTTTGGAATATTATAAAATTTAGGAAAATAAGAAACAACCAGGAAAGCAACCTAGGAGGGCACAACCCACCTGGGCATGCCAGGGACATTCCCGACTCCGTTTTCCTCCCGTTTGCTTGTTTCCTGAGATAAAAAATCTTTATATACCCCCTGAACGTATTGACCACCGTATCGCGGAGAAATCTTCTTTTCTTCTTTCTTGTTGTTTTCTGACAGAACTAGATCGCCATGGCTGCTTCGAGCTCCTCCAAGGACAAGTTCTTCGAGAAGGTCATCAACCCGTATTTGCGGGAGGTGATGCAGCACCCTCAAGCCATTGAGATGCGTGAGGGGGTGCTCCACATCCGGGACGTCCAGGGGCCCAAGAGGATGGGAAACGTGGAGGCTAGGCTCGAAGCTATGGAGCAAGAAGTCTTTAAGTGCAAGGGGATGGTGGAGCGCGGACTGAATGCCAATCACCTCATGATTACGGATTTTACCCGTGATCTCAAGGTGGATGGCCGGTCCATGAAGGACGTCGTCTTCACCCTCAATGAGCAAATCAACTTTCTGTAAAGCCAAATCTATGATCTCCAAAACCAAGTCTTTGAATATGAGGCAAGGTTTAAAGGTATGAGTTTGGCTGCCAGTTGCAGGACTCGTGAGACTCGTTCTTCCTCTTATGATGGTGAGCCACTGCCATGGAAACCGGAGGATAAGATCACTACTACCTCATCACCACCACCGCCTTCTTCATCACCAAAGGAGACTTGAGTTCTTGGTATGGGCACTCCCCTTGGCTTGTGGGAGGTGTCCCGGTATCGTATATACACCACTATATTTGCTTTTATTTATCTTAGTTTGACCTTTAGTTATCTTATGATTTAGTTGAATAAAAGTTTAGTTTGATCAGTTCATTTCCAGTGCTTGCTTAGTGATCTACCTATCTATGTAATCGTGTGTGAGATATATAATAAAGAGTAGTTTGAGTCTTGTTTCTTTACTCTTATGTTTCAATAAAAGAAAAGAAAATAAATGAAAAAAAGATCATATGCTAATCTTATGGTAAGTAATGACATCACATAAGGAAAAGTATAAGTGTTAAAATTTGTTGGATATTGACAAACATAGCATTGGTCAATGATGCAATTCATGAAAGAATTAATAAGGGAAGAGAAGATTCACATGCAAATATACTATCTTGGACATCTTCTATGATTGTGAGACCCCATTAAATATTATGAGTCAAAATTGTTGACATTGGACAAGGAAGACAACGTAATGATTTATGTTTGTTCATATTCACATAGAAGTTATATTGTCATAGATCCTTCAACATGTGGTGCTTGCTCAATATCTTTGCTAGCCAAAAACTCCGCACTAAGTAGAGATACTACTTGTCCATCCAAAAACCCTTAAACCAAAATCTTATTTCGAGAGTCCACCATACCTACCTATGGATTGAGTAGAATCCTTCAAGTAAGTTGTCATAGGTGCAATAAGGTAAAAAAATTGCTTCTAAATGTGTTGGATCATTTAGTGTAAGAGAAAATTAAGCGTTGTACGAACTTATGATGGCAAAGTAATAAAAGCGACGGACTGCATAATAAAGGTTGCTATCATAAGGGGCAATATAACATGACGTTCTTTTGCATTAAGTGATTTGGCACACAAACAAAAAAGGCGCATGGCAACCTCTGCTTCCCTCTGCGAAGGGCCTATCTTTTACTTTTATGCATTTACTTTTATGTAAGAGTCAAAGTATTCCCCCCTATTCCTTTTTATTTTCTCTTCTACAAGCATCATATGGTGAGGAAGGATCTAGGCACTTGTATCCAATTGGATATGAGTGGGCATGAGTTATTATTGTTGACATCACCCTTGAGGTGAATACGTTGGGAGGCGAAACTATAAGCCCCTATCTTTCTATGTGTCCGGTTGAAACTTTTTGTTCATGGGTATGTTGTTAGTGTTAGCAATCATAGAAGATTAAATGATGGTTGAGTATGTGGACTTGCCTAAAGGCTCCGATACGTGACCCTTCCTGAAAATATGATGAATTGTAGTTGCAAAGTTGACTCAGAACATAGTTTGTTGGTTTTCAATAGAGTTTATGCTTTATACTTCAATGTTGTGATGAATTGTTACTTGTTCATGAGAAATTATATGATAAAATTTATGTGATAAGGTCTTATCCTAAAGTTCTTTGCTGTTATAATAATATGCATGATGCTTCTATGCCCGTATTTCATTTTTATCGACACCTCTCTCTCTAAGCATGTGGACATGTTTTTCGATTTCAGTTTTCGCTTGAGGACAAGCGAGGTCTAAGCTTGGGGAAGTTGATACGTCCATTTTGCATCATGTTTTCCTACTCTTATTTAATAATGTTTTTATGCATAATAATGCTTTTTGGAGTAATTGTAATGCCTTTTCTCTCATAATATGCAAGGTTTACACAAAGAGGGAGAATGCCGGCAGCTGGAATTCTGGACCTGAAAAAGCTACGTCAGAGTCATCTATTCTGCACATCTCCAAATGAGCTGAAAATTTACGGAGAATTGTTTTGGAATATATGAAAAATACTGGAGCAAATAACTACCGGAGGAGGCCCACCAAGTGGGCACAACCCACCTGGGCGCGCCAGGCCCCCCAGGCGCGCCCTGGTGGCTTGTGCCCTCCTCGGCCCACCTCCGGTGCCCATCTTCTAGTATATAGGTCATTTTGACCTAGAAAAAAATCAGGAGGGGACTTTTGGGATGAAGCGCCGCCGTCTCGAGGCGGAACTTGGGCAGGAGCACTTTTGCCCTCCGGTAGAGCGATTCCGCCGGAGGAACTTCCCTCCCGGAGGGAGAAATCATCGTCATCGTCATCACCAACAACTCTCCCATCTTTGGGAGGGCCATCTCCATCAACATGTTCAACAACACCATCTCCTCTCAAACCTAGTTCATCTTTTGTGTTCAATCTTTGTACCGGAACCTTAGATTGGTACTTGTGGGTGACTAGTAGTGTTGATTACATCTTGTAGTTGATTACTATATGGTTTATTTTGTGGAAGATTATATGTTCAGATATATTATGCTATTTAATACCCCTCTGAGCTTGAGCATGATTATCATTTGTGAGTAGTTACTTTTGTTCTTGAGGTCACGGGAGAAGTCATGTTGCAAGTAATCATGTGAACTTGATATGTGTTCGATATTTTGTTGATATGTATGTTGTGATTCCCTTAGTGGTGTCATGTGAACGTCCACTACATGGCACTTCACCATATTTGGGCCTAAGGGAATGCATTGTGGAGTAGTTATTAGATGATGGGTTGCTAGAGTGAAAGAAGCTTAAACCCTAGTTTATGCGCTACTTCGTAAGGGACCGATTTGGATCCAAAAGTTTAATGCTATGGTTAGATTTTATCTTAATACTTTTCTCGTAGTTGCAGATGCTTGCGATGGGGTTAATCATAAGTAGGAGGTTTGTTCAAGTAAGAACAACACCTAAGCACCGGTCCACCCACATATCAAATTATCAAAGTAGCGAACACGAATAAAACCAACATGATGAAAGTGACTAGATGAAATTCCCGTGTGCCCTCAAGAACGCTTTGCTTATCATAAGAGACTATTTTGGCATGTCCTTTGCCACAAAAGGATTTGGCTACCTTGTTGCACTTTATTTACCATTATCATTACTTGCTCATTGCAAATTATCTTGCTATCAGACTACTTGTTACCGACTATTTCAGTGCTTGCAGAAATTACCTTGCTGAAAACCACTTGTCATTTCCTTCTGCTCCTCGTTGGGTTCAACACTCTTACTTATAGAAAGGACTACGATTGATCCCCTATACTTGTGGGTCATCATTCGTGTTCTGACCCTTTCCCGCGTCATTTTCGCCAAATTTATTAACATTCACTATTGCAGGATGCTGCTAACGCGACACTACTATCAGAGACCCTTTGACGAAACTGTGTGTGATGCATTAATCGCAAACGGGGATGTAAAAAAACCGTCAAAAAAGATGCAAAACATTTGTGATGGCGGAGACATCAAACATGGTTCAGATTTTAGTTGCGTGTGCGATGCTGGGCATACGGTTGATCCAGCAGAACTGTTTGCGATGAGTCAGAAAAACAAAAATGGTGCAGCCATATCAATGTGTGTGCAATATACGGCATACAGTTCTCTCCGATGAACTGTGTGCTATTAGGGAATGCAACAGAAACGGTCAGCCTGATCAAGGTGTGTGTGATATACGGCATACGGTTCACTCGGTCAAACTATTTTCGATTAGGGAAGAGAACAGAAATGGTTCAACTTAACAAGATGTGTGTGATATGCGGCATTTGCGATGAGCGAAAAGAACACAAATGATTGTTGTAAACAAGATGTGTGTGATACACAGCAGACAGCCCACTCGGATGAACTGTTTGCGATGAGAAATTATAACACAGACGTTTACTATAGTAAGTTCGTGTGCGATTCTGTTCGTACAAAAAATTGGAAAAATGCAAGCTAGTTGCTTGCGGTGGCTAGGAGTATCGCACACGATGCGTCTGCGAGTACTCGTGTGCGATGATTAGTAAGTTACACATAATGAATGGCCGCAAGGGTGATATGCTGATCATGGAGTCTGAGAAAACCGTCGTCGGAAGGCCGCTGGCTCAGCCTTTTAGCCTATATTTTATTATAATTGTATGCATAAGTAGGTCGTGAGTGTTATGGGCCTTGCTGCATGTGGCATTTTAAATTATCCTGAATATGTAAGACAATTATTAACCGTTGCCATTGTAAATTTGCCTCAACGGCGAGCAGAGCACGCACAGGGACGCCAGAGCGGAGCGCGCCGCGGCCGCCTCAATGGTGAGCAAACTGCGCGGACGGACGCGAGCAGAGCGCGCTGCGGCCGCCTCAACGACGAGCAACCACATGGTCAACCTTCTGGCACCCCGTGGGAGACGCGACGGCGCATCCATAGGACACGATGGTGATATCATGACCGTGTGTGATAGTGGGCAGACACGTACACGTACATCCGAGAACAAGGGCCCACATTTCGGGCTTCCGATGCGTGGCATACGGTTGATCCAAAAGAACTGCTTGCGATGAGACAGAACAACAGAAACGGGGCTTTGTAGGCCCAGAACCATCAATAAATTTTGACTTTGTTTCTCGTCACATTGCAGATTACAACGCAATAAGTAATTGCAAATCTGTTCACACAGATCAAACTAATATGTGTTCACACTGATCAAACTAATATGTGTTCACACAGATCAAACTAATATGTGTTCACACTTAGCACCGAGCTATAAAAACTACCCACTCAAAAATTACTTCACAGTTCCTCTCCTCATCACCCACAAAACTGGTCTTTCCTGTCAAGTCGTTCCGCCATGACCGGTAGGAGAAGTTTTGGGTGGACATATAACCAGGCAGCAAAGACCAAGGCCGCGGAAGCACTAGAGAGGTCCCGCCGCGAAGCGGCAGCCGCAGCAGAGATGTCCCGGCGCGCCGCGGAGCCCTCAAACGAGCTCTCACGGGCACGCGTGGGCTCTCACAAGCGCACTCGCCGTGTTGGCGATCGCGACGAGCTGGCGTTGCTGAAGTCCTTGGCCGGCGACGACGACATTCTTGCTGGCCTCATTAAGCAGCAGGAGCTGGTCGACGGCTTGATGAAGCTGCTCGAGATCAGCGATGCCTCGGTTGACAAGGCGACCGGCCTCGTTGAGCAACTCATGGGTGACAATGCGAAGCTCCTCAAGGCGCTCGCCGAGAAGGAGGAGGAGGCCGCCTGCTGGAAGAGGCTGCCTGAGCAGAGCAGTGCCTCGGGGATGACGCTGACAGCGGTCGTCGAGGAACTGATGGGTGACTTGAGGAAGCTCCGGATCGAGCGCGAGTAGGAGGTGGAAGAATCCGTGGCTGCTTTCAAGCAAAGTCGTGAGGAATTGAAGAAGGAGCTGGAGGATGTCGTCGCCCGGCGATCCATTGATGAGTAGAGACAGTAGCGACCCAGATCGTTGTCTGCGATTTCCTTCTTCTCTTGCCCCCGTGTCTTCTGGGCTTTGCTGCATGTGGCATTTTAAATTATCCGGAATATGTAAGACAATTATTATTTGCGCCATTGTAAATTTGTCGTCGTATTATCCGTTGCCATTTTATTTGTCGTCGTATTATCCGTTGCCCTAGGTGGCAATTTAAATTAGGCCAGAATACGAGTTGAAAACATGAACAAAGCAAATGCTGCCATGGGATCACAAGCAAACACCCTCCGTCCAGATGCTTTAATTAACCCATTAATGGAGAAGTTGTGAGCGAGGCGGGCGGCGGCTGGTGGATGGAGGTCAAAGAGCTCGCTTCCCGGTGAGCATGGGCGGCCTTGCTGCTCGCACGTGTCCCGTCGAGCCTGCGAGGTGGACAGGATGCATGCGTCCCGTCGAGCCTACGCGGCGGACTGCTCGCACGCCTTCCATCGAGCCTGCACGGCGGACTTCTCGCGCTCGTCCCGTCTAATCAAACAGCTGCATGCACGCCACCGAGTATGGTTAAATTTTGACACGGTTCATATAATACAACCATTTGCGATATTAATGTGTCAGCTATTTGATTCAAAAAGGACTTCGTTGGCTATTAATGTGTGCGCCTTGTCTCAAACTGGACGATTTTTTTTACCACGGCATATATGTGCCATGTCATGAAACCATGCCAAGTTTCATGTTTTTTGGGTGAGTTTTCGATTTACTGGGATTTAAAAACCAAGATTCTCAATGTTTCAGGACGACGAGAAGTTTGTAATTCATTCCCATTCCTTAAATGAGACCAAAACATGCACGCAATGACACATGTACGATTTCCCACCCATTTTGCTTCACTGGAGCATGTGCTTGTAGTTCAAATTTGAATTATGGACTACATTAAATGCCTAAAAAACTTAATTAATATATACAATGGCCAAACGAACCCTGAATAGTTTCAAATTTCAGCACGACACTCCTGTTATTCTATGTTGCCTGTAGAAAACAAAGTTCAAGGCGAGAAGAGGCAGCGATTATCGTTTCGCCCACAAGAGGGGCATGTTTCCCTACCGGAACCACGAGGGTTGCGAGAAGCTTCGGTTTGTAAGAGGCTTGTAATATAGCTTCGCCCAAATTGGACAATTATATGTACCATGTAGTGACACCATGCCAAGTTTCATGATTTCCTGGTGAGTTTTGGATTTACAGAGATTTAAAAACCGAGATTCACAATGTTTGTGGCCAAGCCAGGACGGCGAGACGGTTGAATTCATTTCCATTCGTTCCATGGGACCTAAACATTCACCCCAAGGACACATGTATGTTTCTTCTAGCCATTTTGGTGCACTGCAGCATGTATTTGTAGTTTGGATTTGAATTATGGACATTAAATGCCTAGAAAACTCAATTAATAAATAAAAAAAGGTCAAACGAACCCTGAATAATTTCAAAGTTCAGCATGAATCTCCCGTTGTTCCGTGTTGCGTGTAGAAGAAAATACAAGGCTAGAAGAGGGAGCGATTATCGTTTCGCCCACAAGGGGACACGTTTCCCTATCGAAACCATGAGGGTTCTTGCGACAGGCTCTGGTTTGTAAGAGGTTTGTAATAAAGCTTGGCCCAAATTGGCAATGTTTTTACCATGACATATATGTGCCATGACGTGACACCATGCCACCTTTGATGACTTTCTGGTGAGTTTTGGATTTATGGGGATTTAAAAATTGAGATTCCAAATGTTTGAGGACGAGCCAGGACGCCGGTACGGTTGTAATTCATTCCCATTCCTGGCATGGGACCTAAACATGCACCCAAGGACACGTGTATAATTTTTCTAGCCATTTTGGTGAACTGGAGCATGTATTTGTAGTTCATATTTGAATTATGGACATTAAATGCCTAGGAAACTCAATTAGTGCATAAAAAGGCCAAACGAACCCTGAATAAGTTTAAATTTCAGCATGGATATCCTGTCGTTCCATGTTGCCCGTAGAAGAAAATACAAGGCGAAAAGAGGTAGTGATTATATTTTGCCACAAGGGGAACACGTTTCCCTATCGGAACCACGAGGCTTCTTTGAGAGAAGCTCCGGTTTGTAAGAGGTTTGTAATAAAGCTTGGCCCAAATTGGATAGTGTTTTTACCACGACATATATGTGCCATGACGTGACACCATGCCAACTATCATGACTTTCTGGTGAGTTTAGGATTTACGAGGATTTAAAAACCAAGATTCCAAATGTTTGAGGACGAGCCAGGACGCCGGTACGGTTGTAATTCGTTCCCATTCCTGGCATGGGACCTAAACATGCACCCAAGGGCACATGTATATTTTTTTTAGCCATTTTGGGGAACTGGAGCATGTATTTGAAGTTCATATTTGAATTATGGACATTAAATGCCTAGGGAAATCAATTAGTGTATAAAAAGGCCAAACGAACCCTGAATAAGTTTAAATTTCAGCACGAATATCCTGTCATTCCATGTTGCCCGTAGAAGAAAATACAAGGCGAAAAGAGGCAGTGATTATGTTTCGCCCACAAGGGGAACACGTTTCCCTATCGGAACCACGAGGCTTCTTTGAGAGAATCTCTGGTTTGTAAGAGGTTTGTATTAAAGCTTGGCCCAAATTGGACAATGTTTTTACCACGACATATATGTGCCATGACGTGACACAATGCCAACTTTCATGACTTTCTGGTGAGTTTAGGATTTACGGGGATTTAAAAACCGAGATTCCAAATGTTTGAGGACGAGCTAGGACGCCGGTACGGTTGTAATTCGTTCCCATTCCTGGCATGGGACCTAAACATGCACCCAAGGACACATGTATAATTTTTCTAGCCATTTTGGTGAACTGGAGCATGTATTTGAAGTTCAGATTTGAATTATGGACATTAAATGCCTAGGAAACTCAATTAGTGTATAAAAAGGCCAAACGAACCCTGAATAAGTTTAAATTTCAGCACGGATATCCTGTCGTTCCATGTTGCCCGTAGAAGAAAATACAAGGCGAAAAGAGGCAGTGATTATCGTTTTGCCCACAAGGGGGACACGTTTCCCTATCGGAACCACGAGGCTTCTTTGAGAGAAGCTCCGGTTTGTAAGAGGCTTGTAATAAAACTTGCGCCAAAATGGGCGAAAAAAATTCCTCGACATATATGTGCCATGTCGTGACACCATGCCAAGTTTCACGATTTTCGGGTGAGTTTTGGATTTACGGGGATTTAAAAATTGAGATTCTTCTCACGAAATGTTTTCAAATAGCACACGGTTCACTCACGAAAGTCGTGTGCCTACCAAACCGTGGCCGATGCCCCCCCCTCCACCCTGCTGCGCGCGCGATCTGAGTCGTGCGTTCTGATTGGCCAGAACCCAAACTCCACAGATCGTATGTCTGCACCGTTCGATGCTCCCAGATCGAACGGCAATCCTCAGCCCTTTCGACAGCACATGCAGTACATGGGTAAGCACTGTGCGCATGCGTCTTGCTAGCTCACGCTTCCTTCTCTACTAAGTTTTCTAAACAGGCTACCGTTTCCCGCCACTCCTCTCATCGGTTTCCCGCCTCTTCTCCCATCGTTTTCCCGCTACCAGTGTTAGTGCTCATTGAAGGCTAGGCGGCGACACACCGGCCATGTAAATATCGCACACAGTTTCTAAAAGCACAAATGTGCATGATAGGAGGGAGTAGGTCCCATAGGGTGACCAGCGTGAAACGCCTTAAAGGCAAGGAGGCAATTCCTATTAGCAAGGGGCTGCTTCCCATCCGCTAGCCCAGTCGAATAGAACGCAGAAGTTAAGCGTGCTCGGGCTGGAGTAGTCCAAGGATGGGTGACCTGATGGGAAGTTGCATATCTCAAGCTTCATTTATCTCTATAATGACCGTGTCATGGCGATTATATAAACCTTGGGATCCTTGTTTTGCTAATTTGTAGACTATGTTTTTATTGATTATTTTTTGCTCTAAAAAATTAAAGAATGATTGACTCTATAGTGACCTGTCATGGCGATTATATAAACCTTTTTCAGGTCACATGCAGGGTATAGGGGCAGGGTGTTTTGATCAAGCATGTCTCCCTTGTGCGGTTTATAGACGCTGCACATATCTGTGGGCTCCCCGAGGTACATATATTATCCTTTACCGACAATGAGGGGGGCCCACACAATCTATCCCTTTGACCTAACAATGAGTAGGGTTTGACCATGATGGTTTCCTATTGCTATGTGTGCCATGTTAGACCAAATAAAGTTTGAGCGCATGCGTCGGACGACCCCCCCCCCCCCCCCCCCCGCGCTGCCTCGAAGTTGGGAAACCGACATCATACGTATTGAACCAGGCTTGGAGTCGGGTACGGTGTTCGGTTTGTAATGTAGTTGGTGACCCATCGAAGTTGTGCATTCGGGATTTAAACACATCACACACCACCGTACCCATACATATTTTCGGGCCGCATGCAGTGTATACAGGGTCTTCTGATCGACCACGTCTCCCTTGTGCGGTTTTTTGTGATGACACGCATATCTGTGGGCTCCCCGAGTGTATATATATCATCCCTTTGACCGATAATGAGGGGTATGTGTTGGCCATGAATGGATTCCTCCTAGTTCGTGTTAGGGCCGTTCACCGTCAGATGTCGTTCAACCAAAGCTCGAGCTCATGCGTTGTCAGGATTCCATCCCACATGCTCGGATTGCTAGGTTCGACCTACATCGTACCCTGCGTATCTCGTCCTTAACTACCTGGCCTTCATGGTTGTTGTCTGTATTGAGAGGTAGGCACCACATCTAAATTGTACATTATTCTATATTGAAAACACACATCACCCCTTCCAACGTACATCATTTTGGGCCGCACGCAAGAGGTGCTGGTTTTGTGGTCCCTCTCGTGCGATTTTTATGATGGTTCAATCTATTGGACCAAGCGGTTTATCGACAACAATAGTTGTCGTTTGACCAAACGATAGATTCACTGGTCCGTCTTATGGTAGGTCATGGCGACATGCATGTATGACCAAAGTATCATTATGTGCATCCGCCCCGCTGACACGAAGTGGGAGGTGGTAGGTCAAGCACCCTAGCTAGCTACAACATTATGTCATTATAGATATATCCAAGGGTGCTTTCGGGTTTGCGAGGCAGGTGCCACCAAAGTTGTGGATTGTGTATTTAAAGTTTTAAACATCACACCCAATATTCCTACATATATTTGGCCACTTCCAGGTGGTTCTTGACTTTTGGCCCCTCTCATCGATCTTCGACGACGCGCCAAACCGTGGGCCCACGCGGTCAAAGTTGTGCATTGGAATTTTGAACATCACAGACCACCCTTTTCACTCATATATATTTGGGCCACATGCTGGTGTGGCTGTCTTCTGACCCTCTCTAACATTTTTTTGCTGCAAAGACTTTGATGACACTCAACGGACACAAGTATAATGTCTTAACCATGTGCGATGCAAGTGCGCTGTGAATCACGATGACTGTGCAAGCGCGAGCAAAGGTGGAGGTACTGGCTCAACCGTGTGCGATGCAAGTGCGCTGTAAAATCACCACGACTGCGCAAGCGCGAGCAAAGGGTGGAGGTACTGGCTTAACCGTGTGCGATGCAAGTGCGCTGTAAAATCACCACTTGGGCAAGCTAAAGGCGGGTAGTTTATTTAGAAATTAGGATGAACTGTGTGCGATAGACCAGCTAGCTAGAAATATACAAACAAACTACCCGCCTTGAGCGTTGCAAAAATCGGTGGTTCCGCCACTTTTCCTTATTATCATACACGCATATTCTTATTGGACCGTGCGCGATCTTGGGCACTCCCGCCCTGCATCAATTACTTTACCCAAATTTTAGTAGCCGCCGTACTTCAATCGTCGCCCACACTCCTCCAGCACCGACCTTATAGTAAAATTGCAGTTGCCGAGGCATTTGAACCGTCGCCCTCCCTCGTCCACCACCATCTCCACCCACCATTACTAAAATTTTCAGTAGCTGGGGCGTATCCTCAAACACCACCCCCCCTCCACAGTCCCCCCACCCGGCCCCCTCCCCCCTCGAACCCTAGCTCGCGGCCACCACCGGCGCCGCCGCTAACCCCTGCCGGTCTGCCTGTTCCTCCTAGCTTAGATAATAAAGTTCAGGTTACCCAGCGATTCCCATACCGTCGCCCCACTCCCCTGAGTTTTTAGATGAGGCCTGCGGTGTCCCTCCCCGCCAGATCCACATCCCCTGCTCCAGAATGTCGCAGCCTAAGCTCGACCACGTATCCCGGGGAGCCCGACGAGCGTTCGGCCAAGAAGAGGTTTATCATGGCCTCTCCAGCGGATGTTGGCGAGGTGGCCGCCGTTCGCCCCGACCTGTCGATCCCGGAGCAAAACATCGTCGCGGAAGCCGGCGAAGACGTTGACTACGTTGCCATGCCGAAGGCTTCATGTCAGTGGGCTAGCGTATTACTGTATCTCGGGAAAGCTGGCTACGACATCAAGCTCCTCGACAGCGACGGCTTCACGCGGGCCATGTCACAGGTTAAGTGGTCCATCCCCAACCCCTCTGGTTCAACCACCGTTGATCTCTTCGACGGCCCTGCCGCTGATCTCCTCTGCCAAGCGGTCAAGGATTTGCGATCCTTGTACGCCATCGAGCCCATTTTCTCATTTCTGAAGGACACGTTCTACGGCGGCGGCTTGGGATCCTCAATTGCCAAGTCAGATCTCATCGACCACGACCACGAGGAGGGCACCCACAAAGGTTCTTCCAAGGTGAAACAGCCCATCTGTGACATCAGAGAGCGCACCATGGGTCTGTGCTCTTCCAACTGGAAGGATCCCGTCCATGACATGTGAGGCAACATCCTATCAGCAAATCTTACCTTTTCTAGCTTGCCAACCCGTACCCTTTGTTGTTGTAACATTTGTCATGCGGTGCTTTAACTGTGCCGTGTTTAATTATTTCAGTTATGCAAAAATGTATTGTTCAATAGGGCTATGTGATGTTTATGTATGAATTGTCCACTTCAGTTTCACGAATGGCTATATTTGGTTGTTTATAGTGAGTAGATGCCTTGTTTATCTGTATTTGGTTGTTAGGTTGGTTGCAGTGAGCATTTTTTCAGTTATCGAGCAGATGCCTTGTTTATATGTATTTGGTTCTTAGGTTGGTTGTAGTGAGCATTTGTCCAGTTATCAAGCAGACACCTTGTTTATCTGTATTTGGTTGTTAGGTTGGTTGCAGTGAGCATTTGTCCAGTTTTCAAGCAGATACCTTGTTTATCTGTATTTCCTTGTTAGGTTGGTTGCAGTGAGCATTTGTCCAGTTTTCAAGCATATGCCATGTTTATCTGTATTTGCTTGTTAGGTTGGTTGCAGTGAGACTCTGTCCAGTTTTCAATGGCTATATTTGGTTGTTATACTGATCATTTATGCCTTGTTTATTTCAGTCATTCACAATGTGTTGTTCATTATGTGCAAGTCAGACCTCTGCCGCTCGACTGCATCAATACCAGTTTGAACGGCTATATTTGGTTCCAGTTATGCCTGGTGTAGTTAACACATGCCCTTTATTTCAGTTTTACACATTTATCCAGTGTGATGTTTAAGCATTACCTACGTTATATTCATTTTCAACAATACCAGTTTGAATTGCAATATTTGATGGTTGTTAAGCCTGCTGTCGGTAACATTGCCTTCCATTTTATATCTGCTTTAACAGCATGCTGAAACCAACACATTCAAGCTATCATTTGGAGATGATGTTGTTTACCTTTGCTATATTTGTTTGATGTTAAGTTTGATGTACTTATCATGCCTTTCCACTACTTATGCAGGACAACAACGGGAGTGGCCACCATTTTCCGCCGAGGTTAGTTTCATCCCTCGGCTTGTACTGCCCCCGTTGTTCCATAATGTAGTGCATATAGATCCAGGCCTGGACACTTGTTAGCTTCTAATATTGACTTGTTGCTTGTAGGTACATATGCCCTTGGCAAGGATCCACACATCGACCCTTTTTGCGTATGGGGCAATGAGATATTCATGAACAAGCATCAAGTGAGGAAACTGATAAGGATTATTAGCAAAAATATACGAATGGTGGCAAGAAAATTATTTGTTTATGCTCTATCCAACACAACAGTGAGCTGTAGGATGGTAACTACAAACTCTGCAGCCTTCTCTTTTTACTGCCCATAATGAGTTGTTAGACAACAATGTCTGAATCTTTTTCGTTCGCAGTGGTTCCCGAAGTAGTTCACTCAAGATTACCTCGCAAAGTACATGATTGGTGGACACGCAATGAAGGTTAAAATATTTCATCCAGACTACAATGAGCATCGAGAAGTCGTAATGAAGACAGTGAAGGATGGATGGGCAGCCATCACAAGGGGTTGGCCTAGAGTCGTGCGCGCATTACGCATAGAGGAGGGTACAATATGGGCATTCCGCTTCACCTTCTCCAGCAACCAGAATGTCTTTCGCCTCTCTCTTTACAGTCTTTAGTACAACTGTGGTTCATCATTCTTTATGTGGTGCTTCTGTAGTTCTTCAGTATATGTACATGTGTATCGAATTATGCATTCGTGGTTGAACCTATATTTGTAATAAACATGGTTGGATATGAAATAAGTGATTGCCTACTTTCAAATTCAAAACATGTGATTTTTAAATTATGGATTCATAAGGGATTACACTACACACGGTTTGCGAAAGCGAAACGTCTGCGATAGACGTGGAGATCAGACATGTTTCTAGGATCCACTACGTGTGCGATCAATCTCCACTGCACACACGATCAGCCAAGAAAAAAATGTGTGCGATTAACAATAGCATCACACATAGTTCTTTCTTATTAAATGTTTGCGATAGTCACCTTATCACACACGCTTCGAAATTATGGACTGTTTGTGATGTTGTGCGCATCACAAACGTTTGGTCATAGAAGAACGCATGCGATAGGTCGATCATCCAACGCGGGTACGACGGATGAATCGTGTGGGATGTATTCAAGCTTCGCATACAGTTTTATAGCGACAACTGTGTGCGCTCTTACATTGAATCGCACACAGTTGAGGAAAAGTAAATGTGTGTGATTGTCTACTTCTATAATCATGAACTATTTGTGATGGGTCACGCATCGTAAACGTAGCACCACAGAATACCGACTGTGATGGCAATGCGAGCACAAATGAGTAGGGAGTACTGTATATGCATCAAGGCTCCCTATCCCCGAAGGTTTCTGGGTCGTGTGGGAAAGACCCCCCTATCGCAGTCACTCACTTGGCGACGGTTCCGAACGCCGTCGAGGAAAGGGGTTAAAAACCGTTTTGTATAGCACCTCGCTGTACCAGTGATTAGACAAGTCGGATGACGCAACAAACACGGTTCACTCACACTAACTGTGTGCCACGCCGGTGCCCCTGTCACGCACATCAGCACAGTACATTGGGCTCCACGAGGCTTCACCTCTCAAAAATATCTACCCACCTGCGGGGTTTGCCTGTTTGATAACACACGGTTATTATGTTTTGACCGTGTGTGATGTTTGTTGTTCCCGCTCCCGCGTGTATCCCTCGAAAATATCTGCCCGGCTCGAGGGTTTTTCTGTTTCATAACACACGATTGTTATTCCGGGACTGTGTGCGATGCATCATCCAAATTTTCAATAGCCCCCGCATTTTACTCCCGCGTAGTAAAATTTTCAGTAGCCACGTCATTTCCTCAAACACCCCCCTCCACACACACACCCCAAAAACTCCCCGGGCGCACGCACACACACACACACACCACCACCACAACCCCTCCCTTGCTCGAATCCCTAGCAACGTCGTCGTCGCCGCCGCCGCCGCAAGGCCTCCATTATCAACATCTGCCGGTTTGCCCGTGCAGCTTACCCACCGATCTCCATACCCAGGCCGCCCTGAGTTTCTTACATGACGCCTGACAAATGCCCCCTTTCCCACAGATCCCCATCCCCATCCCCCACTCCAGAGCATCGCAGCCTAAGTCCGGCTATGCTTCCCGTGGAGCTCGAGGAGCGACTGGACCAAAAGAGGTGTATCATGGCCTCTTCGTCCGACGTCGCCGAGGTGGCCGCCGAGGAAGCTGACGACCATTACTGGTTGCAGGCTCTCAATCAGCGGGCAAGAGTATGCGGGTATGTCGTGGACGCCGGCTACGACATCGAGGTCATCGACAGCGACGGCCTGACGTGGGCTATGTCATAGGTTAAGTGGCCCACCCCAACCCCTCAGGTTCAACCACCGCCGATCTCATCCATGGCCCCGCCGCTGATCTCCTCTGGCTCGCTATCAAGAATTTGCCATCCTACATCGCCATCGAGCTCCTTTTGTCATTTCTAAAGGACACGTTCTGTGACGCTGGCTTGGGATCCACAGCTGCCAAGTCAGACCTCATCGACGCCGACCATGAGGAGGGCACCCTCTCCGGCTCTTCCAAGGGGAAAGAGCCCATCTGCGACATCAGGGAGGGCACCCTATAGACGTGCTCTTCCAGGGGGAAGGAGCCCATCTGCGACAACATGGAGCGCACCCAGGGTCCGTGCTCTTCCCACGGGAACGAGGCCATCTGTGACAAGTGAGGAAACCAATGATTTGTTTTGTCGTGCCTCTTCATAGGGAGAACCCATGATTTGTTTTGTCGAGTCCGTTTTGTAGTGTAGTGAGAATATGTCCAGTTTTAATTGCTATATTTGGTTGTTTGCAGTATGCCTTGTTTATTTCTGTTGTTCACAATGTGATGCTCTATATGTGCAACTATTTACTGTGCAGTACATTTTCATCAATACCAGTTTTAAACATACCGATAAGAATGCATATATTTGCTTGTTGTTAAGCCTGTTATAGCTAGCATATGCCTCTTTTAAAGTTTTTTGGTTGTTCGGTTGTTTGTAGTTAGCATATGTCCAATTTCAAATGCTATCTTTGGTTGTTTGTAGTATGCCTTGTTTATTCTAGTTATTCACAATGTGATGTTCTATATGTGCAAGTATGAACTGTGTAGTTCAATTTCATCAATACCAGTTTCAACATTACCACTATGAATGACTACATTTGGTTGCTATTAAGCATGTTGTAGTTAACACGCCTTTCCATTTTTATTTAACAATAACCAGTGTACTTAGACCGACACAATACCAGTTTGAATGACTATATTTGTTTGTTGTTAAATGTTAGGCCTGTTGCAGTTAACACACCTTTCCACTTGTTTTGCTTAACTAGCGTGCTTAAACCTGCACACTGAAGCTATCGTTTGGAGATTATTTTGTCTGCCATGGATATATTTGGTTGATGTTTAGCCTGTTGTGCTTAACATGCCTCTCGATGTACTTACACAGGACAATTTTGGGAACGACTGTTGTTTTCCATCGAGATTAGTTTCATCCCATGGCTTATATATACTCACTGTTCAGGATATCGGTACCTGGTACCATATAGGCCGGGGCTGGTAAGGGACTAATCGGTGAATCGGACTTTTAACTGAATATATCTGTAACCCATTTATCGTTAGGTTAATTAGGGCCATATGTAATATATCTGAGGCTACATAGCAACAAGCACTGTACTGAATGTCTAAATATGCAATTCTAGGCTACATAGCAACAAGGAAGAGTGTTACCTTAATGTTCTGATGATGTCTAGATATACATAGAAGAGCAGCAGCAGCAGCAGCAGCAACAACAACAACAACAACAACAACAACAACAACAACAACAACAACAACAACAACAACAACAACAACAACAACAACAACAACACAGCAGTAGTTAATCAGCCGATAATTTGAAAAAATGCAATAAACTCCCTCCGGCCCATAATATAAGATGTTAATTCATCCAATATGTGAGTATATTGGATGTTATAAGATATTATATAATGGGACGGAGGGAGTATTGTACTACGTCATTGTGCAATTGTCGTTTAGCTTCTAATATTAACTTGGTGCTTTTAGGTACATATGTCATTGGTAAAGATCCGCGCTTCGACCCTTTCTGCGTATGGGGCAATGAGATATTGATGAACCAGCATCAAGTGAGGAAGCTGATAAAGATTTTTAGTAAAATGGGTCAAAAGATGGCAATTAAACTATTTGTTTACACTTTATCCAAGACAACAGCGAACTGCAGGATGGTAAGTAAGAACTCTGCAGCCTTCTTTTTACTGCCCATAATGAGTTGTGTTAGATGACAATGTCTGAATCTTTTTCCTTTGCAGTGGTTCCCAAAGCAGTTTACTCAAGATTACCTCTCAAACTAAATGATTGGTGGGCATGCAAAGGTTAAAGTATTTCTACCAGAACACGATGACTATCTAGATGTGTTCATGAAGACAGTGAAGGATGGGCGGTTGGCCAACACAAGGGGTTGGACTAGAGTCGTGCGTGCCTTCTGCATGGAGGAGGGCACAATATGGGCATTCCGCTTCACCTTGTTCAGCAACCAGAATGTATTTCGCCTCTTTCTTTACCGTCTTTAATACTACAAGTATACAAATGTGGATCATCATTCTTTATTTGGTGCTTATGTAATTCTTGAACATATGTACCTGTGAATCGAATAATGCATTGGTTATTTGAATCTGATGGATATGAATAAAGCTATAGCATAATTTTAAATTCAAATCCGGTACAATTTAAAATAGCAGCAATTAAATTACGGTGAAATTACGCTCTGCAGGTCATTACGGCGCACACGGTCGGTAAAACACGAACATTTGTGATATACACCATAATCCGACACGGTTCACAAAGAGGAAACGTGTGCGATCATGCACACGGTTGCCGTTTGCAAAGCATGGGTGATGTTAGACAATATCACAAACGGTGCGGGCAAACTAAACGTTTGTGATAGTTGCCTTATCGTACATGATTTGCAATCATGAACTATTTCTGATGTGGTACACATCATAAACGTTGCACCACAGAATAGCGTGTGCGATAGTTATCATGTATGACAATGTTACGACGGTCCAACGTTTTGTAGTCCTATCCGACACTCGTATGATGATTAGCTAATCTTTTTAATTAGTTATCGCATACGGTTCGGGAAAGGTGAATGTGTGTGATTGTCTGCTTATCATACATGTTCTATAATGGTGAACTGTTTGTGATGGGCCGCGCATCGTAAACATAGCACCACAGAATACCGACTGTGATGGCAATGCGAGCACAAACGAGTAGCAAGGATGGAGCGTTTGGGATATTCGAGATATCAGAAACAGTTTTGTAGGGACAACTGTATGCATGATGGCTCCCTATCCCCGACGGTTTTTGGGTCGTGTGGGAAGGACCCCCTATCGCACACACTCACTTGCCGATGGTTCAAAATGCCGTCGCGGAAAGGGGTTAAAACCCGTTTCTATAGCACCTCGCTATACCAGTGCTTTATTCATTGATCATAGGTCACCTGGGGGCTTCCAACTCATCGAGTTTAGCTATTAACATCCTTCTTGACCTGACATATGCCATCATATAACTTGGTTAAACCTGCCTGTGTGCTCGATGCTACTCTGCCAAGGTCAATCAATAATGACCCTGAACTTGTCAAGGTTAAAACACCGGCTTAAGTCACGTGAGAGCCGGCTTACAGAAAGCTAGGACAAACCATGTGCTATCACGCCAGCTTCATTGAAGCAAGACTCGAGCCACGAAAGCCGGTCTATTTTGCTGTGTCTCGAACGCCGGCTTACAATTTCTTTATTATCATTATGTATCTACAAATCATTTTCTGTTTTACAGGGTCATTTTTCTCCTTGATCAGTTATATCGACCATGAGTCGCCGGGTCATAAATACACCGGATTATTCTGATCAAAGATGAGATGATATCTACCATGAGTCACTGGGTCACAAATGCACTGGATTATTTTGATCCAGACTATGGATATTGACCAAGAATCACTGGGTCATAAAGAAAATGACTCGAGCTATCATCGAAAACACCAGCTCCTTGATGCAAGCAGAAGAAATAATGCAAGAATAAGGAAAACGGCGAGTTAACAAACACCGCACCAACTCAAATTTTCCTGCAACATATACCTAGAAGTATCGTGTACGATGACACCTCAGACAAGCGAGTATTTTTTCTACCCTATTACAAACCCCAGCTAGGCTAAATTTCAAGCAAAGTTATCAAGACGGCTACTCGTTGTGGACATCTTCATGTCGGCCCTCTGCATCAGTCGCCGCCAGGCCAGGCTACGCCGGCTCATCCTGCTCTGTCTGGAGGTCCTTTGGCTTCCATTCGATGGTGGACAGTTTTTGAAAAATTGATTCCTCAATGATAATAGCAGACGGGTCGACGTCAGGAGCGAAAGTTTGCTTATGACGAGGTGGAGTAAGCACAAAAGGTTTGTACTCTGGCGGGTGGATGTGCTTGTTGTCTTCTGAGTAGCTGGGTTGATACTTGACCAAGTCCAGCTCTTCCACCCTTTGAGTCGCCGCCACCCGGGTCTCCTTCACGCAGCGTGCAAAATCCTCTGGAGAGAATTATGTCCCATCAATGTTAAATTGAGGGAAGCCGCCGGCCAGCTCAGCAGGGTCCATCTCTGGAAGAAAAGCCTTTGCTCGGGCAAGCACCATGCCAATCCCAGCACGAGCCGCCAATTTGATCATTTCTTGAATTCATTGAGGGATTGTTGACATCTCATTATGCATGTCTTTCAACCGTTGAGGGGGTGGTGCATTCTGGTTAGCCGCCATAATTGCATAAGGAGCACCGGTGTATAGATGCTCCACATAGGAGTAGATTGCCTTCAACTTTACCAGGGGAGTTGGGCGGCATTATAATTTTTTCTACCTGCATAATGGACAAAAAAGATCAACAAGCGGGATAAATAGATAACCCGGATTTTGATTACAGACAAAGTAATACTTACCAAAGATGGCCACTGTCATATTGGTTATATGACACTTCAGATCATTCAATTCCTGAGTTACCGGCTCAAGTTGGCCTCTGGCTTCGTCCACAAGCTTCTGCAAGCTGGCCTTTTCATTTTCAAATTTCGCCCTGGCCTCCTGCAACCTATCAGTTGCTTGGTACACACCTTTGGCGATCAGCTGCCAAGTTCTTGGCTTTTCTCCTAAGCTCCTTTTCCTGTTTCAATCTCTTCTGTAAACCGGCCACAGATGACTCGGCTTCATCCAACATTTCCTGCACATTACTCAATGTCAGATGTTATTCGAAGTCCCGAGCCGTCGCAAACAGACAACCCGGCACTTGGGGGCTACAACATGCAAAATTGCTATATGAACAAGTCCCAAGCAGTTGCAAGCATTCTAGATGGCACTTGAGGGATAATGCAAGACATTTTTTCAACGACAACTATTTACACATGGAAGACCCGGCTATCTTACGAAGATAAGCCGGCCCTTGGGGGCTAGAAGGTGTTTTTCTGCAATATGAGCTAAGTGATACTTTGAAGTGCCGGCTCGTTATTCACATAATGACCTGGCCCTTGGGGGCTATATCATTACATTTCATTCTTCTACTATATTCTAAGTCCCGGCTCAGTATGATTTACTAAGCTAGCCCTTGGAGGCTACAGTGGCCTCACATCCTTATAAACAAGTCTTACGCATAATCATATCTTCATATGCCTAAGACTTGGGGGTTGTGTTAGTATGGACAACAATGAGAAAGGAGGATTATTTCGTACCTCATATCTGCGTTTAAGGATGTTAATCATATTTGCTTCAGCATCCCGGCTCTCAGATAGCCGTGTCAAATATCCTTGGTGGATTTCTTCTACACTCAGCTCTTCAAATTTGGGAAGTTCCAGCTTAACTTTCCCTTTTGATAATGAGGACGGCTCATCCTTGGCCACAAACTTGGTCAAGGTGTTTGATGCCTCAGGAGCCTTATAAGCCTCTCCAGTGCCGTTCACTTCTGCATCACCCATTGTATGATATGAGATAATATTTTCAATCTCTTTCATTGGGCTGGAGGCTCGAGCAGGACTTGATGGGCAATGTTATGCGCCGGGTTGTCTATATTGATCTGGTCATCGACCTAGACAGTTTCCATCGCCACCGGCTCATTTTCATGAGCCGGCTCACCCCTCAGGTTGGGGTTGTCTTCGACTGCAGTCTCAGTTTGAAACTCTGGAGTCACCAGCAGCGGGTCTTGAGACTCAGGGATGGCCTTGGCCCTGTAGTCATATAAGTATATTCAAGTTAAATAAATAATTATTATGACAAAGTATAGTCATCAAAAGCTTACCCAAGCTTAATGACCAATGGCGGGAGCTGCGAGGCGGTTGATTCTCCGGAGGAGGGTGATGTCTCCTGATAATTCAAGTCAGAAGGGTTAAGTGGCTGCCTAATAAGACTGGCTCATGGGAGAGATGAAGTTGGACTATGAGGCACCTCAGTTCGTCGCTTACGGGCGACTAGTTCATCAGATAATCCGGTATACGGCTCTCCAGAGCTGCTCCGGGTCTTGCGTTTCGATGTGTCGACTTGCTGCGATTTCTTCAAAAGAAATTTTGGGTCTAAGTGAGAGTCTGGATGTGAAAAGGGTACATTTCTGACGGCTCGTCTCGTTCTCTTCGGGATAAAAGTTTCCGAGATGGATGAGATTGAAATTACCTCAACATTGCCGGCTCGACTGGTCTCGGCGTTATCCTGAGAGGAAGGGGCATCAGCAAGTTGAATAAAAGGGCGACCAAGCGAGTCAAGCTCTACCTCAGACTCATTTCTGGCAGCCGGCTCATCAGCGTCGACCGGCTCATTTCTTTGCTCAACTGGAGCAGGGGCAGCCTTTTGAGGTTTTTTTTTTCAAAACCTAGAGTCCGCCTGCATGATTGATAAGCCAGAAATTAAGATTGAGATGAACTAGTCAAAAACAGAATAAGTAAGAAAATGCTAGTACACTTACTGGAGGCATTGGGTTAATCTTGGGGCTCTCCCAGCAGCTTCTTGGTGGCTTTGTTCATCTCATCTTCAGACAAATTGACTTGACTGAAGCATTGTACATCAGCCAAGTCGCCAGTATAATTACACATCAAGTCGCCCCTTACACTAAGGGGCTGGATACGCCACCTTATCCAACACCGGGCCAAGTCGATCCCGGTGAGGCCATTAGCCGTCAGAGCTCTTAATTTAGAATAAAAAGGAGCAACTTGTTTCCGCTCTTCATCTGACGGCCAACCGTGGAAAGCAATCATCGCATTGAACTGGTCCAATCTGTAACCCGACAAAGGGTTTTCACCTTCAGGGGCAGTGTTTTTGCAGTAGAACCAAGTCTTGTTCCACCCCTTGGGATGACTCGCCAGTTTGGCTTCTGGAAAAGGACTATTTTTCCGCCTTTGAATAGAAATTCCACCAAGTCCTATGCTAGGACCGTCAGCGAACTTGGTTTGGTGGTTGATGTAGAAGAACTCCAGGTAGAGAGGGACAGTTGGTTCCGTCTGGAGGTAAACTTCACAGAAGACTTGAAATTGGTAAAGATTGGTAATTGAGTTTGGACCAAGGTCTTGGGGGCGGAGGTTGAAGAAATTGAGAAAATCCCAGAATAATTTTGACCCGGGCGGACAAAACCCCCTCTGAAGATGATCTACAAAAATGACCATCTCCTCTTGCTCAGGCTGGGGAGAACTCTCTTCATCAGGCACCCGCCAACTAATCGTTTCCTGAGCCGGCAACAGGCCTTGCCCCACGAGGTCATCCAGCATGAGAGTGGAGACGTGGGATCTAACCCAGTTGCAGGCCTTATCAGTCTTAGACATGATGCTAAGTTTGAAACCGTGAAGAAAAGGGAACAATGATGAGCCGGCACATTATATTCATGAGTGAAAAGTTGCCGAGTTATTCAAGTTAAGAGCTGGCAAAAGTAATAAGACTGCTATGATGACGGTAAGTCGGCACGTATGACCGTGGGTGGTAAGTCACCAGGCTACTCAAATTATGAGTCGGTGAAATGACAAAGCAGCTTTGTTCATGCAACCTACGGCAAATAGTGGTAAGCCGGCAAAAATCGTAAGCTGGCGCTAGCTATTCAGAGGCTCTCTTTTTTTTCTGCTAAGTGTTGGAGTGGTGGCAAACAGAAATCCAACAAGGCAAGCTAAAAACGCGGATCTGAAAAATGCTTCTAAAAGAAAAAATAAAAGGCCTAACTAGGGCACAGATGGATGAGTTAGACTACAATGGCAGTGGTCCGAGTACTACGAGGGACCTAAATTGAACAAAAATGGCATCACTACGGAAAAATACCGCGTCTACTCAAAGCAATGAATGGATTCAGATCTACGGGCAGAGTAATGATGAACCTCGATGAACTACTGACAAACTACATAGCAAGACAATGGAGGATTCTATAGATCTGAAAGGAAGGATTTTTGGCGTACCTGGGCGCGGCAGAGATCGTTGAAGTACTTTGGGTGAGCTTCGGTGGTGGTTGGACCACCGTTGAGGTCGCGACTGAGATGGCCGCCAAGCCTGAGGCGCTGCGTGGTGCTCCAGTCGCGAGAAGGCACGAGACACGAGGAATAAGACAACCGAAGGGCTGGGGCAGTAAAAGTGAATCTAGGAACCCCTCATGCATTTTTATAAGGCAGTGAGAAGGGGGAAAGTAGGTGGGAAAACAGAGGCGGTGCAGTAAATTTTGATTAAGGGATGCCTCGATTTTCGGGCCTGGCAGGTATGCTCAAAAGATTCGTTGTGACGTCACACCCATACTCCGTAAATCCAAGAAGATGGTGTCATGTCATAAGGAAGCAAGAAGTGTCAAGTGCAAAAGTGCCACGAGCCAGCAATATTCCATGACCCGGCCACAAGATAAACTCAAAGGGCAATAGATTATGGTTCACAGCAAAGATAACCCGGACTTATTATCCGTATGAAGATTAACATGGATAAATCGAAGTCAATCTGGGGGCTAATGTTGGGGATATAACCCCACGGTATGACCCGCCCATATCATGGCCGGTTTATCCAGTGGCGGCTTAAAGAATAGGCTCATCATGTGGGCTGCGATGACCAAGAGCTCAAGGCCTAGAGGGCGACTCATGAAGCAGGCCGGCTCATGGCCCAGCACCTGGGACACCGGCTCGACAAGGAGACAAAGGAAACTCCCTTACTTGGGAGGTAAGATAAGTAAGAAGTAGACTAAGTCATGGGTTGTACTTCGACCCGGACTCTGTTGTAAGCCTAGGGCCTCGACCTGTATATAAAGGGGAGCCCTTGAGGTAGGAAAGATTAAGTCACAATCTCTTGAGTACTAGGTTAGCCAAGTTGCACCCTTGTAATCGAGATCTCAAGCAATAATCAAACAAGCAGGAAGTAGGCTATTACCTCCATCGTGAGGGCTGAACCTGGGTAAACCCCTGTCTCTCGATTTCGATCAACCCCATTCAGGCTACTACCTAGCTGCGATGGCCTCACGACTAAGTCCTTTCACGAGGACATCTGTCATGACAAAACCACGACACTACTCGAGGACGAGTGGGAATTAATCTTGGGGATGCTGATACGTCTCCAACGTATCTATAACTTTTGATTGTTTCACGCTATTATATTATCAATCTTGTATGCTTTATACACCATTTTATATTATTTTTGGGGACTAACCTATTAACTCAGTGCCCAGTGCTTGTTGCTGTTTTTTGCTTGTTTTTGGTCTTACAGAAAATCCATACCAAACGGAGTCCAAACACAACAAAACTTTTTGACGATTTTTTCTGGACCAAAAGAGACCCTAGAAGCTTCGGGGGCAGTCCAGATGACAAACTAGGAGACGACAAGGCAGAGGGCGCCCCCAGGGGGTAGGCATGCCCTGCCCCCTTGTGGGCTCCCTGTGGCTCCGATTACCCTAATTCTTGCACTATAAATTCACATTATCCAGAAACCCCCAAGAGAGGTCCTAAAACAATTCTTCCGCGATCCCATCTGGAGGCCTTTTCTGGTACTCTGCCGGAGGGGAAATCCATCACAGAGGGCTTCTACATCATCCTTGTCTCCTCTCCGATGATGTGTGAGTATTTCCCACATGACCTATGGGTCCATAGTAATAACTATATGGCTCTCTCACTCTCTCTCTCTCTCTATGTATCTATCTCTTTTTGATCTTCAATACAATGTTCTCTTCGGAGATCGATTCGATGTAAACCTTTTAGGTGTGTTTGTTGGGATTCGATGAATTGTGGGTTTATGATAAGATTATTCATTGAAAGTAATTGACTCTTTTTTTAATTTTATTATGTGTGATTTATATTCTTGTATTTATCTCCTATCTATCTATCTCTTTTGGCCAATTTGATCGATTGATCTTCAGTGGGAGAGGTGCTTGATGGTAGGTTCAATCTTGCGGTGTCTTCACTCTGTGACAGGAGGAGTAGCGAGGCACGTATTTGTATTGTTGCTATTAAGGGTAAAACGTTGGGGCTCGAACATATTATTTGGTCTTGCTTTGTCTACATTATGTCATCATGCTCCAAGCATTACTCTGTTTGTTATGAACTTAATACCTTAAGATGCATGCTGGATAGTAAAAGTGCTAGTTATCGACTAGAGGGGGGTGAATAGGCAATTTTTATGAAAGACTTCGAAACAGGCAATGTCTTTGAAGTCAGGTAGTTGAAACAAAGCCTAAACAAAATACAGCAGAAGGTAAGCAACACTAGCAATGCAATAATCAGGGTACAGTACAGAGAAAGCACGAAGACAAGTGGCAGCTAGGTAAAACAGATCAGAATAGGAAGACAGTGTGAAGCCAACTATGCAATCAGAGTGAATGTCTTCACACAAGTATTCAACCAGAGCAGGCAAGCAATGACTTCACGAAGCTAAACATAAGGTAAGAGGTGAAGTGATAGAACCAGTTGCTCGAAGAAGACAAGGATTTGGTAGACCAGTTCCAGTTGTTGTGACAACTGTATGTCTGGTTAGGGAGGCTGAGATTGAACTCAGAAGACGACGTCTTCACCTTATTCCCCTTGAGCTAAGTCACTTAGTCCTCGCCTAATCACTCAGGTAAGTCTTCAAGGTAGACTTCCAAACCTTCACAGACTTCGTTCATCGGCGATCCACAATGACTCTTGGATCCTCAGAACGCGACGCATAACCAACTGGAAGATCACAGTCTTCAAGTGTAATAAGTCTTCGGATCACGCGGAACAAAAAGACTTTGGTGATGCCAAACACTCTTTGGGCTTTGGGTGTTTTGGGTTTTGTCCTCCCAAGGATTCTCTCTCAAAGGCTTCGGAGGTGGGTTGCTCTCAAACGACAAAAGCCATGCACAAACTCTGAGCAGCCACCGAATTATGGTGGAGGGGGTTGGCTATTTATAGCCAGGGGCAACCCGACATGATTTATCCAAAATGACCCTTGGTCATTGGGGAACCGACATGTGTCCAACGGTCGGATTTCAAACACACGCGGCAGCTTGACTTGGGCTACAAACAAAGCTGACTCATCCAACTCAGGATAAGATTTTCTAATTTGTCTTCGCTCGAAGACATAGGATTTGGGTTGAGCATCACGTCAGTTTTCTGACTTTGTTCACCTGGACCCCACTTAACAGTTTGGTGGTTCCTATGACTCAAGAAATAAGAAAATGAAACTACGAAAGAAACTAAGTCTTCACACTTCATTGTCTTCAAGCGAATGTCTTCATGCATCCTTCAACGTGAATGTCTTCGCGAACCACCAATGTCTTCAACGTATTCATACATTTTTAGGGGTCATCTTTGATGGGTAAACCGAATCAATAGGGACTTCTACATGTGTTCTCCTGTGAATCTCACAAACACATTAGTCGCTCAACCAAGCTTGTCGTAAATACTCCAAAACCAACTAGGGGTGGCACCAGATGCACTTACAGATACTGGTCAAGGGTGGAGTAATAGTAGTAGATGCAGATGGATGCCGGTCTATGTGTCTCAGACATAATGTCTATATATTGATCATGCCATGAATAACGTCATAACTATGCGCTTTTCTATCAATTGCCCAACAGTAGTTTGTTTACCCACCATTGTTATGCTTATGAGAGAGATGCCTCTAGTGAACGTTATGGTCCCCCGAGTCCATTCACTTTATATTTACTAAAACCCCAAAAATACTTGCTGCAATTTATTATCTTTTATTTTACTTTGCAATTTAACTATACATCACTACCAGAATTAATCCTTGCAATTAACGAGTACAAGGGGATTTACAACCCTCTTGCCCGTGTTGGGTGCAAGTATTTGTTGTGCATGTGTGCAAGTACTATTGATATTTGTTAGCGTGAGTCTCCTATTGGTTCGATAAACCTTGGTTCTTAAGTGAGGGAAATACTATCTGCTACTATACTACATCACCCTTCCTCTTCGAGGAAATCCCAACGCCTATCACAAGTAGTAAGCACGCTCTGGTTCAAGCACCAGTGTTGGCACTGCTTGACTTCACTCAAGAATTCATTTTAGAGACTGATGCCAATGCACTAGGTGTGGGGGATATGCTCATGTAGAAAGGCCATTCTCTAGCCTTCTTCAGCAAGGCCCTGGGTCCTAAAATCTAGACAATATCAACATATGACAAAGAATGTCTCGCAATAATCCCAGCAACTGAGAAATGGAAAACCTACTTACAACACAGACCTTTTACTATTCACACATATCAACAGAGTTTGGTGCATTTGGGAGACCACAAGTTCAACACTGCCATTCAACAAAAGACATGTTTCTAGTTAATGGGACTGCAATACAAAATTCTGTATAAGAAGGGAGCTCATGACAAAGCTGCTAATGCTTTATCCAGAAGAGAGCATGTAGAGGAGCTGCAGGCCATCAGTTGTATGTAGCCTAAATGGTTGGAAGCAATTGTGGAGAGATACCAGAAAGATGACAAAGCAACTACAACCAGTGATAGAACTCAACATCCAAAATTCCAATGGCCAGGGGTTTTAACTTGTTTGGGGTAATCAAAAACAAAGGCAAAGTTTGACTTGGAAATCACATTAAAGCTAACCAGGTTGTCCCATTGGCACTACATAGCTGTGCTCTAGGGGGGCACTCAGGGTTATTAGCAACATATCACATAATTAAGGCCCTGTTCTCTTGGCCCAACATGAAAAGTAACATCCATAAGTATGTGCAAGAGCGCACAATCTGCCAGCAAGCAAAAAGTGAGCACCCCTAAAAACCGAGGCTGTTGCAACCACACAAAATCCCTCTGGAAGCTTAGCACACTATTAATTTGGATTTTTATCGAAGGACTGCCCAAATCAGGCAAGTATGATACCATAATGGTAGTGGTGGACAAATTTTCCGAAGTGGGGCATTTCATTCCACTGGAACACCCCTTCACTGCTGCATCTATAGTGCAGATGTTCATCGACCAGGTATATAGGCTGCACGGCCGACCAGAAGTGCTGATCTTAGATAGGGACAAGATCTTCATCAGTGCATTTTGGCAGCAGTTGTTCAACCTGGAAGATACAATCCTCAACCTCATCTCATTGTAACACTCCCAGACTGGCGAGTAATCTGGTACATGCCAAACAACAACAATGGTCAAAATGGCTACCGCAAGCTGAGCAATGGTACAATACGACATTTCATTCAGCTTGGGGAAGGTCGCCGTTTGAGTTACTGTACGGGCGTCGTCCGAGACAGCTTGGCATCCCAACTCCACCGACAAACACCACACCAGAACTAACATAGTGACTGCAAGAAAGGGGCATTCTTCTTCCATTGCTCAGGCGACATTTGGGGCATACGCAGCAGCACATGACCAACCAAGCAAACAAGAAAGACTGGAATATAACTTTGAAGTTGGGGACTACGTCTATCTTAGGCTGTAGACATATGTGCAGCAGTCGCTGGAGATGCACAGCTTCCAAAAGCTAGCATTCAGGTATTTTGGGCCATACAAAATCCTGAAGCGAGCGGGAAATGTCGCCTACAAACTGTGCTTGCCGGAGTCCTCCAGAATTCATCTGGTAGTAAATGTTTCACTGCTGAAGAAAGCTCTATGTCCCACTGATCAAGTGTCGAAAACACTCCCTGTAACCGCTCTAACTAATCAAGTGCATATTCTGCCAAGTGAGGTGTTCGCGAAGCGCCTTATACAGCAAGGGGGCAAGCTGAGAAGTCAAGTCCAAGTCAAATGGGACGGGCTGCCGGATGAGTGCAAGACCTGGGAAGAAATGTCCGCCATCATTGTCGCCTTTCCACACACACCAGCTTGGGGGCAAGCGGTATCTCGGGGAGGGGGCATTTTCACGACAGTGCACCTACCTGAAGCCATCAAGGTCAAGAGTAGAACAGACGAGCGACAAAGGCAGCGTGAGGCCCAGGTGGACAGTGAGGCCCGACAACGTCACAAGGCCCATCCTAGAGAGTGAGCGCCATGACGATACAAAGGGGCACGACTTGCGTGTGGAGAGGGCATCAAGAATAGTGTATCGAGACTCGGTCTCTTCCACATCCTACCTTTCTTCCTCCTCAAGCTGTTCAGCAATTCCCCTCCAATTCTGGCGGGACGCCGTGAATCTTGTATCAATCCGGTGTGTGATCGAGTGAGGATCGTGACACGGCCGGACACACTCGACAAAATGAGGGGCAAAAATCATGCTCTTAACCGGTCAATACTATTTTTTTTGGAAAGTAATATTCAAGAAAATGTACTAACAGTCAGCCCAAAATACTCCGGCATGACGCCACGAACCACAGAGCGGACACATCCGGACAAGTTCACGACGAATGAGGGGCTAAAATCATGCTCTTAAATGGTCAATGATGATTGTTGCCTTTTTTGGAAAGTACTCCAAGAAAATGCATTAACAAGTCAGCCCAAAATACTCTAGCCAGTACAATAGAGATGCACATATTCAACAAGGATCAAGTCCACTTATGACCGATGACGTGCGTACGTACGTGGCTGCCAGAAGACCATTTGAGATGACCTCGTTTCCCATGAAAATAGGGTATGGCCATCCTTGCGAAAAGTAGAGCGATGAGGATCGAATTGTTAGGTTGATCTCCTCCCGATCGAGCCCAACGGCTCGACGGGCCCCTGACTCACGCCCTAATCGGGGGCGCCTAACCGTACTCTGGTTGGTGGGCCCCTGTCGCGCCGCGCCATATAAAGAGGTGGGGGGCCGGGGCACGCAACACGAGGTTCGTCGCGCAGCCACCAACCCCACCGACATCCCCTACCGATCTAGGGTTCCGCAGTAGCGACGGGAAGCACCGCCACCACCGCTGCTCACTCACCGCCGCTACCACAGCTCCACCATGGCCTCTGGCTTGAGCTCGTCGAGCCAAGGCGAAGGTAGGACTACCAGAATCTCTAGCCTACTCCGAACCAGAGAACCAATCAATGGTATCAGACTAGATTGGGTTTAGGATTTCGGTTGAAATCACAGAATCTTCCCCTTCCTTAGAACCCTAAAGTGACAGGGCAAAGATCTCACCGGAGAGGGCCTAGTGCTCGCCGGCAAAGTGCGTCGCCGCAAGGCCGTGCCAGTTCCTCTCGATCCCCACACGCATCGGCAAGCCGAGGTGCAGGGAAGAAGAACAACCCCATTGGGCAAAGGGCACCACCACAACGCCGTTTGACGGTGGCGCATTCACCTTTGAGGTGCTCACGCACGCTGGCAAAGGGGACGGGGGGGGGGGGGGGGCGCCGCCGCATCGAGTCCCACCACGGGGACAGATTGGAGGAGGGGCTCGCGCCTCGTCCTCTCTGCAACAGAGAAGGATGGAGGAAAGGGGGGAAGGAGAGGGTGGCTTGCGCGGCGCGGTGGCCTTCGTCGCCGTCGCTGGCGGCCAGATAGAGCTCGCACGGTTACCTCTGAGCCCCGGCTGAGGAGAGCAAGAGAGGCAGAGCGGCGAGAGGGTAGAAGAGTGATTAGGGTTCCCCTCGGCCTCGCCGTTGTGGTGGTTTTGGTCGATCTAAACTCCCGCATGGCCGTTGGATCGACTCAGACATCTAGGATGCTCAGCGGGAGCTGGCCACGGGCTGGGGCGCGCGGAGTGGGCCTTTGGGCCGAGAGTGGTCGAGGCCACAGTAGCTGCGCTGCGCTCGACCGGGCCATCGGGCCGAAAGGACGAGGCCAGCGCGCGCGCGCGCGTCATAGGCCGTGGGCCATTCTTTTTCAGCTCCTGGCCGCGCGCGCTGGGTTGTGCTGCTGCTATTTTTTTGTTTTTTCAAACAATAGAAAAGTTTCTGAAAAATAAATAGAAAATTTTCTAAAAAAGTTACTGCTGTTAACAAAAAATTTATACAGTTTTAATTCTTTTTTCTATTCTGATTTATCCAACGAAAAATCTGTTTAGAAAATAGAAAAGTAAAAGAAATGACTCTGAAAAGTAAAAGTATAAAGTGCATGAATTTTTAATTCATGTTTTCCGCTGCAAATAAAATAAAAGTGCTCTTTTAAAGGTAAATAAAGTGAGAATTTTTTTTAAGAGAATGTTAAAGTTATTATTTAAATAATTATGATTTTGTTATTTTTATGACCAACGTTGTTAATAACATAATCATGATTTATTGATTGTTATAAAAGGTGCATTTATTTCTATTTTTGCCCAATGGTGATATAGTTTTAATTGCATAAACAGTTGTATGTTTTAATTTTGACCAACATTGGATTAATGCATGCAATTGTTGTCATGATCTCACTCGATTGTGGTTTCAGGAGGGTACCACTTGATGAGTTGCCTCAAGGATGTTCCAACCCTCAGAGGTGATAATTACACTGAGTGGAGAAAGAAAGTTGACTTGGCCTTTATTTGTGCTGAGGTGGACTGGGTTGTGGACACTCCATAGCCGGTCAAACCAGCAGAGCCGGTCAGAGATGCAGAAGATGATGATGATGCTTGGAACAAAAAGAAGAGGGATCATGCTCCAGTGGAGATGTCATATTCCCTCGAAAACCAAAAGTGGCTCAACGCCAATAAAAAGTGCATGGCTTTCATAAAGAACACAATTGAGAACGCTATTGTGGGCTCAATTGCAGAGTGTACTTCTGTAGGGGAGTATCTTGAAAAGATAAAGAGCCAGTTCACTGGTTCTTCAAAGATATATGCTACCCAGATGCTAAAGCAGATGGTGACACAAACTTACACAGTCGGTGGACATGGCATAAGAGAGCACATCCTCAGGATGAGCAACATGGCAGCTAAGCTTAAACCCATGGATGGGGATTTGGAGCTCAAACCTGCACTCCTTGTTCACCTGGTCATGGCTTCACTGCCAAAAGAGTTTGACACTTTTGTTGTCAACTATAACATGTCGCCTGGAAAATGGGACATTGAAAAGACTATAGCCATGTGTGTGCAAGAAGAGGAAAGACTTAAAACTTCATAGGGTGGTTCTCTGAACTATGTGAAGGATAATAAGAAAAAGAATTATAATCAAAGTGGCAAAGGTTCCCCTTCAAAGCCACATGGAAAAGCTTCCACGCACCATCAACATCAGCAAAAGTCTTTTCCAGTGGACAAAGACACATGTCTCCACTGTAAGCAGACTGGGCACTACAAGAAGGATTGCCATGTTTGGCTGAAGTCCATAATGGCAAAGAGAGGTAACACCATTGTTTCCTTTGTAAATGAATCCTTGTATACACATTTTTCAAAATCTACTTGGTGGATTGACTCAGGTGCAACCGTTCATGTTGCAAATTCATTACAGGGATTCCATTCGACGCGGACTACGCAAAGAAGCGAAAGATGCATTGAAGTTGCAAATGGAGTTCAAGCAGAAATTGAAGCTGTCGGCGACATCTTCCTGGAGTTAGCTGATGGATTCAAACTTCTGCTTAGAGATGTTTTATATGTTCCTTCATGTCACAGAAACTTGATTAGTGTTTCGTGTTTAGACAAAGATCATTATGAATGTTATTTTGGACATGGCAAGTGTGCCATATGGTTTAATAATGCTTATGTGGGTGATGCTTTACTTCACAATGAGCTTTATTTATTATCACTGCGTGAAAAAGTTTATTCTGTGTGTAATGTGAATGAGCATGTTTCCGCGTCGAATAAAGAACAAAAGAAAAGAAAGAGAACTCATGACTCATCGAAATTATGGCACTGTCGCTTGGGCCATATTTCGAGGGGGAGAATAGAAAGACTAGTTAAAAATGAAATTCTTCCTCCATTAGAGTTCTCAGACATAGAGCAATGCATAGATTGCATTAAAGGAAAGTATGTAAAACAAATCAAAAAGGGTGCAAATCGTAGCACATGAACACTAGAAATAATTCACACTGACATTTGTGGACCATTTCCGGTGAAAAGTGTCGATGGCTATGACTCGTTCATAACATTCACAGACGATTACTCCCGGTATGGTTATATTTATCCAATCAAAGAAACTGAAGCGTTGGATAAATTTAAAACATTCAAAGCTGAAGTTGAAAATCAGCATGATAAAAGAATAAAGATAGTAAGATCTGACCGTGGGGGGGGGGGGGTACTACGGTCGGCACACTCCATATGGCCAAGTCCCTGGACCTTTTGCAAAGTTCCTACAGGAGACTGGCATAGTGGCCCAGTATTCATTGCCGGGCGAGCCTCAGCACAATGGAGTAGCTGAAAGGTGTAACCGTACACTTATGGATATGGTGCGCAGTATGATGAGTTATTCCACCTTGCCATTGGGATTATGGATGGAGGAGCTTAAAACCGTCATTCACATTCTCAATAGAGTACCAAGCAAGTCGATGCCCAAAACATCGTACGAGCTGTGGACAGGAAGAGTACCCTCTCTACAGCACTTGAGAGTCTGGGGGAGCCCAGCTGAGGCAAAAGTGTTTAATCCAAATATTGCAAAGTTAGATCCCAAAACAGTCAGTTACCACTTCATTGGCTATCCTGATCGATCAAAAGGTTTTCGTTTCTACTGTTCAGACAGATACACAAAGTTTGTAGAAACAAGACATGCAGTCTTCTTAGAGGACGAAATGATGAGGGGGAGCATGGTAGCTCGGAAAATTGATCTTGGGGAGAAGAGGGTGCATGCACCTAATCCGATGATCCAGGAGCCATTTTTCTCACTACCTACTGTACCTGCACCGACAATCCCTGAGGTTGCGGTGCAAGAACTTGTTGTAACTCCACCCATGACAACTATGGGAGAAGATCCGGAACCTGTCCGTCAGGAGCCGACTGAACCCGTCGTTGAGCGTGAAGGGGAGGTGCAGCAGCCACTTTTAGAAGATGTACCGGAAGTTGAGGCCCTTAGAAGGTCTACAAGAACTAAAAGATCAGCTATCTCTACTGATTATAAAGTTTATAACACGGAAATAGTTCATACGGAAAAAGATCCCACCTCATATGAAGAAGCCATGAGAAGCCCTCACTCATCGAAGTGGATGAAGGCAATGGAAGACGAGATGAAATCGATGAGTTCCAAAGATGTTTGGGACTTAGAGAATATTCCTAAAGGAGCCAAAACAGTAGGCTGTAAATGGGTCTACAAAACTAAGTATGACTCTAAAGGAAATGTAGAAAAGTATAAAGCACGACTTGTGGCAAAAGGATTTACACAAAGAGAAGGGATAGATTACAATGAGACATTTTCCCCAGTCTCATGTAAGGATTCCTTCAGAATCATAATGGCATTAGCTGCACATTTTGATTTAGAGTTACATCAATGGATGTAAAAACGACATTTCTGAAAGGGGATTTAAAAGAGAAAGTTTACATGAAACAACACAAGGGTTTTATCATGGAAGGCAAGGAAGATATGGGATGCCGCCAGAAGAAATCCATTTATGGATTAAGACAAGCCTCTAGACAGTGGTATCTAAAGTTTAATGAAACAATTAAAAGTTCTGGATTTAAAGAGAATATTGAGGACAACTGCATTTATGCAAAGTTTAAAAATGGGAAATATGTTTTCCTAATCTTGTATGTGGATGATATCTTGCTTGCTAGCAGTGATATTAGTCTGCTACAAGAACAAAGAAGAAGTTCTTGTCCTCAAATTTTGACATAACAGATCTTAGTGAAGCATCGTATGTTTTGGGCATAGAAATTCACCGAGATGGGAAAAATGGACTTTTAGGACTATCGCAGAAGGCATATTTACAAAAGGTTCTTAAAAAGTATAATATGCATGCGAGTAAAGCCACACCTGCTCCTATAGTCAAGGGCGACAGTTTTGGGAAATTCCAATGTCCCAAGAATTAGTACGAGATCGATCAAATGAAAGCGGTACCATATGCTTCGACTGTTGGAAGCTTACAGTATGCACAAGTGTGCACTCGCCCTGACTTAGCTTTTATCACCGGGGTACTCGGTAGATATCAAGACAATCCAGGCATAGGGCACTGGAAGATGGTAAAGAAAGCATTGCGTTATGCGCAAGGCACGAAGGACCTCATGCTAACATACAGAAGATCTGATTTCCTAGAGATAAGAGGGTATTCAGACGCAGATTTTGCGGGGGACAGAGATGATAGAAAATTCACGTCAGGATACGTGTTCACTCTCGCTGGAGGGGCTATTTCGTGGAGAAGCTCCAAACAGTCAATAGTTGCATCATCCACGACGTATGCAGAATTCATAGCATGTTATGAGGCCACGGGGCAGGCGATATGGTTAAAGAAATTTATACCCGACTTGAAAGTGGTAGATTGCATTCACAAACCACTAAAGATGTACTGTGACAACCAGCCCGCAGTATTCTATGCTCACAACAACAAGTCGAGTAATGCTGCTAAAACAATAGAGATAAGGTATTATGTTGTGAAAGATAAAATCCAGGATCACACTATAAGTCTCGAGCATATAAGGACAAATGATATGCTTGCGGATCCGCTCACGAAAGGCTTACCACCCAATGTGTTCAAGGAACACTTAGCCGGCATGGGTTTAAGGGAAAGCCTATGATTCATGGATCATGAGAGGCCCAAAAGGAACAGAATTGTTTCAAAATAGAGAGGTATGTTGTAGCTCTCTAATTTTATCGGCAATTGAGCTGTGACGATGAAACATGCTCTATGTATTGATTTGTGATGAAACGAGTAAAGTAAAAAGTATATGGTTAAAAGTAAAGTTTAGATCTAGGGGAAGAATATTAGGTTGATGTCCTCCCGATCGAGCCCAACGGCTCGACGGGCCCCTGACTCGCGCCCTGATCGGGGCGCCCAACCGTACTCTGGTTGTTGGGCCCCTGTCGCGCTGCGCCATATAACGAGGTTCGTCGCGCAGCCACCAACCCCACCGACTTCCCCTACCGATCTAGGGTTCCGCAGTAGCGACGGGAAGCACCGCCACCACCGCTGCTCACTCACCGCCGCCACCACAGCTCCATCATGGCCTTCGGCTCGAGCTCGTCGAGCCAAGGCGAAGGTAGAACTACCGGAATCTCTAGCCTACTCCGATCCAGAGAACCAATCACGAATGACACCTGTTCGGGCGGAAACGGGTTTGATGATCCATACGAGATTTTGTTAAGAGTATCGTAGCACTGGGTAGATAGAGATAGAGGTAGAGGCCCTCCTCACGCGTGCGTGTAACCGCGCGGCGCCATGTGATGGTGGCGCTGCTGAAGAAGAAAGAGGGTGGGGGGGAAGGAATCGCAGCCGGGCAGATGTAACTGCTGGCTAACGCAGGAGCCACTCTTCTCACCAAACCAAGCTAAATCTCACCACCGTCCGCCAAGACCCAAGAGGTCAACGCTCCTGATCCCAAGCCAGAGCCTGTCGCAGGTGAGGTGCATCGAATTTGCGTCCGTATCCCAAATTCCAGCGGACGGACGTAGACGGATGGGCAGTGTACACGAGCCGGGCCACGCACGCGCGTGCGTGCGTGCAACTGCGCGTCATTGGGGAGACAGTTGGGCGTCGCCCCGCCCCGGCCGCAGCTGCCAACTACCCAGCACCTGACCCTCTCCCCCCCTTCCCTTCCCCAGCAAAGCCCAGCCCGTTGCGTCGCCTCCTCCTCTTTCGCTCCTGAAACCACCACCGGAGGGAGGGCAGAGCACGCACCCACGCCGCACGCCCTTTGGATGCGGCCAGGCTGACCCTCCCCGGCCCGGCTGACCCACCAGCGTTCCTCTTCCGTCCCGGACTCGGACGCCCCCTGCCCTGACTGCTACAACCCCCTCCCCTTTATATACCCGCCACCTCCTCCTTCCTCATCTCATCAATCACCAGTAAAGCAGTATAACTCCACTCCCGCCGTCGCCGCAGCCAGCCAGCCTGCCTGCTCCGGCGATTTCTTGGACGTGCCGGCACGTACAAGCAAAAGCAACCGGCCAGCCATGTGCCCCGGGGCGCCGGTCGCGGCGGCGTCGGACAAGAGCGTGTGCGTGATGGACGCCTCCGGCCCGTTGGGCCACGCGCTCGTGCACCGCCTCCTTCGCCGGGGTTACACCGTCCACGCCGCCACCTACGACCACTCGCTCGACGAGGAGGCGGCGCTGCTCGCCGCCGCCGGCCACGACGAGGACCGGCTCAAGCTCTTCCGCGCCGACCCCTTCGACTACCACACCATCGCCGACGCCGTCCGCGGCTGCTCCGGCCTCTTCTGCATGTTCAACACCCACGAGGACCAGGCGGGCTGCGACGTGAGTTGATCCAGTCACTAATCACAACCCCTCCTTTCCTCCCTCGCCATTACTACTAAATTAGTAGTTTCAAGAAAGAATCATGGATGGATGGACGGATCGATCGTGCCGTCACATCGGGTTGCTTGATCCCCATTCTTTACCCCCGCAAGAATCTAATCTATCCCCGATCGCCGGATCGGCCTGCCATGTTGCAGTGGCTAATTGGCTGGATAAGAATTCAGAGAAAACACTGGGGCTAGTGCCGTACCACTGCGACAGTACAGTACAGCTAGTCGTTGAGCATCTACTACTATTTCTTCCTTTCTCCTTGGCGTGAGCTGGGCCTTAATGGCACAGCTCATCTGCTCCCTCTCGCTGCTCGCTCCACAGGCACCAGTACTCCAGTGCAGCATTAACTCTGCTCCAAACCTCTGGCAGAAGCCGCTAGGCCTTTCCCGCGCCGCGTGCATTAACGCCTCCGAATGGAGGCTTCACCATACACACACCACACACACAGCTGGTGCTAATTAAGCAGACCGTTGGGTGCTACGTAGCTGGTTAATTAATTAATTATATTAATCTGAGTGGCTGATGGCGGTGCAGGAGGTGATGGTGGAGGTGGAGGTCCGGGCGGCGCAGAACGTGCTGGAGGCGTGCGCGCAGACGGTGACCATGGAGCGGGTGGTCTTCACCTCCTCCGTCACCGCCGTCGTCTGGAAGGACGACCACAAGCTCGTCGACGCCTTCGACGAGAGGAACTGGAGCGACCTCAACCTCTGCAGGAAACGCAAGGTAATCAATCAATCAATCAAGCGCCCATCACCCGCTCATTCATTCATACGCGAGCACCGCAGCTTCTTTCTTTTGGGGCAAGCACTTGAACACGAAAAGCAGGAGAGCTGCTTGCCTGTCCTGTTACGAGAATCCAACAACCAGTGAAACAGTCTTGCTGCGAAACCCAGCACGGAAAGAAAGCGGGCTACCAGACCCCGAGAAAGCAACGCAGCAGTCCCGTCGCTCTTGCTGTTAATTGTCCGTGTGCAATACAAGCGCCTAGCAGTACGTACTGCATTGCAGAAAGAAAGAAAAAAAAGAGTCATAAACCTGTACGTGTCAAACCCAATAAGTGGACGAGACTAGTAAGAAGTGACTTCTTTTTTCTTTTTCTTTTTCTTTTTCTTTTTGCGGGGTAAAAGCAATTCATTACTTAAGTAATAATGTTCTTACAACCATTCATAGTAAGAACTGACTTCTCAACCGTGAATGTGAAGATCAGGACACAGAAAGAGAGCTAACAAATAATGTAGCCGTCCCCCGCAAGAAAACAAATACTACTACTGTTTTCTACCAACACATCCTAGTCCACAAAAAGATCATCCTTGCTTTGCATTATACTCCCTCCGTTCGGAATTACTTGTCGCAGAAATGGATACTAGATACATCCATTTCCTAGACAAGTAATTCCGAACGGAGGGAGTAGATAGATAGATAGATGCTGATTAAGCAGATGGACAATCACACTTTTAAATTGCTCCAGCTACTTGCGTCTTTTTTCTTTTGAACGAGAACTGGTCCTTTGTTTCTGATTTCTGATGGGAGGCGGTGTCCTACTTGTTGGGGCCATCCACCACAGCGGCCCCATGTTCCCGACATGTTTGCCAAAATGCCAAACGCAAGCTACCAGAGTCTCCTCGTGCAGCTGTCACCAAAGTTGCATGTGCAAGCTTGGAACAATGCTTTCACAACACACACACACCCTTTAGGACACCGCAATTAATTGATAGTAGTAGTAGTAGTTTGTTTTACTTACTGTTATTACTGTGGTTGGTGCAGTTGTGGCATGCGCTGGCCAAGACGCTGTCGGAGAAGACGGCCTGGGCCTTGGCCATGGACAGAGGGGTGGACATGGTGGCCATCAACGCCGGCCTGCTCACCGGGCCGGGGCTCTCCTCCGCCCACCCCTGCCTCAAGGGGGTCCCCGAGATGTACGAGCACGGCGTCCTCGTCACCGTCGACGCCGACTTCCTCGCCGACGCCCACGTGGCCGCCTACGAGTGCCCCACGGCGTTCGGCCGCTACCTCTGCTTCAACAACGTCGTGTGCCGGCCCGAGGACGCCCTCCAGTTCGCCCAGATGCTCACCCCGTCCGCTCCATGCTACCCGCCGAGGTACACACGCTTCAATGAATTAGTACTAGCATTTATTTCAGCTCAAAAATTGTAAGAAAATCCGGTGAAGTGTCTTGTATCCTGACTGACCTGTGATGAACTGAACTTTGATTGCAGTGATGAGCTGAAGGTGATCCCACAAAGGATTCAGAACAAGAAGCTGAACAACTTGATGGTGGAATTTGCCAGTGCCATATACGGGGACTTGGATTAGGGGCTTGATTATTCATTCGTTTACCTCACGATGGCAGCTAGGGTTGTACTCCCTCCGTCGCAAAATAAGTGTATCAACTTTGTACTAGCTTTAGTACAAAATTGTACTAAGCTTGAGACACTTATTTTGAGACGGAGAGAGTATTCTTTATGTACCTAAATATCTGTATTCTTTTTTCTCCTGAAAAGGGAAATATGGTTGGTCAGATGTACAAATCTGTACAAGGCCGAGCATGCCACATGTATTCCACTCTTACCAGGCTGGTGAGAGCATTTGAGCGAGTGCTTAGCAATGTAGTAGTAATCCTTAGGTCCAACAAAAGGGAAAATAAGTCCGCAGTTATGTTACTACTGCCTTGTACAGCAGCAATATATGAATATGATGAACAAATGTTGAAAGCTTCAAGGAGTGAGGTAGATATGAGTCGTGTATACATTAACCACATGAAACTGAAACTTTTGAAAAACTTGGTGTACATGGTTTGACAAACAACGTCAAAACAAGTGAGAAAAATCAGCTGACAACTACATATTCATCTGACAAAAAACCATCCTAAATTGCATACACATAACTCTCATTCGACAAAGCTCATACTTAACATTCACACCATCACCATCACTGGTGGGCCATACAATAGCGTTACATCGACCGGCGACCGCCACCGTCGAGTGAAGCATGCAGAGCATCATTGCATACGTCATACTACTCGACACACAAAGAAGCGTTCCAGATCCATCTTGCCTTTCCGCCAGGTGGCTCCACGGAAAACGACAGTTCAATCCTAGGCTCCAAAACCCCCATAGACAAGGAGAGAACAAAAGAGTGGACCAACCATCCCTCACCAGAAATACTGCTGAGGGATTGAGATTCCAGCTGCAGACTTGCAGTTGCAGTCTACACACACTCACCTAAATCTCAACAACAAGAAACATATTCTGTTATTCATTCATGTAATTCATGTTCGGTTACATCTTGACTTGGAAACATGCATGGATGTACAATGGCAAGAGAAGCACATCTCCTCTGAGGGAGCCAGAAAGTTTGGAAACTGTAGCACCCCAGATTCTGCGCATAAAATTTCTACTTACTAGGCGCTCAGTGTCACGGAAGCAACACTCGACAGCTTGAATTTCCGAACTTTCTTGGAGTGCAACGGCTGGAAATGAACCTCGGTGTACTGCTTCACGGAGATCTCTTTCCATTCTGAAGACGAAGTGCCCTCAGCTCGGTAATCTCGAGGAGAATACAGTATTTGGACTCGCGACCTGCCTGTATTTGCGCAAGGGATAAACCAAATCAAACAGATGTGGCTCATTGAAATCGATTACATTATTTAGCCAGCAGATTTAATAGAAAAAACAAGTCATGCTAGTTATTTTGGATACGGAATATCAAAGGTATTTCTTCTGCTAACTGATTAAATCAATGTAGTTAAGCAAAATGGAAAATTAAAACTCTCCTTGCGGTTGGTGCTCAAATAGCATCTTGGAAGAGGATAATTTGATCAGGTGGTGTGGGAAGGGTGATGAACATTAGGCAATGAAAATAAATGCAACTCAGACAACTGATCATATCTTCTTTTCATATCCATTAGGAAAGTATGTCTAGTGGGCAATTATGTGTTCTTTTAATCCTGTTCAAACACCAGACAATGCTCAACAATGCTTTGGGTGAGTGGTCAAACAAGTTCGATAAAACTATAGGTTAAGTATGCTTAGTGTATCACAACCGGGGACACCTGGCACTGACTCATTCCTGTCGTCTTCAAAACCGAAACGGATAGGTTGTCTTAAAGATCATTTCTATAGCGAGAAGGAGGAACTTTCTTACTAAGGCAACTCGTAGATTTTAAACACATTCATCTTCTCTTTTTCTTGAACAGATCAGTCAAACCAAGCAGTGAACAAAGTTAGTGCAAATGTGGCCATGTAGGTGCTGCAGGAAAGCAATAAGTAACAATAGTGCCTCTTTTTCCAAAGCCATTCTTATCTGATCCTTCCAAAGTAATTATCTCAATCTGCTGCCGGCCCGATTTTTGGGGCTTGTTACAGAAAGAATCAGGGCATCTGGTGTTGCATGAAGGTGCTGTGAGTATCAAGAAGGTGGCCAATGGGACAATTAACAAGGGCCAAGACAAATGATGACTTTGAAGAGACTGTCGATGTTTCTCTTAATTATCTGATGAGACCCACCCATGGGTGCTGGCAGGGTGTTGCAATAACCAAATGTGAAGTCTTCTTTTGTGCTGCAGCTAGGGGGTCTTGTAAATTTGTAATATACTAGCAAATATGCCCGTGCGTTGCAACGGGAGAATAAAATATATCATATGCCTCTAGTCTAATAGTACACAGAATTAAGTAAAGCATCTTTTGCATTTTGTCAACCTGAGAAAAGTGGAACGCGTGATGATTCTATCATTAAATGTCGCAATAAGACTAACTATTGACTTATTTTCGCCCTTATAATGATGAAAATGTGGGCCATTATCAGCTGAAGACGACCCAAAAGCTTCGGTAAATCTTTGAGTTATGTATATCTTTTTGCAGTATCTTCAGAAGAAAGAACGGCCAGCTCTTTTTTCAATTATCGTTTTTTTATTTTAAAATTTACTACATGACTGGAGATTGGTTTGTAGGCTTGTCAATGGCCGAAAATTGTCTGTGTTGATATCAGGCCGAGTTAGTGCTACGTTTGTCTTAGATTAGTGGCATGCTAACTCATGTCATATTCCAAGAAGCCAAAGCTCGTCTAATATTGGCATGCCATATTTAACAATGTTGGTTGGTAGCTCCCAGTAAAAAAAAGAAAAACAAATGTTGGTTGGTACTCAATTATTTATTTATTTATTTGCGAAAGGTATTCAAATTGATTGTAATAACATCTTATATTAAGGGACGGATGAAATAGCCTTTTCAAATTGATTTTTTTAGAGAATAGCTATTCAAATCAATAATGGGATATAAGTAAATAAATACAGTTCATAGTGTCCATGAGATTAAGTTAAGTTCAATTGCGGCTGGTGAGTTCTCGCCAACATTGGTATGTATCTTTCTCAAAGAGGTTGCTGGAAACTACGATAACAGTCACGTCACAAAAATTCTTAACATGATGCAGTGGCCAGTGCATATATATACAGAGTTACATGCATTCTGCTCTATACTATAAAAAAATACATTCTGCTATACTTTTATATGACAAAGCAAAGTTTATTAGAGAATGCACGACATCATGTTCAGTTTTCGTGTGGCACAGGAGACGCCGAGACGGGTTGCAACTTATTTAGTACTTAAAATTACTCAGGCTTTCCGTGCACATAAAAACTGCATCTTCTCTCTCCTTCTCAGTTTCCCCAAACCGCTCTCATGAAAGGTGCTAGAGCTTGTTTCTTCACCGGAGTTCCACCACAAAACTTCCCTACCTTTTCTTCTTCCAATCATTCTCGAGAGGCAAAATCAACTGAGTATCTCCTCCCTCAGATCTCCTGCTGCTTGTTCTATCCTTGCTCTGCTCAGCCATGGGAGGCGGCAGAGCTTACACTGCGCCCGAGCGTGTCTACAGCCACATGAGAGGAAACAGAACAGGGGAGCTGGTGTTTGCTAGAGGCTACCCGCGAGTATGGCCTGCACGGAGCCGGCAAAGTCGTTCCCGTAGCAGGTCGTGAGCCACACTGCATGGGAGAAGACAGGGGCGTGGAGCTAGCAAGCAGCGAGCGCCTCTGGGGAGCGCAGACGGCGTGCAGCGGCGCACCGCGCACGAAGGTGCCAGGGAGAGACGGTGGATCCTGGCGCACAACAGCGCGAGGAGACGGTGGAGATGCCGGCGGGTGGAGATTAGACACCGCTAGGAAGGCGTACCTGAAAGTTTCGTTGGTCGGAACTGTCCGTGCGCCATGAAAGGCCGCGTCGAGAGGAGTGTCGACGGGGCCGAGGGCTACCGTGTGCTCCGCTCTGTGGGCTGCCTCTGCCTTTGGGAGAATCCCGGTGACCGGACTGGAGTGCCTCGTGCGGCGAGATGTCGCAAGTCGAAGGTGTCTTCTCGTGCACGCCGCCGGCCGACCGGCATCAACTTCAACCAAGCTCTACTTTGACTTCGCGGTAGCTGTGCTATGGGATTTGGCGGAGCCAGCAACACGCACACACAATGATACATGATTTGGACACGATTGTGTGCTAGAGGCTGGTATGTTGCATGGTGATGGAGATTCAATGTCAGCGCCACACGCGAAGGGGATGATGCCGTGTTGCTGGATCCATGGGGAGTTGTCCCATGCTAGCCGCCGGGGAGTTCGAGCCGAGGGCATTGTACATGACAGCGACGAAGTTGTGCGCCACGAGAGATGCATATGCCGAGTCACGGGCTTCGAGGCCGACCTTGATGATCTTCAAGCGTGGTGCCGCTATTGGCGTTGTTGTTGTGCTGTCCCTGGCCGCTACTGGTCCACCGGCGGCTGCGGTACCAAGCATCTGGTCCTTCGTCTTTTCATTGAATCTGGTCGTCTTTTTATTGAATCTGGGCGTGGAGGGACATATTTAAAGGAGAAGAAAATATGTCGTATGGCATGGCATCAGGCCTTGGAGTCCGTGTAGGATTGCGACGAAAATTTGTAGGATTTGTAGGGGATACGGGCTAAGTGAGACAGCGAGATAGTTCATATGGGCCGAAGCAGTGCTAGCGTGGACATGGCCCAGGCCCATGCGGACAACAGCGACGCTAGCGAGGCGACGGACGTACAAATAAGATAGATAGATTTCCGAATTAGTACCACCTCGCATATATATATATATACATATACATATATATATAATAGAAAAATAGAATAACGGATGGAGAACTATGAAATCCACCGTCCTTTAATATTAGGTAAAGACTAGCGTAGTATTGCAGTTTTTGTTATGATGCTGTCGTGAACCTCGATTCACAACAGGATAACTACCGTGCTTAAGATAAGACGGCATGGCTCCAGCCTCCAGGGGATTGGTTGGAATATAGATCGAGATGAGAATGTTTAGAAGAACAGATTGTCTTCTTGCATGATTCATTAATGAGATACATAGCATCCTTATATAGTGGTGCATATCCCTTGGGCCTTCCCTAATACAATACAGACCCCTTAGCAGATTAGGGTCATTTTATCTTAAGTCTTCCTAATAAAGCACTAATTCCTAAATGGGACCTGATCTCCCTCTATTTGGACACCCTGCTGCTAGTCCAAGACGTATGCCTTTTGTCAAATGTTAGTCACATTGTGGGTATTTAGCAGCCTGGGCGGATTAGCTGTTTAATTTATTTTTGCTTGTGAACCCATCTAGCATGTCTTTTTACCTTCTGCTCGATTGGCATATCACTAGATCTTTCTTATAAAATAAATTCCTGTACAGTACCAGGATGAACGCAGCCATAACATCTACAGGCCTTTCATGCATCGATCTAGTATTAGGCATTAGTATAGGTGCCAAAACTACTTGAAGAACAACCCTTTCCCTGCCAACCTAGAGCAATAACAAATCACAGTACAAAATATGCTAACATGGGGAGTACAAAACAGAATAGCAAGAAGACACAGTACACAGGGCTTACCAAAACCTCCAAAAAGAGTTGATTTCTGGATGATAAATCGGCTAACTTTTGATCTCTTCACTTTTTTCAGGAGTGGCATGTCTTCATTCTTGCCTTTAAATTCCATGAATTCACCAAGGACATTTTTGTCCCCTCTGAGTTCCAGCCTACAAAAGGGCAGTGCAACTATAAAATACAACCGGAGGTTCTATGTGCTCATGTTGCACTGAACTGCAATATAGTAGTACATACTAACGATATTTACTGATTGCAATTAGCTTAATAAAAGAATAATCTGAAGGCTGCTTCTTAAGTCTTAACAACCCAAATTTCTCCAACCAAAATACGAATGGCATGATATCTTTTTTTCTCGTGATATCCCTGCCCGCCCCTCCCTAATGCACCAGGAAAGACAATCAGAAGAATAATGGCAATGGAAAGTTTAGAAGTAAATAAAAACATTATGGTGGTGTATTTTACCTGTCCCACATAGGCGACGTGCTGAGAATAGAATACAGATTTTGGAGTAACGAATCTTGGATGTCGCTTTTGTTTCCATGAAATGCACCTTTAATCCATGTCGAAAGTCCACCTTTTGTATCTGCCTTAAGATCTTTCCATTGATCGTACGAGATAACCTCCGGTTGAAGATTAATAGTGTACGAAGGCCTGATAAAGCACAAGTATGTACAGAGAAGCAAAAAAAAAAAAAAAAGTCATGTACAGAGAACTAACCTGCAGTTGGGATTTGGCAGTACAACTCTTCCGTTTACAATCCCGTTAGGCAGTGTTGCTCCCCTCTGCTCCAAGTATGATTGAAGATTGGCAGCTATCCTACTGACTTCTAGTACCTATGAGAACAAAACTCAACAAATGAATTGACAATAATACAACTCGTACCATTTTGGTTATTATGTTACAAACCAGTGATGTGCAGGAATCAAACAAGAAAAAGTAAACTAATAGAGTCATTTGAGTTTTGAACGTGAGTATTCCTTTTTCCACTAACTAACCTGCAGTTGGGATTTGGCAACATAATGCAAATGATCCTATTGTTCAGAACACAATAACAAGTACAAACCATCAAGTTCATGTTCACTGTCAAGAATATCCCTCAGGAGGTAGCAGTAATATACTACTTGACCTGCATGACCGACTGTCCCATAACATTGTTTTCTCACACAAAGTACGAGGCTGTGGTAAGACAACAGTTGCAAAACACTTCGTGATTTGGTGTCTTACTGCGTAAGGCAGTTACATTCACTCAGCGGCTCCCTAGTTTACACTAAGTTCAATAATTAACAAGTTATTACAACAACAATTCTGGAATGCTTAAGCAAAATAGGAATGTTCAAATTGCATACCGGGTTTGGAATAACCTCCTGCTTGCGCTTCTTTTCGGTGAACCAGTTACCATCCTTGTTGACCTCAACAAAACCAGAGACATTGTTGATTGCCACCACCATGACCTCCCTGTCGCCAAAAAAAGATTTAGACCCTTGCTTTCCACTTTGTACCATGCGACAGTTCAGTCAATCGAATTAATTGACGACAATATAATGAATCGGCTAGTGATATGGAAGATCTCTGGATGCAGTCATTCACATCAATGCCCATATGATCGAGTACATGATATTGCTACTAAGTATGCATGTTGCACCAGCTAAACACAACATTCAACAAGCACAGGGGATATAGACAGATACATGAACAGATCCATCTGGAATGATGGAATAGGCTGTGAGGAGTGTCTGTTCTAATCTCTAGCATTATTCGAGAACTAGAACAATAAAATTCAGCGGAACGGGAACAGACAAAAGGCAGAGCGAAGTGAGCGGGGGAGAGGGAGGGAGCGTGGGTGGTCGCGGGCTGACCTCTTGGTGACGAGAACGACGTCGACATGCTGGCGCGCACCGGCGTCGGGGTCGGGGATGCGGAGGCCGACGAAGCAGCGACCGCCGTAGAGCTTCTCAAGCCTGGAGCGGAGATTGAAGGGATTGATCATTAGGTTTTACCGGGGGGACTGGATGAGGGGGTGGGTTGCGGAGATGGGTACCTGGCTGCGACGGCGAAGCAGAGATCGGAGTGGGAGGAGTCGAGGCCGGCGAGCTGGTCGAGGCCGGCGTCTGAGAAGAAGACGGCGCGGATGAGTTTGTAGGCCACCAGGCCGCACAGTATCTCGACCCACATGGCCGCCCGCCGCGGCGATCAATCCACGATGCTAACCAGTGGAGGAAGGGGAAGGGAAGGGGCGGTGGAGGAGGAGGAGGAGGAGATGCTTCGCTTGAGCGAAAGGCGGAGGCGGTTCGCACTTTTGAGAAGGATCGGAGGGTTGGAGAAGTGGATCTAATTATCAGTCTTCTTCTCTGCAACTAAACGGAATGGAATTTCTTCTTCCCTTCCTTCCCCCACCCAGATCAGACCGATTTTTGTTTGTGAATAATGCAGGAAAACCTTATGGGTTTTTTCGGAATAAAAACCATGAGTTTTTTTTTTTTTGACAACAAGATAAACCTTAGAGTTGTTCACTGGTTTTCCTCTTAATGTTTCATTTTTCTTTGTCTTCCATTCTATAATATATAAAGCTTTTCAGATGAACGCTGGATTCATTAGAAACTAGGGCACTCAAAAACAGTTTGAGACCACCAAAAAATATAAATTTTAGGGCATTAGAAAAGTTCCGAGCGTAGCAGATGATGTAAAATACGCACCCAACTATGCCATTCTTCTCCACAATGCATACATATTGAAACAAATAAATGTCAAACACATCTCAAATGAATTCAAAAACAAACATAACACAAATAGTATTTAACTATTACATAGTTCATCAGTCCACAATATCAAATTCAACACAAATTATTCATCAAACACAACACAAATTGTTCATCATCACACATACATGAAACTAGTGGGCTTGTTGCCTATGCCATGTCCACCACTCCTCGATGAGACCCTTTTGAAGATCTTTGTGCTTATAGGAATCTCGAATGTCATGGTACACCTAAAGAAAGCGCCGGATTCGGTCTTTTCTTCTACGCGGCCGCACCGGTTGTCTCATAAGATTCATAGAAGGTGTAATCCAAATAACAGAGGTGGCTGAGGTGGTCGCTGCGCCAGGACAGAAAGGGGTCGATCGGCTGCTCGTTGATGTCGGGGAGGTCAAGGATGCGGCAATAGACAACGTCATCCAGCCAAGAGCTCTAAGGGAGCAGCGGCTCGGCTCGATCGCGGTGATCACGTCAGCGGCGCTGAGGCAACCACTAGGCTACCTCAATGTCCAGCAACGGCCATGTTGCATCCATTGCTGGCAATGGAGGGCGGCGACGGGCTGAAATCGGTCGAATCGGGCGCAGCGATGGATCCCAAATCAGCGGGAGGGGGGTAGCGGCCTTCAGAATAGTGGGATAAACTGGCCAACTCGAGGGATAGCCGAGGCGGACGGCGGACCGGCTACCGAGATTCCGCTAGAGGCCGTCAGAGGGGGAAGGGGGAGGCTGTGGTCGTGCGCATGAAACTTCAGGATGGACTTCATATTCTTCCTGGGTCTGGCTCGTGGGCCGACGTCGTCTTGTGTTGTAAACGGGGCACAAGTATTCGAAGTAGAAGCGCTAACATTCCCCCTTCCTCGAGAAAGCACTTGACCCCAAGCCAGTGCATTAGGAAAACAAGTCTTCAGGTCGATGAGGTCCTCCCAAGTATTGTCCAATGCCATCGACTCGAACCAGCGAATCAAGCCTTGTTTCAGGACTTGATCTCCCTTTATTACTTACACCACCGACTCACCAAAACTTGCATAGGGACAGAGAGATTGTCAGTCTTAGATGGTAAACGAGAGGATACCTGAGACAGTGGGCGGGGGAACAACACGTCGAAGCTTAGAGACGTGAAAATACAGGGTGCGCTTGAGAAGTTGAGGGCAGCTACCGGTGTTACTATGGAACAACACCAACACGTGCTAGAATCTTGTAAGGCTCAAAGTATCTGAAGGAAGGTTGTGTCGAAACTCAATTCGTATTCGCACTACAGGATTTATTTTGCGGCAGCGGGGCTACTGCTTAAGTTTGCATCATCTAGGGGCAAAATTTTGGGGCTGCCCAAAAAAAATTGCAGCATGAGATAGAGATAGTGTAGCTGCCGGGGCACCGTTTTTAGGTCCAAAACTTTGAATCCTTAAAAAACAATTTTTTGGACAAACTGCCCTAGATGCTTTTAGAGATAGTAGTACGTCTTAGTTCGAGTCAGTTAAATTAAGATTTTTTTTTAGATCAAGTTAAGCTAGAGCTAAGTATGCTTGTGCGTCAGCGAGCGAGGATAACGCGTGCGCTGTGACTGACCACGGCGGGTGGACCTTAAGCACCAAGCAATCGCCCATCAGCGGCAAGGAGTGAAAAGGAAGAAGAGCAAAGCATTTGCCTGGAAGTATCTTTGGACAAAGGATCGTTGGACTTTGGGCCTCTTTTCTTATCAAAACTAGATTGGGACCCTTTTGACAAACAAAGCTGTTCGGCCTGTGAGGGTAAGATTCAATTGGGCTTGATGTTAAAAAAAAGATTTAATTGGGCTTTATAGGCCGACTTGTATCTGGAGCCTGATTCCCCTCCAAAAGAAAAAGAAAAAAACTGGAGCTTGGTGACACGCACGACGGCATGTATTTCATTCCACCGATGACCATAGGAAGGACGTGCAGACGAGTTCCATCCCAGGTTGCCGGCACCCAAACAAACATGCATGCCACTCTGTCGTCTTCGCCATCGCCTCCTTCTTCTTGTTCAATCTCACGCCCATCCTCTCCTTCATGCACATGTCCCAGCTCCGGTTGGCTCCAAGTAGCTAAGCTAGCGCGAGATTGCGAAGTTCAACAGGGGGCTAGCTCGCTTAGCCTTGTTGCAGTCCAAGCTCAAGGTTGCTTCTGCTTTCTGGCACTACTCAGCAATGCTCGCATCCAAGCCCAAGTAAGTGATTGTTCTTGTCCATCTTCTGCATTTTAAGGACTTGAGATGTCCATTTTCTCTTATGTTCTCAGCATACTATCTGCTTTCAACAAATTCGTCGTTTAGCTCATGAACGCCGTACAAATTACCAAAAACTTCCAATGAAATTTCCATGCTCCTTCTCATAGATACTCCTTCGGTAAGTAGTTGTAGTTTTTAATAAAAATTGTGCATGATCTAACGCCTGGTCTTGCTGAAATTAAAGCAGGGCAAGCCTGTCTGAACCTTCCAACCACAAGGAACCAGCTAATTCCAATTCCAGTTCCAACTACAGCAGGGCTCATGCTTCAGCACCTAGAGTTAGCAGGCTAGCCAAACCTGCTGCAGCTGCAGGATCAAGCAAGCAAGCAGCAGAGGCCAGGGCGCCTTCCCCTCTACACAATGCCGCCCGTGCCGCTGCCCCCGCTCCGCTCGACAAGTCCGTCGACGCCGCTCAAAAGCCATCACCGGCAGAACGCCGGTCGAACTTCAAGGCCTCGCCGCACCGTACCTCTACTACTCCCGACGTGAGTCAACGAAACACAGACAAAAAATCATGTGTATTTGTCAATCCATTCATGCGCCACGTGACTGATCTTCTTGTGTTTCCAGAGGCAGCCGAGGATCGCCAAGGCGTCGGAGCTGCAGGCGCAGCTGAACCTCGTCCAGGAGGACCTCAAGAACGCGAGGGAGCACCTGGCTTCCATCGACAAGGAGAGAGCCCAGGTCCATGACGACCTGGCGCTCACCAAGACGCTGGCCGACGAGGCCTACCAGAAACTCGAGGAGTCCCTCGCCGCGCAGCGGAGAGCCGAAGAGGCGCTGGAGCTCGAGCGGTTCAAGTCTGCCGAGCGGGAGCAGGCGAGCATCGAGCTCGCCCGGAGGAAGGAGGAGTGGCAGCGGAAGCACGCCGACGTCACCAAGCGCCATGCCCAGGACGTTAGTTCCCTCGCTAAGGTGACCAAGGAGCTCGAGAATGCCAAGGGTGAACTGGCGGTGACCGCACAGGCCAAGAACTCGGCCCTCAGCCGTGCCGACGAGGCCGAGAAGACCACGCACGGAAATGCAAAAAGGATGGAGATCCTGACGGCTGAGGTGACCCGGCTCAAGTCTGAGACGGAGAGCAGAGAAAAAGGAGCAGAAGAGATCATCGACAAGCTGCGGTCCGAAGCCTCAGAGCTGCGAGCTGAGCTCCAGAGAGCAATGGCGTTTCAGGAGAAGCTGGTCAGGGCAGAAGAAGTGGTCAAGGGGCTCAAGGTCGACATTGCATACGCCAAGAGGGCAGAGATGGATGCAGACCAGTCGGCGCAAGGGTGGAAGACGAAGGCAGCGGCGCTGGAAGATCGCCTAGTGGCGATCACCTCACTGAACAAATCCAACGAGGAGGCACTGGCGTCGCTGACAGAGAGTTTCAAGGAAGCACAGTCGCAGCTCATCCAGCTGACAGAGAAGGCTGCGGCATCAGAGGGCGAAGCGAGCAAGTACAAGGAAGGATTACTCGAGACGAACAGGCGACTCAACATCATGAGGAAGGAGGCCTCTGAACTGCAGGCCACCATTGACAGCCTGAGGTCTGAACACACGCTACTGAATGAGGCACATCGGCAGGTCAGCAACGAGAAGGCAGCGAGCTCGCAGGTCGGCGTGCTCGGCCGAGACAAGGTGAGGCTTCAGCAGGAGCTTGATGAGGCCAGGGAGGAGAGGAACAAGGCCAAGAAAGGCGTCGAGGACTTAGCAGCTGCTCTACGCCAAGTGTCAGCAGAAGCAAGAGAAGCCAAGGAGAGGGTCCTGGCAAAGCAGATCGAGCTGGATCATGCACAGCTTCAGATATCCGAGATGAAGACCGCGACAAAGACCGCAGAAGACAAGTACCAGCTGATGCTTCAAGAATCCAACTGCCTGAAGAAAAAGGCTGAGATGCTGGAATCAGAGGCCAAGAATGCAAAAGAGAAGTACAAGTTGATTCTTGATGAATCCAATTACCTCAAGAAAACAGTCGAGAGGCTGGGTTCAGAAGCCAAGATTTTACAGGATGATTGGGTGTCAAAGGAGGTCGGGTTTGCGGAAATGCTCAGGAGATCAGAGGAGGAGGCAAGCTACGTCAAGTCAGAAATGAGCAAGTTCATGGAGTCGCTTGCGGCTGCAGAGAAGGAAGTGCAGAAGCTCAAGGCAGAGAAAACACAGCTGGTTCATCAACTGGAAGAAGTATCTGAGCGTACCACGATGGATGCCCCAAGCTCGAGTGCCGAACAATCAATGGTGGCCGAGAGCTCGCACCTCAAGGGTCTGCTGTCAATCAAGGAGAAGGAGGTGATTGCTTTGGATCATCAAGTCACTGAGCTGCGGCTCAGAGAGGCGGCCGCTCTGGCGAAAGCCGATGAAGCCTCAAAATTGATGGATGCCGCAAGCTCGAGTACAAAACAATCAATGGTAGCCGAGATCTCACACCTCAAGGATCTACTGGCAACCAAGGAGGAGGAGGTGCTTGCTTTGGGTTATCAAGTTACTGAGCTGCGTCTCAGAGAGGCGGCTGCTCTGGCGAAAGCTGACGAAGCCTCAAAATTGATGGATGCCGCAAGCTCGAGTGCAGAACAATCATTGGTAGCCGAGAGCTCACGCCTCAAGGATCTGCTGTCAACCAAGGAGAAGGAGGTGCTTGCTTTGGGTCATCAAGTCACTGAGCTGCTGCTCAGTGAGGCGGCAGCTCGGGCGAAAGCCGACGAAGTCTCGAAATTGCTGGCAGAGGCAACGGCGAGGAAAGCAGGCGAGGAAGAGGCAGCTAGGAGTGCTGAGAAGTCCAACACACTGCTCGTCAAGCTGGAGATGGACACCATGCTCCAATCACAGAGAGCCGCAGAGCACGAGGCGAAGGATGCCAAGGATAACATGGCACAGCTGCAGAGCAAGCTGAGGCTGGTGGAGTCCAAGATCACCGAGGCCAACCTGACGGCGGAGGAAGAGAAGATCAGCAGCCTGAGGTTGAAGGAGACGCTGGCCGAGAAGGAGGAGGAGCTCCAGAGCATCGCACGGGAGAACGATGGCCTACGGACGAGGGAAGCAGCTGCACGAGCCAAGGCCGACGAGCTGGCTGCAATGCTCGTAGAGGCCACCGCCATGAAAGGAGGAGATCAGTCAGCTGGTCGGAGCCCGGAGAAGCAGCCAAATGTGTTCCGCAAGATGATGTGCTCACCCATGGACAACGCCGCACGAGGTGATCATGAAGATCACAGGAACAGCGACAGGATCATCCAAGTGCTCGAGGAGATCAAGCATGTGGAAGTGGAGACAGTCAGGCAGGTGAAACATGAAAGAGAGGTGTCAGTGGAGGCTAACTCCATGGAGAACAGCAAGATCCTAGAAGATGACCTGTGCAAAGGAATGATGAGCAATGGCGTAGACACCGAGTCGAGCGACGACGATGACATTGATTCGCAGGGAGAAGACGGAGCTGCAGATCAAATGGGTGGCCTTCTGATACATGGACCGAGATCATCTTTCAAGCAGGAGCATCACAGCCATAAGAAGAAGAAGGCATTGCTGAGGAAATTCGGGAGCATGCTGAAGAAGAAAGCTCACTTCACCAAGCTGAACAAACACTCCTAGGCTTCTAGCCTAGAAAAAAACTCAAACTGTTACTACTACTTCAAAAAAAAGTCACTATTTTCCTTCTGAATTTTTGAACAGTTTTCAACTACTGTGGTTGTAGCAAGTGGAGGTGTGAACCATAAAAGGACACATGACGCGAGTAGCTGTGCCCACTATCTAGAGAAAGCAAGAGAAAAGCCACTTGCATTGTATTTCTATCCCTGTCATTTAGTTAATTCTTTCTGTACCTTGGCGGCACATTCAGGGTTCATCGGTTCAGCAACCATTCTTTTATATTATAAGATGCTAAATGCCAAATTCGATATCTTATTTTAAGGGCTTGTATTATCATGCACGCTCTGGACTATAGCTATGAGAATATCTACGTAGCAGGTTTTGTTTTCCCACTAACTGTAACGTTCATCCAAGGGGCTTTGAGGTAACAGGAAAAAGAGGTTCAGTTCAAGTTGTTCAGGAAAGTAAAGCTGGACTTAAGACTGAAGAATGTTACCAGTAAATGCTGGGAGGCTCAGTATCTAGCCTCCGGCCCAGGTCAAAGATTTCTGCACCACCCAGGATGGATGGCATGTCCCTGTCGTCTCCAGCTGCACAAACATCTCAAGGGATTAGGATCTACATGCCTCTTGGAGCCATCCAATGGGTCAATAACCAGCTTATGGATTTCTGCCCATGGGTTCTGTCCTTCGGTTTATATTTTCTTCCAGATCCATTCAATAATTGCTGAAGAACATCTGGCCTAGCCAGTAGCTCTGGTAAACTATTGTTGGCTGCCAATCAAACAATAGCAAGCAAGAAGCAGATGGACGGATCAACAGGTCAGTGTGCGGAGCAAGGCACATCACCATCACCATCTCTAAGCCTTTTCCCATATTCTTCGTTCTCTTTTGGAGGTGCACGCTGATTTCTTCACAAGAACTGAGAGATAAAAGAAAGCATAAGAAAAACACACATGATGATGAGACCATGACAGCCACTTCACTTTCTTTAGTTTAGTCAGGTTAGTGCCAGATCAACAGAGTTGCTTGCAACACACAGTTTAGTCTACTGTCCGAGTTCATGCGTCCACACACAAGGAACCAGGTTGCTCATTCAGAAGTCAACTGTTCATAAAAACAAATACATATACACGATCTAACTAATGCTTACTGGAATTAGCCCTTCTTTATCTGACCAGAGACATGAATAGCAGCGAAATTTCCGGTTGATTGGACGGTCGCAGATATGATCAAACTAATTGTTCTTCACACGGACACGCCATGACCTGTTCAGCTTAGATATAATTCAGCAAAGGTGGTTCGGACTATTTTTTTTTTAGCAAAGCTAGATTCCTTCTTTTTTTTTCAGCTGTTGTCTCAAACTTCACAGGCAGAATAGGGCCGTATCAATAATAAGATGTGTTATTGTCCTGGTGCTTTCAGGACAGAAAGAACAAACTTGGATGAAGCTACAACGGTCCCACACATTAATCTGGAGGGAACTTCAAGCATGTCCTCAGCCCAAAAAGTAATGTAACACACCTACCAGCAGATATTTACGGTCACGACAACATGTAAGAACATTTTGAACACTTGTAAGCTAACTAACATGACATGCATGGTTGCTACCAGTAAAAACACTTGAAGATATGTACAGATCAGAACCGACAGAGTCCTGCTACTCTATTGCAGCAGTGCATTGTATAATTATTCGTTTCAAGACATCTGAGAGATAACTACATATTCACTATAAAGACAATTTCACATTCCAATGGGCAGAACGGTCAAGTGGCGTGACACCAAACATTGCATCTTTAAGATTGATGTCTGCAACCAAATTACAAAAGCTGTGAACACGTATTTGACTGATAAAGTAAGTTATGGAAAGGTTATCTTCTTCAAGAACATGTTTCTTTGGGTGCATACCATGCACTCAGAGGTTTAAGAAAGGAAGTCTAATTTTATATATACAAGCTAAAAATTATATTGTGCATACAACAAAGGGGTATGTGACTGACCAAAGTTGCCAAACAACCGATCTGCTTCAAAACACTAAAGGGATAGGATGCATACGATGCTATCATGCAGATATCAGTAATAATGCTCACTAAGCTACTGCCTATCACGATGTTAAATTGTAGATAACATATATATGAAGTCAATAAACATTCAGGCCACACTAACAAATTTTATCTCATGTATGACTGTATGAGCATGTCTAGTGCAAGGTAACATGATGCTCCCAAGAAGAAATAGACATACCCTTGATGCATTAAACCTCAATCGTACTTGGATTGTTAATTTCCAGATAAGCTGGGCTATGATATAATGACAAGTTACCTTCCCTCTCGAAAATACAAGTAGAAGAAAAGGGGAGAGAATATGTTCCCTGAATAGGTATACCAACAGCAATCATGAGCGAAATATTTGTCGGAAAGAGCTCATCTTTCTTGAACTAAAATTACAATTACATGTTTCAAGCCTAGCCACTCAAGAATCTACACTACAACATTCCCAGTTCTTACTGTCCTCCTTTTGCAGCCAAGAAAGTGAATAAATTGAAAATTTCCCCAGTTATACAATTACAAATATGTAACCAACAGACTTCACCGAAGCCTTACAGACTGATGCTAACCGCACAGCAGGAATTAACAGTAACAAATAGTGGTGTCGAGAGCTACAACCCACCTGTTTCACCTCCGTCGGATGAACCAATTCCCATCACCGTAGCTACCTCCCTACCGTCAAATGTTACAGGGGCGACTGCTGACCGATGCTACATATCTCTCCACCGTGGGCTCAGCAAGGGAAAGAATCCGGACGGTGAGAGCAGCCCCGACGGCGACTGAGGGAACCATAGCCCTGGCGAAGGCGGCCGCGGCATGGGCCCTGGCCCCAGGATCCCTGTTCCTGGCAGCGGTGACAGCATGGGGAAGTTTGGCGTGAGCGGAGGGGGTTGCTGGAACCCCGGCGAGAGGAGCGGGTAGGGCGACCTGGGCGTCGGCGAGAGCAAATTGAGAAATCCGGTCGGCGAAGGGAGTATCCCGGGCGACGGCACCGGCGGTGGGGGCGGGTGATAAGGGTGCTGCGGAGGCCCCCGTCCGGCAGCTGCTGCTGCAGCCGCGGCATGGGCATGAGCGGCAGCGGCAGCGGCGGCGGCAGCCCCGGGAGGAGTGGCGCTGAAGAGGGAGTTCTCCAGGATGCGCATGTAGGCAGAGACGGGCGAGTCGGCCCAGGCGGGCCCCGGCGGAGGCATGGGCATGTGGTGCGGGGGACGGTGGAAGGCGGGGTTGTGGTTAGGGTTGGGTATCTGGTGGTGGTTGTGGACGGGAGGGGGCCGCGCGACGGGGGTGGAGATGGGGGGCGGGCGGATCTTCTGGAGGCGCATGGAAGCGGGCTTGGACTGCTGCTGGTGCTGCTGCTGGAGCGGCGGAGGGGGGCGGTGGTGGTGCTGGGGCGGCGGAGGGGAAGGGGTGCCGGCGGTGAGCTGCTGGACCATGTCGCGGAACTGGTTCTTGCTGATGTTGTATACCTGCGGCTGGGGGTGCGGCGGGCGGGGCGGCTGCTGCTGAGGAGGCGGCGGCGGCGTCGCCTTGCGGATGTTCCGGCCGAGCTTGTTGACGCCGAGGTGCGGGTTGTGTCCGCCGCCGCTATTGCTGCTGCTGCTGCGGTCCATCTCGGCGGATCGGCGGCGGTGGATTTAGGAGGATTGGCGTGGGCGGAGGAGCGGAGGTGGTGGGGGGGAGGGGATGGGAGGACGGGAAGCACACGCAATGGAATTCGTTAGCAAGTTGCAGCGTGGTTTTCTTTGACTTTGGGGGGGCTCGGCGGAGACGGGAGGGGGGATGCGAATGGAGAAGCAGGCCGACACACACACTCTTGTCTCGGCTGAGTGCGTTTTCGTTTCCTGTTTACTCGTGGGTACACCACGCAGCCTCTGCCAGCCATTGGCCTGCTGCCTGCCTGCCCTCGCTGGCTCACTCGTTTGACATGTCGCTCGTTGGGTAATCACACCAGGTCACCGGCCACAAAATTACATCCAAGTAAGACCATCTACGCTGGACTGGTCAAATTTAAACCCAACCCCCTCGTTTATCTGCTTCAACATTTCCCTGCTTCCACACTCGTCCTACTCACATCCGTCCCCAAATTCATACAACCCTAGCGACGGTGATCAACATTTTACGTAGATAAAACTTCAACCTAGCAATAGCAAACATATAGATCAGGGACAACAAGTTTTTATACAAATCGGACCAAAACGCCGCCTACATGCGATAAAGCCTAACTAAAACTAGATAGATAGCTTGTTAGGGAGGAGAAGGTGGGGAATGATCTATTCTCTCTCATTTAATAATAGCGCATCAAGTCCCGATTACAACTGGGACACAAAAATGAGACGAATAGAGGAGGAAGGGGATTAGGGTTCGTAGTCACCAAGTCGTTTCTCCGTTGATCCACTAGATGGTTTTACACTTAACTAGAGAGAGCATAAGTAGCCAGTCGTGGGGCTGGGCCTCACTAGACCCAGTGCGGCCAAGCCACACAGGTGTTGGGCTTGAGCTTGTGTCTGAGTCGCACCGCGTCTGGCTTGGTTGTAAGTGCACCAAGTGTCCCCTTAGTGGTTTTGGAGTATTGAGGACAAATAGGTTGAGGAACTAATGTGTTTGTGAGTATACATAGGAAACAAAGTCCCTGGGGATTTGGTTTAACACATGGAAGATGACCCCTAAAAATTGGATTTCTTCTAGTGAAGAATTTGGTGATGAAATTGGTACGGCCTTTGAAGAAATTTATGTGAAGACTTTGAAGCTTGAAGACCTTTGTTTTCGTAGTTTCATTTCTTTTTATTTGAGTCATAGGAAAAACCGTACTGTCAAATGGGGTCAAGGTGAAACATATTTCATATTTCCAAAGTGATGCTCAAACCCATACACAAAAGCCACTTCGAGTAAAGCCTTTGGAAATCTCCAGTACAGCTGACGCATTTGCTAGCGACAATGACGATGTTCATCTGGTCGCTGACGAATTTGGTCACGCTGAGGAGTTAGGAGTTCGCCAGTGCAATCTGCCTAAAAGTGAGGAAATTGAGTGCCCCGACGAATTTGAGAGTTCAAATTCTGACCGTTGCTGCGCCGTGTGCCAGCTGTCGAGTGGATCCTTATCCTGACAACGGTCGAATCAGAGAAGGGCATTTATGACAATTCATGTCGGGTTGCCCCTGGCTATAAATAGCCGCCCCCACAACCACTTGTTGGTTGACTGCTCCGAGAGAACTTGACACTTGTCATAAGAGAGCAACCCATCCTCCGACGACTTTGAGAGAATCCTAGGTGAGGAAAAACTCAGAGCCAAAGTGATTGAGCATCACTGAAGAGATTGATCTGTGTGATCTCACGCCTGTACCTTTGAAGTCTGTCATTCTTCCAGACGGTTAGGCGTCAAGTTCTGAGTACACCAACAGTCACTATGGTGTGCCGGTGAACAAGTATGTGAAGATTTTGGAAGTCTACCTTGAAGACTTACCACGAGTGATTGGGCGAGGTCTGCGGGCCTTAGCCCAAGAGGAATACGATGAGGACTGTGTGTCCTCTGAGTTGCGACTCAGCGCCTCAACCAGACGTACAGTTGATGCAGCAACTGGAACTGGTCTGCCAAATTGCATTATCTTCACCGAGCCAACCCGATTACAAATTCCTCACTCTCTCTTACATTATTCCGTTGCTGAAGAATTTGTGATATTTGCTTTGACGAATTTGAACTGAAGTATTTCATCACGCTATCCTTCGTTTCTTCAGTTCATATTCTTCATGCGTGTATGATTGTATGATTGCATGTTCTTCACTCTTACATATCCTGATTGCATGTACTCTGATTCTATGATGACTTAGTTTCCCTTGCGTTTCTATTTCTTCACTCTGATCTTCGTCAAATTCTTCAGAGTTTGACGAATTTCTAAAAATCTCCCATTCACCCCCCTCTGGGAGATAACCAACGCTTTCAATTGGTATCAGAGAAAGGTACTTCCTTGTTCTGTGTGATTTTGGTTTAGCCAGCTGGAGTTTTAGTTATGTCGACCGCAGGTATGATCACGGTTTCTGCTGTGTGTCCCATCTTCGATGGCATAGACTATCCTTACTGGAAGAACAAGATGCGCATGCATCTTGAGGCAATTGACAACGATCTCTGGTTCATCGTTGAGAACGACGTTCCCACTATTGCCCCTAGCATCAATGCTGCTGATGTTAAGAGATTCAAGCAACTCGACTCTCAAACGAAGAACATCATATGTGGACATCTCCACAAAGGACAGTATGGCTGAGTGAGTGCTCTGGAAACAGCGAAGCTTATCTGGGATAGGCTTTCTAAGGTCAATGAAGGCGTTTCCACTCAACGTGACTCACATGTTGATGTGCTCCGCAATCTCTTCAACTGCTTCAGAAGACTCGACAATGAGAATGTTCAGCAGACCTTTGACCGCCTCACCTTGGCTCTGATAATTCAAGAGCGTCCAGATTACAAGTCACTTGATCTAGCTGATATTCTTGAGAGACTCAATACTCATGAATTTCAGCAAGCTGAGAAGAGAAATATGTATGGTCCCAGCTATGGACGATCTCGCGCTTTGAAGGCAAAGGCTAAAGCAAAGGCAATTTCTTCATCTGAAGAAGAAGAAGTGTCAGAATGCGGCACTAATGGCGTTGAGGAAATTGAGAGAGAACTGGCTATGCTTGTGAGGAAGTTCCAGAAGTTCTCCAAGAGGAACCGCTTCGGAAATTCCTCAAAGTATGATTTGAAGAACACTGAAGCTTCTACTCGAGACTACGACAAAAGAACGTGTCACAAGTGCAAAAAGGTTGGTCATTACATTGCTGATTGCCCCCTTTGAAAAAAGGGGGTCAAAGAAGAAAAAGTCTAGCAAGGATGACGACTCTGATGACAAGAAGAAGAAGAAGTCGTCAAAATCTTCATCAAAGTCCTTATCAAAGAAGAAAATTACCTCTGGCAAGGCTCGTGCTTTCATTGGGAAGGAAATGGATTCTGAGGAAGCTGAGGAATCTGAGGAGGAATCTGACTCTGGGGTTGCAAGCTTGGCCCTCTCTACGGAGTTCGTTAGCAAGTCCATCTTCGACCATGAAGAAAAGGGTGACTCCACCAACACTAATGATTGTGCTGATGACTTCACTCCCACCTGTTGCTTCATGGCAAGAAGTGCCAAGTAGGGATGTAAATGGTACGGATAATTTCCGCTCAGAATCCGCATCTGCACCCATTTTTGAGGATATGGTATGAATTATGTGAATCCGCCGGATATGGATGCGGATACGGATTTTGTTCGATCGGATATCCGGCGGATATGGTATCCCTAGTATCCGGCGGATGTGGATTATCTGCTATTTTTTGCGGATTATCCGAGGTATGCAAACCGGATTATATCCGATAAAATAAGCCCAAACGACCGGTCTATATGTACGCCCATTTAGGTTAGTGACTGTTGATTTGCAGTCACCCCATATTTAGAAACATTATAGCTGAGCACTTTTCCAACCCTCCCAGACCATTAGCACTTGTAGCCATCAGATCATCAACTGGGGCGTTTTTTGGCCGTCCGATTGTCCCTCAATCCCACTTTTGCTCGCTTTGATCGCCACCAGCGAGCGCTCACCTTTCTGGGCCGCTGCTCTGGTGACATTTTTGGGCCTCTGGTATTAAATTGGAGCTTTCCCTCGTGCTTATGGGTCTATTTCATCGTAGAGAGCCCATTACCCGGTTGTTGTGCAAGACCATCGAGTGGCCGGTCCTTGTCCTCGATAAAAAAGAAAACGATTCCCCGGTTGATGCTGTCGCTAGGTTACCGTCAAGACCGTTCCTTGTCGTGAGCGACCGCCGCACGCCGATCCAGACAAAGGCGAAGCGACCGTGCGACTGTGTGGTGACGCAGACATGGGGATGAAATTCAGTCGCGGGATTGAAGGAAGCAATCAATCGTGAGTTTGTGGAAGCATTCATCGCGGCTGAAGTGCGCCACTCGCCGACGGCAATTAATAGAGGTGTGCGTTTCTGTTTTCCCAATCTGTATACATGCACCTGTATATACTTCGTCACCTGGCACTCTCAATCGGCTCTCCCGGAACCCTTCTTTCCCCGGCAGCAGAAGCAAAGCAGGCATGGTTCTCAGCCGCCTTGCCCACCGATGGCGTCTCCCTCCTGACCCAGCCGACTGTCTCTCTCCTCCGCCTGTTCAATCCGGATTGCATCCGGGGTAGCGGGTTCTGTGCGGTGGCGATGATATCCTCGCCCTGTGCCAGCAGCCAAGCACAGCAGAAACCATCAGTCAGGCAACAACAAGGTGCCATGGTTGCGTCGCCCTCCCCCTAGGGCGACTCGGGCGAAGCTAAAAAACCTAGCCGCCGCCGCCGCGAACTCCCTCCGCCGCCGTCGGGGGACGCCGCCGGGCTAAGCCCGAGGGCCGACGGCGGTGGCGGGGGATCTCCTCTCTCACGCGTCTCCGGGTTGGGGCGGGACCCCTAGGCGTGTGGCGGCACGGCCGATCTGGGTTCTGCGGCGCGGCGGATGGCTGCGGCAGGTGGCGGGCGGCCGGCCCGTCCTCGGACGGTGGCGGCTAGGCGCGGCGGGCGGCCCAGCCACGGACGGCGGCGTGGGCTGCGGGCGCAGCGGCCGGCCTTTTCGGGTGGCGGCGGCGGCGGCCAGCTAGGCTGCGGTGTTGTGCATACCGCCTTCAGATCGGCGGCGGCGGCGTGGAGGGCCTGGTGGTCTCGGCGGCGGCACCTCCGGCCAGATCTGTTCTGACCGATGCGACCGGCGGTGGTGGTCATCTCTTCCGTCAGAGGTGGTCGGCCTGAGGCTGGGTGTTTGGATCTTCGGATCCGTGATCCAGTACTGGCTGCGAGTCGGGGAGACATAGTTGCCGGTGAAAACCGAGCCGACAGCGGGCGATGGCGGCGTTCTACGTCGTTACCTTGATGAAGGCATCGTTGTGTGACTTATGTCGACCCACTCGTACTGCTCCGGGGGAAACCCTAGGATTGGGTCTTCCAGATTGGACGATGGCGGCACTACGGTGGCGTTTATCTCTTGGGAGCATCATTTGTGGAGCAGTGCTGGTGATTAGAGGCAGGAGGTGGAGCGGCTTTGTCTTGCACGGAGCTTCGGTGGAGATGTCAAGTCATGCCTGGCTGACAGGTGCTACGCTTTGTCATGCCTGGTCGGAAGGTGCTATGCACGACAGATCTTCCAGAGACTTCAAGCTGTGTCGGCTGGTGGTACTTGGCAGCATGGTGCTGAGGTGTATCGGCGGCGACTGCGACGTGCTCAGCAGTTCGCGCGCAGGGTGATGGTGCCGTTGGGCGCCGTGGTGGCGTTGACGGCAGTTAGACCGGGCAAGGATGATGCGTTAGTACAGCTCTGAAGATGGAGTAGTGGCAGTTGGCGGCGGCGGCCTCTGAGAGCGCGCCGGACCGGTGTGTGCCCCATACCCGGCATGTGGCTTGGTTGGGGCCTCAGGTCTTAGATGTTAGGCTTGGCTGCAAGGTCTGTGGTGTTAGACCCGGACTATCAGCATCCCTTCATCAGCTGGTTAGGAGTAGCGACAGTTGTCGCCTAGACGGTGGCTTCAGACTTACTGTTGTATTTCTTTGTAAGGTCTTTTGTGAATAATTAATAAAATAGCTGCATGCATCGCTCAGATGCAGAGGCCGGGGATGATCCTCCTTCTCTAAAAAAAATGGTTGTGTCTGCTACTTTTTCTTCGCTGCCGTCTCTACTCCTGTTACCCAGCACCTCGCTCACAACCCATCCGTACACCCCTTAATTCCCTAGCTTAATTATTCATTTCAGTTCGAGGTTGTGGCGTTAACGACGAGGAATGGACATGTTCTCTAACCTTCTCATCTAATATCTAGCAATTGCCACTGCAAACTTTGCCATGTAGAGTACCTTTTCCATCAGGATGCATTTTTTAGTACTCTCTCAAATTACAGTTTCCTGTGTGCAACTTCGGCCATACACTCCAGCCACTAGAGGTCTCCATGATTGATGTTCCCTGATTTGTCTCTGCCTGCATGCCGTGGTGCAGAATGTGCAATGTTTTGGAATCAGATATAACCCCTGTTTCAAAGTAAGGTACTTAGGTTGCAATCCAAATGAAGAGTTCGTTAATTTTCAATGCTATAAATTTTAATTTTTCATGGAAGATGCTTATATAGTGACTTTACAATGCATATATTTTTTATGGGATGAGTGTCAATCTGATGTTTCATAGGCCTCATGTTAGGCATTCTTCTAATACTTCAGGTTATACTATGTTTGCACACAACTATGTATGTATTTGAATGAAAGCAAATATACAGACTTTATTACTTGCACAAGTGGTTAATGTCTCTAAATTGGTGATATCCATGGTGCATGTGGACTGTAGTACACAGTTGCTGATGAGTGTTGACCATAAACATAGTGTGTGTATAATGTCAGATAAACGTATAGCTAGCCAAACGAGCTTATAACTAATGGACCTATTATGAATTTTTGAAACCCATTTCCTCTCCTGAATATGCAGATTATTGAACCTCATTTTTTTGGATATTGTAGAGCTCGTTTTCAGGTTCTCTACATGTGCCGGATCTCCACTTGGATACAGTTGGTGTGCTTCTGGTTTGAAAATTGATGCTATCTTTCTAACAAAAGCTAATACGCGGAGTAAACAAAAGCAGAGGGAGTATGATACTCTTGTACAAATTTGTTTCAATATTTTCTGGGTCCGCTCATTGATATAAAAGACTATGATATTTAACTTTCATCTTTTGTATCATCATATATGTACAAAATTTAATATCAACTATTGTCAAAATAGACGGGCGCGGCAACGCGCGCTGTCATTGATCCACTACTCTACCATAATCGTACGCAATCACCGCATGCAAAATTGGTAGCATAGCGGCGATAGTGCATACATATCCTTCTCTCCATCGCCATCTTACATTGTTGCTTCTCCCTGGCCGCCGGTTGCATCTTTGATCTCTCTGATAGTCTCGCGGTTCAACGATGGTCAAAGATGCCCGTGACCAATCAGTTCGTCCCAACAACGGAGGTAAGTGAATTCATAGATGTACAGAGTCCTACGCAAGTTTAGAGCACCGATGATCTGTGATCATGTCCGGCTATCAGTGGACGCCGTGAGCATCCGCACACCCGCACCACGAGTCCACGACACCAGGCACGCCAACGTCGTAGAGCCTCGACGGGTGTGGCCGACGCTTCTTACGGCCATGATCGGCAACCCGGATACGACGATGGGCAGCGCCCGCCCGTGCGCCGCACGCATGTCGGGACGACGGCCGCCATGGATCCGACGTGGGTTTGCGTCGGCGCGGCCGTAAAATCCGATAGGAACGCAACTACTAGCACGTACGCACGTACTCCTCTAAACTCACCATATTGAAAGCAACGAATCTAGTAGCTAGCTCTAGAAATCAATTCAACCGCTTGCTTGCTTGGGCCCTGGGTTAGCTTCTTGCACTTACACGTCTCGCTGAATCGATGTAACTATGGTCAGACCGCTGTGCTCTCTCGTCTCTGTCTGTTTTCTTTGGACTCACACACATGATGTGTTTCAGAAAGATCGTTTGCTTCAGAGTTTCAGAGAAAAAAAGAGGAGACAGATAGAGACAGTAGTATTTGGTTCCGGGCAACACATGCCCTTTTCTTCTTCAATTTTAAGTTAGCCTTTTCTGTATAACAAAGTCCCGAACATTTATACAAGATCCAGTCCCAACACAACCTGACTTAAACGCTGAACCGACGCACCCAGATGGTTCAACTCAGCAGGATAGAAAAACATTCTGGCACATGTGTAAGTTGGCTTCAGTTGCAGGCAAACTTAAACACTGAATTTATGATGTTTAATGTCTTACTTGCTGCAGCTTCTAATATATTAATTCCTTTGATCAGTAAAAAGTGACTGATTACTTATGTATTGTTATTCTTTTTAGATTCTCTGATGATATCGGGGAAAAGATCTACATCTGCAAGAACAAGTGCAAATGCAGTCCAAAGTATGGTTGTATCACCCCCTGCTCGAAGTCAAATGAAGAGCCTTTGAATTTGGGCAGTGCCAATCAAGTTGCAAATGAAGTGATTGATCTGGAGGGTGAGAATCAGGATGCAATAGTAGATGAGCCTGCAAGAAAGAAACCGAAGAAGACCACATCTGAATGTTGGAACCATTTTGATAAAACTTTCAAGACGGTGGTGACAATGGACAGAAAATTAAGGAAGCAAGGGCCAAATGCAAGTACTGCACTTACGAAGCAAAGAGAAATAGCAAGAATGGGACATCAATCTTTGAACCATATTAAGACAATATGATGCATAGAGAAATAGCAAGTATGTCTGATTACCTCTTGATCATTACTGGTATTTTATTTATGTAAAGCGACAACAATTTTTTTCATAAATTTTTGTTCTGCTGGTACATAGGACAATCAAGGAATGGATATTGAATAAGTGGCTGATCAACTATATTAGGAGCAAGTAATTTAGGTATGCAGTTATACCAGTAATTCACTAATAGATTAATTTTACTAATATATGGCCTACTTGTTCCTTGAATATGTGCGTTGCTAGTTACCGATCAGATTTTACTAATATAATTTAATTATTCATGTATCATCTCATGCTAGTTTTTGTTGCACGTGAGAAAGCGAACAAGATATAAAAGCCATAAGCCCATAAGTACATGCATGTTGTGTGCATACATCAATACATGTATATAGTACGTGCATATAATATGTGATGCCTCATGTTTCTCTTCTCTCTATATATACACACACTAAAAATTTGCATATTAAATCATGTGGATGCATACACCTCACTAACTCAGAATTAATGTGTGTGTGTTCGAACTACTTAGTTCACCAAAACTAATATAAATTATTTCTTTGATTGTCAAGTGCGGCATCTAAATATCTTATATCATTCTCATAGGATGTTGCAAGTGGACTGGAAGAAACACCACGTTGAAGAGAAGTCAAGGACGTGTTATGGGCTTCTACTTGATCGACTACTTGCCTTTTATAATAAATAAAAACTTCAATAGAACTTTGAATTAAGTATTTCTTAAGTACGATCTTCGTCTTGGAGGTGTGTAATGTTATCCCCATTTTACCGGTACTATTTATTGTTGCGATATTGGTGTGAGTTATGACTTTTAAAAGCTTGGCCACTCTCTAGTGTAATGTGGTTGGATAAAAACATGTTTTCATATTGTTTGCAAAGTAGAAATAAGTTCATGTTTCCTTGCACATATCACATGATTTTTTGTCCGTTTCCGGTCCGAGTCCGTTCCGAATCCACTCCGAATCCGTAGTCCGATATAATCCGCATTCGAATCCGCATCCAATCAATATCCGCTCCGCTCCGAATCCGACAAAAAATATGGTAAAGGATATGGTAAAGGCATTATCCGATCCGATCCGATCCGTTTACATCCCTAGTGCCAAGGTAACTGACGATGTCCTGGACTAGGGGGTACTCACCACGTCGTCTCCCAACCAGCTGGATCAGGCCGAGGACCCCCATGGCGGTTCACTATTGGGCCAGTTCGGACAGCCGATGACATATATGAGGAAGATTCCACAAGACTTGGTGATCAAGACAAGGACTCCTCTCCACCGATGTATTCGACTAGGACTCTTGTTATCCTAGGCCTCTGGTACATTATATAAGCCGAGGCCAGGCTAGTCGATAGATTATTATGACATTCATCATCTCACCCCTAGGATTTAGACCACAACTCATGATCTCGAGGTAGATAAACTCTGTACTCGATACCCCATCATCAATATAAACAAGAGCAGGACGTAGGGTTTTACCTCCATCAAGAGGGCCCGAACCTGGGTAAAACATTGTCTCCTTCGTCCCTGTTACCATTGATCCGAGAATCCACAGCTCGGGATCCCCTACCCCGAGGTCTGCCGGTTTTGACACCGACAATGGTGCTTTCATTGAGAGTTCCGCTGTGTGATCGACAAAGGATCAATGGCTCACCTGCAGATCAACTGCGACATCGGCATCTTCGTCGCCGGCTCGACTGGTCACCTTGGCTCGACCGAGGACTGTGTCCTGCCTCCGATCGTCATGTTCGGACGAGGGCCTTCATCAACATCAACTCCGATCTCTATCATGATCATGGAGGAATCATCCATGGAGCTCGGGGGCTCAACGTCAACATTGCCCTCGAGCGACCGTGCTGTTTTTCCGGACAGCGAACTTGTATCCACTGCCACCGCCTTCTCGAGCATCGCTTTGACGATTCCTTTAGTGGAATTGTGCGGAATTGAGTCTACAACAACCCTGTAAAATTTCGTCGCGTTCCGATGGAGCAATCTCCGCCGATCTCCGATATACCGGAGCCCTGTCGAATCTGGATGGGAATCTGGATGAGTTTGGAGCGTGGTGTCCAGCATTTAGCTCGGACGTCCTTTGGAAGATCCAACCGTTGATCGGCTGAGGAATTCCTATGTCTACCACCCCTCAAAATTTCAGCTCGATCTGACCGTTCAAACTCCGAGAAACCTCCGATGAGGGCATCGCTTTTTAGATCTGTTTTCTGCGCGAGAACGAATCCGACCCGAGTTCATCTTTTTTATGAACTGGATTTCGGGCATCCTTTTTTAAGGAAGTTTTGTATGGGGTATTGTGTTTTATTCTCAAACACATCCCACTAATTTTAAAGCCTTTTCCAATATAATCGTCACCGTCGCGCCGGTGTCAAACCAGCCCGACAACGTTGCTGCACGGCTGCCGACCTGCACCAGGCTGGTCGTCGCTTCATCGAGCCAAGCCCAACCTTATCAGATCATCATCTCGGCAAGCCGAACAAGAGTTCGGCATCGTGAAGGCTAAATCTTCACCAACATCGTCGCCACACGTATTACACGGAGCAGGCACACCGGCATCGCTGCACGGTCACTTCATCAGGCCGGCATCGGCCGTGTCACAAGATCCGACCTGCGTCGGCATCGCCGTGCTATTGCTTCTTCAAGCCTATGTCCACCACGCCGACCTGCTTCGACAGCTTGGCGGGTATGGGGATTGCAACGTCACCTTACCGACCTGCTCCGTCACCTCGGCTAGACCGGGGGCTTCATCATCAACCTACTTCGGGGACTTCGGCGTCACCAGCCGACCAGCTTTGTCACGTTAGCTGGTCCGGGGGCTTCGCCTCGCCGCGTCGACCGCGCTGCATCATTACTTCGTCAAGCCGAACTCCTCGCTCGGTCACCTCGGGCTTGGGGGTTGGGATCTCGGCCAGGCCGAGGAATACGTCTTCGTCCCGCCACAAGCCCGGACTCGTCAGCAACACCGAACACACTAACCAGCTAAGTCGCTTTCATGCTCAAATTTCCTCAATTCTTAATTTTTTCGGTTAGACCAAGCATTATATTTATGTTAAAATTTATTTGTTAAAAGCATTGTTTGTTAAAAACACTTCTTGTCCTACGTTAACTAGGGGCTCTTAAAATTTATATGAGCCGTTTTATAATAAGTGTTTTCTTCTAAGTCGTTGCAAAGTCTTTTTCTACCACTCCTTTTTCGACTCGAGTGTATGGTCAATAGCCGGATAGCCTGTCTTCTCTCTAAAGCCGCTTGAGTTTAGTTCGCTAAACTGGCCTCGGAGAAGCACTCCGCCTTCAGGATAAGGAGGTTGAAGCTGAAGGCTGACCTACTTGAAGCTTAAAGATCGGATGTGTCATGTTAAAACACGAGAGAAGCACACACAAAAATTAAGACCAATTTCGGATTGGCACAAAAAACTTGTTTTAGTTCGGACGTAAAGTTTTTACTAAAGTGTTTTGGTTTTCCATGCTTATGGCACTTTTAACCTATTTGTGTGTTTCCAGCATAAGTCTCACAGTACGATGCCGGACACCTTTAAAGCTTCGGCAATATCAATACGGATTACGACTAGAGCCGAACCCACCAAAAGCCAAGGTACTCCATGGACTCCTCGGCAAAACATTCTCGGATATTGCATTATATGCATCAGTTTCGAATTGTGTCTTCGGTCAATAGTTGGGTTGCCGAGCTCCCGTGCTTGCCTCCTACGTTCCGCTTTGTTCGGCTAGGTGTGCAAAGGGAGAACCACTGCGATTGTGCTTCCAGCTCGAATGCTTAAGTGCCTCAGTGGAGAAAGCCAAAAACTGACTGTCACAATGGGCGTAAACTGGTCGGCGATCCAATGACGGTGTCAAACTATAGATCGATAGCGATTACCCCGTGTTAAACGATGGGCCTTTCATAACATTGGCCGAAGTGTTAATGGCTAGACTTCGGTCAGTGCTGAACACTAACCGGGGGCTAGTAACTGGCCTCCCAACTTTAAGCTCCTATGACTAAGTGAAAGTTATAAAGCCTAGATATCTGATTGCCTTGTTTCCGCTAACACAACCGCCTCTGGGCACCGAGACGTCGGCTAAGGGTTGTCTTGTTAGTACGGAAACACCCTGCGTAGCATCTACAAAGGGGTAAAAGCCGACGATGGGCCACTTTTAGATTATAAACGGTCGCAACGGAGTCAAAATAAAAATATATATCATCAGCGTTTGTATTCACTATACGAGCGCTACCTTCCGTAATTATCGTTATAAAGCCATAAATATACATCAATTTGACTTAAGATTTTGGCCAAGCTGGGTTGCCTGGCTCCTGTGCTTACCCTTACGTTCCCGATTGTTCGGCTAGGCGGTAAAGGGGGCACCTCTGTGATTGTTACTACTGGGTCATCCGGGTTAGTACCTCAGACTGGGTGAAGCCAAAAGCTAGCCATCTTAAAGGATATAATTGGTCGGCAACGTCGGAAGTGAAAATTTTGGTTCATTAGACCATAGAGTTCGGGAACTTTCCCCAAACTAAATCCTCAATATTTTCCTCCCACATTGACCGGAGGTGAGGTTTCATGATCATGGTCAGCATGACAACCCAAAGAAAGGAACCGGTAGCGGGACTATTTTCTTTGTAAGATGTTTCTTACGGTAAAGAGTAATATAACATACCTCTCTGTATACCTTGTTTATAAATCCGTATGGCCGGATTGCCTTGTTTTCCGTAAATCTTTGCCCTTATAAAGGCTTTATAAAGTAGGACAAATACTCCCCGGCTACTGGCCGAGGAGGTTGAAGCCGATGGCCGGTCAACAAAGTTTTGTACAATGCGGATCCGAGCATTAATGATGTAGAGTACTTGGATACATAGAATCATTACACATAAATTGTGATTAAAGTCAGTTTACTCTGAATATTGATCCTTAATTCGGCCACCCTTGCCCAAATTACGGCTCAGGGACTACTGGCTTCGCGCTTCTCACTGGGTACATCGATCCCTTGATCTAGTGTTGCCACCCGACCAGTGGCTCGGGGGCTACTGCATTGCCTGTTCAATGCAGAATATTTAAAATGCCCAGTGTTCGGCTTGACCGAGCTATGGGCAAATGCGTCTTCGGACAACAATTGGTACCATCTGGGACCTATCCGACATCAAGCTAATATATTACGGCGACTTCTCAAGACCCTCTCTCAAGGGCCCGTCCGTCGATCACTATCTTCTCCAAAATATTACACCGCGTTTCAATTCCTACGTATGCTGCCGAGCTAGGAGTTGATCCTCAGCCGATTTCGCAAATCGACCTGAGTCTCAGGGGCTACTGGGATCAGCGGTTTCATGTTTTCCTTCAGGTGCATCTCGGGTTTTAGACCGACACACACCTTGAGGGCTACTGGTTATATATCTCGGCAGAGAATAAATTGCATCAATCAAGAAAAATATATCCACAAAAAATCAGCCCATACCCGGGTAGTGCACCACCTCAGATGCAGTCCGGCATAAAGCTCAGATACAAGTGGCTAGCTCCATAGAGGGCATTTCTGGCATTAAGCTCGGCTGAACTCCTTCAACTTTTTGAACCACGGTGATCCATGACAGCTCGGATACAGTCCGGCGTTGGAGCTCGGATACAGTCCGGCGTTGGAGCTTGGATGCAGTTCGGCGTTGGAACTCGGCTGCAAAAAGACACCTCTAATGCAGTCCGGCATTGGAGCTTGGATGCAGTCCGGCATTGGAGCTCGGACGCAAGAGGACACCGCCGCATGGGAAACACTTCAAACCCGAGGTGTGGCGTAAAAATATAAAGGCATTGATAGGGGCTGGGAACTTAAAGGGCTCCTTGGATGCCCGACGTATAAACTCTTCGGATTTAGCTCGGCAATCCTCAAGCTCGAACATGGGAAGATTTGTTGAACCAGTTTTCAAGGCCGACGACCGAAGATAAAGAACAGTTTGGAAGAACCGAGGAGCGTCCCCAACTTGAAGACCGGTTCAGGGGGCTACTGACGGTGTCCTGGATTAGGGGGTACTTACCACGTCGTCTCCCGACCAGCTGGATCGGGCCAGTTCGGACAGCCGATGACATATATGAGGAAGATTCCACAAGACTTGGTGATCAAGACAAGGACTCCTCTCCACCGACGTATTCGACTAGGACTCTTGTTATCTTAGGCCTCTGGTACATTATATAAGCCGAGGCCAGGCTAGTCGATAGATTATTATGACATTCATCATCACACCCCTAGGGTTTAGACCACAACTCATGATCTCGAGGTAGATAAACTCTGTACTCGATACCCCATCATCAATATAAACAAGAGCATGACGTAGGGTTTTACATCCATCAAGAGGGCCCGAACCTGGGTAAAACATTGTCTCCTTCGTCCCTATTACCATTGATCTGAGAATCCACAGCTCGGGACCCCCTACCCCGAGGTTTGCCAGTTTTGACACCGACAGTAACCTCGCGAGAAGCTTACTTTAATACTTCAAGTGATGATGAATCTGAATGTGAAGCAAAACCTAGCTATAAGAAACTTGCTAAAATTGCAAATGAATAACTATGGAAAAGATTAAAAAATTACTAGACAAAAGTGATGATCTGTTGATGAGGAAATGGATCGCAGTCAAGGTTTGTCTGAAGACCTCAGACGCCTAAAGTTACAATATGACGAACTTGAAAGTCGTCATGTGGCCCTCTCAGCTGCACACGAGAAGCTGTCCTATGAATTTCTTCAAAGGAAGCAAGAACTCGAAAAGCTTAGAGCATCTCATGATGATCTTCAGAAAGAGAACGATTCATTACTCGCTCAACAGACCAGCATCGCTCAGGAAGAATTTGTTGCTCCATGCTTAAAATGCCTTGAACGTGATAATGTGAATTCTTCAGCTGAATGTTCAAATGCTTCAACTACTGTTATATCTTGAAATGTCTCTGTGGCTTCAGTTCCCTTATCTGAGGAGACCACAAGTGTTACTGATGAAAATGCGGGTGTGAAGGAATTGTACGTCACTGGCATGTACAAAAGCCTCAAAGGGCTTCAAACTCTTTGTGACGTACTCAAGAAGCAGATTCTGAAAAGGAACCCTAGGAAAGAGGGTATTGCTTTTGAGAGAAAGCTGAACGCAGATGGATCTTATTGGAAACCTGAGCAGTATCCCAAAACCACATGGGTTGCTGCAAAAGGACCTCCAGTTGATCCATCCACTCTATTTGGCTATAACTGTGATACTCCACATTCTTCTGATGAGTCATTTGACTCCAACTATAAGCTATTCAAAAATCAGAATGGTAAAGTATTTGCTAGATTTGTTGGTACTAACTGCAGGAATGGTCCCCAATGAAGAAAATATGGGTGCCCAAAAGTGTTCTTCAAAATATTCAGGTGAATGTCATCATGACACCACCAAAAAAAAAGAACCACCCTAGGGCAAATTCTTCACCTGGACCAAAGTCGTCAAATGGACGCAGGCCAACTCATGCTCGTACTAACACTTCTATGCAGGGAAACAGACAGCAATTTGATGAATATGTGCATTATTCTTCAAATCACTATGTGCACAAAACTGCTAAGAACTTCTCTGCATATTCTTATGAGTACTACACTCCTCCTGTGAAGAGAAATGCATATTCTTCAATGTCTAAGTTCTCTATCAATGCCTTGCGTTACATTGCTTCTCAGCCACCCATTCAGATGTGGGTGGTTAAGAAGAAGGACTAATCTCTTCTGCAGGGTCAGGTCTTCATACACAATAAATGTCTGATGAATTTGCTGAAGGCCTGACATAATGCTTGTTGGGATGCAAGCTAATCATGATGAAATGAATTCCTCATTTCACACATCCCCATGCTGCTAGTTATATGCTTACTGATGAAATTCACTGACGAAATTGATCATCATATTCTTCAACTGAAGTATATGAATTTGTAAGTGAGACTAATGCTTCTACAAGATGATACTCCAAAAGCTACTGAATGGGTTCTGGACAGTGGTTCAACCAATCACATGACTGGTGACAGGAATCTCCTCACCAATGCTCCCCTTGCCCCGTCTCTCTGAAGCATATCACCTACGCCGATAAAGGAAAAAAAAGCAAGGTATTGGGTCTACGTAAGGTTGCTATCTCAAAGGGTCGACACATGGAAAAAGTGATGCTTGTCAAGTCCCTAGGATACAACCTCATGTCTGTCTCAATACTTTGTGATCTTGATATGATTGTCATCTTTGGCAAATATAGATGCATTGTGCTAATGGAATCTGACAAGTCCAAAGTCTTCGAAGGCTTTGGGAGAGGTGATTTGTATATTGTAGATTTCTCTTTAGGTCCTCAACCAGCCACGTGTCCACTGGCAAAAGCTTCAGAGTGCTGGCTATGGCATCGACGACTTAGACATGCTGGCATGAGGAATTTGAGCACACTCGTCAAGAAGAAGCACATCATTGGCGTCGAGGGCGTCAAATTCATCAAAGATCACCTTTGCGGTGCTTGTGAGGCCAGAAAGATGACCAGATCCAAGCACTCCGCGAAGACAATCATTATCACTACTCGTCCCTTTGAATTACTTCATATGGATCTGTTTGGTCCTACTCGTTATGCCACACTAACCAATGCAGCATCACTTTATGGATTTGTCATAGTTGATGATTATTATCATTACACCTGGGTGCATATCATTACCTTCAAGACTGAAGTGCAGGGTGTCTTCAAACAGTTCGCTAATCGTGCCATGACAAATTATGGCATCAAGATCAAGCATATCAGAAGTGACAACAGCACCGAGTTCAAGAACACATGCCTTGATGACTATCTTGATGAACTTGGTATTACTCATTAGCTATCTGCTCCTTATACTCCTCAGCAGAATGGAATTGCTGAGCGCAAGAACAGGACACTCATTGAGATGGCCCGTACTATGCTTGATGAATACAAGACACCTCGTCGATGGTGGCCTGAAGCAATTGATACTACTTGTCACATCATCAATCGGGTATATCTTCACAAATTCCTCAAGAATACTTCATATGAGCTCCTCACTGGCAAAAAGCCCAATGTAAGTTATTTCAAAGTCTTCGGTGCTAAATGCTGGATTAGAGATCCACATCACAATTCCAAATTTGCACCGAAAGCACATGAGGGTTTTATGCTTGGTTATGGAAAGGACTCGCATGCCTACAGAGTCTTCAACACCTACCACAACAAGGTTGTTGAAACTGTAGATGTGCGGTTCGATGAAACTAACGGCTCGCAAAGAGAGCACCTGCCTCATGTGCTAGATGAAATGCCTCCTGAGGAATCTATCAAGTTGGTGGGCACTGCTGAAATAGTGCCCAGTGAAGAAATAGCTGAAGAAGAAGTGATCATTCCCCGTCATGAAGAAACTGCTACTCCTAAAGAAAATGACTCTGAGGAAAATGCTCAACCTCAACAAGGCCCTCGTCCAGTTCATCCTCGAGTGGCGAATGAAGTGCAGATTGAGAAGATCCTCGACAACATCAATGCACCTGGTCCCCTCACTTGCTCAAGAGCTTCACATTTAACTAACTTTTGTGGGCATTTTGCATTTGTCTCTATCACAGAGCCCACCAAAGTTGATGAAGCATTTCTGGAGCCTGAGTGGATTCAAGCCATGCAAGAAGAATTGCAACAATTCGAGCTCAATAATGTGTGGGAGCTTGTGAATCATCGTGATCCACGCAAGCACAGTATCATCAGCACTAGTGGAACTACCGTAACAAGCAAGACGAAAATGGCCAAGTGGTAAGAAATAAGGCCCGTCTTGTAGCACAAGGCTACACACAGGTTGAGGGTATTGATTTTGGTGAAACTTTTGCACCTGTTGCTAGGCTTGAAGCTATTCGTATATCGCTTGCATATGCTAACCATCACAATATTCTCTTATATCAAATGTATGTGAAAAGTGCATTCCTCAATGGTAAGCTTGAGGAAGAAGTATACGTTGCTCAACCACCAGGTTTTGAGGATCCAAAGCATCCTGACAAAGTCTTCAGACTGAACAAGGCTCTCTATGGCCTCAAGCAAGCCCCACGGGCTTGGTATGATACTCTGAAGGAATTCCTGAAGAAAAAGGGGTTCAAACCCGGTTCACTTGACCCTACTCTTTTCACTAAGTCTTATGATGGTGAACTGTTCATATGCCAAATATATGTTGATGATATTATCTTTGGTTGCACTAACAAGCGTTTGAGTGATGAATTTGCATATATGATGCGTGAAGAATACCAGATGTCTATGATGGGAGAATTGAAATTCTTCCTAGGTCTTCAATTTCGTCAGCAACCCAATGGCATCTTCATTTCTCAAGAGAAATACCTCAAAGATTGCCTGAAGAAATTCGGCATGCAAGACTGTAAAGGCCTCAAAATTCCAATGCCTACTAATGGTCAACTCGCCACTAACGAAAATGGTAAAGATTTCAATCAGAAGGTATATTGCTCCATCATTGGTTCACTTCTTTACCTATGTGCATCTAGGCCAGATATTATGCTTAGAGTTTGCATGTGTGCTCAATTTCAGGCGACACTGAAGGAATCACACCACCAGGCTGTGAAACGAATTCTTCGATATTTAGCTCACACACCAACGCTTGGATTATGGTATCCCAAGGGCTCATCTTTTGAACTAGCTAGATTTTCTGATTCTGATTACACTGGAGATCGTGTGGATTGCAAGTCTACATCAGACACATGCCATTTCCTTGGACGATCTCTTATCTGTTGGTCCTCAAAGAAGCAGACTAGCATGGCACTTTCCACAGCTGAGGCTGAATACATTGCCAATAGTGCCTGCTGCTCACAATTGCTATGGATGAAGCAAACCCTCAAGGACTATGCACTACTGCAGGATGCTGCTAACGCGACACTACAATTAGAGACCCTTCGACAAAACTATGTGCGATGCATTAATCGCAAACGGTGATGTAAAAAAACCGTCAAAAAAGATGCAAAATGTTTGCGATGGCGGATACATCAAACACGGTTTGGATTTTAGTTGCGTGTGCGATGAGCGGCATACGGTTCAGTCCAATGAACTGTTTGCGATGAGGCAGAAGAACAGAAACGGGCAGCCAAATGAAGGCGTGTGTGATATATGACATACAGTTCAGTCGGATTAACTGTTTGTGATGAGGTGGAACAACAGAAATGGGAAGCCAAATGAAGGTGTGTGCGATATACGACATATAGTTCACTCGGATGAACTGTTTGTGATTAGGCGAAACAAAAGAAATGGTCAGCCAGATCAAGGTGTGTGCGATAGAGGGCAAACAGTCCACTCGGATGAACTATTTTCGTTGAGCCAAGAGAACAGAAACAGTTTAATTTAACAAGATGTGTGTGATACGCGGCAAATAGGTGTGTAATCAGAAATGTGTGCGAAGACCGATAATAACACAAACGATTGCTGCTAATAAGACGTGTGTGTTGTGCGATGGGATTGCATACAGAACAACAACATATATATACACACTTATAAGGACATGGCTGCATAACCAAATTAAACATCGAATTACATGGGTGGCTACTACACACATGAGACATGACATTTAATTGCACACACCAAAGTAAACTATTACATGCATAATTACATAGGTGGATACTACACACATGACATTTCCACACACCAAAGTAAACTATATATTACATGCATAATTAACTAGGATAAACGATCATCTGATCATCATCTACTTCTTGTGACGCTTGCCGCTACTGCTCTGCTTGTGGCTCGATCCGGCCTCGTCGATTTTGGGAACGAGGCACTTCCTCATGTCAATGATCCGCATGTGCATCTCGTAGCATGTGTACACGCTCTTGGCCGTGAACCTGAGGTGAGGTTCATCCAGTTGCCGCGTCCAGGCCCCGTGCCAGGATACGGGATTTGTTCTCTTGGCATCCTGCTTCATCTTTTCGTAGTAGGTGTCAATGATGGCCGAGGCGAGTTCAACTAGGGAGTCATTCTTCGTGCTGCCCCAGACCCTATAGTGGTCACAGATTTCGACAAGGTTCTTGTAGGCCAAGCCCGTAACCATGAGCGCCTTTACATCGTTGCAGGTTTCCACCGTAGCGAACTTGTAGCGGTGCTGTTGACAAACCTGGCGAAATGGTCGCAAGGCTCTGTGGCCATGCAGTAGTGGAAGATGAGGACATGATGGCGCACACACAACTGGGCGACGGCTACCTTCTGATCTTTGCCGGGAAGACCGCCGGTGTACTAGAGGTCGATGCCGACCACCTTGTACTTGTCTCAAGCAAGCAACTGCTCCACGGTGTTGATGTAGTCCTCCACCACGGTCGGGTCGATGGTGTACACCACCGAGAGATCCGTCTCCCTCGCGTGGGTCTCCACTTTATGCTCGCCGAACTCCATTGGAGTGCCACTAGATATCCTCTCTGTATGTGTCGTCGTGGGTGTGCTTGTTGTGTTGTGGGGCGAGATCGAATGGTTGAAGAGACTAAGGTTATAATGGCCGTAGGAATTAATGGGGAAGCCGGACGGCCTGGAATATCCGCACGCCCGGATGGCAGTTCTAATTTGCAGTGCGTAACTCCATCGTGCCGCACGTAACTGCATCGTGGTGACGCGCGCGGCGCAGCCACATGCATATGGGCCCCGAACATGATCGTGCGCAAGGCCCCAATCGCTGGCACAGTGCGCACGCAGGGACGCGAGCAGAGCGCTCCGCGGTGCCTCAACGGCGAGCAACCATATATATATATATGCATATAGCAGTTGAACACACAAGGAAAAGCTGTCCACAAGCCGAGCGCGTGGAGGTACACGAGCAGAGCACGCCGGCAGACGCGAGCAGAGCGCGCCGCGGCGCCTAACGGCTACCAGAGCGCGCCGAGGGACGCGAGCAGAGGCCGACACAGTGATACGTGGCAAATAAGACGAACTGTGCGAGCGATGGCGGAGACATCAAGCACGAATCAGATTAGAGTTGCGTGTGCGATACGTGACATACAGTTGATCCATCCGAGCTGTTTGTGATGGAATAAGCCGTGTGTGTTGTGGGCAAATGCTTGCTGGTATACAACCATTTGCGATTGATGAATTCATCACCGACGGGTTCCCTAGTGTGGTCCGTGTGCGATGTGATATGCTCTGTCTGCACAACATCTATGCTCTGTAGACAGAAGAACAACATATATATATATATACTTATAACAGGACATGGTTGCAAAACCAAATTAAATATCCAATTACGTTATATAACAAATACCATAAATATTGCAAGGTTCAAATTCTAGCATTACAAGGCCCAAATTCAAAGATTACAAGGTTCAAACTATTCAGACACATAAAATTCATCTCCTTCAGAATTCTTTTCATGCATTATTTCTGTGAAAGGATCAGCCACCGAGAAGTCATATAGTGGCTAGATACAGTGACCTCCGAATAATCTGTCATATGAAGTTACAAACTGAAATTCAGCTTGTGCAGAGCCTTTTCCATTCAGCTGTAGACGTCTGCGCTCTTTAGCAATCCATTCACTCCTGCGCAGTAAATATAGGGCAAACCTCATTACCTTGAGCAACCTTGCTTTCTCAACAAAGAACCTGGTGAATTTAATTTTTGATGTGGTGCCTCGTTACTCGTTAAAAGTAATTTCTGTGAGATGAAGATCAAGGCATTCAATGGGATTGTTATATTCCCCAACATTTTCTACTTTCGGGCCTGCAAGTATCTGCAAACGAAGACAACATATTAGTGCCTAGCTGCAGATTTGAACACTTCGGGCCTCTTTGATTTGCAGGATTTATAAAATACACGAAAAGAGTGAAATGCCACCTTCAATCTTTCATGATAAACTTTTATCACGAAAGCATGTCGGGCGAAGGAATAAAACGCGCACAACACTAGCATCTAAAAAAAATATGCATTGAAATCCTCCAAATTTCCTTTAGAAATCATTCTACATTTGTCATTGTAATCATGGGTAAAAGTAACAAAAAATTGAGCTCCGTTGTGGTTAACAATTAACAGGAAAGGAGCATCACCTCGATGTATAGCTTCTCCGTGCAAGGAAAGCATCTAAGGAATCTAACAACTTCATCCAGATTGGGGCCGACAGATTGTAGTGCCAAGATCTTCACTGTGCGCAGAGGCCGGGTCAAGCTTGTGGGAATCATTTTCTGGATGACAGACGAACATATAGATCAACAACAATTAGATAAAATGTGTTGTCCAATAATATATAAGAAGGAGAAGAAGAAGACTGTTGTACCTGAACGGATAATGATCCAGTAACAAGTTCGTTGAATTCAGCACACGAATAGCCCAACATTGTCAATTTCGGTGCGTGAATGACCCTGATTCTTGCTGGACCTAATTTATCAAGTACATACAATCGCTCGAGGAAAGGCGCATTCTCAATAACAATATCGTGAAACACCTCAACTGACAGCCTTGGGCGGCGCCAACAATGCATATAAATCGCACGGACATTTGTCGAGGTGATGTGGAGGCTACTGAACCCATCCATCGCATGAAGACGAAGGTACTCGAGTGCTATACAGCCGATGAGCAGGCGCTCCAAATCCTCCTTCGAGATGCGGACGACAATGAGCTCGAGGTGCTTAAGTTTAGGGAGACGAAGAGCGCACGCGGCATCAATCCGGGGGGAAATGCACCGCCTGAATGTAGCACGGCTCAGCGTGGGCACGAGGCGGAGCACGAACGGCGGCAGCGAGCAAGGACGTCCAGCATGAAAGCTGAGCTCCTCGAGCCGATCCAGGGCCGGGGATAGGAACCAGTAGTGCAACCTGGGTTCGGTCTTGTTGTGGGGACTGAGCCTGCCGATAGCAAGGTGTCTGACCGGCCCAGGGTGCGTGGCGAGGATGTGGGACAATGTGTCCAGGCGTTGCTGCTCCCAGCTGTAGAACTCATGGTCGACGATGAGGTCTAGGGGGATGGAGTGCGAGAGGGGGCGTCACCGCCGTGAGAGGAAAGTGGTCTGCATGCCATATTTGATGGAGAGGTGGGATATGATGGTTACCAACATCTCGTCGGTGAGGCTGCTGATGAAGTCCACGTTCGCCGGAGGCTCTTGCGGTTCTGGCTTGACCCGCCCCTGCTTGTTGGCCGGCTCGTCCTCCATCTCGTAGCAAGCGGCGATCCTCGACGGCGGTGCTTGTAGATGAGAATGGAGGACTGTTCTACGTACCTTCCTGAGGTGGCCGAAACAAAAGTCCAAAACCAGCAATAAATTGCAGCGCTCGCGGCGTGCGCGGCGGACTGCTCACAGTCATCCCGTATAATCAAACAGCTGCCCGCGGTAGTAAATGGTTAGTTGAACGCCCACGATTGGACTAATACGACCGTTTGCGATAATAACATGGTGGCTATTTGTTAAAAATGCCTAGGAAAATCAATGTATAAAAAGGCGAAACAAACCCTGAATAATTTCATATGTTTAGCACAGTTGCATGTTGCCTCTGTAAAATAAATCAAGGCGGGAAGATACAGCGTATGTCGTTTCGCACACAGATCATGTGACCAAGTTCCCTCTCGGAACCATGAGGCTTCTTGATAGAAGCTCCGGTTTGTATGAAAGAAAATATGGGTCAAAGCCGAGTTTAAAAGGGCAGCAATATCTAACCCCAGCTTACAGAAGGTACAAAAGCACGATGATTAATTGTTCATCAGGTTTACACAAAATCCAGATTGAACAGGATAATAACAACTAACTCAACCAAAGTTTTCGGCAGTCACAATCAAATGGATCGGTCTGATCCATAAAATCAAGATCCTGGACCAAAAAACCTACTGGTACATGAAGACAAGTTGTTGTAAATAGAAGCCGAGCACGTTCAGAAGCCCTTTTGTCCACCTGAAACTTCTTTTTATGCTGTTCAACGTGTCCATCTGTGTCGGTGTACTAAAGTTTGGGTCCTTTAGTACCCCATACTTGTGCACGGACGGTTGTAGCCATTCCAGCGGCAAGGCTTGCCGGGGGATAGCTGGAAGTAAGTGCAAGTCTATCAAGAAGGCATTCAAACCAGTGACCAGAAGACAGAAGCCTAAAGGCCGGATCCCTGGCAAGATACTTGCCGGGATGGCTTGCGAAGACCCCGCAAGACTCGCACCCGGCAAGACTCCGCCACCCTGCCACTGCTCCAGCGCAGCGGCCAGCCTGTCATTTGGGTTTTGTCCTCCTGGATGCGTGTCATGGCACTAGTGGTGGACGAGCTTAAGCGGTGCTGATGGGACGGGCCCTTTTTCCGTCCCCAAGAAAGTAAGGGACACCTAAACAAAGCATTTAATGCGTTTGTCCTAAGTCGTCAGTGATAAACATGTAAACACTGTAGCAACTTTACACCTCTTGTATGTACTGTACGCCACTGTTGGTGACCCTTTGGACGTATAAAAGGAGGCCCAAGGCATAGCTACAGGAAGGAGGATTCTTGGGCCCATTCTGCATGCGTAGCTGCTGCTCGAACATACTATTCACCGCAAGCGCTCCTGGAGCTTGGGCTTAAACACCCACAATAAACCAAAGCAGGAGTAGGGTATTACGCTTCTCAGTGGCCCGAACCTGGGTAAAAATCCCCTCACGTTGATCGTTGGATCTGCTCTTTGTGCATACCTCTCTCCCTGCCGAACCGTAAAAGGGATCCACGCGATCCCATAGGTGTCGTACGCCGACATCTTTGGCGCGCCAGGTAGGGGAGAAAGGTTGCGCGAACCTGATCTAGCGATCAGCGCGTCAGTTTCTTCATCATCTTCGTCACCATGGCTCCCAAGAAGAAGGGTTTCATGGTAGTTGATCCATCTGCGTCCGGTCTGTCCGTACCTACATGGACGGGCGACGGCGTGGGCGCAGGTGGAGGAGGTGGAGGTCTTGAGCCTCCACGACGTTCTGGCGATCAAAGCCAGGTGAGCGGCGTTGTTCGCAGCGGCGACAACAATCCGCACGCTGCCAGGTCTAAGGACGGAGCCGTGCTGCCTACGGGTGGCGCAGCAAACTCCAAGGATGGGATGGCGCCTTCCAAGACACCCACGCTGGCACATGAGTTGCGGCCTTCTCAGGTCGTGCGCGATGAACAGCGCCGTGATGTTGGTGGTTCCAGGCATCCCCAAGGAAAGACCCCTGCGCATCATTCCTGAGATGCGCGGGTCCAGCATGCACGCCAAGATGCCGGTGGAAGCGCGGCGCGGTCGCGGGACCGTGGTGGAGCTCCTTCTAACACAGTTAGGAGTCAGAGCACCTCACGTTCCTCGCACCTTTCGCCGCCGCCTACACCAGCAGAAGCGTTGGCGCGAGCGCAGCTACTCTTGGATTTCCCTCCCGTCCGGAAAAGCTCGAAGAATGGAGAGCTGCTATTCAGAGCCTCATCAGCTTTGTCAATGGAGATGGGCCACAGCAGGCGGAGCCTTTGCGGCGGCGGTCCATCGAGCCGACACGCACCGATGGCGAAAAGACTGGAGGTGGTACGACTACGGTGCACTCTCCTCCATGATACCAACAGCGGTCGCTAACTCGGCGGATCGACGGCTCTGATGACGATTCCATGGCGTCGTCATATCCGCGAACTCGCCACGATCAACATCAAGTTCTTCGGGAGCGAAGCAGAGAAGACACTCGGACCACCATCGAGCGGCGATGGGAAGCGCGCTATCAATCTGACAGATGCGTGGGACCCACTGTGGACAAGCCTGCGCCGGGGGACCCTGGTGACTTACCTTATGAGGTGGGTTGCCCGGCGTTTACCCGTGAGCTGCGGTGGGTCCAGTGCCCGAATTCCCGAACGTTCAAGCCGGAGGTCCCGGAGAAATACGACGGCAAGACTCACCCGTCGGAGTTCCTGAGCATCTACACCATCGCGGTGTAGGCTGCCGGGGCTCGGAACGACAAGATACTCGCCAACTACTTCCCGTTGGTACTTAAGCCCAACGTCAGGTCATGGTTGATGCATCTGCCGGAGAATTCCATTTCCTCCTGGGCAGATTTGTGTCATGAGTTTGTTGGCGCCTTTACCGGAGGCCACCAAGCCCCTGGCCATGAAAGTGATTTACATTTCATCCCTCAGAAAGAGGGCGAGCCCTTGCGCAAGTACATACAGAGATTCAGCCGTATACAACACAATATCCCAGACGTTCATCCTGCCGCTGTTATTAGCACGTTTCATCAGAACGTGCGCAACCGCAAGATGCGGGAAGAGCTGGCGATGAACAAAGTCAGGGATATTGCCGAGCTCTATGCTCTGGCGGACAAATGTGCTCGGGCTGAAGAGGGAAGGAGACTCCTCGGCGAGGATGCTGGCGCAGGAATCGACTCTGAAGGAGAAGACACCGCCGCCCCGACGAAGAAAGGCCGACGGCGTAACAAGAAGCACAAGGGCAAGGCTGTGCTTGCTGTCGAGGAATCCGGGCAACCCCGGCGCCGCCAAGAAGATCAAGGCTGATGGCCCCGACAAGGAGGTTGCCGGGTTTGCCTCTTGTCAGGCCTTGGCGGCTGCCGACAAGCCGGAGGGCTCCAACAAGCAATATTGCAAGATCCATCGCACCAAGGGCCTTGATCTCCAGAATTGCCGGCAAGTTGAGTAGCTTGTCGAGAGGCAGAAGGCTGAGTATGAAAGGCGAGATAAGGAGAGGGCCCAGGACGGTGCTGAAGGGTCTGGCAAGAAAAGCGGTGGCCGAGGAGGTTACCGCGGCAAGGCCAAGCTACAGAAGGAGAGGCCCGCTCGAGGCCGCGACAAGGAAGAGGGGAGTGACGATGACAACGAAGAGGACGACGAGTCCAGCGAGCATGAGTTCCAAAAGGCTACTGAAGCTATGTGCGTTGATGGAGGCGCCTCGTTGCATTCTTCTCACTGCCAACTTAAACAATGGGTGCGCGAGATTAATGCGACAGAGCCGTCAGTCGATGCTCGGAAGCCTCTGAAATGGTCCAATACACCTATCATTTTTGACACTGAGGATCACCCTGATCGCACAACCGCGGTCGGGTGTTTGCCATTGTTGGTTTCACCAATGATTCGCAACCTCAAGGTGACAAAAATGTTAGTTGACGGTGGGGCCAATTTGAACTTGATCTCGCCTAGTGTGATCAAGAGGTTGCAAATTCCTGATGAAGATCTCGAGGAAACGGGCACGTTTCAAGGGATCAATCCAGGAAGGAGCCAGCCGAAGGGCAAGATCACACTGCCGATGACATTTGGCAGTAAGCTGAACTACAGAACAGAAAAGATCGTTTTCGACGTCGCCAAGATTCCGTTACCATATAACGGGATTCTAGGCTGTCCAGCACTGGCCAAGTTCATGGCGGCCTTGCACTACGCTTATAATACATTGAAGATGCCCAGGCCGATGAGCGTCATCACTGTCAACTCTGACAAGAAGGATACGCTTATCTACGCTGACAAACTCTACCGGGAGGCAGTTGCAGCATCTGCCGCCAAGGCACTTGCTCCTGCCGCTGAAGCTCCTAGGGGGAAGAAGACCGGCAAGACCTCTAGCACACACTCCGGCAAGCGCACCTCCTCGGAGTGTTGCGCTCCTGTCGAGGATGTGCCGGAGAGCTCCACCGGCAAGAGCAAGAAATCCAAGGCAACTCCACCAGAAACTAAGAAGGTGCCCGTCAAGGAGGATGGTACGGGAGGAACTTTCACCATAAGTTCCACCCTCGATGACAAATAGGAAAGCGTGCTCGTTGCTTTCCTGCGGGTGAATATCGATGTGTTTGCATGGCAACCATCTGATATCCCCGGTGTTCCCAGGGAAGTAATTAAGCACCATCTTGCTGTCTGTCCTCATGCACGGCCCGTCAAGAAAAAAGTTAGGAAGCAAGCTTTGGAACGGCAAGAATTTATTGCCGAAGGAATCAGGAAGCTGGAAGCGGCAGGTTTGGTCAGAGGAGTGCTCCATCCAACATGGTTGGCCAATCTAGTTGTAGTGCACAAGGCGAATGGAAAATGGAGGCTGTGTATTGATTATACAGATATCAATAAAGCATGTCCAAAAGATCCTTTCCCATTGCCGCGCATCGACCAGATTGTGGACTCCACTGCCGGCTGCGATTTGCTGTCGTTTCTCGACGCCTATTCAGGGTATCATCAGATTTTCATGGCAAAGGAAGACGAAGAGAAAACCGCGTTTATCACCCCATGTGGTACGTATTGCTTCATACATATGCCTTTCGGGTTGAAAAGTGCTGGTTCAACATTTGCGAGAGCGGTCCAGATCGGTTTTGAGCCTCAGCTACATAGAAATATGGAAGCCTATATGGATGACATAGTGGTTAAAACCAAGGACAAAGCAACGCTCATACAAGATTTAGAAGAGACATTTGCAAATTTGTGCAAGATCAATCTGAAGCTCAATCCTGAGAAGTGTGTGTTTGGTGTTCCATCCGGCAAGCTTCTCGGGTTCTTTGTATCTCAGTGTGGGATCGAGGCAAATCCCGACAAGATCAAGGCAATTGAGCAGATTGAAGCACCGAGACGCGTCAAAGATGTGCATCGCCTTGCCGGCTGCATCGCTGCTCTAAGCAGGTTCATCTCCAAATCTGCTGAGCGCGCCCTGCCTTTTTTCAAAATCTTGAAGAAGGTAGGTCCAATGAAATGGACTCCGGAAGCGGAGGCAGCGCTGCAAGATTTGAAGAGGTACCTCTCCTCTCCGCCAACACTAGTCGCACTTAAACCACAAGAGTCGTTGCTGCTATATTTAGCGACGACAAATCAAGTGGTTAATGCTGCGTTAGTAGCGCAGAGAGAAGTCGACGAAGAAACAGCGGCAGCGGCAAGACTGTCAAACGACGAGCCGGGATTTTCCCGGGCAGAGTCTGGTGCCGACAAGGCAGGATTTGTGAAGTCAAATGAAGCAACACAGAGGAAGAAGATGGTGCAGCGCCCAATTTATTTTGTCAGCTCCCTTTTATAGGGGGCTAGGTCAAGATACTCTGGTGTGCAGAAGTTGCTCTTTGGCCTCCTTATGGCCTCGAGGAAGCTGCGCCATTATTTCCAAGCACATGAGATCACTGCCGTCACTTGCTTCCCGTTGCAGCGGATTTTACGAAATCCAGATGCGACCGACAGGATTGTGGAGTGGGCGTTGGAACTTTCAAGCTTTGGTCTCAAGTTTGAAAGCACTTCAACAATTCAGAGCAGAGCCTTAGCGGAGTTCATTGCAGAATGGACCCCAACGCCAAAGAAAGTCAAGGGACAACTCTCCCCGGCAAGGAAACAGATCGAGAGTGGATTATGTATTTTGACGGGGCTTTCTCGCTGCAAGGCGCCGGTGCTGGCGTGCTGCTTGTCGCACCCACCGGAGAGCACCTCAAATATGTAATTTAGATGCACTTTCCCTGGGAGAGATCAACAAATAACACTACAGAATATGAAGGGCTGCTTGCCGATCTCAGGATCGCGGCGGACCTTGGAATTAATAAGCTCATCGTCAAAGGTGATTCACAGCTTGTCGTCAAGCAAGTTAACAAAGACTATCAGAGCCCGTTGATGGAAGCATACGTAGATGAAGTGAGGAAATTGGAGGAGCACTTTGACGGTCTGCAAACCGAGCATGTTCCTCGAACAGAGAACAACATTGCTGACGACCTGTCAAAGCGCGCTGCCCTCAAGTTACCTATGGAACCAGGTACTTTTGTGCTCCGATTGACTCAGCCATCCGTAACACCATCAGCGGGGCAAGATAAATGAAGGAAGTTGGATTCCGGCCAGTACTTTCCCGCAGAACTCCCAGAAGCCGCCGGCAAGGAAGTTGTCGGGAACAACGCCAAGCTTGTCGGGGAGCAACAGGCTCCAGCAGGGCCTCGAGCCCTTGCCATAGAGACAAACACTCCCGCAACAGAAGACATGCCTTTAGTCCTTGCTGTCGAGCCTCAGGCTCCAGCATGGGCACAACACATCATCCAGTTCCTCCAAACAGGGGAACTCCCCGAAGAACAGGAAGAAGCGGAGAAAGTAGCCCGTCGGTCTAGTATGTACCAATTCGTGGATAATGTCCTGTACAGAAAGAGACCGAACAGCGTGAAATTGAAGTGCATTCCTCAGGAAGATGGACTGGAGTTGTTGGCAGAGATACATGGAGGCATATGTGGCTCCCACATAGGCTCAAGGGCTCTTGTCGGTAAGGCATTCCGGCAAGGTTTCTTTTGGCCCACTGCCCTCCAGTATGCAACTGCACTAGTAACCAAGTGTGAAGCATGCCAGTTCCATTCAAAGAAATTACATTAGCTAGCTCAGGCTCTTCAGACAATCCCTCTTTCCTGGCCATTTTCAGTCTGGGGGCTCGACATATTAGGCCCTTTTCCCCGTGCTACCGGGGGCTTTGAGTACTTGTACATCGCAATCGACAAGTTCACAAAGTGGCCGGAAGTGGAAGCAGTGAGAAAGGTGACAGTGCAATCAGCCGTCAAGTTCTTCAAAGGACTAGTTTGCCGTTTTGGTGTGCCAAACAGGATTATCACAGACAACGGCACACAGTTCACGAGCCACACCTTCATGCAATACGTTCAAGACCTTGGCGGCAAAATCTGTTTTGCTTCTGTTGCTCATCCGAGGAGCAACAGCCAAGCGGAAAGGGCAAATGCTAAAGTGTTGCGAGGTCTCAAGACAAGGACTTTCGACAAGCTGAGCAAGTGTGGAATGCGCTGGATTGATGAGCTGCTGGTGGTTCTTTGGTCAATCAGAACGACACCAAATCAAGCCACTGGCCATACACCCTTCTCCCTAGTATACGGGGCAGAAGCAGTTCTCCCCACGGAACTCATATACGGGTCACCTCGAGTGCTCGCTTATGATGAGCTTGAGCAAGAGCAGTTGCGGCAAGATGACACTACGCTCCTTGAGGAAGATCGTCTTCAGGCCGTTGTGCGAGCTGCATGCTACCAGCAAGCCTTGCGCCGCTACCATAGCCGCAAGGTTCATGCCCGAAGTCTTGAGGAAGGCGACCTTGTTCTTCGGCGCGTTTAGTCGGCCAAAAATTCTAACAAGTTGACGCCAAAGTGGGAAGGCCCTTATCGGGTAGTACGAGTCACCAGGCCTGGCGCAGTCCGCCTAGAGACCGAGGATGGCATTCCAGTGAGCAATTCCTAGAATATTGAACATCTTCATATGTTATATCCATAAGGCGCGGTTGCCGGGTCTCCCGGCAACCACCTTTTGTACAAGTTTTGCCAGCAAGGCATATGATCCTTTGTACAAAGCCAGGCGCAGACCCTGTGCATAGTTGAATAAGTTTAAATGTTTTACAATCCCTGTAGATTTTCATGTTAATCTATAATGCATGCTTGTCTGAGGTATTGTATTACATTTGCTTCCGATAAGCGTTAACGAACCGCCAACGTTCCATATCCCTATTTTCTCTTCTTTCTTTTTTCTCAAAAGATAGAAGGTTCCCTCGCGTGCAAGTTTGCCGGGGGGAGTGAGGATACCGACATGCGACATTCAAAGTTGACATCTTGCAGAAAGGAACACAGCAACAAAAAGCTAAGTTGCAGAACTTTAAGTGAATTTTTTACTTGAAGGTTATTTTCCTTGAACGATTTCGGCTTTTGTATGGAAAACCTGCACGCGAAGGAACCTTGTCGTGATCGGTTGCGCCCTTACTCTGTTTCGAGTCCGCTCAACAGCTTAGGTGGCTGCACTGAAAACGTCAAGGTATCTTGCCGGTAGCGACACCTCCAGCAGGCTGCTAAGGATCCGTTTCTCAAAGCGCTCGCGACAAGGGTGCGCGTGCTGGCAAGTTTTCCAATAAGCGTAGGGCATGCACCATACAGAAAGAAATCCGACAAGAGAAATAGCGTGCATTCATCCAAAACATAGCAAGTTATATTACATTGATAGTCGCCGCGATTCTAACTTAAGATGAAACTGTCTTTGGCATGAAATGGTGGCGACAAAAAGAAGCGAGTGGCTAGTCCCTGCGTTGGCCTTCGACCCTCTTGACTTGCCTCACTTTGTCAACGATGGGCGCGACAAGTTCTTCGAGTGCCTTGAGGTCTATATTCTCCGGCAAGCTGTCAAGAACGTTGGTAAGGTTGATGCTAGGGTTCTTGTGCACCACTTTGACGAGCACCTTGAGGAGGAAGGCCCGGCAGAGTTTGCGGGATTCGTTGGCTAGATGGGTTGCTCGCTCAGAATGGAGTAGCTTCAGGGCATCGACGACGCCCTCGAAGAACATGGTCAGCCTGGCGCTCGGGGACACCCTATCGTCAGAAGAATAGTTGAAGTTCTGCAGGCCTATGGTGGACAGCTCTACTGCAAGCCTTTCCGCGACGTCAACCAGGCGCTCGGTCCAAATCTTCACACCTTTCTCGAAGTCATTATAAGTGGCGGCGGCGCTCTTGAGCAAGTCCTTCTCATTCCAGAGGTCTTTGATCAAAGCCTTCTCGCGAGCCTTGCCGTCCTCCAGGGACTTCTCCAGCGTGGTCAGCTTCAGATTCAGATCAGCGATGGATTCATTGGCTGAGGTGAGCTTTTTGGTCTTGTCGGATATGGTGGTTTGCATCTCCGCCAAGCTGTAGAGAGTCTTCTCTCTGTCGGCTTTGAGTGTCGAGAGCTCCTTGCCATGATTCTCGAGATCCGCCTCCAGACTCTTTACTTTATCTCCCAGCTCGTTCTTGGCAGTCTCTGCAGCTTCGGCGCCATCGATGGCCTCCTTCAACTTGCCGGCGTGATCTATGGCCAGAGCTTTGAGCGTCTCCTTGTGTTTCTGCTCCAGCTCCTGGGTTCATTGCACGACGAGCTTTTCGATCTCCTCGTCCTTGCTGCGGAGCTTGGCGGCAAGTGCCTCCTCCCGAGCGGCAAGGTCCTCTTCATGAGCATCGAGCCCGCGCAACGTTCTGTTAAGCGAGCTTCCTCTGCAGCGGCCCGCTGCGCAGCCTCTTCCTGTGCCTTCTCGGTGTTGGACTGCTTTAAGAGGAACTCGCTCCAACTTTGACTCAGTTGTTCCCGGCCAGCCATCAGCTCCTGGAAAGCCTCAGCATACCAGACTTGCATTTCCTCGACGCGCTTCTGGAAATCTGCCTCCGCTGCTTCAATAACTGCTGCCCTGGAGTCTAATTTCTCCTTTCGGGTGCGGTGAAGCGCCTGGAGCTTTTGGAAGTTTTCGCTCATGGTTTGGAGGAGTTGTTCTTCCTTGGACTCGCTGCTGCTGGCGCGTGGCTCGTCGATGATCTTGAGTCCAGCAGCGGCGATGACATCTTCATCGAGAATTTCCCCTTCGGTTGGCACCCCAGTGCTTGCCGTCCCTGGTATGCTGACGAATAGGTTGTCGCCAACCTTAAGGTATCTGCTTGGTGGAAGGGCTTCGGATGTTGATGGTTGATCTTCGACAGCCGCCTCGCCGGAGACTGGGGGCTCCATGACCGGTGCAGCGCCAGGCGCTCCTGTGGCAGGAATGCCATCAGTATGGTCACCGGTCTCCTTGCCGGCCCTCTTAGCAGACCCCTTGGCATTTTCTTCCTGTGCGACCTTGGCGAATTCGTCAGCAGCGACTTTGTCGGCCTCGGTGGCAGCATCCTTGGCGGTCTCCTCGATGACGATATCAACATCCATTTGTTCCATCGAAGGAAGATCTGAAGACCGGGGAAGGAAACAAGATGAGACCAAGGTTGAAGTTCAAGAAGACAAAAATAAAGACAGAGTGACAAGTACTCGGAAGCAAGCGGTTTACCTGTGTCGAGCTGTTGAGAGGTGGTTTCTCCTTTCCCAGCAACATTTGTTGCCGATGTAGGACTGCCAGTGCCGTGCTTGCCGGCTCCTCTTCAACATGAATAGGCTCGCCAGTGGAAGCCCTTGCCGGAGATTCATCTCTGGGCGGCGCGGTTGACGGGGGCGGCATGTCGGGAACGGCCTCCAATGGCTCTCTTTGTTGCCGTTCTTCTCCTGCAAGTCCGGTGATGGCAGTAGCAAGGATAAACATCTCAATGCTCACCAGCGGAAAATGAGTAGTGGACTCACGTTGGGGGTTGAGTTGGGGACTGCGTTGAGGCCTGAGCTCCGGGCTGATGACGATGGGCTCTGGTGTGCCTACGGTGCTTGCCGAAGGCTCATCGCCCGTTGAAGTCTTAGCCTTCTTCGCCATCCTTTGTGCCAATGTTTCCATATCTCTGTGGGGACAGGCCAAAGCAAGACAAATGAGTTAAGCAAACCAGGAACTCAGAAGTTAAAAGATCTGGCATGGCCCTTACTCTTCTCTTTTCGGGCTAAAAGCGGAGAAGTCGAAGTTGACCTCCACTACAGTGTCCGTGCGAGGGGGCGAAGGAGGGGTCCTGAGTCGCTTGGCTACGGCAGAAGTGGTTGATGTGATCCCACTGCTCCGGCCATTGGTGCAGTCGTATGAGACGCCCCCGCCGCTCCAGTTGTTGCCGCGGTCATGCGTCTCATGCGCCGCACGGGTTGCTGTTGAGCTTCTTGCTGCCGCGCAGCCTTGCCGGCCGTCCCCTTGTTGGAAACCTCATCGCTCGAGGAAGGTTGATTTGCTGGAACGCCAGAGGCAGCTTTCCGAAGAACACGCTTCTTCTTCTCTAGAGCTGGGGGCTCCTCGCGTAGTTGCTCCTCGGCTGTGTCTTCAACGGAAGGGCCCCCGGCAACTGTGCCACTCTGCTCCCCGGCAGTTTCACCCTACCCGGCAGGGTCTTCCTCTGACATCACTTCTTCTTCGATGGTTTCCCCCTCCGTGAAGCCAACGCTGCCGGCCTCCGCGGCAAGATTCGCCTCTTCTGCCCTGCTGGCGATATACGCCACTTCTTCATCAGTAGTGGGGCGGATGAGGTTTGTCTCTTCCCGGATGGTTCTCTCCGACAGATTGTCAAAGAACTCCTGTGCGCGCTCTACGGATGGCTCGACCCAAGTTCCGTCAAGGCCGTGAGCATTGCACACCGGCATCATGGCGATGATTGAGGTCAGAGCGGAGTTGTTGCACACAGGAATTATGCTCGCCGGCAACTTATATTTCCCGTCGGGCCTGAACAGTTTGTGGCAGAGAGCTGTGTGCTGCATGACTGTCAAGTTGTTATTCAGACCAGGACGCAGCCTCATGATATCTGCTGCATTCCGAAACTCCTAGGCTGGTCTCCCTTTGTTATGTAGAGGGGCGATGCGGCGGCGAAGGAAATCAGTGCCAACCATTTCTATTGTGAGCCCGGCAGCCCTGAGACGGTGGATCCTGGTAATTGCGATTGTGAGCTTCTCATCTTCGGGATCGAGAGCGCTCCAGTCATTGCCGCGGACCACTTTCGTTTGTCGGGGCAAATAGAAAGGCTGAGAATCTTCCTCCTTAATCCAGCACCATTCGGCCCGCTATTCTTCCCACTTCTTACGGAAGAGCCCGTCTAGGTATATCTCTTTATTCCATGCCCTTGGAATCCAAGTGATAGAACCGGAAAGGGCGTCTCCTTTTTCGATACGGGGAATGAAATAGTGGCGACAGAGGGCTGTGCTGGGGACTACTCCAGCAGAATTTTCACAGAGATGTGAAAAGACTGACATGCATGTCATGGCATTCGGCGTGAAATCCAAGAGACGGAAGCCGTATGTGTACATGATGTCGATGAAGAAATTAGAAAACGGAGGGCAGAGCCCGCAATAAAAGTAGGCGACAAAGAAAGGGAATTTATCTAGGCCACCCTTGGAGGAAGCAGGATGCACGCGAGTAGCAGGGTGAGCCTTCGTCTCCCTCCGCCACATGCATAAATACCGATCCCTCAGGGTGCTCGCGTCGAGCGTCGGGGCGAAGACGACGTGTTCCTTCCGCATCTTCACCAGCTCGGACTCTTCCGCCTTGGCATCTGAGTCGATGGCTTTCACCTCTTTGCCCTTGCTCGCCTTGGGCGGCATGGCTACTGTGGAAGCAGAGGCCGAGGATGATGAGGGTGTGGAGGCAGCGGATGGTTAGGAGAGACTCTATTTCGAGCTCGAGGAAGAAGGCGACGGCGGTTTCCAGATTGGAAAGGATGGGAGGTAAATGAGTGGCGCCTCCTTTCTAATCAATGTGAATGCGCCTTTGCAAGCGTGCTGTACTGCGGTCGTTCCGCGCACGTATCCCACATCACGCATTTAATATGCACAGTGGGGAAGCGCGGTAAACGAGATAATTACGACAGCTAACTCCTGCCACGCATGCCCATGCACTATTTGGGCCTAGCCCAACAACGCCTCGCACCCGTGTATGGCCTAGGCCCGGGGGCTCCTGTCGGTGTACTAAAGTTTGGGTCCTTTAGTACCCCATACTTGTGCACGGACGGTTGTAGCCATACCAGCGGCAAGGCCTGCCGGGGGACAGCTGGAAGTAAGTGCAAGTCTATCAAGAAGGCATTCAAACCAATGACCAGAAGACAGAAGCCCAAAGGCCGGATCCTCGGCAAGATACTTGCCGGGATGGCTTGCAAAGACCCGGCAAGACTCGCATCCGGCAAGACTCCACCACCCTGCCACTGCTCCAGCGCAGTGGCCAGCTTGTCATTTGGGTTTTGTCCTCCTGGATGCGTGTCATGGCATTAGTGGTGGACGGGCTTAAGCGGTGCTGATGGGACGGGCCCTTTTTCCATCCCCAAGAAAGTAAGGGACACCTAAACGGAGCATTTAATGCGTTTATCCTAAGTCATCAGTGATAAACATGTAAACACTGTAGCAACTTTACACCTCTTGTATGTACTGTACGCCACTGTTGGTGACCCCTTGGACGTATAAAAGGAGGCCCAAGGTGTAGCTACAGGAAGGAGGACTCTTGGACCCATTCTGCATGCGTAGCTGCTGCTCAAACATACTGTTCATCGCAAGCGCTCCTGGAGCTTGGGCTTAAACACCCACAATAAACCAAAGCAGGAGGAGGGTATTATGCTTCTCAGCGGCCCGAACCTAGGTAAAAATCCCCTCGCGTTGATTGTTGGATCTGCTCTTTGTGCATACCTCTCTCCCTGCCGAACCGTAAAAGGGATCCACACGATCCCATAGGTGTCGTACGCCTACAATTCATGAGAAAGTTTTTGTTAAAAAACTTAATCCTCATGGACAATAGTACTCTCGCATTCAACAGGAAGAATGTGACAAAGCTAGTGTTTGCATGGTTGGATGCATATCCTTCCAGCGTTATTGTCCTCAAACGAATGTCATGAGAACTGAGAAAATCCCGGTGCTTCTTATGCCACCGATTGGTTATACCTTTTTGTCCATGTCCTTTAGCCTAAATAGACATGAAGACTGAAAACAGTTAATGTCTAAAAAAATAGTACAGCTGAATGGTTAGTTCTAGTAAAGTATATCAATGTGCTTGATATCATCACCTCTATATACAAATTCTCCAGACATGGAAAGCATCGCAGCAAGCCGATAATCATGTTCAGATCAAAACACCACGTACTGATATGTAAGGTCTTGACAGAATCCAGCGTCATTGATAGGGTACCCATGGACAAACTCTTCATTGAGCATAGAACATAATATTAGTACCAAAAGCGTACTCCACGATTATATAAAACTTATGCGCATAAATGAAAAATGCAACTTATGATTACAAAAGTGTTGATGATAATATACAGTACTTGAATAAGTGTGGAGCCAACCACCATCTTGTAACCTTCAAAGATCAGGAATTACACCCAAGGTCTCTAGTTTAGGTGCAGAGACCACAGTTATTTGCGAAGGTGCATAACGATAATCAAGGAGCAACCTTTGGAGTGAAGAGGCGTCTTTGATGATGAGCTCCATGGAGTTCAAAATCATGAACGAAAGATAGCCGACGACAGTCGAGATTAAGAGGTGTGGCACGCCACAGAGTGCGCCACCGAGATGCGAGGACCTATGTGCGGCAGCCATCCTTGGTGGGGAGAAGGAAGATGATCTCCCCAAGGATGGCATCCGGGAGATCGCTGACGCAGTCCACCCAATATTCTACGAGTTCCTCAGATCCAGGGGGCGTGGCCGCTTCTGCCCACGCTGCCGGGTGCAGGATCTACAGCCGGCGGCGCCGCTGGCCGGAGCCTCATCTGTGTACATAGCAATATGGAAAAAAAGGCAGAAACATACATGTAGGACATTCAAAATCAATTCTCAAGATCTAGAAGAAAAAAAGGGCACAAACATATATGTAGGACATTCAAAATCAATTCTCAAGATCTGGCTACGTATTATTAGCACGCACGCTAACCCTAGTTGGATTATTAGCAAAAAAATCATTTGTACAGAACAAACAATTAATCACTAACCATAGATACCATTCAAACAATCAATACACTACACGGATCTAATGAATCTTACTCTGATTTCATGGACTGGGTGAACATAACCAAGGATTTATGTTCCCAACAAAAGGGGCGGCGGGGAGGGACTAACCGGTTTTCCGTCGGAGTCGGAGTCGTTGCCAGAGTAGCTGTGGGCCTCCGGCTCCGGCTGGGGAGGCACGACGACGACGACGAAGTCAAGGTCACGCTGCTGCCCACGCGAGACCTCGTCGGCGGCGACAGTAACCTCTGCGCCCAGCTTCATGCGTTGCGCGGGTGCTTCACCAGCCCCGGTGTCGCCACTCCCACCGATGGTGCGCTTCGGCAAAATCCTAATACACTCCATGCGGCGGTGACAACTGTGGGCGGGGTGTGCGGCCGCCTATTATAACCAGCGGATCGGGCACGCCATTAATATGGAGCAGTGGGAGCGAGGTGGGCGGCGGTCAAAGGGCTGGCTCACCTCCCTGTGAGCCTGCACAACGGACTGCTGGCATGCCTACCGTCATTTCACACAGCTACTAGCACGCCCCACGGTGAGTGCGTAGCGAACACACACATGCCTTGGCCTCCCGGTCTGCCTGCTAGCATGTGTCTCGTCAACTCACGCATGCTCGTACGGCACGCGGGACGCGTGCGCGGCACATATTATATTGATTTTTCCTTTTTGATGATTAATTCTGCCGCTTTATTGCTTAACCGAAGCACGACACGTACATTGTTGGTCTAACGCACACGGTTCGAATAAAGAGTCTGTTTGCGATATTGGTTAATAATTATTTATAATTTCCTATATGTAAGAAGATTATATCAAAACTTGTCTCAAATTTGAAAAAAAAATCACAGTCTATTGGTGTCCATATGACACCACGATAAGTTTCATGAATTTCAACTTAGTTTTGGATTTACTGGATTTTAAAATCAAGATTCTCGATGTTAGAAATTTCTTGCATCGGGACTAAACATGCACCCAGGGACACGTACACATATGATTTTGCAATCCATTTTCGTGCACTATCACGGGTCTCATGTAGATCAAATTTGATTTTTGCACATTAAATCCCTGGGAAATCAATCACTGTATAAAAATGGACAAATGTTATCTTTTTTTTCAATTTTTAACACTAAACTCGTTTGGTTGCATGTTCGCTGCAGAAAAAGTTTGACATGCATCTTTGGGCCACATGCACATGGTGGTCCTAGGACACTCACTCTCGTGGGCCCGCGAGGTCGCCGTCCAGCACTATGACATGCTATGAGAGAGGTTAATTTGACCTACAAGGATGGTCATTTTTTGTCTTTTGTTACGTACGGTAGGAGTATATATATAGTACGCGCTGAAGAGGGTGGCCGGGGGCAATACTACGCGTTATATAGGACAGTCACTCGCGTGTGATGCTTCCATCCGTGGGCCCGCGAGGTTGTCCTCCATCACTTTGACCCAACACAAGGAGGTTTATTTTTGGGTTGTGTTGTGGTAGGAGTATATAGTACGCGTCGAAGAGGGGAGCAGGGGGCCAAGGCAGCACATACTACACACATGTCATGAACGATCTCGCTCCGTGTGGGGACTTTTTGGTTTCCGAGGCAGGTGCCACAAAGAAGTTGTGCATATTGGGTATTAAAAACATCACCAACACATTGGGCCACGTGTAGATGATGGTTGTCACTCATTCGCCTGCGACTCTTCCCTCCATGGGCCCGCAATGTCGTCGTCCATCTAATATATGACACAACGAGAAATGTAATTTGACGAACAAGGAGGATTATTTTCGGGTTGTCTTACGATACGTAGGAGTATATATTACGTGTCGAAGAGGGGAGGGGGGCAACATATATATACTACGTGTCATGAACCTCGGTTCGTGTGGGGGACTTAAAGGTTTCCGAGGCAGGTGCCACATCAAAGTTCTGCATATATATATTAGGTATTCAAACATCACAACGACACATCGCCATACATGTGTTTGGCCCACAAGCAAGCAATGGCGGTTGTCCTCTCTAGCACTCACTCATGGGGTTATCGGCGAGATGCTTCGTCCATCAATCTCTGTGTGCCCGCTTGGTCAATCGCTTCGACCGACAGCGATAGAGGTTAATTTGACTTATAATTAGGAGGGGATTAAGTTTTGGTTCGTCTTATACGTTACGGTACATGCAACTATACTTCGAGCGCATGTGTACGCATGAATCCCTCCCACCGGGTCGAAGTGGGGGGGGGGGGGCGAGCACGTGACGCGTCATGAACCAGATCTGTGTGGGGACTGTGCGATTTTCGACGCATGCATGCGCCACATCAAAATATTGTGCTTTTGGTATTCAAACATATATGCATGCATGCATCACGCATGTCCATACATATGTTTGGGGCACATACATGCAGTGGTTGTCTTTGGACACTCTCCCTCGCTTGGTTATCATCGTCGGCCTATATATTCGTGGGCCCACATGGACGTCCATCACTTCGACCAACAACGCGAGAGAGATTACCAGGGTGGATCCTTCTTCTCTTGGTTCACGTTACTGTATAGTCGTACGTCGATCATGGTGAGATTCGAGACCTAAGTTCGAGGGCTCGCATACACATGAATCCCTATATATATATAGTATACGCGTCGTGAACCCTCGCTCCGTGTGGGGACTTTTCGATTCCAAAAGCACGCTGCCACATCAAAGTTGTGCATATTGGGTATATTCAAACACCACATGACACTTCATACATATGTTTGGGCCACATGCACGCAGTGGTTGTCTTCAGGCACTCCCTCGCATGGTTATCGGCGACAAGCTAGCCTATTTTGTGGGGCCGCGTGTGGACGTCCATGCATGACTTTGACCCAACAACAAGAGAGGTTATACGACCAAGGTGGTGATTCTTCTTGGTCAGTCACAATACGCCTTGGTGAGATGCCCCCTCCCACCGACTCAAAGTGTGTGTGTGGGGGGGGGGGGCACAGTACTACTTCACACTAGATGAACCTCCGTGGGGTCGGGGATGTCCGATTAATTTGCGATGCACATGTGCCACATCAAATTTGTGATTTGGTTAATTAAATATCGCACCACATCATTTTCACACACACACACACACATATCGGGCCACCTGCAGGTGTGGTTCGTCTGTGGTCTCACACATCTAACGCCAGAAGAACACATATGTGGGCCCACACATGGTCCACATTTGATCGGAAGCAAAGGGGGGGGGGGGGGTTGACCATGATGTACTCCTTCCGGTTTTGTGTTACGGTAGGGTGAGATGTCAGACCTAGCTATTTGGGGGCATGCATTCATAGCTAGGATTCCCCTCCCGGCAACATGAAGTGTGTGTGTGTGTGTGTGTGTGTGTGTTTGGGGGGGGGGGGGGCTAGCAATAATAACGTGCGCTTTGTGCGGCAGGTGCCACATCAAATTTGTGCATTGCGTATTTGAACATCAAACCACCCTTTTCATACATGTATTTGGTCCACATGCAAGTGTGTTCGTGTTCTGACCCTTTCCCGCGTTTTTTCGCCAAATTTATAAACAACAGACGAGTTGGACTCAGCAACCATCTGCGATCGGGTACGAAACAGACACGGTTCCCTAGGACTACCCGTGTGCCGCGCCCTGCCCCTGTCACCCACAAGATCACAGTAGATTGGGCTCCACGAGGCTTCCCTCCCCCTCTCGAAAATATCTACTCCCTCGCAATCTCAAAAATATCAACCCGCCTAAATGGTTTTTCTGTTTGATAGCACACGATTAGTATGTGTGGACCGTGTGCGATGTCTGTTACTCCTGCTCTGCTTCAATCAGTAGATCCAAATTTTCAGTAGCCCCGGCATTTTATCCCCGCCTACATCCCTCGCAATCTCAAAAATATCTGCTCAGTTGGAGTGTTTTTCTGTTTGATAGCACACGATTATTATGTTTTAACCGTGTGTGATGTTCATTACTCTCGCCCCGCTCTGCTTCAATCCCTTGATCCAAATTTTCGGTAGCCCCGCCATTTTGTTGGAAATATGCCCTAGAGGCAATAATAAAATGGTTATTATTATATTTCCTTGTTTATGATAATTTTCTATTGTTCATGCTATAATTGTATTAACCGGAAACCGTAATACATGTGTGAATACATAGACCACAGCATGTCCCTAGTGAGCCTCTAGCTGACTAGCTCGTTGATCAATAGATGGTTGTGGTTTCCTGACCATGGACATTGGATGTCGTTGATAACGGGATCACATCATTTGGAGAATGATGTGATGGACAAGACCCACTCCTAAGCATAGCACAAGATCGTGTAGTTAGTTTGCTAGAGCTTTTCTAATGTCAAGTATCATTTCCTTGGACCATGAGATTGTGCAACTCCCGGATACCGTAGGAATGCTTTGGGTGTATCAAACGTCACAACGTAACTGGGTGGCTATAAAGGTGCACTACAGGTATCTCCGAAAGTGTCTGTTGGGTTGGCACGAATCGAGACTGGGATTTGTCACTCCGTATGACGAAGAGGTATCTCTGGGCCCACTCGGTAATGCATCATCGTAATGAGCTCAATGTGACAAAGGAGTTAGTCACGGGATCATGCGTTACGGAACGAGTAAAGAGACTTGCCGGTAACGAGATTGAACAAGGTATAAGGATACCGACGATCGAATCTCGGGCAAGTAACATACCGATGGACAAAGGGAATTGCGTACGGGATTGATTGAATCCTCGACATCGTGGTTCATCCGATAAGATCATCGTGGAACATGTGGGAGCCAACATGGGTATCCAGATCCCGCTGTTGGTTATTGGCTGGAGAGATGTCTCGGTCATGTCTGCATGGTTCCCGAACCCGTAGGGTCTACATACTTAAGGTTCAGTGACGCTAGAGTTGTTATGGGAAATTGTATGTGGTTACCGAAGGTTGTTTGGAGTCCTGGATGAGATCCCGGACGTCACGAGGAGTTCCGGAATGGTCCGGAGGTGAAGAATTATATATGGGAAGTTCAGTTTCAGTCACCGGAATGGTTTCGGGGGTTATCGGTATTGTACCGGGACCACCGGAAGGTGTCCGGGGGTCCACCGGGTTGGGCCACCTACCCCGGTGGGCCAAGTGGGCTGAGCAAGGGAGGGAATCAGCCCCTGGTGGGCTGGTGCGCCCCCCCAAGGGGCCCAAGCCGCCTAGGGTTGGAAACCCTAGGGGGTGGGGGCGCCTCCCACCTGGCTTGGGGGGTAAGTTTCCCCCCTGGCAGCCGCCCCTCCCCTTAGATGGGATCTAAGGGGGCCGGCCCCCTCTCCCCTTCTCACTATAAATAGAGGGGGGTGGGAGGGCAGCAACACTTCTTCCCTGGCGCAGCCCTCCCCCTCTCCAACACCTCCTCCTCCTCCATGGTGCTTGGCGAAGCCCTGTCGGAGAACCACAAGCTCCACCACCACGCCGTCGTGCTGCCGGAGCTCTTCCTCAACTTCTCCTCTTCCCTTGCTGGATCAAGAAGGAGGAGACGTCCCCGGGCTGTACGTGTGTTGAACGCGGAGGCACCGTCCGTTCGGCGCTAGATCGGATCTTCCGCGATTTGAATTGCCGCGAGTACGACTCCATCATCCGCGTTCCTTGTAACGCTTCCGCTTAGTGATCTTCAAGGGTATGAAGATGCACTCCCTCTCTCTCGTTGCAAGCTTCTCCTAGATTGATCTTGGTGATACGTAGAATTTTTTTTGATTTACTACTACGTTCCCCAACAGTGGCATCATGAGCTAGGTCTATGCGTAGATTCTTTGCACGAGTAGAACACAAGTAGTTGTGGGCGATGATTTGTTCAATTTGCTTACCGTTACTAGTCCTATCTTGATTCGGCGGCATTGTGGGATGAAGCGCCCCGGACCGACCTTACACGTACGCTTACGTGAGACAGGTTCCACCGACTGACATGCACTTGATGCATAAGGTGGCTAGCGGGTGTCTGTCTCTCCCACTTTAGTCGGATCGGATTCGATGAAGAGGGTCCTTATGAAGGGTAAATAGCAATTGGCATATCACCGTTGTGGCTTTTGCGTAGTTAAGAAACGTTCTTGCTAGAAACCCATAGCAGCCACGTAAAACATGCAACAATAATTAGAGGACGTCTAACTTGTTTTTGCAGGGTATGCTATGTGGTGTGATATGGCCAAAAAGGATGTGATGAATTATATATGTGATGTATGAGATTGATCATGTTCTTGTAATAGGAATCACGACTTGCATGTCGATGAATATGACAACCGGCAGGAGCCATAAGAGTTGTCTCAATTTATTGTATGACCTGCATGTCAATGTAAAGGCCATGAAATTACTTTACTTTATTGCTAACCGTTAGCCATAGTAGTAGAAGTAATAGTTGGCGAGACAACTTCATGAAGACACGATGATGGAGATCATGATGATGGAGATCATGATGATGGAGATCATGGTGTCATGCCGGTGACGATGGTGATCATGCCGCGCCTCGAAGATGGAGATCAAAAGCGCAAGATGATATTGGCCATATCATGTCACTTTATGATTTGCATGTGATGTTTGTCATGTTTACATCTTATTTGCTTAGAACGACGGTAGCATAAATAAGATGATCCCTCACAAAAATTTCAAGAAATGTGTTCCCCCTAACTGTGCACCATTGCGAAGGTTCGTTGTTTCGAAGCACCACGTGATGATCGGGTGTGATAGATTCTAACGTTCGCATACAACGGGTGTAAGCCAGATTTACACATGCGAAACACTTAGGTTGACTTGACGAGCCTAGCATGTACAGACATGGCCTCGGAACATGAGAGACCGAAAGGTCGAACATGAGTCGTATAGTAGATGCGATCAACATGGAGATGTTCACCGTTGATGACTAGTCCGTCTCACGTGATGATCGGACACGGCCTAGTCGATTCGGATCATGTATCACTTAGATGACTAGAGGGATGTCTATCTGAGTGGGAGTTCATCAGATGAACTTCATTATCATGAACATAGTCAAAGTGTCTTTGCAAATTATGTTGTAGATAGCTCGCGCTGTAGCTCCCCTATTTTATTGATACGTTCCTAGAGAAAAGTAAGTTGAAAGATGATGGTAGCAATAATGCGGACTGGGTCCGTGGTCTGAGGATTGTCCTCATTACTGCATAGAAGGCTTATGTCCTTAATGCACCGCTCGATGCGCCACCCCCTCAAGCGTCGTCTGTAGACGTTTTGAACATTTGACAGGCACGTTCTGATGACTACTTGATAGTTCAGTGCGTCATGCATTATGGCTTAGAATTGAGGCTCCAAAACATTTTGAATGTCACGGAACATATGAGATGTTCTAAGAGCTGAAATTGGGATTTCAGGCTCATGCCCGCGTTGAGAGGTATGAGACCTCCAACAAGATTCTTTGCCTGCAAGATGAAGGAGAATAGCTCAATCAGTGAGCATGTGCTCAGATTGTCTGGGTACTACGATCACTTGAATCGAGTTGGAGTTTATCTTCCAGATAAGATAGTGATTAATATAGTTCTCCAAGTCACTGCCACCTAGCTACTAGAGCTTCGTGATGAACTATAACATGCCAGGGATGGATAAGATGATCCTTGAGCTGTTCGCGATGTTTAACACCGCGAAGGTAGAAATCAAGAAGGAGCATCAAGTGTTGATGGTTAGTAAAACCACTAGTTTCACAAAGGGCAAGGGCAAGAAGGGAAACTTCATGGATGGCAAGTCAGTTGCTGCTCCAGTGAAGAAACCCAAGGTTAAACCCAAACCTGAGACTAGGCGCTTCTGTTATGAGGAGAACGGTCGCTGAAGTGGAACAACCCTAGATACTTGGTAGATAAGAAAGCTGGCAACGTCGACAGAAGTATATTTGATATACGTGTTATTGATGTGTACCTTGCTAGTACTCCTAGTAGCACCTGGGTATTGGATACCGGTTCGGTTGCTAAATGTTAGTAACTCGAAATAAAAGCTATGGAATAAACGGAGGCTAGCTAAGGGTGAGGTGACGATGTGTGTTGGAAGTGTTTCCAAGGTTGATGTGATCACCATCGCACACTCTCTCGGGATTAGGGATGAACCTAAATAAATGTTATTTGGTGTTTGTGTTGAGCATGAACGTGATTAGATCGTGTTTATTGCAATACGGTTATTCATTTAAGATAGAGAATAATGGTTATTCTGTTTACATGAATAATACCTTCAATGGTCTTGCACCCAATGTGAATGGTTTATTGAATCTCGATTGTAGTAATACACATGTTCATAAAAGATGCAAAATTAATAATGATAGTACCACATACTTGTGGCACTGCCGCTAAAGGTCATATTGGTGTAAAGCGCATGAAGAAACTCCATGCTGATGGATCTTTGGACTCACTCGATTTTGAATCGGTTGCGACATGCGTACCATGCCTCTTAGGCAAGATGACTGAGACCCCGTTTCCGGTATGATGGAGCGGGCTAGTAACTTATTGGAGAAAATATATGTTGATGTATGCGGTCCAATGAGTGTTGTAGCATGCAGTGGATATCGTTATTTTCTTACCTTCACTGATGATTTGAGTGGATATGAGTATATTTACTTAATGAAACACAAGTCTAAAACATTTGAAAAGTTCAAACAAATTCAGAGTGAAGTCTAAGATCATCGTGACAGGAAGATAAAAATGTCTACGATATGATCGTGGAGGTGAATATTTGAGTTACAAGTTTTGTATACAACTTAAGACAATGTGAAAGTTGTTTCACAACTCACGCCACCTGGAACACCATAGTGTGATGGTGTGTCCGAACGTCGTAGTCGTACTCTATTGGATATGGTGCGTACTATGATGTCTCTTATCGATTTGCCACTATCGTTTTGGGGTTAAGCATTAGAGACAACAACATTCACTTTAAATAGGGCACCATCTAATTCCGTTGAGATGACACCGTATGGTTTGGCAGAAACCTAAGCTGTCATTTCTCAGAGTTTGGGAATACGACGCTTATGTCTGATAAGCCCGAACCCAAAGCGGAAATATGCATCTTCATAGAATACCCTAAGGAAACATTTGGGTATGCCTTCTATCTCAAGATCCGAGGGCAAAGTATTTGTTGCTAAAAACGGGTCCTTTCTCGAGAAAAGGTTTCTCTCGAAAGAATTGAGTGGGAGGAAGATAGAACTTGATGAGGTTGTTGAACCTTTGTTTCAACTAAAGAGTAGCGCATCACAGAAAGATGTTTCTGTGGAGCCTACATCAGTTGAAGAGGAAGTTAATGGTGATGATCATGAAGCTTCGGATCAAGATCGAACTTTGTAGGTCGACAAAGACGCGTACTGCTCCTGAGTGGTACGGCAACCCTGTCTTGGAGGTCATGTTGTTGGACAACAACGAACCTACAAACTATGGAGAAGCGATGATGGGCCCGGATTCCAACAAATGGTTAGAGGCCATGAAATCCGAGAAAGGATCCATGTATGAAAACCAAGTATGGACTTTGGTAGACTTGTCCGTTGAATGGCAGGTCGTTGAGTACAAATGGACCTTTAAGAAGAAGATAGACACTGATGGTAAATGTTACCATTTATAAAGCTCGACTTGCCGCAAACAAGTTTCTGACAAGTTCAAGGAGTTGACTACGATGAGACATTCTCACCCGTAGCGATGCTAAAGTCTATTGGAATTATGTTAGCAGTTGCTGCATTTTTCGATTATAAAATCTGGCAGATGGATTTCAAAACATCGTTCCCTTGAGGAAAGGTTGTATGTGATACAACCAAAAGGTTTTGTCGATCCTAAGGATGCTACAAAGGTATGCAAGCTCCAGCAATCCTTCGATGGACAGGAGCAAGCATCTCGGAGTTGGAATATACGCTTTGATGAGGTGATCAAAGTTTTTGAGCTTGTACAAAGTTTATGAGAAACTCGTATTTACAAGAAAGTGAGTGGGAGCACTATAGAATTTCTGATGAGTATATGTGGATGACATATTGTTGATCGAAAATGATGTAGAATTTCTAGAAAGCATAAACGGTTGTTTGAAAAGAGTTTTTCAAAGGAAGACCTGGATAAAGCTACCTAATTGTTGGGCATCAAGATCTATAGAGATAGATCAAGATGCTTGATGAGACTTTCAATGAGTACATACCTAGACAAGATTTTGAAAGAATTCAAAATTGATCAGTCAAAGAAGGAGTTCTTACCTGATTTGTAAGGTGTGGAGTTGAGTGAGACTCAAAGCTTGACCGCGGTGGATCAAAGAGATAGGATGAAGGTCGTCCCCTATGCTTTATCCATAGGCTCTGTATAATATGCCATGCTGTGTACCGCACATGTGTGTGCCTTGCCATGAGTCTGTCAAGGGGTACGAGAGTGATCCAGGAATGGATCACTGGACAACGGTCAAGATTATCCTTAGTAACTAGAGGACTAATGAAATATTTCTCGGTTATGGAGGTGATAAAGAGTTCGTCGTAAAGAGTTACGTCGATGCAAGCTTTAACACCAATCCGGATGACTCTGAGTAGCAATCCGGATACGTATAGTGGAGCAGCCATTTGAATAGCTCCAAGTGGAGTGTGGTAGTGTGACGACCCCGGCTTAATCGTGCACTAATCATACACGCAAATGCGCACGATCAAGCCTAAGGACTCACTTGAAGATATCACAACACAACTCTAAAACATAAAATAAAGTCATACAAGCTTAATATTACAAGCCAGGGCCTCGAGGGCTCGAATACAAGCTCGATGGCATACAAGCGTCAGCGGAAGCATTAGATATCTGAGTACAGATATATTACAGAGAGAGAGATAAGCCTTCACAGAGGCGGGGTAAAAATAAAAACTACGATCGAAAGGCGTAGGCCTCCTGCCCTGGACCCTCCGATCCTACTCCTGGTCGTCGAACGGCTCCTCGTAGTAGTAGTACTCGCCAGGCGGATAGTAGTACTGGTCGTCGGCTGGGGCTTCTGGCTCAGGGGCTCCGTCGTCTGGTGGCATCAAATGGAAAATGGGGGGAAAAGAAAATAAAGCAAACGTGAGTACTCATCCGAAGTACTCAGCAAGCAAGGATCTACACTACATATGCATCATTGTCAAAGGAATGGCTGTATATGTGGACTGGGCTGCAGAAATGCCAGAGTAGAGGGGGAAAGCCTAGTCCTATCGAAGACTAGCATCTTCAACAATCTTCGACAGTCTTGCAGCATCAGAAGAGAGAGCAGATGAACATAATGTAAAGTAGTAGTAGTAATATCATCAACCTCGACCTGAGATCCTTTCTCGACTCCCTGCGAGAAAGCAATCCCAGAGCCGTACTATCCAGTTCTCACCATATGTTCTAGTTGTACCGATCGGGATACAACTCCGAGTGTCCGTTACCGTAGGACAGGCTATCGATAGAAGTTTCTTCCCTGCAGGGGTGCACCAACTTACCCACCACGCTCACTTAACTCTGGCCGGACACACTTTTCTGGGTCATGCCCGGCCTTGGCTAAGCAACACGCCGCAACCCGACCTAGGCTTATAAGAGAGGTCAGCACGCCGGACTAAACCTATGCCCCCAGGGGTCTTGGGCCATCGCCCCGGGAACTCCTGCACGTTACGGGGCCACCGAGAGCAGACCTAGCAACCCCTTATACAAGCGCGGTTGCATTACCAGTCCAACTCGGCGTGCGCCGCTCCTTACTGACGTCAAACAAGCTTCGGCTGATGTGTACGACGCAGAACGCCCATACTATGCCCACGTGATGGTTAGTGCTATCGGGCCAGAGGCCCCTCGGATCAAATATCCAAACCGTAGTGGATTAGGAGCGCGCGGAAACGAGCAGAGACTCACGATCGATGTGACCCCGTCGCCCCGTCTCGAGGACTTGTGGCAAGGGCTAAGAATGCCCGGCCACGCCTCGTAGTTATCTCGCGGGCACCATCCAGGTCAACCCGACTCCACATCACTTCGCAATAAGCTCGCGCGGGTACCCCTCAGGGCCGACCCGTCTTTAGTATCGTGGTTCATAGTCAAGTCATAATATCCAAGGTAACTGTGTGTTTGACACCGAAGGGAACCATGAGGAATCACCCTCGATGGAGTTCCCGCTCGATGTTATCATCAAGGTGAACGAAGGAGGAATCACCCTCGAGGTCCACCTTGAGGAGTTGCGCGACGACGTCGTGATCGGGGGTGGTGTAGAAGGAATCACCCTCGCTTACCACGACCGAGTAACTAACCTACAAGGTTAACATCAGAAGTGCTGACGAGGTATCACCCTCGGCACTCGACGATAACCCAGTAGCGTCGGCAACTAAGGGGGAAGTGATGTGTCGTGTCAGGGTCTGGTCTTCATTCCCGGTGATCGGGTCTTCTGATATCCAGCAGGGCAGTCGGGATCAAATGGGGGTCTCTGTCGTGACTCTACCCATCCTATGCTAAACAGTTTAGGATAACAGGCATGTATCAAAAGTAGGTTACAAGTAAACAGGCTATGCAACAGAGTAGGATAGTAATAGCAGCAGTAACATCTAGTGCAAGCATAAGAGGGGAGAGAGTAGGCGATATCGGAATGCTCAAAATGGGGGGTGCTTGCCTGTTTGCTCTGGGGCAAGGGCAAGGTCTTCAGTAGTATCGTCGGGGACGTAGTCGTACTCCTGTGCGGCGTCTGCCTCGGGAGCTACATCAACGTCGGGGTCTATCGAGAGAGAAGAGGGGGAAGAAACAGGTAAACATAATGCAAACAGATGCAATACGGTGCGTGTGATGCTATGATGCAGTGCATGGTTGCCTAATTATGCATCTAAGTCATTTTAGTTATTTTTAGAATTATTCTGGGATTTAATATCCGACGTGTGTGCACTATTCATCTGCCGGATTCGGGTCCGGAGTTACGAGTTCTTCTACGTAGGAGGTTCCGATGGAGAAACAGACGGCACGATCAGACTCGGCTCGTCGTTCTGAGCAACTTTCATGTATAAACTTTTTCAATCTGAGCTACGGTTTAAAAGTTATGAATTTATAAGGATTTAAACAAATTTCTGAAATTTTTGGATCTATTTAAAATTCGAATTTGTACAGCAACAGGAAACGCTGGGTGCACCCGGTGCAGTGCACCCAGAGTGGACCAGAGGGGCTGACCAGCGGGACCCAGCAGCTGAGTCAGCAGGTCAAACGCTGACCAGCTGACCGGTCAACGGGGCCAACTGGGTCCCACCTGTCTGTGACTGGGCACTGCCCAGTCAGCAGGTTTGACCTGGTCTAATGACCAGTGGGGCCCCCTTGTCAGCGTCTCAGGGTGGCCCATCGGCAGGGCCACGTCGGCGGGGTGCCGGAGAAAGCTCCGGCGAACCTCTCCCGCGGCGGCGCTCTCGCCGGAGTTGTTCGGAATTCGCCCACGGTGGCTCAAATCGTGCGCAAGTGGGTGCATCTGAACGGGCGGTGCTTCGCGTATCCAGCCGTGGCGGTCTCCAGGCCAGAGGTGGCCGGAAACGACGGCGACGGCAGCCGTGGCGGACGGCCGGAGTCGGGAGCTAGGGAAGAACGACGACGCGAGCGCGCTCGAGTTGAATGAATGGGCCAGGGGCACCTTTGCGCGCGTGCGAGTGCAACGGACTCGGACGCGGGACCATATGGTCGCCGGATGGTCGCCGGCGACGAGCTCGAGCGGCAAGGGGTTTAGGCACCGTCGGCGAGCGACGCTAAGCACGGCAGAACGGAGAGAAAACGACGGGGTTCGCGTCGAGGCTCACCTAGCGGCACATGAAAGGCCTTTGGAGGTTTAGTAGCAGCAGAGGGCGTCGGGGAGTCGCCGGAGTTCGTCGTAGAAGAAACAACGGCCGGGGACGAAGTAGAGCTTGATTCCTTCTCTGTAGATCGTCCCGGCTTCAACCGACAGTCGAGGAAGAAGAGGCAATGGCTGGCGCACCTCCCAGACAAGATCCCGGGGCGCGGGGGCGCCGGTGGCCGCGGCTTAGAGCAGCGCACGGTGGTGGCTGCGTTCGGGAGGAGGGGATCTAGAGGGGGAAGAGGATGCGCGAGCGAGAGTGAGAGGGAGGGGTGGTGAGGCGTCCAGGGGAGAAGGCACGGCGTGGCCTTATCCCCTCGCGTTCCTGCTCCCCGTCGCGGTGGCGCGCTGCGACTGACGGAGCGCCGTCGTCCATGGAGACGACGACAGCGAGGCGAAGCAGGTGGGGGAAGGCCTGCTGGGCTGCCTGGGCCGCACTGTGGCTTCAGCCCGGTGCCAGGTAAGTGGGCTTCTGCCCTTTTTCCTTTCTGTGTTTTCTGTTTTAGCTTTATTTAATACCAGAGAGATAAAAGGAATTATTAGAGCAACTAGTTCACTTAGGAAAAATATGGGAGGTGTCCCAATAAATCCCTGGTGATTTTTTAGACACTGCCACAAAAATTTGGAGGCCAAATGAATAGGTTAGATATTTTTTAGAAATTGAAAAGGACAGATTAAGTGCTGCTGGACTACTGTTAAAATGTCCAGGGGCATTTTGGGAATTTATATGAAGTTGGTTTCAGTTTTATAAATGCCTTGGGAATATTTGCAACATTATGGACATTTTAATTTTGCCATTTGAAGAAATGAATATTTGACTTGCATTTGGAATTGGAATTTGAAGTTGAATATTTTCTAATGCAAATTTATTATAATGATCATGGTGACATGGCAGGTTAAGTAGCTTAGCCAAAGTGATGTAACATGGGGATGTTACAGGTAGCAGTGTCTAGAGTATGACATAGAGATTTGCAAAGTACACACGATCTGAATGTCGCAGACCCGTTGACTAAAGACCTCTCTCACATGCAAAGCATGAACGAACCCCAGAACTCACTGGGTGTTAGATTCATAACAATGTAAATCAGATGGTGATGTGAACTAGATCATTGACTCTAGTGCAAGTGGGAGACTTTTGGAAATATGCCCTAGAGGCAATAATAAAATGGTTATTATTATATTTCCTTGTTCATGATAATTGTCTATTGTTCATGCTATAATTGTATTAACCGGAAACCGTAATACATGTGTGAATACATAGACCACAGCATGTCCCTAGTGAGCCTCTAGTTGACTAGCTCGTTGATCAATAGATGGTTGTGGTTTCCTGACCATGGACATTGGATGTCGTTGATAACGGGATCACATCATTAGGAGAATGATGTGATGGACAAGACCCAATCCTAAGCATAGCACAAGATCATGTAGTTCGTTTGCTAGAGCTTTTCTAATGTCAAGTATCATTTCCTTGGACCATGAGATTGTGCAACTCCCGGATACCGTAGGAATGCTTTGGGTGTATCAAACGTCACAACGTAACTGGGTGACTATAAAGGTGCACTACAGGTATCTCCGAAAGTGTCTGTTGGGTTGGCACGAATCGAGACTGGGATTTGTCACTCCATATGACGGAGAGGTATCTCTGGGCCCACTTGGTAATGCATCATCGTAATGAGCTCAATGTGACTAAGGAGTTAGTCACGGGATCATGCGTTATGGAACGAGTAAAGAGACTTGCCGGTAACGAGATTGAACAAGGTATAAGGATACCGACGATCGAATCTCGGGCAAGTAACATACCGATGGACAAAGGGAATTGCGTACGGGATTGATTGAATCCTCGACATCGTGGTTCATCCGATAAGATCATCGTAGAACATGTGGGAGCCAACATGGGTATCCAGATCCCGCTGTTGGTTATTGGCCGGAGAGATGTCTCGGTCATGTCTGCATGGTTCCCGAACCCGTAGGGTCTACACACTTAAGGTTCAGTGACGCTAGAGTTGTTATGGGAAATTGTATGTGGTTACCGAAGGTTGTTCGGAGTCCCGTATGAGATCCCGGACATCACGAGGAGTTCCGGAACGGTCCGGAGGTGAAGAATTATATATGGGAAGTCCAGTTTCAGTCACCGGAATGGTTTCGGGGGTTATCGGTATTGTACCGGGACCATCGGAAGGTGCCCGGGGGTCCACCGGGTGGGGCCACCTGCCCCGGTGGGCCAAGTGGGCTGAGCAAGGGAGAGAACCAGACCCTGGTGGGCTGGTGCGCCCCCCCAAGGGGCCCAAGGCGCCTAGGGTTGGAAACCCTAGGGGGTGGGGGTGCCTCCCACCTGGCTTGGGGGGTAAGTTTCCCCCCTGGCCGCCGCCCCTCCCCTTAGATGGGATCTAAGGGGCCGGCCCCCTCTCCCCTTCTCCCTATAAATAGAGGGGGGTGGGAGGGCAGCAGCACTTCTTCCCTGGTGCAGCCCTCCCCCTCTCCAACACCTCCTCCTCCTCCGTGGTGCTTGGCGAAGCCCTGTCGGAGAACCACAAGCTCCACCACCACGCCGTCATGCTGCCGGAGCTCTTCCTCAACTTCTCCTCTTCCCTTGCTGGATCAAGAAGGAGGAGACGTCCCCGGGCTGTACGTGTGTTGAACGCGGAGGCGCCGTCCGTTCGGTGCTAGATCGGATCTTCCGCGATTTGAATCGCCGCGAGTACGACTCCATCATCCGCGTTCCTTGTAACGCTTCCGCTTAGCGATCTTCAAGGGTATGAAGATGCACTCCCTTTCTCTCGTTGCAAGCTTCTCCTATATTGATCTTGGTGATACATAGATTTTTTTTATTTACTACTACGTTCCCCAACACATTTTACCCCCGCCAGTAAAATTTTCAGTACCCGCAGCATTTACTCAAACACCACCTTAGACCCCCTCCACACACACCCCCCAAATCCTTCGCTCACCCCAAATCCCCCGCTCACACGCATACACACCACCCCTCCCTCGCTCCAAACCTAGCTAGGTCGCCGCCGCCGCTGCCGTGCCACCTCCATCGTCAACCTCTGCCGGTCAGTCCGTGCAGTTTACCCACCGATATACATACCCTCGCCGCCCTGAGTTTCTTAGATGACGCCTGCGAACCACCTCCTTTCCCAGAGATCCCCCTCCCCACCCCCCTCCCCCACTCCAGAGCATCGCAGCCTAAGCTCGGCTACGCTTCCCGGGGAGCTCGAGGAGCGAATGGCCCAAAATAGCTTTACCGCGGCCTCTTCACACGACGTCGGCGAGGTGGCCGCCGAGGAAGCTGACTGGACCTAGATTGAGCCTTTCAATTAGCGGGCTAGAGTATTCTGGCATGTTGCGGACATCGGCTACGACATCGAGGTCGTCGACAGCGACGGCTTGATGCGGGCTATGTCATAGGTTAAGTTGCCCACCCCCAACCCTTCGGGTTCGACAGCCATCGATCTCATCGATGGCCCTGCCGCTGATCTCCTGCGGCTCGTTATGAACAATTTGCCATCCTTCATCGCCATGGAGCCCCTTTTGTCATTTCTGAAGGACACGTTCTACGACGCTAGCTTGGGATCATCAGCTGGTAAGTCAGACCTCATCGATGGCGACCACGAGGAGGAGCCAATCTGTGACAAGTGAGGAAACCCATGATTTGTTTTCTCGAACCCCTTTTGTAGTGAGAACCTGTCCAGTATTTATTGCTATATTTGGTTGTTTGCATTACACCTTGTTTATTTCTACGATTTATGGTTGTTTGGTTGTTTGTAGTTAGCATATGTCCAGTTTCAATTGCCATCTTTGTTTGTTCGTAGTATGCCTTGTTTATTTCAGCTATTCACAGTGTGATGTTCTATATGTGCTAGTATGAACTGTGCAGTTCAATTTTATCAATACCAATTTTAACAATAGCTCTATGAATGACTATATTTGGTTGCTGTTAAGCATGTTGTACCCCATCCGAATCTTTTAGTTCGCATATAAGATTTGTCTAAAGTCAAGCCTCGTAAAGTTTGACCAACTTTATAGAAAAAAATACCAACATTCACAATATGAAATCAATATCAGTAGATGTGTCATGACTTAAATTTTCATATTGTACAACTTTAGCATGGTAGATGTTGATATTTTTTCATATAAATAAGGTCAAACTTTATGAAGTTTGACTTTAGACAATTCTTATATGCAGAGTAAAAGTACCGGAGGGAGTATTTAACACGCCTTTCCATTTGATTCAACAATGGCACTGTTTGGATACTCTAACTTAGCTAGAGGTTAGAGTTAGTTTCTAGCTCATGATAGTTAAAAGGGAGAGAGAGAGATTGGTGGAATAGTTGATTGTATTGCTTGAGCCTAGTGGGCACATAATAGGAATACATGGTCATCTTGGAGTACAAGTCAAGGTAGAATAAATCCTATGCTATCCTACATTTTGTAAATAACAATGATACTCAACAATGACTAACCCTAAACTAACTCTAGCCAAAGAGGTGTTTGGATGATAGGGTTAGATTGACAATAAATGCACTAGGAGAACTAGTCCCAATTAGCACCTCTTGGGTGGGATAGTTGTTTTGGGTGGGTTAGACGCAACTAGCTCAATCTAGCCCTCATGTTTGGATACTTTAGGGCTATTTGAGCCCAAACTAGCTCAAACTAACTCTAACCCATGGATCCAAACAGGGCCAATAACTAGTGTACTTAGACCTGCACAATACAAGTTTGAATGACTATGTTTGCTTGTTTTTAAATATTAGGCCTGTTGCAGTTAATAACACACCTTTCCACTTCTTGTTTTTAAATATTAGGTTTTTAACAATTTGGTCTTGCACATGTAGGTCCTGCTGTCAGAGGTTTTGACCCACTATTCGACCCTTTTTGCATATGGGGAAATGAATTGTCCATGAATATCAGTCAAGTCAAGAAACTCAGAAAGATTGTTAGGATAAAGAAATTAGCGACAAAAAACAACAAGATCTTTGTCTGCACAATGAAGAAGACATCAGTTCACTACAGCATGGTACTAACTGTTATACCTTGTCTTTTTAATTCCTTTACGCCATTTCAAATCTAGAGAAGATATTTATGCATATCCTTGTTTTCAGGCCTTTCCAAAGCAGTAAACTGATGATTACCTCTCAAACCACCTGTATGATCAGGAGGCGAGGAAGGTATTCATACAACACCCACTTTTCAATATTGAAGTCTTCCTGAAGAGGACGAAGGATGGACGGTCAATCATCCGCATGCACTGGCCTAAAGTTGCAATTTGCAAAGACGTTCAACATCAATGAAGGCTCAATATTCGCCTTCCGCTTCGGCAGTTTTCCAGATGAGATTCATCTGTCTATGTACTATCTATGATGCTAATTTCCAAAGGTTATAGATGTTGCATGTGAAACTTGGTGCTGGTGCAGTTGTGTAATGGGGTAGCTGAGTGCTGAAGCTATATGATGTTGTACTCTGATGTATTTCAATTATGAAATCCTGCTTCCTTAATACAAAAATGAAATATATTGTGTGTTTAATATGAAATGTTAATTAGATTAATAAATGGATTATTAATAATAGGTCAATTAGCCTGCTAATTGGGTTTTTCTATTGCAAACGGTTATTGAGAAAACACTGTGGGCGATGACCTCAGGCAACGCACACAGTTTCTAGGAATAAACCGTGTTGGATCAATGAACAATCACACACGACATCCTCTGGAAAACTGTTTGCGTTAGGCCACCTTGCGCAAACATTTACCACATAAAAAGTGTGTGTGATGGACAGCCTATGCCACACAGTTTCTTCTACGCACCGTGTGTGATGCATTCAATAACGCAAACGGTAAAATTGTTAATATCGTCTGCAATGGCAACACCATCACAAACAATTTAATGGGGAAAATTGTGTGTGATGTACATGCGAACGAAAACGTTTCCCTTGGAGTGACTGTGTGGGATGTATATACGAACGGAAACATACTTCTTGGATTGACTGTGTGGGATGTATATACTAACGGAAACATATTCCTTGGATTGACTGTGTGGAATGTACATACGAACGGAAACGTTTAACCGAGACTGACTGTGTGGGATGTACTTATGACTGGAAACAATTTGGCCTATATAATTGAATTTTTTAATACAACTGTACGTTTAATTGTATTTGATCGCTCGCCCGTCGCACACGACCTCATTTTGCCGAGCGTGTGTGGCCGGAGGGCCTATCCCCGACGGTTTCTGTGTCGTGTGGGAAGGACCCCCCTATCGCAGTCACTCACTTGGCAACGGTTCCAAACGCCGTCGCGGAAAGGGGTTAAAAACCGTTTGTATAGCACCTCGCTGTACCAGTGATGGCATTAACATGAAGAAAGTCCCTCTCTTCTGCGACAACAAGAGTGCTATCAAGATCGCCCACAACCTAGTGCAACATTCAAAGATGAAGATTCATCACCATTTTCTTCGTGATCATGTGCTGAAGGGAGACTTTGTCATCGACCACGTGAAGACTGAAGACCAGCTTGCCGATATCTTCACTAAGCCCTTGGATGAAAAGAGGTTCTGCGAGTTGTGGTGCGAGCTAAACATCCTAGAATCTTCGAATGTCCTCTGAAGAGGACACACATCCTAACACTTATGCATTTTTGTTGACTTTGATGGACAACACATGAAGTAACATTTTTCTTCAATCAATGAAGACTAACCCTCTAAGTGTGAAGAAATTAACGAAGAACTTGACTCTGAGAACCCTATGATAATTGAACGCGGTGTCTGAAGTCATCACAGTTCTTATGCGGTGGGTAACGCCACCACCTCTTTATGACATTATTCAAATTTGAATTTTTTGTCATTTGCAATTTCGTCAAACTTTTAAAATTCGTCATCTGAGGTTATTCTTCACTGCTTATTATTTATGTTTTTATTCGAGGTTTTCATGTCCTTTACAACATCCACATATTGCTAATTTTTCACTTTGATTTCTTCATCTATGTGGATGTAATCGGACTCGCTCCCCTCTATGCTAAGCTCAACCCACTCTGTTCACAAATTCTTCATATGCGTTCTACTTGACACTGTTCAAAGTCTTCACTGTGTCCTTGATGACTGAAGAAATTGCAAACACATTTTAAGCCTCTCAAAGTTTTTTTCTGGCAGTTGCCACATTAACTTCATCCCGCGCTTCACACACATATATAAGTGTGAAAATGCATGTGTGACATGTGTCACCGAGATGCGAATGGTCAGGGGCTTATCCGTCCAAAAGTTTCGGACCCCCCGATTTTCACTGCGGCTATAAATAGCCTTGACCCTGTCAACATTATTTCACTTCACCTCCCACCTCCTGTCGCTCTCAATCCTCAAACCCTAGCGTCGCCGCTAGATCTCATCGCCACCGGAGAAGAAGAGCTTCACTGCCTCGACTTCTTCATCGACATACTCATGTCGGACGCGGATTTCTTCACCTCCGCCGCCGTCGTAGATGTCTTTCGTCGCCAAGTTAGGGCGCGAAAGATCTGAGCTGACGATTTCCATTGCTCTGTCGTCCAGTTCATCGAGTTCATCTCTGGGGTAATTAAATGCTTATTTACTGCCCCACTTTGATCTTCACTCTACTAAAAAATCTTCAAATGCTGTTTTTACCACTCTTTCAATTCTTCAGCACTTCTTTTTTGCCAGTCTTGTGTATTTCATCATAGTTATACTTAACAACTAGATTCCTCAATTGTGCAGTTGCTTCAATCTGTACAACTCTGGAACCTAAGTCAAGAACACTTGATGAAATTCTTCAAGACGATAAGGGTCAATTTCCTCAACTAGTTTATTTTGAAAATCTCTAAGAACACATGTGACTCTTTCCTATTTCCTTGCAACTATACTCTATTCACATGTACAATGTATGCCGATGAATCTCTAGGTTCTCATCAAATTAATTCATTTGCAACACAACTTGAGGAAAACCTTCAAACATCTTCAGAGTCCTCTCGAGTTCAGAAACCTCAGTTGAAGAAAATGGCTGAAGGAAAGAGGCCACAGAAAGGAGGCAAAAAGAAAGGAACATACTGCTTTTGAGATTCCTGATGGCTTATATGCAGGGTTCTACACCAGATGAAAACCTGCATGGCCCTGGGACTAAGAAGGAGCGCAAAACGCGCACACAGAAAATCAAGAGATACTGGATGTACGAGTGGAGAGAGTACAAATATGTCACTCCCACGTATATGAAGGATTTTGCTGTGAAGCCTCCTTGCAAGAGGCCACCGCTTGCTGAAGGATAAGAGGTTGATCCGTCAAGTACCAGAAGGGGTGAAAAATTCCCCAAGGAATGGGAAAAGCGTCAAGCCAAGTTGGCAAAACAAGCCAAGAAAGCCATTGAAGAATTCAACAGAGCTGCAAAAGCTTCAACTGAAGCCGATGCAAGTGGCAGTGGCAGTGCTAGTACTCCAAAGAAGGCTATGCAGAAGAAGCCTGCAAATAAGCCAAAGTCGTTTGTCCCAACGCCCTTAGTGGCCTAGCTAGTTTCATCAAAGGCTTCAGCACCTAAGATCTTCAAATCTTCAGTGCCTCCTCCTGCTTCAAGTTCATCAATGGCTGTAGCTAGAGCTTCAACACCGGTTGTACTTGTATCTTGCCAGTGCACCGAGGGCTTTGCAAAAGCCTCAATTGCTGCATCAAGTGTCTTAGCTAGTGGGCAACCATCTTCTTTAACTCCCAAGCTAAAAAGAAAGTCACTGCATGTCGTGAACTAGGCCAAGTACCAAGAGTAAGGAAGTTGTGCCTCAGGTTGACAAACACGGGCTGGCAGATGAAGATGAACTTGCTAAGTTCCTCAGAAGAAAGCAAGAGAAAGCTGCAATTGCTAAGAATTCTTTAATTCCCATGTTGCTGGATCCCAAGTAGCTCTTGGACTTCATTGACATCTGGTGCACCAACCTAGAAACGTCTCTTGATGATCTCAACTTGCCTCCTGGCCCAAGCCATATGATTTCCTCATTTATTTTGACTGAGAAGCACAAGATTGCACAGGCAAAGCTAGTGAAGAAACATCAAATCTAGAAGGACAAGGAACCGAGGAAGAAGATGAGTCTATATCCCCTCAGCAGCTTGTGCAATTACAATATGAAATTCATCAGCTGTCTGAATAATATGAGAGACAAGCTAGTCATCGATCTGGTGTCAAAGAGAGATTCATCACTGCCTCAACAAAGGTTATTGAAGACCACAACAAGCGAGAGGCTGCCAAGTTTGTCATGGAACCACCATCAGGTTCCTCAGCTCCACCTCCAACAGCACATGCCAGTGAGACTGCACCTCCATCTCCTTAAGAGACTGTCAGGGCAACTGAAGAAGTTGTGCGTGAAGTAAATGAAAGGGCAATTGAAGAATTTGTTCCTGAAGAAACTGCCAGGGTGACTGCATCAGTCACGCCTGATGAAAATGCACCAACCAGTTCCTCAACAACAGCATCAACAATGAATTCATCTTTGAAGCTTATCGCCCTTCCTTCTGCAACAAAAGTGAAGAAGACCAAGGCTGCCGAGCGAGAACAAAGAAGAGAAAGGCGTCAGCTCCGCCTGCGCCTAAATCTGTGAAGAAATTGAAGATGGCTACATTGTCTTCAATTGTCATTCCAATTGATGCTATACCAATTTCATCAGCACCCCCTGCTCGTAATCTTGAAAACCTTCAAATGGTTCCCTATGGGGTGGATTATCAAATCCCTCAGGCTGATGAAGACGATGAAGATACCCATTCTGTTGCTACCACAAAGCAAATGGATGAAGAGATTGAGGTTGATGCTGATGTATCAATGCCTCAAGATACTACTCAAAGTCCTCAACGAACTCCGCTGACTAAAGAACATGAGGAGGAAGTGGATATTGATGGCGAAACAACTCCTCCAATCCATGACGAATATAGGGAAGCAGCTCGCCCAAATTCGCTCCTCACCACTCCCCTCACACGAGAGCCTTAGTCGCCTGCGCGCATTGAAGAAATACATACTTGTCGGGACCGTGGGACTGGGGGTACCCAGGCCCGTCTGCCTGCGGCCCATGGCGCGGCACCACCATAAGGCCCAAGCTGGCCCAACGTTGGGACTTCACGAGCAAGGCCCTCGCGAGGCTTCCTCCACGCGAGGCGCTTGTCAGCAAGCATCATCAGTAACCTAGCAAGGTCCTCTCGCGAGGCGGCTTCTCGAGGCTACCTACCGAGGCCCCTCGCGGAGGCGTGCAGACCAAGGATTAGATGGAGGAGTCACGCATCCCTGCGCCTCCACGTGGGTGATGCGCGTGATGACGAGCAGAGCCAGAGGGGCGCCAGCAGGCGCGGATGAGGAGGCTTTCCTCTTCCGTGCTAAGGGAGCATGGACGGCGCGTCAGTTCCAAAGCAATCCCCAAAGGTTGCCACTTTGGTGAAAGAAGACCAGGACAATGGGCTCGCCAGGACGGAGGTCATCATTGAGCCCACCAGCGCGTCATGGCAGGGAGATTTAGCAGGCGAAGACCACCTTTAGTCAGGATAAGTTGTACTCCTGTTCCCCCTTCAAAATTGGCCGTTGTGGCAACCCTTCTCGCCTAGTGTTTTCGGGGGAAGAGGACCAAGGCCAATATAAGTATAGGCTAGGCGCCACCGTAGAGAAGGATCGGCCAGAGAGAGAGAGAGAGAGAGAGAGAGATCAAATCCTCCTGAGGCCTCACACTCTCCCTTGCACTCTCATACTCATCCTCCCTCGTGAGGCAATCCATCCACAAGCAGGAGTAGGGTCTTACACCGCAAGGTGGACCGAACCTGGGTAAACTACTGTGTCTGTATTTCATCTTTCCTCTTCCTCGAGCACGCCAGAGCATCGACGTGAGGTAGTGGGCAGCGAATTAGGGCTTAGCGAGGTTCAGTGAGCACACCCCAGAGTTCGAACCTTTCTTGGGTCCACGGAGCCCCAATTCTGACATTTGGCGTGCCAAGTAGGGGTGTGCCTCACTTTGTTTGCTTCGTTCCAGCTCCTGCTCCACCATCTCCATGACCGACGCTCGCCGGGCTCGCGCTGAGCGTCGGGTGGCTCGCGTCGCCCGGACGGCGCCCGCCGGAAGCAACAGCCGTCGCCACTCTCCCGAGCCTGCACCTGTTGTCGCCTACCCCACCATTTTCTTAAGCGCCGTGGGATGCCCGACTTTCACCGTCATCCTGCGCCAAGTGAATTGGCCGGCGAGGTCCAGGCCGGTGCTGCCCCCGTGCTACGTTGGTGCTGCCGACCCCGAGGGGTTTCTTCGGCTCTATACCCAAAGCATCCTGGCAGCGGGCGGCAGCGACAAGGCCATGGCGAACTGATTCCCCCTGGCCCTCGTGGGCGCCCCGCGCTCCTGGCTCCTCAGCCTTCCCGAGGCTTCGATCTCTTCCTGGGGTGAGCTCCGTGATCGATTCACTGCACGCTTCGAGCTCCAGGGGCCCCACGTGGTTGTGTGCATCCTCGGCGGGTCCCAAGCACCTGCGTCCAATCGCCGCTCCAAGCAGCTCTTTCGCGGGGCGAACGCCGCGTAGCCCCGGCCTGAGGCTGCGCGACCTCGTGTGCGGCCTGAGTGCGCCATCACCTTTGATTCTCGAGACCACCCCAGCTACGCAGTCGCCACCGGTGCGCTTCCCATGCTGTGCAGTCCCACCATCAGCAATGTCTCTGTCACCAAGACCAACATCGACGGGGGTGCTGGCCTCAACGTGATCTCCATCGAGACCTTTGAGACGCTCCAGGTGCCCTGGGATCAGTTGGTGCCAACGCAATCCTTCTCCGGGTGACTGACGGCTCCACCACTCCCCTAGGGCAGGTGCACCTCCCCGTCACCTTCGGCACCCGCGACAACTACCGCACCGAGCTCATCGACTTCGACGTGGCCCACATCAGCCTCCCGTTCAACGCCATCCTGGGGTACCCCACGCTCGCCAAGTTCATGGCGGCAACCCACCCCAGCTACAATGTTATCAAGGTTCCAGGCAGCAGCGGTGTCATTACTGTTGTCAGAAGTAAGGAGGATGCTGTCCGAGCTCTCAAGCGTGCCTATAGGGCCGTGACAGCTTCGCGCCCAGGTGCCGAAGACAGGGCCCAGTCTCCGGAGGTTCCCCTGCAAGGAAGAAACAATTGTTCTCTCAGGACCGCACCGAAACGAAGAAGGTATCGGTTGACGGCAGCGGCTCAGGTCCTACCTTCACCATCGGTGCCTCTCTTCCCCCTGAGCAGGAAGGCGCACTCGTCGCTTTACTCCGGGCGAACAAGGACGTGTTCGCCTGGAAGGCGTCTGATCTGTCCGGCTTCTCGAGGGAGGTGATCGAGCACCATTTGGCGGTGTGCCCCAACGCTCATCCCGTCAAGCAGAAGGCGCGGCGCCAAGCGCCGGAGAAGCAGGCATTCATCGTCCAAGACGTGCACAAGCTGCAAGTAGATGTGGTCATTCGAGAGGTGCATTATCCCAAGTGGCTCGCCAACCTGGTCATTTATACGTCTCCAATGTATCTATAATTTTTGATTGTTCCATGCTGTTATATTATCATTCTTGGATGTTTTACAATCATTTTATAGTCATTTTATATCATTTTTTGGTACTAACCTATTGACATAGTGCCCAGTGCCAGTTGCTGTTTTCTGCATGTTTTTACATCGCAGGAAATCAATACCAAACGGAGTCCAAACGTAGCGAAACTTTTTTTGGATTTTTTTGGACCAGAAGACATCCAGTGGGCCGGAAAAGCACCTGGGGGGTGCCCCGAGGGGGGCACAACCCACCAGGGCGCGCCTGGAGGCCCAGGCGCACCCAGGTGGGTTGTGCCCACCTCGGTGGCCTCCCGCACCACCTCTTTGCTCTATAAATACCCCAATATTCTAGAAACCCTAGGGGAGTCGACGAAAATCAATTCCAGCCACCGCAAGTTCCAGAAACACCAGATCCAATCTAGACACCATCTCGGAGGGGTTCATCATGTCCATTGATGCCTCTCCGATGATGCATGAGTAGTTCTTTGTAGACCTACGGGTCCGTAGTTAGTAGCTAGATGGCTTTCTCTCCCTCGTTTGATTCTCAATACAATGGTCTCTTGGAGATCCATATAATGTAACTCTTTTTGCGGTGTGTTTGTTGGGATCCGATGAACTTTGAGTTTATGATCAGATCTATGTTTTTATCCATGAAAGTTATTTGAGTCTTCTTTGATCTCTTATATGCATGATTTCTTATAGCCTCGTATTTCTTCTTCGATATTTGGGTTTTGTTTGGCCAACTTGATCTATTTATCTTGCAATGGGAAGAGGTGCTTTGTAATGGGTTCGATCTTACGGTGCTTGATCCCAGTGACAGAAAGGGAAACGACACGTATGTATCGTTGCTATTAAGATAACAAGATGGGGTCTATTTCTACATAAATAGATCTTATCTACATCATGTCATCATTCTTATTGCATTACTCCGTTTCTCCATGAACTTAATACACTAGATGCATGCTGGATAGCGGTCGATGTGTGGAGTAATAGTAGTAGATGCAGGCAGGAGTCGGTCTACTAATCTTGGACGTGATGCCTATATAATGATCATTGCCTGGATATCATCATGAGTATTTGAAGTTCTATCAATTGCCCAACAGTAATTGTTTTCCCACCGTTTGCTATTTTTCTCGAGAGAAGCCACTAGTGAAACCTACGGCCCCCGGGTCTCTTCTTTAATATATTTGCCTTTGCGATCTATTTTTATTTGCTTTTGTTTTCATATCTATATTTCCAAAAACCCAAAAATACCTTGCTGCACTTTATTTTATTTTGCATTTATTCGAGATCTATTTATCCAATCTATTACAACTTTCTCCCGTCCACTAGCCATTTCTGGCGCCGTTGCCCGAAAGGGATTGACAACCCCTTTAATACGTCGGGTTGCGAGTATTTGTTATTTGTGTGCAGGTGCCGTTCACGTAGTGTTGCGTGGTTCTCCTACTGGTTTGATAACCTTGTGCTGCATCATCCCTTCCTCTTTGGGGAAATACCGACCTAGTTCTAGCAGACATCAAAAGGAATTTCTGGCGCCGTTGCCAGGGAGACATCATCAACATCTACCAGGTTCCTAATCACAAATCTCATTTCCTCGCAATTTACATTATTTGCCATTTGCCTCTCGTTTTCCTCTCCCCCACTTCAAAAAAATTTGCCGTTTTATTTGCCCTCTTTTTCGTTCGCCATTTTCTCGTCAGATCTATCTTTTTGCTTGCAATCATGAGTGATTTTGGTATGGCAGAAACAGATGATGGCCTAACTGCTAAAATGGAGCGTACGGGTAATCTGGATGCCAAAACTTTTGTTTTGGGGCAGGGGAATGTTATGGGAAAAGAACATATCCAAGAATTTTTCTATTGTGTTGGAAATTTGAGTCTTGATGATGCTCCTATACTTAAAAAAATTTATGGTATGAATCGTGAAAAACCCATGATAGATGAAATTCTCTATAATAATGATTATGCTTTAAGACATTTACTTGGGGATAATCAAATCTTTGATGAGAATCTTAAAAAGCAAGTCCCTGTTTTAGATATTATCCAACAAGTTTTTAATGATGTTAATCAACATTATTCTTGGATCACTGCCGGAAATCAAAAGGGATATGATGATAAGCAACTTTATTGTGCTAAAGTTTCCATGGATAATGTGTCTTATGTTGTTTTTGCAAAGCCTCCTGAGAAAAACACCTCCAAGGAAAACAAGAACAAAGTTGACAATACGTAGATCTTTTGCGTTATGCCTAGCTAGGGGCGTAAAGCGATAGCGCTTGTTGGGAGGCAACCCAATGAATAAATTTATTTTTTGCCTTTTGCTTCTATTCTTGAGTGTTATCATAATAACGCTACTGTTATGATTTTTTTGTGGTTTAAATTAGTGTTTGTGCCAAGCAAAGCCTTTGGGATGATTTGGGTGATAGTTAATTTGATCTTGTTGGAAAACAGAAACTTTTGCGTCCAGTAAAACAATTTTGAAAATTCACAGAAGAGACAAAAAATTCTGAATTTTTTACACAAGATTGATATACAAATTGCCTATGTTGTCCTAATGTTTCAGAAATTTTGGAGTTACATAAGTATTCGAAATATTCAGATTGCTACATACTGTTCTGTTTTAGACAGATTCTGTTTTCTTTGCGTTGTGTGCTTGTTTTAATGATTCTATGGTTTTCTTTGAAGATTTTTTGCCATGGAAAAGTTGGAATACAGTAGATATAATGCAAGAATAAAATATGAATTGGTTTGCTACAGTACTTATAGTAGTGATTTGTTTTCTTATACTAACGGATCTCACGAAGGTTTTGTTGAGTTTTGTGTGATTGAAGTTTTCAAGTTTTGGGTGATTTTACGATGGATGAAGGAATAAGGAGTAAGAAGAGCCTAAGCTTGGGGATGCCCATGGCATCCCAAGCTATTATACAAAGATAAGCAAGCAACTAAGCTTGGGGATGCCCGAGTGGCATCCCCTCTTTCTTCTAACGACCATCGGTATTTTACTTGGAGCTATATTTTTATTCGTCACATACTATGAGTTTTGCTTGGAGCATCTTGTATGATATGAGTCTTTGCTTGTTTTGCTTTTTGTTTTAGGTCTTGAATCCTTGCTGGACACACCTATTCGAGAGAGCCGAAATTATTCCATGACTTGTTAGAATTGCTCTCTATGCTTCACTTAAATCTTTATGAGCTATGGAATTGCTCTAGTACTTCACTTATATCTTTTTGAGCATGGTGTGCTTTATTATTTTTGAAGAAATGCTCTCATGCTTCACTTAGATTTATTTGGGAGTTAGTAATTTTTTTTAAGAAATTCTCTCTTGCTTCACTTAAATTAATTTGAGAGGAAGAAATGTTATGCTCATGATCTTCACTTATATTTGTTTGAGCTTATCAAAAGCAACACATGAATATCAGTCCCAAAGTGATAGATATCCAAGAAGGATATAATAAAAACTTTCATGAAGAGCATTGGAAAAATAAAAACTTGATTCCTGTAATAGTTTTGAGATATGATGATGTGATATGTGAGTTATGTTGATGAGTAATTATGCTTTAGTAAGAATATTGGTGTTAAGGTTTGTGATTCCCTATGCATGCACGAAAGTCAATAGTTATGCAATGAAATTATATACTACTTGTGGTTCATTATTTGGTGTTAATTATGCTTAATGCTCTCTTATGAGATTTTTTCATTTCTTGGTTGGTCGCTTCTAAATCTTTTGCTAGCCTTCATTTTGCACTAAGTATGATCACTACTTGTGCATCCAAAACCCTTTAAACCAGTTTTGCCATATGAGTCCACTATATCTACCTATATGCGGTATTCTTTTGCCGTTCTACGCAAATTTGCATGTGCCATCTCTAATTTTAAAAATAAATTTCTCTTTTGTGTGCTCGTACCACTCACGAGGTGGTGAGGGGTGGCCGATATTTTCCATGCTAGATGTGTTATTCTCACGATGAGTGTTTATTCACTTGTCATTGCACGAGAGTAAGGCAAAGGTATTAGGGATGCCCAGTCCCAAAATGAATAAATGAATTTACTTTATGTTGTCAAATAATAAATTCCTTGGAAAGTGTTGGTATGGAGGGCACCCGTGGATACGGCTAGCCATGGAAAGTGAAAGAAATGGTGGAAAAAGGAATAAACTTTATTTTCTGTTTGGGAACCGCCTATGATATATCTAGCATGGAAAGTGTGGGGAACTCTAAGTCGTTTTCGTTGGTGGGAAAAATATACCTCCCAAAATGTTTTTATCTCTCAATTTTCGCTTTGAGCTCTGGCACCTCTACAAATCCCTACTTCCCTCCGCGAAGGGCCTTTCTTTTACTTTATGCAATTTTTATTTTGAGTCTCCATCTTCTCTTATAAAGCACCAACTAAGGGGCACTATGATCGTACTTGAGCATTGGGTATAGCTAATATGCGAGTGTGTTTCATGAATGGATCACTGATTGAGCATAATGGGCTAGGGATAACTTTTTTTAGCATTGATATTTCTAAAGACATGGTTGCTTGTTGATATGCTTGAGTATTTAAGTTATCATGTCAAAACTAGACTATTGCTTTGAACCATATAAAAGTCCAAATGTCCATGCTATAAAGAAAAGAATATGTGATGAACATGTTAGGCAGCATTTCACATCAAAAATTCTGTTTTTATCATTTACCTACTCGAGGACGAGCAGGAATTAAGCTTGGGGATGCTGATACGTCTCCAACGTATCTATAATTTTTTATTGTTCCATGCTGTTATATTATCATTCTTGGATGTTTTACAATCATTTTATAGTCATTTTATATCATTTTTTGGTACTAACCTATTGACATAGTGCCCAGTGCCAGTTGCTGTTTTTTGCATGTTTTTTTACATCACAGGAAATCAATACCAAACGGAGTCCAAACGCAGCAAAACTTTTTGTGGATTTTTTTTGGACCAGAAGACATCCAGTGGGCCGGAGAAGCACCTGGGGGGTGCCCCGAGGGGGGCACAACCCACCAGGGCGCGCCTGGAGGCCCAGGCGCGCCCAGGTGGGTTGTGCCCACCTCGGTGGCCTCCCGCACCACCTCTTTGCTCTATAAATACTCCAATATTCTAGAAACCCTAGGGGAGTCAACGAAAATCAATTCCGGCCGCCGCAAGTTCCATAAACACCAGATCCAATCTAGACACCATCTCGGAGGGGTTCATCATGTCCATTGGTGCCTCTCCGATGATGCGTGAGTAGTTCTTTGTAGACCTACGGGTCCGTAGTTAGTAGCTAGATGGCTTTCTCTCTCTCGTTTGATTCTCAATACAATGGTCTCTTGGAGATCCATATGATGTAACTCTTTTTGCGGTGTGTTTGTTGGTATCCGATGAACTTTGAGTTTATGATCAGATCTATGTTTTTATCCATGAAAGTTATTTGAGTCTTCTTTGATCTCTTATATGCATGATTTCTTATAGCCTCGTATTTCTTCTCCGATATTTGGGTTTTGTTTGGCCAACTTGATCTATTTATCTTGCAATGGGAAGAGGTGCTTTGTAATGGGTTCGATCTTACGGTGCTTGATCCCAGTGACAGAAAGGGAAACGACACGTATGTATCGTTGCTATTAAGGATAACAAGATGGGGTCTATTTCTACATAAATAGATCTTGTCTACATCATGTCATCGTTCTTATTGCATTACTCCATTTCTCCATGAACTTAATACACTAGATGCATGCTGGATAGCGGTCGATGTGTGGAGTAATAGTAGTAGATGCAGGCAGGAGTCGGTCTACTAATCTTGAACGTGATGCCTATATAATGATCATTGCCTGGATATCGTCATGAGTATTTGAAGTTCTATCAATTGCCCAACAGTAATTGTTTTCCCACCGTTTGCTATTTTTCTCGAGAAAAGCCACTAGTGAAACCTATGACCCCCGGGTCTCTTCTTTAATATATTTGCCTTTGCGATCTATTTTTATTTGCTTTTGTTTTCATATCTATATTTCCAAAAACCCAAAAATACCTTGCTGCACTTTATTTTATTTTGCATTTATTCGAGATCTATTTATCCAATCTATTAATCTATTACAACTTTCTCCCATCCACTAGCCATTTCTGGCGCCGTTGCCCGAAAGGGATTGACAACCCTTTAATACGTCGGGTTGCGAGTATTTGTTATTTGTGTGCAGGTGCCGTTCACCTAGTGTTGCGTGGTTCTCCTACTGGTTCAAGAACCTTGGTCTCATCACTGAGGGAAATACCTACCGTCACTGTGCTGCATCATCCCTTCCTCTTTGGGGAAATACCGACGTAGTTCTAGCAGACATCAGTCATCGTCCCCAAGAAAGGAGGAAAGGACCGCATGTGCGTCGACTTCACGAGCCTCAACAAGGCCTGCCCCCAGGACCCTTTCCCGCTCCCACGCATCGACCAGATCGTGGAATCCACCGCTGAGTGTGACCTGCTGTGCTTCCTGGACGCCTTCTCGGGCTACTGATACGTCTCCAACGTATCTATAATTTTTTATTGTTCCATGCTATTATATTATCTGTTTTGGATGTTTTATATGCATTAATATGCTATTTTATATTATTTTTGGGACTAACTTATTAACCTAGAGCCCAGTGCCAGTTTATGTTTTCCTTGTTTTTGAGTTTTACAGAAAAGGAATATCAAAGGGAGTCCAAACGGAATAAAACTTTACGATGATTTTTCTTGGACCAGAATACATCCACGGAGCTTGGAGAGGGGGCCAGAAGAGTCCCGAGGGACCCACAAGCCCTCAGGCCGCGCCCTAGGGGGGGCTCCTTGGCTTGTGTGCCCCTCGGGAGTCCTCCAACCCAAATTCTTGCTCTATAAATTCCCAAACCAATAGAAGCGTCCACCAAAATACTTTTTCGCCGCCGCAAGCCTCTGTTCCCATGAGATCCATCTTGGGGCCTTTTCCGGCACCCTACCAGAGGGGGATTCGATCACGGAGTGCCTATACATCAACCTTGCTGCCCTTCCGATGAAGCGTGAGTAGTTTACCATAAACCTACGGGTCCATAGCTAGTAGCTAGATGGCTTCTTCTCTCTCTTTGATCTTCAATACAATGTTCTCCTCGATGTTCTTGGAGATCTATCTGATGTAATATTCTTTTGCAGTGTGTTTGTCGAGATCTAATGAATTGTGGATTTATGATCAGATTACCTATCAATATTATTTGAGTCTTTTCCGAACTCTTTTATGCATGATTAAATATCTTTGTATTTCTCTTTGAATTATCAATTTGGTTTGGCCAACTAGATTGGTTTTTCTTGCAATGGGAGAGGTGCTTAGTTTTGGATTCAACCTTGCGATGGCCCCACCCAGTGACAGTAGGGGTAGCGAGGCACGTATTGTATTGTTGCCATCAAGGGTAAAAAGATGGGGTTTTCATCATATTACTTGAGTTTATCCCTCTACATCATGTCATCTTGCTTAAGGCGTTACTCCGTTCTTATGAACTTAATACTCTAGATGCATGCTGGATAGCGGTCGATGTGTGGAGTAATAGTAGTAGATGCAGAATCGTTTCGGTCTACTTGACACGGACGTGATGCCTATATTCATAATCATTGCATTGGATATTGTCATAACTTTGTGCTTTTCTATCAATTGCTCGATAGTAATTTGTTCATCCACCGTATGTTTTCTTTCAAGAGAGAAGCCTCTAGTCAAACCTATGGCCCCCGGGTCTATTTTCCATCTTATATTTTCAGATCTATAAACCAAGAAACCAAAAATACCTTGCTGCAATTTATTTGTTTTTACTTTGTTTTACGTTTTAGTAATCTTTTATATCTATCTCTATCAGATCTCATCCTTGCAAGTGACCGTGAAGGGATTGACAACCACTTTATCGCGTTGGGTGCAAGTGTTTGATTGTTTGTGCAGGTGCATAGATTGGAGACTTGCTTGTACCTCCTACTGGATTAATACCTTGGTTCTCAAACTGAGGGAAATACTTATCTCTACTTTGCTGCATCACCCTTTCCTCTTCAAGGAAAAAAACCAACGCAAGCTCAAGAAGTAGCAGGAATAATTTTTGGCGCCGTTGCCGGGGAGGTTCTACATCAAGCCTACCAAGTACCCATCATAAACTCTCATCTCTTGCATTACATTATTTGCCATTTGCCTCTCATTTTCCTCTCCCCCACTTCTAAAATGTTTTCCGAAAAAGACAAAAATATTTGCCTTCTTTCCGTTTGCCTTTATGTCTTACTTGGTTTGTTTGCTTGTTCGCTTGGAATAATTGTGTATTTATTGAAAATCAGAAAGCAAAAAGTTTATGGATCCTCATCCACTTGCTAATCTTTTTAAAAGATCCAATTATGATGAACCAATTGCTATGGAGTTGTGTGCACTAGATTATCTTTATGAAGTTTTGCTTAAAATTCGTGAATCTGAAAATTGTGATGAAGTGTTAAAAGAAGAAATTTATGAAGTGATTCACAATAGCTCCTTGAATGAAAAGTATGATTGCAATGATGTTATTATAAATCATATTAATGTCAGTTGTGCTAATAATATGCAAAAACCTAAGCTTGGGGGTGCTAATTTTGATATGTCCACTACCTATTGCAATGATCATGATTGGGGTGATTCTCCTTATGATCTTGAAAATTTATTTAAGCCCCATGATAATAGTGTTTGCAATAATATTGAAAGTGGGTCTGGAAGAGTGTCAACTCTAGGTAATAATGATCCCACTACTTTGGAGAATGATCAATCTCATGAAAATTTTGATAAAAGTGGGTTTGGAGAGGTCATGACTTTATTTGATGATAATCCCACTATTTTGGAAGAGTGTCAACTTTGCATGCATGTGGATCATGAAGAGAATATTTTATGCGATAGTTATATTGTTGAATTCGATTATGATCCTACATGTAATTATTATGAGAGAGGAAAATATGGATGTAGAAATCTTCATGTCACTAAATTACCTCTCGTTATGTTGAGATTGCTATTGTTTCTTTCTTCTTCCTTGCATATGCTAGTTTTTGCTTGTCTTGATAACTTGTTTGCCTATAAAATGCCTAAGCATAGGAAGTATGTTAGACTTAAACGTGCTTTTCACATGCTTTATGATGCTCTCTTTGTGCTTCAATTCTTGTCTTTCATGCGAGCATCATTAAAATTATCAATGCCTAGCTAAAAGGCTTTAAAGAAAAGCGCTTGTTGGGAGACACCCAATATTTTATTTTATACTTTTATGAGAATACATATTATTACCTATGTAGTAATTTTGTTTTGGTGTTTTAATTAGTGTTTGAGCCAAGTAAGACCTTTGGGATGGCTTACGGTGATAGTTGATTTGATCCTACTGAAAAACAGAAACTTTTGCGTCCAGTTGCAGAATTTTAGTAATTCACAAAGCGATCAAAAACTCTGAAAATTTTACACAAGATTGATATACAAATTTCCTCTGTCGTCCTAATTTCTTAGAATTTTTAGAGTTACAGAAGTATGAGTAATATTTGGATCTTCACAGACTATTCTGTTTTTGACATATTCTGTTTTCTATGTGTTGTTTGCTTATTTTGATGAATCTATGGGTAGTATCGGGGGGTATGAACCATGGAGAAGTTGGAATACAGTAGATATTACACCAATATAAATTAAGAATGAGTTCAAAACAGTACCTAAAGTGGTGATTTATTATTTTTATACTAACGGATCTCATGAGTTTTTTGTTGAGTTTTGTGTTGTGAAGTTTTCAAGTTTTGGTAAAGATTTGATGGACAACGGAATAAGGGGTGGCAAGAGCCTAAGCTTGGGGATGCCCAAGGTACCCCAAGGTAATATTCAAGGACAACCAAGCATCTAAGCTTGGGGGTGCCCCGGATGGCATCCCCTCTTTTGACTTCGTCCATCGGAAAATTTACTTGATGCTATATTTTTATTCACCACATGATATGTGTTTTGCTTGGAGCGTCTTGTATGATATGAGTCTTTTCTTTTTAGTTTGCCACAATCATCCTTGCAGTACACATCTTTTGAGAGGGACACACATGAATCATGAATTTATTAGAATACTCTATGTGCTTCACTTATATCTTTTGAGCTAGGCAGTTTGCTCTAGTGCTTCACTTATATCTTTTTAGAGCACGGCGGTGGCTTTATTTTATAGAAATTTTTGAACTCTCATGCTTCACTTATATTATTTTGAGAGTCTCTAAACAGCATGGTAATTTTCTTAGGTTATGAATTTAGTCCTAATATGATGGGCTTCCTAGAGGGATATAATAAAAACTTTCATATAAAGAGCGTTAAATAAGATGAGAAGTTTGATTCCTTGCATTTGTTTTGATATATAAATATGGTGATATTAGAGTCATGCTAGTGAGTAATTGTGGACTGGTAGAAATACTTATGTTAAAGTTTGTGATTCTCGTAGCATGCACGTATGGTGAACCGTTATGTGATGAAGTCGGAGCATGATTTATTCTTTGATTGTCTTCCTTATGAGTGGCGGTCGGGGACGAGCGATGGTCTTTTCCTACCAATCTATTCCCCTAGGAGCATGCATGTAGTACTTTGTTTTGATAGCTAATAAATTTTTGCAATAAGTATGTGAGTTCTTTATGACTAATGTTGAGTCCATGGATTATACGCACTCTCCTTCCACCATTGCTAGCCTCTCTAGTACCGCGCAACTTTCGCCAGTGCATTAAACCCACCATATATCCTTCCTCAAAACAGCCACCATACCTACCTATTATGGCATTTCCATAGCCATTCTGAGATATATTGCCATGCAACTTCCACCGTTCCATTTTATTATGACACGCACCATCATTGTCACATTGCTTTGCATGATCATGTAGTTGGCATAGTATTGGTGGCAAAGCCATCGTTCATATTTTTTATACATGTCACTCTTTATCATTGCACATCCCGGTACACTGCCGGAGGCATTCATATAGAGTCATATCTTGTTCTAGTATCGAGTTGTAATTCTTGAGTTGTAAGTAAATAAAAGTGTCATGATCATCATTATTAGAGCATTGTCCCATGTGAGGAAAGGATGATGGAAGCTATGATTCCCTCACAAGTTGGGATGAGTCTCCGGACTTTACAAAAAATAAAAGAGGCCAAAAGAAGCCCAAATAAAAAAAAGAAAAAAGAAAAAAATGAGAGAAAAGAGAGAAGGGACATTGTTACTATCCTTTTTCCACACTTGTGCTTCAAAGTAGCACCATGATCTTCATGATAGTGAGTCTCCTATTTTGTCACTTTCATATACTAGTGGGAATTTTTCATTATAGAACTTGGCTTGTATATTCCAATGATGGTGTCGGCGTTCTGGGAACCAGGGTACCCAGACTTGCCTGCCTGCGGCCCACGGCGTGGCTCCATCGACGGCCCGGTACGGCCCATCTACACCACCTTCAAAATGAGACCCTTGTGAGGGGCCGAGGGCTGCGAGCTGGGGCAGTTTGGTGGCTCCGGTGGGGGAAAGAGGCGGGAGAGGGGACGGGGATGGTCTGCGGCGGCTGGGTAGCCCAGAGGTGAGCTCGAACGGAGCCGGGGACGACTGTGGCGCGGGAATTTGAGGCGAGCGCGACGACGGCGATGGCGGCCAGAGGGCAGAACTGGGTGCCGGGGCTCGCTCCTTCGAGCTACGGGAGAGAACTAGGAGTGAGAGGAGGTGGCTGTAGGTGGTGTGGTGCTCGGGGATAGCTCGGGCGTTGCTTATATAGCCGCCCGACGGCGAGCGGATAACCACGGCCACCGTGGCGAGCTTATCTCCTTACTGGAGCTCCGGGGCGACGTGGCTGGCCAGTAGCAGCGTCGAGGGGCTTCGCGATGAGCAGGGAAGCTAGCTGGCGCGCTCGAGAAGGCTCGGGCGTGGCTGCATACAGCGGCGCACGCGCGGCACAGCGGCGGGGCAGAGGTGTTCGTCGCGGTGCGACGGAGAAGAAGACGGAGGGGGAAGAGGCTAGAGGAGGGGTACGTGGATGGTGCGGAGCTAGTCGGCACAAGGGGACACGCCGGGGAGGCTTGAGTTGTCCTGCCCGACGCGGTGGACGCGTAGAGCGCCGTTTCTGCCCGCTGCTCACGTGGTTACCATGCGTCTTGCATGCTCTGGCCTACGCCTGCCCGTCTAGCCTTGTCCAACAGGTATCTCACCGATCAAATAGATGGGATATGTCATTGGAGGAGCCAGGAAGGGTCTAGGTTGGTCGAGGGGATCCAAAACAGTTTCTGGATAGAAACTTGGGTGGATTCTACTGAAGAAATGGATGGATAAATGGAGTTGAAACCTTGTCAAGGTGAAATGGGGTAGGAAGGACTATATGCTTGCAAAATTTGAAGTCATTTGGACCCCATTTGCACACACTTCCTTTGTAATGCCAAATCTGGTCCAGAAAATGGAATTTGAAGCTGTGCTCAAATGGTTTGATGAAATGAGCTGAATTTGGGTGGAGAGTGATGATTTGAATGTATGAAGATGCTGATAAAATTTCAGCTCATTTGGAAATGCCAAAGTGGTACTTCCTTCACCGAGCTTTGAAATGGACAAAAACTTGAGCAAATTCCTGTGGAAGAATGGATAAATGTATTGAGCTGATTTTTGGTTTCCTTGAGTTATTTATCAATGTTAACCAAATGTTTCCTTGAGTTATTTATCATTTAAACTTGAACTGAGCAAGCTTTTCGTAGGCACGATGACGTGTTGTAGAAGGCTGAATTCCTTATGCTAGAAGCTTTTGTCCGGGTAGTGTGCTGAAGAAGGCTGGGTATCGTGCCTCCAAAAGTTTTCTCCATGTGTCTTGCTGAGGAAGGTCAGGTACCTTATGCCGGAAGTTTTCCGCGGCAACACGCTGTGAAAGATGGGAGTGTCGTACCCCAGAAGATTTTCTCACCAAGTGGCGTGCCGAGGAAGATTGGCAGTCTGGTAGCTTGCGAAGGAAGGCTGGGTTCCTTATAACAGAAGCCTTTCACTGTGTAAGTAGTCGGATCTATGACCGAGTCTGGCTTCCTTCTGAAGTATCTGAAATTTCGCTCATAGCAGAGCCAAACTTGGTATAGGCCATACCTTGACTGAAGATATTCTGTTGTCACACACCGCTTGTCTTCTGCTGGTCTGATCATTGCTGCTGTAAAGGTTGCACAACTGATGCAAACCTTAGGTCGACAATTAATGCGGAATACCCATTGCATTCAAACCGAGTGTTGCCGATAACAAACAATTGACGGATAGTTTCATTCGGTTCAGCTGAGTTTCCAAGCATGTGAAGTTCTCATTGATTCTAGGCAACCATAAACTTATCCATATTTCTCGCAAACCTTGTTAGAGTGCCCAGAAAATTTTGTATTTGCACCGGTGAACTTCAAGATTTGCTTTGAAATTGGTACCACGTACCGGAGTCTTGTTGCTGCTCTTGGCACATTCACATTCTCGGAATATGTCTTCGGTGGGTAATAAATGATTCTTGAGTCCGTTGAGAAAAGACTTGGTTCACCTCGCTAACTGAAATAATCATTGTATCGCGGACGGAATAATTTTTTCCTTACTGGTGTTCATTCTTGGTAGCTTATCTGACTGTTCCTTAGGTGTGATCTGTTCTGAGGCAAACTCTCTCACGTATATTTTGGTCTTGTCTGTCGCACACAGATTCTGCTTCTGACCCATTCTTCATTCTTGACAGACCCGGTGATAATGTTCTGAATATCAGGCAGTTGACTGGACATGACTCTTGCTGAATTTGGATTATTGGGTATTATCCAAGTTGTATGCTGGTCTTCTTGACGACACTTGCGGATGGATCCAGTCGGAGCGAAGAAACGGAACCGACAAAAGAAACAAGAACCGCGAAAACCAAAAAGCAAATAAAGCTCAAATTTTGTGGACCTTACACACGTGGCCGAAGATTCACTAGTATAACTAGTATGGCGTACTCGATGCACCTCTAAGGACTTAGAAGCAAAACCACACCATGCTCCTGGTAGCACTGGTGTCAAGCTCCTACTACTTCCTTAGGGAACATCAAACTCGACGCACGACCATAGCCAAGATGGCTTAGTCAACGATCCTAGGGTTGTCGGGGAAAAGATGGAATTTCTAAGCATTTCCCAAAGGAAACTAGAGTTAAGAAGAGAAATGTCATGGCTAGCAAGCAGGGTAAGGATATCTGGTTTACCTAGGGGTTCAGGGCTCACGGGTCGTTGCCTAGTGCGAATATTTCGTACCGGAGGCAAGGGCCACGAGAGTTGGGGTCTGATGGAGCCAAACCTATGGGGTTGCCTTATGATCAATAGTAGCCTTGCCAGTATGGAAAAAGATGGCTGAAATCCAACTGGGCTTTCTACTGAGCACAAGATAATGAAGTCCAGCTAGGGTAACCTATAGTCAGCCTGGTTGCTCTGATACCATCCGTTGTGGCGCCCCGCCTAATTACCACTGTAGCCAGATGGTCGCCATGCATACCAGCCCAGGAAATCACTCTGGCATGCGCGTTTACAACAAGTATCAAGAACACAGGCATTTCTATTAATGGATATATAGGTCTTACATGATATCTTACAAGAGGTGATGGCAGCGGAAAAGCTCTATCTAAGGCAGCATGGTCCTGGTGCGGCTCCAATCCATAGGGATCTGACTGGGTTACACTCCTAGCCCGCGAACACACCGGCTCCTCGTCGACGGACGACGGATCCTTATGTGAACCTGGCCACGTTAAAGGCCGCCGAGTACTTTTGAATGTACTCGCAAGCAAACCAAACCAACATATACACCAAGCAAAGCAATCCATGGCATTCAAGCATGCACTAGTTATTAGAGCAATATTAATTATCATGGCATAGCATACCTATCTAGCAATATAACTACTAAAGTAAAGTATAGTAAAGTAAAGCATATCAAGTAAGTGATCCATACTCCGAATAATTTCAGGATCCAATCCAACTCTTAACCAGATCCAACTTACTCTCTTCTGGGTTGCCTTACAACCCTCAGAATATTCACAATCCACTGAGTACCTCAGGGCATAAGATGAGTTCTTCCATCATTATTATCACTGTTCCGGTTGACCACCTATAGAGGTCTGGACGGACTGTCCAATACCATGGACGCGGCTATTCAAATAGATTTTACACTCTGCAGAGGTTGCGCACTTTACCCACACCATGGAGCACGTGACCTCGTGATCCCATTCGGGTGGACCAGGGTTGCTCCAACGAAACCTGCCTAACCCGTGACTCCTCCACCGTACCACCGGCAATCATCCTCCCCCGGAGTCCTACCCTGGGTGGCCCCTGTGTCACCTCGTGACACCTGCCACCGTCGTGGCCAAACTAAACTTTCCCAAACGGGGACTCCCGGGTTAAACAATCAACTGGGCTCACAAGGTTATCGCCGCCTACCGGGCCAGGGTAGCGCGCACGCATAACCTTCCCTAGTTGGTGGTACCGATAAAAGAGCACTCGATCAGACCAAGTCAAGGCCGTCCCATACCGGCAAATGTGGTTGCATGGATAAGTTCAGATAGGTGACTGTAGATCAACCGACTAGGTTTAGCTTTAGCAGGTACTTAGCAAGCATGGTTGTTTATCATGAATAACTTAACATGGTGGTAACTATATATGAGGTAACAACTGTGGAAACATAACAACCTATCTCCACATAACTATTAATGAAACAACATTTAAAAGGCAAGTTATCACTTTACAAGTTCTAGTTGTAAGTTACGACCATCAGAACTCTTGCATAAAACCGGCAAAGAATCCAGTAGCCACCAGAACGGTCTTTACAACTCAGATCTGGGACATTACCGGAATAACTCAACCCCGGCTCAAGACGGCTGGAAAGCAGCTCAGAGCATGAGACGGTGTTGATAAAAAGAATGTAGCAGTTCCCTAAGACGGCCAAAAAACAGCTCAGAACATAGGGTCACTACTACAGAAAGAAATTCAACAGCTGCCCGAGACGGCTGAAAAGCAGCTCAGAACACGGGCCAGTTGTTGAAAAGAGAAAGATAAAGTAGGCATCCACCCCGGACGGCCGGAAGCGGCTCAGAGCACAGGCGTGGTGCCGTCACTAAAGAAAGGCAGGCAAGGGTTCATCAGCGTCCCATACAGCTCACTACTACGCATACAGGCATAAGCATATTCATTTAAACATGAAAGAATAACACAGAGCAATGCTTTAGGGCATATATCAGATGGTCGGCTTGCCTGGGGGTCGATAAATACTCCGGGAAGAAGTGCGGTGAAGCCGCGGAATAATTCGGTGGAAAGGTTCTCTCTCGAAGAGGGCTGATATAGGGTAAGGGCAAAATGGTCATTTTTAGAATGTGTAAACATTGTTAAAATGATATCATCGGAATGGGCTCGATGAACTGAAGACGTGGGCATTGGTTTCACCTGAATCGGAGTCACGGTCGCGGAGAAACGGCCGTTCGTTCGTTAGCAGAAAAACAAATAAAAATATATGCTTTTCTGTTGCTAACTAACGAACGTCCACAATTTAACCATTTCGGATGGCTGAGCTGAAAACGGAAGGCGTACTTCCAAGAATATCCTTTCAGAGAAGTGAAAGCGTGTTCTGCATAAAGCAGCACCAGAATACGTCTTCGGTAAACCGAAAACGTATTTACGCAGAAGTCGCCTCCACTTATAATGCGTGGGCCCAGCGGCTACCTCACTTACGAGCGGGCTCCGTGTTGACTTCTCGCTCTTCTCGCCTCCTTCTCCTTCCTCGCGATGAACAGGGGCCGAGGGGCTTGGCTGGGCGCGGCCGGCGCCCGTCCTAGCGCCATGGGCCACCTCCGGCGGAGCTCCGGCTACCGGGATGCTCGCCGCAAAGCGGCGCGTCGGGGAGTCCGAACAGCAAGTGTGGGGAAGGGCTGCGGAGCGGCAGCACTTTGTGGGAACAGAGGGCAGGGGTGGGGCTCCGGCGAAGGTTCCCGGCGACTCCGGCGGTCTCCGGCTCGGGCGAGGCCACCGGCGACCCCGGGGTGGAGTGCCGCACCCGTCCTAGGCCAGCAGGTTCACCGAGGAGAGCCGTGGGGGCGGCGGCGACCGTGGCCCAGGGCGGCGAGCTCGGGTGGTTTGGTGGCTCCGGTGGGGGAAAGAGGTGGGCGAGGGGACGGGGATGGTCTGCGGCGGCTGGGTAGCCTAGAGGTGAGCTCGAACGGAGCCGGGGACGACTGTGGCATGGGAATTTGAGGCGAGCGCGGCGGCGGCGATGGCGGCCAGAGGGCAGAACTGGGCGTCGGGGCTCGCTCCTTCGAGCTACGGGAGAGAACTAGGAGTGAGAGGAGGTGGCTGCAGGTGGTGTGGTGCTCGGGGACGGCTCGGGAGCTGCTTAGATAGCAGCCCGACGGCGAGCGGATAACCACGGCCACCGTGGCGAGCTTATCTCCTTCCTGGAGCTCCGGGGCGACGTGGCTGGCCAGTAGCGGCGTCGAGGAGCTTCGCGGTGAGCCGGGAATCTAGCTGGCGCGCTCGAGAAGGCTCGGGCGTGGCTGCATACGGCGGCGCACGCGCGGCACAGTGGCGGGGCAGAGGTGTTCGTCGCGGCGCGACGGAGAAGAAGACGGAGGGGGAAGAGGCTAGAGGAGGGGTACGTGGATGGTGTGGAGCTAGTCGGCACAAGGGGGCACGCCGGGGAGGCTTGAGTTGTCCTGCCCGACGCGGTGGACGCGCAGAGCGCCTTTTCTGCCCGCTGCTCACGCGGTCACCACACGTCTTGCGTGCTCTGGCCTGCGCCTGCCCGTCTCGCCTTGTACAAAAGGTCTCTCACCGATCAAATAGATGGGATAAGTCATTGGAGGAGCCAGGAAGGGTCTAGGTTGGTCGACGGGATCCAGAACAGTTTCTGGACAGAAACTTGGGTGGATTCTACTAAAGAAATGGATGGATAAATGGAGTTGAAACCTTGTCAAGGTGAAATGGGGTAGGAAGGACTATATGCTTGCAAAATTTGAAGTCATTTGGACCCCATTTGCACACACTTCCTTTGTAATGCCAAATCTGAACCAGAAAATGGAATTTGAAGCTGTGCTCAAATGGTTTGATGAAATGAGCTGAATTTTGGTGGTGAGTGATGATTTGGAAGTATGAAGAAGCTGATAGAATTTAAGCTCATTTGGAAATTCCAAAGTGGTACTTCCTTCACAGAGCTTTGAAATGGACAGAAACTTGAGCAAATTCCTGTGGAAGAATGGATAAATTTATTGAGCTAATTTTTGGTTTCCATGAGTTATTTATCAATGTTAACCACCATGAAAAATTTCATGTCAAATAGATCAAGGGTTCAAGCACTTCCTTTGCAAACTAGAAATCTGGACAGAATTTGCAAATGGATGCTTTGCTCAAACTTTGAACTATGGAACTTGGATTTTGATGGAAATGGGGAATATATGGATAGGAGAAGCTCCACAAATTATTTGGGATTTTTCCTGGCTACCAAAATGGTAGTTCCTTTAGAAAGTGCGCAAAATGCAATATTGGCATTAAATAGGAAAATGTAATTTCCCTTATTTAATATGGCCAATATTTTTATGGGAGCTCAATATGATCACAAAGAATATCTCCACAAGTTTTCATGAACTTTTGAGATGGATAGATATTTTCCTGGATTTAATTCCTTTAACTGGCAAAAAAAGGAATTAATTATAAATGAAAGATATTGCAAATGACTTGGCAATATTTTTGCATATCCAGGGTTTACAAAGATAGGATGATCACTGGGAAAAGTTTGGGAGTCAGCATATCAAAGGAAATTGGGGTTCCTTTGTAACTGGAAGGATTAGGGTTTATCTTCCGATAACTCGGAAGGTAGGGTTTCGGTGGCAAAGCCTCGGGAATATAGCTCGGGTGGCAAGGTTGGTCTGGAGAGAATCTCTGGTTGGATAGGAAAGGAAAGGTTAAATGACCATCTTCATATACCCAAGAGCTAAAGAAATCTGATAACACCGAGAAAAAAGACGGGGGTCAAATCCCGCGAAGGAAAAAAAACAGGAGCGAAAACCAGGGTGTTACAAACCTACCCCCCTTAAGAAAATCTCGTCCTTGAGATTTCCGGGCTTACCTCCCGGTGAAGGGGGACTTACCTGTGTGCGACTTGGATCCATCAGTGGTCTTGTCTCTGTTGGGTTCACTGACCTTTTAACTGCCTCTTTCTGATGGCCCATGTGTTGTCTCTACACACAACTTCCTTGAATCCTTCTCTTTCCTGTCAGGTGTACCTTTTGTCCTGGTAATGGTGTTGCTGGGTGGGGTAGCGGGTAATACCAACAAAAAACTCGGTTTCCATGGCCTAGAAGTAACTGCTGCGGGTTTTATTGCGATGCTTCGTGTCCTGACTGTCATGGGAAAGACATCTTTTCCTGGTACCAGGCTCACGTGCACGTATGGCCTCGAGTGGCTAGGGGTGACTAAGGGTGACTTTCTTTTTGCCGTGTCAGAATGCTCAGTTTGGCTGTGGGTTCATATGAGGTGTTTCCTTCTATCTTATGCATCCTGACTTTGTCCTTAGGTGATCCACAATTCAAGGAACAACATGACCGAGCTATTGCTGCTATATCCCCAACTGAAATGTCAGGCATGATCACAAAATAATTATAGATAGTAATCTCTTATTCCAATAATGTCATGATGTCTACGAGCGGTTGATGCTAATGTGCTTTGAGCCATTCTATCTGACTGTCTTGTTTCAAACTCTGTCGCTCATGGAGATGGCTCTGTAGTATATAACCTCTGTAGTCCTTGCTATGACCACTGAGCTGAACATAGTATCGCTATCATTTGGTGTATCTTTCAGAGCATAGCCTCTTATCTTGGTTGATGGCCCATATTCAGGTGAGTATAGCATGTTGACTACATTGTCGTGGCTGTATATGCAAGAGTCTGACGAGGATTGGTAATACCACTCTGTCTGTGAAGCTGTATCTCGTCGACCATCACGGAGGTTGTTTATACTCAACTTCTTTGTTCTTGAGGATTCCCTTGAAGGACCTGTAATGGCCTGCCAACCCGGCTCCTTGATGGTTTTCCCAGATTGTTGGGATTGTTCTCACATCTTACTCTTGCATATCTCGTAGGGGTTGTTGTGCTCATATTCTTCCTTTCAACATGGGGCCGAGGTTTCTCTGAACACAGTCATTCCCGTGTATGAGTGGCTTGCATGAACTGATCCACTGGATTGCATGCTCACAACATATGCAGAGGTAGGATAAATCCTTTCATAATCACTGAGTTCTAAGGCAAACGTGTGCCCAGACTAGTTCGTGTTTCTGACAAGCTTGTCGTAGGCACGATGGCGTGTTGAAGAAGGCTGAATTCCTTATGCTTGAAGCTTTTGTCTGGGTAGCATGCTGAAGAAGGCTGTTTATCGTGCCTACAAATTTTTTCTTCATGTGTCTTGCTGAGGAAGGTCAGGTACCTTATGCCAGAAGTTTTCCGTGGCAACACGCTGTGAAAGATGGGAGTGTCGTACCCCAGAAGATTTTCTTACCAAGTGGCGTACCGAAGAAGATTGGCAGTCTGGTAGCTTGCGAAGGAAGGCTGGGTTCCTTACACCAGAAGCCTTTCACTGTGTAAGTAGTCGGATCTATGACCGAGTCTGGCTTCCTTCTGAAGTATCTGAAATTTCGCTCATAGCAGAGCCAAACTTGGTATAGGCCATACCTTGACTGAAGATATTCTGTTGTCACACACCGCTTGTCTTCTGCTGGTCCGATCATTGCTGCTGTAAAGGTTGCACAACTGATGCAAACCTCAGGTCGACAATTAATGCGGAATACCCGTTGCATTCAAACCGAGTGTTGCCGATAATAAACAATTGATGGATAGTTTCATTCGTTTCAGCTGAGTTTCCAAGCATGTGAAGTTCTCATTGATTCTAGGCAACCGTAAACTTATCCATATTTCTCGCAAACCTTGTTACAGTGCCCAGAAAATTTTGTATTTGCACCGGTGAACTTCAAGATTTGCTTTGAAATTTGTACCACGTACCGGAGTCTTGTTCATGCTCTTGGCACATTCACATTATCGGAATATGTCTTCGATGGGTAATAAATGATTCTTGAGTCTGTTAAGAAAAGACTCGGTTCACCTTGCTGACTGAAATAATCATTGTATCACGGACGGAATAATTTTGTCCTTACTGGTGTTCATTCTTGGTAGCTTATCTGACTGTTCCTCAAGTGTGATCTGTTCTGAGGCAAACTCTCTCAGGTATATTCTGGTCTTGTCTGTCGCACACAGATTCTGCTTCTGACCCATTCTTCATTCTTGACAGACCCGGTGATAATGTTCTGAATATCAGGCAGTTGACTGGACATGACTCTTCCTGAATTTGGATTATTGGGTATTATCCAAGTTGTATGCTGGTCTTCTTGACGGCACTTGCGGATGGATCCAGTTGGAGCAAAGAAACGGAACCGACAAAAGAAACAAGAACCGCGAAAACCAAAAAGCAAATAAAGCTCAAATTTTGTGGACCTTACACACGTGGCCGAAGATTCACTAGTATAACTAGTATGGCGTACTCGATGCACCTCTAAGGACTTAGAAGCAAAACCACACCATGCTCCTGGTAGCACTGGTGTCAAGCTCCTACTACTTCCTTAGGGAACATCAAACTCGACGCACGACCATAGCCAAGATGGCGTAGTCAACGATCCTAGGGTTGTCGGGGAAAAGATGGAATTTATAAGCGTTTCCCAAAGGAAACTAGAGTTAAGAAGAGAAATGTCATGGCTAGCAAGCAGGGTAAGGATATCTGGTTTACCTAGGGGTTCAGGGCTCACGGGTCGTTGCCTGGTGCGAATATTTCGTACCGGAGGCAAGGGCCATGAGAGTTGGGGTCTGATGGAGCCAAAGACCCATGGGGTTGCCTTATGATCAATAGTAGCCATGCCAGTTTGGCAAAAGATGGCTGAAATCCATCTGGGCTTTCTAATGAGCACAAGACAATGAAGTCTAGCTAGGGTAACCTATAGTCAGCCTGGCTGCTCTGATACCATCCGTTGTGGCACCCCGCCTGATTACCACTGTAGCCAGACGGTCGCCACGCATACCAGCCCAGGAAATCACTCTGGCATGCGCGTTTACAACAAGTATCAAGAACACATGCATTTCTATTAATGGATATATAGGTCTTACATGATATCTTACAAGAGGTGATGGCAGCGGAAAAGCTCTGTCTAAGGCAGCATGGTCCTGGTGCGGCTCCAATCCACTGGGATCTGACTGGGTTACACTCCTAGCCCGCGAACGCTCCGGCTCCTCGTCGACGGATGACAGATCCTTATGTGAACCTGGCCACGTTAAAGGCCACTGAGTACTTTTGAATGTACTCGCAAACAAACCAAACCAACATATACACCAAGCAAAGCAATCCATGGCATTCAAGCATGCACTAGTTATTAGAGCAATATTAATTATCATGGCATAGCATACCTATCTAGCAATATAACTACTGAAGTAAAGTACAGTAAATTAAAGCATATCAAGTATGTGATCCATACCCCGAATAATTTCAGGATCCAATCCAACTCTTAACCAGATCCAACTTACTCTCTTCTGGGTTGCCTTACAACCCTCAGAATATTCACAATCCACTGAGTACCTCAGGGCATAAGACGAGTTCTTCCATCATTATTATCACTGTTCCGGTTGACCACCTAGAGAGGTCTGGATGGACTGTCCAATACTGTGGACGCGACTATTCGAATAGATTTTACACTCTGCAGAGGTTCCGCACTTTACCCACACCATGGAGCACCTGACCTCGTGATCCCATTCGGGTGGACCAGGGTTGCTCCAACGAAACCTGCCTAACCCGTGACTCCTCCACCGTACCACCAGCAATCATCCTCCCCCGGAGTCCTGCCCTGGGTGGCCCCTGTGTCACCTCGTGACACCTGCCACCGTCGTGGCCAAACAAAACTATCCCAAACGAGGACTCCCGGGTTAAATAATCAACTGGGCTCATAAGGTTATCGCTGCCTACCGGGCCAGGGTAGCGCGCACGCATAACCTTCCCTAGTTGGTGGTACTGGTAAAAGAGCACGCGATCAGACCAAGTCAAGGTCGTCCCATACCGGCAAATGTGGTTGCACGGATAAGTCCGGACAGGTGACTCTGGATCAACCGACTAGGTTTAGCTTTAGCAGGTACTTAGCAAGCATGGTTGTTTATCATGAATAACTTAGCATGGTGGTAACTATGTATGAGGTAGCAACTGTGGAAACATAACAACCTATCTCCACATAACTATTAATGAAACAACATTTAAAAGGCAAGTTATCACTTTACAAGTTCTAGCTGTAAGTTACGACCATCAGAACCTTGCATAAAACCGGCAAAGAATCCAGTAGCCACCAGAACGGTCTTTACAACTCAGATCTGGGACATTACCGGAATAACTCAACCCCGGCTCAAGACGGCTGGAAAGCAGCTCAGAGCATGAGATGGTGTTGATAAAAAGAATGTAGCAGTTCCCTAAGACGGCCGAAAAACAGCTCAGAGCATAGGGTCACTACTACAGAAAGAAATTCAACAGCTGCCCGAGACGGCTGAAAAGCAGCTCAGAACACGGGCCAGTTGTTGAAAAGAGAAATATAAAGTCGGCATCCACCCCGGACGGCCGGAAGCGGCTCAGAACATAGGCGTGGTGCCGTCACTATAGAAAGGCAGGCAAGGGTTCATCAGTGTCCCATACAGCTCACTACTACGCATACATGCATAAGCATATTCATTTAAACATTCAAGAATAACACAGAGCAATGCTTTAGGGCATATATCAGATGGTCGGCTTGCCTGGGGGTCGATGAATACTCCGGGAAGAAGTGCGGTGAAGCCTCGGAAGAGTTCACCGGAAAGGTTCTCTCTCGGAGAGGGCTGATATAGGGTAAGGGCAAAATGGTCATTTTTAGAATGTGTAAACATTGTGAAAATGATATCATCGGAATGGGCTCGACGAACTGAAGATGTGGGCGTTGGTTTCACCTGAATCGGAGTCACGGTCGCGGAGAAATGGCCGTTCGTTCGTTAGCAGAAAAACAAATAAAAATATATGCTTTTCTGTTGCTAACTGACAAACGTCCACAATTTAACCATTTCGGACGGCTGAGCTGAAAACGGAAGGCGTCCTTCCAAGAATACGCTTTCAGAGAAGTGAAAGCGTGTTTTGCCTAAAGCAGCACCAGAATACGTCTTCAGTAAACCGAAAATGTATTTACCCAGAAGTCGCCTCCACTTATAATGCGTGGGCCCAACGGCTGCCTCACTTACGAGCGGGCTCCACGTTGACTTCTTGCTCCTCTCGCCTCCTTCTCCTTCCTCGCGATGAACAGGGGCCGAGGGGCTCGGCTGGGCGCGACCGGCGCCCATCCCAGCGCCATGGGCCACTTCCAGCGGAGCTCCGGCTACCGGGATGCTCGCCGCGAAACGGCACGTCGGGGAGGCCGAACAGCAAGTGTGGGGAAGGGCTGCGGAGCGGCGGCGCTTCGCAGGAACAGAGTGCAGGGGCGGGGCTCCGGCGAAGGTTCCCGGCGACTCCGGCGGTCTCCAGCTCGGGCGAGGCCACCGGCGACCCCGGGGTGGAGTGCCGCACACGTCCGGGGCCAGCAGATGCGCCGAGGAGAGCCGTGGGGGCGGCGGCGACCGTGGCCGAGGGCGGGGAGCTCGGGCGGTTTGGTGGCTCCGGTGGCGGAAAGTGGCGGGCGAGGAGATGGGGATGGTCTGCGGCGGCCGGGTAGCCCCGAGGTGAGCTCGAACGGAGCCGGGGACGACTGTGGCGCAGGAATTTGAGGCGAGCGCGGTGGCGGCGATGGCGGCCAGAGGGCAGAACTGGGCGTCGGGGCTCGCTCCTTCGAGCTACAGGAGAGAACTGGGAGTGAGAGGAGGTGGCTGCAGGTGGTGTGGTGCTCGGGGACGGCTCAAGCGCTGCTTATATAGCCGCCCGACGGCGAGCGGATAACCACGGCCGTCGTGGCGAGCTTATCTCCTTCCTGGAGCTCCGGGGCGACGTGGCTGGCCAGTAGCGGCATCGAGGAGCTTTGCGGTGAGCAGGGAAGCTAGCTGGCGTGCTCGAGAAGGCTCGGGCATGGCTGCATACGGCGGCGCACGCGCGGCACAGTGGCGGGGCAGTGGTGTTCCTCGCGGCGCGATGGAGAAGAAGACGGAGGGGGAAGAGGCTAGAGGAGGGGTACATGGACGGTGCGGAGCTAGTCGGCACAAGGGGACACGCCGGGGAGGCTTGAGTTGTCCTGCCCGACGCAGTGGACCCGCAGAGCGTCGTTTCTGCCCGCTGCTCACGCGGTCACCACGCGTCTTGCGTGCTCTGGCCTGCGCCTGCTCGTCCAGCCTTGTCCAACAGGTCTCTCACCAATCAAATAGATGAGATAAGTCATTGGAGGAGCCAGGAAGGGTCTAGGTTGGTCGAGGGGATCCAGAACAGTTTCTGGACAGAAACTTGGGTGGATTCTACTGAAGAAATGGATGGATAAATGGAGTTGAAACCTTGTCAAGGTGAAATGGGGTAGGAAGGACTATATGCTTGCAAAATTTGAAGTCATTTCGACCCCATTTGCACACACTTCCTTTGTAATGCCAAATCTGGTCCAGAAAATGGAATTTGAAGCTGTGCTCAAATGGTTTGATGAAATGAGCTGCATTTTGGTGGAGAGTGATGATTTGGAAGTATGAAGATTCTGATAAAATTTCAGCTCATTTGGAAATGCGAAAGTGGTACTTCCTTCACAGAGCTTTGAAATGGAAAGAAACTTGAGCAAATTCCTGTGGAAGAATGGACAAATGTATTGTGCAGATTTTTTGTTTCCATGAGTTATTTATCAATGTTAACCACCATGAAAAATTTCAGCTCAAATAGATCAAGGGTTTAAGCACTTCCTTTGCAAACTAGAAATCTGGACAGAATTTGCAAATGGATGCTGTGCTCAAACTTTGAACTATGGAACTTGGATTTTGATGGAGATGGGGAATATATGGATAGGAGAAGCTCCACAAATTATTTGGGATTTTTCCTGGCTACCAAAATGGTAGTTCCTTTAGAAATTGCCCAAAATGCAATATTGGCATTAAATAGGAAAATATAATTTCCCTTATTTAATTATGGCCAATATTTTTATGGGAGCTCAATATGATCACAAAGAATATCTTGACAAGTTTTCATGAACTTTGGAGATGGATAGATATTTTCCTGGATTTAATTCCTTTAACTGGCAGAAAAAGGAATTAATTATAAATGAAAAATATTGCAAATGACTTGGCAATATTTTTGCATATCCAGGGTTTAAGATAGGATGATCACTGGGAAAAGTTTGGGAGCCAGCAGATCAAAGGAAATTGGGGTTCCTTTGTAACTGGAAGGATTAGGGTTTCTCTTTCGATAACTCGGAAGGTAGGGTTTCGGTGGCAAAGCCTCGGGAATATAGCTCGGGTGGCAAGGTTGGTCTGGAGAGAATCTCTGGTTGGATAGGAAAGAGAAGGTTAAATGACCATCTTCATATACCCAAGAGCTAAAGAAATCCGATAACAGCGAGAAAAAAGACAGGGGTCAAATCCCGCGAACGAAGAAAAAAACAGGAGCGAAAACCATGGTGTTACACGACCTCCATCACGACTGGCTCGCCCGCATCGCTGAGCTCATTAACGCAGCTAGTGAAGCCCCTGCACCGTCTTTTTCGCTTCGCCCTCCATCGTCCCAGGCGGGCGATGTGGCCCACGGCGCACCTCCTCCCCCTCCGCTGCACGGCGAGGGCCCCGAGCCGAGGCGTGAGGCTCCCCAGCGTGACCCGCTGCGCAGAGCGTTAGCGCGCGATGAAGAAAGCTGCCAGGTGGTGTAGCGACCCCAAGGAGAAGCGCGTGCGCTCCCAGCACCGCCACATCAAGACCGCGTACCGCTAGAGGCGGCCGTGCGCGGGCATCAAGATCAATCTCCTCCCCGGCGGGTGGCCCTGGTGAATGCGGCTGGGTGCCGTGCTTTCACCCCGGAGCTGCGCCGCGTTGTCTGGCCCGACAAGTTCAAGCCGGATCTGCCTCCACGCTACGACGGCACCCCCGACCCCGCTGAGTTCCTCCAGCTCTACGAGCTGAGCATCGAGGCAGTGAACGGCAACGAGAAGGTCATGGCAAACTGGTTCCCCATGGCCCTCAAGGACGGCGCGCGCTCCTGGCTCCTGAACCTTCCGGTGGGATCGATCTCCTCCTGGGATGAGCTACGCGAGTGCTTCATCGCCAACTTCCAGGGCACTCGCGACCGCGCTCCCGGGGCAGGCGACCTGCGACGCATCAAGCAGCAACCAGGCAAAACCTTGCACAAGTACATACAACGTTTCACCAACGTTCGCCTCAAGATCCCGAAGGTGTCAGACGAGGCCATCATTACGGCGTTCTTTGAGGGTGTCCGGGATGTCAAGATGAAGGAAGAGCTCGCCATGCACGAGGATTTGTGCTCGGCTCTGGAGATGTTTAACATGGCCACCAAGTGCGCGAGGGCGGAGGAAGGTCGCCTCCCCCTCCTGGAGCTCCCGGTGGTTGACCCTGAAGACAAGAAGGCCAAGGCTAAGGACATGAAGCGCAAGGGTCCAGCTGTGCTCGCGGCTGAGCCTAAGATGAAGCGCGATTGCGACCACCCCGAGTCCTCCAAGGGCAGCCGTCTATTTTGCGTCTTCCATAACGTCCACAGCCACAACACCAACGACTGCCAAGAGCTCAGGGCAATCCGCGACAGGCGCTTTGGCCATCGTACCGAGTGCAATGACTGTGGCTATGGCCGTGGAGGAGGCCGCGGGGGTGGTCGCTGGGACAACCGCGACCCCTGCCAGGAACGGCACGATCAACCTCATGAGGACCGCTGGCAGGGCCAACCTCGCGACGGCCCCTAGAGGGACCAGCCTCGTGAGGACCGTCCTCAGGGCAACGCCGATCTCCCTCCGTTGTCGCCGCCGCCAAGGAGGAACGACGACCACCGCCAAGATGATGGGGCCGGGGGCTTCCTGGAGCCTCGTGCCATTGCCTGCATCCTGGGTGGCGCTCAGGCCCCCGCTTCCCATGGCATCTTCAAGCAGTTCGCTCGTGAGGTGAACGCGGCCCTCCCCAAGCTCGAGGCGTCGCGCCCCCTCAGGTGGTCAAAGTACGCCATCACCTTTGACTCTACAGACCAGCTCAAGTGCTCAGCTGCTGCTGGCGTGCTCCCAATGCTTTGCTCACCGACCATCAGCAACGTCCTCGTCACCAAGACACTCGTCGATGGTGGCGCGGGGCTCAACATTCTCTCCGTCGAGATGTTCGAGACGCTCTAGGTGCCATACGACTAGCTCCTCCCTACCAAGCCTTTCTCAGGAGTGACCGATGGCTCCACCACCCCCATAGGGCAGATTCGCCTCCCTGTCACCTTTGGCCAGCGAGACAACTACCACACCGAGCTCATCGACTTCGATGTCGCCCACATTCGCCTCCCGTACAATGCCATCCTCGGGTATCCAGCCCTCGCCAAGTTCATGGCGGCGACTCACCACGGCTACAACGTCCTCAAGATACCAGGAAGCGACGGTATCATCACGGTCGCCTATGACGAGAAGGCAGCGGTGTGCTCCCTTGAGCGCGCCTACCAGGCTGCGGCAGCTGAGAACTCCGATGACGAGGGTGCAGTTCAGCCTCCTGAGGCCATCCCCAAGAAGAAGAAGCAGCTCCTCCCCAAGGGCCTCCAGGAGGCTGGTGCGTCCGATGATCGTGCCTCAAGCCCCGCGCCCGCTGCTGGGGCATCTTTCCCACTCGCATAGGAAGGCGCGCCCGACGCCCCTCTCAGGACGGGCTCGGGGGCTCTCCTTTGGAGGGCCTCTGACCTGACCTGCGTCACGAGGGAGGCGTTCGGGCACCACGTGGAGGCGTGCTTCAACACGCGCTTCCGTGAGCAGGGCGCAGGGCGTGAGGCACCAGGCGCTCAGGAGTTCATCACCAATTCTATCGAGGAGCTCCAGGAGGCGTGAGCCATGCGTGGTGAGCATCACCCCGCATCGTCCAGTGCAGTTGCCGCCCCTGACATGGGTGGCGAGCTGCGCGTCTGCATCAGCATCCCAGGTCTCAACAGGGCCGCTTCTCAGGAGCTCTATTGGCCGTCCCGCGTTGGACGGAGTGGGGGCTGCCCCCGCAGCTACATCCGCATGCCGTTCGGCCTGCTGAACATGGCTGCCTCGCACCAGTGCTACATGCAGGGCGTCCTGGTGGCTCGCGAGGCCCGGCATCAGGCGATCCTGACAGAGGAGGTGCCGGACCCTCGCGAGCTTCCCGGGCCTCCAGAGTCCCCCGAGCCTCAGGAGTCAGCCGGCTCATGAGGAACGACCTCTGCAGTGCGCATCTTCAGCTACCCCAACGCTTATACAACGATGGTGCCAGGTGACTTTTTGGTTTGTTCAATGGACGGCGCCCCTCGGCCTGCATTATCCTCGAGCTGTCAGGGCCTGCCCCTGCAGCCCCACCATTTTGATTCATGTACTCCGAACCAGCTATGCGTATTCGAGTTATCATAGTTGTTGGCATTACTCCTGATGTCTCGTTATGTATGGAGTTGCCCCTCGCGGCTTCTGCGTGTTGCTAACCCGCCTCTTGCTCATCCCGCAACAGGGGCTACTGGCACGACGCTTGTGCTCGGGTCCATCCCTGCAGCGCTGATAAACCTAAGAGACCGAGCTCTGGCTCACGGCCGGCCCCGCGCATGTCACCTCACCGGGTCCTTAGTGCCTTCGTCTTCTTGCGGAAAGATCACCGGCGGAATAGCACACGCGGATGCGCGCCCTGTTTTCCTTTTTCGGCTAACTCACAGGAATCTCCGGAGCCGGGACCACGAACGGCCTCGCCAACGCCTTGGAGTGCAGCCCTTCCTAGGCATCTCCTCAGAGCTGGTTGTTTTCTCCTCGCGCAAATCACTTGCACGTTAAAGGGGGGGCCCTGAGCATTGCGCCTCAGGGGCTCCTACTGGCTCTCGAGCCCTCACCCCCTGGCCTTGACCACGGCATACCAGCGGTGGCTGAGCGTCGCTCGAGGGCCGGGACCCGAGGACGTAGAGCACCCAGGCAAGCGGGGGAAGCGAAGACGGCAGGAGCCCTGCAGAGGAGGCGTCGTCTGGGGGATGGCATGGCCCAGCATCCCACGAGAAGCTCGTCCACGCGGCAAAAGAGTCACCACGGGCTCACCAAGATAAGTCACCCCACATGCACACGCGTGAACCTTAAGATCAGCGCTTCGTCTCTAGCGAACTCGCTCGGGCAAGAATGCTTCCCTTTCGGTCCTTCGGGAGCCACTTGCGCGCCAAAGGGGACCCCCTGAGCATCGCGCCTCAGGGGATCTTACCGGACCTTGGGCCGCTCACTTCCTGGCCTTGACCACGGCATCGCGACCTGGCATACCAGCGACGGCTGAAGCTTGCGTGGGGACTGGGTCCTGCCGGCGTAGAGCACCAAGCTACCGCGAGAATGAAAGGGGGAACCATGCCAAAGTGAGAGGCGCAAACACGACACTAACGAAGAATGATAACATTAAAGCGCGGGCGTCACAGTTATTTACATACCCCCACGGGGCCCGTCATGATTTTCGCGTAGGAATGAAGCAAAGGAGAAACACCTAAGGACTACGGCCTCGGCGGAGTCACCAACGACATCGGGATGGTGCCCCTCCACCTCTTAGGCCCAGGCGCGGCGACACGGCGGCTTGTAGCTATTGTCGTCGCTCGAGCTTGGTCCAGACAAGGCGCTGCTACTGCCGGAGGAGTTGCAAACAAGGCCAAGGGCAAGTTCATTCCCGGTGGCCTCGCCGTTTCGCTGGCCTGCTGGGGAGCCGCTGCCTCGATCTTCTCCCCTGGGGCAGCACTCCACACGTCGGTCGTCCTCTCCGAAGACCTTGAAGAGGAGCGTCAAAGCCCCGTCGTACTTGAACTGGATGGCGTGACCTCCCTCCGAGCGGCAGGCGCGGGCGACTGCGCCCCATCCCCGGGTCATGAAGACGCCGCCAAAGTCGACGACCTCGACCTCCGCCTCTGATGCTTGGCTGCAGCAGCCGTTGTGTTGCAACCACAGCTCGACGGGCCCCCGTGGTGGAATCTCCCTCGCCAGAGACCGCGGGAGCCGGATCCATGTGCGCGGCGGCATCGCCGCCCACACCACGAACTCACGGGCCGTGCCTTCAGCGTGGGTCTGCGGGCGGATCGGCCGTGCGGCCACTGCTTGTTCTCCTCCCTGGTTTCGCTCCTCGTGACGATCGCGGCCGCTCTCATGGATGGGGCTCTACATGTGAGCGTATGCGCAGACCGGGAAGCCTGGCAGAGCGCGTTCATGCCAGGGCCGCGTTGGCGTAAGCACCACGGCGGCGTCGCGAGGGCAACCCCGCCTTTTCTTTGGCGGGAGCAGCTCGGGTTCCACCTGGGGGGCTTTTCCCTTCTCCGCGGCGGAGAACCTCCTCACTGGCGCCATGGAAGCTTCGGCAAGATGGCGGGGGAACTAAGGAGAAGGAGGAGCAGGCGGCGAGAAGATGGAGATGAGCCGGGGGCTCTGCCCCCGCCCCATTTATAGGCAGAGGGAGGCCAATCGCCGGCCTCTCACGTTCCGAGCAATGACGGCTCCTCTGCATGCATTAGGCAGTTGTCAAGTCGGGCAGTTGCCGAGGCGGCGTGGGGAAGTGGAGACGCCCACGTCCCATGAAGCGCCATGCGTCGGCCTGGCCCGCAGGCGATTGGGGCCCGTGGCACTTCGCCCTTGCCCTTTGGCTTTGCCTCAAAGCCAAGTTCGAGCGTGCCTTGGGCCCAGGGGCTACTGTCGGTGTTCTGGGAACCAGGGTACCCAGACTTGCCTGCCTGCAGCCCACGGCGTGGCTCCATCGACAGCTCGGTATGGTCCATCTACACCACCTTCAAGACGAGACCCTCGCGAGGGGCCGAGCCTCGCGAGGCGGGCGACATCAAGACCTCCGGAGGGAGCAGCCTCCTTAGGCTGGCTCCTGAGAAGCGGAGATTTCTATGCAGGTGCCCACCTCATGAGGTCGAGGTGACGCAAGCCATGACGACCAAGGCCAGGCGTGCGCCAGCGGGCGCAGAGCGGCAGGTTTCATCTTTGGTGCTAAGGAGGCAAGCGCAGGCGCGGGGTCCCGAGGAATCAACCAAAGGTTTCCTTTCCCGTGCAACAAGACCAAGACCGCCAGGACGGCAGCACGGATGTCATCGCCGAGCCCACCGCGGTGTCACGACTAGAAGCTTTGCAGGCGAAGATCACCTTTCGTCTGGATAAGATGTACTGCTTGTCCCCTTTCAAATTGGCCGTTGTGGAATCCCTTCCCGCCTTTGTTTTCGGGGAAGAGGACCAAGGCCACTATATATAGGTTAGCCACCGCCATAGAAGAGAGGCCCGATCAGACCTAGTACAACTCACCCTCACCAGAGCAAGCCTCACGAGCTTGTTCATCCTCTGTACTAGTTCATCCTCAGCCCCCCCGTGAGGCTAATCCACCACAAAGCAGGAGTAGGGTATTACACCGCAAGGTGGCCCGAACCTGGGTAACTGTCGTGTCCATCTTCTTCCCCGTTCTTCGAGCTAGGCTGTAGGGCGGCGCGTTCGGTTGGCTGGATAGGTTGAGTTCTTTGCACACACCCCAGAGTTCGAACCTTCTTTGGGTCTGCGGAGCCCTGAATCCGACAGATGGGCTTCCTCAGATTACCCTAGGTCATCTTGAGCAAGCGAGTTGGATGCACACCCACTTAGTTTCTTTTTGAGCTTTCATACACTTATAGCTCTAGTGCATCCGTTGCATGGCAATCCCTACTCACTCACATTGATATCTATTGATGGGCATCTCCATAGCCCATTAATACACCTAGTTGATGTGAGACTTTCTCCTTCTTTTTTGTCTTCTCCACAACCACCATATTCTATTCCACCTATAGCGCTATATCCATGGCTCACGCTCATGTATTGCGTGAAAGTTAAAAAAGTTTGAGAACACCAAGAGTATGAAACAATTGCTTGGCTTGTCATGGGGTTGTGCATGATAAAATACTTTGTGTGATGAAGATGGAGCATAGCTAGACTATATGATTTTGTAGGGATAACTTTCTTTGGCCATGTTATTTTGGGAAGACATGATTGCTTTATTAGTATGCTTGAAGTATTATTGTTTTATGTCAATATTAAACTTTTGTTTTGAATCTTATGGATCTGAATAGTCATGCCACAATAAAGAAAATTACATGGATAAATATGTTAGGTAGCATTCCACATCAAAAATTCTGTTTTTATCATTTACCTACTCGAGGACGAGTAGGAATTAAGCTTGGGGATGCTTGATACGTCTCCAACGTATCTATAATTTTTGATTGTTCCATGCTATTATATTATCTGTTTTGGATGTTTTATATGCATTAATATGCTATTTTATATTATTTTTGGGACTAACTTATTAACCTAGAGCCCAGTGCCAGTTTCTGTTTTTTCCTTGTTTTTGAGTTTTACAGAAAAGGAATATCAAACGGAATAAAATTTTACGATGATTTTTCTTGGACCAGAAGACATCCATGAAGCTTGGAGAGGGGTCCAGAAGAGTCCCGAGGGACCCACAAGCCCTCAGGCCGCGCCCTAGGGGGGCGCCTCCCTGGCTTGTGGGCCCCTCGGGAGTCCTCCAACCCTAATTCGTGCTCTATAAATTCCCAAATATTCCCAAACCAACAGAAGCGTCCACCAAAATACTTTTCCGCCGCCGCAAGCCTCTGTTCCCGTGAGATCCCATCTTGGGGCCTTTTTTGGCACCTTGCCAGAAGGGGATTCGATCACGGAGGGCCTCTACATCAACCTTGCCACCCTTTCAATGAAGCGTGAGTAGTTTACCACAGACCTACGGGTCCATAGCTAGTAGCTAGATGGCTTCTTCTCTCTCTTTGATCTTCAATACAATGTTCTCCTCGATGTTCTTGAAGATCTATCCGATGTAATATTCTTTTGTGGTGTGTTTGTCGAGATCCGATGAATTGTGGATTTATGATCAGATTATCTATGAATATTATTTGAGTATTTTCTGAACTCTTTTATGCATGATTAAATATCTTTGTATTTCTCTTCGAATTATCGGTTTGGTTTGGCCAACTAGATTGGTTTTTCTTGCAATGGGAGAGGTGCTTAGTTTTGGGTTCAATCTTGCGGTGTCCTCACCCAGTGACAGTAGGGGAGGCACATATTGCATTGTTGCCATCAAGGGTAAAAAGATGGGGTTTGCATCATATTGCTTGAGTTTATCCCTCTACATCATGTAATCTTGCTTAAGACGTTATTCTGTTCTTATGAACTTAATACTCTAGATGCATGCTGGATAGCGGTCGATGTGTGGAGTAATAGTGGTAGATGCAGAATCATTTCGGTCTACTTGACATGGACGTGATGCCTATATTCATAATCATTGCCTTGGATATCGTCATAACTTTGCGCTTTTCTAAATGCTCGACAGTAATTTGTTCACCCATCGTATGTTTTCTTTCAAGAGAGAAGCCTCTAGTGAAACCTATGGCCCCCGGGTCTATTTTCCATCATATATTTTCATATCTATAAACCAAAAAACCCAAAAATACCTTGCTGCAATTTATATGTTTTTACTTTGTTTTACGTTTTAGTAATCTTTTATATCTATCTCTATCAGATCTCATCCTTGCAAGTGACCGTGAAGGGATTGACAACCCCTTTATCGCATTGGGTGCAAGTGTTTGATTGTTTGTGCAGGTGCATAGATTGGAGACTTGCTTGTACCTCCTACTGGATTGATACCTTGGTTCTCAAACTGAGGGAAATACTTATCTCTACTTTGCTGCATCACCCTTTCCTCTTCAAGGGAAAAATCAACGCAAGCTCAAGAAGTAGCAGCTACCACCAGATCAAGATGGCGGTGGAAGATGTGGAAAAGACGGCCTTCATCTCCCCGTGCGGTATGTTTTGTTACACCTGCATGCCATTCGGCTTGAGGAGCGCCGGCGCTACCTTCCAGTGGCTGATGCACATCACATTGGGGCCATAGCTGGGAAGGAACGCGGAGGCTTACATCAACGACATCGTGGTCAAATCCCGTGAAGCCAGAACTCTAATCAAGGACCTGGAAGAAACGTTCGCAAACCTGTGTGAGGTTAGCCTGAAGCTCAACCCCGACAAGTGTGTCTTTGGAGTCCCCTCCGGCAAGCTTCTCGGCTTCCTTGTCTCCCACCGGGGGATCGAGGCCAACCCTGAAAAAATCAAGGCCATCGAGAAGATGTGCCCCCCGAACCCTCAAGGAAGTGCAACGGCTGGCAGGGTGCGTGGCCTCCCTGAGGCACTTCATCTCCAAGCTCGGCGAGCGCGCCTTGTCGTTCTTCAAGCTGATGAAGAGGACAGGCTCCTTCGAGTGGACCCCTGAAGCGAACGTGGCTTTCGAAGACCTCAAGAGGTACCTGACGAGCCCGCCCATCATGGAAGCGCCGCGTTTTCACGAGCCATTGGTCCTATAACTAGCGACCACCCCGCAGACGGCCAGCGCCACGCTCGTGGCGGTACGGGAAGAGCGCATCGGCGCCAAGGCAAAGATTTCCGAGACTCGTGAGCCCTCCGAGCTCCCTGGACCTCCGAGCCTTGCGAGCTGCCGGAGCCTCATGAGCCCTCCGCGCCTCAAGCTGGCGCCCCCGAGCCTCCCGCGTCCCTTCAGGAACAAGCCCCCGCAGAGGCCACACGCCTCATCGAGCACCCCGTGTACTTCATGAGCATGGTGCTGAGGGACGCGCGCGCTACCCTATGCAACAGAAACTCCTCCTTGTGCTTTTGGTTGCCTCCAGAAAGCTGCGCCATTACTTTTAGGGCCATCCCATCAAGGTCGTCTTCGCGTATCCCCTGGAGAAAGTGCTGCACAGCGCTAATGCCGCAGGGCGAGTAACTGAGTGGAGCATCGAGCTGCTGACATTCCAGCTGGAGTTCTGCACCACCAGAGTCATCAAGGGAGCGGCCCTCGCCGATTTCGTGGCAGAGTGGATGGACACATATGAGGAGGAGCCCCGTGAGGACAAGTCCCTCTTGCCTGGAGATGCGGCGCCTGCCAGGTGGGTCATGCACTTTGATGGTGCCTTCTCCAAGCAGGGCTCAGGGGCTGGGGTCGTGCTCGTTTCCCCAGCGGAAGACAAACTTTACTACGCCGTCCAACTATGCTTCCAACACAGTGAGAAGGTCTCCAACAACATTGCGGAGTATGAGGGCCTGATCGCCGGCCTCAAGGCCGCCGCAGCCTTGGGAATCGAGCACCTCACCATCATGGGCGATTCTCAGCTCCTCGTTAACTTCTCCAATAAAAAGTACAAGCCAAAATATGAGCACATGGCAGCCTATCTAGAGGAGGTACGTAAGCTCGAGAAGCGTTTTCTTGGTTTAGAGTTGCGGCACATCCCATGCGGCGTCAGCAAGGAAGCCGACGACATCGCCAAACGAGCGTCCCACCGCGAGCCCCAGAGCCCTGGCGTCTTCGAAGAAAGGCTCTTCAGGCCATCAGCCACGCCCCTCGCCGTTGGCACAACGCTGCTCCTCGAGGAGTTTCCGCCCGCGCCATCCACGGGCATGCCTGACTGTGGCCCGACCTATGGGACCCACCTGCTGTTGGTGCTGGAGCCTCAGGCGGATGGCTGGGTCGCGGAGTTCAAGTCTTACCTACTCCATAGCACCCTTCCGGAAGAAGATGCAGAAGCAGAGCGCGTGGCCCGGCAAGCCACCGCTTACTGCTTATGAGACGACGAGCTGTACTGCAAGCGCCCCAATGGCATCTCGCTGCGGTGCATTTCAGAAGAGCAAGTGCGTGAGTTACTAGCTGACATCCATGGGGGAGACTGCGGGCACTACTCCTCGTCGCGCACCCTCGCGGGGAAAGTGTTCCGCAGTGGGTTCTACTAGCCCACGACGCTCTGCGACGCTGCCGAGCTGGTCTAGTCGTGTGAAGCCTGCCAGTTCCACGCCAAGCAAATTCATCAGCCCGCGCAAGGACTTCAGACAATCCCACTCTCGTGGCCCTTCACGGTATGGGGGCTTGACATACTGGGCTCTTTCCCCCGCGCGGCTGGTGGTTACCGCTACCTCTATGTCGCCATCGACAAGTTCACCAAGTGGGCGGAGGTGGAGCCCGTGCGCACCATCTCGGCGGGCTTGGCCGTCAAGTTCATCAAGGGTCTCGTGAGCCGATATGGCGTCCCCAACCGTATCATCACCGACAACGGCTCCCAGTTTACGAGCGGCCTCTTCATGTCATACTGTGCTAACCTTGGAACGCAGATATGCTACGCTTCGGTGGCGCACCCGCGAAGCAACGGCCAGGCCGAGCTTGCCAATGCTGAGGTCATCAAGGGCCTCAAGACTAGGAGCTTCAAGAAGAAGCTTGAGGCTTGTGGCAAGGGCTAGCTGGATGAGTTACAGTCCGTGTTGTGGTCCATCCGCACCACCGCGACTAAGTCCACCGGCGAGACCCCTTTCTTCCTCGTCTGCGGGGTTGAGGCAGTCCTACCCTCGGAGCTCAAGCATGGTTCCCCGCGAGCCTTGGCATTCTACGAGGTGCACCAGGATGACTCGTGGGAGTCCGATCTTGTGACCCTCTCACGTAAGAATGAGGTGGGCTGTACACACCCCAGAGCCTCCCGGTGCGCCGCCCCACGGCCTCGTAGGAGCTCCCACCCATGCCCAAGTGGAAGCCCGTGCTCCGTGCTGGCAGAACAATTGAATGATGATCATGCCCACGCCCAAGTGGAAGCCCCATGCTCCGCGCTAGCGGAACGATCGATGAAGGTGCCAGACGCGGTAGCCGTTTTCCTTTCTACTTGTAATTTTTTTTTGTGTCTTCTCCAAGTAAAGACATTGGTTTTTGCGTCTTCTCTAAGTAAAGACTTCGATGTTTGGGTCTTCTCTAAGTAAAGAGTTTGGTTTTCTTTGCGGCATTTTGTTGGATTTCATTCCTTTTCGCGAGCCGCGCGCGTTCGGGGTCTCCCTCACGACCCTCACGCGAGCGGGCGCTGGGCATGGTGCTTACGCTTGGATCAATCCCAGCAGCATTAAAAACCCAAGCAGCCGGGCTCTGGGCCGCGGGCCTGCTCCCGCGTGCACCACCCCACCAAGGCCTTGGTGTCTAATATCCTCGCGCGATGTGCATGAGCGAGCCGACGAGCATGCGCTGCTCTCCCGAGGCAGAATCCCTTATACGAAGCTCGTATACACGCGAGATGTTCGCAATCAAAGGGTAACCCCCGAGCATTTTGCCTCAGGAGCACTCGCTAGCCTTGACGCTCTCATCTCCTGGCCTTGCTCACACATTGCGACCTGGCATACCAGCGACGGTCGAGCCCTGCTTGGGGGTTGTGTCCTAACGACATTAAGCACGAAAGCAAGCATGAAGGGAAAAAAGCCACATGAGAATGCAAATGTTCAATACATCATTAAGGATTCAAGCAAAATGTTCTTCACACCCCCATGAGGTCACAGTTGAGTGTCAACAGGTAAGAAAAGGGGGCGACCTAAGGAGACATGTCACCGCTACCGTCACCATTGTTGCCCTCATTTTCCTTGGCTCCGCGCCGGTCTTCGCTGCTGTCAAGGATGGATTGCACGCTCAGCGCATCCATGTGGTCCTCCACCCATTCCCTGAGGGCATCGGGGATCACCTCAGGGACCGGGGCTATCATGGCTTCGAAGTCGAAGCAGGGGTCAGAGCGAAAGAGATGGCTGAAGATGCGTGTCAACGCCATGGCGAGGAGGTCGCGGCTTTCCTCTTCAGCGAGTTTACCCACCTTCTTCACGCCCCCCTCGAGCCGCTCCACGACCTTGGTGAAAAACTCGAGGTAGCCGACATCGTCGGGCATGAGGGGGCTGGAGACGTCCTCCGTATAGATGGAGCCCAGGGCACGGCGAGCCCGCAGCTCGAGGTCTTGGAACATTTTGGAGCGCGTCTGCTGCCGCCCCCGAGCCTGGTTCGCTTCATTCGTTGCCCGCTCCATGAGGGACGTGACACTTCCCACATGCTCCTGAAGCGATGCCAGCTCAACCTCGGCGACAGCTTGGGCTCCTTGAGTGGCTTTTCGCTGCTCGTCCGCCTCAGCCAGCTCCTTCTTGAGGTTGTCTATCTCGCCCTTTAATTCCCCGCGCCGAGCACAGAAGCAGTGATACGTCTCCAACATAACTATAATTTACGTAGTATTCATGCCATGTTTACAACAATTCTATATGGTTTTGGGATGATTTGAATGGAACTAACCTGGACTGACGCTGTTTTCAGCAGAACTACCATGGTGTTGTTTTTTGTGCAGAAATGGAAGTTCTCCGAATGCAACGAAACTTTTTGACGATTTTTTTTGGAACAAAAGAGGCACTAGAAGCTCCGTGGGAGGACCAGAAGATAAGGGAGGTGGCCACAACCCACCAGGGCGTGCCACCCCCTCTTGTGCGCCCTGGTGTCTTGTGGGCCCCTCGAAGCCCATCTTTGCGTGAAACCAACGCCAAAAAATCCTATAAATATAGAAACCCCCAGAAATAACCCTAGATCAGAAGTTCCACCACCGAAGCCTCTGTAGCCATGAAAAACCAATCTGGACCTTGTTCCGGCACCCTGCCAGAGGGGGAAATCATCTCCGGTGGCCATCTTCATCATCCCGACGGCCAGCATGATGAGGAGGGAGTAGTCCACCCTCGGGGTTGAGGGTTTGTACCAGTAGCTATGTGTTTAATCTCTCTCTCCCATGTTCTTGATTTGGCATGATCTTGATGTATCGCGGGCTTTGTTAATATAGTTGGATCATATGGTATTTTCCCCTCTCTATCTTGTTGTGATGAATTGAGTTTTCCCTTTGAGATTAAGTTATTATCAGATTGAATACTTTTATGGATTTGAGAGCACTTGATGTATGTCTTGCTATGAATACCCGTGGTGACAATGGAGTATCATATTGATTCACTTGATATATGTTTTGACACTCAACTCGCGGATTCCCGAGGTGACATTGGGGTAATCTATGCATAGGGGTTGATGCATGTTCTCGTCTTTGTTTCTCCGGTAGAAATCTTGGGGCACTCTTTGAGGTTCTTTGTGTTGGATTGAGTATTATGAATCTGAAATTGTTTGATGCATATCGTATAATCAACTCACGGATACTCGTGGTGACATTGGAGTATCTAGGTGACATTAGAGTTGGTTGATGTGTATCATATGGTGTTATTTTAGTACGAACTCTTAGATAGATCGATCGGAAAGGATAACTTGCTGTTATTTTAGTACGAACTCTTGGATAGATCGATCAAAAAGGATAACTTTGAGGTGGTTTCATACCCTATTGGGGATGTAACCCCACAATATAACCCGCCCTAGTAGGGCCGGGTCAGATTATTGGCGACTTATGGAACTGGGCCTCAGATGGGCCAAGATGGACAGGCGTAGTATTAAGGAGGGCGGCTCATAGATGGGCCGACTTAGAATCTGAGGTCAGAAGGTAACCCGGGGGTGTAACCCACCATGTAATGACTTACCTTGTAAAGCAAGGCGACTTAGAGTAGGGCTCGATCACATATTATAACCCGACCCGGACTCTTGCAAGCGGGCAGCCTCGACCTGTATATAAAGGCGAGTCTCGGGCATAGTATAGACAGGTTACAATCAATCGATAGCTAGGTCAAACGATTCCGCTCCCTTGTAATCGATAATCAAGCAATAGCAACAAGAGCAGGAGTAGGCTTTTACCTCCACCGTGAGGGGCCGAACCTGGATAAACCCGTGTCTTTCGTCCCGCTCAACCCCAACAAGCTAATCACCGTTGCGATGGCTTCACGCTTAAGTCCTAACCCTAGGACATTTGCCGTGAAAAAACCATGATAGTTGGCGCCCACCGTGGGGCCAGCGCACGGTGGTTTCGAGTTCTTGAAGGGCTCTTTTCCAAGGATCGAAGGATACGCTGTTCGCAGGATGACCAAGAGTCGCCGCGATAAGCTCTACATCGACGATGCTGATTGGGGCCCCGAGGCCGACTCAATCGAGTACGGGTACTGGGTCACCTTCGGCGGAATCCATGTCTTCATCGGCAAGATTGGCGGATCAAAGCCTGAGCCGGACATCTGCACCGACATCATCGAGCCGGCTCGGCGCGCGCAACCCGCCCGGGTCCAAGCCGGGCGGAAACATGTTTTCATAGGCTTCACGCAAGGCGTGGAGCTTGCGGACGATTCCGCATCTGGAGGAGAGACTCAAGTCTACTCGGGCGATGAGTCCTCGACTGGAGAGACGGAGTCCATCTATCAGCTTCAAGACGACGGGCTTTGGGGCTTTTCCGATGGCCACAGTATTCCGGACCCTTATGAGCCGCCGTGCAGGGCTGCTATCTTCATGGCTGGCACAGGGCCGGCTCTCAACTCTTCAACGGTGGATGCAACAACTTCTGACCTGGCTGCCGCAAGGGTTGGTGGATCCGACTCAGGTACTGTTGGATCTCATGGGCACCTTGATAGCTTTGTTGGCAACAGAGGTTACTGCGGCGAATCAGGCAAAGCGCAATGCGGAGATTGCAAAGATTCGTGAGGAGATAACCAAGGCCCAAGAGGATATCGCGGCTGAGAACATCCAGACAGCTGCGCTGAAGGCTCAAATTGACGCAGAGGCAGAGCGTGTGAGGGCAGAGGCTTGGCGCTTAAATCTGGACTAGAGCGCATCCAATGCGGCATTCCAGAGAAGGCACCAGAGTCGCCTACCGTTGACGTATGACCCGAGGCGTTTGTTTGACACTCTTGGAGCAGGACCAAGTACTCCAGATGCCCGAGTGAACCCCCAGTTAAACCCGGAGATGCCAAGAAGTCGGGTCGCGGCTCAACCTCGTTAGCCCGAGCCGATACGGAGGGAAGAGCCGGCACCCAACCCGCCCCCAATCAGACGCCGCCACAACGTTTCCTGACACCACCAGGGCACTTTTCTAACCCGGTGGATAACATGGTAGCGGTAGTGACCCGGTTGGCGGCAATTCCTATTACTGGCGAGTCACCAGTTGCGGTAGAAACCCGGAACATAGTCGAGCTCCTGCAGACAGCCATTGAGCAGCAGGCCGCTTATTCATACAGTCGCGATCGTGTGCACTCAACTCCTCGCCCGAGCCATAGTTACAGCCGGCGGATCGAGTCGCCTGCAGTCTCCAGCAGTGAGCGGCGTCGAAACCCGCCCAATGTTAACCCACCTGATCCCCAGGGCTCTGATCAAGTGCTCGTGGATGGTGCGAGAGCCCGTCGAGAGGCGGAGGTAGCAAACCAGGGGGCTTATGAGCCGCCCCCTGTGATTCCTTCAACTTTAGCAGAAGCCGGTTTAAGCACTAGGAGTCTCAGAGTGCCGTGTCTAGTGCCGGCCCTATGCAATGAGCGTATGCCTAAGGATTTCAAGGGTCCCCGTAAGATACCTAATTATACAGCTAATCTGGAGCCTGCGGGTTGGATTGAGAGTTATGAGTTAGCCATGGATATGTTGGAGGTCAGTGATGCAGTGTGTGCCAAATATTTCACCATGATGTTGGAAGGACCTGCACGCACGTGGTTGAAAGGCCTGCCTCCTAATTCTATTAGCTCATGGGCCGAGTTACATGCGCGTTTTATCAAAAAAATCAAGGAACATGTAAGCAGGTGCTAACTATTGTTGATTTGGATCATTGTGTACAACGTGAAGATGAGTCGGCCCATCATTGGGTCCGGCGGGTTTCAGCTATCATCCATTCTACAGACAACATCGCGGCGGCTCAGGCGGTTCTAATTCTAGAAAAGAACTGTCATTTCTTGCCTCTTAAACAGAAGCTTGGGCGTCTCAAGCGTAAGTGTTAGGATATGGGTGACCTTATGAGTGCTCTCACCAAATATGAGTACTCTGATAGCACAAAGGACCCAAGTTCAGATGATGATAAATCCAATAATGGTAAGAAAAACGATGGTGGCAAGGGCCAGCAGCAGAATGTGGCAGGGCACAATGGCAATAACCAGAGTAACGGCGACAAGCGAAAATACCCTGGCAGCGGGTCAGATCTGGTTGCTAATACCTGTCGGGGGGATGAACCCCGGGCAGTCAACGGAACCCGGATCCATTTTAAAAAAGACATCGGGGCCAGCATCGCCCCTCAATCCGGCTCGCACTTGGCCGGGTCCCTCAACCCGGCCGAACTCTTCGACCCAACCAAGACGGCAACCTGGCCTTGCCGGCTGGCGCAAGCCGGCCGAACTCGGCGCACCAAGACTTCTCCAGCAAGCTAGCTCCCCTGTGGCATGTTACTCAACATGGCCACGGGTCGGCTCCCATCCCGTCCGAGGCAGGCGATGGGACGAGTCTCCAGTAAAAGGGATGAGCGAGGCGATAGTACCCCACCAACCCCTCTGACCGGCAGAGGCGTGGCAACAGTGCCCCACCTAACCTGCTGACCGAGGCCGGCGTGGCTACAGCCCGCCCATCGTCACCGCTAATGCCAGCAGACAGCGACCTAGTGGTGCGCCACTGTAGCGGACTCGACCCGGCCACTCCGTGATGATCGACAAGATGGCAAACAGTGCCTCCTAGCACACGGGGCTGCGCTCGGAAAACCCGGCGAGCCCTGACACTCGGCGGGTCCCAGCACCGGCTTCCCGAACGATGACAACCCGGCCCCACGGCCTTGTAACTTTACCATTGTAACCCTAGGGGGTTGACCTATAAAACACCCCAGGAGGCCTCATGTACAAAGGAGAGGCAACTCACGTAGACACACGCGCACACCAGGGAAGGGAGTAGCCTAAGCCTTGGCTAGCCTTCCTTCTTCCTCCAAACAGCTCAAGGAGCAACTCTATACCGATACATACAAACCACGCTCGGCAGGACTAGGGGTATTATCTCTCCGGAGAGCCCCGAACCTGGGTATGTCTTGCGTCCCTCGCTCGCTCATGCCGACCTCGCCTCTGGAGCCCACCGGTGCCCTCGAGCCTCCTCCTATCTTTAGCCATCCTTTGGCATCTGCCATGCGCCCACCACGACAGTTGGCACCCACCGTCGGGCAGCTCGAGGTCTCGGCCGGAGACATGTTCCAGATGGGGCTCCTCTCCGACTCCGACAATCCCGTCACGCTCGCGGACGACGTCATCGGTGCACTCGCTGCCTCCTTCGCCGCGCTGCGCATCTCCGATGCGCCCGCGGTCGACTAGTACCCCAGCGGGGTGCTTGACATCTCCGACTCCCCCATCTCCCTCGGCGACGACGCTTCCGCTGGGGGAATGGACCTCTGCGTTCGAGTAGAGGTGTTCGCCACCGACACCGGCTCCTCGTCCAGCGCTGCGAGGAAGGTCGCCGAAGCCAAGGCCGCAGCGGATCGCGCCAACCCGCCCGACCCGCTGCGCGCCGCTATCCAGGGCCTCCACGTCCCCATCGCAACCGACGTCGATGCCCCCAACACCGCCGAGACCAGGGCCCAGCTCGAGGAAGATCGCCAGTGCCTGTTGGACCTGTCCGAGACGCTGGCTGCCACGCAGCGTCGCCTGGACTCCGCTCAGCGGGAGCGCGACGCCGCCTACGGCTTCACGCCTGCCGCCGCCGAGCCAAGCCGAGTCGCCGATGTGCGGGCCCGGGGCGGCGCCATCGGCCGCGCTCTCGGCACGCTCCCGCCCGTCTACGAAACCCCCGTGAAAAATATGCACGCCGCGCAGGCGGCCGCAGTCGGCTTGGACCAGCTGCAGGGCGAGGAGCTGAAGGACCGCCTTCAGCGGGTGAACGAGCTTCTCGACACCGCCAACATGCAGCAGGACCGCCTCAACCGCCTCAACAAGCCGGCGGGATCCGCCTCGCACCACACCCATGACGCCAAGCAGCAGAACACGGCATCTTCGCCACCCGACGAAGCTCATTCCGGTCGCACCCGGACCCGACGCAACCGCGTCCCGGCGACTGCCGGCGGCTTGGCCGACGAGCTGGTCCCGGAATATCGGCGTCAGCACGATCCTCCCCCGCGGCCCAGCCGTCATCCGGCTTCGGCCGACCCGGCCCCCCGCGGCGCGGTCGCTAGCCGCTGGGCCCACGCGCCATCGACACCACCGATGCTCGCCACCGCCTCAACCAACTTGCCCTCTCCTTGGAGCTGGAGGAGAACAATGCGGTCGGGCCGGCTTGCTTCGGCCCACGCATTCGGGACGAGCCCTTCCACAAAGGGTTCACGCTTCCCCGCGACACCCCCAAGTACAACGGCACCGTCAAGCCGGAGGACTGGCTCATCGACTACACCACCGCCATCGGCATCACGGGCGGCAATCGCCGCCTCGCCGTTCGCTACACTCCGCTCATGCTTCAGGGCTCGACCCGTGCGTGGTTGAACAGCCTGCCGGCTGGCAGCATCAACGCATGGGTCGACTTCGAGCAACCTTTGTGCGCAACTTCACCGGCACCTACAAGCAGCCCGGCCGCCCCAGCGAGCTCGCCATGTGCGTACAGGGGCCGACGGAGACCGGCCGCAAGTACCTCGCATGCTGGACCGAACTCCAAAACAGCTGCGAGGGCATCCACGAGGTCCAGGCCATCCAGTACTTCGTCAGCAGTTGCCGGGATGGCACCCTCCTCAAGCACAAGCTCCTGCGCTCCGAGCCGGCCACCATGGCCGCGCTCATGGTGACGGCGGACAAGTACGCCAACGTCGACTCCGCCATGAAGATCCAAGTGGCGCTGGATGAAGCAGGCAAGGCGAAGCCGGTCCCGCCCCCCAAGTCGGCAGGCGAAAGCAGCCGCCAGCAGAACCAGCAGAACAACAGGCGCAAGGCCGATTAGCCGGCTCAGCGCTACAACGACCGCCTCGTCGTGGCCGCCGAGGAGGCGCCCGCGGCCGAGCCAGCCGCCAAGCGCCGGCAAACCGGCAAGACGGCGTGGCAACCCGCAATGAGCTTCGAGGAGATGCTCGACGCTCCCTGCAAGCACCATAGCGGCGCAAGGCCATCCACGCACACGCTTCGCCAATGCGCCGTCACCAAGCGCATCATGAGGGGCGACATCCCGCTGCCTCCGCCTCCCCCGCCCGGGGCAGGACCGCCGGCTCCGCCTCCTCCTCCTCCACCCCGGCTAACGGCGCAATGCGCGACAACATCTACCCCGCCCAGAGTGCGACCTACGTTGTCTTCACCAGCCTCGGCGACGACAAGCGTAGCGAGCGCCTGCTCCGGCAGGAGGTGAACACGGTCATCCCGGCCAAGCCGGAGTACATGCATTGGTCAGAGCACCTGGTCACCTGGACCCGAGAAGAGCACCCGGCCGTCATGCCGAACCCGGGTGGCTACGCCCTCGTCCTCGACCCCACCAAAGTCGCGCCCCGGCGCACATGCAAATTCTCATGAGTCCTCATCGATGGCGGCAGCAGCATCAACATCCTCTACCGTGACACCATGACCAAGCTCAGCCTCGAGGCCAAGGACTTGGAGCCATCCCGGATGATCTTCCACGGCATCGTGCCCGGCCTCTCCTGCTCCACTATCGGCCGGATCTGGCACGACGTCCTGTTCGGCACCTGCGACCACTTCCGGCGCGAGCCGCTCTGGTTCGAGGTGGTGGATCTGTCCAGCGCGTATCACGCGCTGCTGGGCCGTCCGGCACTCGCCAAGTTCATGGCGGTCCCCCACTACGCCTACCTAAAGATGAAGCTGCCGGGTCCGAAGGGCCTCATCACCATCACCGGCGACTACCGCAAGTCCCTAGAATGCGCCCAAGCCAGCGCCAAACTGGCCGAGTCGCTGGTCATAGCCAAGGAGCGGCGCCAGCTCGACCGGATCGTCCCGCTGGCTAACGAGACGCCGGCCGTGCCGGTTTCGGCTAAGGAGCCGGCTACCGAGGCCTCGTTCCAGCCGTCCAAGGAGACCAAGAAGGTCAAGCTGAACCCGAAAGACCCCAGCTGCAGCAAGTACGTCGTCGTGGGCACCCGCCTCGACAGCAAATAGGAGGGCGAGCTCGTCGACTTCCTCCATGAGAATCGGGATATCTTCGCATGGATCCCGAAGGACATGCCGGGTATTCCGAGGAAGTACGCCGAGCACAAACTCCATGTCCGCAAGGACGCCAAGCCTGTCCGTCAACCCCTACGTCATTTTTCGGAAGAGAAGAGAAGAACCATTGGCGAAGAGGTCGCCAAGCTCTTGGCGGCCGGCTTCATCATGGAAGTGTTCCACCCCAAGTGGCTGGCCAACCCAGTCCTCGTCCTGAAGAAGAACAAGACCTGGCGCATGTGCATAGACTACACCAGCCTGAACAAGGCTTGCCCAAGGATCCTTTCGCCCTCCCGCGGATCGACCAAGTCATCGACTCCACCGCCGGCTGTGAGCTCCTGTCCTTCCTGGATGCTTACTCCGGCTATCATCAGATAAAGCTGGACCCGGCCGATGCCCTGAAGACGTCCTTCATCACGCCCTTCGGGGCATATTGCTACATCACCATGTCGTTCGGCTTGAAGAATGCCGGCGCCACCTTCCAGCGCTGCATGCAGAAATGCTTGCTGCCGCAACTCAGCCGCAACATCCACGTCTACGTGGACAACATCGTGGTAAAGACCAAGCAGCACCTCACACTCCTCGACAACCTGAAGGAAACCTTTGCCAATCTGCGCGAGTACCAGATCAAGCTCAACCCGGAGAAGTGCATTTTCGGCGTGCCAGACGGAAAGCTACTCGGCTTCCTCGTCTCGGAGCGCGTCATTGAGGCGAACCCGGAGAGGATCAAGGCCATCAAGCGCATGTGCAAGCCGGCCTGGCTGCGCGATGTCCAGAAATTCACCGGCTGCTTGGCCTCGGTCAGCCGGTTTCTTAGCCGGTTGGGCGAGAGGGCCTTGCCCCTATATCAGCTGATGAAGAAGACGACACCGTTCGAGTGGAACGACCAGGCGGACGAAGCTTTCCGGGATCTCAAGCACAAGCTCTCCACCGCACCCATCCTGCCCGCACCAACCGAGAAGGAGCCGCTGTTGCTCTACATTGCCGCCACCTCGTGGTCGGTCAGCACGGTGATGGTGGTCGAGCGACCAGAGAAGGGCAGGATCCAGTCTGTTCGGCGCCCAGTCTACTACGTGAGTGAGGTGCTTTCCGCCTCCAAGCAGAACTACCCGCACTACCAGAAGATGTGTTATGGCGTGTACTTCACCGCCAAGAAATTGAAGCAGTACTTCCAGGAGCATGTTGTCACCGTAGTCAGCACGGCCCCCATCGGCGAGATCATGGGCTGCTGAGATGCCTCTGGCCGGGTTGCCAAGTGGGTGATCAAGCTAGCCGGCCACACCATCCTCTACGAGCCCCGCACCATGATCAAGTCCCAAGCTCTGGCCGACTTCCTCGTCGACTGGACCGAGAACCAGTACCTGCCGCCGCCGCCGGATTCAACACACTGGCGCATGCACTTCGATGGCTCCAAGATGCGCTCTGGCTTGGGAGACGGCATCGTGCTGTCATCCCCAAAGGGCGACCGGCTTCGCTACGTGCTCCAAATCCACTTCGCCGCCTCCAACAACGTTTCCGAGTACGAAGCCCTTGTGCATGGCCTCCGGTTTGCCAAGGAACTCGGCATCCGGCGCTCCTGTGCTATGGCGACTCAGATCTGGTGGTGCAGCAATGCTCTAGCGAGTGGGACGCCCGCGACGCCAACATGGCCAGCTACCGCTCCTCGTCCAGCAGCTCTCCGGCTTCTTCGACGGCTGCGAATTCCTCCACGTCCCGTGCGCAGAGAACGAGGCCGCCGACGCACTAGCCAAGATCAGCTCATCCCGGCAAGCAATTCCGTCCGGCGTCTCCCTCGAGCGCCTACACAAGCCGTTCGTCAAGCCGTCTCCGGACTCCGAATCCATCTTCGTCCCAGACGACCCGACTGCACCCCTCCTAGGCGCGAATCCAGCGGCCACAAGCTCAAGCCCGGGGGCTGCCGCCTCCAAGCCGAACCCGGAAGCTGTGGGACCCGGCCCGGGGACTGCCGATCCCGGCCCGAGGACTGCCGCGACCGATCCAGCCGATGCCAGCTCTGACCTGATCCTGGAAGCCGCAGAACCCGGCCCAGGGGCTGCTGAACCCGGCTCGGGGGCTGCCGTGCTTAACCTGGCCATCGTCATCCTCAACCCGGGGGCTGCCGCCTCCGGCTCGGGGGCGGCCGCCCCAGAACCCGCCATGGTGGTCGTCTTCGCCGTGGTGACAGCTCCATCATGGGCCCGGCCCATCTTAGAGTTCCTTGAGAACGGGGTCCTCCCCATGGACGAGAACGAGGCCCGGCAGATTCAACGCCGGGCGTCCGCCTACAGCGTCATCAACAACGAGCTCGTCAAGCGCAGCGCAACGGGCATTTTCCAGCGCTGCGTCGAACAGGACAAGGGCATAGAAATCCTCCTCGACGTACACCAAGGCGAGTGCGAGCACCACGCCTCCTCGAGGTCCCTGGTGGCCAAGGTTTTCCGCCATGGATTCTACTGGCCTACGGCCCTCCAAGACACCGAGTCGCTTGTCCTCAAGTGTGAGGGATGCCAACGCTTCAGCAAGCGCAGCCACCAGCCGGTTTCAGCACTGCAAACCATCTCGATCACCTGGCCCTTCGCGGTCTGGGGACTCGATATGGTAGGACCTTTCAAGACCGCTCGAGGCGGCATGACGCACTTGCTGGTGGTGGTGGACAAGTTCACCAAGTGGATCGAAGCGTGGCCAATCAAGAAGCTGGACGGGCCATCAACCGTCCGGTTCATCAAGGATATCGCGGTGCGCTACGGCGTCCCGAACAGCATCATCACAGACAATGGCACGAACTTTGCCAAGGGCGCGCTCGCGCAGTATTGCTCCGTCTCCGGCATCCGCCTCGACTTGGCCTCTGTGGCCCACCCCCAGTCCAACGGCCAGGTCGAGCGGGCCAACGGCCTCATTCTATCCGGCATCAAGCCACGGCTCGTCGAGCTGCTCGTCCGTTCACCCGTCAGCTGGCTTGACGAGCTGCCGGCTGTCCTCTGGAGTCTCCGAACAACACCAAACCGGTCGACCGGGTTCACCCCGTTCTTCCTCGTCTACGGAGCAAAAGCCGTCATCCCAATCGACATCGAGTTTGACTCACCACGAGTCGTGATGTACACCGAAGCTGAAGCCAAGGAAGTGCATGAAGATGGTGTCGACCTACTCGAAGAAGCACACCTCTTGGCGCTTAGCTGTTCAGCCATTTATCAGCAAGGCCTGAGGCACTACCACAGCAAGAAGATCAAGCCCCTCGCATTCCGCGAGGGAGACCTTGTCCTCCGGCTCGTCCAACAGCAAGCCGGCCAGCACAAGTTGTCCTTCCCATGGGAGGGCCCCTTCATCATCAGCAAAGCCCTGTGTAACCGCAACGCGTACTACCTCATCGATGTCCGCAAGTCGAACAAGCGCAAGAGAGACACCGCCGGTGAAGAAACAACCCGGCCGTGGAATGCTGAACTACTCCGCCCGTTTTACAGTTAGCCTTGTGCACGTATGTATCACTATGTTTTTTAGTTTGTAACCGCATGAAAAACTGTGGGGTCCCGGAATGATGCTCGGGGGCTGCCCCTTTTTTCGCCAAGTTATTGTGTTCACACATTTGTGCAATTTTTCTTAAAAACCCCCACCGCCGGGTTGACTCGCTCAACCCGGGGGCTCGGGGGCCGGCCGGCTTGGCCACCACCCGCCGTCCTCCTTAGCACATCTCGGCGTGTTCGGGTTGCCGCGGCCCTCCACTTCGCCCTACGCCACAGAACCAACTTCGGCTGTTGGTCGGCAAGAACTATGGGCCAAAGCACCAACGCGTCGCGGAAACACTAAGTTGGGTCTGACGGATTGGCCAAACCCGGCCCCGCCACTTTAACTTGCCGCACGACCGGCTGCTCGCCAGCCGGCTTCGCCGGTTGCCGCCAGCCGGCCCAGTGGGTGTTTCGCTCACGCTCAACGTTTGAAAAGCCTAAGTACCGCGCACCCCTTCCTAGGACCGAACTCCTTGTCATAGACCGAAACCCGGCTGTCCGACTCGCGCGGGGGGGGGGGGGGGGGGGGGGGGAGGTCCAAAGAGGGGGGCGAGCAAGAAAACGGCTCGAAAAACAGAAAGCAAGAAACGCAAACACTCACGAAATATTTACATCATGAATTAAAACAGGCCCAAGGCCAGAGTTCATTACTTTACACCAAAACACCCCAGTGGGTGGGTGGACCTGCTACTTAACCGAAAAAGTTGCAAAGATAAAATAGGGCGGCTTCAGCCTCAGACAGCTCTAGCGCCGGGTTGCGCAGCTGCCGGCTCCCCCTCGGTTGCCTCCGGATTCACCGAGGTGCCGGTGTATTCCACCTCGGCGTCCTCATCCGCATAGGAGCCCGACTCCTCGAAGCCACCCTCCGGATTGTCTAGCAGCAGGCCGAAATCGTCATGAGGGACGACTCTGCTGTTTTCTGTCCGCTCTGGCTGGAACTCATCGCGCATCGAGAACCCGGCGATGTAGCTGGCCCGGGCGGCAATCCGGTCGGCGTCCGCCTGCAGCTGGCGCTCTGCGCCGGCTTGTTGGGCCATCAGCCGGTCCAGCTCCAGGTCCGGATACCAAGACATCATGAACCTGAGCGCCATCTCAGCACCGGCATGAGCGACAGAGACACGCCACGCGTGAAGCCGCGCCGTTCCAGCCTCCAACCACCGCGCCAGCCGCGAAAAGCTGTTCAGCACAACGGCGCCAGGCTAGAGGGCCGCCGTCATCGCCGCGCCAGCCTATGAGACCCATGCCATCTGGTTGCCCAAGGCTTGCAGACGAGCTTCGGCGGCGGTCATGATCACTGAGAAGGTCCAGGCGACGTGTGGGTCAGTCCTGGCCCCCACGATCCCCTGCGGCGACCGCTGGAAACGAACGGCCTCCTCCGCCACCCTGTGCGTCTCCGGGAAGTGCCCTGCCAAAAAGAAGAACAAGAGCAGTCAGCAACCAAAAAGGAAAGAGGGCCAGCTTCTCAACCTGGCAGAATAAAAAAGAAGCACTTACTGGTGAAGGTCTCGTCCAGGTGCTGCGCTTCGAGCAACATACCGTGCCGCTCCCTGGCGCCGGCACGGTCGCGGGCCTGAAGCGCCTTCTCCAGCTTGGCGACCTTGGCTACGACTGCCTTCAGCTCGGCATCCTTGGTGGCGGCCGCCTCCTCGTCCTCCTTGCGACGCTGGAGCTCCGCCTGGTGGGCCTCCGCCACCGTGGTCCCCAGCGCCTTCAAGCACTCCACCTCGGCTTGGAGTTGGCTCTTGTCGTCGGCCAGCTTGTCGCGCTGCTGGACGGCTTCAGCAAGGGCCTGCTGGGCCTCCGCCGCCTTGGCCACCTCCGCCTTGAGGGGCTCCACTTCGGCTTGAAGCCGGCTCTTGTCACCAGCCAGCTGCTCCTGCCGATGGCCTGCTTCGGCAAGCGCCCGCTGAGCCTCCGCCGCCTTCGCCTTCAGCTCCGCCACCTCAACCCGAAGCCAGCCGGCATCGGCGATGACCCGGTCATACTGGTAGCCGGCTCGGATCAGCCGGACTCGCCAGGACGACACCTCGGCCGCGGCGGCTGCGCAACAAAGATTCAGAAACAGAAGAAAGACTACCTTTAAGATTCGACCCAACTACTACGTAGTTGGCCCGAATCTCGGGGGCTACACCCAGTGGGTGCGCTAGCGCGCCCCCACTAAAAGAGCACGCAACAAGTTTACCTTCGGCGACACGGAGCGCCTGCTCCTTGGCAGCGAGCCGCGCCTTGAGTTGCCGGTGCTTCTCTAGGAGCCGATTAAAGACGCCGACCCGGTAGGCATCCAGTTGCTGCGAAGGACGAAAATCAGTACAAGATAGCAGTTTAAGATTTGACCCAACTACTACGTGGTTGGCCCGAATCTCGGGGGCAACACCCAGTGGGTGCGCTAGCGCGCCCCCACTTACTAGCCGCAAGAAGAAAAGCAGAAGAAAAAGGGAAGAACCTACCATCACGACGCGTTCCAGCTCCCGTGCCCGCTCCGTCTCGGCCTGGGCAAAGGTCTGGACCCGCTCCACGCGCCCGCGAAGGCGCTGGCTCATGGCGGCCAACGCCGCCTCCTCCTGCGTCAGGGGCCCGATGTAGGCCTCGCTGGGCCCAGCCCGAGCCGGCTGCGACCCGACGACCTGGCAGCTCCCTGGCCTGAACACCAGGGAGTACTCGCCGCTCACCGCCTCCTCTGCGGCCGGCATCCCCTCTGGCACGATGACTGAATCATCTTCGGCGCCGCGTTCTGCGTCGCCCCACCCGTCATCGCCTAGCGCGCCTCGTCCAGCGTCACCAGCGGCGCCTCCTCCAAGACGGCATCGCCGCCTCCTCCTTCGACCTCCACCCGCTCGACCACGTCGGTCCGCGGCGGGGTGTCGTCGTCAACCTCCACGACCTCCTGGTCGAGGTCCACCACCTCCGCACGGCCATCCTGGCCGCGCTCCTCCTCCGACGGCGGCACAAAAACCATCGCCGCCGGCTCCAGGCCCGTCGGCATCTCGGGCCACGCCGACTCCCAGCCAGCCCGCTCCCGCACTGCTGCGGCCCCGGCCCAAGCCTGGGCCGACGCTGCCTCCATGTCCGCCACGGCCTGGTCCCGGTCCCGCCAGGCCAGCGCCTCGGAGTCGGCCAGATCCAGGCCAAGGTCCGGATCGGCCACCTCCTCGTCCCGGTCGATGACACTGGACTGGGTTCTCCGGAACACGGCGCCGCCACCGGACGCAGCCTCCGTCGCCGCCAACGCCAGCGACAACGGTGACCTGGAGCACAACGGAATAAGCAAACAAGGACAAAAAGAAGCCATTCAGCGGCTTGCCAGAAGTAAACAAGGAGAAAACTCACCCGACCACCAGCGGGACGGTTGGTCTCGCCTCCACCGCCGGCAGGACACGGCGCTTCCTCTTTGCGGGCGGATTGGTGCCGGCCGCCTGGTCCGCCGCGTGCTTCGCGGCCGGTCTCCGGGGCGCCACGTCCCCCTTTCTGTGCGGCCGGCTAGCCGCCGCCGCCCCCAGAGATGACTCGGCCCCAGCCGTGTCGCCGCCTCCTCCGCTCGGCGCCACTGCATCATCAACTTACATCAACACCCCTGCCTTTCGGCCGGCATCTCAAGAAATCAAGCACGGAAGCTTACCCGTGCGGCGCGTCTCACCGGCTTCGGCGTCGGCCTCCTCCGGGTCCTCGTCCCAGGCCGCCACCTCCACCGAGCCGGCCCGCTCCACCTGTGTCGACGCCCGGTCATACGGATGCCGAATGGCATTCAGTAGCAACTCCCTCGTCACATCAGGACAAACAAGAAGTTGGGCAGCGGCAAAGTACGAAGACCAAGGACTCACCACCGGTGCCGGGTTCGCATGGTTGTAGGGAGGCTTCCCGAACCGCCAGTCCTCCTTCAGCCCGGCCTTCGAAATATCGTTAACCCGATGGGCGATCTGATCCGCCGCCAGGCGCAGGGGCGACATCCTGTTGGGATCCTGAAGCCCGGTCATCAGGCCGATGATGTGGGTGCGGCGCTACAGCGGTAGCAACCGGCGCATGATGAAGGCGGCGATGAGGTCCATGCTGGTGAGCCCCTCCCGCCCCTTCATCACCTTCACCCGGGCGTGTAAGTTCAGCACCGCCTACGACGGGTGCTTGGGGAAGTAGTTCCAGTTCTGCTTCCGCTGCGGCGTACCGTCGATGAAGGGAGGAAGATTGATATGGTCCGCGCCAAGGTTGCGGACGTAGAAGAAGGAGTTCTGCCACTTCTTGGCAGAATCCTCCAGCGGCATCTTGGGGCACCCCCCGCGCGTCCGCGTCGAGATGATGGCGGCCCCACGGGAGGACATCTCCCTGGCCCTCGGGCCCTGCTGCTTCAAGGAGAAGAAGCGCACCCAAAGGTCGATCATGGGCTCGACCCCCAGGTACCCCTCACACAGGGTGACAAATCCCGAGAGCTGCAAGATGGCGTTCGCGCCCAGATGGTGCGGCTAGAGCCCGAAGAAATCCAGGAAGGCGCGGAAGAAATTGCTCGCGGGAAGGCCAAACCCGCGCTTGAAATGTGTGTAGAAGACCACGCGCTCGGTTCCCTCCGACCGCGGCTCCAGCTTGCCCCCCGGCAGACGCACGACTACCTCCGTCTCCCTTGGCAGGCGTTTGTGTCGCGCAGATACTCGACGTCCTCGGTGGTAATGGAGGACCCCATCCACGAGCCCGATGGCAGCGCCATCGACGGTGTGGGGCGGAGCAGGAAAGGAGAGAAAAGGTTGACGATGAAGTTTTGCTCAAAGCGGCGGAGCGTCGCAGCGCACGGAGGTCGAAAGAGCGAAGGGAGGGGGAAGAAGATGGGGAGCGCGAGCGAGACTAATCTCCGCCACCCCCTCCCAATTTAAAAGCCACGGTCCGAACTTGGGGAAGTGAGATCGTTTGCGCTCGCCCCTCCCACTTCCCCGCAATAAGTGCGCACATACTATGTGCAATAACTGCCTCAAGAATGGTAACCGACCCGCGGACGCCGCAATAAATCCACACACGTGGGCCGAGGGTGCACAGTGGCGGGCCCCCGTCCATCGCTCTGTCCCGTCGCGCGCATGGCCTGTCAGGCCCCTTCAGCTCCCGAGCGCCGCGTGGCGCCTGCGCCGAGCCCAAGAGATTGCTTCAAGATTCGATGGACTCCTCGGTTTCCCGCCCGCGCTGGGATGCCACGATCCGGCTTCCGGAAGCCGGCACACGGTGGGTGTTGCCGGACCCGGCGGTCGCAAACTTCGCCATCGGCTGCCCTCTCAGGGGGGAAACTGCAAAGGCCCTCCTACTCGAAGCCGGCGGACCTTCACAGCTTCGGGGACTACTATCGGGGGGATGAACCCCGGGCAGGCAACGGAACCCGGATCCATTTTAAAAAAGACATCGGGGCCAGCATCGCCCCTCAATCCGGCTCACGCTTGGCCGGGTCCCTCAACCCGGCCAAGTCCCTCAACCCGGCCGAACTCTTCGACCCAACCAAGACGGCAACCCGGCCCTGTCGGCTGGCGCAAGCCGGCCGAACCCGGCGCACCAAGACTTCTCCAGCAAGCTAGCTCCCCTGTGGTGTGTTACTCAACCTGGCCACGGGTCGGCTCCCGTCCCGTCCGAGGCAGGCGATGGGACGAGTCTCCAGTAAAAGGGATGAGCGAGGCGATAGTACCCCACCAACCCCTCTGACCGGGAGAGGCGTGGCAACAGTGCCCCACCTACCCTGCTGACCGAGGCCAGCGTGGCTACAGCCCGCCCATCGTCACCGCTGATGCCAGCAGACGGTGACCTAGCGGTGCGCCACTGTAGCGGACTTGACCCGGCCACTCCGTGACGATCGACAAGACGGCAAACAGTGCCTCCTGGCACACGGGGCTGCGCCCGGAAAACCCGGCGAGCCCTGACACCGGGCGGGTCCCAGCACCGGCTTCCCGGACGATGACAAACCGGCCCCATGGCCTTGTAACTTTACCATTGTAACCCTGGGGGGTTGACCTATAAAACCCCCAGGAGGCCTCATGTACAAAGGAAAGGCAACTCGCGTAGACACACGCGCACACCAGGGAAGGGAGCAGCCTAAGCCTTGGCTAGCCTTCCTTCTTCCTCCAAACAGCTCAAGGAGCAACTCTGTACCGATACATATAAACCACGCTCGGCAGGACTAGGGGCATTATCTCTCCGGAGAGCCCCGAACCTGGGTATGTCTTGCGTCCCTCGCTCGCTCATGCCGACCTCGCCTCTGGAGCCCACCGGTGCCCTCGAGCCTCCTCCTCTCTTTAGCCATCCTTTGGCATCTGCCGTGCGCCCACCACGACAATACCAATGCTGGGTACAAGGATCAACGTCATGATGGCAATGGCAAGCCGCCCTTCAATCCAGGAAGGTCACAGAGTGTTGAGGAGATGCTTAATGGCCCTTGTCCCAAGCATAGTTATAAAAATAAGCCGTCCATGCATGCTTGGAAGGATTGTTATGTTATGAAGGAGTTCAGGAATCAAGGGTTTTCACGGCATCACGGAAATGGTAATGGGCCGCCCGGCGGGTCAGGCCCCGGGTCGCAAGGCACCGACTTTGGTGGTGGCGGCTCAAGCTCCAATTATCAGAACCAGGGAAATCAACAGTTTGGTCATGGGAATCATCAGTAGGATAATCAGTATGGGTATCATAGTAACCCTAAGCAGCTCAATGGTGGTCAATACAACATCTTCACTACAAGTCTTTGCAAATGTGACCAGAAGGTTCATAAGCGGACGGTTCATGCAGTAGAGCCGGTTGTTCTGCAGTATTTGAGATGGTCTGAGCACATGATAACATGGAGCAGGGAGGATCACCCACCTCGGGTTGATAACCCGGGCCACCTAGCCCTTGTGGTGGCCCCCCAGGTGGGTGGTTATAAATTCACCAAGGTGCTTATGGATGGTGGAAGCAGCATCAACATACTGTACTATGATACTTTTCGCTGGATGAATCTGACTGACAAGGATCTCAAGCCATCCTCCACAGTGTTCCACGGCGTGGTGCCTGGCAAGTCAGCTTACCCTGTTGGAAAGATATCACTAGAAGTGGCCTTTGGTGATGAGTACAATTACAGAGCAGAGACATTGTGGTTTGAGGTGGTCAAAATCAAGAGTCCATATCATGCCATGTTTGGACGGCCGGCTTATGCTGGGTTTATGGCCCGCCCTTGTTATATTTATCCGCAGCTTAAGATGCCAGGGCCAAAGGGGACAATTACGGTACATGGTGATCGGAAAGTCGCCCTGGAATGTGAGGAAGGTGATGCTGCTTATGCAGAAGGGGCTTGTGCCACTGCAGAGCTCAAGTTCTATAAGGACAATGTTGACCCGGCTGATATGACCCCTCTAAAGAAACCCAACACAGAGTCTGACCCGCCCCTCAAATTTAAGTCGATGAAGGATACACAACAAGTTGACATTGTCCCTAGCGACTCTTCTCAGTAGTTCACCATTGGGACAGGGATGGATCCTAAATAGGAAAGCGCACTCATCAAGTTCATCCGTGAGAATTGGGACATTTTTGCATGGAAGCCTTCTGACATGCCAGGTGTACCAAGAGAATTCGCTGAGCACCAACTTAATATTGATCCTAAGATGAAACTTGTTCGCCAATTCCTTCATAGTTTTAATGAAGAGAGGCGTAAGGCTATTGGGAAAGAAGTGGCCCGGCTCCTAGCTACCGGGTTCATAGTTGAGGCTTTCCATCCTCAGTGGCTGGCTAACCCGGTGCTTGTGCTCAAGAAGAATGACACTTGGCGTATGTGTGTTGATTACACAGATCTTAACAAGGCATGTCCAGCTGGCCCATTTGCTCTCCCCTGCATTGACCAAATCATTGATGCCACGGCGGGTTGTGAGAGTTTCTGCTTTCTGGACACTTATTCTGGTTATCATCAGTAGATGGCAGTGGAAGATCAGGAAAAGACAACTTTTATCACCCCCTTTGAAGCTTTCTGTTATGTGTCTATGCCTTTTGGGCTCAAGAGTGCCCAGGCGACTTACCAGCATTGTGTTCAGAATTGTTTTCACAAGCACATTGGTCGAAACGTTCATGCCTATGTAGATGATATTGTGGTTAAGTCAAGGAAGAAGGAAACCTTACTTGATGACCTCAAGGAGACCTTTGATAATCTCAGGGTGTACAAGATGATGCTTAACCCAGCCAAGTGTGTTTTTGGAGTGCCAGTAGGCAAGTTGTTAGGTTTCCTGGTCTCAGAGTGGGGCATTGAAGCTAACCCGGAGAAGACTGAGGTAATTACTTCTCTCTCTAAGCCGGCGTGCATTAATGATGTTCAACGTTTGGCGGGTCATATTGCAGCTCTGAGCCGGTTTATAAGCCACCTCGGAGAGAAGGCGATTCCCCTTTATCAGATGATGAAGAAGACTGATCACTTCGTCTGGAGCGATGCTGCTAGCGAGGCGTTTGAGGCGCTCAAGAAGCAGTTGGCTGAGCCGCTCGTCTTGGCGGCTCCCATAGACAAAGAGCCTTTGCTCCGTTAAGTTGTTGTGGAATGCAAGGAGGCGGGTAAGGAGTATCCAGTCCAGCGGCCGGTTTATTATGTCAGTGAAGTACTCACGGAGTCCAAGCAAAGATACCCACATTGGCAGAAGCTAGTGTTTGGGGTGTTCATGGCCAGCCGCAAGCTTAAACATTATTTCCTAGGACATCCAATCATAGTGGTCAGCTTTGCTCCACTTGGCGACATAATTCAAAACAGAGAGGCTACCGGCCGGGCTGCTAAGTGGGCCATTGAGCTTGGGCCACATCATATTAAGTATGTACCTAGAACGGCCATCAAATCTCAGGCTTTGGTAGATTTCATTAATGATTGGACAGAGCTGCAAGCACCTGAGGAGAAGCCTGACAATACATATTGGACCATACATTTTGATGGGTCTAGTCAGTTGGAAGGCTCGGGGCTGGAGTCATTTTGGAATCTCCAAGAGGTGATAAATTTTGTTATGTCTTCAGGCTCATGTTCCTTTGCACTAACAATGCAGCTGAGTATGAGGCCTTGTTACATGGGCTCCGCATGGCCAAAGAGATGAACTTGAGCCGGGTTAGATGCCTAGGCGACTCAGATCTTGTTGCATAGTAGGTTTCAAGGAAGTGAGATTCTAAAGATCCGCTTATGGCGGCTTATCGTCAGGCAGTCGATAATATTGCTGGTCACTTCAAGGGATACCAGGTGGATCACATAGACCGCAGGAAAAATGAGGCGGCTGATGCATTGTCTCGACTTGGGTCTCAGTGCAAGCCGGTTCCACCCAATGTGTTCCTTGATGTGTTGCACAACCCTTTGGTTAAGTTGCCTTCAGAGGAAGATCTTGCTATTCCTGACCCGGAGGGGCAGCTGGTGGCAGCTCTACATGCTATTCCTGACTGGATGCTCCCTTATTTAGCTTATCTGACCCGGGGCGAGTTACCAGAAGATGAAAATCTGGCAAGGCAGATCACCAGGTGGTCTTAGTCCATGACTATAGTCAATGGCGAGTTACACAGATGCAGTGTGACTGGTGTGTTCCAACGTTGTGTCTCCCCTGAAGAAGGCCGTGAGATCTTACATGAAATTCATGCAGGTGATTGTGGTCATCATGCCGGGTCACGATATCTAGTGGCTAAGGCATTTAGGCATGGTTTTTTCTGGCTGACGGCTCATGCTGATGCTAAGGATATTGTGCGTAAGTGCGACGGGTGTCAAAAATTTGGAAGACAGGCTCACGTGCCGGCTCAGGAACTATGGATGATCCCAATAACTTGGCCGTTTGCGGTCTGGGGGCTTGATATGGTTGGGCCTTTTAAGCGGTCCAAGGATAAGAAGACTCACCTGCTGGTAGCATTTGATAAGTTTACAAAGTGGGTGGAAGCTGAGCCTGTAAGCAATTGTCAGGGGGCAACTGTTGTTCATTTTGTTAAAAAGCTGATTTTTCGTTTTGGTTATCCTCACAGTATCATTACTGATAATGGGATGAACTTGTCCAAGGGCGCTATGAAAGAATTTTGTCAGAGAGAGCACATCCGGCTTGATGTTTGTTCAGTAGCTCACCCACAGTCCAATGGACAAGCTGAGTGTGCTAACCACGAGATTTTAAAAGGGATCAAACCCCGGCTCATGGCACCTTTGGAGCGAACTCCGGGTTGTTGGGTCGAAGAGCTTCCTGCAGTTCTTTGGAGTATCAGGACTACCCCCAACAGATCAATAGGTTACATGCCTTTCTTCATGGTTTACGGCGCAGAGGCGGTTCTTCCAAGCGATATTCTTCATGACTCGCCCAGGGTGGCGGCTTATGTTGAAGCAGATAATGAAAAGGCGCGTGAAGACACCCTTGATGCTTTGGAAGAAGAACGTGATCAGGTGGTGGCTTGCTCGGCGATTTATCAACAAGACATGCGTCGCTATCATAGCCGCCGGGTTAGAAACCGAACGTTCCAGGAAGGCGACTTAGTGCTCCATTTGATTCAAGATCAGACAAGCATGCATAAGCTCTCACCTCCTTGGGAAGGGCCCTTTGTGGTCAGCAAAAACCTTAACAATGGGTCATATTATCTTATCGACATACGTGAGCACAAGAAGTCACGTACCTCCGAGGAGGAGACCAACAGGCCTTGGAATATTGCTCATCTTCGGCCTTACTATACTTGAGGCACTGGCTCTCACTATTGAACATATTTTTATCAATGTATATATCTTTATATGATCAAAATAATAAAGCCGGCATCCCCAAATCGGGGCCTCTGTCGTTTCATCTCATATTTTCTGAGCATGAGTCTTGATTAATTGATCATAATTAAGGGCACTAGGGGGCTTCCAACTCGATGAGTTTAGCTTACAAAACCCTTTTGACCAGGCGAAATGCCACATTATTGGTTATACCTGCCTGTATGCTTGATGTTACTCCGAACAAGATGACCCGCCGTACTCTTACAGTAAATCCTTTGTGACCCTGAGCTAGTCAAGGTTAAAATGGCGGTTAAAGTTATGTGAGAGCCAGCTTACCGATAGCGAGGATAAACCAAGGCTTTTAAGCCATGCTTCATGAAAGCAAGAATTTGAGTCTTAAAAGGCCAGATTCTTTTGGTCGAGCTTTAACAGCCGGCTTATAAGTATTGAGATATTCGGTCAGGCTTTAACAGCCGGCTTATAAGTATTGAGATATACATGCATATATTCTATGTTTCTTGTTTTTACAGGAAGTTTATGTTCTTCATCATATGAAGGTTATAAGTCCCTGGATCAAGGAAGGTCCGGGTTAACATTGCTCAAAATTGAGTTTATAGCAGCCATGGCCTGCCAAGTGGTCTGTTTAAAAATTTTATGACCATGAGTCATTGGGTTATTAACCCGCCCTGGCTTTCGACTATAAGTCGCCAGTACAAGAATTGATGGATCTTTTACAGATTATATGTAAAGACTTCAAGTAAATTCATAGATATTGCAAGACAAGATATGCATATATGGCTAGATCAAGCATACAAAGAAGTTCAGCTGCTGGATCAAACAGTTGGCATAACATGCTTGAAGGCATGACAAAGAAGCGCAATGTTTTTAAATAAACTATTACAAGGCTACAACTGAGCCCAAAAGTTTTTCAGCTAAGTTTTTCAAGAGTTATGTCACTCCTTTGAACCGGCCTATGAGCCGTCCGGGTTAGATCCCGCCAGGTTAACATCACCTTGGCGCCTTGTGCTGGAGGTTCCTGGGTCATCCTGTGCTGGTTCTTCGCTGGAAATCTGAAGATTATCCGAGGTCCAGTCTATACCAGTTAAGGCCTCGAAGGTTGCTTCATCATTGATGATAGTAGAAGGATCAATATCAGAGGAAAGGTATGCTTACGCCTTTGGGGAGTCAGGTTGACAACGTCAAATGAGGGCGACTTGATTCGTTTGTTATTGCCATCATAACCCGGCTGGTAGATCTGCAGATCCAGTTCTTGTGCAAGTTTACATGCCAAGGGACGCATTTCCTTGATGCATTTGGTGTAATCTGATTCATTGAAGGCAGAGCCGTCATCCTTGTATTCTGGGAACCCGCCTGCCATTTCTTCAGGATCAAGCTCAGTTTGATAAGCTTTTGCCCGGCCTAACCCGGCTATGGCTCCTGCACGGGCGGCTGATCTTTTCATCTCTTCAATCTGACCAGGTACTGTGGACAGTTGATCCAACACCTCTTTGATAAGCTGTATTGGTCTTTTACCATTATATATATCCACGAGAGTACGAAGGCTGCCAGCATATAATTTTTCCGTCAAAGTATAGACGACCTTCAGCTTCATCAACATATTTTGTCCAAGATTGGCACTCTTGGCGCCTGTCATGCATATAAGACAAGAACATTTAGGCGAGTTAACAAATCTAGGATGTTGAGTCGCCAGGCAGATTACGAATTTATAAGTCGCTATGCCAATTGGTTCTAACTCATTGAATGATTTTTCTTACCAAAGATGGCAACTGTCATTTGGAAAATATGGCTCTTTAAGCCGGATAATTCCTTAGTCACTGGTTTCAACTGGTTCTCAGCGTCTTTCTATCTTTTCAACAGCTTGGCCCTTTCAGTGTCCCAGGCGGCTCTTTCAGCATCAAAGTTGGCCTTGATCTTTTCAATCTTTTCCAAAGAAGATTTCAAATTTGGCTTAGCCTTGGCACGTTCAGCTTGTTCTGTTTCCAAGTTTTTCTTTATGCCGGCCATGTTTGACTCGCCCAGGCTTAAAGCTTCCTGCAAAGGGTTACAAACAATAATGTCATTCAAATGATTGCTAAGTTGATTGAATCAGCATTGAGCAGTTGTGTTATGGTCCAAAATATTCCTGTCCCAAGCACATTGCAAGCAATATCTTTGCACTTGGGGGCTAATGTACGATGATTTTTTAAGTCTGAGATATAGAAGAACCAGCTCATCTTATAAAGATAAGCCGACCCTTGGGGGCTACAGGCAATTATTCAAAGTGGTCATTTGAGAGACCCGTCTCATCTTATAAAGATAAGCGGCCCTTGGGGGCTACAGGCGATTTTTTCTGTGGTCATTTGAAAGACCCGGCTCATCTTATAAAGATAAGCCGGCCCTTGGGGGCTGCATTTTGGAAATCTTCATAAGTCTCAAACATACTCAATGATTTTCCTATGTTTAAGACTTGGGGGCTACAAGAGTATATATGTACAAGACTAAGAGGGGTTAAGTTCATACATACCTCATATTTTTGCTTCATCATGTTTACTAAGCCGGCTTCCATATCACGGCTTGTATGAAGGCGGCTTAGATAGCCTGCATGTAACTCGCCCGCACTGAACTCTACATAGCTTTGGAGATCCAGTTTTGTCTTGCCTTTCTCCAATAAAGGTATTTCTTCCTTAGCAGTATGCTTAGCTAGCACTTTGGAGATTCCTGGCGTCTTATAACTCACCCCAGTGATTGCAATATCACCAGTGTTCTTCTCAGAAGGAATTTCTTCAACTGGTTTGACAGGAGTTGAAGACGGAATAGGACTTGGCGGGTCATGACTATCTGTCGGGTTAGCGTCAGTATCCATGGCCTCAGAAGTTGCTGCATCAGTCTGTGAAGGAGGATCATTTTGTTGGTTGTCAGGTTCTTCAGGGTTTTGGGTGTGAACCTCAGGGGTTTCCAACACCTGTCTCTCCGGTTCAGAGGCTTCAGGGACCTTGGAAGAGTCTCCAAGTTTTTGTTTCTTACTTTTTGCCCGAGCCCTGAGATCAGAAATAAAGGAGTCAAAGATATATGACAAACAAAAATTAAAGGTATCAAGCTATCAAGTATAATTACTCACCCTGGGTTAATGACAAAGGCTGGTAGCTGAGTGGAGGATGAGCCGCCTGAGGAAGGTGACGAATCCTGGTAATTTGAGTCAGACAGGTTAAGGGGTTGTCTGATAAAGCCTGCTTTGGGTAAAGACAGAGTTGGGTTTTGCGACACCTCGTTTTGTCGCTTGCGAGAAGGGTTATGAGGTAACCCGGCCACCAATTCTTCAGTGCCGCAGCTCCGTGTTTGACTTCTCATATCATGTTGAGGCTTTTTCAAAACAAAGTTTCGGTCTAAATGAGCATCTGGATGAGAAAATGAAACTTTCCGGACCACCCGCCTGATTCTCTTTGGAGGTGATGTATCTGAGCCAGAAGATATGGGAATTACCTCAGGATTTTCAGCCCGACTTGATGCACCCTCATCCTGAGAGTAAGAAGTGTCAGCTAAGTCATTAAAAAGGCGGCCAAGAGAGTCAAGTTCTACCTCAGACTGATCGTCAGCATCCGCTGACTCGCCCATAGTAGCCGGCTTAATCATAGCAGCTGGTTTGCTTTTCTTAGGCTTTGTGCCAATCCTGACTTTGGCCACGACTGCCTTTATCTTCTTCTTCCAAAAAGCAGAGTCAGGCTATGAAATTTGAAAAGATTGACAAGTGAGAATATAGTACAAAATCAAGGATATTTAAAATCAGACATAGAATAGTGCTTACAGCTGGGGCCATGTTAAGCTTGAAGAATGGAGGTAGTCCTATCTTGTTACAATTTTCTTGTGACTCCCCGAGTAAGGAGTTCACAGCTTGAAAGACATCCTCAGCAGTAAAGTTGTCAGAGCTGTATTGTTGAGGGTCATCTGATTCGCCAGAATATTCGCACATTAAACTAGGCCGGCGACTTAGTGGAAGAATTTTCCATGAGACCCAGCAGTGGGCTAAGTCAACTCCGGTCAATCCATTGGCTAACAAAGCTGTTACTTTGGGATAATATTGGAGTGCTTCAGTATGTTCAGCTGGAATAAGTTGGCTTGGCGGGTTAAAGTTGATGGGGAGGCGATCAACCCGATAACCCGGCAGAGGGTTCTCATTGGCTGGGGCGGTGTTCTTGCAGTAGAACAAGGTTTTTACCCATCCCTTGGGATGGCTTAACAAGACAGATGCGGGAAAGCAGCCGTCTCTGCGTCTCTGGATTGAGATTTCGCCTAGTTCTTGAGTCGGACCGCTAGCGCACTCAGTCTGGCGGTTTAGATAGAAAAATTCCTTGAAGAGAGCAATGGTGGGTTCTACTTGCAAATAAACTTCACAAAAGATTTGAAAGTGGCAGATGTTTGTTACTGAGTTTGGGCCTATGTCTTGAGGATGGAGACTGAAATAGTGCAAGACATCCCAAAAAAAAATCGACCCGGGCAGAGCAAAGTCTCTTATGGTATGATCAGTAAAAACTATCACCTCTCCTTCAGCGGGGTTGGGAACATTTTCTCCTTGGCTGAGTCGCCAGCCAATCTCCTCCTGAGTCGCCAAGAGACCTTGATCCACATAATCTTTGAGAATTTGTTCAGTGACTAGAGAAGGGCCCCAATTGCAAAGGGTGTTTTTTTTCATATTGAGTCGCCTAAAAGAAAATAGGAAAGTGAGTCATTTAGAGAAGGATACTGATTCATCAACAGTACAAGAACGGGAAGTATAAAGATAAGCCGCCTTAAGATAATGGCGGGTTAGCTAAAAGAGGTAATTTCTGGAACTTTGGTGGGTTACAGATACGTTGATAAGCTGCCCAAGATGCAATGAGTGGGTCAGTTAAGATTCAGGATTGCTAAAATTTTTGCTAAGTGTGGAATAAACATGATTCAGTATGGAGCAACTATATTTACGGATCTGAAGGCAGTTCAAAAAAGAAAAAGAATTGCGAAACCTAAAAGGCGGAGATGGAAGAACTAGCAGGCTACTCATTGAATCTAGAAGGAGATACAAGTGGTTCCAAGTGTCGGATGGTGCCAAAAACTGCTACCACAATACTTCTATGGTGTTTTCAGATCAAAAATAGCTTCTATTCAAAGATGTGATGAACTAGGAAAGGATGAACGCCGACGAACTCTACGAACTCAGGTGAGCTAATGCAGATCTGAGAAAGAAAAGAAGCAGTACCTGTTGGCAGTAGAGGATGGCGAAGGTGTGCTGCTGAATCCCGACGGCGGAAGAGTAGTGTCGCGACACCGACTAGAGAAGGCTAGTGCGGCTCGATGGGCGCGGCGGAGCTCCGGTCATGAAGGGGCTCGCAAGGAAGAAGAAGCGGAGGAGGCAAGGTAAAAAAGTAAAAGAGGGGCCCTCATGCCTATTTATAAGGGAAAGGGGGAAACAGTGAATGACATGTGCGAAGATCGAGGAGGCGCAATAAATTTCGCAACAAAGGGATGCCTCGATTTTTGGAATGATAGATTTATACAAAGATTCATCATGACGTCATGAAGGTTTTCCCAAAGAACACGGAGGTGACATCATCTTTTTCATGGCGGGTTACGAAGATTTTTCAAGGTTGCAGCTAAAAGAAATGAAGAGAAGACTCATTAAACGAAAGGGTTAAGATTGACATGAACAAGTTCAAATCAATCTGGGGCCTAATGTTGGGGATGTAACCCCATGATATAACCCGCCCTAGTAGGGCCGGGTCAGATTATTGGCGACTTATGGAACTGGGCCTCAGATCGGCCAAGATGGACATGGCGTAGTATTAAGGAGGGCGGCTCATAGATGGGCCGACTTAGAATCCGAGGTCAGAAGGTAACCCGGGGGTATAACCCGCCATGTAATGACTTACCTTGTAAAGCAAGGCGACTTAGAGTAGGGCTCAGTCACGTATTATAACCTGACCCGGACTCTTGTAAGCCGCCAGCCTCGACCTGTATATAAAGGCGAGTCCCCGGCATAGTATAGATAGGTTACAATCAATCGATAGCTAGGTCAAGCGATTCCGCTCCCTTGTAATCGAAAATCAAGCAATAGCAACAAGAGCAGGAGTAGGCTTTTACCTCCACCGTGAGGGGCCGAACCTGGGTAAACCCGTATCTTTCGTCCCGATCAACCCCGACAAGCTAATCACCGTTGCGATGGCTTCACGCTTAAGTCCTAACCCTAGGACATCTGCCGTGACAAAACCACGACATACCCTACAACCAATTTATTCTTATGTTCTCCACTAGATAGGAACTTTGGAGTGATTCTTCATCACACGTTGAGGGATGGTTATATGATCCAATTATATTAGCATTGTTGAGAGATTGCACTAGTTAAAGTACGGACCCTGGGCCTCATTTTCAAGCATTGCAATACCATTTGTGCTCACTTTTGTTACTTGCTACCTTGCTGTTTTTTATTGTTCCTATTACAAAAATCAATATCTACTATCATTACTACACTTGTATCACCATCTCTTTGCCAAACTAGTGCACCTATACAATTTACCATTGTATTTGGTGTATTGGGGACACAAGAGACTTTTTATTATTTGGTTGTAGGGTTGTTTGAGAGAGACCATCTTCATCCTACGCCTCCCACGGATTGATAAACCTTAAGTCGTCCACTTGAGGGAAATTTGCTACTGACCTACAAAACTCTGCGCTTGGAGGCCCAACACGAGTCTACAAGAACAAGTTGTGTAGTAGACATCAAGCTCTTTTCTGGCGCCGTCGCTAGGGAGGTGAGTTCTTGAAGGTATATCTTTAGATCTTGCAATTAAATCTTTTAGTTTCTTGTTTTATCACTAGTTTGGTTTATAAAAAGAAAACTACAAAAAATGAATTGAGGTTCGCTCATATTATTCGTCTTTATCATGTCTTTCTTGAAAATGATGGATCGAAAAATTGTGCTCAATTGATAGAAGAAGAATTCAATGAAATGTTTGGCATACAATCCATGAATGATGATCATGATTGCAATGTTGTTAGTATGAACTATTTGAATATCCATGATGCTAATGATATGCAAAGCCATAAGCTTGGGGATGCTATATTTGATGAAGATTATATTTTTAGTCCTCCAAGTTTTGATGAGCAAATTTATTATGATGAAAGCATGCCTTCTATTTATGATGATTATATTTATGAAAGTGGGTTTGGAAGAGTGTCAACTCTAGGTAATGATCCCACTATTTTGGAGGGTGTTGAAACTTATTATAATGATAAAAGTGGATTTGGAGAGGTCATGACTTTATTTATTGATGAATCCACTATTTTGGAAGAGGTTTCAATTGACTATGACAATAAAGTTGCTATCTATGATGATTATGGTGATGACATATATGTTATAGAGAATAATGATAACCATGAAACTTGTCATCATGATTTTAATTTTCAATCACATGATAGTTATTTTGTTGAGTTTGCTCCCACTACTATTGATGAGAATAAATTTGGTTATGTGGAGAGTAATAAATTTTTTATGCATGTGGATCATGAAAAGAATGCTTTATGTGATAGTTATATTGTTGAATTCATTCATGATGCTACTGAAAAATATTATGAGAGAGGAACATATGCTTTTACATATTGCAATAATATCAAGTTTCCTCTCTATGTGTTCATAATCTTGAAGTTTTGCTTGTTTTACCTTCCCATGCTAGTTGATTCTTGTTACCATAAGTTGTTTGCTCACAAAATCCCTATGCATAGGAAGTGGGTTAGACTTAAATGTGCTATTCATATGCTTCACGATGCTCTTTTTATGTTTCAATTCATATCTTTTATGTCAGCATCATTGAAATCATCATGCCTAGCTAAAAAGGCATTAAAGAAAAGCGCTTGTTGGGAGACAACCCTACTGTTTTTGTGTGTTAACATGATTAAGCTACTATAGTAATCATGTTTTATAGCTTTTATTTCAATAAAGTGCCAAGTAAAGCCTTTGGGATAGTGTGGATGATAGTTGACTTGATTCTGTGAAAAAACAGAAACTTTTGCGTCCAGTGCAGAAATTCCTATCTTTTACTGGAACGTGTAAAAATTCTGTGTTTTTTACAGATGATTGATATATTTCATATGTTTTCCTATTTTTTTAGAATTTTTGGAGTTACATAAGTATGACCATAATTCAGATCTTTACGTACTGTTCTATTTTTGACAGATTCTGTTTTCAATGCATAGTTTGCTTGTTTTATAGTTTCTATGGCTTATATTGGTCAATATAAGTTGTATAAATTGTAGGGTACAGTAGGCATAGTGTGAGAATAATCATGAATCTTATCTTGACAGTACCAAAGTGAATGATTTGTCTTTATCATACTAACCCATCTCACGAAGTTCCGTTAAGTTTTGTGTGATTGAAGTTTTCAAGTTTTGGGTGAGATATCGATATGAGGAGAATAAGGAGTGACAAGACCCTAAGATTTGGGATGCCCAAGGCCCCACAAGGTAATATTCAAGTAATATCCAAGCAACTAAGCTTGGGGATGCCCCGGAAGGCATCCCCTCTTTCGTCTTCAATATTATCGGTAACCTCACTTGGACCTATATTTTCATTCGTCACATGATATGTGTTTTGCTTAGAGCATCATTTTATTTTGTTAGGAATTGCTTGCTGTTATTTATATAATGTTTTGCATCTTTTTATTCAATAAAAATGACAAGTATAGTTTTACCATGCTTATTCTGCAAGTCTATATGTGGCTGTTTGAAAACAGAAAGTTGCACGCTAGTGTGTGAGTTCTCCAGAAAAGTCAAAATGTGATAAAATGTTGAATTTTTTTGCACAATAAGCTATGATAAGTTTTCTACAGTGTGGTAAATGTTCAGAATTTTTGGAGTTAGGGGAGTATGAGTATAATTGCACTCTCTACAGACTATCCTGTTTAGACACACTGCTGTTATGTTAATGTTAAATAATAATTTTAGTTATTTGCTATAGTAGAGAATGATAAGGTTATTGCATTGATTTATACTAACTTATCTCACGAGTTCTTGTTGAGTTTTGTGTGGATGAAGTTTTTAAGATTTAGGGAAACCTTGATATAAAAGGAATTAAGGAGATAGAAAATCTCAAGCTTGGGGATGCCCAAGGCATCCCAAGATAATATTTCAAGAAGTCTCAAGCATCTAAGCTTGGGGATGCCCCGGTAAGCATCCCACCTTTCTTCATCAACAATTATCGGTTAGCCTTAGTTGAGCCTAAGTTTTTGCTTCTTCACATGATGTGTGCTATTCGTAGAATTTCATTTCATTTTTTTGCTTGCTTTTTTAATAAAATACTTAGATATGAAAGTTTTTAAATAAGAGAGAGTCCTCAAATAGCTACCCATTTACTTAACTACTCGCTTGAACTTCACTTATATCTTTTTGGAGTAGTTTGTTATTTACTCTTGTGCTTCACTTATATCCTATGAGTAAATTGTTGAATGAACTGAATATCATAAATTTGAAATTATATGTGTGTCGGAGTAAATGACCACGGGTAGCCTCATCAGTCCCCCATGGTATTTCGAGACATCGGGGCTGGCTGCGCCCCTCACACCCTCCGGAAGCACGACCGCTTTCTTGGGCCGGCTGGTCCAAGAGGCCGGCTGCAAGAAAGCGGCAGGACCACGGAAGGCGGCCGCAAGGGGGGCGACTTCTGGCAGACGGCCCCCCGTCCCCTCGAAGTCAGCACCACATCACCACGACAAGACAAGGCATGGCTACAGTGCAGCCTGCCACCCCCGAATCAAGGATGGGACGTGGCCACAGAGTTGTGCACTGGGTGGACACTCCCCGCCCAGCGGGGCACTATTGCCACGCAGTCCGTGACATCACCAGCGCCAGAAGGAGCCACGCTCCCACGACGGGCGGTCGGTACGGCCCACAGGCGGCGGGCCCCACCTGACCGCGAGCCACCAGAAGGCGGCAAACCTCAAGCAGGCGGCAACAAGGGAGGGCCGACTCCAAGCAGGCGGCCCTTCTCCCCCTTGAAGTCTGTGCGCCATCAACCAGATGAGACGGGGTATGGCTACAGTGAGCGCCTGCCAGGCGGCGGGACTGTAGCCACACTCCCCTCGACAAAGCCTTCGTCATCAAGGGTGAGGCCACAGTATAAAGCAATCAACATGGCCCGCAGGCGGTGGGCCCCAGCGGTCGGCGGAGAAGCCGGTGACCAGAGACGCTGACGGCCGGGTCCTGCACCCGGCCGGATTACCATTGTACCCCTGGGGGGTAGGCCTATATAAACCCCCCAGGCTCACCCATGCAAAGGGTTCAGCACCCACACCATTCACACACACACATAGAGAGAAGAGTAGAGCCAGTTTGGCCCTTCTTCCTCCTCTAGCCGAAACAGCTCAAGGAGCAAGCTTGTAGCTACCTTGTTGATCATAGTCATCATGCGGAGACCCCGCAGAGCAGGACTAGGGGTGTTATCTCCGAGGAGAGCCCCGAACCTGGGTAAGATTCGCAGGCGTACGCGGTCTCACTCACTCCCGCTTCTAGAGCCCGGCGACGTACTTTTGTCCCCATCCACGATAAGCCACCCCCTGGCATATGTCACACGATATCCCCGACATTTGGCGCCCACCGTGGGGCTAGGTGCACCGTCATCCGGAAACACATTCTGGACGGGAACCCTCTTCCTTCCTGGCGAGCGCAGCCAGCCCGGCACGCCTGACGGTGTTTGCGCCGACACGCTGCATGGCGTGGAAGCCGCCTGTGCCGCAAGCTACGTCGCTGGTCTCATCGGCGGGATCTGCCTCGCCAATGAGCCCGCACCCGACGCGGGCGCAGCCAGCTCCGAGAGCTGCCTTGTTGACCACCTCAGCAAGCTTCACATCGCCAATGAGCCGGCTTCCGACCTAGAGTCCATTGGCTCCACCAACCCGCCCGTCGATATGGTCATCGACGCCGATGCCGCGCCTCCTGATACCTTCCCCGGTGACGTGGTGATCTTCGACGACCCGCTCCCTACTGCTGGCAGCAGCGCCAGCACCAGCACTATCACTGAGGTGCTGGTCATCCGCCACGATGGAGCCTCCGACGAGGCCGGCCGGGACCCATTGCAGGCGGCAATGCGGGACCTGTCCGCACCCGTAGCGCCCAGTGCGAATGGCGAAACGCTGGAGGCATGCCGTGTTGCACTCCTTAACAGCGCCAATAAGTTGGCAGGCATGAGACGCCTCACCGAGGCCTACCAGCGCGAGATCGACCGCGCCGTCTGCGGCACGCCGGCTGCTGGCGAACCCAGCCGCGCGGGCATGGTCTGGCAGCATGGCGCGGCCATTGCCAGCATGCTGGGGGCCGATCGCCCGGTCTACGCCACGCCCACGGAGAACTTACGCGCCGCCCAGTCGGCAGCAGACGAGCTGGACCGCCTGGAGGGCGATGAGCACCGCTGCATGACGGAGCGCGTCCAGCAGCTCATCGACGCGGCCGCCGCGCAGCAAGAAGCCGGCCGCCGCGTGGTGGAACCCGGCTTGCAGGCCGAGAACCTTCCCCCTCGCCGAGCGCACGGCGCGACCTCCCGGACGCCGACAGCCGGCGCCCGCGACCGAGGAGACCAAGAGCCAGCTGTTAGCCACGGCCGCACACGCATCACCATCGATTGCGACCAAGACAGCCGCCCACGAGCAGTGGAACGGCGGGACGATCGTCTGCCTCCCCCGCGCAGGGAGAGGCGCGCCTCCCCGCCTGCCTGTCGAGCACCCAATTCTCGGAGACCGGCTGGGCCCCCGTGAAGGAGTCAGAGAGAACAACGTCCGCCTCTGGATCGACCGCTTGGCTCGATCCCTGGCATTGGAAGAAGAAGATGCGATCGGCCCGCCTTGTTTCGGCCCCCGCATTCGCGACGAGCCCTTCCCCAAAGGGTTCTTGCTTCCTCGAGACACTCCCAAGTACAACGGTTCCGTGAAGCCGGAGGATTGGCTGGTTGACTACTCCACCGCCGTCAACATAGCAAACGGCAACAAGCGCGTTGCCGTGAAGTACGTTCCGCTCATGCTCCAGGGCACGGCCCGGACATGGCTGAATAGCCTCAAGCCCTACAGCGTCAACAAATGGCTGGACTTTACCGAAGTCTTCATCCGCAACTTCACCAGCACCTACAAGCGGCCGCCCAAGCCTCGCCAGCTCTCCCTGTGCGTCCAAGACCCAACCGAGTCCACTCGCGAGTACTTGACGCGGTGGGCCGAGCTGCGCAACTCCTGCGAAGGGGTGCATGAGGTGCAAGCCATAGAGTACTTCACTGCCGGGTGCCGAGAGGGCACCCTACTCAAGCACCGACTCCTTTGCGACGAGCCGACCACCCTCGACAAGCTGCTAATCATAGCGGACAAGTACGCCACCGCCGACTCCTCCATGAAGTCGGAGCTCCGAGTGGACGCGTCTAGAAAGATGCTCCCTCCGACCCCTCAGACGCCGGCTGGTGACTCCAGTCGGCGCCAGCAGAGGAACGACAACAAATGCAAGGCCCAGCAGCCGGCTTCCATCAGCCGGCAAGTGGCAGCAGTTGAAGACCAGCAGCCGGAAGGGCAGCCCGGCCCCAAGCGTCAGAAAGGCGGCAAGCCTGCTTGGTTGCCCGCCTTCTCCTTCGAGCAAACCCTTGATGCTCCCAGCAAGTTCCACAGCGGCGCGAAGCCGTCCAACCACACCACCCGGAAGTGCCACTGGCTTACCCGCATTGCCAAAGGCGAAGGACTGCCCCCTCCGCCTGCTGGCCCGCCGGCTTCGCCTCCTCCGCAGCCGGCGGCCCGCCCGGTCGGCACAATCCAAGATGAATTCCCCGAAGAGCACGGAGCCTACGTCGTCTTCACCAGTGTGGCTGACGACAGGCACAGCCGGCATCAGCAGCACCGCGAGGTGAACACGGTCGCCTCTGAGGTCCCAGAGTTCATGCATTGGTCCGAGAGGCCCATCAGCTGGAGCCGTGCTGACCACCCAGAGGTGATGCCTTCTCCGGGTTCCTACGCCCTAGTGCTGGATGCCACCTTTTCAATGGAGCAGCGAGCCTGTCGTTTCTCCCGAATTCTGATAGACGGCGGTAGCAGCATCAAAATCCTCTACCGTGACACCCTGGAGAAGCTGTGCGTCAAGGAGAAGCAACTCTAGCCCAGCCGGACTGTCTTCCATGGCATTGTACCTGGCCTTTCCTGCTCCCCAATTGGCAAGATCAAGATTGATGTCCTCTTCGGAGACAAAGATCACTTCCGCCGTGAGCCAATCTGGTTCGAGGTGGTGGACCTGGAGAGCCCCTACCACGCGCTCCTTGGCCGGCCTGCTCTGGCCAAATTCATGGCGGTGCCACACTACGCCTACCTCAAGATGAAGATGCCGGGTACCAAGGGCATTATCACCATAGCTCGCGACTACCAGAAGTCGGCCGCATGTGCTGCTGCCAGCAGTCGGCTGGCCGAGTCCCTTGTCATCGCTGCAGAAAGGCGGCTCCTTGACCGGGTTGTGGCCATGGCCGGCAAGCAGCTGGACCTGTCACCAGATCCCAAGGAGTCGGAGGCCCAGGGCTCCTTCCAGCCGGCCAAAGAAACCAAGAAGATTCCCTTGGACCCTGAGCACCCGGAGAGGTTCGCTGTCGTAGGGGCCCATCTCGACAGTAAATAGGAAAGCGAGCTCGTCGATTTCCTTTGTGAGAATCGGGGCATCTTCGCATGGTCTTCCAAGGACATGCCGGGTGTTCCGACGGATTTTGCCAAGCACAAGCTACATGTCAGATCGGATGCAAAACCAGTCAAGCAACCCCTCCGCCACTTGTCAGAAGAGAAGAGAAGAATTGTTGGCGAAGAGATCGCCCGGCTTCTGGCAGCCGGCTTCATCATGGAAGTGTTCTTTCCAGAATGGCTTGCCAACCCAGTCCTTGTACTGAAGAAGAACAACAAGTGGCGCATGTGCATTGATTACACCAGCCTCAACAAAGCCTGCCCCAAAGATCCGTTTGCTCTGCCTCGGATAGACCAAGTGATTGACTCCACAGCCGGATGCGAGCTGTTGAGTTTTTTGGATGCCTACTCTGGCTACCACCAGATCAAGCTGAACCCGGCCGATCGGCTGAAGACCGCCTTCATCACACCATTCGGAGCCTTCTGCTACCTGACCATGACATTCGGCCTGAGAAATGCCGGTGCCACATTTCAGCGTTGCATGCAGAAGTGCCTCCTCAAGCAACTCAGGAGAAATGCCCACGTCTATGTAGACGACATTGTGGTGAAGACGGAGAAGCGTGGCACCCTCCTGGAGGATCTCAAGGAGACCTTTGACAATCTGCGCCGTTTTCAAATCAAGCTCAACCCAGAAAAGTGTGTCTTCGGAGTCCCAGCCGGCCAGCTCCTTGGTTTCCTTGTCTCAGAACGCGGCATCGAGTGCAACCCTGTGAAGATCAAGGCCGTTGAGTGGATGGAAAGGCCCACCTGGCTACGAGACGTCCAGAAGTTCACCGGGTGCTTAGCATCCCTCAGCCGTTTCATCAGTCGGCTGGGCGAGAAGGCTCTTCCTCTGTACCAGCTAATGAAGAAAACCACTCACTTCGAGTGGAACGACAAGGCGGACGAGGCCTTCCTCCAGCTCAAGAAAACGCTGACTACGCCGCCTGTCCTGGCGGCTCCGGCTGCTAAGGAGCCCATGTTCCTCTACATCGCCGCCACCAGCCGGGCGGTCAGCACTGTCATCATGGTCGAGCGCCCAGAAGACGGCAAGGCGCAGCCGGTCCAGAGGCCCATCTACTACCTGAGTGAAGTGCTGTCGGCCTCCAAGCAGAATTACCCCCACTACCAGAAGATGTGCTATGGCGTGTACTTTGCCGCCAAGAAGCTCAAGCAGTACTTTCAAGAGCACTCCATCACGGTTGTTTGCACTGCCCCACTTGCCGAGATCATGGGCAACAGAGATGCATCAGGCCGGGTGGCCAAGTGGGCCATCGAGCTAGCTCCCCACACCATCCTCTACCAGCCCCGCACCGCCATCAAGTACCAAGCGCTGGCCAATTTCCTCATCGACTGGGCCGAGACCCAGTACCTGCCGCCGGCGCCGGATTCTACCCATTGGCGGATGCATTTTGATGGCTCAAAGATGCGCACCGGTCTAGGAGCCGGCATTGTCCTCACCTCTCCCAAAGGCGACGGGCTCAAGTACACATTGCAAATTCACTTTGCCGCCTCCAACAACGTGGCCGAGTACGAGGCACTCGTCCACGGGCTCCGACTGGCCAAAGAGATTGGCATCCGCCGGATTCTGTGCTACGGCAACTCGGACTTGGTAGTCCAGCAGTTGTCTGGCGACTGGGATGCCAAGGATGCAAACATGGCGAGTTACCGCTTCCTCGTCCAGCAAATCAGTGGATACTTTGACGGGTGCGAGTTCCTTCACATGCCACGAGCTGACAACGAGCAAGCTGATGCCCTGGCACGGATTGGCTCCACCCGCCAAGCGATACCAGCCGGTGTCTCCCTCCAATGCCTCCGCAAGCTGTCTATCAAGCCTTCACCGGAATTAGAGTCCATCTTCGTGCCGGCTGCTCCCGGAACAGTCGGATCCGACTCAGGGGCTGCAACAGCTGGCCCGGGGACGTCGGCAGGCGGCTCGGGGACTGCTGCAGTCGCACCCCGCCTGAGAACTTCAAAACCCGGCCCGGGGACTGCGGTAGTCAGCCCGGGGACTTCAGAACCCGGCCCGGGGGCTGCAGCAGTCGGCCCGGGGACTTCAACGCCACAACAAGCGGCGGCCGACTCCAACCCGCCTCCTCCCAACCCTACCGCCCTGGTCCCAGTGGCCGTGATGACAGTGGTCGAAGCACCATCATGGGCGCGGCCCATCCTCAACTTCCTGGTAAGCGGAGAGCTACCAACCGATGAGACCTTGGCCTGTTTCTGCGCGACGCAGGGCATCCGACTGGACTTAGCGTCTGTTGCCCATCCACAGTCAAATGGCCAAGTCGAGCGGGCAAACGGCCTCGTCTTGTCCGGCATCAAGCCCCGACTGGTCGAGCCGCTAGAGCGCTCGGCCGGCTGCTGGATCGAGGAGCTACCAGCTGTCCTCTGGAGTCTCCGAACCACGCCAAACAAATCGACCGACTTCACTCCCTTCTTCCTTGTGTACGGGGCCGAGGCCATCATCCCAACTAACATCGAGTTTGACTCGCCTCGCGTCACCATGTACACGGAGGCGGAGGCAAAGGAGGCACGAGAAGATGGCGTCGACCTGCTAGAAGAGGGCCGGCTGCTGTCACTCAGCCGGTCCGCCAGCTAACAGCAGGCCCTGCGCCGCTACCATAGCCGGAAGGTCAAGCCACAATCCTTCCAAGAGGGGGACCTTGTGCTTCGGCTGATCCAGCGAACAGCTGGCCAGCACAAGCTCTCGGCCCCTTGGGAAGGGCCCTTCATCATCAGCAAAGCCTTGGGCAACGTCTCCTACTACCTCATCGACGCGCAGAAGCCCAGGGTATGCAAGAGGGATGATTCCGGCAAGGAAACAGAGCGCCCATGGAACGCAAATCTCCTCCGAAGATTTTACAGTTAATGCAGTATGTACCACGCTACCTTTCGTATTAAGAGTGAAGGCATTGGGTCCCTCGAGGAGCACTCGGGGGCTGCCCTTTTTATATGTATGATAAGATTATGCCTGAGGATGTGTTGTTTCATTCCTCCGCCTGGCACCGGGTCCGACCAGTCGGCCCAGGGGCTCGCCGCCTTGTCCTATGTTGGTGCCACCTGCAGTCGGACAAGTAGTGTGCCGACATCTAAGCCCTATCTTGCCTAAAGCCGCAGCTCGTAGAGCGACTGTCCGGCTGGCAAGAGCTAAAGGCAGGAAACGGTGTCCACACGAAAAATGACTAAGGAAAAAAGCATCAACATAGGCTAAGCCGGCTCCTCGCCTCACCATCCGGCTGCTGAGCAGCCGGCCGGCTGGCTTCTCACTTGACTTGCTATGTTCTAAACGGCCAAAGTACTTGTCTTTCTAAATGGCCGAGTACCGGACCCAGCCACAGACCGTAGAGCGGCTGTTCGGCTGGTAGGGCGGTAGCCAAAGGAAGGCGGCAAAGGAAAAAGCCAAAAAAGAGCAGAAAAACAAGGCAAAGTCAGAACCCGGCAGAGCACAACTTGTGCGAATAAAGTTAATTTACATAGCAGAGCTCATAGCCAGCATTCAACAAAGTTTGAATACACCCCCAGCGGGTGGAATTGCGCGAACTTAACATACTTGTTCAAAAGATTACAAGAACAGGAAAGATAAGATAAAGTGGCCATCTAGGCCAGGGGAGCAGCAGGCAGGTCCGACGGGTTGGCGGAGGCAGCAGCACCGGACGGTGGAACGGCCGATTGAGGAGTCTCGGCCTGATCGCCCCCGACAGCGGTCGGTGCGGTAGCACGCAGCTCGTTGGTCGAGGCTTGGTCGGGCTGAGGCCGGCTGTCCGCCCTGTTGACCGGTGCGTCGTCTTCGCCGTCCTCGTTCTCTTCGTCCTCGCCCTTGTCGCTGGAGGCGATCTCTTCCACCGAGTCCCCCGCATCCCCCGGGTTCAGCCTAAACCAGTTGGGCGGCACCTCAGTGCCTTCCTCGTCCAGCTCGGGGATGAAAACAGTGGTGTCGGCGTACTCGGCGATCGCCGCCGCGCGTTGAGTAAGCGCAGGGCCCACCGCCGCTAGCTCCGGTCCGGCCTCCTACCGGAAGGTGGCCAGCTGGGCCAGGTTCAGCCCAGGATACCATGCCTTGGCGACCGAGGCTGCCCGCGCACCCGCCCGAGCCGCCGCGCCCTTCCAAGCCTTGAAGCGACCGACCGCTACCTCCAGCCAGTCGGCAGTCCGACTGGGGGTGCGCGGAATTTGTGCATCGGGCTAGAAGGCGGCCAGCACCTGAGCCCCGGCGCGCTGCAGGCGGCGGAGCATCCTGTGGGCCAGCTGCAGGCGCATCTTGACGGCCAGGAGCTGCTCGCCGAGATTCCGGGGCGCGTTGGGCGCGATGTCCGCGCCCGCCCTCCTCCGCACTTCACGACGCGCCTCGATGGCCTGGCTGACGGCGACGGAGTGACCGGGAAAGTATTCTGCACAAGAAAAAAAATCAAAGATTAGAAGCCAGAAGCCGACTCCTGCAGCAGTCGGCGGCTGTTCGAAAGAAGAAGTAACTTACCATCAATCATGTCCTCGATCTCGCCGTAGCCGTCGGTCAGGAGTCTCTCCTTCTCGGCCCAGTTTGAGCGTTGAGTCTCGAACTCGGCCTTGAGGGAGTCTTCCTCCTCCTTCAGCTTCTGGAGCTCTGCCTTGTGCCGCTTCGCCTGGTCCGCCAGCTCCTTGGCCAGGCGGTCGCATTCCTGGGCTGCCTGACTGCGCTCCAGCTCCTTGGTGTGGAGCGCGGACTCGGCCTCGCCCAGGCACTGCCGCAGGTCTGCGGCGGCTTCTGCCAAGACGGAGAAAAAAGAAAACCATCAACACCAATGGAAAGTAGTTGCCAGGAGATCCGGCCCGACTGCTCAGCAGTCGGCCCGAATCTCGGGGACTACACCCAGCGGGTGCGCTGACGCGCCCCCGCGAGGAAGAAGACCAAATACTTACTTTGGCTCTACGCCAGATCGGCGGTCCGCTTGGTCAGCTCCTGGAGCTAAGAGTTATAGGCAGCTGCACGGATGTTGTGGTAATCCTGCAACAAAGACAACAGAAGAAGGTAACGAGTCAGTACTTGGAGCTCGACCTGAAGTTCCAAGCCGCCTGCTGAGCAGCCGGTCTGGAACTCAGGGGCTACACCCAGTGGGTGCGCTGGTGCGCCCCCACGGAAGATTACAAAGAAACGAAAACAAGAAACGTACCCGGACGGCCGCCCGCGTCGCCAAGAACTCCTGCGTGTACTGCTGGAGAGCGGCGCCTTGGGCGTTGAACCGGGCCAGGACTTCCTGCGAGGCCGCGTTCAAAACACCCATACCACCCCCAGACGTCCAATCCGGTGGGGCGGCGCTGGTAGCCTCGGCGTCGGGGGCCGACGAGCTAGCGGCCCCGATCTCCAACGGCCGCGGTGCTGAGGCCGCCCTCCCCGCACGCCGGCGCATCGGGGTACGGAGTGCAGGAGTCGGACCCACCACCAACTTGCCGCCGGCTGGCGGCACCAGCGACACGTCAGGCTGACTGCCCCGGGCGTTAGCAGCCGGCGTGCACAGGGGCACCTCCGCCTCCGGAACAACAGGGTCCCCACCCCTCTCTAGGGCCAGCTGGTCATCGCCGGCCCCTCCAGTCGGAGCCTGGACCTCCAGCACCACAGGCTCCGCAGGTTGCGGACCGGTGGACTCCGGAGCCCGGCTGCGGGACGCCTCCTCCGCCTGCACCTTCGCGGCCGCGTCTGCCTCCTCCTTGGCCGCGACGTCGGCTTGAGCCTTGGCCGCCGCGTCGGCCTCCGCCTTCTCCCAGGCCGCAGCCTCCCGCTCCTCTCACGCCTCCCGCGCGTTCTTCTCCGTCACCTCCTGGAGGGCGGCGAGCGGATCCACGCGGCGGGGGCCCGCGAAGTCGTCTGCCGCCCCGATCACCGAGCCGGACGGGGCGCGCGACAAGGAAAGTGGGGCGCTACGCACCAAAGGAGGAAGAGAATAAAGAGATCGCAAAGATAGAAGGAAAAGCAAAACGCAAAGCAAGATGCAAGAAAGGACAAGGCGCTTACGTGGACACCAACGGGAGCCGCTTTGGGGCCTTCTGGAAGAGGGCCGCCTTCGCGGCAGCCTCCCGCCGCTTGGCCGCGGCGGCCGAGGCCCTGGCCTTCTTGGGCACAGCGCGGCTCGTCGTCCTCCTCGTCGTCATCCGGCGAATCCCCTAGGCCGCCTCCTAAGGAGCCGCCCGCTCCCTCGCCACCACCACCTGTGGCGTCATCCTCCTCCTGAGCGGCCGCCCCCAAGTCGGGGTCGTCCACATCACTCACCGCCCGGTCCGCCATGTATTGGTGCCCCGAGGCCGGCGCATCAGTGGCCGTCTGGCCCGGGAAGCGCTGCACCAAGGCCGACTGGTCAGGCGGCAGGAAAGAACCCGGCCGAGCAAAGGAAAAAAGAATTAGAAGACTTACTGGATGCGGCGGGTTGGCCCGGCTGTACGGCGGCTTGCCGAATTGCCACTCCGTCTCCGACAGCTTGTAGTCGGAAAAGAAGTTCACCATGCGGACCACCTCCACATCCGGCATCACCTTGGTGGACAGCCGGCACGGGTCCCGGCGCCCGCTCATGTCACTGATCAAGTGAGGCCGGGCTTGAAGGGGCAACACTTGACGCTTCACGAACGCGGCCAGCAGGTCCGAGGCCTTGAGGCCCTCCGATGCCATCATCTCCTGGAGCTGGAGGAGCACGGTGGAGCAGGTGGCCGACAGGGTTCTTGGCCCGAACTTCCAGTTGGTGCGAGGCCCAATAGGCGGGCCGGCTGCATAGGCCGGCAGGTTGACGTAGTCCCGCGTCAAGTGGATACTCTCGACGTAGAAGTACGACTTCTGCCATAGTTTGGCCAACTGCAGCAGGGTGAGAGCTGAGAAGCGGACCCCGGAACCCATGCGCCGCACCGCGACGCAGGCTCCGCACTGGGCCGCCTCGTTCTTGGCGGTGGTGCCGAGCTTGAGATAGAAGAGCTCTCCCCACAGCTCGATTGTGGGGAGCGTGCCAAGGTAGCCCTCGCACAGGGTGACGAAGGCGGAGAGCAGCACCACCGTATTCGGAGTGAGGTGGTGGGGCTACACTCCGTAGAAATCCAAAAATGAGCGAAGGAATCCGCTCGCCGGAAGGCCGAAGCCACGGAGGAAATGCGACCGGAAGACGACGCGCTCGCCGCCTTCTGGCGCCGACGAGATCTCCCTTTCGGGGGGAACACGCACCTTAACGTTCGACGCATGGGGGAGCCGCCGCGTCTGGCGGAGGAACTCCAAGTGCCCATCGTGGACATTGGAGCCGTCCCAGTCGCCCGCATGGCCGCTTTGCGCCATGGGCTCCATGCTTGGCGGCAGCGCAAGGTGGCTGCGGCGCGAGGAGGTCCGCTGATGGCGGGCTGTGGCAGCGCTCCCGTGAGAGGGGAGGCCACGGCGGCAGCAAGAAGAAGAAGAAGGAGAAGGGCAAGACGAAGGGAGAGGTGGGCACGCATACGTTCTGCCGCCCCCTACTTATAGCCACCCGTCGGTGGAGCCGAGGGGGCGAGGCATGGGGGGGCGCAAGATTAACTGCGCCCACTCCCCCGTGACCCTGCGATAACTGCGCCGTAATGGCGTGTATTAATCGCACCAGGGAAGCGCAATCGCCCGCCTCGACCGCAGCGGATCCGCGCGCATGCCGAGGCCCTGTAGTGGCGGGCCTAGGCCTGCGACGATGTCTCAACGCGCACGCGGGCTGGCTGGCCGGCCTGGCCTGCTGGCACCGTGTGGCGAGCGAGCAACAGGCGGCAGGCCTGTCATCCAGCTGGCACTCTACCCGGCCCCCACCACGACGATTCGAACTCGCCAGGCGGTCGGCCTGGCCTTGGCCGGCTCCTGGCTGTCGGCCTCTTCGGAAGACGGACGAAGCCCAACTACCAGACCACTCAGAGTAGGAAGCTGCTGAGGCTCCTCGTTTTTCAGCCGCGGTGCCCCACCAGCTTCGGGGACTACTGTCGGAGTAAATGACCACGGGTAGCCTCATCAGTCGCCCATGGTATTTCGAGACATCGGGGCTGGCTGTGCCCCTCACACCCTCCGGAAGCACGACCGCCTTCTTGGGCCGGCTGGTCCAAGAGGCCAGCTGCAAGAAAGCGGCAGGACCATGGAAGGCGGCCGCAAGTGGGCCGACTCCTGGCAGACGGCCCCCCGTCCCCTCGAAGTCAGCACCACATCACCACGACAAGAAAAGGCATGGCTACAGTGCAGCCTGCCACCCCCGAATCCAGGATGGGACATGGCCACAGAGCTGTGCACTGGGCGGACACTCCCCGCCCAGCGGGGCACTATTGCCACGCAGTCCGTGACATCACCAGTGCCAGAGGGAGCCATGCTCCCACGACGGGCGGTCGGTACGGCCCGCAGGTGGCGGGCCCCACCTGACCGCGAGCCACCAGAAGGCGGCAAACCTCAAGCAGGCGGCAACAAGGGAGGGCCGACTCCTAGCAGGCGGCCCTTCTCCCCCTTGAAGTCTATGCGCCATTAACCAGATGAGACGGGGTATGGCTATAGTGAGCACCTGTCAGGCGCCGGGACTGTAGCCACGGTCCCCTCGACAAAGCCTTCGTCATCAAGGGCGAGGCCACAGTATAAAGCAGTCAATATGGCCCGCATGCGGCAAGCCCCAGCGGTCGGCGGAGAAGCTGGTGACCAGAGACGCTGACGGCCGAGTCCTGCACCCGGCCGGATTACAATTGTACCCCAGGGGGGTAGGCCTATATAAACCCCCCAGGCTCACCCATGCAAAGGGTTCAGCACCCACACCATTCACACACACACACACATAGAGAGAAGAGTAGAGCCAGTCTGGCCCTTCTTCCTCCTCTAGCCGAAATAGCTCAAGGAGCAAGCTTGTAGCTACCTTGTTGATCATAGTCATCATGCGGAGACCCCGCAGAGCAGGACTAGGGGTGTTATCTCTGAGGAGAGCCCCGAACCTGGGTAAGATTCGTAGGCGTACGCGGTCTCGCTCACTCCCGCTTCTAGAGCCCGGCGACGTACTTTTGTCCCCATCCACGATAAGCCACCCCCTGGCATATGTCGCACGATATCCCCGACAATGTGCTTCACATGCTTGTATTATACCTAGTAGTAGCTTCACATTGGGTTTAGAAAGTGAAATCTTTTGAAGCTTGACAATCACAATATTGGTCATACAAGCAATTCATGAATGATTAGTATAAGGAAGAGAACTTTCACATACAAATATATTATCTTGGATATCTTCTACGATTGTGAATACCCATTAATTATTTTCAATCTTGAGCAAATTAGTTGAAGTTGGACAAGGAAGACAACGTAATGAGTTATGGTTGTGTATATTTGCGTAGAAGTTATATTGTTATGGATCCTCCAACATGTGGTGTTTGCTTAGGATCCTCTGCTAGACAAAAATTCGTGCTAAGTAGAGATACTACTTGTGCATCCAAAAACACTTAAACCCAGTTTCTTGCCATGAGTGTCCATCATACCTACCTATGGATTGAATAAGATCCTTCAAGTAAGTTGTCATCGGTGCATAAAGCAATAAAAATTGCTCCTAAATATGTTTGATCTTTTATTGTAAGGGAAAATAAGCGTTGTACAAACTTGTGATGGTAAAGTAATAAAAGTGACGGACTGCATAATAAAGGTTGATATCATAAGGGGCAATATAACATGACGCTCCTTTGCATTAAGAGATTGTGCATCCAAAAATAAAAAGCGCATGACAACCTCTGCTTCCCTCTGCGAAGGGCCTATCTTTTACTTTTCAGTATTTACTTTTATGCAAGAGTCAATAGTATGCATTCTCATTTCAACCTCAATTATTCTCTAGTTGGCAAGCATCATGTGGTGGGGAAAGATCTAGGCACATATGGCCAGTCAAATATATCTGATCATGATTTATTCTTGTTGACAATTATCTCTATGATAAATGAGTTGGGAGGCGAAACATTAAGCCCCTATTTTTATCTGTGTTCGATGGATGCCATTTGTTCTAAAAATATGCTTTGAGTACTAGCAATCATAGAAGACTATATGATGATTGAGTATGTGGAGCTCTTACTTAGACTCTGTTGAATAAGTTGAATTGCAATTGTTTGGTGACTAAGAATATAGGTTATTAAGTTTCAAGAGAATTCATTGTTTGAACTATAACATGTGAATTGGTTGCTAGTTTAACATGAGAAGTTTTATGAGGAAGAGTTGATGTTATGATGCTAGGAAAAGTGATTGAAATTATCTTTGATCAAACCTACACACTATGCTAGCATTCATACTTCATAAATTATTTCTTTTATCATTTACCTACTCGAGGATGAGCACGAATTAAGCTTGGGTATGCTGATATGTCTCCAACATATCTATAATTTATGAAGTATTCATGCCATGTTTACAACAATTCTATATGGTTTTGGTATGATTTGAATGGAACTAATCCGGACCGACGCTGTTTTCAGCAGAACTACCGTGGTGTTGTTTTTTGTGCATAAATGAAAGTTCTCCAAATGCAACAAATCTTTTTAACGATTGTTTTTGGAACAAAAGAGGCACTAGAAGCTTCGTGGGAGGACCAGAAGATAAGGGAGGTGGCCACAACCCAACAGGGCATGCCACCCCCCTCTGGTGCGCCCTGGTGTCTTGTGGGCCCCTCTAAGCCCATCTTCACGTGAAACCAACGCCAAAAAATCCTATAAATATAGAAACCCCCAGAAATAACCCTAGATCAGAAGTTCCACCGCCGCAAGCCTCTGTAGCCACAAAAAACCAATCTGGACCCTGTTCCGGCACCCTACCGGAGGGGGAAATCATCACCTGTGGCCATCTTCATCATCCCGGTGGCCACCATGATGAGGAGGGAGTAGTCCACCCTCGGGGCTGAGGGTTTGTACCAGTAGCTATGTGTTTAATCTCTCTCTCTCTCTCGTGTTCTTGATTTGGCACGATCTTGATGTATCGCGGGCTTTATTAATATAGTTGGATCATATGGTGTCTTCCCCTCTCTATCTTGTTGTGATGAACTGAGTTTTCCCCTTGAGATTTCGTTATTATCGGATTGAATACTTTTATGGATTTGAGAGCACTTGATGTATGTCTTGCTATGAATACCCGTGGTGACAATGGGGTATCATATTGATTCACTTGATATATGTTTTGGCACTCAACTCGCGGATTCCCGAGGTGACATTGGGGTAATCTATGCATAGGGGTTGATGCATGTTCTCATCTTGGTTTCTCCGATAGAAATCTTGGGGCACTCTTTGAGGTTCTTTGTGTTGGATTGAGTATTATGAATCTGAAATTGTTTGATGCATATCGTATAATTAGCTCACGGATACTCGTGGTGACATTGGAGTATCTAGGTGACATTAGAGTTGGTTGATGTGTATCATATGGTGTTATTTTAGTACGAACTCTTAGATAGATCGATCAGAAAGGATAACTTGGTGTTATTTTAGTACGAAATCTTGGATAGATCGATTGGAAAGGATAACTTTGAGGTGGTTTCATACCCTACAAACAATTTATTCTTATGTTCTCCGCTAGATAGGAACTTTGGAGTGATTCTTCATCACACGTTGAGGGATGGTTATATGATCCAATTATATTAGCATTGTTGAGAGATTGCACTAGCGAAAGTATGGACCCTAGGCCTCATTTTCAAGCATTGCAATACCGTTTGTGCTCACTTTTGTTACTTGATACATTGCTGTTTTTTATTGTTCCTATTAAAAAATCAATATCTACTATCATTACTACACTTGTATCACCATATCTTCGCCGAACTAGTGCACCTATACAATTTACCATTATATTTGGTGTGTTGGGGACACAAGAGACTTTTTATTATTTGGTTGCAGGGTTGTTTGAGAAAGTCCATCTTCATCCTACGCCTCCCACAGATTGATAAACCTTAGGTCATCCACTTGAGGAAATTTGCTACTATCCTACAAAACTCTGTGCTTGGAGGCCCAACACGAGTCTACAAGAACAAGTTGTGTAGTAGACATCAAGCGGGTCTCCTGAAAATTCAACTTCTTGTGGTGCTCCCTGATAAGCGCTCAGTGGGCGTTCACAATCTTCTCATTGGCCTCCGCCCGGATCGTCGCTTCCTTGGACGCCGATTAGGCGTTGGCCTTCTCTGCGCATTGAGCTAGAGAAGCTTGAGCAACAGCCACCTGGCGGTCTAGCATCTCTATCCGCTCACGCTCCAGGCTCTGCTCCGACGAAGTTAGCGCGAGTTCCTGCTCGAGGGCCTTGAGGTCCGCCTCGCGCGCCGCCAGCTCTTCCACGCTGGTAGAAAGGGCATCTCTGGGCGCTTGGACTTGCTGCTCCAGGACGGCATTCGAGGCTACCAACTCTTCCTCGCGGGCCTCCGTCGCCTCACGCTGTTGGTCCACTTCCTCGACCTCCTCGAAAGCGCACTCTCGGGCTTCTTTAGCCGCGGCAGCGGATTTCTCATCCCCCGAACGGACGGACTCGTGTTGGAGGCGGCTGAACTTGATGGCGACCTCAAGTTGGCGCCACCCGCGCGCCAGACTCAGGCGGTCGTCTGCAAGACACACTTCAACGTTTTTAGCTCTGCCTCGAGCTGGTTCAGCGCGCCCTTCACGCTCTGTAAAAGGTCATGCCAGACTATGGCCCGGCAGCTCACGAGCGCCATAGCATGACCCCGGCTGAGCCCCGCGCCCCCGTCCGCTGCCATGCCACCTGAAGTCTCGGCTGCACCCGTCAGGGGCCGTGAGCTGGCCGGCGCTTCTCCCGCCCCTCTTGGGCGGGGCTACATGCCCTACAGGCTCGGCGCCTTCTTGCAGGCGGCCGCCCGTCCATGGCCGCCGCTGGCATGGGCAGGCGCGATGACCGTCGGCTCCGCCTTTGTCAGCTTAGTATCCGCGGCGGCGGCGGGTGCCCCAGGGGCTGGGGAGCAGTCTGCCGAAGGCCCCCCAGGGGAATCTCCGCCGCTCCCACGTGCGTAGGGCTGCCTGCAGTGACCGATGAATGCATGGCCATTCCGCGCCCCATGCCTCCATCGGACGGTGGAGAAGCCGCCCTTCACCCGGGCATGATTGCGGTGGCTTGGTGGATCACTCCCCCCTTGCAACCCGCGGTCGCGACGAGTGGCGAAGAGGCGGCCGCTTGGCTCGGGGGCTCCTTCATCTTCCTTCTTGAGGAAGACCTGTGAGAAGAAAGAGCTTAGGTACACCAACCAAGCTGGAGGCAAGGAGGGAAAAGCGCGTACTCATCCCTGGTGATCCACTTCCTCTTTTTTAGCACCCCTGACAGTGCACAGGTGCCGCTCACCGCCGATGCTCGTGGGTGCAGGGGTGTGTTGGCGGGCGACATGTGGGGGTGGGTTGCCGCCACCTCCCGTTGCCTCGGCCAGGGAGATCGCACCCCCAAAACCCTCTGGTGCTGGGGTCACCAGGAGGGGGTTGTCACGAGGCCCCTCGTGGCCCTCCGGAAGCAACCCCCATTGATCGAAGCGGGGCATCCCCCCCGGCGAAAGCCTCTTTGCTCGTATAGTTGTACAAGGGGAGCCCATTCCCGGGAAGCCCGCCTGCCTCCTCGCCGATCAGGATTTGGAGCACCCCGTCCAACACGTCGAGCGGCAAGCGGCCCGCTCGGAGCTGCATCGCATCTTTTGGACCAGTGAAGGCCCACATCGGACGGGAGTGGCGCTGGAGGGGGGCGATTCGCTGACGCAGGAACTCCCTCACGACCATGGTCGCTATTAATCCTGCCACCTTCAGGTCGGCCAGCCTCTTCTTCATGGGCAACATCCTCGGGTCGTCGAGCCTCTCATGCTCCCACCCAGAGCTTGGCACGGCTGGTGAAGTCGGAGTAAGCAGCAGGGGGCTGTACTGGCCCGCGTCCATGAACACCCATTGCCACCTGAAGCCCTCCGGTTCATGATCGATCTCCATATCGATGCTTTCGCCCGTCGTCGCGCGTACGGCGCGGGGCGATATGCACCTAGAGCGATGGTTGGGGGCGGTTAGCCAAAGACAGAAGAAATGACGGAGCAACGCCACCGAGGGTACTACACCAACGAAAGTTTCGCATAGGAAGGCGAACACCAAGAGGGGAGGAGGATGGAGGCTGGCCCAAAGTGCAGCGCATGAACTTGGTAATGCAAGAGCACGGCAGTGAAGAAGTCTGAGAATGGGGGTAGTAAGCCCGAGAAGAGCGCGGGAAGGTGGATAGAAATAGTGGTGGCATCCAGCTCGGCGGAAGATCGCGAAGCTAGCCAGATCCTTGTCGCTCCCCAGTCATTAGATTCAGCCGCGGTCATCGGGAGGACCTTATCGAGCCCTTCGAGGTTGAGCACCGTGGACCTACCCAGGGTGGGCACCAGCCCCGCCCGACTATTGGTGCAATATTTTCCCTCTTGTGTTTTGGAGATTGTTGACAGAAACAGGCGTGGACTGATTTTTTTGCTAGTGCACACAGAGAGAAATGGTCCATGCAGAACCGAAGAGGATGCTGTCTCCAGTGCCAAGTTCGAGGAACTTCATCGAAGAATATCTACGTTACAGAGTAGAATGAGCTACATCTATTGAAGACATGTAGACAAGGAGATTGATGTGAAGGAGTTAACCCCTCAAAAATTTATTGCTGACGTGAAGCAATTTGTTCGGAGATTCGGTCCGAAGAAGTTTGACTGCAATGAATGGAAGTCGAAGACAAAGTGGAGACGTAGTATTCATTTCGTTCTTCTTCTTTCATTTATTTGAGTCATAGGACCTCCGTGCTATTAAGAGGGTTATAGGTTCTCGATGCTTAGATCTGCTGTGATGCTTTGCCAAAAACCTATGCGAGACAGAGAGAAATCTCTTTATGTTTTGAATGATTACCTGCCAACAGTAGACGTTGTTCTTCATGCTACATGAGATATCTTTCAAACTGAGGAGTTAGCATTACTTGCTCCACAAGTAATGTTACCATTGTGCTCAAATTCGACCGTTGGACTCGTGTCGTTCGGCCGTTGGCTGCTCCACATGTCCAATTTGGTCATTTTCCACCAGGGAAGGCTGCGGCTATAAATAGCCACCCCGCTCCAACGTTGTCCGTTGGCTGCTCCGCTTAAGATTTCTGAGAAGATTGATTGAGCATCCCCTCTCTGAGTGATTTGAGTTTAAGATCCACCGAGGGAAAAATCAATAGCCCAAAACTTAGACAGTGGTTTAGCATCACAGTAGTTCTAATTTAGAGTTCTTGTACCTATTACTCTTGAGAGCTGCGCACTCTCTAGACGGATAGGTGTCGGCTCGAGTGTTGAAGAGTTGTTGTCTTCACCGAGCAAGATCTTCAGCAACCAAGAGTCATTGTGGTTTGCGAAGGTCGATCGAAGGTTTGGAGATCGCCAACAAGTATCTACCATGAGTGAAATCAACTGGAGTCTGATCATATCTGAGTTGAAGGAGTATAGGGCGAAGAGAGTTTATCTTTTGTGTTAAATCACAACCCCTCCAACCAGACGTAGTCCTTTGGCAGAAGGGCAAACTGGTCTACCAAATTCATCTGTCGCCATCGAGCACCACTGGTTCAATCTACTTTGCTGCATTACATTCAGCAGTTTACTTTCGTGATGTGTGATGATAGTTTATCTGATCATTCATCATCTATTGCATATCATTCGTTCCTATCATCTTTGTCATTCCTCTATGTTATAGTTTGTTGCTCATCTCATTGCTTCATCTTCCTTCTGTTTAGTCTTTCCATTCGTATCCGTATATCTCTTCATTCTTACCAAATTAAGTCTGGTGTGTTTTCCTTTGTGTACAAACCAGAGCAACCATCGAATCTAACTTTAAGAAGATATCGCAGCTAAACAGAGTATGTGCTAAAATGAAACTAGAATCTGAAGATGAGACATCCGAATCAGAATCATAAGATGAAGAGCTTCACAGAAGGATAGGAAGAAAAAATGCTTTCATTGCTTATGAATCACCTAACAAATCACCTGAATCAGACACCGATGACAATGCTTCAAGTGATGATGAACCAATTGCCTTCTGTCTCATGGCAAAGACCTCTAAGGATCAGGTATCAACAAAACACCAGAAATCTATGAATGAATATTCTCCTAAATACATTGCCTATTCTAAACTGGTTAAGATTGCAAAATCTCAACAAGATGAGTTTGAACAACTTTAGAAAAATCTTAGGAAAACAGAAGGATTACTGGTCAAAGAAATGGAGAAGAATCAAAAGTTGATCGAAGAGCATGATTCCTTTTCTTCAACTATTGATGATCTTTCCAACTGATATGATTCCCTTACAGACGACTACGAGAGTTTATCTGATGAACTCCTTAACAGGAATTGAGAACTCGAGTCACTAAAAGAGTCTCATAATGTGTTTGCGAAAGAAAAAGCTTCTCTCTTCGCCGAGCAATCTAAACGTTTTCCCGATGATTTTGTGCCTCCGTGCTCACTATGCCTAGAGCGTAGCAATACTGTTTTGAATGCTGAAACTTCTAATGCTTTTGTCAGGAATATTGCAACAACTACGAATGATATCTCTAACCCATCTCCTGAGGAATTTGTTGATGTCTCTGATGAAAATTGCAAATTAAAAAGCTTGCTTGAGACAGGAATGCTAAAGAGCCTCAAAGGGCATCAAACTCTCTGTGATGTGCTCAAGAAGTCAATACTGTGAAAGGAAGGTTTGGCTTTTGAAAGAAAACTCAACGTTGATGGAACGTACTAGACACACGAGCAGTATCCTCGAACGAGTTGGGTTCTTGCTAAAAGTAAAACTCTCGAACCTGCCACTGTTGGGGAACGTTGCATGGAAAACAAAAAAAATTCTACGCACACGCAAGATCTATCAAGGAGATGCATAACAATGAGAGGGGAGAGTGTGTCTACCTACCCTCATAGACCGTAAGCGGAAGCATTTCACAACGCGATTGATGTAGTCGAACTTTCTTCGCGATCCAACCGATCTAGTACCGAACATACGGCACCTCCGTGTTCAGCACACGTTTAGCTCGGTGACGTCCTACGCCTTCTTGATCCAGCAAGACGGCGAGGTAGTAGATGAGTTCCGTCAGCACGATGGTGTGGTGACGGTGATGGTGAAGTGATCTCCGCAGGGCTTCGCCTAAGCACTACGAAAATATGACCGGGGGTGTAAACGGTGGAGGGCGGCGCCGTACACGGCTAGGCAATTGTCTGTTGTGTGCTAGGCGCCCCCCTCATATATATAGGTGGGAGGGAGGGAGGAGCAGCCAAGGGGGGCGCCCAAGTAGGAGGAATCCTACTTGGGATCTCTCCCAAGGTGGCGCCCCCTGCCATGAATAGGAGCGGGGGAAAGGCAGGGGCGGGTGGCGCCCCCCCCCCCCTTTTCCTTTCTCCCATGAGAGGGAAAGGCAGGAGGGGCTAGCCCTCCCCCTTTTCCTTCCCTAGGGCTGTTCGGCTAGGGAAATGGGAGCTCCAGCCCCCTGTGGGCTGGTCTGTCCCTCCCTTGGCCCATTAAGCCCATATACATGCCGGGGGTGCCCGGAACCCCTTCCGGTGACCCGATTTCTTCCCGGAACACTTCCGGTGTCCAAATACCATCGTAATATATATCAATCTTTAGCTCTTGACCATTTCGAGACTCCTCGTCATGTCCGTGATCTCATCTGGGACTCCGAACAACATTCGGTCACCAAATCATATAACTCATATAACACTATATCGCCAACGAACATTAAGCGTGCGGACCCTACGGGTTCGAGAACTATGTAGACATGACCGAGACACCTCTTCGGTCAATAACCAATAGCGGAACCTAGATTCCCATATTGGCTCCTACATATTCTATGAAGATCTTTATCGGTCGAACCGTTATGACAACATAGGTAATTCCCTTTGTCCATCGGTATGTTACTTGCCCGAGATTCGATCATCGGTATCTCTATACCTAGTTCAATCTCGTTACCGGCAAGTCTCTTTACTCGTTCCGTAATAAATCACCTCGTGACTAACTCCTTAGTCATTTGCTTGCAAGCTTATGATGTGTATTATCGAGAGGGCCCAGAGATACCTCTCCGATACTCGGAGTGACAAATCCTAATCTCGATCTATGCCAACTCAACAAACACCTTCGAAGATACCTGTAGAGCATCTTTATGATCACCCAGTTACATTGTGATGTTTGATAGCACACAAGGTATTCCTCCGGTATCCGGGAGTTGCATAACCTCATAGTCGAAGGAATATGTATTTGACATGAAGAAAGCAATAGCAATAAAACTGAATGATCATTATGCTAAGCTAACGGATGGGTCTTGTCCATCACATCATTCTCCTAATGATGTGATCCCGTTATCAAATGACAACACATGTCTATGGTTAGGAAACCTTAACCATCTTTGATCAACGAGCTAGTCTAGTAGAGGCATACTCTATTTGTTTATGTATTCACACATGTATTTAAGTTTCCGATCAATATAATTCTAGCATGAATAATAAACCTTTATCATGAAAAAGGAAATATAAAATAACAACTTTATTATTGCCTCTAGGGCATATTTCCTTCAGTCTCCCACTTGCACTAGAGTCAATAATCTAGTTCACATCACCATGTGATTAACACCCATAGTTCACATCGCCATGTGACCAACACCCAAAGAGTTTACTAGAGTCAATAATCTAGTTCACATCGCCATGTGATTAACACCCATAGTTCGCATCGCTATGTGACCAACACTCAAAGAGTTTACTAGAGTCAATAATCTAGTTCACATTGCCATGTGATTAACACCCAAAGAGTACTAAGGTGTGATCATGTTTTGCTTGTGAGAGAAGTTTAGTCAATGGGTCTGCCACATTCAGATCCGTATGTATTTTGCAAATTTCTATGTCTACAAAGCTCTACATGGAGCTACTCTAGATAATTTGCTTCCACATTCAATATGTATCCAGATTGAGACTTAGAGTCATCCAGATTAGTGTCAAAGCTTGCATCGACGTAACCCTTTACAACGAACTCTTTATCACCTCCATAACCGAGAAACATTTCCTTAGTCCTATTAAGGCACCTAAGGATAACTTTGACCTGCTGTCCAGTGATCCACTCCTAGATCACTATTGTACCCCCTTGCCAAACTCATGGCAAAGTACACAATAGGTCTGGTACATAGCATGACATACTTTATAGAACCTATGGCTGAGGCATAGGGAATGACTTTCATTCTTTCTCTATCTTCTGCCGTGGTCGGGCTTTGAGTCTTACTCAACTTCACACCTTACAATACAGGCAAGAACTCCTTCTTTGGCTGATCCATTTTGAACTCCTTCAAAAATCTTGTCAAGGTATGTACTCATTGAAAGTCTTATCAAGCGTCTTGATCTATCTCTATAGATCTTGATGCCCAATATGTAAGCAGCTTCACCGAGGTCTTTTATTAAAAAATTCTTATTCAAGTATCCTTTTATGCTATCCAGAAATTCTATATCATTTCCAATCAATAATATGTCATCCACATATAATATCAGAAATGCTACAGAGCTCCCACTCACTTTCTTGTAAATACAGGCTTCACCATAAGTCTGTATAAAACCATATGCTTTGATCACCTCATCAAAGCGTATATTCCAACTCTGAGATGCTTGCACCAGTCCATAGATGTATCACTGGAGCTTGCACACTTTGTTAGCACCTTTAGGATCGACAAAACCTTCTGGTTGCATCATATACAACTCTTCTTTAAGATATCCATTAAGAAATGCAGTTTTGACGTCCATTTGCCAGATTTCATAATCATAAAATGCGGCAATTGCTAACATTATTCGGACGGACTTAAGCTTCGCTACGGGTGAGAAAGTCTCATCGTTGTCAATTCCTTGAACTTGTCGAAAACCTTTTGCGACAAGTCGAGCTTTATAGACAGTAACATTACCATCAGCGTCAGTCTTCTTCTTGAAGATCCATTTATTCTCTATGGCTTGCCGATCATCGGGCAAATCCACCAAAGTCCACACTTTGTTCTCATACATGGATCCTATCTCAGATTTCATGGCCTCAAGCCATCTGTCGGAATCTGGGCTCATCATAGCTTCTTCATAGTTCGTAGGTTCGCCTTGGTCTAGTAACATGACTTCCAGTACAGGATTCCCGTACCACTCTGGTGCGAATCGTGTTCTGGTTGACCTACGAGGTTCTTTAGTAACTTGATCCAAAGTTTCATGATCATCATCATTAGCTTCCTCTCTAGTTGGTGTAGGCAGCACGGGAACGGTTTTCTCTGATGTGCTACTTTCCAATTCGAGAGAAGGTACAATTACCTCATCAAGTTCTACTTTCCTCCCACTCACTTCTTTCGAAAGAAACCCTTTCTCTAGAAAGGATCCAAACTTAGCAACAAAGATCTTGCCTTCGGATCTATGGTAGAAGGTGTACCCAATAGTTTCCTTAGGGTATCCTATGAAGACGCACTTCTCCGATTTGGGTTCGAGCTTATCTGGCTGAAGCCTTTTGATATAAGCATCGCATCCCCAAACTTTAAGAAACGACAGCTTAGGTTTCTTGCCAAACCACAGTTCATATGGTGTCGTCTCAACGGATTTAGACGGTGCCCTATTTAACGTGACTGCGGCTGTCTCTAATGCATAACCCCAAAATGATAGTGGTAAATCGGTAGGAGACATCATAGAACGCTCCATATCTAATAAAGTACGGTTATGACATTCGGACACACCATTACGTTGTGGTGTTCCAGGTGGCGTGAGTTGTGAAACTATTCCACATTGTTTTAAATGAAGGCCAAACTCGTAACTCAAATATTCGCCTCCGCGATTAGATCGTAGAAACTTTATTTTCTTGTTATGATGATTCTCCACTTCACTCTGAAATTCTTTGAACTTTTCAAATATTTCAGACTTGTGTTTCATCAAGTAGATATACCCATACCTACTCAAATCATCTATGAAGGTCAGAAAATAACGATACCCGCCGCGTGCTTCAACACTCATCGGACCACATACATTGATATGTATTATATCCAATAAGTCAACAGCTCACTCCATTGTTTCGGAGAACGGAGTTTTAGTCATCTTGTCCATGAGGCATGGTTCGCAAGTATCAAATGATTCACAATCAAGTGATTCCAAAAGTCCATCTGCATGGAGTTTCTTCATGTGCTTTACACCAATATGACTAAAACGGCAGTGCCACAAGTATGTTGCACTATCATTATCAACTTTGCATCTTTTGGCATCAATATTATGAATATGTGTATCACTACGATCAAGATTCAATAAACCATTTACATTGGGTGTATGATCATAGAAGGTTTTATTCATGTAAACAGAACAACAATTATTCTCTGACTTAAATGAATAACCGTATTGCAATAAACATGATCCAATCATATTCATGCTCAACGCAAACACCAAATAACATTTATTTAGGTTCAACACTAATCCCGAAGGTAGAGGGAGTGTGCGATGGTGATCGTATCAACCTTGGAATTATTTCCAACACACATCGTCACCTCGCCCTTAACTAGACTCTGTTTATTTTGCAACTCCTGTTTCGAGTTACTAATCTCAGCAACTGAACCAGTATCAAATACCCAGGGGCTACTATGAATACTAGTAAGGTACACATCAATAACATGTATATCAAATATACCTTTGCTCACTCTGCCATCCTTCTTATCCGCCAAATATTTGGGGTAGTTCCGCTTCCAGTGACCATTTCCTTTGCAGTAGAAGCACTCAGTTTTCGGATTGGGTCCAGCTTTGGGCTTCTTCACGTGAGTGGCAACTTGCTTGCCATTCTTCTTGAAGTTCCCTTTCTTTCCCTTGCCCTTTTTCTTGAAACTAGTGGTCTTGTTAACCATCAAAACTTGATGCTCCTTCTTGATTTCTACCTCCGCCAATTTCAGCATCGCGAAGAGCTCGGGAATCATTTTCGTCATCCCTTGCATATTATAGTTCATCACGAAGTTCTAGTAGCTTGGTGATAGTGACTAGAGAATTCTGTCAATCACTATCTTATCTGGAAGATTAACTCCCACTTGATTCAAGCAATTGTAGTACCCAGACATTCTGAGCACATGCTCACTGGCTAAGCTATTCTCCTCCAGCTGGTAGGCAAAGTACTTGTCAGCGGTCTCATACCTCTCGACACGGGCATGAGTCTGAAATACCAATTTCGGCTCTTGGAACATCTCATATGCTCCGTGGCATTCAAAACGTTTTTGAAGTCCCGGTTCTTAAGCCGTAAAGCATGGCGCACTAAACTATTAAGTAGTTATCATATCGAGCTTGCCAAACATTCATAATGTCTGCATCTGCTCCTGCAATAGGCCTGTCACCTAGCGGTGCATCAAGGACATAATTCTTCTATGCAGCAATGAGGATAATCCTCAGATCACGGACCCAGTCCGCATCATTGCTACTATCATCTTGCAACTTAGTTTTCTATAGGAACATATAAAAAAAATATAGGGGAGCTATATCGCGAGCTATTGATCTACAACATAGATATGCAAAAACTATCAGGACTAAGTTCATGATAAATTAAGTTCAATTAATCAAATTACTAATGAACTCCCACTTAAATTAACATCCCTCAAGTTATCTAAGTGATACATGATCCAAATCAACTAAACCATGTCCGATCATCACGTGAGATGGAGTAGTCTTCAATGGTGAACATCTTCATGTTGATCATATCTACTATATGACTCATGTTCGACCTTTTGGTGTCTAGTGTTCCGAGACCATGTCTGTACATGCTAGGCTCGTCAAGTTTAACCCAAGTATTCTACATGTGCAAAACTGTCTTACACCCGTTGTATGTGAATGTAGAGTCTATCACACCCGATCATCACGTGGTGTCTCGAAATGACGAACTTTCGCAACGGTGCATACTCGGGGAGAATACTTATATCTTGAAATTTAGTGAAGGGATCATCTTATAATGCTACCGTCGTTCTAAGCAAAATAAGATGCATAAAAGATAAACATCACATGCAATCAAAATATGTGACATGATATGGCCATCATCATCTCGTGATTTTGATCTCCATCTCCAAAGCATCGTCATGATTTCCATTGCCACCGGCTTGACACCTTGATCTCCATCGTTGCATCGTGGTCATCTCGCCAACTATTGCTTCTACAACTATCGCTAACGCATAGTGATAAAGTAAAGCAATTACATGGCGTTTGCATTTCATACAATAAAGAGACAACCATAAGGCTCCTGCCGGTTGCCGATAAATTACAAAACATGATCATCTCATACAATAACGTATATCACATCATGTCTTGACCATATCACATCACAACATACCCTGCAAAAACAAGTTAGATGTCCTCTACTTTGTTGTTGCAAGTTTTACGTGGCTGCTACGGGTTTCTAGCAAGAACCGTTCTTACCTACAGCAAAAACCACAACAGTGATTTATCAAGTTTGCTGTTTTAACCTTCTTCAAGGATCGACTGCAGTCATATTCGATTCAACTAAAGTAGGAGAAACAGACACCCGCCAGCCACCTTTATGCAAAACTAGTTGCATGTCAGTCGGTGGAACCGGTCTCATGTGCATGGACATGTAAGGTTGGTCCGGGCCGCTTCATCCCACAATGCCGCTGAATCAAAATAAGACATTGGTGGTAAGCAGTATGAACATCACCACCCACAACTTCTTTGTGTTCTACTCGTGCATATCATCTAAGCATTGACCTGGCTCAGATACCACTGTTGGGGAATGTTGCATGGAAAACAAAAACATTTCTACGCACACGCAAGATCTAGCAAGGAGATGCATAACAACGAGAGGGGAGAGTGTGTCTACGTACCCTCGTAGACCATAAGCAGAAGCGTTTCACAACGCGGTTGATGTAGTTGAACTTTCTTCGCGATCCAACCGATCTAGTACCGAACATACGACACCTCGGCGTTCAGCACATGTTCAGCTCGGTGACGTCCTCCGCCTTCTTGATCCAGCAAGACGGCGAGGTAGTAGATGAGTTCCGTCAGCACGACGGCATGGTGACGGTGATGGTGAAGTGATCTCCACAGGGCTTCACCTAAGCACTGTGAAAATATGACCGGGGGTGTAAACGGTGGAGGGGGGCGCCGCACACGGCTAGGCAATTGTCTGTTGTGTGCTAGGCGCCCCCTCCCTCATATATATAGGTGGGAGGGAGGGAGCAGCAGCCAAGGGGGGTGCCCAAGTAGGAGGAATCCTACTTGGGGTCTCTCCCAAGGTGGCGCCCCCTGCCATGTATAGGATCGGGGGAAAGGCAGGGGAGGTTGGCGCCCCCCTTTTCCTTTCTCCCATGAGAGGGAAAGGTAGGAGGGGCTAGCCCTCCCCCTTTTCCTTCCCTAGGGCTGTTCAGCTAGGGAAAGGGGCGCACCAGCCCCCTGTGGGCTGGTCTGTCCCTCCCTTGGCCCATTAAGCCCATATACATGCCGGGGGTGCCCGGAACCCTTTCGGTGACCCGATTTCTTCCCGGTACATCCCGGAACTCTTCCGGTGTCCAAATACCATCGCCCTATATATCAATCTTTACCTCTCAACCATTTCGAGACTCCTCGTCATGTCCGTGATCTCATCTGGGACTCCGAACAACATTCGGTCACCAAATCATATAACTAATATAACACTATATCGTCAACGAACATTAAGCGTGCGGACCCTACGGGTTCGAGAACTATGTAGACATGACCGAGACACCTCTCCTCTCAATAACCAAGAGCGGAACCTGGATGCCCATATTGGCTCCTACATATTCTACGAAGATCTTTATCGGTCGAACCGTTATGATAATATACGTAATTCCCTTTGTCCATCGGTATGTTACTTGCCCGAGATTCGATCGTCGGTATCTCTATACCTAATTCAATCTTGTTACCAGCAAGTCTCTTTACTCGTTCCGTAATACATCACCTCGTGACTAACTCCTTAGTTGTTTGCTTGTAAGCTTATGATGTGTATTACCGAGAGGGCCCAGAGATACCTCTCCGATACTCAGAGTGACAAATCCTAATCGCGATCTATGCCAACTCAACAAACACCTTCGGAGATACCTGTAGAGCATCTTTATGATCACCCAGTTATGTTGTGACGTTTGATAGCACACAAGGTGTTCCTCCGGTATCCGGGAGTTGCATAATCTCATAGTCGAAGGAATATGTATTTGACATGAAGAAAGCAATAGCAATAAAACTGAACGATCATTATGCTAAGCTAACGGATGGGTCTTGTCCATCACATCATTCTCCTAATGATGTGATCCCGTTATCAAATGACAACACATGTCTATGGTTAGGAAACCTTAACCATCTTTGATCAACGAGTTAGTCTAGTAGAGGCATACTAGGGACACGGTATTTGTTTATGTATTCACACATGTATTTAACTTTCCGATCAATACAATTATAGCATGAATAATAAACCTTTATCATGAATAAGGAAATATAAAATAACAACTTTATTATTGCCTCTAGGGCATATTTCCTTCAGCCACTATGTCTGGTTATGAGTCTCCCATTTCTGTTTTGTCTGAAGAGTCTGAAGACTCAAACTACATATTCTTTAAACAACAGAATGGTAAGGTTTTTGCTCGGTATGTTGGAACCAACTGCAGGTCTGGCTCACCCAAGAAACAAATCTGGGTGAAGAAGTGCATCATTGAAAATTTATCTATCACAAACTTGAATATGCAGGGTAATTCTCTTCGAGGAAATGATTATCATTCGCAGATTGGCACTGAAACTTCCTCGAATGGATATCATTCAAACCTTCGACAGAAGGAGTACATGCGTACCTCCTCGAATCATTATGTTCATGTATCTGGAAACAATTTCAACGCATATTCGTATGATTACTCTCGAAATGGCCAGGTGAACTACAGGCATCGAAGGAATGTCCCTGCTCAGACGAAGCAAATGAGATAATCGCCGCCCACGCAAGTGTGGGTTGCGAAAAATAACTAACCCTTCTTGTAGGAACTATCTCAGGGATTCTACTCGTCATATCCTTAGCCCTGATATATTGGTGCTCGTCTCTTGTGTTTATTTGCTCTTGTTTGTCTTTTTGTGCTCATCTCGCAGTGTTTGTGTTTTGTTCAATAAACAACTCACTCATAGCTTCGTGTTTATGTGTTTTCCTCTTGTCTGTTTGAGTGTTTTGTTTCTGACCCTTTTATCCCTCTATTCTTTCTCATCCAATCTATGCTGTCCGTCATAAGCATGCAATTTGATTTGAAGAAAATTTCTATCCGATGTCCTTGGTCGCGAAAGAAATTGACTTCGAACTTTAATCTGTTTTTGGTGTTTGCCCTTCTTCAAACCCTTCGGCCTCCCGCTCTCGTCCCGAGTTTTTTGCAGGAAACAGTTGCCATGTGCCCAAGATTCCCACGATCGTGATTGTGTCCGTTGAATGTGGAACGCCCCGCTTCTGAGGGCCATAGATTTCAGAGAGGTGGTTCTGCTCGCTAGATATAAATACCCCTCCCGGTGTCTTCTTCCTCACTTGTTCCTCAAACCCTCATCCACCTCCTCTCGAGTCTGAGCTCGAAGCAACTCCGGCGAGGTGTAACATCCCAAATTTTCAAATTTGATTTGTTATTAGGACCATTCTATTACATCCTGATTTCTATGCATATTTAAAATTTTTGGAGTCTGTGTGATATTCTAACGAGCGGGAATAAAAGGACTTTCCCGAATACTCATTTGACTCATACTTTTATTTTACAAATGTTCAAATCCTTTTCTACTCAAGAAAAAATATTGAGAGAAGAAAAACATGACTTCTTCCCTGTTAAGTATAGTTGAAAAAGGTTTATAATATTATTGGAATTATTTTGAGATTGTTTGGATACTCTTATTTACTCCTATTGCATAAAATATTTTTTTGAAAAGTGCATTTGTGTTGTAAAAATGTTCACTGTTTTATATAGTAGAAATAATGTTTTACTGTATGTTGTGGTATCTTTTAGAAAGTCATTAGGTATTTGTTTTAGTCAAATGTATGTTCTGTATATATAGTAATGTTGTTAATTGCTAGGTTTTACTGTTCACCTAGGCTTCAGCGCACAACAACCCAGCGGCGGCCCAAGTCCTTTTCCTCGCCCGCGCGCGCAGCCCAGCATAGCAGGCCGGCCCGTTTCGGCTTAGCGAGAAGCCCACACCCGCAGCTCCCTTGCTATTTGATTTTTCCTTCTTTCTTTCTCCCCCTGTCGCTGACGGCCGGGTCCCGCACGTCATCTCCTAGCTTCAGCTGGTCTCCTGCACGAGCACGAGTCCAATGCTGCAGCGGATCTAAATCCCCATCGATTTGATCGATCTCTTGCACCTACCGAACTCCCACCTCCATATAAATATTCTACGCCTCCGTCTCGTCCGAATTTTGGCCAAACCGCCACCTCCCGTGCCCCGAGTCGCCCGTGCGATCTCGCCGGAGTCCACCGAAGCAGAAGCTCCGCCGCCGCCTATTTCTTCACCACCGAGGGTCCTCAGCGTCCCCTTATTTCCTCTGTATAGATCGCCTTGACCTCCCCTATCGTTCTCATACTTTATTTCGCGCAGAGATGCCCTGGAACGGGTAAATCGAGCCAGCCCCGAAGCTTGACGCCGGCAACCACTCCTCCAGCCAGACGCCGTCGACACCAGAGGTAGTCCCGGCCGCCCCGGAGGACGTGTTCGAGTTCACCGACGCCCGCGGCACCTTGTCATGGCTCACCCGAGTTCCGGTGACCGCGTAGGAGATGCCACGGCCGAAGTCCGAACCGCCTGTGGTCTTCTGCTCCAAGTCCGGCGACGCTCCCTCCTCTGTTCTCCGGTGAGCCGCCCCCATCCGTCCGATCCCTCTCCGACGGCCTGGATTAGATCATCTGTTTTTTCTTTCCCGAACCATTTTTCTCTAATTACCGAATGTTCGTTGCTTAGGCCTAGCAAGCAAACACCCTCCAGCCTATCACAGTGCGCCACGTGGCAAGTATTTTGTTTTAAATAGAAAAGGGTAGATTTTTCCTGTTTTTCAAACCTTCATAACTTTTGCATCGTTTGTCCAAATTTGATGAGTCCAGCGCCAAATTCTTCGTCATGATCCCCTCTATCCAGCACACTTATCCAATCTAATTTTTGAAACTTTGAAATTTGAATTTGCTCAACTTTAAAATTTATCTTCCGGAGGCCATATCTTTCAAACCGTTAATCCAAATTAGTTGATTCTTTTTGCATTGTGATCCTTCTAGCATGTAGATAAGATATACCTACTGATATGTTTCTGTTATTGGAGTTTTATTTGAATTCCTTGCTGTTTACTTTATTTTAGTGTTATGTGAGCACGTTTTATTTATCGGTGCATTCGTTAATCGTATAGATTGTCCGGAGTGTGACACGGATCGGAATTAATCGTTTACTTCAACAACGTTCAAGGCAAGTTTGCACTTTTGATTTTGCTCATCCTATACTCTGCTATGCTGTGTAGTTTTATGCTATGATATATGTTTGGCCTGATATGTGTATCCCGTGTTGTCATGTTTTGGTATTGATTGTGTTATGTGATGGTGTGATCAACTTGCTATGGTAGACGTGGGCATGTGTCGAGTGATCCATGAAAGTGGTGAGTGTTTATAGCCGTAGGTTCGGGATTATTAACCAAGTGAATGCGTCACTGGCAGAGCGCTCTATTGTCCCTAGAGAATGCCATTGACAGAGCGCACTTGAGGCGAGGTATAGTTTTCGGAACTTAAATCAGGTGAATGCGTCCTTGGTAGAGCGCTCTATTGTTCCTAGAGAATGCGCCACTGACAGAGTGCACTTGAGAGACTTCTGAAGTTCTTGTCATGTTTACTTAGAATCTTTGGGGTTATCTTGGGCGAATAAATTAGAGGCAGTTGTAAGTTCAGTTAGTGGAGGTAGGTGAAGACATTCTTCTCCAAACTAACTTGAGTGTGTTGTTTGTCATCCCTTGCATGTAGATGTAGGTTTGCGATATCATTATGTGTGATTTGCCAATACATTCAATGTATTGACCCTTGTGGCTGCAACTTATCATGTTGCAGGATTTTTAGATGATCAGTGAGATACAGTAGGGTCGCGAGTCTTCACTCAACATTTTCGCCATGGGCATTGATGGGACTCATCATTTGTTTGTGCCACCTTTCCGCTGTTATCAATGAATAAAGCTAGCTATGTGCTACTCAGTTTGTAATACATTATAATTTCTGGATCATACGTTGTAGTAAATGATCCACTTGTTATTTGGTATTCATATGTACTGTGTGTGCTAGCGAGTCGATCTAGGGACTAGCATGGTAAGCACAGAGACATCGAATCTTATCAGGTTCGGGTCGTTACATGAGGTGCCTTGTCGTGCGACTCCGGTGAAGTCTCGTTGCAGTTGATCATGCCTGTGCGGTAATCTTCCCTTCCGCATTGCCGTAGTTGATCCAAGTTGACAAGTTAGGGCGCTTGGATCTGGAACTGCTCCTGTCCCCTTCTCTGTTCTTAGGACAGTTCTTACTGACGCCATTTCCTTTGATTTATTTCATTGCGGTAGATCTTTAGGAATCACTAGATTATGACTGGTACGGTTTGTAGTTTTTCCCTCGTACTAGTTCTCCTCGATCTAGGGTTCATGAGTACTTATCGGAAAGATTAGATAGTTTTTTACCAGTCTTGAACTTTCTATGGCTAGGTCAAAATCTATCAAAGATATCTTCTCTAAGTATACCATGGATTCTTATGTTCCTTCTGAAAAACATTCATTTTCGTTCAAAAATGCTTCTGTGCATGCTTGTGACCCTACCCCATTTTCCCTCGTATATACTTCTTTTCACAGGTTGGCTATGGCATAGAGTTCGGATGAGTATACAGTTTCTGAAGGAGATTTGCCTCAGTATCCTGCAAGATCTGACCGAATGAGATTGACTGGAGGAGGAAAATCTTCAAAGCCTCCCAAGACACCGAAGAAGAAATCTGAATCCGAGTCTGAATGCGAAGGAAATGATGAAGAGATTCCCTCTACTCACAGTCAGCCCGAGGATGAGTTGGTCACTGACGCCCTAACCATGTTCTCCGATGGAAATCCTAAGAAGGATGGTCGTGGCAGAGAAAAGAATACCACTGCAGAAATGTCTGAACTAGATGGGTACAAAACTCCACCTGGAGTTGAAACAACAACTGAACACAACAACAGGCTGCAAAGGATTCGCCGTCACTGGGCGAAGAAATGGTTCAACTATGAAAATGTTCGCAAGAAGTATCAGATACTGTTTGCCTTCACACCATCATAGAATGACTGCATCACTGAGAATTGCATTGGGCCAGACGATGAAAAAGTCAGACCACCTCAGCCTTCAACTGCTCATCCTGAATCCCTCAAAACCATCGCTGATTTCCCTGAAGAAGTTGCCAAGAGGGCGACGGCCAAAGCCAAGCGTGATGCTAGGCAAGCAAAGAAAAATCAAATTGAAGCAGAAAATGTCGCGCTAACACAGCAAGACGTGCAGAACAAGAAGGATCGTGCCTTTGGCAAATCCAGGAAATCTGTTTCCCCTAGAGCTCCTCGAAAGAAATCTGCCATCAAGAAACCAAAGAAGGTTGTTTCCAGCTCGTCTGATGAGTCATCCAACGAAGATGCTGCTGATGAAATTCCCATGTATGATCAACGTGCCATTCTCAACAAGCCACATAACAGTCCCTCGCCAGTGAAAGTTATACCCTCTCCGAGGAGATCACCAAGCGTTGCTGATAGGTCTCCGTCGTATCTATAATTTTTGATTGTTTCATGCCAATATTCTACAACTTTCATATACTTTTGGCAACTTTTTATATTATTTTTGGGACTAACATATTGATCCAGTGCCCATTGCCAGTTCGTGTTTGTTGCATGTTTTTGTTTTGCAGAATACCCATATCAAATGAAGTCCAAACGCGATAAAAATTTACGGAGATTTATTTTGGAATATATGTGATTTTTGGGAAAAAAAATCAACGCAAGACGATGCCCGAGGGGCCCACAAGCCCTAGGGGGCGCCCCCTACCCTCGGCGCGCCTGGAAGGCTTGTTGCCACCCCGTAATGCGGTTGGTGCCCTTCTTCAGCCGCAAGAAATATAATATCCGAATAAAAATCGTTTTAAAATTTCAGCCCAATCAAAGTTACGGATCTCTAGGAATTTAAGAAACGGTGAAAGGCCCGAAAACAGGAACGCAGAAACAGAGGGAAACAGAGAGAGAGATCCAATCTCGGAGGGGCTCCCGCCCCTCCGCCACCATGGAGGCCAAGGAACAGAGGGGAAACCCTCCTCCCATCTAGGGGGGAGGCCAAGGAAGAAGAAGAAGGAGGGCGCTCTCTCCCCCTCTCTCCCGGTGGCGCCAGAACGCCGCCCGGGCCATCATCGTGACGGTGATCTACACCAACAACTTTGCCGCCGTCATCACCAACTCTCTCCCCCTCTATGCAGCGGTGTAACACCTCTTCTCCCCGCTGTAATCTCTACTTAAACATGGTGCTCAACTCTATATATTATTTCCCAATGATGTATGGCTATCCTATGATGTTTGAGTAGATCCGTTTTGTCCTATGGGTTGATTGATGGTCATAATTGGTTTGAGTTGTATGTTTTATTATTGGTGTTGTCCTATGGTGCTCTCCGTGTCGCGCAAGTGTGAGGGGTCCCCGCTGTGGGGTGTTGCATTATGTTCATGATTCGCTTATGGTGGGTGGCGTGAGTGACAGAAGCACAGCCCCGAGTAAGTAGGTTGTTGCATATGGGAGTCAAGAGGACTTGATACCTTATAATGCTATGGTTGGGTTTTACCTTAATGATCTTTAGTAGTTGCAGATGATTCTAGAGTTCCAATCATAAGTGCATATGATCCAAGTAGAGAAAGTATGTTAGCTTATGCCTCTCCCTCATATAAAATTGCAATAATGATTACCGGTCTAGTTATTGATTGCCTAGGGACAAATAACTTTCTTGTGACAAAAAGCTCTCTATTAAAACTAACTTAATTGTTTCTTTATTTAAATAGACCCTAGCTTTTATTTATGTGTTCTTTATTATCTTTCAAACCTATCCCTTTACACCTACAAAGTACTTCCAGTTTCATACATGTTCTAGGTAAAGCGAACGTTAAGCGTGCGTAGAGTTGTATCAGTGGTCGATAGAACTGGAGGGAATATTTGTTCTACCTTTAGCTCCTCGTTGGGTTCGACACTCTTACTTATCGAGAAAGTCTACAATTGATCCCCTATACTTGTGGGTTATCAAGACCTTTTTCTGGCGCCGTTTCCGGGGAGCAATAGCGTGGGGTGAATATTCTCGTGTGTGCTTGTTTGCTTTATCACTAAGTAAATTTTATTTTCTGTTCTAAGTTGTTTTATATCTTTAGTTATGGATATGGAACACGGAATACCAAAAAAAATAGTTGTGCTTGCTACTCATGGAGATGGGGAACCTCCTAAAACCCTCGATTCTCGTTATGTGAAAAATATTAAACACTACTTTGATAATCCTGAGAAAACCCCATTCAACTTGATAATGGGAGACACGTTAGATCAACGTGAATACTTTAGGGATTATCGCTTGACTCAAAAAGGGAAACTGTTATGGGATCAAATTGAAATGTTGCATTGGTATGCTTGGAATTTATGCTTGAGATATGATTATACTTGTTGCTCTAGGATGAAGGCTCCACACGTTCCCTTTTCATGTAAATTTAATGATAATGAAACCTTGGCTTCTTATGCTAATGGTAGATATGATTACTATGATGTGGATCGAATAGAAGAATTTTTTGCTTTTAAGGGTGCTTATGAAATTGAATCTTTGTTTGAAAAGTATGAAGATTTTGATGATGCTGTTTATAGACCTGAAATTTTTGCTATACTTAAATATTGCTATGAGAATTATGAATATAATGCCGATATTAATGAGTTTATTGAGAAAGTCTCCGTTGTCCAAGAAGAGACTAATATTTTGCAGGAAACTATGGAAGAAGAAATTGATGACACTGTGAGCTCATTAGATGAAAAAGACGACGAGGAGAGCGAAGAACAAAAGCAGGAAGAGCGGATTAGCTACCCGTGCCCACCTTCTAATGAGAGTAACTCTTCAACTCATACATTGTTTAATTTCCCTTCGTGCTTATCGAAGGACGAATGGTATAATCCCTTGGATTCGTTTGAAATATCCCTTTTTGATGAAATTGATGCTTGCTATGCTTGTGGCCATGATGCCAATATGAATTATGCTTATGGAGATGAACTTGCTATAGTTCCTTATGTTAAGAATGAAATTGTTGCTATTGCACCCACTCATGATAGTCCTATTATCTTTTCGAATTCTCCCAACTACACTATATTGGAGAAGTTTGCGCTTACTAAGGATTATATTGATGGGTTGCTTTTACTATTACACATGATGATTTTGATAGATATAATATGCATGTGCTTGCTGCTCCTACTTGCAATTATTATGAGAGAGGAACCACAGCTCCGCCTCTCTATGTTTCCAATACGATAAAATTGCAAGAAACCATTTATACTATGTATTGACCTTTACTTGATGTGCATGAATTGTTCTTTTATGACATGTCGATGCATAGGAAGAGAGTTAGACTTCGTCATTGCATGATATATGTTACTTTATGCTCACTACTAAATTACAAATCATTGCTAATTAAAATTGGCTTTGATATACCTTGGAATCCGGGTGGATCCATTACTTGAGCACTTTATGCCTAGCTTAATGGCTTTAAAGAAAGAGCTGCCAGGGAGACAACACGGAAGTTTTAGAGAGTCATTTTATTCCTTTTTGTGCTTTTATAATGTTTAAAAACAAAAAAAATATAGAGGGGAACCTAAAACTTTTCAGAAAGAAAAGTGAAAGTAAGAAAGACGAGCACCGTTGAAGTGGGGGAGCTCCTTGAACTTTGTTCATGCCCATGGAAACTTTGCAAATCTTGAATTACAGAAACTTTTCAACAAAAATAATTATCCCCTTGAACAAATCCATTGTATTATAAAAATAATGTGCCAATATTTACCTTTAGGATGTTTAGATTGCTTGTTTGGTATGTGTGGTGCAAAAACAGAAACTTTGGCTGTAGTGCATGAATTTACATTTTTTACTTGAACGTCAAAAGTTTCCGAATTTTTTACACAGTACTTTTACGTAATTTTTTATTTTTTCCTAATTTTTCAGAATTTTTAGAGTTACAGAAGTATGGTCAATGTTTAGATTAGTACAGACTATTCTGTTTTTGATAGATTCTGTTTTCTATGCATTGTTCTCTTATTTTGATGAATCTATGGGTAGTATCGGGGGTATTGTGACGCCCCCGGCTTAATCGTGCACTAATCATACACGCAAATGCACACGATCAAGCCTAAGGACTCACGGGAAGATATCACAACACAACTCTAAAACATAAATAAAGACATACAAGCTTTATATTACAAGCCAGGGGCCTCGAGGGCTCGAATACATAAGCTTGCGTACAAGCGTCAGCGGAAGCATCAGATATCTGAGTACAGATATGAAACAGAAACAGAAAGGCCTTTACAAAGGCGGGGCAAAATAAAACACTACGATCGAAAGGCGTAGGCCTCCTGCCTGGGACCCTCCGATCCTACTCCTGGTCGACAGTCAACTCGTAGTAGTATCCATCCTCTGGGTAGTAGTAGTAGTCGATCGACGGGGCATCTGTCTCAGGGGCTCCGTCATCTTGGTCATGTCAAACTGATATGGGGAGAAAAGGAAAACAAAGCAACCGTGAGTACTCAGAAGTACTCAGCAAGCAAGGATCTACACTACATATGCAACATTTTCAAAGGGAGGCTGTATATGTGGACTGGGCTGCAGAAATGCCAGAATAGGGAGAAGGCCTAGTCCTATCGAAGACTAGCATCTTCATCGGTCTTGCAGCAATAGAAGAGAGTAGAACAGTACAATATAATGTAGCAGTATCATTAAGTCTCAACCTCACCCAGAGATCCTTTCTCGACTACCTGCGAGAAAGCAATCCCAGAGCTATACAGTCATCAACCTCGTCCGGAGATCCCTTCTCGACTCCCTGCGAGAAGCAATCCCAGAGCCATACATACAGGTCTCATCACAGGTATCCAGTTCTAGTTGTATCGATCGGGATACAACTCCGAGTGTCCTTTACCGTAGGACCGGCTATCGATAGAAATGTTCTTCCCTGCAGGGGTGCACCAACTTACCCATCACGCTCGCTTAACTCCGGCCGGACACACTTTCCTGGTTCATGCCCGGCCTCGGCCAAACAACACACCGCAACCCTACCTACAGCTCAGCAGAGAGGTCCCCGTCGGTCTATATCCTAAGCGCTCAGGGGTCATGGGCCATCGCCTTGTGCACTCCGGGTCGTTACGAGCAGAGCGAATCTCGGTACCACCCCTCAGGATGGCGCCGGCCCAGCCCAGCCGCAGTGCTGAACTGGACATCTGACAGAGCTTTCGGCTGATGCATACGATGCAGAACGCCCATACTATGCCCACGTGATGGTTAGTGCTATCAGGCCAGAGGCCTGCTCGGATCAAATATCCAAATCGTAGTGGACTAGGGGCATGCGGAAAACAAGCAGAGACTCACGAAAGATGTGACCCCATCGCCTCGTCTCGAGGACTTGCGGCAAGGGCCATGAATGCCCGGCCACGCCTCGTATTCACCACTCGGGCACCATACAGGCACCCGTCTTCACAACACTCGCCTCTTAGGCGCACGCGGGTACCCCTCAGGGTCGACCCGCCTATCCAAGTAACAGTGTAAAATCCAAGTATCCGTGTGTCCATAACATCAGGGGAATCCGAGGTATCACCCTCGTTGGATTCCTACTCGATGTGGCTGTCAAGGTGAACTCGGAGGATTCACCCTCGATGGGTTCACACTTGATGTGTTGCACGACAGCGTCGTTACTGGAAGTGGTGAAGGAGGAATCACCCTCGATGACCACGACCGAATAGCTACTCTACAGAGTTAACATCAGAAGTGCTACAAGAGGTTTCACCCTCGGCACTCGATAGTAACGCTGCAATGTCGTTACAACTAAGGGGGGTGATGTGCGGTGTCGGGGCCTGGTCTTCAATTCCCGTTGATCGGGTCTTCGAATAATCCAGCGGGGCAGTCGGGATAAGTGGGGTCACTGATAGGTCTCTACCCAGCCTATACTAAGCGGTTTAGGATATGCAGGTAATTTTCAACAGCAGGATACAATAAACAGGCTATGTATCAGAATAGGTAAAGCAGCAGCAGCAGCAATTCTAATGCAAGCATGAGAAATTAGAATGGGCGATATCGGTATGCTTAAGGGGGGGGGGCTTGCCTGGTTGCTCGGCGGCAAGGGCAAGGTTGTCAAAGGTGGCGTCAGTCTCCGGAGCTGCGTCGGTCTCGGGGACGACGTCGGTGTCTAACGAGAGAGAAAAGGGGGAGGAAACAGTATAAATACACAGCGAGCAAGTGCAGCACAAAGCATAACATGGCAATACGCGGTGACAGAGGTGATCTAGCGCAGTGCCGGGTGATACTGGCGAAGGTGGAATTCATCCGGGAAAGTATTCCCGGTTCCGGACAAATGTCGGACAGATGACCGGAGGAGAACGGTTCCATGTTCAGGTAGTTAGGGACACGTGACGGACGAACGGACCGCGTACTCGAATTCGTCTCGTAGTTCTGAGCGACTTTCATGTACAAAGTTTTTCGATCTGAGCTACGGATTATTTTATATGATTTTCTAAAGTTTAAAACAATTTCTGGGATTTAATTAATTATTTAAATTAGAATTATCCGAAACAGTGTTTGCTGACGTCATCATGACGTCAGCATGACGTCAGGACCAGTGGGTCCCACCTGTCATAGGCTGATGGCTAATTAGTGGTTAACTAATTAATTAATACTTAATTAAACTAATTAACTAATTTAGATTAACCTAATCAGGATTAATTAACTTAATTAATTCACTAATTAATTAATTAATTAATAATTTTAATAATTTTATTTTTATTTTCATTTAGTTATTTATTTTCAATTCATTTTTTTTTGGGGCAGGCCCCTCGTGTCATAGGCCCAGGGGACGTTTAGCGGGCGCACGGGCGCGGGCGCCGGGTCGACTGGACCCGGGCGCCCGACGGGGCGAGGCAAGCAGGGCGGCGGCGGGGCGGTGAGCTGGAGCGGGGCGAGGCCAGGCGTGCGGGCGGCGGGGTCGCGGGCAGCGAGCAGGGCCGCGGTAGGGCGGCGAGCACGCAGCAGCAGCGCGGCAGCAGGCGGCAGCCATCGGCGCGGTGAAGCGGGCGCGCGCGGCGGACAGAGGCGGCGCGGTGGAGCAGCAGCACGGGAGCGGTGAGCTGGCAGTGCGCGGGCGCGGCCGGAACGAGCGAGCGTGGCGAGGCGACGTGGGGAGCGCGCGGGAGCGGCGCGAGCGCGCTGGTGAAAAGGGCGGACAGGGGGGGGAGGCTCACAGGGGGGGCAGGGCGGCCGGCGGGGACGGGGTGGGGAGGCCCGCGGTGAGGCCGCGTCGCCGGCGACGGGGCGCGACGGGAGGCGACGGCGGTGCGGGCGGGCGCGGCGGGGCGGCGGGGCAAGGCAGGGCGCCCCTCTCCTCCTCGATCCAGAAAGGGGGGAAGTGGGGGAGGAGATCGAGTGGGGGATTAGGGTTTGGGTAGCGAGGGGGGGGGGGGTTATGGGGGAGTGGGTGGGCCAGCCTGGTGGTCCAGCTGGGCCACGGCCGAGTTGGTCCGGGGGGATGCTTTTTCTTTTATTTTTATTTTTTTAATTTCTTCTGTCTTTTTCTTTATTCATTTTCTGTTTTTCCTGTTTGCAAATAGTTAGGCCCCAAAATGATTTTTACTAAACAAGTGACCTAGCCCAAAATTAGCAGTGCATTATACCCTAGCTCCAAAAATTAGTTTGGGGTATTTATCATTTCATATTTATTTATAGGTCATTAAATATTGTTTTCCAGCCACTATTTGAGGATGTTCAAGCCAATTACCCAGCTCCAAAAATGTTGGGTTCAATTTTAGAATTGTCTCTAATTTACTTGCTATTTAATGAACAATTTAGTTTTTGTTCTGAACAACTTTTATTTTCCACTTTAGTTTTAATTTGAATTTTTGAGTTAGGAGCTGAATGCAATATGATGGAAATGATGTTTAGGCACTGATAATCATGATGACATGGCATAATCAAAATGGAATTACTGTAGTTAACCACTGGGGGTGTTACAAATCTCCTCTACTAACAAGAATTCTCGTCCCGAGAATTAAGAGGTAGAAGGAAAAAGTTCGGGGTATTCCGCACGAAGATTATCCTCGCGTTCCCAAGTGGCTTCATCTTCAGTATGATTTGACCACTGCACTTTGAGGAACTTGGTAACCTTCTGACGGGTTCGACGTTCAGCTTCATCGAGGATGCGGATCGGATGCTCCTTATAAGATAGATCATCATGCAGTTCGAGCATCTCGTGATCCACTGCTCGGTGCGGAGATTCCTTGAAGCATTGACGAAGTTGCGACACATGGAAGACGTCGTGGACATGAGAGAATTGCGGCGGCAATTCCAATTTGTATGCCACCTGACCACGTCTAGCAACTATGCGAAAAGGACCAATGTAGCGCGGAGCTAACTTGCCCTTGATTCCAAAATGGTGAGTGCCCTTCATAGGAGTGACACGCAGATAAGCTTGATCACCGGGTTGATAAGTCAAACCCCATCGTTTGCGATCATAATTGCTCTTCTGACGGTCCTGAGCCGCCTTGAGATTTTCTCGGACAATACGGACTTGTTCTTCGGCGTGTTGAATAATATCCGGACCCACGAGCGGTCGTTCCCTAGTTTCTGACCAATTCAGAGGGGTTCGGCACTTACGTCCATAGAGTACTTCGAAGGGGGCCATTTTCAAGCTGGCTTGATAGTTGTTGTTGTAAGAGAATTCGGCATACGGGAGAGATTCTTCCCACTTCTTACCGAACGATATAACACAAGCCCGAAGCATGTCTTCAAGCACTTGATTGACTCGTTCGACTTGGCCTTGGGATTGGGGATGATAAGCTGAACTCCAGGTAATATGAGTTCCCATAGCTGTTTGGAAACTTTCCCAGAATTTGGAAGTGAAAAGACCGCCACGGTCCGAACTAATCTCCTTCGGAATACCGTGGAGTGATACAATTCTGGAGATATACAACTCTGCTAACTGACTAGCAGTGATAGTTTCTTTGACAGGCAGAAAGTGTGCAACTTTAGAGAGTTGGTCGACGATGACAAGAATAGCATCGTGACCCTTCTGTGACCTGGGAAGTCCTGTAACGAAATCCATCTGAACCTTATCCCATTTCCATAGAGGAATAGGAAGTGGTTGCAGAATTCCAGCAGGCTTCTGATGTTCTGCTTTAACGCGACGACACACATCGCATTCGGCAACATATCGAGCAATGTCCTGCTTCATTCTTGACCACCAGTACCTTTGACGGAGATCACGATACATCTTGGTGCTACCCGGATGAATAGACAACGGTGTGTCATGTGCTTCCTTCATGACCTTATCAGTCATAAGCTCGAAGCGAGGTACCATAATGCGGTCTCTGAAATACAAGGTTCCATCTTCAGACAGCGAGAAATCCCTGTATTTTTCAAGGTGAAGATCTTTCTTCATCAGATCAACTTCAGCATCTTTAGCTTGTGCACTCTTAACAGCTTTCTCAAGGTCTGGTTCAACAACCAAGGTTTTTAAGTATCCTTGAGGAACTATCTCGAGATTTAGCCTTCGAAGCTCTTCATATAGGAGTGGTTGCTCTAGCTGGACTTCAAGTTCACAACAATAGGATTTGCGACTCAGCGCATCGACCATTACATTAGCCTTGCCAGGGGTATAAGAAATACCCAAATCATAGTCCGCAATAGTCTCCATCCATCTTTGCTGACGGAGGTTTAGAGATGGCTGAGTAAACAAGTACTTTAGACTTTTATGATCAGTGTATATCTCGCAACGATTACTGAGGAGGTAATGTCGCCACAACTGCAGTGCATAAATTACAGCAGCCAGTTCTAGATCATGTACCAGATAATTCTCTTCATGTGGGCGCAACTGACGAGAGCCATAAGCAATCACTTTACGCTCTTGCATTAGGACACAGCCTAATCCTTCACGGGATGCGTCATAATAAATCACAAAGTCTTTGCGGGTATCTGGAGGAGATAGTACTGGGGCAGATGTCAGCTTGTCTTTGAGTGTCTGGAAACTTTCCTGACATTTTTCTGTCCATTCAAACTTAACGCCCTTGTGAAGCAGATCAGTCAAAGGCTTAGCAATCTTGGAAAAGTTCTCGACAAATCGACGGCAATAGCTTGCAAGGCCGAGAAAACTTCTCACTTGCTTGACGTTCTTCGGAGGAGTCCAGTCAAGAATAGCCTGAACTCGTTCTGGTTTAACGGCAATGCCATCTTTCGAAATCACATGACCAAGATACGTTACTTCAGAAAGCCAGAATTCACATTTAGAGTATTTGGCATACAGTTGGTGTTCACGCAGCTTCTCCAGTACAAGGCGAAGATGTTCGGCATGTTCTTCTTCATTCTTCGAATATACCAGAATATCATCCAGATATACCACGACGAATTTATCGAGGTAATCCATGAAGATGTAGTTCATTAACCGGGAGAAGGTTGCTGGAGCATTTGTTAAGCCAAATGACATGACTGTGTACTCATAAGAACTATAGTGAGTAACGAATGCTGTCTTCGGAATATCCTCTTCTCGAACACGAATCTGGTGGTATCCCAATCTCAAATCAAGCTTAGAGAATACTGAGGAACTAGCAAGTTGATCATACAAACCGTTGATTCTGGGAAGCGGATACTTGTTCTGAATTGTTGCTTGGTTGATTGGTCGATAATCTTGAACCAATCGGTTAGTTCCATCCTTCTTCTTAACGAAGAGTGAAGGTGCTCCCCAAGCAGAGGAACTGGGGCGGATGAAACCTTTCTTAAGTGATGTGTCGATTTCTTCCTTAAGTTCGAGAAGATGATGCGGAGGCATCTTATAAGGGCGCTTCGCAATAGGGGTAGTGCCAGGCTTCAAGTCGATGACAAACTCGACAGCTCTAGCAGGGGGTATTCCTGGAAGTTCTTATGGAAATACATCTTGAAATTCACGAACAACTGGAACATTCTCGATGCCTTCAAGAGGTGAAGCATTCAATGCATTCAGAACATATATCTGATTCTCGGCATCCTAAGCTGCTCGGACTGAGTATTGTACTGTTTGGCCAGAAGGATGTGTGAGCTGGACTGTCTTAGTAGCACAGTCAATCAAAGCTTTATGGGCGGTCAACCAATCCATGCCAAGAATAATGTCTATGTCGGAAGGTCCTAGAGCAATAAGGGAAGCAGAGAACATCAACCCTTCAATTTTGATCTGATTGTTGTGACTTATCATCTGAGTTTGCCACCTGGAACGGGGAGTGATGATTTCTAAAGGAGTGGGTAATGAGCTCATAGCTAACCCATGCAATTGTGCAAACTGCTGGGAAACAAAGGAATGTGATGCACCTGAATCAAAAAGAACATAAGCTGCTACTGAATTAACTGGAAGGGTACCCATCACGATTTTAGGGGACTGTCGAGTTTCTTCCATTTTGACATGAGTGACTCGACCACAATTCATAGTAGGCGGCGTGACACCATAGCTTCTGTTGCGATGGTTTCGACAGCCCTTCTTATGGCCAACAGGACGACGTGATGAATTCTGTGGCTGACCCTGAGGACAGTTGAAAGCACGGTGCCCTGGCTGTCCACACTTGCGGCATAACCCATCATTATGGGGAGGAGCTACAGCATTGGACTGTCCACCCTGAGTCATTAGCTGGCCCGGGGGCGGAGGCAGACGAGGCGCAACATATGACGGCCTTGGTGTTGGGGCAAGTCGGTGATGAACATTGTGTGGGATCCAGACTCGACGTTTCTGAACTGGCTGACCCGAGGATGAGCCAGCTTCATGAGTGCGCTTGAGCGACTCCTGGCATTCAGTCAGAGCTGTTTCAATTTGGAAAGATTTGCTGACAAGCGTTGCGAAGTCTGTGCAATCAAGGACTGCAAGTGCGAGTTTTATGTCAGTACGGAGTCCTTCACGGAATTTACCCTGCTTGCGGGCATCAGTGCAGACGTCATCTTCAGCATAGCGGGACAATTCAAGAAACTTCCTATGATATTCATCCACAGTCATTGTGCCCTGTGTGAGTTTGCGAAACTCCTTCTTCTTCTGATCCATCAGACCTTGAGGAATGTACCGTGCACGAAAAACTGACTGAAATCCCTGCCAAGTGGTTACTGTCTCTGCAGGCAACATACTCTTGTGGCTTTCCCACCATTGAGCAGCTGAACCCCTTAGGTGATACGTCGCATAGGTGACGTAACTGTCAGGGGTAACATTAGCCGACTTCAACTGGAAGGCAATGTCACGGAGCCAATCATCAGCATCCATTGGATCAGTTGAGCTGCGAAAAGTGGACGGATTTAGGCGCACAAATTCTGGCAGAGTTATTGGAGCAGACTGTTGCTGAGCATTTTGAGTTGGGAACTGAGCCAATACTCCGGTCATAAACTGACGGTTGAGTTCAAACTGCTCCATCATTGCGGCAATATAAGGTGGAGGTGGGGGATCGTCAGCCATCCTGCCAAATCAACAAGGGCAGTTTAACAAGTAGAAATGCAGATGTATGGAATTATTCATGAAGTAGCACGCACGACAGAAGGAAGTGCAATAGATACTTCATCATAGTCACACCAGACATTCAAATCCACACCTAGTCTCGATTACGAACCGGCATTACGACAGCTGAAAGGAGAAGGCTAGACAACTAGGCGGCGCGCAGGCACGCGGTAAGGAAGTACACAACGAGACATAGCAAAGGCTACATCAACGTCGGAGAAAACTAACGGAGCGAGGAATCTGCAAGTGACAACACAGGGTGCCCTCGATAAAAGGATCCTGTAAGCAGAACCTGGCCCACAATCTTGAAGCAGGGGGGGATATTTTCAGAACTCCGGGTGGATGTGAGCACGAGAGCCTAATGTTGGAGTTAGTAAAATTTTAACCCGAATAGGAGAGAGATCAGAGTCCCAGATTAAAGGTCGAGGAGTAAAAGATCCTAATACCACCCAATTGGCGACGTGGGCCCATAAGCCACACAGCCAAGTTAGTAAAACGGTTTTCGGTTACTAGACTCAACTTCGGCCAAGGAGTTGGAAAGGGGGTTCCTACAGTCAGTCGGCTCTGATACCAACTTGTGACGCCCCTGGCTTAATCGTGCACTAATCATACACGCAAATGCACACGATCAAGCCTAAGGACTCACGGGAAGATATCACAACAAAACTCTAAAACATAAATAAAGTCATACAAGCTTTATATTACAAGCCAGGGGCCTCGAGGGCTCGAATACATAAGCTTGCGTACAAGCGCCAGCGGAAGCATCAGATATCTGAGTACAGATATGAAACAGAAACAGAAAGGCCTTTACAAAGGCGGGGCAAAATAAAACACTACGATCGAAAGGCGTAGGCCTCCTGCCTGGGACCCTCCGATCCTACTCCTGGTCGACAGTCAACTCGTAGTAGTATCCATCCTCTGGGTAGTAGTAGTAGTCGATCGACGGGGCATCTGTCTCAGGGGCTCCGTCATCTTGGTCACGTCAAACTGATATGGGGAGAAAAGGAAAACAAAGCAACCGTGAGTACTCAGAAGTACTCAGCAAGCAAGGATCTACACTACATATGCAACATTTTCAAAGGGAGGCTGTATATGTGGACTGGGCTGCAGAAATGCCAGAATAGGGAGAAGGCCTAGTCCTATCGAAGACTAGCATCTTCATCGGTCTTGCAGCAATAGAAGAGAGTAGAACAGTACAATATAATGTAGCAGTATCATTAAGTCTCAACCTCACCCAGAGATCCTTTCTCGACTACCTGCGAGAAAGCAATCCCAGAGCCATACAGTCATCAACCTCGTCCGGAGATCCCTTCTCGACTCCCTGCGAGAAGCAATCCCAGAGCCATACATACAGGTCTCATCACAGGTATCCAGTTCTAGTTGTATCGATCGGGATACAACTCCGAGTGTCCTTTACCGTAGGACCGACTATCGATAGAAATGTGCTTCCCTGCAGGGGTGCACCAACTTACCCATCACGCTCGCTTAACTCCGGCCGGACACACTTTCCTGGGTCATGCCCGGCCTCGGCCAAACAACACACCGCAACCCTACCTACAGCTCAGCAGAGAGGTCCCCGTCGGTCTATATCCTAAGCGCTCAGGGGTCATGGGCCATCGCCCTGTGCACTCCGGGTCGTTGCGAGCAGAGCGAATCTCGGTACCACCCCTCAGGATGGCGCCGGCCCAGCCCGGCCGCAGTGCTGAACTGGACGTCTGACAGAGCTTTCGGCTGATGCATACGATGCAGAACGCCCATACTATGCCCACGTGATGGTTAGTGCTATCAGGCCAGAGGCCTGCTCGGATCAAATATCCAAATCGTAGTGGACTAGGGACTTGCGGAAAACGAGCAGAGACTCACGAAAGATGTGACCCCGTCGCCCCGTCTCGAGGACTTGCGGCAAGGGCCATGAATGCCCGGCCACGCCTCGTATTCACCACTCGGGCACCATACAGGCACCCGTCTTCACAACACTCGCCTCTTAGGCGCGCGCGGGTACCCCTCAGGGTCGACCCGCCTATCCAAGTAACAGTGTAAAATCCAAGTATCCGTGTGTCCATAACATCAGGGGAATCCGAGGTATCACCCTCGTTGGATTCCTACTCGATGTGGCTGTCAAGGTGAACTCGGAGGATTCACCCTCGATGGGTTCACACTTGATGTGTTGCACGACAGCGTCGTTACCGGAAGTGGTGAAGGAGGAATCACCCTCGATGACCACGACCGAATAGCTACTCTACAGAGTTAACATCAGAAGTGCTACAAGAGGTTTCACCCTCGGCACTCGATAGTAACGCTGCAGTGTCATTACAACTAAGGGGGGTGATGTGCGGTGTTGGGGCCTGGTCTTCAATTCCCGTTGATCGGGTCTTTGAATAATCCAGCGGGGCAGTCGGGATAAGTGGGGTCACTGTTAGGTCTCTACCCAGCCTATACTAAGCAGTTTAGGATATGCAGAAGAAGGGGAAGAGTGGGGGTAGTGGGTGGTGGAGTATTGTGTGAGTCGGGGGAGGTATTAGTATAAGAAGTTAAGGTAGCGGAAGTAGTGGTAATTTTCAACAGCAGGATACAATAAACAGGCTATGCTCAGAATAGGTAAAGCAGCACCAGCAGCAATTCTAATGCAAGCATGAGAAATTAGAATGGGCGATATCGTATGCTCAAGGGGGGGGGGGGGGGGCTTGCCTGGTTGCTCGGCGCAAGCAAGGTTGTCAAAGGTGGCGTCAGTCTCCGAGCTGCATCGGTCTCGGGGACGTCGGTGTCTAACGAGAGTGAAAAGGGGGAGGAAACAATATAAATACATAGCGAGCAAGTGCAGCACAAAGCATAACATGGCAATACGCGGTGACAGAGGTGATCTAGCGCAGTGCCGGGTGATACTGGCGAAGGTGGAATTCATCCGGGAAAGTATTCCCGGTTCCGGACAAATGTCGGACAGATGACCGGAGGAGAACGGTTCCATGTTCAGGTAGTTAGGGACGCGTGACGGACGAACGGACCGCGTATTCGAATTCATCTCGTCGTTCTGAGCGACTTTCATGTACAAAGTTTTTCGATCTGAGCTACGGATTATTTTATATGATTTTCTGAAGTTTAAAACAATTTCTGGGATTTAATTAATTATTTAAATTAGAATTATCCGAAACAGTGTTTGCTGATGTCATCATGACGTCAGCATGACGTCAGGACCAGTGGGTCCCACCTGTCATAGGCTGATGGCTAATTAGTGGTTAACTAATTAATTAATACTTAATTAAACTAATTAACTAATTTAGATTAACCTAATCAGGATTAATTAACTTAATTAATTCACTAATTAATTAATTAATTAATTAATAATTTTAATAATTTTATTTTTATTTTCATTTAGTTATTTATTTTCAATTCATTTTTTTTGGGCGGGCCCCTCGTGTCATAGGCCCAGGGGGTGTTTAGCAGGCGCATGGGCGCGGGCGCCGGGTCGCCTGGACCCGGGCGCCCGACGAGGCGAGGCAAGCAGGGCGGCGGCGGGGCGGTGAGCTGGAGCGGGGCGAGGCCAGGCGTGCGGGCGGCGGGGTCGCGGGCAGCGAGCAGGGCCGCGGTGGGGCGGCGAGCACGCAGCAGCAGCGCGGCAGCAGGCGGCAGCCGTCGGCGCGGTGAAGCGGGCGCGCGCGGCGGACAGAGGCGGCGCGGTGGAGCAGCAGCACGGGAGCGGTGAGCTGGCGGTGCGCGGGCGCGGCTGGAACGAGCGAGCCGGCGAGGCGACGCGGGGACGGCGGGGAGCGGCGCGGGGCACGGTGACCGCGACCGGGGGAGGCTCACAGGGGGGGGGGCAGAGGCGGCCGACGGGGACGGGGTGGGGAGGCCCGGCGGTGAGGCCTGCGTCCGCGGCGACGGGGCCTGACGGGAGGCGACGGCGGTGCAGGGCGCCGGCGGGGGCGGGCACGGCGCCCCCCTCTCCTCCTCGATCCAGAAAAAGGGGGAAGTGGAGGAGGAGATCGAGTGGGGGATTGGTTTGGGCTAGCGGGGGGGGGGGGGGGGGGGGGGGGGGGGGGGTTATGGGGGAGTGGGGTGGGCCGCCGGGTGGTCCAGCTGGGCCACGGCCCAGTTGGTCCGCGGGGGGCTTTTTCTTTTATTTATTTTTTTTAATTTCTTCTGTCTTTTTCTTTATTCATTTTCTGTTTTTCCTGTTTGCAATAGGTTGTAGGAGGGCCCCAAAATGATTTTTACTAAACAAGTGACCTAGCCCAAAATTAGCAGTGCATTATACCCTAACTCCAAAAATTAGTTTGGGGTATTTATCATTTCATATTTATTTATAGGTCATTAAATATTGTTTTCCAGCCACTATTTGAGGATGTTCAAGCCAATTACCCAGCTCCAAAAATGTTGGGTTCAATTTTAGAATTGTCTCTAATTTACTTTCTATTTAATGAACAATTTAGTTTTTGTTCTGAACAACTTTTATTTTCCACTTTAGTTTTAATTTGAATTTTTGAGTTAGGAGCTGAATGCAATATGATGGAAATGATGTTTAGGCACTGATAATCATGATGACATGGCATAATCAAAATGGGATTACTGTAGTTAACCACTGGGGGTGTTACAGGTATGAACCATGGTGAAGTTGGACTACAGTAGATATAATGCTAATATGAATTTGGAATGAGTTCACAACAGTACCTAAGTGGTGATTTGCTTTTATTATACTAACGGATCTCACGAGTTATTTTTTTAAGTTTTGTGTGATTGAAGTTTTCAAGTTTTGGGTGAGATCACGATGGATGAAGGAATAAGGAGTGGCAAGAGCCTAAGCTTGGGGATGCCCGAGGCACCCCAAGGTAATATTCAAGGACTCCCAAGCAACTAAGCTTGGGGATGCCCCGGAAGGCATCCTCTCTTTCTTCTAACGACCATCGGTAATTTTACTTGGAGCTATATTTTTATTCTTCACATGATATGCGAAAATTCTTGGAGCATCTTTTGTTTTTATTTTTCCTTTTTCTTTTATGCACCATGCTGGTATGAGATAGTCCTTGGTTGATTTATAGAATGCTTCATGCACTTCACTTATATCATTTGAGTGTGGCTTTATAGAATGCTTCATGTGCTTCACTTATATCATTTGAAGTTTGGATTGCCTGTTTCTCTACACATAGGAAACCACCATTTGTACAATGCTCTTTTGCTTCACTGATATTTGTTAGAGCATGGGCATATCTTTTGTAGAAAGAATTAAACTCTCATGCTTCACTTATATCTATTTAGAGAGTTAACAGGAATTGGTCATTCACATGGTTAGTCATAAAATCCTACATAAAACTTGTAGATCACTGAATATGATATGTTTGATTCCTTGCAATAGTTTTGCGATATAGAGATGGTAATATGTGGGAGGTACTAGTGAATGATTGTGGTTTAGTAAGAATATTGTTGTTAAGGTTTGTGATTCCCGAAGCATGCACGTATGGTCTCTCGTTATGCGATGAAATTGGAGCATGATTTATTATTGATTGTCTTCCTTATGAGTGGCGGTCGGGGACGAGCGATGGTCTTTTCCTACCAATCTATCCCCCTAGGGGCATGCGTAGTAGTATTTTGCTTCGAGGGCTAATAAACTTTCGCAATAAGTATATGAGTTCTTTATGACTAATGTGAGTCCATGGATTATACGCACTCTCACCTTTCTACAATTTGCTAGCCTCTTCGGTACCGTGCATTGCCCTTTCTCACCTCGAGAGTCGGTGCAAACTTTGCCGGTGCATCCAAACCCCATGATATGATGCGCTCCATCACACATAAGCCTCCCTATATCTTCCTCAAAACAGCCACCATACCTACCTATTATGGCATTTCCATAGCCATTCCGAGATATATTGCCATGCAACTTCCATCATCATCATATACATGACTTGAGCATTCATTGTCATATTGCTTTGCATGATCGTAAGATAGCTAGCACGATATTTTAATGGATTGTCCGTTTTTTGATATCTTTGCTATGCTAAATCATTGCACATCCTGGTACAATGCCAGAGGCATTCATATAGAGTCATACTTTGTTCTAGATATCGAGTTGTAATATTGAGTTGTAAGTAAATAGAACTGTGATGATCATCATTATTAGAGCATTGCCCCAGTGAGGAAAGGATGATGCAGACTGTGATTCCCCCACAAGTCGGGATGAGACTCCGGACGAAAAAAATGAGGCCAAAAAGAGCCCAACAAAAAAAAGAAAAAAAGAGAAAACAAAAAAAATTAAAAGAGAGAAGGGGCAATGTTACTATCCTTTTCCACACTTATGCTTCAGAGTAGCACCATGTTTTTCATATAGAGAGTCTCCTATGTTGTCACTTTCATATACTAGTGGGAATTTTTCATTATAGAACTTGGCTTGTATATTCCGATGATGGGCTTCCTCAAATATGCCCGAGGTCTTCATGAGCAAGCAAGTTGGATGCACACCCACTTAGTTTTCAGTTTGAGCTTTCATACACTTATAGCTCTTAGTGCATCCGTTGCATGGCAATCCCTACTCCCCGCATTGACATCAATTGATGGGCATCTCCATAGCCCGTTGATTAGCTGCGTCGACGCGAGACTTTCTCCTTTTTTGTCTTCTCCAAACAACCTTCAACATCATATTCTATTCCACCCATAGTGCTATATCCATGGTTTGCGCTCATGTATTGCGTGGGGGTTGAAAAAGCTGAAGCGCGTTAAAAAGTATGAACCAATTGCTCGGCTTGTCATCGGGGTTGTGCATGATAAATACTTTGGGTTAAGAAGATTGAGCATGGACTATATGATTTTGTAGGGATAATGTTCTTTAGCATTGATATTTTGAAAGACATGATTGTTTGTTGGGATGCCTAAGTATTGATGTCTTTATATCAAATTATAGACTATTGCTTTCAATCACTCATGTCTTAATATTCATGCCATGATTAGATTATGTGATCAAGATTATGCTAGGTAGTATTCCACATCAAAAATTATCTTTTTTATCATTAAACTACTCGAGGATGAGCAGGGATTAAGCTTGGGGATGCTGATATGTCTCCGTCGTATCTATAATTTTCTATTGTTTCATGCCAATATTCTACAACTTTCATATACTTTTGGCAACTTTTTATATTATTTTTGTGACTAACATACTGATCTAGTGCCCAGTGCCACTTCCTGTTTGTTGCATGTTTTTTGTTTCGCAGAATACCCATACCAAACGAAGTCCAAACGCGATTAAAACTTACGGAGATTTATTTTGGAATATATGTGATTTTTGGGAAAAAGAATCAACGCGAGACGATGCCTGAGGGGCCCACAAGCCCTAGGGGCGTGCCCCTACCCTGGGCGGGCCTGGAAGGCTTGTGGCCACCCCGTAAGGCAGTTGGTGCCCTTCTTCGGCCGCAAGAAAGATAATATCCGGATAAAAATCATGTTAAAATTTCAGCCCAATCGAGGTTACGGATCTCCGGGAATTTAATAAACGGTGAAAGGCCAGAAAATAGGAATGCAAAAACAGAAGGAAACAGAGAGAGAGAGATCCAATCTCGGAGGGGCTCCCGCCCCTCTGCCACCATGGAGGCCAAGGAACAGAGGGGAAACCCTCCTCCCATCTAGGGGGAGGCCAAGGAAGAAGAAGAAGGAGGGGGCTCTCTCCCCCTCTCTCCCGGTGGCGCCGGAACGCCGTCGGGGCCATCATCATGATGACGATCTACACCAACAACTTCGCCGCCATCATCACTAACTCTCTCCCCCTCTATGCAGCAGTGTAACACCTATTCTCCCTGTTGTAATATCTACTTAAACATGGTGCTCAACACTATATATTATTTCCCAATGATGTATGGCTATCCTATGATGTTTGAGTAGATCCGTTTTGTCCTATGGGTTGATTGATATCATAATTGGTTTGAGTTGTATGTTTTATTATTGGTGCTGTCCTATGGTGCTCTCTGTGTCGTGCAAGCGTGAGGGGTCCCCACTGTAGGGTGTTGTAATATGTTCATGATTCGCTTATGGTGGGTGGCGTGAGTGACAAAAGCACAGACCCGAGTAAGTAGGTTGTTGCGTATGGGAGTAATGAGGACTTGATACCTTATAATGCTATGGTTGGGTTTTACCTTAATGATATTTAGTAGTTGCGGGTGCTTGCTAGAGTTCCAATCATAAGTGCATATGATCCAAGTAGAGAAAGTATGTTAGCTTATGCCTCTCCCTCGTATAAAATTGCAATAATGATTACCGGTCTAGTTATCGATTGCCTAGGGACAAATAACTTTCTTGTGAAAAAAAGCTCTCTATTAAAACTAACTTAATTGTTTCTTTATTTAAACAGACCCTAGCTTTTATTTATCTGTTCTTTATTATCTTGCAAACCTATCCCTTTACACCTACAAAGTACTTCTAGTTTCATACTTGTTCTAGGTAAAGCGAACGTTAAGCGTGCGTAGAGTAGTATCAGTGGTCGATAGAACTTGAGGGAATATTTGTTCTAACTTTAGCTCCTCGTTGGGTTCGACAGTCTTGCTTATCGAGAAAGGCTACAATTGATCCCCTATACTTGTGGGTTATCAGTTGCACCCTCTCTCCTCACTGACAAACCTTCGGGTTCTGCACCGAAGAGGAAGCTGATGACTGAAGGAAAAGCTTAAGCTTCTACCAAGAAGGCCAAACCTAGTGTTCCTGCTTCCACAGAGGAACAGAAGTATGACTTAAATCTCATGATTGATGTAATTGAGAGTGCTGCTTACGATGCAAAATCGGATGATTTAAGAAGTCTGGGACTTCCTGATGATGTTACCAAAATGGTAACAAAACAGTTCATCGAGCTGAAGAAAATAACCAAGAACTGAATCAGGCTGTCAAAGACAAGCAAGTCCTCGAGCGAATGAGAAGAGAGGCCAACACTGAATTCAAAAGAAAACAGCTAAACAAAGAGATTGTTGAAATCACAAAGGCTCCCAGTCTGATGCGAAATGACAAAATTGATTGGCACTCACACCTGAAAATGGAAGTATCTCAGCTGTGTGACAGAAGGAATGATGAGATTGACTGTAAGGCAGATCTTGCTCGAAGGAGAATCAAAGAAGAAAAACATCAGAAGGCTAAGGCAAGAGCCAGCAAATCGAAAGGAGTCAAAGATTGCCACCTTCAGACTATGGCTGATGATCAACCACTTGACTCAAGTACTCCCTTGCAGCAGATTCCGCCATGTCCACCTCATGAGGATGAACCTATGCAGCAAGTTGTCCATGTGGAGATTATCATTCCTACTACAACAACACAAGAACCTGATGTCGTTGATATCTTTCTGAACAAGTCTGATGAAGAAAATGCTTTACCTGAGCAGCAAGCCCCAGATGATAAAACTGATGAAGAGATTGAGGTTGAGAAGGCAGATACATCCCCTCCAAGAAAATTGCCAGCTGAGCCCTCCGGATCTAACAAGGAGTAGAATGACAAGATTGAGGGGGAGCTAAATGCTTCCCAAGAGAAAACCACCCCGATCGCATCATCTGGTGCCCCTACCTAGATGGATGTTGATCCAGCTCCTATTTTCACTGTACCACAGTTGGAAAAGGAAGAAAAGAAATCTGAAGAGCCCATGGCTCACGAAGGAATTGTTCCACCAGTTGTGTCTCAAGAGTCTAAGAAAGAAGTCATTGTGTTTCCAGCCGATGAAAATATAGCGAAAGAAAAGGCCCTGGTGCCCGATAATCAGAAAGCCGTTGAAGGAGTTCCAGCGAGCAAAAATGATGGTCAGTCAAGCAACTCAAAGAAGTCAGCCCAAGAGAAGTCAAGGAAGCCTCGTGCCCCACTCAATCCTATCAAGGAAGGTATGCAAGCACCTGATGATATTCGGACCCGGAATATGATTGAAGAACATATGAAAAATCCATTGGAAACATTTCCTCTGTTCCCTGTTGAAGATGGCCCAAATGGTCCTACATTTAACGAGCAGTTTCATCTTTTGAAACTTGCATTCTTTGGGACCGGCCCATATGAAGGAGAAACAACTTCCTTGTCACCAAGATTCTGGATAAAGGAACAGGCTGTGTATTATGCTCGCATTCTGTATGAAAAGAATCACATCTTCAAGCACCAGATTCTGGATTTTGCTGAGCTCGAAAGCTTACCCTGCTTCCATCACACCATCGAGTAGATTGAACTTGTCTTCCTGAAGAGTTTCCTGCATTTGAACCATGGCTAGAATCGTGAAGTAATTCATCAATTCTATGCCACTCTTTATATCATAGGAGATCTTACAGATAGCAACACTTGGATCCTCGAATGGATGACAGGAGAGGAAAAGATCAAATGCTCGGCAGACCAGTTCTTAGCACTGTTGAATCTTCCTCGGTGCGAATTTGATGCTAAGTGTGAACACATGCTGCACTATTGGGAAGTATCCGAAGCTCAACTTCATATGCCGAGGAACCCCAAGCTTGTTGGTGATGAATGCATAGAGATAAATCCAAAGAATCTGACATATGAGAACAAAGTACTGTTCTACATCCTCTGCAACTCCCTCACTCCACCTAACAGGCCAGAAACCATCAATGGCATTATGGGAAATGCACTGCTTGCCACTGCTGAGGGTATTCGCTTTGATGTCCCAGATCTTTTCATTCACAAAGTGGCCTGTGCAGCTGATAGCCCTCAAGCTTTGAAGCCATATGCACCGTGGGTCATGTATGCCATTGAGCAGCTCATTGATGAAAAGTTTTTCTGCCCCTTCGTTCTGAAAGTTTATATGCCACCAATTCGCGACACCCTCCGAATTGTGAAGGATAATGGCAAAGGGAAAATGCCAATTGATGCAACTATTTCTGCTTCCATGCCTGCTTCTGCTAGTGCTCCGAAGATCAAGAAGGCAAAAGTTGAAATCCCTCGTGAAGAGAATCCTTCACTGTATGAGATTTGTCTTCGCACTCAGCAAGCCCTGGAAAGCCATATCAAGCTCGACCGGAAAGAGAAGCTGGAGATGATGACTGAGCTAAATCTGCTTCATAATTTATCTCGTCAAGCTCTTCTGTATGAGAAGCAACAAAAGAAGCGCTCCTGGACCCTTCTGCGCAAGCATTACACTAGCAAGCAGCTTTCGGCCAAGGGTATCGAGAAGGAATATGATCATCTGGAGTTGTTTGAAGTTCGTCGCATCCGAAGACAAACCCCAGTGCTTCCTCAGCGTTCTATGTCCACTGACCTGCTGTTTGTTGAACCTGATGATGATCTTGAAGACACATCAGGAACATTTATCTACAAGCCAGATGCAACTCACAATGCTACTCCTGAAGCTAATCTCGAAGCCAAAGCTGCATCGCCAACTCCTGCTTCGGCCTCAACCATCGCTCGCTCTGCTTCTCCGAACAATTCAAGTTCTGATTCTGAGGGTTCTTCGGACGAGTAGTTCCTCGCATGCATTCTCTTTCCTTTTTGACACTTGTTGACAAAAAGGGGGACAAGAACATCGAGTGATAGATAAGCGGGTTATTTGCAGGGTGTTTCCATTCGCCATTTGCTTGTCTACCGAACAATTTGGTTTCGTCGAACTATTTGCTTTTGCAACTTGGAGCATCGCCTATGGTGTTGAAAGACTTGGTCGTCATGTACTGTTAATAACCCCCCCTGCAATGCTATTTGCTTTCAGTTATCTGTGTTTGCAGGTGTGATCGAAAGTTTACTTCCTTGCAATGTTTATCCTCGATACTTATCTATCGTGCAGGGAAAGTAAAATCTTTTCAAGGAGGATTGGAAATGATATTTTCTCTCCTTGAAACATTTTGTGTTGTATGATTATATATGCTTTATTGATTATCCTTTTCTATCTAACCATGCAGGAGAAGAAAGTTAGCATCAGACAAAATTTCTTGAGATTCAAAAAAGAAATCTCCCTATCTGTTTCATAAGCTGTTTTCCCTCGCATATCTCCATTATTACATTCTTGTTGCAGGAAAAATCCGTTTGAAGCATATCTACTCCAAGCAAGATACCCATGATTCCCTTGCTCTAATTCTCCTTGAGTATCTAACTTGCAGGGAACTTATATCTCGTGTGGATTCAAACCGTGTTCTGAGCAAATCCTCATGGCTTATCCTTCGTCACAAATCATTTCCAAATATTCACTTTATCTAACAAATCTTTTTCAAAGATTGTGTGTGACAGGAAACATCTCAGACATTGTCGAGTGTATTGAAAGAGACTACGAATGAGATAATATGTCAATATCACTCGTCCGAAGATTCATCTCGCTACCTGATGATGACATGTACCTAGGGTAGGGTCCTAGGCCTGACCGACATGCCCTACCCAAGGGAACTACTCAAAGAATCCAAGACCTACAAAGTTAGAAAGGAGGTACCGACTGGAATGACCACGGCGCACAAGTCACTCGACAAAAGATCCACTCGGTTACTCCACCTCCACTCGACCATCATTGTTCACTCAGAGATTCTGGTTTCACTCGAAGGCAGAAGATCTAGAGTCACTCCGGGATGACAACGGTCAGGCCACCAGTCCGTCGCTGTAAAGACCATTAAATATAGGCGTTACCAGTAACTCTCGCACCTTTTACTGTCTCATTGAACCCTTGTGTAACGGGGGTAGATGAGGGGTCAGCGGACTCTATATAAGCCACCCATCCACTCCTTCACAAGGGTTCGCACCCCCTGTAACTCAACACTCCATACAACAAAGCTCCCGCAGCACCGAGACGTAGGGCTATTACCTCCTCCGAGAGGGGCTTGAACTCGTAAATTTGAGTGTACAACTTCTCTGTAGCTAGGCTCTGCCCTCTCCTACGTACCCCTAATCTCTACTATCAGATCTGTTCCCACGACAGTTGGCGCCAACCGTGGGGCAGGCGTCTAAGCGACTTTCGGCGAGGTTGCGTTCTTCGAACTCCTTCGACATGGTTTCCGATGGCGGACTGTCTCTGGGTCACGAGATCCATCTCGGCGCACTCAGTTTCATCGCCGACGATTTGGCCTGGCTCCAGGAAGCCCCCCTTGATGTCAAGGCGCTCCCTATTCGCGGGGCGGCACACTTCCATGCAAGTTCCTGCGGCGTCCTCCTGCGGCAGCCGTCGACTCACTATCGGTCAACTTTGGTGGCGTCTTCCCTCCCCACATCTCGCCGCCGCAAGCGATCCGGTCGCTCGCGGCTCCAGTGGTGGGTGATTCACGCGGTGGCTCATCAGTCGTCCACTCCTCAGATTGCGGCGATCGAGCCCGATGAGTCCCTTTATTGCTTGTTCGATCTATCGTCTGGTCACTCGGATACGCTTTCCGAGTGCGCAAGCAACGACCCGGCGGCGGAAGTCCTCGTGATTGGCTCCCAGCGTAGCCCACCCAGATTTCCCCGTGGCGGGGGTGAAAGTGGTGGTCTGTCGCACGCCAATGACGAGTACTACCCACAGGCCCTCACTGCGTAACAAAGAGAAGAGCTGCAGCGCAGGAACGAGCAGGTCCTCCAGACCCCCATTGCTGGGGAGACTGCCGAGGCCCATGCCTTGGAAGCCGCGCGCATAGCCACTCTAGCTGAATGTGCGCGTCTGGAAGATCTCCAGAAGTCACTTGACGATAGCGTTCACAGGCAACCCCCAAGTTCCAATCGACGGCAGCGGTAGTTATTTCTGAGTGGACCGCAAGGCGAGTTTGAGGTATTCCGCACTCCGATTCAGAATGTTGCTGCTGCGGCATGAATTGCAGATTCCATCCAACCATCCCGATATGAAGCCGGAGAAGGACTACGGCAAATCCGAGTGTTGCTCAGGGCGGCTGGCAAATAGAACTCGGTTGTTTCTCAGTCGCGCAATAGAATCCATAGCAAGTCAGTAAGGGCGGAAATAGTTCAGTCGACACACAGCCCGAGATCGCCTCCGCGGCGTGAGGATCATGGTTATCACCAAGATCAGTACCTGGATCAAGGCCACGGTCAGTTCGCTCCTCGACATCACCGTGATGAACGCTGTTGAGTGCCATCGCCTCTCCCGAGAGGTGGCTCATACGCGCCCCGGCAGTACGATGACAGGTGTCCATACGGCGATGAGCGGAGGGAGCCAATCGATCCCAGAGATCCGAGGTTCAACGCAAGGTCAGTCCTTGTGCAAGGTCTAGTCGACAGAGGCAGAGCTTGCCGTGAAAGCATGGACAGGGATCGTCCGAGTGGAAGTGGCGTGTTTGTTTCTGGGCCCGAGTGTTTCGGTAGGGCCATACGAGCCGCTGAGATACCGCCCAATTTCAGATTGGCCACAGGCGTGAACAAATTCACTGGTGAGTCGAAGCCAGACACGTGGTTGGAGGATTACCGAGTGGCCGTACAGATTGGTGGAGGCAATGATGATGTTGCTATGAAACACCTGCCCTTGATGCTAGAACGATCGGCCCGGGCGTGGTTGAACCAGTTGGCTCCTGCCAGCATTCACTGCTGGGAAGACTTGGCCCGAGTGTTTATTAAAACATTCGAAGGCACTTGCAAGCGACCTGCTGGACTGACTGAATTGCAGCATTGCGTCCAGAAGCCGAATGAAACTTTGAGAGAGTACATACAGCGTTGGACCACACTTCACCATGTGGTGGAGAATGTTACGGAGCATCAAGCAGTCTGTGCTTTCAAAGAAGGTGTCCAATACAGAGAGCTCAGCCTGAAATTTGGGTGGTCTGGGGCCCTGACCATGAACCGGATGATGGAAATTGCCACTCAGTATGCAAATGGTGAAGAAGAGGACCTCCTCTGCAGCGGCAAAGGAAAAGCTCATGAGCATGACCCCCCACAACACTAATCCCAGTCGGAAGCAGAAGCGCAAGGCTGAAGGAGTAGGTCAGGTAGAGGCGGCCGTTGTAGCTGCGCAGGGCAAGTTCAAAGGAAAGCCCAAAGGTCAGTGGACCCCTAAGAAAGTGAAAGATTAGTTGGGACAGGACGTCCTCGATTTGTCGTGTGCCATTCACACCAAGAAAGACGAAGAGGGTAACTTGATATTACCCAAGCAAACCACTCGACAATGCAGATTTCTGATTCAGCAGTTTCGTGAAGGTCAGCCAAGTGAAAAGGGCTCTGACAAGGACGATGATGAGGAAAAGGCGGAGGATTACCCGAAAGTCAATGCCACTCTAGTGATTTTTGCTGACGTTGAGAGCAAAAGTCGACTGAAAGTCATCAACCGTGAGGTGAACATGGTCGCTTCGGCAACTACGACGTACCTCAAATGGTCAAAGACTCCCATTACCTTCGATCAGTCGGACCACTCGGCTCATGTTGCTACCCCCGGGCGGCAAGCTCTGGTAGTGGATCCAGTCGTAGGAGGCACTCGGTTGCGCAAAGTTCTCTTGGATGGCGGCAGTGGTTTGAACATTCTCTATGCCGAAACCCTCAAGGGGATGGGCATTCCGATGTCCCGACTCAGTGAGAGCAACATGCAGTTTCACGGAGTCATCCCAGGGAAAAAGGCAAAGTCACTCGGTCAGATTGCTTTGGATGTAGTTTTTGGCAACTCGAAGAATTTTCGGAAGGAAAAGTTGATGTTTGAAGTGGTGGATTTTCACAGTGCCTATCATGCTATTCTGGGCCGACCGACTTATGCTCGCTTCATGGCCCGTCCATGTTACGTGTACCTTAAGCTGAAGATGCCCGGACCCAAGGGCGTGATCACCATCACAGGGAATTGGCAGAGAGCCGAGGAATGTCTTCAGCAAGGGTCCAAAATTGCTGACGAGCACATGGCAGTAGAGGAGTTAGAAGAATACAAGAAGAACGCCGATCCGAGTGATTTGCTCCGCTCTAAGAAGCCAGCTTCCGAGTCCGCTTTTCAGTTGGCGGGAGAGACCAAGCAAGTCCACGTTCACTCGGAAAACCCTACCGCCGCTCCAACCAATATCTCAACGACACTCGACAGCAAATAGGAAGCTGCGCTCGTCCAGTTCCTCCGTGAGAACTGGGACATCTTTGCATGGAAACCTTCTGACATGCCAGGTGTTCCTAGGGGACTGGCTGAGCACCGACTCAGAGTTGATTCGAAGGTCAAACCTATGAAAGAACATTTGTGTTGATCTGCGACGGAGAAGCGAAAGGCGATTGGCGAGGAGGTGGCTCGGCTCCTGGCAGCTGAGTTCATACGCGAAATCTACCACTCCGAGTGGCTCGCCAACGTCGTCATGGTCCCCAAGAAGGACAAGTCACTCCGTATGTGTATTGATTTCAAACATCTCAATCGGACCTGCCCGAAGGATCATTTTCCGCTCCCTCGCATCGACCAAATAGTTGATTTGACTGCAGGATGCGAGCATCTGTCTTTTCTTGATGCATACTCCGGGCACCATCAAATTCGACTGTATGGGCCAGACAAAATAAAAACTGCCTTCATCACCCCTTTCGGGTGTTTTTGCTATGTCACCATGCCATTCGGTCTCAAAAACGCTGGCGCCACATTCATGCGCATGATTCAAAAGTGCCTGCTCACTCAGATCAGTCAGAATGTCGAGGCTTACATGGATGATATCGTGGTCAAGTCACACAAAGGTTCTGACCTGCTGACTGATCTCGCTGAAACCTTTGCCAACCTGAGAAGGTACGACATCAAGCTGAACCCGTCCAAGTGCACCTTCGGAGTGCCAGGAGGCAAGTTACTCGGTTTTCTCATTTCTGAACAAGGAATAGATGCCAATCCCGAGAAAATCAGTGCGATTGTCCGAATGAAGCGCCCTGTGTGTGTGCACGACGTCCAGAAGCTCACAGGTTGTCTTGCAGCTCTCAGTTGGTTCATTTCTCGCCTCGGAGAAAAAGCAATGCCTCTGTACCGATTGATGAAGAAATCTGACATGTTCGAGTGGACTCCAGAAGTAGAAGCAACATTTGTTGAGCTCAAAGCCCTGCTCTCCACCCAGCCGGTGCTTGCTGCTCTGAACAGCAAAGAACCTCTGCTTTTGTACATAGCAGCCACTGGCCAAATCGTCAGTACGGTCCTCACAGTGAAGCGAGAGGAAGAAGGCAAGGCTTATAAGGTTCAGCGACCAGTATATTACATTTCTGAAGTCCTGACTCCGTCTAAGCAGAGATATCCTCACTATCAGAAGCTTTTCTATGGCATTTACCCGACAGCGAAGAAAGTTGCACATTATTTCCAAGAACACTCGGTCTCAGTCGTCAATGACGCCCCGCTGTCTGAAATCATGAACAATCGGGATGCAACTGGTCCAGTGGCTAAATGGGCCATCGAGCTCCTCCCTTTTTACATTAGTTTGAAGCGAAGAAGGCAATCAAGTCTCAAGCACTCACGGATTTTTTGGCCGAGTGGATAGAACAGCAACAGCTGACTCAGATTCACTCGGAGCACTAGACTATGTTCTTCGATGGATCTAAAATGCTAAACGGTTCCGGTGCCGGAGTGGTCCTGGTGTCTCCAAGAGGTGATCGACTAAGTTATGTCCTCCAGATTCACTTCGATTCCTCCAATAACGAGGCCGAGTATGAAGCACTCCTCTACGGGTTGCGTATGGCCATCTCGCTCGGCGTCCGTCGCCTGATGGTCTACGGTGACTCGGATTTGGTGGTCAATCAAGTGATGAAGGAGTGGGACATCAGAAACCCTGCTATGACAGGATACTGCAATGCAGTGAGGAAGCTAGAGAAAAAGTTCAAGGGTTTGGAGCTCCACCACATTCCCCGAATCAAAAATCAAGCAGCCGATGATCTGGCAAAAATCGGTTCCACTCGGAAGCCTATCCCCAGCAATGAGTTTCTTGAGCACCTCCATTCCCTGTCGGTGCAAGAGGATCCTTTCACTGAAGAGCCTCCCCAAGCGATAAGTCCTACTGATCCGACTGAAATCGAGATCCTTGCAGTCATTGACTTGGTTATGGAGATTCTGGTAATTACCCCCGACTGGACGGTGCCATACATTGCGTATTTGCTCAGGCAAGAACTCCCAGAGGATGAAGTCGAGGCACATCAGATTTTCCGCAGATCCAAAGCTTTCATAGTGATAAATGGACAACTTTATAGAGAGAGTGTCACTGGCATAGATCAATGATGTATTTCTCCAGAGGAAGTTCGACTGATCTTAGAAGAGATCCACTCGGGGACCTATGGTCACCACGCGTCTTCTTGGACAATTGTGGCCAAAGCATACCGAGCAGGATTTTACTGGCCGCGTGCCAATGAAGCTGCTAAGGAGATCGTTCAGCGCTGTGAACGATGCCAGTTCTATGCGAACATGTCCCATAAACCCGCGTCCGCCTTGAAGACCATTCCACTCGTCTGGCCGTTCGCCGTATGGGGTTTGGACATGGTTGGACCACTCAGGACATGCAAGAGTGGCTTCACTCATCTGCTCATGGCAGTCGACAAATTTACCAAGTGGATCGACGCCAAGCCAATCTAGAAGTTAGATTCACATACAACCATCAAGTTCATGAGGGAGTTGATATTCCGATATGGAGTTCCTCATAGCATTATCACAGACAATGGCTCAAACTTCGATTCAGAAGAATTCAGAGAGTTCTGCGCTTCCCAGGGCACTCGGGTGGATTACGCATCCGTTGCGCACCAGCAGTCGAATGGTCAAGCTAAGAGGGTGAATGGTCTTATCCTTCAGGGGTTGAAGCCACGACTCATGCGTGACCTCGAGCATGCAGCTGGAGCCTGGGTGACCGAACTGCCGTCTGTCCTGTGGGGTTTAAGGATGACTCCTAACCGGTCCACTGACCGCACCCCTTTCTTCATGGTGTATGGAGCCGAAGCCGTGCTGCCAAGTGATCTCTTCCACAATTCACCCCGAGTGGAGCTCTACTCAGAAGCTGAGGCGGAACAGGAACGGCAGGACACCGTCGATCTTTTGGAAGAAGAACGAGAGATGGCCCTGATACGGTCGACTATTTATCAGCAAGATCTTCATCTATTCCATGCCAGGAATGTCAGAGGTCGAGCATTTCAAGAAGGAGATCTCGTGCTCCGAGTGGATCAGCAACAACCACACAAACTCGCCCCCGCGTGGGAAAGCCCCTTCATCGTCACCAAAGTGTTACATAACGGGGCCTACCACCTCTACAACCTCGCAAAGAAGATTGATGAGCCGCGCGCCTGGAACGCAGATCTTCTTCGTCGATTCTATACTTAACAATCGGATTGTCGAGATGTAATAAGAGTACTTTTAGATTGTTTATCAAAGACATGACTCCTGCAGTCCCATGATGATTTCCCTCGCATAAGCGCATGTTCAAAAACCCCAGTGGGTGGCTTAGCCGCGAGCCAGTCCTCGCCTAAGTTAAAAATCTACTCTGAGTGAGAGCATCCCTCCCACTCGGGGGCTTAGCCACGAGCCAGTCCTCGCCAAAATTAAAAACTACTCCGAGTGAGAGCATCCCTCCCACTCGGGGGCTTAGCCGCGAGCTAGTCCTCACCTAAGTTAAAAAATCTACTCCGAGTGAGAGCATCCCTCCCACTCGGGGGCTTAGCTGCGAGCCAGTCCTCGCCTAAGTTAAAAAACTACTCCGAGTGAGAGCATCCCTCTCACTCGGGGGCTTAGCTGTGAGCCAGTCCTCGCCTAACTTAAAAAACTACTCCGAGTGAGAGCATCCCTCCCACTCGGGGGCTTAGCCGCGAGCTAGTCCTCGCCTAAGTTAAAAAACTACTCTGAGTGAGAGCATCCCTCCCACTCGGGGGCTTAGCCGTGAGCCAGTCCTCGCCTAAGTAAAAAAACTACTCCGAGTGAGAGCATCCCTCTCACTCGGGGTCTTAGCCGCGAGCCATTCCTCGCCTAAGTTAAAAATCTACTCCGACTGAGAGCATCCCTCCCACTCGGGGGCTTAGCCACGAGCCAGTCCTCGCCTAAGTTAAAAATCTACTCCGAGTGAGAGCATCCCTCCCACTCGGGGGCTTAATCGCGAGCCAGTCCTCGCCTAAGTTAAAAAACTACTCCGAGTGGGAGCATCCCTCTCACTTGGGGGCTTAACCGCGAGCCAGTCCTCGCCTAAGTTAAAAACTACTCTGAGTGAGAGCATCCCTCCCACTCGGGGGCTTAGCCGTGAGCCAGTCCTCGTCTAAGTTAAAAAACTACTCCAAGTGAGAGCATCCCTCCCACTCAGGGGCTTAACCGCGAGCCAGTCCTCGCCTAAGTTAAAAAACTACTCCAAGTGAGAGCATCCCTCTCACTCAGGGGCTTAGCCGCGAGCCAGTCCTCGCCTAAGTTAAAAAACTACTCCGAGTGAGAGCATCCCTCCCACTCGGGGGCTTAGCCGCGAGCCAGTCCTCGCCTAAGTTAAAAAACTACTCCGAGTGAGAGCATCCCTCTCACTCGGGGGCTTAGCCGCGAGCCAGTCCTTGCCTAAGTTAAAAAATTACTCCGAGTGAGAGCATCCCTATCACTCGGGGGCTTAGCCGCGAGCCAGTCCTCGCCTAAGTTTAAAATCTACTCCGAGTGAGAGCATCCCTCTCACTCGGGGGCTTAGCCGCGAGCCAGTCCTCGCCTAAGTTTAAAAATCCATTCACTCGGAATATGCAATAAACTGGAAAACAACGGTTCAGATAAATTCGCAACCTCAAGTTCGGAAATGCAGGCAAAATTACTCGGGCGGAAAGCCCGAACGAGTTTAACGGATACAAAATCACTCAGCATACCGAGGCAAATTAGTTCGAATCATAAAGTTTCACTTCACACGCCGGTGGGACTCGCTGGCTCGACGAAGATGTCCAAGTCAATGCCGTCATCTATCCGAGTTGCTGCCTCAATGAAAGTCTCCATGAAAGCTTCAAATTGGAGATTCTTTGTGTTTGCCACCTAAAGAGCCTTTAATTTTTCCTCCTTGGCAACTTTGCAGTGGACTCGGATGAGGGAGAGTGCTATATCGGCCCCGCAGCGAGCGGCAGACTTCTCCATGCTTGCACTCGACCAGGAACCTCGTTCAGTCGAGTCATCATTGACTCGAGATCATTCTGGAGTGTATCCTCAGGCCACAGTTCTTTATCTATCTTCGCCAGTGCGGCCTTCAGACGAGTGATATACCCCTGGACATCTTCAAGACGAGCTTCGAGTCACAACATGTTCAGAGCCACCGCATCCTTCACAAGTGACTTGGTGGGATCTAGATCCGTCTCGATCCGATCAGTCTCTTCCTCGAAGTTATGACAGAATTCTGCGCAAGGAAGGAAGAAAAGATTAGTTATGCCCTTGCATTCGAAGAGTTAGAGAAATTCACTCGGACAACGAGAGGTACCTTCAAGCATGCCATACATCTTTTTTGCGAAACCCCCCAGATATTTCTCCAGTGCGTCCCTCTTCTGGGTGAGTTGGTCTACTTTGTCAGTCAGAGCTGTTTTCTCCAACTCAAAGGCACTCGCTTGGTCTTCCATCTTCTTGGCCCACTCGACCCGTTCCTTCTTAAGCTCTTCAACAGCGGTTTTCAGAGATACATTTTCTTCTTCTAGCTTTCCAACTGAAGCCAACTTCACCTCAGCGGCTTCAGTCTTCTCCTTAGCCATCTTCTGAGCTCCTGCGAGTTCTTCATCCTTCTTCTCCAAGGCCTGCTTCATGGTGTCTAAAGAAACAACATTCCTGAGTCACGCTTGAAGTTGACGATTTTCATTACGCACATCTATTCGAGTGAAACTACTCGGCTCAAAGGACGGAAGGAAAGAACAACAGCGCACTCAGTCGACAGGATTTACCTCCCATGATCTTCGCCTCCGTCTGAGCACGCTCCAAGTTCCTTTTGGTCACTTCCAAGTCCAATTGGAGTTGGGTCTTCTCCTTCTCCAGGGCAGCATACTGAGTCCCAAGCTCGCAAGTTTTCTGAAATCAACGGAAATGATTCAGTCGACGATGATAAAGAGTTTCAGATATTCCTCTACTTCCGAGTGGAGAAGAGCAAATCCAGTTGCTACAAACAAAAGCATTCTAAGACCCCCGCCGAATCAAACATTCGACAGCGGTCTCGGGGACTACACCCAGTGGGTGCCCACAGCGTGCCCCCACTGGATCAATTTCCCACTCGGCACAGCCTGACCGGTCCGAGTGGAGAGCTACAGGAAAAAGCAATCTCAGACCCCTGCCGAATTAGACATTCGATGGTGGTCTCGGGGACTACACCCAGTGGGTGCACTCAGCGTGCCCCCACTGGATCAATTCCCACTCGACACAACCTGACCAGCTCCAGTGGGGAGCTATAGATTGAAAAAAACTGCGAGCAAAGCAACTCTGACATCTTGAGTCAAAGGAAACATCCACTGGGTGTACAGAGTCAAGATAAAAGAAAAAACCAATCGGAAATCAACTTACAATCGCACTTACTCGGACATTTGCCTGAAGAGCCGCACTGGCGTTATAAGCTGTTTTGCTGGCCTCGTACACTCCCTTCAGCCGCTGCATCATCAAGTCAGCTTGAATCATAGCTTCCTTGCTGGCTCCAGTCTGGTCCTCTGGGACATGATGTAGAGTGAACACGCTTGACGCAGGAGTCGGCGACACAGCTGGAGGGATCAGCACTTGAGGTTGTCCATTCAGACCCGAAGTAGGAGCAGTCGACACTAAAGGCGAAGCACTCGATAGAGGAGCATCAAAGGTATCATCAGCTCGAGACGAACCACCTCGCCCTTGAAGAGCAACTTTACGCAGCACACGAGACGTTTGGCCTGACGGCACTCTCCTAGTGAAGCTTCGGGAGGCGGTCGAGGTTCTACCTTCTCCTCCAGTGCCTTTCTGAGGCTCGTCTTCATCATCATCTACGAGGAGGATGATGCCCGTTGGTGCTGCAGTCACTCGATAGTGAAAACACAGTCGACCATTAGGTCAATCGGTGAGACAAAGTGGAATATGAGTTGATCATACCTGGCCGAGAGGTGGCCGCGTCTGCGGTGTCCATGTCCGCATGTTCTTCGTCGATCTGCATGGGAGACGTCGCAGAAGTAGCAGCTCTGGTATTCAAATTTCACTCAGTCAGTAAAGCAGTGGAGGTCTACAACAATAAAGAAAGGAAAGATGCAAAGAACACTCACGTTGAAGCAACAGGCATGACAACCTTAATCCTGGGTAAGGCCTTTCGAGGCTTCGGTGGAACAGTCTTCGGATGCTTTGCAGTCTTCTCAATCGGGTCAGGGGTTGCCGTCCGAGTGCGCTTGGGGTTCCTGACACTCGACTCCGGGGCCTTGCTCTGGCTAGCAATCGGGTCTCGGTTCGCCTTGGTATGACGCTCGGTGCGAGGGGGTGACTCAACTTCATCGCTATCATCAGAGTCATCGCTGCCATCTTCACTATCGTCAGCGTACTCGAAATCAGCACTCCAGCCCTCGCTCTCCGCTCCTTCAATGAGCTGTTCCCCATTCGGCACAGGCGAATACATCATCGTGAACGCCCGCAGAGCACAAGTATCAAAGTCAGTCGGTACTCAATTCAGTCATATATTGAAAATAGAAGGCAATACACTCAACAAGTTATGTCTCACCTCTCCTGAAAGATGCTCAGCGTCGAAAGGTTGAATCTGTTTGGATCCACGTGGGTTGTCACGGGCTCCGGTGATGCTCCCGAGCCACTGTGCCATAGTCTCCTCCTTGACTTCCTCCGGATGGGTTCGAGCAGTGTCGTCAGCACCTGAATACAGCCACATAGGGTGGTCGCGTGCTTGCAGAGGCTGGATGCGTCGACCGAGGAACACCTCCAATAGATCCAAGCCTGTCACTCCGCCCCTGATCAACTCAACTACGGCTTCTACCAAGATCCCCACCTTAGCTTTCTCCTCCTCATCCACGGTCAGCGAGCGAGCTCCACTGAGCCTCGCCAACGAAAAAGGGGGAAGGCCAGTCGGCGCACCAGGGGTCAGAATGTCAGTGCAATAAAACCAGGTCGACTGCCAACCCCTAACTGACTCGGGAAAGGTCATGGAAGGGAAGGCACTTCTACCTCTCATCTGGACACCCAAACCCCCACACATCTGAATCACGTGGGTTTTCTCGTCACTTGGGTTGGCTTTCTTGACCGACTGGGACTGGCAAGTGAAAATATGTTTGAATAACCCCCAATGAGGAGGGCAGCCCAAGAAGTTTTCACACATTGAGACAAAGGCAGCAAGGTACAATATGGTATTCGGAGGAAAGTGATGGATTTGCGCTCCAAAGAAATTCAACAAACCATGAAAGAATGGATGAGGAGGCAGGGAAAAACCTCTCTCCACGTGGGTGAGGAGGAGGACCCGTTCTCCGTCGCGCGGCGCAGGCTCGATCTCCCCCTCCGGCAGCCTCCAAGATCCAGGGGCCAGCAAGCCATCGGCAGTGAGCCCCTCGAGGTCCTCCGTCATGACCGTCGAGGGCAGCCAATCGCCCTGGATCCAACTTGGCGGCAGAGTGGGCCGGGAGCTCGATGCCTTCTTCCCCTTGGCCACCATCTTGGCGCGCTCCAACGCCTTCGTCTTGTACTTCACCATCTCTGCAGTGGTCGTCGGAACCGAGCAGGGCGGCGCGGCGCTAGGGCAGAAGAAGCAGAAAGGCAGGGTGGAGAGGGGAAAAGAGGAGAACACTGTTGCAACCCTCGGCCGCGTCATCCTTTATATCCGCGCATCTGAGTCACTGACTGGTGGGCCGGCAGGATCCCAGCGCACCCCGCAACCGGAGCCTGCTCCATACGTGGTGATAAAGGAGGAGCAAAAATCGAGGAGTCCCTCCCCACTTGGCCCGCTTACCGCGTTGCAGCTAGCCCGCGCGCTTCTCCAAATTTTCGAATCCCGCAAAATCTGGATCCAGCAAATCAATCGATCGCGTCAAAGATATCCATATTCATTCGGGCCGAATCCAATGCTCGAAGTCCTGCTACTTGTTTCACTCGTACACTCAAGAAGCCAGAATCGATCAAGGCGATTGACGAAGGATTTAGCAGCTCACATACCTTCAGACTCCTAAAGAAATGTCTCCGAGACATTAAGTCGGGTCAAAATCAGCTCTGATCCCTCCTCACTCAAACCTCGATCCATTCGGAGGCTAATGACAATGACATGTACCTAGGGTAGGGTCCTAGGCCTGATCGACATGCCCTACCCAAGGGCACTACTCAAAGAATCCAAGACCTACAAAGTTAGAAAGGAGGTACCGACTGGAATGACCACGACGCACAAGTCACTCGACAGAAGATCCACTCGGTTACTCCACCTCCACTCGACCATCGTTGTTCACTCGGGGATTCTGGTTTCACTCGAAGAAAGAAGATCTAGAGTCACTCTGGGATGACAACGGTCAGGCCACCAGTCCGTCGCTGTAAAGACCATTAAACATAGGCGTTACGAGTAACGCTCGCACCTTTTACTTTCTCATTGAACCCTTGTGTAACAGGGGTAGATGAGGGGTCAGCGGACTCTATATAAGCCACCCCTCCACTCCTTCACAAGGGCTCGCGCCCCCTGTAACTCAACACTCCATACAACAAAGCTCCCGCAGCACCGAGACGTAGGGCTATTACCTCCTTCGAGAGGGGTCTGAACTCGTAAATCCGAGTGTACAACTTCGCCGTAGCTAGGCTCTACCCTCTCCTACGTACCCCTAATCTCTATTGTCAGATATGTTCCCACGACACTACCTTCTGTTTTATCTTCTATGCATTTAATGCATACCTTCAGGGGGAGCGTGTTTATCTTCGTAATTATCTCTCGTCTTTCATTATCCTTCGCATTCCATTTCATTATGTTATCTATCTTTCGATGTGTTATGTTTTGTCAACAATCATCCAAAAGGGGGGAGATTGTTGGTGCAATATTTGCCCTCTTGTGTTTTGGAGATTGTTGACAAAAACAGGAGTGGGCTGATTTGTTTGCTAGTGCACACAGAGAGAAATGGTCCATGCAGAACCGAAGAGAATGCTGTCTCTGGTGCCAAGTTCGAGGAACCTCACTAAAGAATATCTATGTTGCGGAGAAGAATGAGCTACATCTATTGAAGACATGTAGACGAGAAGATTGATGTGAAGGAGTTAACCCCTTGAAAATTTATTGCTGACGTGAAGCAATTGGTTCGGAGATTCGGTCCGAAGAAGTTTGACTGCAGTGAATGGAAGTCGAAGACAAAGTGGAGACGTAGTATTCATTTTGTTCTTCTTCTTTCATTTATTTGAGTCATAGGACCTTCGTACTATTAAGAGGGGTATAGGTTCTCGATGCTTAGATCCGCTGTGATGCTTTGCCCAAAACCTATGCGAGACTAAGAGAAATCTCTTTATATTTTAAATGATTACCTGCCAGCAGTAGACATTGTTCTTCGTGCTGCAGGAGATATCTTTCGAAATGAGGAGTTAGCATTACTTGCTCCGCAAGTAATGTTACTTTTGTGCTCAAATTTCCACCGTTGGACTCGTGTCGTTCGGCCATTGGCTGCTCCACATGTCCAATTTGGTCATTTCCCACCAGGGAAGGCTGCGGCTATAAATAGCCACCCCGCTCCAACGTTGTTCGTTGGTTGCGCCGCTTAAGATTTCTGAGAAGATTGATTGAGCATCCCCTCTCCGAGTGATCTGAATTTAAGATCCACCGAGAGAAAAATCAAGAGCCCAAAACTTAGACAGTGGTTTAGCATCACAGTAGTTCTAAGTTAGAGTTCTTGTACCTATTATTCTTGAGAGCTGCGCACTCTCTAGACAGATAGGTGTCGGCTCGAGTGTTGAAGTGTTGTTGTCTTCACCGAGCAAGATCTTCAGCAACCATGAGTCATTGTGGTTCGCGAAGGTCGATCGAAGGTTTGGAGATCGCCAACAAGTATCTACCATGAGTGAAATCAACTGGAGTCTGATCAGCTCTGAGGTGAAGGAGAATTGGGCGAAGAGAGTTTATCTTCTGTGTTAAATCACAACCCCTCCAACCAGACGTAGTCCTTTGGCAGAAGGACAAACTGGTCTACCAAATTCATCTGTCGCCATCGAGCACCACTGGTTCAATATACTTTGCTGCATTACATTCAACATTTTACTTTCCTGCTCTGTGATGATAGTTTATCTGATCATTCATCATTTGTTGCATATCATTCGTTCATATCATCTTTGTCATTCCTCTTTGTTATAGTTTGTTGCTCATCTCATTGCTTCATCTTCCTTCTGTTTATTCTTTCCATTTGTATCCGTATATCTCTTCGTTCTTACCAAATTAAGTCTGGTGTGTTTTTCTCTGTGTTGCTTGCATTCATCTCGTTGTTGATCTGTCTCATACATTTCCTTCACAGTTCATTCCTGTTTATCTCTCATGCTTCTGTATCTATTCGCTTATTGCATTACCATCATCATTGTCAAACCTGTGATATCATATGCTCGCATGATTATTGCCTCATACATCAAGAGATATGTTCCTCAATAGAGTGATTGATTAAGTTCATTTCTGCCGAACCTTATTTCCGCTGCTGTGTTTGGGATCAGTTCAATACATTCGAAGGAATTTTTGAATCTCCCATTCACCCCCCTCTGGTCGATATACTATCGGTCCTAACACCGACTGTCCACCGCCGCCGATGCCTTGCTTCTCTTGCCCCGGGGCACCATGCAACAAATCAAGGGAGATGAAGATCCGGCGGGTAGGAGGTAGCCTTGCATGGGAAGGAAGGTGTAGGAGGACGAGCGCGCAGGAAGGTAATGATGTCTGCTTAACCCGCTCGGGCCAGCTTTATGTCAGCATGGGCGGTTACTGAGGCACCGAGGGGAGTGGGGGCGTCCCACGACCCGTCGTGCGCCACGCGTAGAGCCTGGCCCACTGGCGGTTGGGGCCCACATAGCTTCGCCCCCCTTCTTCTTCGCAGGCAGAGTCGTGCGCGCCGTAGGCCCGAGGGCTACTGTCAGGCCCGTGGGACTGGGGGTACCCAGACCCGTTTGCCGGCGGCCCAAGGCGCGGCACCACCATAAGGCCCAAGCTGGCCCAACGCCGAGACTTCACGAGCAAGGCCCTCGCGAGGCTTCCTCCTCACGAGGCGCATGTCAGCAAGCATCATCAGTAACCTCGCGAGGTGGCTTCCCGAGGCTCCCTCCCGAGGCCCCTCGCGGAGGCGTGCAGACCAAGGATCAGTTGGAGGAGTCACGCGGCCCTGCGCCTCCATGTGGGTGAGGCGCGTGATGACGAGAGGAGCCAGAGGGGCGTCTGCAGGCGCGGATGAGGCGGCTTTCCTCTTCCGTGCTAAGGGAGCATGGATGGCGCATCGGTTCCCGAAGCAATCCCCAAAGGTTGCCACTTTGGTGCAAGAAGACCAGGACAGCGGGCTCGCCAGGACGAAGGTCATCACCGAGCCTGTAAGCGCGTCATGGCAGGGAGATTTAGCACGTGAAGACCACCTGTAGTCAGGATACGTTGTACTCCTGTCCCCCCTTCAAAATTGTCCGTTGTGGCAACCCTTCCCTCCTAGTGTTTTCGAGGGAAGAGGACCGAGGCCAGTATAAGTATAGGCTAGGCGCCACCGTAGAGAAGGATCGGCCAGAGAGAGAGAGAGAGAGAGATCGAATCCTCCTGAGGCCTCACACTATCACTTGTACTCTCATACTCATCCTCCCTCGCGAGGCAATCCATCCACAAGCAGGAGTAGGGTCTTACACCACCAGGTGGCTCGAACCTGGGTAAACTGATGTGTCTGTAGTTCATCTTTCCTCTCGCTCGAGCACACCGGAGCATCGCCGTGAGGTAGTGGGCAGCGAATTAGGGCTTAGTGAGGTTCAATAAGCACACCCCAGAGTTCGAACCTTTCTTGGGTCCCCGGAGCCCCGATTCTGACAATACTGGCTCTAAAGAACGACAACCATCGCTTCAAACCATCCATGAAGAAATTCCAGCTACAACAGCTGATGAAATCACTCAAGGTGACCCTGATGTTGATGTCATCAATACAACACCTCCACGCGCAGATTCCATCCCCTCAGGAGACACTGATACTATACCAACAGCCACTGCTGACGAAGTTGCAAAATCGCTTGCAATCACTGATCCAAATGATTCGACTGGCTCTCCCAGGCCTGTCTTTTATGTTAGAACAAAGAGGCAAAATCTTCAACCCGTCCCTATGATGCCCAAGATTGGCAAAGGCCTCAAACGACCAAAGTTTGATAGTGTCAAATTCTTCGAAGAGAAGAATTTCTTCACTGGCGATTCATCCTATGACTCGGTCAAACTCAGGCGTTTGAGATTCTAGACAAGAACGCAGATGAACTACTATGCCTCACTGCTATTTGACAAGAACAAAGTATTCCTGCATTGACATATTCCTGATGTGGATATGGAGTCAATTCTCTGTTTCCATCTAGTTCTGGCTGTTCTTCATGATGCCGGACTACTCAACTTGTGCACTGACGTCTACGACTAGAATGAAGAACTCATTCTTCAATTCTATGCAACTGTACACTTCTCTGGCAATGCTGACGACACTGCAACTTGGGCTCTTGACTTGATGAGTGAAGACACTCACTACAAAGCAACAATTGACGAATTACTTCGTGCTCTTCTAGTTGATCCACCCCAAGAAGGAGCAAAGAAAATATATGAAGAACCTGAGCTGGCCAACAATCTGATGCAAGTGTTGATGAGGCAAATGGCTGAAGGAAATGCTCCACGAACAACCTTCTTAGTGAAGGATTTGCTTTATGTGTCGAAGACTGTCTATCACATTTTGGCAAAGACCCTCAGTCCGAGCGAAGGCGACAATTCCAACATTGAAGAAGTTGTGGGAGTTATGAAGAACTTACTGTTCCACATTATTCATGGAACTCCCATCAACATTCATGATTTCTTCCTGAGGACTTTGGTCACTGTTGCTCAGTCTCCTTTTGAATTGAAGTCGTATGCACCATGGATTATGAGACTCATCAGATCCCGGTCTTCCATTCACTACAAGGCTGATCATCAAAACCACCTGAGCTATTTGCCTGAAGTCAAAATTATTCAAAGCACTCTGTCCACTGTACCTAGCAAAGGAAAGAGCGTCATTGATGAAGGAATTCGTCCCCTTGATGGACAATTTGTCAGCCTATCTCTAGCTCCGTAGCTGATGAATCTGCTAGCCAGGATACATCAGCAAAAGCTTCAAGGCCATCCCCTTCACCTGAAGCACCACGTCTCATGACTGACCATAAGTTGCTTATTAGTCTTCATCATAAAGTTGATAAGCATCATCATTGGGTTAAGCATCAGTTTGCTGCTGTTCAAGCCAACATGATTGTGATGCATAACGCAGTACGCAAAAACCGCTACTATCTGCATGAAATATTTGACTGATCATGGGCCATACTCTCGCACCTCAAATCCGATGAAGAACTTGCAGCTATGGAATTTCAAATGAAATTTGACTGGGCTGAACCGCCAAGGAATAAGTTCAAGAAAACTCAAGTTCCTCCTCTAATGCCGAGCTCAGAGCCTTCATCGTGCTCTACTGACGAACATGAAGCTGTTGAAGACACTATTGTTGGTCCTTCTACAATGCGCGATGATGACCCACAAGTATAGGGGATCAATGGTAGTCCTTTCGGTAAGTAAGAGTGTCGAACCCAACGATGAGCAGGAAGAAATGACAAGCAATTTTCAGCAAGGTATTTTCTGCTCGCACTGAAATTGTCGGTAATAGATAGTTTGATAGCAAGGTAATTTGTAACGAGCAAATAATAGCAACGGTAAAAAAAAGTGCAGAAACGTAGCCCAATCCTTTTTGTAGCAAACAACAGGCCAGAACGGTCTCTTATAATAAGCAAAGCGTTCTTTAGGACACACGGGAATTTCATCTAGTCACTTTCATCATGTTTGTTTGATTCAACTTCGCTACTTTGATAATTTGATATGTGGGTGCACTGGTGCTTGTGTGTTGTTCTTACTTGAACAAGCCTCCCACTTATGATTAACCCCTCTCGCAAGCATCTGCAACTACGAAAGAAGAATTAAGATAAAATCTAACCATAGCATTAAACATATGGATCCAAATCAGCCTCTTACGGAATAGCGCATAAACTAGGGTTTAACCTTCTGTCACTCTAGCAACCCATCATGTAATAACTACTCCACAATGCATTCCCTTGGTCCCAAAGATGGTGAAGTGTCATGTAGTCGACGTTCACATAACACCACTAAGGGAATCAACAACATACATATCATCAAAATATTGAACGAATAACAAATTCACATGATTACTTATGACAAGACTTCTCCCATGTCCTCAAGAACAAAAATAACTACTCACAAAACATATTCATGCTCAAGATCAGAGGGGTATTGAATAACATAATAGATCTAAACATATGATCTTCCACCAAATAAACCAACTAGCATCAACTACAAGATGTAATCAACACTACTAGTCACCCACAGGTACCAATCTGAGGATTTGATACAAAGATTGAACACAAGAGCTAAACTAGGGTTTTGAGATGAGATGGTGTTGTTGAAGATGTTGATGAAGATTGGCCCTCCCACGATGAGAGGGTTGTTGGTGATGACGATGGCTTCGATTTCCCCCTCCCGGAGGGAATTATCCCCGACGGAATCTCTCCGCCCGAGAGCAAAAGTGCTCCTGCCCAAGTTCCGCCTCGAGACGGCGGCGCTCCGTCCCGAAAGTCCTCTCCTAATTTTTTCTAGGGAAAATGGGCTTATATACCAGAAGAAGGGCACCGGAGGCTGGCCAGGGGCCCCACTACCGAAGGCGCGCCCTGGTGCCTAGTGGGCACCTGGGTGGCCCCCTCTAGTATTTCTTTTCTCCAGTAATTTTTATATATTCCAAATTAAATCTTCGTAAAATTTCAGCTCATTTGGAGATGTGCAGAATAGGTATCTCTGACATAGCTTTTTCAGGTCCAGAATTCCAGTTGCCGGTATTTTCCCGCTTTGTGTAAACCTTGCATATTATGAGAGAAAATGCATTAGAATTAATCCACAAAGTGTTATATTGATTAAAAACACCATAAATAATAGTAGGAAAACATGATGCAAAATGGACGTATCAACTCCCCCAAGCTTAGACCTCGCTTGCCCTCAAGCGAAAGCCGATATCGATAATCATGCCCACATGTTTTGAGAGAGAGAGAGGTGTCGATAAAAAGAAGATACGAACATAGTAGCATCATGATCATTATTATAACAACAATATTTATTATCATATAACTTCTCATGAGCAAGTTATAATTCATCACAACATTGAAGTATAAAGCATAAACTTTCTTGAAAACTAACAAACTATATTCTCAGTCAGCAATGCAATTGCAATTCATCATATTTTTCAGGAAGGGTCTCATATCGGAGCTTTTTAGCAAGTCCACATACTCAACCATCATTTAGTCTTCTATGATTGCTAACACTCATAACATATATATGGAGCAAAAAGTTTCAGCCAGACACATAGAAAGATATGGGCTTATAATTTCGCCGCCCAATGATGACCCACAAGTATAGGGGATCAATCGTAGTCCTTTCGATAAGTAAGAGTGTCGAACCCAACGAGGAGCAGAAGAAAATGACAAGTGGTTTTTAGCAAGGTATTTTCTGCAAGCACTGAAATTGTTGGTAACAGGTAGTTTGTTAGCAAAATAATTTGTAACGAGCAAGTATCGGTAATGGTAAATAAAGTGCAGCAAGGTAGCCCAATCCTTTTGTGGCTAAGGACAGGTCAAAAGGTCTCTTATAATAAGCAAAGTGTTCTTGAGGGTACACGGGAATTTCACCATATCACTTTCATCATGTTGGTTCGATTCGTGTTTGCTACTTTGATAATTTGATATGTGGGTGGACCGGTGCTTAGGTGTTGTTCTTACTTGAACAAACCTCCTACTTATGATTAACCCCCTCGCAAGCATCCACAACTACTAGAAAAGTATTAAGATAAAATCTAACCATTGCATTAAAATTTTGGATCCAAATCATTCCCTTACAAAGTAGCACATAAACTAGGGTTTAAGCTTCTGTCACTCTAGCAACCCATCATCAAATAACTAAGCCACAATGCATTCCCTTAGGCCCAAATATGGTGAAGTGCCATGCAGTCAACGTTCACATGACACCACTAAGGGAATCACAACATACATATCATCAAAATATCGAACACATATCAAGTTCACATGATTACTTGCAACATGACTTCTCCCGTGACCTCAAGAACAAAAGTAACTACTCACTGTCGGGGTACACAAATAGGGGTGTATGTTTCCCCCTGACTTGTGCCCGGACAGGCAGATCCCCAGCGCAACAGCAACAGAGCAAACTGCACCAAGCCTCCAAGGCAAGGCCAAGCAGAAGAGATGGCTCTTTGAGAAATCAAAGGGCAGATTAAGAAGACCAAGACCAACCGAAGAAGCAAGATATCACTAAGGAAAAACCTCCCTTGCCGGGCAGACGAGCTTGGCGAGGTCGAGGTTTACCCCAAGACAAGCCTCAAGACTCCTCCGGCAGGCTTGCCGAGGACGCCAAGGGCGGATTACCCCACCAAAGCTCCACCACTCCACCTCACAGCAACGCAAGTCACCTATCGGTGCGGTGTCAAGCCCCCAAGTGACTATGTGGCCGTTATTTGGTACATGGCAGGCCATTTCTGAGGAAGAACGCCCCTAATGACATCTGTCCAGGCGACGTGTCGCGCGGACAGGCAAAACAGTGGTTGAATGGCACGGCAAGGCTTGCCAGGCTACGCTATGATGTGACACTAAGCGGTGCATTTAATGCGCCATGTCTTGTCTGCAGAGTTAGGTATGATAGCACTGTGGCTATCTAATTGTTGGATAAATGACTGTTTTTCCATTGTGGTGACCCCTTGACCTATAAAAGGAGGGCCGTGGCTACCTTAAAGAGGATTCGGACCCTTGTACGCTCGTACGCGCGTAGCTGCTCCCGCCTCGAGGCGACCCTGCAGGGCTAGAGCGCTGCGTCTCCACCACGGTCCTTCCATCAATCCACCAAAGTAGGAGTAGGGTTTTACGCCTCACGGCGGCCCGAACCTGGGTAAAATTGCCCATGTCATCATTGCCGTCCTGCTCTGTGCTTTCCACTCTTTGTGCAATGCGCTCTTCCCCCTTGCCGAACCACAAGGGGCCAATGGCCCCATAGGTGGCCGTGTGATACCACGACATCTTTGGCGCGCCAGGTAGGGGGAAGCGTTTGCGCGAACCCGAGAGTATAAGCAGCGCGTCATCTTCATCACCATGGATTTCATCAGCGGCCTCGTGGTTCATGGCCCCCGACACGCTAGCTCGAGGAGGAAGCGACATCACTCCTTCGCCACCTTGCCCAGTTTCCATCATCTATACCCGCCGCGGCCACAAGCAGCGGCGGAAAAGAAGGACGGCGATGGCATGTCGACCCTGAACGGCTCGAGTAGCATGGCCACTGTGCACGCCCCATTCAGGGAAAAGAGCAAGGTGGTAAGGTACATGGTTTCTCCCTCCACCGCTTTCACTTGTCGATGATCGAGCCACCCTGGGTTCTAGCGTCGTCAACGTTGATGAGCCCGCGCGAAACTCGGTTCAGCATTTGCCCTGCTAAGGGAGAATCCTGAGTATAGCGCCGGTGCAAATCCGTTGATTGATGCCCTGGCAAGCACGCTCCGGCATGGCCGTCCGCGTTAGTGTGACCTTTTGTGCCAATCGCCGTAAGATTGTCAAAAGTGTAAGTGGAAGGAGGGCGAAACCAGCCCAACCTTACGCCAAGTTCTACCGCCTGCAAGAGATACGTGGCCCCCCTCCGGCTCTTGCCGAGGGAGAGATAGTGGCACGCGAAGGGCCATCCGCCCAAGATATGCGAACGCGGCAAGTGACCGCAACCAAGAAGGGAGAAAAGCGTGAGCAAAAAGCTAAGTTCACGTGATCATTGCTCTTTTATATATCCAGAATTTGCATTTGCTCATCCCCCAGATACCAATGTTCTTTCGTATGGTCAAGCCTTTCATGTTGCGGCACCTTAACGGATTTGCATGCGCCCTCGCTCTGTTCCGAGCCTGCTCACGGAGCGGGTGGCAGCATCAAGGGCTCCTAAAGGAAAAGCCTGCCGGGATGTACTTTTGCCAGCCAAACGCTAAGGACCCGTTCCTCGCAGCAATCGCGGTTGTACGCTACTGGCAGGCAGCCAAAACACATAAAAAGAAACTAACCATACGAACTTCCATGGATAAAATGCAAGGGGGATAGCATGTGTTCAGAATTAATTAGTACACCAGTACAACGCAAGCAAAAGAAGTACAATGTCTAAACACAGGACATGCATAATGTTTTGTTACAGGGCGGGACGCCAATGCGAATTGTTCGGAGCCGTGCTTGACGGCCTTATTGAGCCCTGGGAATGGAGAGCACCTTGTTGGCGTAGGGGGCAGCCTTCTTCTCAGCGGCAGAAACATTAGCATCTGCCGGGAGCTTCCTGAAGCCATCAGCAAGGTTGAGTTCGGGGTGGCGGTATGCGAAGTTGCTCAAGACCATCAAGAGGGCATTGTGGGCAAGCTTTCGAGACTCGCTTTCGAAAAGGGCGTCTCTTCCTTCTTCATGGGCCTTCAACTTTTCAATCAACTCGTTAAAGAAGAGCCCTAGCTTGACGCTCGGGACCTCATAACCGCCAACCGAGAAGACTGGCCCTTTCATGCCCATTGCTACAGCCTGGGCTATGAGGCGCTCGGCGATATCGATTAGGCTTTTGATCCAAAGGTCGACCTGCTCGGATTGGTTCACCAGCTTGTCCTCCGCATCCTTTCGAAGGCGCCTCACGTTGTCCAGATCCTTCATCAACTACTTCTCATGGACATCACCAGACTCGATCGAGCTCTCCAGGGTTCCAATCCTAGCCTTCATGTCTTCAATGATGCCGTTGGCAGTCTCGAGGTCTTGACCCTTGGAGGAGAGCTGCGATTGCACCTCTTTCAGAAGGATCTCTGCTTTCTGCGCCTCCTCCTTGAGGGTCGCGACTTCCTTGGCACTCCCGGCAAGCTCTTCTGTTAGTTTGGCCACCTGTTGGTCGAGATCAACCCTGGCAGTAGATGCGGCGGCAAGATCATCAGCAAGCTTCTTCAGTTGAGCGGCAGAGTCGGCAGTGAGAGCATCCAGGGCTGTCTTGTGCTTGTCCTTCTGCTCCTTGGTACGCTGCTATACAAGGGCTTCCAGTTCATCGTCCTTGGCTCCGAGGGTGGCCTTGAGGTTCTCCTCCCGGGAAGAGATGCTCTGCTCCCTGGCGTTCAGAATCGCTGTGCGTTCTGCCAAGCGGGATTCTCGAGCGGCGACATCCTCCTTTGCCATGGAGATCATCTCTTGCTGCCGCAGAAGGACTTGGAACTATTTGCCGTGCCACTCGTGCAGCTTGATGCCCTTGTTCCTCAGCTTCTGATCTACGCTGTTGGTGGAGTTTTGCTGCTCCTTGAGTGCCTGCCACCTCTGGCCGTACCGGTTCTGCATTTCTTTGATGCCAACCGCCATGGACTCCAGAAAGGACAGGTCCAAGACCGCATCAATAGAGCCATCAGTTTCTCCAATTTGCTGAGACAAGGGCTCTATGATGCGCTGGATTTCTTTGTCTAGCTCTACACTCGCTGCTGCCGAGGAACCGGGGGCTCTGAGACTGGGTTGGGCAAGCAGCAATGCCAGTTGGCTTGAGGTTGGCTGTGGGGTCCCAGCCGAGGTGCAAAAAGATGGAGGAGGGCTCCTGGTTTGAAGGGGGATCTTCTATTCAACCAGCACCCCTGATCCCGACGCACTGCCGGAGGCCTGCCCTGCTTCCTTCAAAGGCTCCTGGGCATCCCCGGCAGCGTGATCCTGTCCCTCCGCGGCAGCAATCTTGGCGGCCTCCTCTGCGGTAGCTTTGCCAATGATGGCCACTTCCTCCAGCAACTCGGGCTCCTCGGCCAGCGGTACTACAAGTAAAAGCAAACCAGCAATCATGAGGAGGAAGAAGCATTGGGGAACCAAGAACTTGGAGCAGGGTTGTGAAGGAAAAACAGACGAGTTACCGGGAGTTGTCGGCCGTGGAGGGTCTTCATTTTCCCCGGCAACCTCGACTGCCGGGACGTGGACACCACCTCTTTCCTTGGTAACTACGGTGTCGACCTGGACAGGGATTTCCGTGGGAGTTTTCGTCAGAGTCCCTTCAGCCCGGCCAGCAGGCGGAGCGGGCCCCTCCTAGAAGGCCCCATCTCTGGCAGACCCTTCTTCTTCTCTAGATGGAGATGGGGGTGCTCTTCTGCGTCATCCTTGGCAGGGGAAGCCGCCCCCATGTCTTCACGTCGAGAGCTGGGCTGGGGGCTTGCCACCGGATCGTTCGTGCTGCTCCCCGCCTGGCCCGTGCCTCCCGGAGACTTCGGCGGCTCCGCATGCCTAGGCCGCTTGGCTCGGTGGGTGAGGGTCTCCTCCTCCTCCTCTTCCCTATCAAAGGCAACAAGCAAGATTGAATAATTGAATCGACAAGTATGATTGGGCTTGGATAAGAACAGAGAATGTCGTTCTTACTTTGAGTCCATGAGCATGGAGCCCAGCTCGAACTCCCTGGATAGCGGAGGCACTCTGCCTCTCTTTAGGACCGGGGGAATAGTACCCCCCAGTAGCTTCAAGTCCTTCTTGGGCGGGAGGACCTCCGGTAAGGACGAGCTGCTTGAAGAGCCAGAATCTAATGGGGAGCTGGAGTAATCTTCCATAACCACCCGTCGCTTGGCGGGAGGGGTCTTGGCTTCGGCGAGGCGAGAGGAATGGCGGCGCACCACCTCCACCCCATCGTTTTTGGAGGCGACCTTCTTCACCTTCTTGGCAGGCTCGGGGGCTGGGGCTACTACTCCCTGGCTGGGCCGCCTATGAGGACGAGGATCCAAGTCCGGTTCTGGGGCCTGGGGACCTACAGCAAGCCACTCTTCCCCGGGCGGTACTACCTCTTTGACATCATCTCCTTGCTGGACTTCCGCTGCCGCTGCGTATAGAGCCTCAATCCCGGCAGGCTCATTCCTGGTAGGCTCATCCCCGGCAGGCTCGTCCACGACAGCCCCTTCCGTGGTTCGCCCTTCGCTTTTGCAGTGGGAAGACCCCTCACCTTCAGCTTCCCCATTTTCTTCCATCCCCCAGATATATTCTTACCTCGCAACTAGGGCATTGCCGTCCAGATTCGACGGGAAGAAAACCACATCTCCCCATCGCTTCTTATCCAACTCTGCCGCTCTCTTCTTGTTCCCTTCCGCGGCTGCTGTCTTCGCAGTGGCCGCACGCTTCCCCTTGTCAGCAACAGTTTTCTTCCCCATCCTTATGAGCAATGGAGGGGTGGATGGTCAGACAAGGTGAATAGAAGCGAAGATGGGTGCGGAGTCGCTGCGTGGCTTGAGGAAGAAGATGAGGGATGGAGAAACGGGTGCGAATGGGCCGCGCCTCTCCACGTTTTTTCCCTTTATGGGAGCGAACGTGGGGGAGAGGAGCGGTTCGTTGTTGCTTTCCTTCAGAAAGTTATCGTTTTGACATTAGCTGCAACAGTCCCACGACCCCATGGTCTGCGGTAATTACGCGGAGTGGACGTTGGATGGACTGGTCATCATAGCAAGTTGCTGCACGCGCAGTATATCTTCAACACGTATCCGAGCACGGTTTTGGGGCCTAACCCAACGTGCCCAGCGACACGTATGGCTCATGCCTGGGGGCTTATGTCTGGGTACACAAACAGGGGTGTATGTTTCCCCCTGACTTGTGCCCGGACAGGCAGATCCCCGGCGCAACAGCAATAGAGCGAACTGCACCAAGCCTCCAAGACAAGGCCAAGCAGAAGAGATGGCTCTTTGAGAAATCAAAGGGCAGATCAAGAAGACCAAGACCTAGCAAACAAGGAAGATATCACTAAGGAAAAACCTCCCTTGCCGGGCAGACGAGCCTGGCGAGGTCGAGGTTACCCCAAGACAAGCCTCAAGACTCCCCCGGCAGGCTTGCCGGGGACGCCAAGGGCGGATTACCCTAGCAAAGCTCCACCGCTCCACCTCACAGCAACGCAAGTCACCTATCGGTGCGGTGTCGAGCCCCCAAGTGACTATGTGGCCGTTATTTGGTACGTGGCAGGCCATTTCTGAGGAAGAACGCCCCTAATGACACCCATCCAGGCGACGTGTTGCGCGGACATGCAAAAAGGTGGCTGAATGGCACGGCAAGGCTTGCCCGGCTACGCTACGATGTGACACTAAGCGGTGCATTTAATGCGCCCTGTCCTGTCTGCAGAGTTAGGTATGATAGCACTGTGGTTATCTAATCGTTCGATAAATGACTGTTTTTCCATTGTGGTGACCCCTTGACCTATAAAAGGAGGACCGTGGCTACCTTAGAGAGCATTCGGACCCTTGTACGCTCGTACGCGTGTAGCTGCTCCCGCCCCGAGGCGACCCTGCCGGGCTAGAGCGTTGCGTCTCCACCACGGTCCTTCCATCAATCCACCAAAGCAGGAGTAGGGTTTTATGCCTCGCGGTGGCCCGAACCTGGGTAAAACTGCCCGTGTCATCATTGCCGTGCTGCTCTGTGCTTTCCGCTCTTTGTGCAATGCGCTCTTCCCCCTTGCCGAACCATAAGGGGCCGATGGCCCCATAGGTGGCCGTGTGATACCACGACACTCACAAATAATAATCATGCTCAAGATCAGAGGGGTATTAAATAGCATAATGGATCCGAACATATAATCTTCCACCAAATAAACCATATAGTAATCAACTACAAGATGTAATCAACACTACTAGTCACCCACAAGCACCAATCTAAGGTTCCGGTACAAAGACTGAACACAAGAGATGAACTAGGGTTTGAGAAGGGATGGTGATGTTGAAGATGTTGACGGATATGGCCCTCCCAAAGATGGGAGAGTTGTTGGTGATGACGATGACGATGATTTCCCCCTCCGTGAGGGAAGTTCCCCCGGCAGAATCGCTCCACCGGAGGGCAAAAGTGCTCCTGCCTAAGTTCCGCCTCGAGACGGCGACACTTCATCCCGAAAGTACTCTCCCCATTTTTTCTAGGTTAAAATGACTTATATACCAGAAGAGGGGCACCAGAGGTGGGCCGAGGAGGGCAGAACCCACCAGGGCGCGCATGGGCTCCCTGGCGCGCCTAGGTGGGTTGTGCCCACCTGGTTGGCCCCCTCTGGTAGTTATTTGCTCCAATATTCTTCATATATTGCAAAAAAAAATCTCTGTAAATTTTTAGCTCATTTGGAGATGTGCAGAATAGGTAACTCTGACGTAGCTTTTTCAGGTACAGAATTCCAGCTGTAGGTATTCTCCCTCTTTGTGTAAACCTTGCATATTATGAGAGAAAAGGCATTAGAATTACTCCCAAAAGCATTATTATGCATAAAAACAATATAAATAACAGTAGGAAAACATGATGCAAAATGGACGTATCAACTCCCCAAAGCTTAGACCTCGCTTGTCCTCAAGCGAAAAACCGAAATCGAAAAACATGTCCACATGCTTAGAGAGAGGGGTGTCGATAAAAACAAAATACGAACATAGAAGCATCATGATTATTATTACAACAGCAAGGAAATTAATCATCAAGCTTTATCATACAACATTTATCATATAACTTCTCATGAACAAGTAACAATTCATCACAACATCGAAGTATAAAGCATAAACTCTATTGAAAACCAACAAACTATGTTCTTAGTGAACTTTGCAACTACAATTCATCATATTTTTAGGAAGGGTCACGTGTCGGAGCCTTTAGGAAAGTCCACATACTCAACCATCATATAATCTTCTATGATTGCTAACACTCACAGCATACCCATGATCAAAAAGTTTCAACCGGACACATAGAAAGATAGGGGCTTATAGTTTTGCCTCCTAACGTATTCACCTCAAGGGTGATGTCAACAATAATAACTCATGCCCACTCATATCCAACTGGATATATATGCCTAGATCTTTCCTCACCACATGATGCTTGCAAAAAGAGAAAATAAAAAGGAATAGAGAAGAATACTTTGACTCTTGCATAAAAATAAATACATAAAAGTAAAAGATAGGCCCTTCGCAGAGGGAAGCAGAGGTTGTCATGCACTTATTTGTTTGTATGCGAAATCCCTTAATGTAAAAGAACATCACGTTATATTGCCCCTTATGATGGAAACCTTTATTATGCAGTCTGTCACTTTTATTATTTTGCCATCACAAGTTCGTACAACGCTTAATTTTCTCTTACAGGAAATGATCCAACACATTTAGAAGCAATTTTTATTTCCTTATTGCATCGATGACAACTTACTTGAAAGATCTTACTCAATCCATAGGTAGGTATAGTGGACTCTCAAGGCATGAGTTTGGGTTTAAGGTTTTTGGATGCACAAGTAGTATCTCTACTTAGTGCGGAATTTTTGGCTAGCAAAGATATTGAGCAAGCACTACATGTTGAAGGATCTATGACAATATAACTTCTACGTGAATATGAACAAACATAAATCATTACGTTGTCTTCCTTGTCCAACATCAACAATTTTGGCATATAATGTTTAATGGGGGCTCACAATCATAAAGATGTCCAAGATAGTGTATTTGCATGTGAATCTTCTCTTCCCTTATTAATTCTTTCATGAATTGCACCATTGACCAATGCTATGTTTGTCAATCTCTAACAAATTTTACCACTTATACTTTTCCTTATGTGATGTCATTACTTACCATAAGATTAGCATATGATCTTTTTCACTTATTTTCCTTTCTTTTTATTGAAACAAAAAAGTAAAGAAACAAAACGCAAACTAAACTTTATTATATATCTCGCACACGATTACATAGATAGGTGGATCACTAAGCTAGCACTTGAAAAGAAAGGATTGAACTAAACTTTTATTGAACTAAACCAAAGGATAACTAAAGATCGAACTAAAATAGATAAAGGCAAAGATAGTGGTGGTGATATGATACCGGGGCACCTCCCCCAAGCTTGGCAAAAGCCAAGGGGAGTGCCCATACCATGAACTCAAGTCTCCTTTGGTGGTGAAGCTGATGATGGTGGTGGTGAAGTAGTAGCTGGCTTATCCTTTTTTCTCCAGCTTGTGTCGGAGGTAAAAGTTATCTATCTTTAACTCATCATTCTCCATCTCAAGCTTTAATAGCCTCTTGCATAATGCTTCCTTGCTTTCCTTTGGGAAGCGAGGAGGAATAGAATCATCTTCATCCTCCTCATCTGTAAGCCACATATAGGGAAAAGTCTTCTTGAAGATGTTTTGGTCCAGAGGCTGGTAAGAAACATGGCCCTCCTCCTCTGAATCTTGAGATGACATATTTTTAGATCTGCCAGAAAAACAGCAAGAAAGAAGAACAGAAGATTTCTCCGCGATACGGTGGTCAATACGTCGGGGGGGGGGGGGTATATAAAGATTTTTTATCTTGGGAAACAAGCAAACGGGAGGAAAACGGAGTCGGGAAGGTTCCCGAGGTGGGCACAACCCACCTGGGCGCGCTAGGGGGCCCAGGCACGCCCTGGTGTCTTGTGCCCCCCTCGGGTGCCTTCCTGGTTGTTTCTTATTTTCCTAATTTTTGTAATATTCCAAAATTGACAGAAAATATTTTTGTGGATTTTTTGGAGTCCGTTTACTTACCGTATCACGTACCTCCTTTTTTTCATGATTCTGGACTGTTCCAGAAGGTTTCTTTTATGTGTTCCTCCGGTGTCATGGTTTGAATAATATTGCTTTCAACATTAATAGGCATACCTGAAATATAGTGTTTAATTCTTTGACCATTGACCACCTTTGGGTTAGTACCTTCGGCATTATTAATCTTGATAGCTCCAGAGCGATAAACCTCCTCGATGATATATGGTCCTTCCCATTTAGAGAGAAGTTTTCCTGCAAAGAATCTGAAATGAGAGTTGTACAAAAGAACATATTCTCCAACTTTAAATTCCCGCTTTTGGATTCTTTTGTCATGCCATCTTTTAACTTTTTCTTTAAATAGTTTGGCATTTTCATAAGCTTGGGTTCTCCATTCATCTAATGAGCTAATATCAAATAACCTATTTTCACCGGCAAGTTTGAAATCATAGTTGAGTTCTTTAATTGCCCAATATGCTTTATGTTCTAACTCAAGAGACAAATGACAAGCTTTTCCATAAACCATTTTATAAGGAGACATACCCATAGGATTTTTATATGTTGTTTTGTAGGCCCAAAGTGCATCATCTAATTTCTTAGACCAATTCTTTCGGGACCTATTGACAGTTTTTTGTAATATTAATTTTATTTTCCTATTGCTAAGTTCAACTTGACCACTAGATTGAGGATGATAGGGTGATGCAATTCTATGGTTAACATCATATTTAGCAAGCATTTTATGGAAAGCACCATGAATAAAGTGTGAACCACCATGAGTCATTAAATATCTAGGGACTCCAAACCTCGGGAAAATGACTTCTTTAAGCATTTTAATGGAAGTGTTATGATCAACACTACTAGTTGGAATAGCTTCTACCCACTTAGTAACATAATCAACAGCAACTAAAATATGAGTATGCCCATTAGAGGAAGGGAAAGGTCCCATATAATCAAAACCCCAAACATCAAATGGTTCAACAGCAAGTGAATAATTCATAGGCATTTTTTGACGCTTACCGGTATTGCAAATTCTTTGACATTCATCACAAGATAAAACAAACTTTACGGGCATCCTTGAAGAGAGTGGGCCAATAAAAACCAGATTGCAATACCTTGTGAGCAGTTCTATCTCCCGCATGATGTCCTCCATAAGCTTCAGATTGACATTTCCGTAGGATTTGTTCCTGTTCATGCTCAGGTACACAACGTCTAATAATACCATCTACTCCTTCTTTATAAAGATGTGGGTCATCCCAAAAGTAATGTCTTAAATCATAGAAGAATTTTTTCTTTTGTTGGTATGTGAAACTAGGTGGTATGTATTTAGCAACGATATAATTAGCATAGTCATCATACCAAGGAGTATTATGAAAAACATTTATTACAGCTAGTTGTTCATCAGGAAAGCTATCATCAATAGGTAGTAGGTCATCAAGAATATTTTTTAACTTAGACAAGTTATCAGCTACGGGGTTCTCAGCTCCTTTTCTATCAGTATGTAAATCAAATTCTTGTAGCAAGAGAACCCATCTAATGAGTCTAGGTTTAGCATCTTTCTTTTCCATAAGATATTTTATAGCAGCATGATCAGTGTGAACAATTACTTTGGAATCAACAATGTAAGATCTAAATTTATCACAAGCAAACACAACTGCTAAAAATTCTTTTTCAGTAGTAGCATAATTTCTTTGGGCACTCTCTAGAGTTTTGCTAGCATAATGGATAACATTCAATTTTTTATCAACTCTTTGTTCTAGAACAGCACCAACAGCATAATCACTAGCATCACACATAATTTCAAAAGGCAAGTTCCAATCAGGTGGTTGAACAATAGGTGCAGAAGTTAAGGCTTTCTTAAGTGTTTCAAAGGCTTCTACAGAATCATCATAAAAAACAAATGGACCATCCTTTTGTAAAAGATTAGTAAGAGGCCTAGAAATTTTAGAGAAGTCTTTAATAATCCTCCTATAGAAATCAACATGACCAAGGAAACTACGAATACGTTTAATATCTCTAGGACATGGCATTTTCTCAATTGCATCAACTTTAGCCTTGTCCACCTCAATACCTCATTCAAAAATTTTCTGCCCCAAAATAATACCTTCATTAACCATAAAGTGGCACTTCTCCCAATTCAAGACAAGATTATTTTGCTCACATCTCTGCAAAACTCGATCAAGGTTGCTTAAGCAATCATCAAAAGAAGTTCCGTAAATGGAAAAATCATCCATGAAAACCTCAATAATCTTTTCACAAAAATCAGAGAATATAGCAGGCATACATCTTTGAAAGGTAGCAGGTGCATTGCATAAACCAAAAGGCATACGTCTATAAGCATAAGTTCCAAAAGGGCAAGTAAAGGTGGTTTTCTCTTGATCAGGTTGTGAAACAGGTATTTGAGAGAAACCAGAATATCCATCGAGAAAGCAAAAGTGTGTGTGCTTAGATAATCTTTCCAACATTTGATCAATAAAAGGCAAAGGGTAATGATCTTTTCTAGTTGCTTTATTTAATTTTCTGAAATCAATTACCATTCTATAGCCAGTAACAATTCTCTGTGGAATAAGTTCATTTTTATCATTAGGAACAACAGTAATACCTCCTTTCTTAGGGACACAATGAACGGGACTTACCCATCTACTATCAGCTATGGGATAAACTATACCTGCTTCCAGAAGCTTTAATATTTCAGTTCTTACCACTTCTTTCATCGTAGGATTCAATCGTTGTTGATGATCAACAATGGGTTTAGCATCAGGTTCCATATTAATCTTGTGCTGACAGAGATTGGGACTAATGCCCCTAAGATCATCAAGAGTATATCCAATAGCAGCACGGTGCTTCTTCAGAATTTTCAATAATTTTTCTTCTTCATGTTCTGAAAGGTTAGCACTAATAATAACATGATATATCTTTTTCTCATCAAGATAAGCATATTTAAAAGTGTCAGGCAATTGTTTTAATTCAAACACAGGATCACCTTTAGGTGGAGGAGGACCTCCTAGAGTTTCAATATGCAAATTATGTTTGAGCAGAGGTCGTTGTTCGAAGAAATTTTTATCTATTTCATTTCTTTCATGCATGTGCATATCATTTTCATGGTCTAGCAAATATTGTTCTAGTGGATCAGTAGGAGGCACATCAATAGAAGCAAGACCAATTATTTCATCCTTACTAGGTAATTCTTTCTTATGAGGCTATCAATTAAACTTGGAAAAAGTAAATTCATGAGACTCATTACCAAAGCGGACACTGACAGTTTGTCTATGACAATCTATAGTAGCATTGACAGTGTTCAAGAAAGGTCTACCAAAGATAATGGGACAAAAGTCATCTTGTGGGGAACCAACAACTAGAAAATCAGTAGGGTATTTTATTTTCCCACACAAGACTTCAACATCTCTAACAATCCCAAGTGGTGTGATGGTGTCTCTATTAGCAAGTTTAATAGTAACATCTATGTCTTCTATTTCAGCGGGTGCTATATCATTCATAATTTCTTGGTATAAGGTAAAAGGAATCGCACTCACGCTAGCACCTAAATCACATAAGCCATGATAACAATGATCTCCTATTTTAACTGAGACAACAGGCATGCCAACAACAGGTCTATGTTTATCTTTTTCATCAGGTTTAGCAATTCTAGCAGCTTCATCACAGAAGTAGATAACATGCCCATCATTATTTTCTACCATGATATCTTTAACAATAGCAACACTAGGTTCTACTTCGATTTGCTCAGAAGGTTTAGGTGCTCTAATATTACTTTTGCGAACTACGAGATAATGGCGAATAATGTAATGCAAGAGATGAGAGTTTTATGATGGGTACTTGGTATGTCTTGACTTGGCATAGATCTCCCCGGCAATGGCGCCAGAAATTCTTCCTGCTACTTCTTGAGCTTGCGTTGGTTTTTCCCTTGAAGAGGAAAGGGTGATGTAGCAAAGTAGAGATAAGTATTTCCCTCAGTTAGAGAACCAAGGTATCAATCCAGTAGGAGACAACGCACAAATCACCTAGCACCTGCACAAACAATCAAACAACTTGCACCCAACGCGATAAAGGGGTTGTCAATCCCTTCACGATTACTTGCAAAAGTGAGATCTGATAGAGATAGGTAAAACTAAAAAAAAGATAAAGTAAATATTTTTGGGTTTTTTGGTTTATAGATCTGAAAATAAAAGATTGCAAAATAGTAGATCGGAAAGTAATATGATGGAAAATAGTTGATCGGAAACTTATATGATGGAAAATAGACCCAGGGGCCATAGGTTTCACTAGAGGCTTCTCTCAAGATAGCAAATATTATGGTGGGTGAACAAATTACTGTCGAGCAATTGATAGAAAAGCGCAAAGTTATGACGATATCCAAGGCAATGATTATGAAATATAGGCATCACGTCCGTGTCAAGTAGACCGAAACGATTCTGCATCTACTACTATTACTCCACACATCGACCGACTCCTACCTGCATCTAGAGTATTAAGTTCATGAAGAACAGAGTAACGCATTAAGTAAGATGACATGATGTAGAGGAATAAACTTAAGCAATATGATCTAAACCCCATCTTTTTATCCTCGATGGCAACAATACAATACGTGCCTTGCTGCCCCTACAGTCACTGGGAAAGGACACCGCAAGATTGAACCCAAAGCTAAGCACTTCTTCCATTGCAAGAAAAACCAATCTAGTTGGCCAAACCAAACCGATAATTCAAAGAGAATTACAAAGATATAAAATCATGCATATAAAAATTCAGAGAAGATTCAAATAATATTCATAGATAAGCTGATCATAAATCCACAATTCATCGGATCTCGACAAACACACTACAAAAGAATATTACATCGGATAGATCTCCAAGAATAACGAGGAGAACATGGTATTGAGAATCAAAGAGAGAGAAGAAGCCATCTAGCTACTAGCTATGGACCCGTAGGTCTGAGGTAAACTACTCACGCTTCATCGGAAGGGCAATAGAGTTGATGTAGAAGCCCTCCGTGATCGAATCCCCCTCCGGCAGGGTGCCGGAAAAGGTCCCTAGATGGATCTCACGGGTATAGAAGGTCGCGGCGGTGGAAAATGCCATAATAGGTAGGTATGGTGGCTGTTTTGAGGAAGGTATATGGTGGGTGTATGGTACCGGCGAAAGTTGTGCGGCACTAGAGAGGCTAGCAAAGGTGGAAGGGTGAGAGTGCGTATAATCCATGGACTCAACATTAGTCATAAAGAACTCACATACTTATTGCAAAAATCTATTAGTCATCGAAACAAAGTACTACACGCATCCTCCTAGGGGGATAGATTGGTAGGAAAAGACCATCGCTCGTCCCCGACCGCCACTCATAAGGAAGACAATCAAAAAATATCTCATGCTCCAACTTCGTTACATAACGGTTCACCATACGTGCATGCTACGGGACTCACAAACCTTAACACAAGTATTTCTCCAATTCACAATTACTCACTAGCATGACTCTAATACACCATCTTTATATCTCAAAACAATCATAAGGAATCAAACTTCTCATAGTATTCAATGCACTTTATATGAAAGTTTTTATTATATCCCTCTTGGATGTCTATCATATTAGGACTAAATTCATAACCAAAGAAAATTACCATGATGTTTAGAGACTCTCAAAATAATATAAGTGAAGCATGAGAGTTCAATAATTTCTATAAAATAAAACCACAGCCGTGCTCTAAAAAGATATAAGTGAAGCACTAGAGCAAAATTGCCTAGCTCAAAAGATATAAGTGAAGCACATAGAGTATTCTAATAAATCATGATTCATGCGTGTCTCTCTCAAAAGGTGTGTACAGCAAGGATGATTGTGGCAAACTAAAAAGCAAAGACTCAAATCATACAAGACGCTCCAAGCAAAACAGATATCATGTGGTGAATAAAAATATAGCCTCAAGTAAAGTTATCGATAGACGAAGACGAAAGAGGGGATGCCTTCCGGGGCATCCCCAAGCTTAGGCTCTTGGTTGTCCTTAAATATTACCTTGGGGTGCCTTGGGCATCCCCAAGCTTAGGCTCTTGCCACTCCTTATTCCATAGTCCATCAAATCCTTACCCAAAACTTGAAAACTTCACAACACAAAACTCAACAGAAAATCTCATAAGCTCCGTTAGTATAAGAAAAAAAATCACCACTTTTGGTACTGTTGTGAACTCATTCTTTATTTATATTGGTTTAATATCTACTGTATTACAACTTCTCCATGGTTCATACCCCCCGATACTACCCATAGATTCATCAAAATAAGCAAAGAACACAAAGAAAACAAAATCTATCAAAAACAGAACAGTATGCGAAGATCCAAATTGTTCTAATACTTATGTAACTCAAAAAATTCTGAAAAATTAGGAAAACAGATTAAATTTGTATATTAATCTCTTATAAAATATTTAGGGTTTTTAAACGCTCCAGTAAATTATGAAAATTCTGTTACTGGACACAAAAGTTTCTGTTTTTCAGCAAGATCAAATCAACTATCACCGTAAGCCATCCCAAAGGTTTTAGTTGGCACAAACACTAATTAAAACACAAAACCACATCTAACCAGAGGATAGATGAATTATTCAAAGCAAAACAGGAACAAAAAAGCAAGAAGAAAAAATTGGGTTGCCTCCCAACAAGCGCTATTGTTTAACGCCCTTAGCTAGGCATAAAAACACGAATAGATCTAGGTATTGTCATCTTTGGTATGCAATCCATAAGTAGCTCTCATAATGGATTTATATGGCAATTTAATTTTCTTTCTTGGAAAGTGTTCCATTCCCTTCCTTAACATAAATTGAAATCTAATGTTTCCTTCTTTCATATCTATAATTGCACCAATCGTTCTAAGGAAAGGTCTACCAAGAATAATAGGACATGTAGGATTGCAATCTATATCAAGAACAATGAAATCTACGGGCACATAATTCCTATTTGCAACAATAAGAACATCATTAATCCTTCCCATAGGTTTCTTAATAGTGGAATCCGCAAGATGCAAATTTAAGGAACAATCATCAAATTCACGGAAACCTAACACATCACATAAAGTTTTTGGAATCGTGGAAACACTAGCACCCAAATCACACAAAGCATGGCACTCATAATCTTTAATCTTAATTTTAATTGTAGGTTCCCACTCATCATAAAGTTTTCTAGGGATAGAAACTTCCAATTCAAGCTTTTCTTCAAAAGATTTCATCATAGCATCAACGATATGTTTAGTAAAAGCTTTGTCTTGATTATAAGCATGAGGAGAATTCAACATGGATTGCAACAAGGAAATACAATCTATTAAAGAACAATTATCATAATTAAATTCCTTGAAATCCAAAAGAGTGGGTTCGTTGCTACTTAAAGTTTTGACCTCTCCAATCCCACTTTTATCAATTTTTGCATTAAGATCTAAAAACTCTGAATTATTGGGACGCCTTTTAACTAAAGTCGACTCATCTCCAGTCCCATCTTTATCAAGATTTATATTGGAAAACAAAGATTCAATAGGAGTCACATCAATCACTTTAAGATCTTCATCTTTATTTTCACGGAAACTAGAAGAACACGTTTTTACAAACCAATCTCGTTTAGCACGCATCTTAGCGGTTCTTTCTTTGCACTCATCAATGGAAATTCTCATAGCTTTGAGAGACTCATTAATATCACGCTTGGGTGGAATAGATCTAATTTTCAAAGAATCAACATCAAGAGAATCTCTATCCATGTTCCTAGCCAAATCATCAATCTTAAGCAATTTTTCTTCAATCAAACCATTGAAACTCTTTTGCGAAATCATAAATTCTTTAACATTATTCTCAAAATCAGAGGGAATCTTATTATAATTTCCATAAGAATTGTTGTAGGAATTACCATAATTATTAGAGGAATTACTAGGAAACGGCCTAGGATTAAAATTACCTCTATACGCGTTATTACCAAAATTGTTCCTACCAACAAAATTCACATCCATAGATTCATTATTATTCTCAATCAAAGTAGACAAAGGCATATAATTAGGATCAATAGAAGCACTCTTGCTAGCAAATAATTTCATAAGTTCATCCATCTTTCCACTCAAAACATTAATCTCTTCAATTACATGCACTTTTTTACTAGTGGAAGATCTTTCGGTATGCCATTGAGAATAATTAACCATAATATTATCTAGAAGTTTAGTAGCTTCTCCTAGAGTAATTTCCATAAAAGTACCTCCCGTGGCTGAATCTAAAAGATTTCTAGAAGAAAAAATGGCATAAAATTTTTGTATAATCATCCACAAATTCAAACCATGAGTAGGGCAATTTCATATCATCAATTTCATCCTCTCCCAAGATTGTGCAACATGTTCCTGATAAAGTTGCTTAAAATTCATAATATTATTCCTAAGGGAGATGATCTTAGTGGGAGGAAAATACTTGGAAATAAAAGCATCTTTACACTTATTCCATGAATCAATACTATTTTTAGGCAAAGATGAAAACCAAGTTTTAGCACGATCTCGAAGTGAGAACAGAAATAGCTTCAATTTAACAATATCTTTATCCATGTCTTTTTTCTTTTGCATATCACACAACTCAACAAAAATATTTAGATGGGATGCAGCATCTTCACTAGGAAGGCCGGAAAATTGATCTTTCATAACAAGATTCAGCAAAGCGGCATTAATTTCATAAGATTCCGCACTAGTGGCGGGAGCAATTGGAGTACTAATAAAATATTGTTATTAGTGTTGGAAAAATCACACAATTTGGTATTCTCTTGAGCCATTGTGACAAAGCAAGCAATCCAACACACGAGCACACAAAAAGCAAACGAAAAAGACGAACGGAAGAAGGGAGAATAAAAAGGCAAATCTTTTCGAAAATCATTTTAGAAGTGGGGGAGAGGAAAACGAGAGGCAAATGGCGAATAATGTAATTCAAGAGATGAGAGTTTTATGATGGGTACTTGGTATGTCTTGACTTGGCGTAGATCTCCCCGGCAACGGCGCCAGAAATTCTTCCTGCTACTTCTTGAGCTTGCGTTGCTTTTTCCCTTGAAGAGGAAACGGTGATGCAACAAAGTAGAGATACGTATTTCCCTTAGTTAGAGAACCAATGTATCAATCCAGTAGGAGACAACGCACAAATCACCTAGCACCTGCACAAACAATCAAATAACTTGCACCCAACGCGATAAAGGGGTTGTCAATCCCTTCACGGTTACTTGGAAAAGTGAGATCTGATAGAGATAGGTAAAACTAAACAAAAGATAAAGTAAATATTTTTGGGTTTTTTGGTTTATAGATCTGAAAATAAAAGATTGCAAAATAGTAGATCAGAAAGTAATATGATGGAAAATAGTAGATCGGAAACTTATATGATGGAAAATAGACCTGGGGGCCATAGGTTTCACTAGAGGCTTCTCTCAAGATAGCAAATATTACGGTGGGTGAACAAATTACTGTCGAGCAATTGATAGAAAAGCGCAAAGTTATGATGATATCCAAGACAATGATTATGGAATATAGGCATCACGTCCGTGTCAAGTAGACCGAAATGATTCTGCATCTACTACTATTACTCCACACATCGACCGACTCCTGCCTGCATCTAGAGTATTAAGTTCATGAAGAACAGAGTAACGCATTAAGTAAGATGACATGATGTAGAGGAATAAACTCAAGCAATATGATCTAAACCCCATCTTTTTATTCTCGATGGCAGCAATACAATACGTGCCTTGCTGCCCCTACTGTCACTGGGAAAGGACACCGCAAGATTGAACCCAAAGCTAAGCACTTCTCCCATTGCAAGAAAAACCAATCTAGTTGGCTAAACCAAACCGATAATTTGAAGAGAATTACAAAGATATCAAATGATGCATATAAGAATTCAGAGAAGATTCAAATAATATTCATAGATAAGCTAATCATAAATCCACAATTCATCGGATCTCGACAAACACACCGCAAAAGAATATTACATCGGATAGATCTCCAAGAACAACGAGGAGAACATGGTATTGAGAATCAAAGAGAGAGAAGAAGCCATCTAGCTACTAGCTATGGACCCGTAGGTCTGAGGTAAACTACTCACGCTTCATCGAAAGGGCAATAGAGTTGATGTAGAAGCCCTCCGTGATCAAATCCCCCTCCGACAGGGTGCCGGAAAAGGTCCCTAGATGGGATCTCACGGGTACAGAAGGTTGCGGCGGTGGAAAATCTTTTCGTGGATGCTTCTGAGGGTTTTGGAATATATGTGAATATATAGGACGAAGAAGTAGGTCGGTGGAGTCACGTGGGGCCCAAAAGGTAGGGGTCGCGCCCTACCCCCCTGGGCACGCCCTTCCCCCTTGTCGCCGCCATGTGGCTCTTCTGACTTGAACTCCAAGTCTCCAGGGTGTCTTCTGGTCCAAGAAAAATCATCACGAAAGTTTTATTCCGTTTGGACTCCGTTTGGTATTCCTTTTCTGCGAAACTCAAAAAACAAGGAAAAAACAGAAACTGGCACTGGGCTCTAGGTTAATAGTTTATCCCAAAAATAATATAAAATAGCATAATAATGCATATAAAACATCCAAAACAGATAATATAATAGCATGGAACAATCAAAAATTATAGATACGTTGGAGACGTATCATGAACCACAGTTGAAACTTTAGCGTGTTCCTTCATCCTAACAGGGAAAAGTGGTTTTTCAATATAAGCAGTTGGAACAACTGGGTCAACATTGTAAATAATAGTTTTATCTTTAGCTATGACCGGTTCTTTAGTTTCTTCTTTAATAGGTGGGTGATATTTGAACCACTTCTCCTTAGGGAGATCAACATGAGTAGCAAATGATTCACAGAAAGAGGCTACTATCTAAGAGTAAAGTCCATATTTGGTGCTAAATTTATGAAAAGCATCGGTATTCATAAAGGATTTAACACAATCAAACTTAAGCTTGATACCTGACTCTTTACCTTCGTCGAGTTCCCAATCTTCAGAGTTGCGTTTAATTCTTTCTAAAAGATCCCACCTGAATTCGATAGTCTTCTTCATAAAAGAACCAGTACAAGAAGTATCGAGCATGGATTGATCATCACAAGAAAGCCAAGCATAAAAATTCTGAATGATAATTTCTTTCGAGAGCTCATGATTGGGGCATGAATATAACATTGACGTAAGCCTCCCCCAAGCTAGAGCGATACTTTCTCCTTCACGAGGCCAAAAATTATATATATAATTCCGATCACAATGAACTAGATGCATAGGATAATTTTTTTGGTGAAATTCCAATTTCAACTGATTCCAGTTCCAAGATCCAATATCATCGCATAGCCTATACCATGCCAATGCTTTTCCCTTCAAAGATAAAGGGAAAACCTTCTTCTTAGCTTCATCTCCGGGCAAACCTGCAAGCTTAAATAATCCACAAATTTCATCGACATATATCAAGTGCATATCAGGATGTTCAGTTCCATCTCCTGCATAAGGATTAGCTAGCAGTTGTTCTATCATACCCGAACGAATTTTATAACCAATATTTTTAGTAGGTGCAGTAGGTTGAGGGGCAACTAATTGTGGTTCCGGTCGAGGTGAAGATACCCCGAACAAACCCCTCAAAGGATGATTCTCCATAGCAACAAGTGACAATAAATTTCAGCACGTAATAATAATTTTTCCTTACCAATTTCCACTTACCAAGAGCGCTTCACTCCCTGACAACAGTGCCAGAAAAGAGCCTTGATGACCCACAAGTATAGGGGATCAATCGTAGTCCTTTCGATAAGTAAGAATGTCGAACCCAACGAGGAGCAGAAGGAAATGACAAGTGGTTTTTAGAAAGGTATTTTCTACAAGCACTGAAATTGTTGGTTGTCGGTGTCAAAACCGGCAGATCTCGGGGTAGGGGGTCCCAAGCTGTGGATTCTTGGATCAATGGTAACAGGAATGAAGGAGACGATGAACACGGTGTTTTACCCAGGTTCAGGCCCTCTTTATGGAGGTAAAACCCTACGTCCTGCTCTTGTTTATATTGATGAAGTATCAAAGTACAGAGTTGATCTACCTCGAGATCATATGTTGTGGTCTAAACCCTAGGGGTATGATGAGTAATGTCATAATCTATCTATCAACGAGCCTGGCCTCGGCTTATATAATGTACCGGAGGCCTAGGATAACAAGAGTCCTAGTCGGCTACGTTGGTGGAGAGGAGTCCTTGTCTTGATCACCAAGTCTTGTGGAATCTTCCTTGTATATGTCATCGGCTGTCCGAATTGGCCCATTAGTGAACCGCCACGGGGGTCCTCGGCCCAACCCACTGGTCGGGAGACGACATGGTGAGTACCCCCTAGTCCAGGACACCGTCATTGGTAACAGGTAGTTTGATAGCAAGATAATTTGTAATGAGCAAGTAACGGTAATGGTAAATAAAGTGTAGCAAGGTAGCCCAATCCTTTTGTGGCAAAGGACAGGCCAAAACGGTCTCTTATAATAAGCAAAGCATTCTTGAGGGTACACGGGAATTTCACCGTATCACTTTCATCATGTTGGTTCGATTCGTGTTCGCTACTTTGATAATTTGATATGTGGGTGGACTGGTGTTTAGGTGCTGTTCTTACTTGAACAAACCTCCTACTTATGATTAACCCCCTCGCAAGCATCCGCAATTACGAGAAAAGTATTAAGATAAAATCTAACCATAGCATTAAACTTTTGGATTCAAATCATTCCCTTACGAAGTAGCGCATAAACTAGGGTTTAAGCTTCTGTCACTCTAGCAACCCATCATCTAATAACTACTCCACAATGCATTCCCTTAGGCCCAAATATGGTGAAGTGCCATGTAGTCGACGTTCACATGACACCACTAAGGGAATCACAACATACATATCATCAAAATATCGAACACATATCAAGTTCACATGATTACTTGCAACATGACTTCTCCCGTGACCTCAAGAACAAAAGTAACTACTCACAAATAATAATCATGCTCAAGATCAGAGGGGTTTTGAATAGCATAATGGATCTAAACATATAATCTTCCACCAAATAAACCATATAGTAATCAACTACAAGATGTAATCAACGCTACTAGTCACCCACAAGCACCAATCTAAGGTTCCGGTACAAAGATTGAACATAAGAGATCAACTAGGGTTTGAGAAGAGATGGTGTTGTTGAAGATGTTGATGGAGATGGCCCTCCCAAAGATGGGAGAGTTGTTGGTGATGACGATGATGATGATTTCCCCCTCCGGGAGGGAATTTCCCCCGGCGGAATCGCTCCGCCGGAGGGAAAAAGTGCTCCTGCCCAAGTTCCACCTCGAGACGGCAGCGCTTCATCCCGAAAGTCATCTCCCCATTTTTTCTAGGTTAAAATGACTTATATACCAGAAGAGGGGCACCGGAGGTGGGCCGAGGAGGGCACAACCCACCAGGGCGCGCCTGGGCTCCCTGGCGTGCCCAGGTGGGTTGTGCCCACCTGGTGGACCCCTTCTTCATATATTGCAAAACAAGTCTTCGTAAATTTTCAGCTCATTTGAGATGTGCATAATAGGTAACTCTGACGTAGCTTTTTCAGGTCGAGAATTCCAGCTGCCGGTATTCTCCCTCTTTGTGTAAACCTTGCATATTATGAGAGAAAAGGCATTAGAATTACTCCCAAAAGCATTATTATGCATAAAAACATTATAAATAACAGTAGGAAAACATGATGCAAAATGGACATATCACCCAACTTATTCACCTTAGGGGTGATGTCAACAATAATAACTCATGATCACTCATATCCAACTGGATATATGTGCCCAGATCTTTCCCCACCACATGATGCTTGCAAAAGAGAAAAATAAAAGGAATAGAGGAGAATACTATTGACTCTTGCATGAAAAGTAAATACATAAAAGTAAAAGATAGGCCATTTGCAAAGGGAAGCAGAGGTTGTCATGCACTTTTTGTTTTTGGATGCAAAAGCTCTTAATGCAAAGGAACATCATGTTATATTGCCCCTTATGATAGCAACCTTTATTATGCAATCCGTCGCTTTTATTACTTTGCCATCACAAGTTTGTACAATGCTTATTTTCCCTTACAATAAAAGATCAAATATATTTAGAAGCAATTTTTATTGCTTTATGGACTGATGACAACTTACTTGAAGGATCTTATTCAATCCATAGGTAGGTATAGTGGAATCTCATAACATGAAATTGGGTTTAAGGTTTTTGGATGCACAAGTAGTATCTCTACCTGGTGCAGATTTTTGGCTAGCAAAGATATTGGGCAAGCTCCACATGTTGGAGGATCTATGATAATATAACTTATATGTGAATATAAGCAACCATTGTTCATTACGTTGTCTTCCTTGTCCAACGTCAACAATTTGACATAAAATACTTAATGGGGGCTCACAATCATAAAAGATGTCCAAGATAGTATATTTGCATGTGAATCTTCTCTTCCCTTATTAATTCTTTCATGAATTGCATCATTGACCAATGCTATGTTTGTCAACTTTCAGTAAATTTTACCACTTATACTTTTCCTTATGTAATGTCATTACTTTCCATAAGATTAGCATACGATCTTTTTCATTATTTTCTTAATTTTGATGGAAACTGTCGATGCAACAAACCCTGGGTCTGTTGCCCAGACTGTGCACAGGCCCGAGACCAAGATTGCAACATCCAAGACAAGGCCAAGATGAAGAGATAGGCTCTTTGAGGAATCAAAGGGCAGGTTGAGAAGACCAAGTCAAGCCAAGGAGCAAGACACCGCTAAGGGAAAACCTCCCTTGCCGGGCAGGAGAGCCTGGCGAGGTCAAGGTTGCCCCGGAAGCAAGCCTTAAGACCGCCCCGGCAGGCCTGCCGGGTCCTACGATGGCAAAACACCCCGCCAAGGCTTCACTGCCCTACCTCACAGCGACGCAAGTCATCGATCGGTGCGGTGTCAAGCCCCAAAATGACTAAGTGGCTGCCTTTTGCCACATGGCAGCCATTTCCTAAAGGAATCGCCTCCAAATGACACCCGTCCAGCGACGTGTCATGCAGACAGGAGAGAAGGTGGCCAAATAGCCCGGCAAGGCGTGCCGGGCAGGCCATGATGTGACGCTAAGCGACGCATTTAATGCGTACTGCTCTGTCTGCAGAGTAGATATGATAGCACTGTTTGCTATCTAATCAGTACACAATGACTGATTTGCCACTGTGGTGACCCCTTGATCTATAAAAGGAGGCCCATGGCAACCATAGAAAGGATTCGGACCCTTGTACACTCGTACGCGCGTAGCTGCTCTCGCCCCGAGGCAACCCTGCTGGGTAAGAGCGCTACGTTTCCACCACCATCCACCATCAATCCACCAAAGCAGGAGTAGGGTTTTATGCCTCGCGGCAGCCCGGACCTGGGTAAAACTACCCGTGTGATCTCTGCCGCGCTGCGCTGCGCTCCTCCGCTCTTTGTGCAACGTGCTCAGTCCCCCTGCCGAACCAAAAGGGGCTCGTGGCCCCATAGGTGGTTGTGGTTCCCCACGACATCTTTGGCATGCCAGGTAGGGGGCAGCGCTTGCGCGAACCCAAGAAGTGTACGTAGCGCGTCATCTTCACCGCCATCATCTTCATCAACGGCTCCATCGTCCATGGCGCCCAAGAAGAAGCCCGGCGCCGCAGCTCATCCATCCACCTGGAAGGCCCCACCACACACGACCGCCGATGCCGCGGGGGCTACGGGGATGCCTGGGGGTGTGGACGCTACGGGGGACGTGGTCATCACAGGCGGCGTCGTTACCACTTCCCCTGCGGCCGAAGCAGGAGCAGAAGGCACCGGAGAAGGAAAACACCAACTACATCCCAGCGACCATGCCCCACGAGGTACGGGAGGAGAGATCATTCCATCTGCACCTTCCCATCCAGCCGAGGGGCACAGCCGCAGCGGGGGTGCTCGCTCTGGGGGAATCGCAACTCCCCGACCGCTCCCGCCACGGGTGCGGCCGCAGAGCATGCGCCACCCCCGAAACGAGCCAGCCGCTACGCTAAACGGAGCCGCTGGCCCTCAAGCACCTCCACCTCGTCACCACACCATCCAGGCGGCTGGCTCACGACAACGAGAGCATGGCGCGACCGCTATCGGCACCGTCAGGAGCCGGGCGACGTTACGGTCTTCATCGACATCCATTCCAAGCACCGCTTCGGAGGCCATGGCGCAGGCTCAGCTGCTGTTGAAATTTCCGCCGGCAGCCGATCAGATGGATGAGTGGAGAGCCACCATTCAGAGTCTGATTGGCTTTGCCGAGGCGGGAGGATTGCAGCGGGATGGCCCACCACGGCCTCCCCAGGCACCGACAATGGCCCATGCTGCTGGCCGTGCGGATGGGGCCACTTCTATGGTGCAGTCCCCTCCACGGGAGCCGGCACGGGAGCCGCACAACCAAGAACCCGATGATGTCTCGATGGCTTCGTTCGACCCTCAAGCGCGTCAAGGCCAACGGCGAGTCCTGGAGGGCAGGCAGAGGGAAGGCACGCGTGTGACCACCGAGCGACACTGCGACGCCCACCGCTAGTCCGACAGGCGCGATGGCCCCAACGTCGACGAGCCCGCATTCGCTGAGGGCGGGTACCTGCCTTTCGAGGCTGGGTGCCCTACCTTCACCCGCGAGCTGCGGCAAGTCTGTTGGCCGTCCATTTGCACGTTCAAGCCGGAGATACCAGAGAAGTATGATGGGAGACTGAACCTGGCAGAATTCTTGAGCAGCTACACCATCACTGTTTGAGCTGCCGGGGGAAGAGATGAGAAGGTATTCGCCAACTACTTCCCTTTGGTACTCAAGCCAAATGTGAGGTCTTGGCTGATGCACCTGCCGGAGAACTCCATTTCAACCTGGGCTGACCTGTGCCATGAGTTCATTGGCACCTTCACGGGCGACCATCAAGAACCAGGGCGGCCCAACGACTTGCAGCTTCTCCCATACAAGGAAGGCAAGAGCCTGCGGAAATACATGCAGAGATTCAGCCGAGTCCACAGGAATATTCCAGACATCCACCCAGCAGCTGTGATAGCTGTGTTCCAGTCCAACGTGCGCAATCGTCAGATACATTCCAAGATGAACGTTCGATTGACCAAGACTATGAAGGAGCTTTACACTCTGGTGGATAAGTGTGCCCGAATAGAGGAGGGAAGGAAGCTCCCCGGAGAAGAGGATGGCGTCGACATCGATTCAGAGGATGATGACGAAGCCACCAGTCAAAAGAAGAAGAACAAAAAGTGCAACAAAAGGTGCAAGGATAAAGTAGTGATGACCGTTGAGGGATCGGGCACGCCTAGTACCAGCAAGAAAGCCAAGGCTGAGATACCCGGCAAGGAAGTGGCTGCGTGCACTAATTGCCGGGAAGGCGCGGGTGCCGAGAAGGCTGAGAAAGGCGATGGCCCGTACTGCAAGATCCATCGGACCAAGGACCACGATATCCAGGAGTGTCATCAGTTTGAGCAGCCTGTCAAGAAACAGAGGGCTGAATATGAGAAGGGAGATAAAGAGAAAGGTCAGAATGGCGCTGGCGGAAAGGGCCGGGGTGGCGAAGCAAGCCGCCCCGGCAAGGCTCCTCAGAATCAAGGGAAACCTGCCAGAGGCCGTGAGAAGGGGGATTGCAATGATGAGAGTGATGGAGGAGATGAAGAGGAAACCAGCGAGCATGAGTTCTAGAAAGCCACTGCCGCCCTGTGCATTGACGGGGGTGCATCTTTGCACTCCTCCCACCGCCAACTTAAACAGTGGGCGCGTGAAGTCAATGCCGTGGAGCCAGCGACAGACTCTCGAAGGTCGCTCAAGTGGTCCCGCACGCCCATCATCTTCAATGAAGAGGACCACCCTAACCGCACCACCGCGGTAGGGTGCTTGCCGTTGTTGGTATCGCCAACAATCCGCAACCTCAAAGTCACAAAGATGTTGGTTGACAGCGGGGCCGGGTTGAATCTGATTTCTTCAAAGGTCATCAGCAAACTCCAGATAGCATAAGAAGAGCTCAAGGTTACTAGTACGTTTCAAGGAATCAACCCCGGCAGGAGTCGTCCTAAGGGGAAAATCATGTTGCCGGTGACATTTGGGGGAGAGTTGAATTACCGGACTGAGAAGATCATGTTTGATGTGGTTGACCTCCCCCTGCCATACAATGGAATCCTTGGTCGTCTAGCTTTGGCCAAGTTCATGGCGGCATCCCACTATGCCTACAACACCTTGAAGATGCCAGGGCCGGTGGGCGTCATTTCTATTCCATCAGACGAGAAGGACGCAATTATTTGCGTGGACAAGATGTACCGAGAAGCAGTCGCGACAGAGGCCACTGTAGCTGCAATCCCCACGAAGGAAAGTAATGGAAAGAACAAGGCTAACAGGGACGTCGGCAAGGAATCCGGGAAGCATACCTCTTCGGGGTATGCTGCGCTTGTTGATGACTCGCCGAAGAGTTCCAATAGCAAGAGATCCAAGGCTTCTGCTCCCGCTGTGAAAAAGGTCTCGGCAGGGCTGGCTGGCGCTGATGGTACTTTCACTATTAGCGCCACCCTCGATGACAAATAGGAAAGTGCGCTCGTTGCCTTCCTGCGGGCGAATGTCGATGTGTTTGCCTGGCAACCATCTGACATCCCCGGTGTTCCCAGGGAGGTAATCGAGCACCACCTTGCTGTCTGCCCACATGCCCGGCCCGTCAAGCAGAAGGTCCGGAAGCAAGCTTTGGAGTGGCAACAGTTTATTGCCAAGGAGATCAAGAAACTTGAGGCAGCTGGTCTGGTTAGAGGAGTGTTGCATCCAACGTGGTTAGCAAATCCTGTGGTGGTACGCAAAGCTAATGGGAAGTGGAGGTTGTGCATAGATTTTACGGATCTGAACAAGGCATGCCCGAAGGACCCATTTCCCTTGCCGCGCATCGACCAGATTATGAATTCCACCTCCGGGTGTGACCTGCTTTCCTTCCTGGATGCCTACTCTGGATATCATCAGATCTTCATGTCCAAGGAAGACGAAGAGAAGACCGCATTCATCACCCCATGTGGCACATACTGCTTCGTGCGGATGCCTTTCAGGTTGAAGAGCGCCGGATCCACATATGCAAGAGCAGTCCAGATTGGTTTTGAGTCACAGTTGCACAGAAACGTTGAGGCTTATATGGATTATATTGTGGTCAAGACCAAGGACATATCAACCTCATTCAGGATTTAGAAGAGACGTTTGCTAATCTGCGCAAGATCAACTTGAAGCTAAACCCAGAGAAGTGTGTGTTTGGCATTCCTTCCGGCAAGCTACTTGGCTTCTTTGTGTCCCACCGGGGGATAGAGGCCAACCCCGACAAGATCAAGGCTATCGAGCAGATTCAAGCACCCAAGACAGTCAAGGACGTGAGGCGTTTGACTGGGTGTGTTGCCGCGCTTAGCAGATTCATTTCCAATTCTGCCGAGCGTGCCTTGCCGTTCTTCAAGATTTTGAAAAAGGCAGGACCCATGGAGTGGACCCCAGAGGCAGACGCTGCACTACAAGATTTGAAGGCCTACCTTTCCTCTGTGCCCACTTTGGTCACTCCAAAACCTCAAGAGCCGTTGCTGCTATACTTGGAGGCAACTAATCAAGTGGTTAGCGCAGCACTGGTGGTGCAGAGGGAAGTGGATGGAGCAGCAGACGTAGCTGGTGTCCCTTCTGGGGAGGAAAGTGAGCACACCCCGGCAAGGTCAGATGCAGATCAAGATGGAGAAGAGCAAAGCAGCGAAAGCAGTTCTCTGGTCATGTCAAGGAAGAAAGTGGTGCAGCGCCCAATATACTTCGTCAGCTCCCTATTGCAGGGGGCTAGATCCAGGTACTCTGGCGTGCAAAAATTGATTTTTGGCCTTGTCATGGCCTCAAGGAAACTGCGCCACTACTTCCAAGCCCATGAGATCACAGTTGTCACCTGTTTCCCTTTGCAACGGATACTCCGAAACCCTGAGGCTACCGGCAGGATAGTGGAGTGGGCTTTGGAGTTATCCAGCTTTGGTTTGAAGTTTTAGAGCACATCAACCATTCAGAGCAGAGCATTGGCAGAGTTTATTGCAGAATGGAGGCCAACTCCTGACGAAGAGGTGTTGGAGATAGTTATCCCCGGCAAGGAAGCGCCCCAAGAATGGATCATGTATTTCGATGGTGCCTTCTCCCTACAAGGTGCAGGGGCTGGCGTGCTTCTCATTGCTCCCACTGGAGAGAACCTGAAGTATGTCGTCCAGATGCATTTTCCCCGGAAGGAGGCTACCAACAGTACAGCAAAGTATGAAGGGCTCCTTGCCGGGTTCAGAGTTGCAACGGAACTAGGGATCAAGAAGCTGATCATCCGCGGAGACTCACAACTTGTGGTGAGACAAGTCAACAAGGATTACCAAAGTCCATTAATGGAGGCATATGTTGAGGAAGTGAGAAAGTTGGAGGAGCGCTTTGACGGATTGCAAATAGAGCACGTAGCCCATGCGGAAAACAGCATTGCTGATCATCTGTCGAAGTGCGCTGCGCAAAAGCTCCTTGTGGAACCAGGAACTTTTGTTCTCCATCTGACTCAGCCCTCCGTATCCCCGACAACAATGGCCAAAAAGAGGAGGAAACTGGACTCTGGCAAGCCTCTCCCGGTAGAACCTTCCGAGGATCCCAACAGAAAGCTTGTCGGGCGCAACTCCCCTTCGGTCGCTGAGCTGCATCCTCCCGCCAGGCCACCGGTCCGCGCGGTCGAGGATTGCACTCTCACGAATGAGGAGGTGCCGTTAGTACTCATTGCCGAGCCACAGGCTCCGCCTTGGGCACGACACATAGTCCATTTCCTCCAAACTGGAGAACTTCCCGAAGCGCAAGAAGAAGCTGAAAGAGTAGCCCGGAGGGCTAGTATGTATCAGTTCGTTGACGACACCCTGTACAGAAAGAGGCCCAACAGTGTGAAATTGAAGTGCATTTGCCGGGAAGGAGGAAAGGAACTGCTGGCGGAGATACACAAGGGTATGTGCGGCTCCCACATTGGATCAAGGGCGTTGGTTGGGAAAGCTTTCCAGCAAGGATTCTACTGGCCAACAACCCTCCAAGATGCGGTCGAGCTTGTCACCAAGTGTGAAGCCTGCCAGTTCCATTCCAAGAATATCCACCTGCCTGCCCAAGCTCTTCAGACAATCCCTTTGTCATGGCCGTTTTCGGTCTGGGGGCTCGATATCCTCGGCCCTTTCCCCCGTGCTGCCGGGGGCTTTAAATTCTTGTTCGTTGCAATCGACAAGTTTACAAAGTGGCCGGAAGTAGAGCCCGTGAGAAAGGTGACTGCCCAGTCAGCTATCAAGTTCTTGAAAGGATTGGTGTGCCGCTTCGGCGTTCCTGCCCGGATCATCACTAACAATGGCACCCAGTTCACGATTCGCGCCTTCATGCAATACATTCATGCCCTCGAGAGCAAAATCTCGTTCGCCTCGGTGGCCCATCCAGGGAGCAACGGGCAAGCTGAGAGGGCGAATGCTGAAGTGTTGCGAGGACTCAATACGAGAACATTTGATAGGCTGCAGAAGTGTGGCAGGCGGTGGATCGATGAGCTGCCAGTGGTTCTTTAGTCCCTCAGAATGACACCAAATCGAGCTACCGGGCAGACTCCCTTCTCCCTAGTCTATGGGGCAGGAGCAGTTATCCCCACGGAACTCATTTACGGGTCACCTTGAGTGCTTGCCTACGATGAAGTAGCACAAGATCAGCACCGGTGTGACGACGCTGTGCTACTCGAGGAGAACTGTCTCCAGGCTGCTACGCGTGCCGCACGCTATCAGCAAGCCCTGCGTAGCTATCACAGCCGCAGGGTTCATGCCCGGTGTTTTGAGGAAGGCGACCTTGTCCTTAGGCGCGTTCAGTCTGCCAAGGGTGCAAAAAAGTTGACGCCGAAGTGGGAAGGCACTTACCGGGTATTACGAGTCACCAGACCTGGCGCAGTCCGTCTGGAGACCGGAGATGGCATTCAGTTGCAAAACTCATGGAACATTGAGCATCTCCGCAAGTTCTACCCGTAAGGCGCGGCTGTCGGGCCCTGCCCGGCAGCCACTCTTTTGTACAGGCCTTGACTCTGTTGCATGTAACCCCTTGTACAAAGCCAGGCGCAGACCCTGAGCAACAGAGAAATAAAATGAAGCACTGGGGGCCCCCGACAAATTGGATGCATGCATAAGCATATCATGAGCATTGCATGTTCGTGTAGATAAGATCGCATGAGGCATCATTTTCATCTGCATCAAACTGTAGGCTCCTACCATGGATCCGGTCCCGAAAAAGGAGAAGAGAAGACAAGCCTACATTGCGATCCCCGGCAAGCCCAAACAGATAAGTTCTCTCTCTTATCCATACGCGTTCTGTAAGTAAAGACTTGTGCATAGGGAAACCTCGCCGCTTTCAAAAACTTAGGTGCTCCCATCCCTTGACTCGAACGTTGCTTCGGTCGGGGAGGTTGTAGTGGCCTTTGGCGAGAAAGTTGCCGAGGGGCTGGTCCCTCTTCATGATTTGTGCCCGGCAGGCCCAGCCCCGCGGCAGCAACTTGAGGGTACCGGCAGGATAGCCTACCGGGGGAAAACTTGTTTACTTAAGCATATAGAGGCATTCTCCCTCTGCATGGACATGTTACATGCACAAGTGCCCGGCAAGGTTTATCTTTTTCATTAATATACTGATCAACAAGTAAAGACCTTACATAACACAAACATGGATAAAAGGGATTACATAATTTGAACTAAAGTTTGGCAAATGCCTACGTATTTTAGATTAAAAAAGATAAGTGCCCCGTAATCCCTTTCTTGTCCATCTCCTCCTAGGCACTGCGGTGGAAGAGAAGGAGGGCAAAAGGGGTGCCTAAGCAAGACGCCCCACTCGACCCTGCCAGGACCTGCCGGGTGCAGCCTGACAAGATCGAGAGTGGCGAGGCTGCGAAGGAGAGGGACGAAAGAAGCAGCTCGACGGTGCCTCGGTCACCACCGCCAGGGCCAACCAGAAGCTCCAGCAAAAAGCACCGACGGGGAGAACCACCGAGGCACAGCTGGAAGACTGTTGGAGGAGGCAAAGGCACCAAGAGAGTGGCCCTCTCCCCGGTAACCAAGAGGCCGATGATGATGGTGCCGGGGAGGGAGGGGAAGAGCGGAAAGACGAGGCAGTAGGTCGGCAATACAAGATGAAGGCGTCGGTGCCATCGTACTCCAACCTGGCGCCCTGCCACCCGCCTTCTCTGTCTTCCCTCGATCTTTCTCCATCACCACCGCTCCAGGGGGACACCGGCTCCATGAGCCATTTCCTCCCCAAGAGAAGCTGCGGGCGGCGACGGCGCCCGAGGCGCGTGAGGGGCGTCGCTCCCCACCTTGGCGGGCAGGAAGATGTCGCCGTCTTCAATATTTGCCCTGACTTCACCAAAGGGGGCGATACCGGGAGTACCAAGGGACCAGAGCGCTGCACCCCTGATGGATGCTGGGGCCACCAAGAGCTTCAGCGCCTGGGAGGAGGGGACAAACACGCCCCCGCGAGAGAAGGGCTTGGCGCCTCCCGCGCTGTGGATGGCATGTCCATCACGCCCCTTTTTACTCCGGACTAGGCTCGCTCCCCAAGCTCCTTCACAAGCTTCCGGTGTCGCCAACCTCAAGCTCGAGCCCGGGGCTCGGCCCCGGTCTCTTTCTCTCAACATTGCGAGAAAAAAGAAGAAAAAGGCGAGAAGAGGAGTGTGGATGAGCACTTCCGCTTCCCCCCTGCCCCCTTTTATAGGCAAGCTGGGGGCTGGGGGCTGATCCATCGATGGGTAACCACCGTCCCTCTCCACCAACTCGAGAAGGCTGGGCCCCCACTCTGGCACTCTCCCGCACCACGCGCCTCCGTTACCTACCCCACTCAATGCATGTAGCATACGCGGCCGGGGATAAGGGCGTGGTGGGAAGAGTGAATTGGCAGTTACCGCCCAGTGAACAAGGGACGTGGGTAACTCCACGGATCATGGCCCATTATCTCCATCACTGCAGTCGGCATTACGTGATGCACGGAAGAACCGGAAACTGACGTGGGCTTAGATTAATGAAGAAGCAAAGAGGATCTCAAGGGACAAGCAGCTATTTCCCCCTCGCCTGTGCACAAGTTAGGGCCGACCCCGACGACGCCCAGCAGCTCGTTCGGGCCAGGCCCGGGGGCTCCTGTCAGTGCAACAAATCCTGGGTCTATTGCCCAGACTGTGCACAGGCCCGAGACCAAGATTGCAACATCCAAGACAAGGCCAAGATGAAGAGATAGTCTCTTTGAAGAATCAAAGGGCAGGTTGAGAAGACCAAGTCAAGCCAAGGAGCAAGACACCGCTAAGGGAAAACCTCCCTTGCCGGGCAGGAGAGCCTGGCGAGGTCAAGGTTGCCCCGGAAGCAAGCCTCAAGACCGCCCCGGCAGGCCTGCCGGGTCCTACGAAGGCAAAACACCCCGCCAAGGCTTCACCGCCCTACCTCACAGTGACGCAAGTCATCGATCAGTGCGGTGTCAAGCCCCAAAATGACTAAGTGGCTGCCTTTTGCCACATGGCAGCCATTTCCTATAGGAATCGCCTCCAAATGACACCCGTCCAGTGACGTGTCATGCAGACAGGAGAGAAGGTGGCCAAACAGCCCGGCAAGGCATGCCGGGCAGGCCATGATGTGACGCTAAGTGGCGCATTTAATGCGTACTGCTCTGTCTGCATGGTAGATATGATAGCACTATTTGCTATCTAATCAGTACACAATGACAGATTTGCCACCGTGGTGACCCCTTGATCTATAAAAGGAGGCCCATGGCAACCATAAAAAGGATTCGGACCCTTATACACTCGTACGCGCATAGTTTCTCTCACCCCGAGGCAACCCTGCCGGGTAAGAGCGCTGCATTTCCACCACCATCCACCATTAATCCACCAAAGCAGGAGTAGGGTTTTACGCCTCGCGTCGGCCGAACCTGGGTAAAACTACCCGTGTGATCTCTGCCGCACTGCGCTGCGCTCCTCTGCTCTTTGTGCAACGTGCCCAGTCCCCCTGCCGAACCAAAAGAGGCTCGTGGCCCCATAGGTGGCTGTGGTTTCCCACGATAGAAACATAAAAGTAAAGAAGCAAAAACTCAAACTAATCTTTATTATATAACCCTCGACTTGATTGCATAGATAGATAGATCACGAAACTATCACTCGAAAATAGATCATACTAAACTTTTATTCAACTAAATCATAAAATAACTAAGGATCGAACTAAAAACTGGTGAAGATAATAGAGGTGGTGGTGATACAATACCGGGGCACCTCCCCCAAGCTTGGCACAAGCCAAGGGGAGTGCCCATACCCGTGTACTCAAGTCTCCTTCTTTGGTGATGGTGGTGGTGTAATGGGCTCGCACTTCAGCCTTAGCAGGTATTCCAGCCTACGGTTGATGCTCCGAAGGGCGATGTTATGCTCTTCCAATAGGATAACTTCACGAGTGAGATAAGTGTTCTGAATACAAACCATTTCAAAGACCCTTAGAGGTTCGATTTCAGATGGGGTGAGATAATCATAGAAAGGTTGCAGGATATCTCTCTGTTTTGCAATATCCTCCATGGGCATGGCTTGCCCTCCTTCTTAAGCTTGATCGCCTGCAACTTCTTCAACCTTGTTCTCCTTAGGGGCCTCCTTTGTTTCTTCTCTCCTTAGTTCCATCTTCAGCAGCCAAGCATCGTCTTCCCCGTTGTTGGAAGAGGGAGAAGACATGATGTTAGGATTGATAGATCTGACAGAAAACAGCACGAAACAAGAACAGGGGATATTTCCATGATGCAGTGGCCAAAACATCTGGGAGTATATATAAAGAATTTTTATCTTGCAAAACAAGTAAGCCAGAGAAAAACGGAGTCGGGAAGGCTCTCGAGGGGCCCACTACCCACCAGGGTGCGCCAAGAGAGGCAGGCGTGCCCTGGTGCCTTGTGGACACCTGGGTTGCCTTCTCGGGTGTTTCTTATTCTTGTAATTTTTTTAATATTCCAAAACTGACAGAAAAATATTTTTATGGAATTTTTGGAGTCGGTTTACTTACCGTATCACGTACCTCTTCCTTTTCAGGGTTCTGGAGTGTTCTGGAAGGTCTCTTTTAAGTATTCCTCCGGTGTCATGGTGTGAATGATGTTAGTTTAAACATTAATAGGTGTACCTGAGATATAGTGCTTAATCCTTTGTCCATTGACCACCCTTGGATTTATGCCTTCGGCATTATTGATCTTATTGGTCCAGAGCGATAAACTTCTTCAATGATATATGGTCCTTCCCACTTAGAAAGAAGTTTTCCTTCAAAAAATCTAAAACGAGAATTGTACAATAGAACATACTCACCCACCTTAAATTCTCGCTTTTGGATTCTTTTTTCATGCCATATTTTAACTATTTCTTTAAATAATTTGGCATTCTCATAGGCTCGGGTTCTTCATTCATCTAGTGAGCCGATATCAAATAACCTCTTTTCACTGGCAAGTTTGAAATCATAATTGAGTTCTTTAATTGCCCAATATGCTTTACGTTCTAACTCAAGAGGCAAATGACAAGCTTTTCCATAAACCATTTTATATGAAGACATACCCATAGGATTTTTATAAGCTGTTCTGTAAGCCCATAGTGCATCATCAAGGTTCTTAGACCAATTCTTTTGAGATCTATTGACTGTCTTTTGCAATATTAACTTTATTTCTCTATTGCTCAACTCAACTTGACCACTAGATTGATGGTGATAAGGAGATGCAATTCTATGGTTGACATCATATTTAGCAAGCAATTTACAAAAAGCACCATGAATAAAATGTGAACCACCATCAGTCATTAAATATCTAGGGAGTCCAAACCTCGGGAAAATAACTTCTTTAAGCATTTTAATGGAAGTGTTATGATCAGCACTACTAGTTGGAATAGCTTCTACCCACTTAGTGACATAATCAACAGCAACCAAAATATGTGTATACCCATTAGAGGAAGGAAAAGGTCCCATATAATCAAATCCCCACACAACGGATGGTTCAATAACAAGTGAATAATTCATAGGCATTTCCTGACGTCTACCAATATTACCAATTCTTTGACATTCATCACAAGATAAAACAAACTTACAAGCATCCTTGAAAAGAGTAGGCCAATAAAAACCAGATTGTAATACCTTGTGTGCAGTTCTGTCTCCCGCATGGTGTCCTCCGTAAGCCTCGGAGTGACACTTCCATAGGATTTGTTCCTGTTCATGCTTAGGTATACAATGTCTAATAATACCATCTACTCCTTTATAAAGATGTGGGTCATCCCAAAAGTTATGTCTTAAATCAAAGATTTTTTTTGTTTTGTTGGTATGTAAAGCTAGGTGGTATAAATTTAGCAACAATATAATTAGCATAGTCTGCATACCAAGGAGTATTACGAGAAGCATTTATGACAGCTAGTTGTTCATCAGTTAAGCTATCATCAATAGGTAGTGGGTCATCAAGGATATTTTCCAAACTAGACAAGTTATCGGCTACGGGATTCTCAGCTCCCTTCCTATCAGTAATATGCAAGTCAAATTCTTGTAGCAATAGAACCCACCTAATGAGTCTAGGTTTAGCATTTTTCTTTTCCATAAGGTATTTAATAGCAGCATGATCAGTGTGAACAATTACTTTAGAATCAACTATGTAAGATCTGAATTTTTCACAAGCAAACACAGCTGCTAGAAATTCTTTCTCACTAGTAGCATAATTTCTTTGAGCACTGTCTAGAGTTTTGCTAGCATAATGGATAGCATTAATTTCTTACCAACTCTTTGTCCTAGAACAACACTTACAGCCTAATCACTAGCATCACACATAATTTCAAAGGGCAAGTTCCAATCAGGTGTTTGGACAATAGGTGTAGAAGTTAAGGCTTTTTTAATTGTTTCAAAGGCTTCTACCCAATCATCATAAAAAAATGGAATATCTTTTTGCAAGAGATTTGTAAGAGGCCTTGAAATTTTAGAGAAGTCTTTAATAAACCTCCTATAGAAAACAGCATGGCCAATGAAACTTCGGATACCTTTAATATCTTTAGGAAATGGCATTTTCTCAATTGCATCTACTTTGGCCTTATCCACTTCAATTCCACTCTCAGAAATTTTATGCCCCAAGACAATACCTTCATTAACCATAAAGTGTCACTTCTCCCAATTCAAGACAAGATTAGTTTGTTCACATCTCTGTAAAACTCGATCAAGGTTGCTTAAGCAATCATCAAAAGAAGTTCCGTAAACGGAAAAATCATCCATGAAAACCTCAACAATCTTTTCATAAAAGTCAAAGAATATAGCAGTCATACATCTTTTTTTAGGATCACAGTCATACATCTTTGAAAGGTAGCAGGTGCATTAAATAAACCAAAAGGCATATGTCTATAAGCATAAGTTCCAAAAGGGCAAGTAAAAGTGGTTTTCTCTTGATCGGGTTGTGATATAGGTATTTGACAGAAACCTGAATATCCATCAAGGAAACAAAAGTGTGTGTGCTTAGATAATATTGATCAATAAAAGGTAAGAGGTAATGATCTTTTCTAGTAGCTTTATTTAGTTTTCTAAAATAAATTACCATCCTATAACCAGTCACAATTCTTTGTGGAATAAGCTCATTTTTATCATTAGGAACAACAGTAATATCTCCCTTCTCAGGGACACAATGAACAGGACTTACCCATCTACTATCAGCTATAGGATAAATTATACCAGCTTCCAGAAGCTTTATATTTCAGTTCGTACCACTTCCTTCATCTTAGGATTTAATCGTCGTTGGTGATCAACAACTGGTTTAGCATCAGGTTCCATATTAATCTTGTGCTGACATAGAGTGGGGCTAATGCCCTCAAGATCATCAAGAGTATATCTAATAGCAGCACGGTGCTTCCTCAGAGTTTTTAATAATCTCTTTTCTTCATGCTCTGAAAGGTTAGCACGAATAATAATAGGATATATCTTCTTTTCATCAAGATCAGCATATTTTAGTGTATCAGGCAATTGTTTTAATTCAAACACAAGATCACCTTTAGGTGGAGGAGCGCCTCGCAGAGTTTCAATAGGCAAGTTGTGTTTAAGAATATGTTATTGATCAAAGAACATCTTATCTATTTCATTTCTTTCATTCAGGTTCATATCATTTTCATGGTCTAGCAAATATTGTTCTAACGGGTCAGTAGGAGGTACGGCAATAGAAGCAAGGCCAATAATTTCATATTTACTAGGAAATTCTTTATTGTGAGGTTGTCTATGAAACTTAGATAAATTAAACTCATGAGACATATCACCAAAGTTAATACTGACAGTTTCTTTAGTGCAATCAATATTAGCATTAATAGTATTCAAGAAAGGTCTACCATATGGGACAAAAATCATCTTGTGGAGAACCAAGAACTAGAAAATCAGTAGGGTATTTTATTTTCCCACACAAGACTTCAACATCTCTAACAATCCCAAGTGGTATGATAGTATCTCTATTAGCAAGCCTAATAGTAACATCAATGTCTTCTATCTCAACAGGTGCAATATCATTCATAATTTCTTGATATAAGGTAAATGAGATAGCACTAACACTAGCACGCAAATCACATAATCCATGATAACAATGATCTCCTATTTTAACAGAGACAAGGGGCACGCCAACCACAGGCTTATTCTTATCTTTATCATCGGGTTTAGCAATTCTAGCAGCGTCACCACATAAATAAATAACATGCTCATCAATATTATCAACCAAGAGATCTTTAACCATAGCAACATTAGGTTCAACTTTAATTTTCTTAGAGGGTCTAGGTGCTCTAATATTACTTTTGTTGACCACGGTTGAAACCTTAGCATGTTCCTTTATCCTAACAGTGAAAGGTAGTTTTTCAATGTAAGTAGTAGGCACAACTGGGTCAACATTATAAATGATAGTTTCATCTTTAACTATAACTGGCTCCTCAATCTTTTCTTTAACAGGGGGATGATATTTAAACCATTTCACCTTAGTGAGATCAACATGAGTATCAAAATATTCACAAAAAGAAGCTACTATCTCAGAGTCAAGTCCATATTTAGTGCTAACCTTGTGAAAAGCATCGGTATCCATAAAAGATTTAACACATTCGAACTTAAGTGTTACACCTGACTCATTAACTTTATCGAGTTCCCAATCTTCAGAGTTGTGTTTAATTCTTTGCAAAAGATTCCATCTGAGTTCAATAGCTTTCTTCATAAAAGAACCAGTCGAAGAAGAATCAAGCATGTTTTGATTATCATGAGAAATCCTAGCATAAAAATTCTGTAAGATGATTCCTTTTGAGAGCTCATGATTGGGGCATGTATACATCATATACTTAAGCCTCCCCCAAGCTTGATCGATATTTTCTCCTTCACAATGCCAAAAATTATACATATAATTCCGATCACAATGAACTAGATGCATAGGATAATTTTGTTGGTGAAATTCCAATCCCAAGCTCCAATATCATCACATAGCCTATACCATGTCAATGCCTTTCCCTTCAAAGATAAAGGGAAGCCCTTTTTCTTAACTTAATCTCGGGGTAAACCTGCGAGCTTAAATAATCCACAAACTTCATCCACAAAGATTAGGTGCATATCAGGATGTAATGTTCCATCTCCTACATAAGGATTAGCTAGCAATTTCTTTATCATACTCGAAGGAATTTCGTAATAAATGTTTTTAGTAGGTACAGTAGGTTGAGGAGAAACTCCTTGTGCTTCCGGTTGAGGTGAAGATACCCCGAACAAACCCCTCAAAGGATGGTTTTCCATAGTAACGAGTAACAATAAATTTCAGCACGTAATGTAAATTTTTCCTTACCAAATTCCACTCACCAAAAGCGCTTCACTCCCCGGCAACGGCGCCAGAAAAGAGCTTTCATGACCCACAAGTATAGGGGATCAATCATAGTCCTTTCGATAAGAGTGTCGAACCCAACGAGGAGCTGAAGGAAAAGACAAGCAATTTTAGCAAGGTATTTTTTACAGGCACTGAAATTGCCGGTAACAGATAGTTTGATAGCAAGGTAATTTATAATGAGCAAATAATAGTAACTGTAACAAAAGCGCAGCAAGGTAGCCCAATCCTTTTTGTAGGAAAGGACAGTCCGGAACGGTCTCTTATAATAAGCAAAGCGTTCTTGAGGACACACGAGAATTTCATCTAGTCACTTTCATCATGTTTGTTTGATTCGCGTTCGCTACTTTGATAATTTGATATGTGGGTGGACTGGTGCTTGGGTATTGTTCTTACTTGAACAAGTCTCCCACTTATGATTAACCCCTCTCACAAGCATCCGCAACTATGAAAGAAGGATTAAGATAAAATCTAACCACAACATTAAACATATGGATCCAAATCAGCCCCTTACGGAATAGCGCATAAACTAGGATTTAAGCTTTTGTCACTCTAGCAACCTGATACGTCTCCAATGTATCTATAATTTTTTATTGTTCCATGCTATTATATTATCCATCTTGGATGTTTTATATGCATTATGATACTATTTTATATCATTTTTTGGGACTAACCTATTAACCTAGTGCCCAGTGCTAGTTGCTGTTTTTCCTTGTTTTTTCCTTTACAGAAAATCAATATCAAACGGAGTCCAAATGGAATAAAACTTTACGATGATTTTTCTTGGACCAGAAGAAACCCAGGAGACTTGGAGAAGAGGCCAGAAGACCTACGGGGAGGTCACAAGCCGTAGGGGGGCGCCCTAGTGGGGGGTGCCCCCTGGCTTGTGGGCCCCTCGTAGACCGTCTAACCCTAATATTCGCTCTATAAATACCCAAATATTCCTCGAACATCAAAAGCATCCACAAAAATACTTTTCCGCCGCCGCAAGCTTCTGTTCTCATGAGATCCCATCTTGGGGCCTTTTCTGGCTCTCTGCCGGAGGGGGATTCGATCACGGAGGGCTTCTACATCAACCTTGCTGCCCTACCGATGATGTGTGAGTAGTTTACCACAGACCTACTGGTCCATAGCTAGTAGCTAGATGGCTTCTTCTCTCTCTTTGATCTCCAATACCATGTTCTCCTCGATGTTCTTGGAGTTCTATCCGATGTAATATTCTTTTGTAGTGTGTTTGTTGAGATCCGATGAATTGTGGATTTATGATCAGATTATCTATGAATATTATTTGAGTCTTCTCTGAACTCTTTTATGCATGATTAAGATATCTTTGTATTTCTCTCTGATCAATTGATTTGGTTTGGCCAACTAGATTGATCTATCTTGGCATGAGAGAGGTGCTTTGTGATGGGTTCAATCTTATGGTGTCCTCACCCAGTGACAGAAGGGGTAGCGAGGCACGTATTGTATTGTTGCCATTAAGGATAAAAAGATGGGGTTTATATCATATTGCTTGAGTTTATCCCTCTACATCATGTCATCTTGCTTAAGGCGTTACTCTGTTCTTTTGAACTTAATACTCTATATGCAAGCAGGAGTCAGTCGATGTGTGGAGTAATAGTAGTAGATGCGGGCAGGAGTCGGTCTACTTGTCACGGATGTGATGCCCATATTCATGATCATTGCCTTGGATATCATCATAATTATGCACTTTTCTATCAATTGCTCAACAGTAATTTGTTCACCCACCGTATGTTTTCTTTCAAGAGAGAAGCCTCTAGTGAAACCTATGGCCCCCGGGTCAATTTTCCATCATATATTTTCATATCTATAAAATCAAAAATACAAAAATAGCTTGCTGCAATTTATTTACCTTTAATTTATTTTGCCTTTTATTTATCTTTATATCTATCTCTATTAGATTATACTCTTACAAGTGACCATAAAGGGATTGACAACCCCTTTTTCGCGTTGTGTGCAAGTGTTTCTTAGTTTGTGCAGGTGCATCTATTGGGGACTTGGTTGTTCCTCCTACTGGATTGATACCTTGGTTCTTAACTGAGAGAAATACTTATCTCTACTTTGCTGCATCACCCTTTCCTATTCAAGGGAAATAACAACGCAAACTCAAGAAGTAGCACAACCCATCATCTAATAACTACTACACAATGCATTCCCTTAGGCCCAAAGATGGTGAAGTGTCATGTAGTCGATGTTCACATAACACCACTAAGGGAATCAACAACATACATATAACCAAAATATCGAACGAATACCAAATTCACATGATTACTTATGACAAGACTTCTCCCATGTCCTCAAGAACAAAAGTAACTACTCACAAAACATATTTATGCTCAAGATCAGAGGGGTATTGAATAGCATAATAGATCTGAACATATGATCTTCCACCAAATAAACCAACTAGCATCAACTACAAGATGTAATCAACACTACTAGTCACCCACTGGTACCAATCTGAGGATTTGATACAGAGATTGAACACAAGAGATGAACTAGGATTTTGAGATGAGATGGTGTTGTTGAAGATGTTGATGAAGATTGGCCCTCCCACAATGAGAGGGTTGTTGGTGATGACGATGGCTTTGATTTCCCCCTCCCGGAGGGAAGTATCCCCAGCGGAATCTCTCCACCGGAGAGCAAAAGTGCTCGTGCCCAAGTTCTATCTCGAGACGGTGGCGCTCCATCCCGAAAGTCCTCTCCTTATTTTTTTCTAGGGCAAATGGGTTAGATACCAGAAGATGTGTACCGGAGGCTGGCCAGGGGCCCCACTACCCACCAGGGCACGCCAGGGGAGGGGGGTAGGCGCACCCTGGTGCCTAGTGGGCACTTGGGTGGTGCCTCTGGTATTTATTTTCTCCAATAATTTTTATATATTCCAAAATAAATCTCCGTAAAATTTCAGCTCATTTGGAGATGTGAAGAATAAGTATCTCTGACATAGCTTTTTCAGGTCCAGAATTCCAGCTGCCGGCATTCTCCCTCTTTGTGTAAACCTTGCATATTATGAGAGAAAAGGCATTAGAATTACTCCACAAAGTGTTATATCGATTAAAAACACCATAAATAACAATAGGAAAACATGATTCAAAATGGACGTATCACGCGACCCCAGCAATGTTGGCGCTCCCTTGACCTCTCCATGATGTTTTTCTTCAGTGGCGTTAGTCCTCAGATTCCTCACCTTTTGGTCATTTGATGACAAAGGGGGAGAAGTCTGAGTCAGTCTTCAAGCGGGTTGATATATGGGCTATTTTTGCTTAAGTTGCAACTCTTGAACTTTATTGGTATTGCTCTTAGATGAGTTGTAACTTAATAACTGTTGGTCGTCTGACTCTTTTGCTACATTTGATGCGCATGCTCTAATCTCAAAATATATTTGCTCATGCATGCACAATTTCGCCAGACACCAATTTTCATCATGCATTCATATTCTTAAAAAATCTTATGATCATGCATGATTGGTTTCCAAGATATAGGGGGAGATCTCCAGAATTTCAACCTGCCATGTGCATTTGCAGTTCAAAGCAAATTCCTCATATGCACATCTTTAGGGGGATTTCCTCAATATCTTTTAACAAATTTCTTCAAACTCTGTACTTAAACTTCAATTGTTTTTACTCCCATTGAAAGCCTAACCAATTTGTCATCAATAACCAAAAAGGGGGAGATTGTAAGTGCATCAAGTGCCCCCTTAGTGATTTTGGAGTATTGAAGACAAATAGGTTGAGGAACTAATGTGTTTGTGAGTATACATAGGAAACAGAGTCCCTGAGTATTTGGTTTAACCATTGGAAGACGATCCATAAAAATTGGATTTCTTCAAGTGAATAATTTGGTGATGAAATTGGTACGACCTTTGAAGAAATTGATGTGAAGACTTTGAAGCTTCAAGAATTTTGTTTTCGTAGTTTCTTTTCTTCTTATTTGAGTCATAGGAAAAACCGTACTATCAAAGGGGGTCAAGGTGAAACATATTTCATATTTCCAAAGTGATGCTCAAACTTACTCAAACCCATACACAAAACCCGCTTCGAGTGAAGCCTTTGGAAATCTCCAGTACAGCTGACGCATTTGCTAGCGATAGTGACGATGTTTATCTTGTCACTGATGAATTTGGTCACGCTGAGGAGTTAGGAGTTCGCCAGTGCGATCTGCCTAAAAGTGAGGAAATTGAGTGCCTCGACGAATTTGAGAGTTCAAATTCTGACTGTTGCTGCGTCGCATGCCAGCTGTCGAGTGGACCCTTATCCTGACAACGGTCAAATCAGAGAAGGGCATTTATGACAATTCATGTCGGGTGGCTGCTCCGAGAGAACTTAACACTTGTCATAATAGAGCAACCCATCATCCGATGACTTTGAGAGAATCCTAAGTGAGGAAAAACCCAGAGCCAAAGTGATTGAGCATCACTAAAGAGATTGATCTGTGTGATCCGATGGCTGTTACCTTTGAAGACTGTCATTCTTCCAGACGGTTAGGCGTCAAGTTCTGAGTACACCAAGAGTCATTGTGGTGTGCCGGTGAACAAGTCTGTGAAGGTTTTGGAAGTCTACCTTGAAGACTTACCATGAGTGATTGGGCGAGGTCTACGGGCCTTAGCTCAAGAGGAATACGGTGAGGACTATGTGTCCTCTGAGTTGTGACTCAGCCGCCTCAACCAGATGTACAGTTGATGCAGCAACTGCAATTGGTCTACCAAATTGCATTGTCTTCACCGAGCCAACCCGGTTACAAATTCCTCACTCTCTCTTACATTATTCTGCTGCTGAAGAATTTGTGATCTTTGCTCTGACGAATTTGAACTGAAGTATTTCATCACGCTATCTTTCATTTCTTCAGTTCATATTCTTCATGCGTGTATGATTGTATGATTGCATGTTCTTCACTCTTACGTATCCTGATTGCATGTACTCTGATTCTTTGATGACTTATTTTCCCTTGCGTTTCTATTTCTTCACTCTAATCTTTGCCAAATTCTTCAAAGTTTGACGAATTTCTAAAAATCTCCCATTCAACCCCCTCTGGGAGATAACCTGTGCTTTCATTGGTGTGGCTGGCGAGTGGGGTAGGCATGTCAGTGGCGCTGACATCCCCCTCTTCTTGCGACGAGGCTTGCCTCCAAGCCTCAACGGCTGGAAATCGAGCCTTGAGTGCAGTTTTATCTTCCCACGTATGCCCTACTGTCGAGTCCCCTGACCACTGGACCTTTACTTGCTCGACCATTGAACTTGTTGTCTTGCGCCATCTTGATGGGAGAAATTTGACTGGAGAGACCAAGGCATCATCATGAGTTGGTAATTGACAAGACATAGGAGTGCCTGGCAGGATCGCACGTTTCAGCTAGGAAACGTGTAAAACCGGGTGAAGCGAGGCGCCTGGGGGTAACTACAGCCGATAGGCGACGTCATTGACCGTGGTGAAGATGGGAAAGGGCCCTAAGAACTTGAATGATAGCTTGTGGTTGGCACAAGGAGCGATGTATGTTTGAATATATGGATGGAGTTTGAGGAACACTTGGTCGCCAACTTCTAACTGATGAAAGGAACGCTTCTGGTTGGCATGGGTCTTCATGAACTGGAGTGCATGATGGAGGTGTTGTTGCAGCAAATCTTGAACCACTTCGTGTTCCTCAAGCCAACTTTGGAGAGCCTGGATCGAGCAGGAGGAGGTGCATGTGATCCCCCATTGGCGTGGCTCGTGGTTGTACTTTGCTTTGAATGGGGACATGCCAATTCCTGAATGGGGTGAAGAATTGTGCCAGGAATCCAGAAGCTCCATCTGCAGGGACATGCATGAGCGGAACAACAAAGATAGGTCTCCAAGCATTGGTTAACCCTCTCGGTTTCCCCATCCTTTGAGGATTGTTGGATGTGTTCATCCTTAGTTCTGATCTGGCATACTTGAAAAGCTCTTGCCAAAAATGGCTGGTGAAGACAGGATCCGATCGGAGACGATCACAACAGAAAATCCATGTAACATGATATATCTGGTTCATGTAGAGAAGGGCCATCTTAGAAGTAGTGTATGGGTGTGCGAAGGGTGGGAAACATGCAAACTTGGTTCTCTTGTCGATGATCACGAGGAGACAATTGTTCTTGCCGGACCATGGTAGCCCGTTCACAAAGTCCATTGTAACCATTTCCCAGGATTCTTGTGGTATGGGGTGAGGTTCCAGCAATCCCGTCTGAGCTGATCGATCGGGTTTTGCCTGCTGACAGATTTGCCAACAACGGACATACTATTGTATATGTGACTTCATCTTGGGCCAATCAGATACGCTTATATGTTACTGGTACCCCGGAGTGCCCCCCGTCGGGCTATCGTGGAAGGCAGCCATGATGTGTTGCTATAGGGAGGTGGATCCACCTAACCATATGCAGTCTCAGAAAATGGAGGAGTCCCTGGGTGAGTGTGAACCTTCCTAATGACCCAGAAGTATAGGGGATCAATCCTAGTCCTTTTGATAAATAAGAGTGTCGAAACCAACTGTGACGCCCCCGGCTTAATTGTGCACTAATCATACACGCAAATGCACATGATCAAGCCTAATGACTCACTTGAAGATATCACAACACAACTCTAAAACATAAATAAAGGCATGCAAGCATTATATTACAAGCCAGGGCCTCGAGGGCTTGAATACATAAGCTTGATGCCAAACAAGCATCAGCGGAAGCGTTAGATATCTGAGTACAGACATAAGTTAACAGAGAAGCCTTAAGAAAGGTGGCGCAAAATAAAAGCTATGATCGAAAGGCGCAGGCCTCCTACCTGGGACCCTCCAATCCTACTCCTGGTTGTCGGCCAGCTTGTAGAAGTAACCACTCTCGAGGTGGTAGTAGTAGTCGTCGGCGGAGCAGCTGTCTCAGGGGCTCCGTCATCTGGTTGCATCAAATGGATATGGGGGAAAAAGAAAGCAAAGCAACCGTGAGTACTCATCCGAAGTACTCAGCAAGCAAGGATCTACACTACATATGCAACATTATCAAAGGAAGGCTGTATATGTGGACTGGGCTACAGAAATGCCAGAGTAGAGAGAAGGCCTAGTCCTATCGAAGACTAGCATCTTCAGTGGTCTTGCAGCATTAGAAGAGAGTAGATCAGTACAATATATAATAGTGGTAGTGTTTTCAACCTCGCCCAGAGATCCTTCCTCGACTCCCTGCGAGAAAGCGATCCCGGAGCCACATATCCAGGTATCATCTCAAGTTCTAGTTGTATCGATCAGGATACAACTTCGAGTGTCCGTTACCGTAGGACAGGCTATCGATAGATGTTTTCTTCCCTGCAGGGGTGCACCAACTTACCCACCACGCTCGCTTAACTCCGGCCGGACACACTTTCCTGGATCATGCCCGGCCTCGGTCAAACGATACACCGCAACCCTACCTACAGCTCAGTAGAGAGGTCCCCGTCGGTCTACATCCTAAGCGCAAGGGGGTCTTGGGCCATCGCCCCTCGCCCTCCGGGTCTTTGCGTGCACGGCGAACCAGGCTCCACCACTACAGGATGGTGTCGGCCCAGCCCGGCCGCCAGGCTGAACTGGACGTCTGACAGAGCTTTTGGCTGATGCCACGATGCAGAGTGCCCATAACTTTTCCCACGTGATGGTTAGTGCTATCAGGCCAGAGGCCTGCTCGGATCAAATATCCAAATCATTAGTGGATTAGGGGCTTGCGGTAACGAGCAGAGATTCATGATCGATGTGACCCCGTCGCCCCATCTCGAGGACTTGCTGCAAGGGCTAAGAATGCCCGGCCGCGCCTCGTATTTATCTCATGGGTAACCTCCAGGTCAACCCGACATCCCATCATTCGCGGGTACCCCTCAGGGTCGACCTGCCTTTCCAAGTATCAGTCGTAAATTCCAAGTATCCGTGTGTCCATAACATCCGAAGAATCCGAGGTATCACCCTCGTTGGATTCCTACTCGATGTATCCGTCAAGGTGAACTTAGGAGGAATCACCCTCGAGGTTCACACTTGAGGTGTTGCACGACGGCGTCGTTATCGAAAGTGGTGAAGGAGGAATCACCCTCGATGACCACGACCGAATAGCTACTCTACAGAGTTAACATCAGAAGTGCTAAATGAGGTATCACCCTCGGCACTCGATAGTAATGCTGCAGTGTCGTACAACTAAGGGGGTGATGTGCGGTGCCGGGGTCTGGTCTTCGATCCCATTGAACGGGTCTTCTGATAATCCAGCGGGGCAGTTGGGTCAAAGTGGGGGCTCTGATGGGTCACTAACAAGCCTATACTAAGTAGTTTGGATATCAGGCAGGTATCAACAGTAGTTACAAAAACAGGCTACGCAACAGAATAGGAGCAATCAATTACAGTAGCAAAATCTAATGCAAGCATGAGAGAATAGAATGGGTGATATTGGGATGATCGAAAGGGGGGCTTGCCTGGTTGCTCGGCGGCAAAGGCAGGGTCGTTAGGTGTCGTCGATCTCTGGAGCTGCATCAGTACCGGGCTCTATCGAGAGAGAAGAGGGGGAAGGAAACAGATAAATACACTGCAAACATATGCAACACAGAGCGTGCTATGCTAACGTGCAGTGCAGGGTTGCCTAAAGACATGTCTAAATCATTTTAGTTATTTTAGGATTAAAGTTGGAATTATTAACCGGTGTATATGCACTATTCATCTACCGGAAACAGGCTAAAAGTTACGGGTTCACTTCCGTAGAGGGCCCCGACACGGAAACAGACGGCACAATCCGCTTCGTCTCGTCGTTCTGATCAACTTTCATGTAGAAAGTTTTTCGATCCGAGCTACGGTTTAATTTCTACTGATTTTAAAAGATTTAAATATTCTCTAGAATTTATTTAAATTAACAGAATTACTAAAAGTGAATTATGACATCAGCATTACACCAAGGTGACGTTATCAGTCAACACTGGCCGGTCCAGGTCAAACTGACCACTGGGACCCACATGTTAGTGACCCAAAGGTTAATAGAGGGGTTAATTTAGCTAATTAGGTTTATTAGTGCGTGGGGCCCCATTGTCAGTGTCAGAACTAATTAACTAATTTAGTTTTTAATTACAAAACATTGATTAAGTGGGTGGGGCCCGTATGTCAGTGTCTGATTAAGTCGGGTTAATTAACACTTAATCTAATCCAAAACTAATTAAGCGCGGGACCCACCAATCAGTCTCACATGTGCGTCATTAGCAACCCCCGTTGACTGGCCACGTCAGCACGCCGGCGGCTAGTCGTCGGTGGCCATTTCCGCGGCGGCGCGGCTCGGAATCGGTCAGAAAACGGCTGTGGTGGTCCGTTTTGCGCGTTCTCGGTCGCGTTTGAACGGGTAGAACATGCCGCGTTGATCTGTGGCATCGGTTGGTGCGGGGGCAGCCGGAATCGTCGCCGGCGACGAGGTCCGCGGTGGGGAGGTTTCGGGCGACGACGTAAACGGTGATGCAGTGCGCAGTAGCTCAATCTAAAGCTTCGCGCGTGCTCTACGCGTGCGCGCGAGGATAACGGACACGGGCCCATTACCAAATGGTCACCGGAGACGCGCCGACGACCAAACGAGGCGACGGTGGGTTCGGGCTTCGTCGGGGCAGGAGCTACGGACGGCTAGAGGGGTTAGGGACGGGCGCCAACGGCGCAGTGGCTCACCGCGGAGGCGTAGGGTCTTGGTAGGGGAAGTCCGGTGGCGCCGGAATCGTCGACGAACGCCGGCGATCCAAAGTTGAAGATGAGCTTGCCCAGGTCGGAGAAGAGGCGCTCGGCTCGACCCCGAGAACGCAGGCGATGCGAAAGACGATGAGGTAGCCGGTGAGCACCAGGAGGAGGTGAGGGAGGAATGGTGGCCGCGGAGCTGACGGAGCAGTGGCGGCGGCTGCGCTCGCGACAAAGGGGAGAGGCGAGCGCGAGCACTGGAGAGCGAGGGAGAGAAGGGAAAATGGAGGGAGTGACCAGGGGGAAGGAACGAGGGGTTGCCCTTATCCCCTCCTCCGTTGGTGGCCGTCGGCGTGTCGGGCGCTCACCGGTGCGCGCGTGCCCAACCACGGGGACGACGACACGGCGACGAGGAAGGTAGGTGAGCTGGGCTGGGCCGGCGCCAGGTAAGTGGCTTTGACCTTTTTCTTTTTTCTGTTTTTCTTTTTAACTATTAAACAGAGAGAGAAAAGAGATTAATTGGGCATCCCAATCACTTAGGAAAAATGTGGAAAGTGTCCCATTAATTCCCTGGTGTTTTTAGACAGTGCCACAAAAAGTTTGGGAATTTTTGGTACTCATTTGAATTTTCCAAAAATAGAATAGCATTTAAAAATGCTGAAATGGTGCTGTTATAATTACTAATGCTCATCTTTGTTCAAGAGTGATGTTGTGTTTCTTAACATATAATTGTTTTGGAATATTTGCAAGATGATGAACATTTTTCCAGCAACTCTTGTGCAACTTTAAATTCCACTTGTGATTTGAATTCAAATTCTGTGGAGGAATTTGAAATGAGATATCATCCATTGTGATCAAGCAATGCAAAGGAGGTTGACTTGGCATAATTAACATTATGTCACAGTGCTTATTACACAGGGGGGGTTACAATTCTCCTCCTCTAAAACAAATTCTTGTCCCTAGTATTCAGGAGGTAGAAGAAAAGAGGTCGGGGTATTCCTTGCGAAGATGATCCTCGTGTTCCCAAGTGGCTTCATCTTCTGTATGATTAGACCACTGCACTTTCAGGAACTTGGTAACCTTCAGATGGGTTCGACGTTCCGCTTCATCGAGAATACGGATTGGATGCTCCTTATAAGAAAGATCATTCTGCAATTCGAGCAACTCATGATCCACTGATCTGTGTGGAGATTCCTTGAAGCAACGGCAAAGTTGCGACACATGGAATACGTCGTGGATATGAGAGAATTGCGGTGGCAACTCCAGTTTATATGCCACCTGACCATGTTTGGCAACAATGCGAAAGGGACCAATGTAGCGTGGAGCTAGCTTGCCCTTGATTCCGAAACGGTGAGTGCCCTTCATAGGAGGGACTCGCAGATAAGCCTGATCACCAGGTTGATAGATCAAACCCTGTCGGTGTTCTGGGAATGGGGGTACCCAGACTTTCCTGCCTGCGGCCCACGGCGTGGCTCCATCGACGGCCTGGTACGGCCCAGCTTCAGCGACAACAACTCAAGACCCTCACGAGGGGCCAGGCTTTGCGAGGCGGACGACACCAAGACCTCCACGAGGAGCGGCCTCCTCAGGCTGGCTCCCGAGGAGCGGAGTTCTCCATGCAAGCCTCACCTCGTGAGGTCCGGATGACGTGAGCCATGACGACCAAGGCTAGGCAGGCGCCAGCGGGCGCAGTGTACCAGTTTCCTCTTTGGTGCTAAAGAGGCAAGCGCAGGCGTGGAGTCCCGAGGAATCAGTCAAAGGTTTCCATTCCCGTGCAACAAGACCAAGACCGCCAGGACGGCAGGACAGAGGTCATCACTGAGCCCACCACGGCGTCACGACCAGAGGCTTTTGCAGGCGAAGACTGCTTTTGTCAGGATAGCATGTACTAGCTGTCTCCCTTCGAATTTGGCCGTTGTGGGATCCCTTCCCGCCTTTCATTTGGGAAGAGGACCAAGGCCACTATAAATAGGACTTAGCCACCACTGTAGAGGGGGATCGCATCGACGGATCATCCAGATCACCCACACACTCACCAGCTCACCCGAGCCCAAGAACACCTCTCCTCCTGAGGCTGTTCGCCACTGTACTAGTTCATCCTCCGCCCCGAGGCCAATCCACCACAAAGCAGGAGTAGGGTTTTACACCGCAAGGTGGCCCGAACCTGGGTAAACTGTTGTGTCTCTTTTCCTTACAGTTCGACGAGCTAGGCTGTGAGATTAGCGAGTAGGCAGGCTGGGGAGGACGAGTTCTTCGCACACACCCCAGAGTTCGAACCTCTCAAGGGTTTGCGGAACCCGAAATCCGACATTTGGCACGCCAGGTAGGGGTGCATCGAAGCTTCGCCTCTTCGTCCGCCGCACTCCGCCCTCGCCGTTCAGCTCTCATGGCGGGCATCTCTTCTCCGACTGGATCGACGGGCGCTCACGGAGGCGCCGTGGGTCTCCGGGCCTTCACCCCCGCCTTACGGCGAGTGCAGTGGCTGCCCAAGTTCAGGCCGGAGTTGCCGCCTCACTATGACGGCGCGGCTGACCCGGTGGGGTTTCTCCAGGCGTACGAGGAGGCGGTCCTGGCGGCCGGTGGCGACGACAAGGTCATGGCGAATTGGCTCCCCATAGCCCTCACGGGCACGCCGCGCGCTTGGCTCCTGGGCCTGCCGGGATCTTCGGTGGCCTCCTGGGAGGAGCTGCGTGGCCTCTTCGTCACGCAATTCGCGGCGCCGGCACCTCACGTCGTCGCGGCCATCCTCGGCGGCTCGCAGGCGCCGCCCTCGGATCGCCACATCAAGCAGTTCTTTCGCCAAGCGGGCGACGCCCACGTGCAGCGGGCGGCACCGCCGGGTTGGGTGGCGCCCAAGGCCGACCTCACCTTCGACTCCGGGGACCACCCCGCGGTCACGGCCGGTGCCGGCACTCTCCCGATGCTCTGCACCCCCACCATTTGCAACGTGGTGGTCACCAAGACCCTCATCGACGGAGGAGCCGGCCTCAACGTGCTCTCGGTGGAAGCATTCGGCTTGCTTCATGTGCCTCATGGCCGGCTCTGCTCCACGAAGCCCTTCTCTGGAGTCGTCAACGGCTCCACCAACCCCATTGGGCGGATCCGCCTCCCCGTCACCTTCGGCACCCGCGACAACTACCGCACCGAGCTTATCGACTTCGACATTGCCCGCATCAGCCTCCCGTAAAACGCCATCCTCGGGTACCCGGCCCTGGCCAAATTCATGGCAGCAACTCACCCTGCCTACAACCTCATGAAGATGCCGGGAAGCAGCGGCGTCCTCAGCGTGGTAGGAGACACCAAGGACGCGTTGTTGGCCCTCAAACTCGCCTTCAGGGCCGCGGCGGCCGCACAGCCGATCGAGGAAGGGGCCCCAGAGGCTCCGGTGGCTACGCCGGCGAAGAAGAAGCAGTTGTTCTCTCAAGATCGGGCCGAGACGAAGCAGGTGCCGGTTGATGAAGACGGGGCGTCGGGTGCCACCTTCACCATAGGTGCTAGCCTCCCTCCAGATCAAGAAAAGGCATTAGTCGACTTCTTGCGCGCAAACAAGGAAGTGTTTGCATGGGAGCCCAAGGATCTGGTTGGGATCCCGAGGGGAATAATCGAGCATCACCTGAGGGTGTGCCCTAACGCACGACCGGTGAAGCAGAAGGCGCGGCGGCAGTCCACAGAGAAGCAGTCGTTCATCGTTCAAGAGACCCGCAAGCTGCAAGAGGCTGGTGTCATTCGGGAGGTGCAGTACCCAGAATGGTTGGCGAACCCGGTTATCGTCCCCAAGAAGGGCGGAAAGGAGTGTATGTGCATCGACTTCACTAACCTCAACAAGGCTTGCCCTCAAGACCCCTTTCCGCTTCCGCGTATCGATCGATCGTCGACTCCACCGCCGAGTGCGACCTACTGTGCTTCCTGGACGCCTTCTTGGGCTATCACCAAATCAAGATGGCGGTGCAAGATGTTGAGAAGACAGCTTTCTTGACTCCATGCGGGGTGTATTGCTACACCTGCATGCCATTTGGGCTTCGTAACGCCGGAGCAACCTTCCAGCGGCTGATGCACATCGCTCTGGGCCGGCAGCTCGGGAGGAACACAGAGGCATACGTCGATGACATAGTGGTGAAGTCTCGGGAGGCAAGAACCCTTATTGAAGACCTGGAAGAAACATTTGCCAGCCTACGCAAGGTGGATCTGCGACTCAACCCGGAGAAATATGTGTTCGGCGTCCCATCCAGCAAGCTGCTGGGTTTCTTGGTATCACACAGAGGGATCGAGGCCAACCCAGAGAAAGTCAAGGCCATAGAGAGGATGAGCCCGCCACAGACCCTCAAGGAGATGCAGAAGCTGGCAGGTTGTGTGACCTCACTGGGGCGTTTCATCTCCAAGTTGGGAGAATGCGCCCTCCTGTTCTTCAAGCTGATGAAAAGGAAAGGACCATTCGAGTGGACTCCGGAGGCTGACGCAGCCTTCCAAGACCTCAAGAAGTACCTCACCAGCCCGCCGATGATGGTGGTGCCACGTCCCCTTGAGCCCCTGGTGCTCTACTTGACCGCCATGCCTCACTCAGCTAGCACAACACTGGTGGCAGTGAGGGAGGAGTGCCTGGTCAAGGGCTCACGACGGGGCACTGCGGTCTCAAGAAGGCGCCCCTAAGGCTCCGACTCCACCACCGGCCAACAACGCTCCTGAGACTTCAGCCAACCCCCCAGGCAGTGGGTCTCCTGAGGACGATACTCCTGAGGGCACGGCAACCATGGCAGATGATAAGGCTCCTGAGGACCCGCAGACTCAGGAGTTGCAAGACCTCACCAATGCTTCCTCCCACATCGAGCACCCGGTATACTTCGTCAGCACGGTGCTGCGAGACGCGTGGGCATGCTATCCCATGCCACAGAAGCTATTGCTCGCGCTCCTCGTCGCCTCCCGAAAGCTGCTCCACTACTTTCAAGGCCACCCCATCAAGGTTGTCTCAGCTTACCCTCTGGAGAGGGTGCTCCGGAGCCCCAACGCTGCAGGAAGGGTCGCCGAATGGAACATTGAGCTGCAAGCGTTCCAGTTGGAGTTCAGTACCACCAGGATCATCAAGGGTGCGGCCCTCGCTGACTTCATGGCAGAATGGACAGACGTCCCTGGCCGTGAAGTGTGCGAGGACCGCTCCCTCATAACCGGCGATGAGGCACCAGATGGTTGGATCATGTACTTCGACGGTGCGTTCTCACGCCAGGGCGCGGGGGCTAGAGCTGTGCTTGTTTCACCCACCACAGACAAGCTTTACTACGCCGTGCAACTCTGCTTTCAACACGACGAGAAGGTCTCCAACAACATTGCGGAGTACGGCCTGATCGCAGGACTCAAGGCCACCGCAGCACTGGGGGTCAGGCACCTCACCATCAGGGGCGACTCGCAGCTCCTCGTCAACTTCTCCAACAAGGAGTACATCCCGAAGGACGAGCACATGGAAGCATACCTTGATGAGGTACGCAAAATTGAGAAACGATTCTTGGGTCTGGAATTGCAGCACGTGCCGCGAGGCACAAACAAGGAGGCAGATGACATCGCCAAGAGCGTGTCCCGGCGTCTACCCCAGGAGCCCGGCATCTTCGAAGAGCGGCTCTTCAAGCCATCGGCAGCTCCACCCTCCGCAGAACCAACACCACCTCACGAGGATCTCCCCCAGGCTCCTTCGTCGGTGGCCCCAACTTGTGGCCCGACCTCAGGAGCTTGTCTCCTTCTCGCGACGGAACCTCAGGAGGGGTGCTGGACCGAGGAGTTCAAGGCGTACCTACTTTGGGGCACCCTGCCGGAGAAGGAGGAAGACGCCGAGCGTGTGGCCCGCCAGGCCACAGCATACTGCATCCAGGACGGTGAGCTCTATCGGAGGCGTCCAAACGACGTTTCTTTACGGTGCATCTCCAGGGAGCAGGGATGTGAGCTGCTAACCGATATACATGGTGGGGACTGTGGGCATCACTCTTCATCATGCACACTCATGGGCAAGGCATTCCGCATCGGGTTCTGCTGGCCCACGGCGCTCAACGATGCTACCGAGCTGGTGAAGTCCTGTGAAGCCTGCTAGTTCCACGCCAAGCAGATCCACCAGCCCGCTCAGGGCCTCCAGACCATCCCGCTCACATGGCCATTTGCGGTCTAGGGGCTGGACATCTTGGGGCCATTCCCACGGGCGCCCGGGGGCTACCGCTACCTCTACGTCGCCATCGACAAGTTCACCAAGTGGGCGGAGGTGGAAGCCGTCCGCACCATCCCGGCCGGCACGGCCGTCAAGTTCATCAGAGGCCTCGTGAGCCAGTTCAGGGTTCCTAACCGCATCATCACCGATAATGGCTCACAGTTCACCAGCAACCTTTTCAGAACATACTTTGCTAACCTTGGAACGCAGATATGCTACGCTTCGGTGGCACACCCCAGGAGCAATGGCCAGGCCGAGCGCGCCAACGCAGAAGTCTTGAGAGGCCTCAAGGCAAGGACCTTCAAGAAGAAGCTCAAGGCCTGCGGCAGGGGCTGGCTCGACGAGCTCCAATCCGTGCTGTGGTCCATCCGCACCACCGCGACCAAGCCGACGGGCGAGACTCCATTCTTCCTCGTCTACGAAGCCGAAGTGGTTCTCCCTCACGAGGTCAAGCATCGCTCCACGCGGGTCTTGGCGTTTGACGAGGCACGCCAGGATGCCACACGGGGGATGGACCTCGTGCTGGGGGAGGAACGCCGCCGTCAAGCCTCGCTCCGAGCGGCAAGGTACCAGCAGGCGCTGCGGCGATACCACTGCCGCAGCGTCCGCTCCAGGATGCTCGAGGTGGGTGATCTCGTCCTGAGGCGGCTGCTCTCCAAGGATGGGCTGCATAAGCTCTCACCCATGTGGGAGGGCACGTTCAGGATCGCCCGTGTCTCCAGGCCTGGCGTCGCGCGCCTGGAGACGCAGGACGGGATCCCCATCCAGAACGCCTGGAACATCCATCACCTCCGGAAGTTCTACCCATGAAGCAAGGCCCCGTGCCTGTGAAGGTCTCCGCTCGTGACACTCTCACGTAATAATGAGTGGGGCTGTACACGCCCCGGAGTCTCCTGAGTGTCGCCCGCGGGCCTCATGGGGGCTCCCTCCCACGTCCTAGTGGCAGCACTTAGCTCCGCGCTGGTGAGAAGACTAGACTAGGTGCCGAACGCGGCTGTTCATTTGCTTGCTTTCTGTAGTTGGTTTGCAACTTCTTAATGGAATTTGGAGTTTTCGTGTTTCTCGTTTGCCAAAGCTGGAACTTTCTTTTCCCCTGTTCGTTCGCCTCTCCAGCCTTGTCCCAGGAAGAGCGGCAGTTGCCCGTCGCTCCTCCTCGCGCGTCCCACGCGTGGGGGCTAGGTAGGTGTGTGCGCTTGGTGCTCGCCGCGACCACACCTCACTGAAGCCCTGCCACCCCAGAGCTTTGGTCCTTAAATCCTTGCGAGACGCTCTCAAACGAGCTCGTGGGCACGCGTACCTTCTCAAGTCCGTGCCTCCGGGCATCGCGACGCGGTGCACCAGCCACAACCAACCCACGCTCGGGGGCTCGCGCAAGGAAGGGCATGACACCCTGTGAAGTTTTCTGATAATTCTGCAGCTATACAATGCCTCCTGAGGCCCGACAGCTCTTGAGTCATTAAGAAGCAAACTTTGCCAGATGTTGCTGAAGAAGCGCACCCTCGCAAGGCGGAAAACTACATCAAACATATCAAGCTAAGTTACTCTAACCGCACCTGATCGGAATATCGGTATCCCGGCACGATATCAAAATAACAAACATAGCATAATGGCACGAGTGCCTTGGTTCATTACACGCCCTAGCGGGGCCCTCCTCCTTTTTTCAAAGTGCAGGAGAAAGGAAAGGTTAAACAAAAGTGGCCCGCACAACCGCAACAGCTCCCGAGGCCAGGCTCCGGAGGCCCCGGGCTCACCCAGAGTCTTCCTCCCGCTTCACCGGAGCACGGCGACGAGATGACCCATCGCCTTCCCTGATGCGAGCCCTGTGGCGTGGTGGCTGGTCGTAGCCGCCGCTGCTGGTGCTCTCGCCAGAAGAGGAGCCGCTGCTACTGAAGGAAGCGCGGCCGTCGTCAAGGCCAAGCTCATCGTCGCCGCTGCCGTCTTCCGGACAGCACCCCGCATGACGGCCGTCCTCCCCGAACACCCTCACGAAGAGGATCATGAGGCCGTCGTACCTGAAATGAAGGGTGCGCCTCCTGCTCAGGCCCCGCGCACAGGCAAACGCCTGCGAAACCGCGGGTCAAGGACACGCTGCCCGTCTCGGTGACTACGACCCCAACCCAGGAAGCCTTGCTGCAACAGCCATCCGCCTGCAGCCAGAGGCCGTCAAGCCCCGCGACCAGCAGCTCGCTCATGAAGAAGCGCGGGAGTGGGAGCCAGGTGCCGGCGGGCTTCTCCGACCACACGACGAACTCCAGGAGCACATCCGCCGAGTGGAAGCGCGACCGAGGAGGCCGGGCAACCACGGCGTGCTGCCCCCCGTCACAGGGGCTGCCTCGCCCATGGCAGCCCCTGCCTTGAGAAGAAGCGCCACTGCAGCCGCACAAAGCGACGCCGGCCCCCGAAGGAGTACGCCCGCGCCCTCGAGGAGCTACCGCCGGGGTCGTAGCATGCTTGCGGGGGCGGCCTCGCCCTCTCTTGGGTGGCGGCGAACCCGGCCCCTCCTTGGGGGCCTTCCCCTTCTCGGCGGCAGAGAACCTCCTCGTCGGCGCCATGGATGCTACGACAAGACAGGGAGGTGAAGAAGGAGAAGGAGCGAGCAGCGAGAAGATGGAGATGAGTGAGGGGGGCTCTACCCCTCCCCTCATTTATAGCCAGAGGGAGGCCAACCGCCGGCCTCCATGACCCCACGCAATGATGGTTCTTCTCTGCATGCAGCGGAGTCTCGTCAAGTCGAATGATTGCCGAGGCAGCATGGGGAAGCAGAGATGCCCACGTCCCATCAATCGCCACGCGTCGACCAAGGCCGCAGGCGGTTAGGGCCCGCAGCGCTCCGCACTTGCCCCTTGGCTTCGACTCGAAGCCAAGTTCGAGCGCACCTTGGGCCCAGGGGCTACTGTCGGCGTTCTGGGAACGGGGGTACCCAAACTTGCCTGCCTGCGGCCCACGGCATGGCTCCATCGACGGCCTGGTACGGCCCAGCTTCAGCGACAACAACTCAAGACCCTCGCGAGGGGCCAGGCCTCGCGAGGTGGACGACACCAAGACCTCCACGAGGAGTGGCCTCCTCAGGCTGGCTCCCGAGGAGCGGAGATCTCTATGCAAGCCTCACCTCATGAGGTCCAGATGACGTGAGCCATGACGACCAAGGCCAGGCGGGCACCAGCGGGCGCAGTGTACCAGTTTCCTCTTCGGTGCTAAAGAGGCAAGTGCAGGCACGGAGTCCCGAGGAATCAGCCAAAGGTTTCCATTCCCGTGCAACAAGACCAAGACCGCCAGGACGGCAGGACGGAGGTCATCACCGAGCTCACCACGGCGTCACGACCAGAGGCTTTTGCAGGTGAAGACTGCTTTTGTCAGGATAGCATGTACTAGCTGTCTCCCTTCGAATTTGGCCATTGTGGGATCCCTTCCCGCCTTTCATTTGGGAATAGGACCAAGGCCACTATAAATAGGACTTAGCCACCACCGTAGAGGGGGATCGCATCGACGGATCATCCAAATCACCCACACACTCACCAGCTCACCCGAGCCCAAGAACACCTCTCCTCCTGAGGCTGTTCGCCACTGTACTAGTTCATCCTCATCCCCCCGAGGCCAATCCACCACAAAGCAGGAGTAGGGTTTTACACCGCAAGGTGGCCCGAACCTGGGTAAACTATTGTGTCTCTTTTCCTTACAGTTCAATGAGCTAGGCTGTGAGATTAGCGAGTAGGCAGGCTGGGGAGGATGAGTTCTTCGCACGCACCCCAAAGTTTGAACCTCTCAAGGGTTTGCGGAACCCGAAATCTGACAAACCCCATCGTTTGCGATCATAGTTGCTCTTCTGACGGTCCTGAGCCGCCTTGAGATTTTCTCGGACAATGCGGACTTGCTCTTCAGTGTGTTGGATAATATCAGGACCCACGAGCGGTCGTTCTCCAGTTTTTGACCAATTCAGAGGGGTTCGACACTTACGTCCATAAAGTACTTCAAAGGGGGCCGTCTTCAAGCTGGCTTGATAGCTGTTGTTATAAGAGAATTCGGCATATGAGAGAGATTCTTCCCACTTCTTGCCGAAAGAAATAACGCATGCTCGCAGCATGTCTTCAAGCACTTGATTTACTCGTTCGACTTGGCCTTGGGACTGGGGGTGATATGCTGAACTCCAGGTGATATGAGTTCCCATAGCTTCTTGGAAACTTTCCCAGAACTTTGAGGTGAAAAGACCGCCACGGTCCGATCTGATCTCCTTCGGAATACCGTGGAGTGATACAATTCTGGAGATATATAATTCTGCTAACTGACTAGCAGTGTTCGTCTCCTTGACAGGCAGAAAGTGTGCAACTTTTGAAAGTTGGTCGACAACGACAAGAATAGCATCGTGACCCTTCTGTGACTTGGGAAGGCCAGTAATGAAATCCATCTGAACCTTATCCCATTTCCATAAAGGAATAGGAAGTGGTTGCAAAATTCCAGCAGGCTTCTGATATTCTGCTTTAACGCGACGACACACATCACATTCAGCAACATATCGAGCAATGTCCTGCTTCATTCTAGACCACCAGTACCTTTGACGGAGATCACGATACATCTTGGTGCTACCCGGATGAATAGACAGCGATGTGTCATGTGCCTCCTTCTTGACCTTGTCAGTCATAAGCTCGAAGCGAGGTACCACAATGCGGTCTCTGAAGTACAAGGTTCCATCTTCAGATAGCGAGAAATCCCTGTACTTTTCAAGGTGAAGATCTTTCTTCATAAAATCAACTTCAGCATCTTTAGCTTGTGCACTCTTAACAGCCTTCTCAAGGTCTGGTTCAACAACCAAGGTTTTTAGGTATCCTTGAGGAACTATCTCGATATTTAACTTTCGAAGCTCTTCATACAGGAGTGGTTGCTCTAGCTGGACTTCAAGTTCATAGCAATAGGATTTGCGGCTCAACGCATCAGCCATTACATTAGCCTTGCCAGGGGGTATAAGAAATACCCAAATCATAGTCCGTAATGGTCTCCATGCATCTTTGCTGACGGAGGTTCAGAGATGGCTGAGTCAACAAGTACTTCAGACTTTTATGATCCGTGTAGGTCTCGCAACGATTACCGAGGAGGTAATGTCGCCACAACTTCAATGCATAGATAACAGCAACTAGTTCAAGATCATGTACCGGATAATTCTCTTCATGCGAGCGCAACTGTCGAGAGCCATAAGCAATCTATTTACGCTCTTGCATTAGGACACAGCCTAATCCTTCATGGAATGCGTCACAATAAATCACAAAATCTTTGCGAGAATCTGGAGGAGCAAGTACTGGGGCAGATGTCAGCTTGTCTTTGAGTGTTCGAAAATTTTCCTGACATTTTTCTGTCCATTCAAACTTAACGCCCTTGTGAAGCAAATCAGGCAAAGGCTTAGCAATCTTTGAGAAATTCTCGACAAAGCGACGGCAATAGCTTGCAAGGCCGAGAAAACTTCGGACTTGCTTGACATTCTTCGGTGGAGTCCATTCAAGAATAGCCTGAACTCGTTCTGGGTTAACGGCAATGCCATTTTTCGAAATCACATGGCTGAGATATGTCACTTCAGATAGCGAGAACTCGCATTTGGAATACTTGGCATACAGTTGATGTTCACGCAGCTTCTCCAGTACAAGCCGAAGATGCTCGGCATGTTCTTCTTCATTCTTCGAATACACCAGAATATCATCCAGATATACCACGACGGATTTTTCGAGATAATCCATGTAGATGTAGTTCATTAACCGGGAGAAGGTTGCTGGAGCATTGGTTAAGCCGAAGGACATGAAAGTGTACTCGTAAGAACCATAATGAGTAACGAAGGCTGTCTTCGGAATATCCTCTTCACGAACTCGGATTTGGTGGTATCCCAATCTCAAATCAAGCTTAGAGAATACTAAGGAACCAGCAAGTTGATCATACAGATCGTTGATTCTGGGAAGCGGATACTTGTTCTGAATTGTTGCTTGGTTGATAGGTCGGTAATCTTGGACCAACCTATTCATACCATCTTTCTTCTTGACAAAGAGGGAAGGTGCTCCCCAAGCAGATGAACTGGGGCGGATGAAACCCTTGTTAAGTGACTTGTCGATTTCTTCCTTAAGCTCGAGAAGGTGGTGTGGAGGCATCTTATAAGGACGCTTCGTAATAGGGGTAGTGCCCGGCTTCAAGTCTATGACAAACTCGACAGCTCTAGCAGGGGGTATTCCTGGAAGTTCTTCTGGAAAGACATCTTGAAATTCACGAACAACTGGAACGTTCTCGATGCCTTCAAGAGGTGAAGCATTCAATGCATTCAGAACATATATCTGATTCTCGGCATTCTGAACTGTCCGAGCTGAGTATCTGACTGTTCGGCCGGAAAGATGAGTGAGATGGACTGTCTTAGTAGCACAGTCAATCAAAGCTTTATTCGCTGTCAACCAATCGATACCAAGAATGATGTCTATGTCAGAAGGTCCAAGAGCAATAAGGGAAGCAGAGAACATCAACCCTCCAATTCTGATCTGATTGTTGTGGCTTACCATCTTGGTTTGCCACCTGGAACGAGGAGTACTAATCTCCAGTGGAGTGGGTAATGAGCTCATGGATAACTCATGCAATTGTGCAAATTGCTGGGACACAAAGGAATGTGACGCACCTAAATCAAAGAGAACAGAAGCTGCAACTGAATTAACTGGAAGGGTACCCATCACGATTTTAGGGGACTCTCGAGCTTCTTCCATTTTGATATGGGTGACTTGACCACTATTCATAGCAGGTGGTCTAGCATTATGTTTTCTGCTAGGATGGTTTCGATGGCCCTCCCTACAGTCAACAGGTCGACATGTTGAATTCTGCGGCTGACCCTGGCGACAGTTGAGAGCACGGTGCCCTGGCTGTCCACAATGGTGGCATAAACCATCATTATGGGAAGGAGCATCAGTATTGGGCTGTCCACTTTCACTATTCAGTTGTCTTGGTGGTGGAGGCAGACGAGGTGCAACATAAGATGGCCTTGGTGTTGGAGCAAGTTGGTTATGAACATTGTGCGGAATCCACACTCGACGTTTCTGAACAGGCTGACCCAAGGATGAGCCAACATCACGAGTGCTCTTGAGCGACTCCTGGTACTTAGCCAGACCAGTTTCAACTCGGTAGGCTTGGCTGACAAGCGTCGCAAAGTCCTCACAATCAAGGACAACAAGTGCGAGCTATATATCGATACGCAGTCCTTCACGGAATTTCTCCTGCTTGCGAGCATCAGTGTCGATGTCATCTTTAGCATAGCAGGATAATTTGAGAAATTTCCTCTGATATTCATCCACAGTCATTGTGCCCTGTGAGAGTTTGCGGAACTCCTACTTCTTCTGGTCGATCAGACCTGGAGGAATGTACCGTGCACGAAAGACTGACTGAAATTCCTGCCAAGTGGTTACAGATTCAGCAGGCAACATACTCTTGTGGCTTTCCCACCATTGAGTAGCTGGACCCTTTAAATGGAATGTCGCAAAGGTGACATAACTATCAGGGGCAACATTAGTTGACTCCATCTCAAACAGGATGTCACGAAGCCAATCATCAGCATCCATAGGATTGGTGGAGTTGCGGAAAACGGATGGATTGAGGTGCACGAATTCTGGCAGAGTTATTGGAGCAGACTGTTGCTGAGCATTCTGAGTTGGGAATTGAGCCATTAGTCCGGTCATAAACTACTGCATCATTGCGGCAATATAGGGTGGTGGTGGAGGATCGTCAGCCATCCTGCCAAATCAACAGGGGCAGTTTAGCAAGAAAAATTGCATGTGTATGGAGTTATTCATGATGTAACATGGGAAATGAACAAGAAGGCATCAGGTGCATATTAGTAGTCCTTAAAGACATACAGAACGATGCACGGTGTTGGACCCAAACGGCGGTAGGAGTACGGAAACGCACACAGCTAGACGAGCTAGGCGGCGCGCAGGCACGTGGTGAGGAATAGAACAACGTGACATAGCAAAGGCTACATCACGTCGGAGAAAACTGCTGGAGCGAGGATTCTGCAAGTGACAACACAGGGTGCCCTCGATAAAAGGATCCTGTAAGCAGAACCTGGCCGACAATCTTGAAGCAAGGGGAATAATTTCAGAACTCCGGGTGGATGTGATCACGAGAACCTAATGTTGGAGTTAGTAAAAATTTAACCCGAAAGGAAGAGAGATCAGAGTCCCAGATGAAAGGTCGAGGAGTAAAAGATCCTAATACCACCCAATTGGCGACGTGGGTCCGCAAGACACACAGCCAAGTTAGTAAAACAGTTTTCGGTTACTATACTCAACTTCGACCAAGGAGTTGGAAAGGGGGGTTCCTACAGGCAGTCGGCTCTGATACCAACCTGTGACGCCCCCGGCTTAATAGTGCACTAATCATACACGCAAATGCACATGATCAAGCCTAAGGACTCACTTGAAGATATCACAACACAACTCTAAAACACAAATAAAGGCATGCAAGCATTATATTACAAGCCAGGGCCTCGAGGGTTCGAATACATAAGCTTGATGCCAAACAAGCATCAGCGGAAGCGTTAGATATCTGAGTATAGACATAAGTTAACAGAGAAGCCTTAAGAAAGGCGGCGCAAAATAAAAGCTACCATCAAAAGGCGCAGGCCTCCTGCCTGGGACCCTCCGATCCTACTCCTGGTCGTCGGCCAGCTCGTAGAGGTAACCACTCTCGAGGTGGTAGTAGTAGTCGTCGACGGAGCAGCTATCTCAGGGGCTCCATCATCTGGTTGCATCAAATGGATATGGGGGAAAAAGAAAGCAAAGCAACCGTGAGTACTCATCCGAAGTACTCAGCAAGCAAGGATCTACACTACATATGCAACATTATCAAAGGAAGGCTGTATATGTGGACTGGGCTGCAGAAATGCCAGAGTAGAGAGAAGGCCTAGTCCTATCGAAGACTAGCATCTTCAGTGGTCTTGCAGCATTAGAAGAGAGTATATCAGTACAATATATAATAGTGGTAGTGTTTTCATCCTCGCCCAGAGATCCTTCCTCGACTCCCTGCGAGAAAGTGATCCCGGAGCCACATATCTAGGTATCATCTCAAGTTCTAGTTGTATCAATTGGGATACAACTCCGAGTGTCCATTACCGTAGGATGGGCTATCGATAGATGTTTTCTTCCCTGCAGGGGTGCACCAACTTACCCACCACGCTCGCTTAACTCCGACTGGACACACTTTCCTGGGTCATGCCGGCCTAGGTCAAACGATACACCGCAACCCTACCTACAGCTCAGCAGAGAGGTCCCCGTCGGTCTACGTCCTAAGCGCAAGGGGGTCTTGGGCCATCGCTCCTCGCCCTCTGGGTCGTTGCGTGCAGGGCGAACCAAGCTCCACCACTACAGGATGGTGCCGGCCCAGCCCGGTCGCCAGGATGAACTGGACGTCTGACAGAGCTTTCGGCTGATGCCACGATGCAGAGTGCCCATAACTTTTCCCACGTGATGGTTAGTGCTATCAGGCCAGAGGCCTGCTCGGATCAAATATCCAAATTGTTAGTTGATTAGGGGCTTGCGGTAATGAGTAGAGACTCAGGATCGATGTGACCCCTTCGCCCCATCTCGAGGACTTGCTGCAAGGGCTAAGAATGCCCGACCGCACCTCGTATTTATCTCACGGGTAACCTCCAGGTCAACCCGACATCCCATCATCCGCGGGTACCCCTCAGGGTTGACCCGCCTTTCCAATTATCAGTTGTAAATTCCAAGTATCCGTGTGTCCATAACATCCGAAGAATCCGAGCTATCACCCTTGTTGGATTCCTACTCGATGTATCCGTCAAGGTGAACTTAGGAGGAATCACCCTCGAGGTTCACACTTGAGGTGTTGCACGACGGTGTCGTTATCGGAAGTGGTGAAGGAGGAATCACCCTCGATGACCACGACCGAATAGCTACTCTACAGAGTTAACATCAGAAGTGCTAAACGAGGTATCACCCTCGGCACTCGATAGTAATGCTGCAGTGTCGTACAACTAAGGGGGTGATGTGCGGTGCCGGGGTCTGGTCTTCGATTCCGTTGAACAGGTCTTCGGATAATCCAGCGGGGCAGTTGGGTCAAAGTGGGGGCTCTGATGGGTCACTAACAAGCCTATACTAAGTAGTTTGGATATTAGGCAGGTATCAACAGTAGTTACAAAAATAGGCTATGCAACAGAATAGGAGCAATCAATTACAGTAGCAAAATCTAATGCAAGCATGAGAGAATAGAATGGGAGATATCGGGATGACCGAAAGGGGGGCTTGCCTGGTTGCTCGGCGACAAAGGTAGGGTCGTCAGGGGTCGTCGATCTCCAGAGCTATGTCGGTACCGGGCTCTATCGAGAGAGAAGAGGGGGAAGGAAACAGATAAATACACTTCAAACATATGCAACACAGAGCGTGCTATGCTAACGTGGAGTGCAGGGTTGCCTAAAGACATGTCTAAATCATTTTAGTTATTTTAGGATTAAAGTTGGAATTATTAACGGGTGTATATGCACTATTCATCTACCGGAAACAGGCTAAAAGTTGCGGGTTCACCTCCGTAGAGGGTCCCGACACAGAAACAGACGGCACGGTCAGCTTCGTCTCATCGTTCTGATCAACTTTCATGTAGAAAGTTTTTCGATCCGAGCTACGATTTAATTTCTACTGATTTTAAAAGATATAAATATTTTCTGGAATTTATTTAAATTAACAGAATTACTAAAAGTGAATTATGATGTCAGCATTATGCCAGGGTGACGTCATCAGTCAACACTGGCCGGTCCAGGTCAAACTGACCACTGGGACCCAAATGTTAGTGACCCAAAGGTTAATAGAGGGGTTAATTTAGCTAATTAGGTTTATTAGTGCGTGGGGCCCCATTGTCAGTGTCAGAACTAATTAACTAATTAAGTTTTTAATTACAAAACATTGATTAAGTGGGTGGGGCCCGTATGTCAGTTTCTGATTAAGTCGGGTTAATTAACACTTAATCCAATCCGAAACTAATTAAGCGCGGGACCCACCTGTCAGTCTCACATGTGCGTCATTAGCGACCCCCGTTGACTGGCCACGTCAGCACGCCGGCGGCTAGTCGCCGGTGTCCATTTCCGCGGCGGCGCGGCTCGGAATTGGTCAGAAAACGGCTGTGGTGGTCCGTTTGCGCGTTCTCGGTCGCGTTCGAACGGGCAGAACACGCCGCGTTGATCTGTGGCATCGGTTGGTGCGGGGGCAGCCGGAATCGTCGCCGGCAACGAGGTCCGCGGTGGGGAGGTTTCGGACGACGACGCAAACGGCAATGCAGTGCGCAGTAGCTCAATCTAAAGCTTCGGGCGTGCTCTACACGTGCGCGCGAGGACAACGGACACAGGCCCATGACCAAATGGTCACCGGAGACACGCCGACGACGAAACGAGGCGGCGGTGGGTTCGGGCTTCATCGGGGCAGAAGCTACGGACGGCTAGAGGGGTTAGGGACGGGCACCAACGGTGCAGTGGCTCACCGCGAAGGCGTAGGGTCTAGGTAGCGGGCTCGGGGAAGTCCGGTGGCGCCGGAATCGTCGACGAACGCCGGCGATCCAAAGTTGAAGATGAGCTTGCCCCGGTCGGAGAAGAGGCGCTCGGCTCGACCCCGAGAAAGCAGGCGATGCGGAAGACGATGAGGTAGCCGATGAGCACCAGGAGGAGGTGAGGGAGGCACGGTGGCCGTGGAGCTGACGGAGCAGTGGCGGCGGCCGAGCTCGCGACAGAGGGGTGAGGCGAGCGCGAGCGCTGGAGAGCGAGGGAGAGAAGGGAAAATGGAGGGAGTGACCAGGGGGAAGGAACGAGGGGTTACCCTTATCCCCTCCTCCTTCGGTGGCCGTCGGCGTGTCGGGCGCTCACCGGTGCACGCGTGCCCAACCACGGGGACGACGACACGGTGACGAGGAAGGTAGGTGAGTTGGGCTGGTCCGGCGCCAGGTAAGTGGCTTTGACCTTTTTCTTTTTTCTGTTTTTCTTTTTAACTATTAAACAGAGAGAGAAAAGAGATTAATTGGGCATCCCAATCACTTAGGAAAAATGTGGAAAGTGTCCCATTAATTCCCTCGTGTTTTTAGACAGTGCCACAAAAAGTTTGGGAATTTTTGGTACTCATTTGAATTTTCCAAAAATAGAATAGCATTTAAAAATGCTGAAATGGTGCTGTTATAATTACTAATGCTCATCTTTGTTCAAGAGTGATGTTGTGTTTCTTAACATATAATTGTTTTGGAATATTTGCAAGATGATGAACATTTTTCCAGCAACTCTTGTGCAACTTTAAATTCCACTTGTGATTCGAATTCAAATTCTGTGGAGGAATTTGAAATGAGATATCATCCATTGTGATCAAGCAATGTAAAGGAGGTTGACTTGGCATAATTAACATTATGTCACAGTGCTTATTACACAGGGGGGTTACACCAACAAGAAGGAGAAGGAATAGATAAGCAGTTTCAGCAAGTGTTGGTACTAAAACCGGCAGGCCTCGAGGTAGGGGGTCCCAAGCTATGGATCTAGGATCTATGGGTAACAGAAGATTGAAGATGATCACGAAGGATTCCCGACGCCTAGGGCTATACCATATCATGCCTTTATGAAGTGCCTGAGATGTTTATCCCTTTGTTGTTTGCACCCTTTGATTGTGTAGTAGTCAATTATTAGGGTGATCTCTCACAGTAAATATCAAGTTCAAAGGTGATCTTCCCAGTGTTGCAACCATCTACGACATTCTAGCATCACGGAATACGTCATGTCCACATGAGTACAAATAGGGTGATAGGTGTAAGACGTATATGGTTAGACCATGTATGTAGATATCACTCGGTTGTCTTGAAGTTCTGGAAGAATCGTTCTGAGCTCAGAGCACAAAGCATCAAAAGATGAACATGAGTCAAATGGAGATATGACCGACAAAAGATTGCCCACCGATCAAAATTCTCGCCATCAGTGATGTCCACATCAATGATTGAGAACTAGATTTGGATCTTGAATCACTCACTATCAATTATGAGAGATATTGATTTGAGTGGGAGCGCACTTTATATTAAAATGTTTAAACACTAGTGCAATATTAATTATGAATAACTGTCTAAATGAATTTTGTGTCCATTGATACGTCTTCAATGTATCTATAATTTTTTATTGTTCCATGCTATTATATTATCAATCTTGGATGTTTTATATGCATTATTATGCTATTTTATATCATTTTTGGGACTAACATATTAACCCAGTGCCCAGTGCCAGTTGCTATTTTTTCCTTGTTTTTGTCTTTACAAAAAATCAATACCAAACGGAGTCCAAACGGAACGGAACTTTTTAACGATTTTTCTTGGACCACAAGACACCCTGGAAGCTTCGGGAGGAGGCCAGAAGAGCCACGGGATGGCCACAAGCTCACAGGGGGCGCACCCAAGCTTGTGGGCCCCCTATGGCACTTCCAACCCTAATTTTTCTTCTATAAATATCCAAATATTCCCCGTAGACCAGAAGGCACATCAAAAATATTTTTCTACCGCCGCAAGTTTCTGTCTCCGTGAGATCCCATCTGGGACCTTTCTGGTACTCTGCCAGAGGGGGATTCGACCACGGAGAGCCATTCCTTATATCTTCCTCAAAACAGCCACCATAGCTACCTATTATGGCATTTCCATAGCCATTCCGAGATATATTGCCATGCAACTTCCACCGTTCTGTTTTATTATGACACATATCATTGTCATATTGCTTTGCATGATCATATAGTTGACATAGTATTTGTGGTTTGGCCACCGTTCATATTTTTTATACATGTCACTCTTGATCATTGCACATCCCGGTACACCGCCGGAGGCATTCATATAGAGTCATATCTTGTTCTAGTATCGAGTTGTAATTCTTGAGTTGTAAGTAAATAAAAGTGTGATGGTCATCATTATTACAATGTTGCCCAATGTGAGGAAATGATGATGGAGACTATGATTCGCCCACAAGTCGGGATGAGACTCCAGACGAAAGTAAAAATAAAAATAAAAAAAGAGGCCAAAAAGAGCCCAAGAAAAAAGAGGTCAAAGTGCCCAACAAAAAAATGAGAGAAAAAGAGAGAAGGGACAATGTTACTATCCTTCTCCACACTTGTGCTTCAAAGTAGCACCATGTTCTTCTTGATAGAGAGCCCCCTATTTTGTCACTTTCATATATTACTAGTGGGAATTTTTCATTATAGAACTTGGCTTGTATATTCCAATGATGGGCTTCCTCAAATGCCCTAGGTCTTCATGAGCAAGCAAGTTGGATGCACACCCACTTAGTTTTCTTTTGAGCTTTCATACACTTATAGCTCTAGTGCATCCATTGTATGGCAGTCCCTACTCACTGCATTGATATCACTTTGATGGGCATCTCCATAGCCCGTTGATTAGCCTCGTCAATGTGAGACTTTCTTCCTTTTGTCTTCTCCACATAACCTCCAACATCATATTCTATTCCACCCATAGTGCTATATCCATGGCTCACGCTCATGTATTGCGTGAGAGTTGAAAAAGCTGAAGCGCCTTAACAAGTATGAACCAATTGCTTGGCTTGTCATCGGGGTCATGCATGATAAATACCTTGTGTTAAGAAGATAGAGCATGACAAGACTATATAATGTTGTAGGAATAACTTTCTTTAGCCATGATATTGAAAAAACATGATTGCTTTTTAGTATGCTTGAAGTATTATTGCTTTTATGTCAATATTAAACTTTTGTTTTGAATCTTATGGATCTGAATATTCATGCCACATAAAGAAAGATTATAAGATAAACATGTTAGGTAGCATTCCAACTCAAAAATTCTGTTTTTATCATTTACCTACTCGAGGACGAGCAGGAATTAAGCTTGGGGATGCTTGATACGTCTCCAATGTATCTATAATTTTTTATTGTTCCATGCTATTATATTATCAATCTTGGATGTTTTATATGCATTATTATGCTATTTTATATTATTTTTTGGGACTAACGTATTAACCTAGTGACAGTTGTTGTTTTTTCCTTGTTTTTGTCTTTACAGAAAATCAATACCAAAAGGAGTCCAAACGGAACGGAACTTTTTGATGATTTTTCTTGGACCACAAGACACCCTGGAAGCTTCTGGAGGAGGCCAGAAGAGCCATGGGATGGCCAAAAGCTCACAGGGCGCGCCCTAGGGGGGGCGCCCCCCCAAGCTTGTGGGCCCCTCGTGGCATTTCCAACCCTATTTTTCTTCTATAAATACCCAAATATTCCCCGTAGACCAGAGGGCACATTAAAAATACTTTTCCACCGCCACAAGTTTTTGTCTTCGTGAGATCCCATCTGGGGACCTTTTCCGGTACTCTGCTGGAGGGGGATTCGACCACGGAGAGCTTCTACATCAACCTTGATGCCCTTCCGATGATGTGTGAGTAGTTTACCACAGACCTACGGGTCCATAGCTAGTAGCTAGATGGCTTCTTCTCTCTCTTTGATCTTCAATACAATGTTCTCCTCGATGTTCTTAGAGATCTATTCGATGTAACTTCTTTTGCGGTGCATTTGTTGAGATCTGATAAATTGTGGGTTTATGATCTGATTATCTATGAATATTATTTGAGTCTTCTATAAACTCTTTTATGCATGATTTATATAGCTCTGTATTTCTCTCTGATCTATTGATTTGGTTTGGCCAACTAGATTGATTTTTCTTGCAATGGGAGAGTTGCTTTGCAGTGGGTTCAATCTTGCGGTGCTTATTCCCAGTGACAGAAAGGGACATGACATGTATTTGTATTATTGCCATTATCTATTGATTTGGTTTGGCCAACTAGATTGATTTTTCTTGCAATGGGAGAGGTGCTTTGTAGTGGGTTCAATCTTGCGGTGCTTATTCCCAGTGATAGAAAGGGACATGACACGTATTTGTATTGTTGCCATTAAGGATAAAAGGATGGGGTTTGTTCATATTGATTGGATCTATCTCTCTACATCATGTCATCTTGCTTAAGGCGTTACTCTGTTCTTGTTAACTTAATACACTAGATGCATGCTGGATAGCGGTCGATGTGTGGAGTAATAGTAGTAGATGCAGGCAGGAGTCGGTCTACTTGTCACGGACATGATGCCTATATACATGATCATTGCCTTAGATATCGTCATAACTATGCTCTTTTCTATCAATTGCTCAACAGTAATTTGTTTACCCACCGTATGTTTTCTTTCAAGAGAGAAGCCTCTAGTGAAAACTATGGCCCCGGGTATATCTTTTATCATATTATTTTTAGATCTATAAAATCAAAAACACAAAAATACCTTGCTGCAGTTTATTTACTTTTATTTTATTTAGCACTTTTACTTATCTGTTATATCTATTACTATCAGATCTCATCCTCGCAAGTAACCTTGAAGGGATTGACAACCCCTTTATCGCGTTGGGTGCAAGTATTTGTTTGTTTGAGTAGGTGCAATTATTGGAGACTTGTGTGTTCCTCCTACTGGATTGATACCTTGGTTCTCAACTGACGGAAATACTTATCTCTACTTTGCTGCATCACCCTTTCTTGTTCAAGGGAAAAACCAACACAAGCTCAAGAAGTAGCATCCATTGTTGTAGATCAATGGTTCGCAATATGTTCAACTTAGCCCCTATGCTAGAGAAAGAAAAGTTCGCCGCCAATGGTGAAAACTATGCGGATTGGATCCAGAACCTGAGATTTGATCTTAGGAGTGCTAAGAAGGAGTACGTGCTGGATTAGCCCCTAGGTGATGCTCCTGCAAACGATGCAACACCAAAAGAAGTTGCTGCTTACGGTGCTCATAGTGATGACTATGATTCAGTCCAGTGCCCTCATGTTAACTTGCATGGATCCTAAACTACAGAAACATTTCGAACAATCTGATACCCAATTTATAATTGGGTCATTGGAAGTTTTATACAAGAAGAAGGCAAGGACTGAGCGTTTTAAATTAACCAAGGCCTTGATTGAATGCAAGATGAAAGAGGGTTCCTCAATGAGTGAGCATATAGTAAAGCTTGCTGGCTATGTTGACAGACTGGCTTCTCTGGAATTTGGAATTCCTCCGACACTCGGTACAGTTATTTTGCTTGCTTCACTTTGTCCATCTTACGATGGTTTCATCATGAATTACAACATGAATGGGATGGAGAAAATTGCACACGAGTTGTTTGCTATTCTCAAAACTGCGGAAGCTGGAATGCAGAAGAACAAAACAGTGTTGATGGTCAATAAGACCACCAGTTTCAAGAAGAAGTGCATGTCCAAGAAGAAGAAACCTACTAAAGCTGGTAAGACCGAGTCTCGGAAGAAGAACAAGGGCAGAGCCTCTAAAGAGACTGAATGTTTCTACTACAAGAAGAAGGAACACTGGAAGCGTAACTGCAAGAAATATTTGGTAGATAAGAAGAATGGTTCTTCCGGTAAAGGTATAATCGTTATACAAAGTTAATGTTATACTACTTGTAAAATTCTGCATGTCATGAGTATTTGATACTAATCGGTTGCTCCCATTTTGCAAAACCAATGCAGGGACTACAAAGAGCTCAAAAGGAGAGAAGAAATAAAGTCATGATACAAACCAGGAATGGCGATGGGATGGCTACTAGGAGACCATCAAAGTCATGTCTTTAGTTTATCTTCAAGGTTTATCTTAGACCTGAAATAATAGTTAGTTTGATTTGGAGTTATGTAATGCATTATCCTATGGATTATGGGATGGATATTCTTATAAGCTTTAAATAATAGTTGTTCGGATTATTATAAGAATATGTTTTTGATTAAACCTCTATTTTTTGATGGTTTATTCATGATGAATATTGAAGTTTGGGATCTATAACATTAAAGCTAAACGTCTTGAAAATACTGATAAAACCACTTGTGTGTGGCACTGCTTTGTTATATCAGATCTTCATAGAGATGAAGTATAAAAATATTTTAAACTAACTGAATACATTGAGATGTATAAAGTCCGATGGATATAGGTGTGGTGAATATTTATACTTTATCAATGTTATGAGTAAATATTATTTACTTGATAAAACATAAGGACTGGAATATTTGAAATAGTTCAAAGAAATTCAGGATAAAGATATAATATCATTATGACGGAAGATAAAAGGATTCTTCTTTCATGAAGAAATATATCTAAGTCATAAGTTTAGCAAGAAATTGAATAATTGTGGAATTATTACTACCGATCTGCTGTTATTATTTTTTGGGGGGGATTTATAGATGAAACAGCATAATATTCACTAATCAGATGCACCATCTATATGGCTGATAAAACTATAAAGAGTTATAGAATATTTCAGACCAATGCTTGATTGCAGGTTTTGTATTCCTCTCACAAAAATCATAGGACAAAAAGTTTGTCCGAAAATAAATATTTTTTGAGAAAAGCTTTGCTCGTTAAAGAAGTGAGAGGATAATACAACTAATTAAGATTACTGAATCTCCGGCTTAAATTGTAACAAGATTAAAACCAGAAATGTTCTGGACGATTAGCTCCAGACGGCGAAGTGCTGTCGGGTCATGAAGGCTACACGATTACAACCAAGTAGAAAGGTCATGCTTTCGGTCTTCGGTTCGAGGGACTGTTCATGGGCGGTTCGTGAGATCATCCATCGACGGTTCGAGGGACTCCAAGTATAATCTACACTGACACGTTCTTCATCGCTGCAAGTCGGTGATGGTAACGCTCATGATCCCAACCCATTATGCATCTTCATATTGATCTTGGGTGTGCGTAGGCGCGCATTTGTTTGTTTTGTACTACGTTACCCAACAACTAGGTCACCAGAGTTCGCCAGAAAACTTGAGCACGGCTCGGGTGTGGACGAACTCGGCGTTCCAGTGCTCCTCGGCGGTGGCGAGGTGGTCGGACGAACACGGACGGTGACGACAGGGCTCCTGGTGGTCCTAGTTGGTGCCGGGGTGGACGGAGTCGACGGTGCGGGGCTGTCGGAGTTGCAGAAGACGTCGAGAAGCTTCGGGTTTGGACCTGGTGGTCATTCCCATATGCCTGAGGATGAATTGATGGGTCAGGAAGATGCACGCGATCACGACGATCAAGATGGACAAGATGCACATTCAAATGGACGGCGAAGCTCACTGGAGCAACAATGGCGGCGGCGCTGAGCTTCGGTCTTCGATGAAGGTGGTGTTCCAGGCGGCAAACCTCGCGTCAAAGATGTCCAGAGGACTCGCCGGAGTGTGGTGGATACGGTGGTGGCTGGCTGGCCTCCGGGGTGGCTACGATGGCCGAAATTTAGTGGTTAGGGTTGCGGTCAGTGCGGCAATGGCGAGCTCGCGATGGAGCAGCCTGCCGGGAAGGGTGAGCGAGAGCATAGGGGTTTGAGAGAGTGAGGGGAGAGCTATTGGTAACCCACAAGTATAGGGGATCGCAAAAGTTCTCGAGGGTAGAGTATTCAACCCAAATTTATTGATTCGATACAAGGGGAGCCAAAGGATATTCACAAGTATTAGCAGTTGAGTTGTCAATTCAACCACACCTGAAAGACTTAATGTCTGCAACAAAGTGATCAGTAGCAAAGTAGTATGATAGTAACGGTAACAATGGCAATAGTAACAGTAGCAATTTTGTAGTGATTGTAATAGTAGCAGCGGCGAAAGTAACTTAGCAAAGATCAATATATGAAAAGCTCATAGGCATTGGATCATCGCTGGATAATTGGGTTGGATAATATTCATCATGTACCAGTCATAACCTAGGGCGACACAGAACTAGCTCGAATTCATCAATGTAATGTAGGCTTGTATTCCGTATATAGTCATACGTGCTTATGGAAAAGAACTTGCATGACACCTTTTTGTCCTACCCTCCAGTGGCAGCGGGGTCCATAAGGAAACTAAGGGATATTAAGGCCTCCTTTTAATAGAGAACCAGAACAAAGCATTAGCACTTAGTGAATACATGAACTTCTCAAACTACGGTAGTCACCAGAAAGAATCCCAATTATTGTCACCTTGGGGTATGCGGATCATAACTCGTAATAGGTGCGTATAACTTGCAAGATAGGATCAAGAATAGAAATTTATTCATGAAAACATAATAGGTTCAGATTTGAAATCATGGCACTCGGGCCCTAGTGACAAGCATTAAGCATAGCAAAGTCATAGCAACATCAATCTCAGAACATAGTGGATACTAGGGATCAAGCCCTAACAAAATTAACTCGATTACATGATAAATCTGATCCAACCCATCACCGTCCAACAAGCCTACGAAGGAATTACTCACTCCCGGCAGAGAGCATCATGAAATTGGCGGTGAAGGAAGGTTGATGATAATGACGGCGACGGATTCCACCCTCGGAAGCCCCGAACGGACTCCAGATCAGCCCTCACGATGAAGAACAGGAGGTGGCGGCGGCTCCGTATCGTAAAACATGATGAATCCTTCTCTCTGATTTTTTTTCTTGGCGAATAGGTATATATGGAGTCAGAGTTAGGGTTGAGGTCCAGGGGGCCCACAAGCTCACCAGGCGCGCCCTGGGGGGGTGGGCGCGCCCTCCGAGCTTGTGGCTCCTGGGTTGCCCCCCTCTGGTATATTTGTCCGCCAGTATTTTTATATATTCCACAAATATTCTCCATAAATTTTCAGGTCAATCCAAGAACTTTGATTTCTGCACAAAAAACACCATGGCAATTCTGCTGAAAGCAGCGTTAGTCCGGGTCAGTTTCATTCAAATCATGCAAATTAGAGTCCAAAACAAGAGCAAAAGAGTTTAGAAAAGTAGATATGATGGAGACGTATCAACTCCCCCAAGCTTAACTCATTGCTTGTCCTCAAGCAATTCAGTTGAAAAACTGAAAGTGACAAAGAAAAACTTTTACGAACTCTGTTTGATCTTGTTGTTGCAAATAGGTCTAACAAATGTTCAGGTTTTTAGCAAAGATTATGAACTAACCACGTTCACAATAACACTTAGGTCTCACATTTACTCATATCAATAGCATAACCAACTAACAAGAAATAATAAGATATCTCGGATGACAACACTTTTTCAAAATAATCATGATACAATATGATATAATGGTATCTCGCTAGCCCTTTCTGAGACCGCAAAACATAAATGCATAGCACCCCTAAAGTTCAAGCACTGACTAGACATTGTAATTCATGGTAAAAGAGATCCAGTCACACTCATACTCAACATCAACTAAACACAAAGCATATAAATGACACTAGTACTCTCTAGGTGGTGCTTTAATAAGAAGATGATGACTCAACAATAAAAGTAAAAAGATAGACCCTTCGCAGAGGGAAGCGGGGATTTGCAGAGGTGCCAGAGCTCGAAGCTTTTAAAACAGAGATGAATATAATTTTGGGAGCTATGCTTTCATTGTCAATGTAACAACCGATAGTTCCCAATATCTTCCATGCTAGACACATTATAGGCGGTTTCCAAACAGAAAGGTAAAGTTTTTACCCCCCTCCACCAACAAACGCAAGCTATGGCTAGCCGAATCCTCGGGTACCCTCCATACCAACAACAATCCGGGGGAGTTTTGTTTCATTATTATATTTTGATTTTTATTTTGATCATAGGACCAGGCATCTCGATTACCAGCCACTTTCTCATGAATGACAAGGGAATAAACACTCATCGTGAGAATAACCCACCTAGCATGGAAGATACTGACAACCCCTTGTCACTACATGAGCGATTCGGGCATACAAAACAGGTTATTATTTGAAGGTTTAGAGTTTGGCACATCCAAATTTACTTGGAACGGCAGGTAAATACCACATATAGGTATAGGTATGGTGGACTCATATGGAATAACTTTGGGTTTAAGGATGTGGATGCACAAGCAGTACTCTCGCTTAGTACAAGTGAAGGCTAGCAAATAGATCGAGGAGCGACCAACTAGAGAGTGACAACGGCATAAACATGCATTGAGATTTAAGCAACATTGGGTACAAGCATGAGTAGGATATAAATCACCATGAACATAAATATCGTGGAGGCTATGCTGGTTTTGATTCAACTACATGTGTGAACATGTGCCAAGTCAAGCCACTTGAATTATTCAGAGGAGGATACTATCCTATCATACTACATCATAACCATTTTAAATGCATGTCGACACACAAGACAAACCATTATCCAATCCTAGCTAATTAATCATGACATGAGTAACTATGATCTATAATTGTCATTGCAGACATGTTTACTCATAATAGGCTGAATCAAGAACGATGAGCTAATCATATTTACAAAAACAAAATAGGTCGAGTTCATACCAGCTTTTCTTCATCTCAATCTTTTCATCAAATTTCGCCATTATTGCCTTTCACTTGCATGACCGAACGATGTGAATAATAATAAGAGTGCTCGTGTCATGGACTAAGCTGGAATCTGCAAACATTCTTTCAAAGGAGAAGACAAGGTAATATGGGCTCTTTGTTAGATCAACAATATTGCATATGAGAGCCACTCAACATTTTCATCGTGGTCTTCTCCTTACGACCCAAAGAAAAGAAAATAATTTCAAAGAAACACATTGAAATACTTTTGGAGATTTTGTTTTTCTCATGAAGAAAGTGAAACAAAGGAAAAATAAAAACAAGAACAACTATTTACACGGGAAAGCTCCCAACAAGCAAAAGAAGAACGGGAAATCTTTTTGGGTTTTCTTTTAATACTACAAATAGAAAGAAAAACTAAAAAGGGGCGAGAAATATTTTTGGATTTCATCAAAGTTTTTCAAAGACACAAGAAGAAGTATGAATGTAATGTCGGTGAGAAATACGTACTCCCCCAAGCTTAGGCTTTTGGCCTAAGTTGGTCTATGGCCACGGCTCGAAGTAACCCTCTCCTGGATACTGCGGATGGTCCTGAGGGTTCCACTGGCTGGCGAGCTCCTGTGGCTCCCACTGATAAACAAGCTCCTGGTATGGCTCAGGTGTTGGGGGTTGTATCAGACCCCAGTATGCGTAGATGTCATCGGGCATAATAGTGTACCTGCCTAAATAAAGATCGAACAAGGAAGGTGCAGACAAAGTAATAATCTCAAGAGTACCCTGACTGAATACTAAGTTCTAAAGGAGTCGCTTGTGCTTATCATTGTCAATAAAATGATGCACTACCATACTAGCATAATCTAAATATTTAGTGGGTAGCAGCATCTCCTCCTCCTCCTCATGTCTAATAGGAATCTCAAAATGTACAGCGAGGCGGGAGGCATAGACACCACCGTAAATAGTACCCTTCGAACGGTTCGTGTGTAACCGCCGAGCAACCATGGAACCCAAACTAAAATTTCTATCAGCATATAAAGCATGGAGCAAAATAGCAAGGTCAGGTGCACTGGGACATCCACTCTCCCAATGACCAATCAAACATCTCCCGGCAAATAATGCATAGTAACGTAAAACGGGAAAAATATAAACTAGCCACTCTCGCTTCTGACACTCCTCTCTCTTCCCCCACAGTAGTTTCAGAGATGAAATCTTCTATGTCTCTAGAACGTGGATCACTGTGACGACCCTCATAAGTTATTTTGCAAACATTGCAAAAATCATATAATGCCATTTCCTTAGGCACATCGTACAAGTTAAATTCTACCATGGGTGGTTCCTTCCTAGGATAAAAGCGAAAGTTTTGCATGAAGGTACTAGTGAGTAGGAGATATTGGTCGCACTTATCCTAGAGGAAGGGGATGATGCCGGCATTATGCGCCAAGTAATAGAAATCCTCATAAATTCTCGCCTCCTTCAAGAATGTGTCACACGGCCACTCGCACGGTCGAACCTCCGCTGCACGCGAAAGATGGTACTTGGGCTTCTCCTCCGGAGTTTCCTTTGAATTACAACTTGATGAGCCCCTTAACCACCTCCTCATGGTTTTTCTTTTCTCTCAACGGGGATATGCATGTCCCCAACAATAAGAATTTCATATTTCTTTTTGATAGTAGGAATAGGGAATTCAAAACCTCCAATAGTAATTGTTGAAATTTTTCCAATAGAATTGATACTATTCACTTGAGGTTGTTTCTTCGGAAAGTGTACCGTATGCTCATTACCATTGACATGAAAAGTGACATTGCCCTTATTGCAATCAATAACATCCCCTCCAGTGTTCAAAAACGGTCTACCAAGGATGATCGACATACTGTCGTCCTCGGGTATATCAAGAATAACAAAGTTCGTTAAGATAGTAACATTTGCAACTATGTCAGGTACATCCTCACAAATACCGATAGGTATAGTAGTTGATTTATCAGCCATTTGCAGAGAGATTTCAGTAGGTGTTAACTTATTCAAATCAAGTCTTCAGTACAAAGAGAAAGGCATAACACTAACACCGGCTCCTAGATCACATAAAGCAGTTTTAACATAGTTTCTTTTAATGGAGCATGGTATAGTTGGTATTCCTGGGTCTCCTAGTTTCTTAGGCATTCCACCCTTAAATGTGTAATTAGCAAGCATGGTGGAAATTTCAGCTTCCGGTATCTTTCTTTTATTTGTAACAATATCTTTCATATACTTAGCATAAGGAGACATTTTCAGAATATCAGTCAAACGAAGGCGCAAAAAGACAGGTCTAAGCATTTCAACAAAGCGCTCAAATTCTTCCTCATCTTTATTCTTTGAAGCTTTAGGAGGAAAAGGCATGTGTTTCTCAACCCATGGTTCCCTTTCTTTACCATGTTTTCTAGCAATGAAGTCTCTCTTAACATATCTTTTATTCTTGAGTTGTGGGTTTTCAAGATCAACAGCAAGTTCTATTTCCACATCATTATCATTATTAGGTTGAGCATCTACATGAACATCATTATTATCATTATTACTAGGTTCATGTTCATCACAAGATTGTGTTTCAGCATCAGAGATAGAAATATCATTTGGATTCTCAGGTGTGTCTACAGCAGGTTCACTAGAGGCATGCAAAGTCCTATCATCTTTCTTTTTCTTTTTAGAAGGACTAAGTGCATCAGTATTAATTCTTTGAGAATCTTGCTCAATTCTTTTAGGGTGACCTTCAGGAGTTCTTGAGTAATTTTACCACCCCTAGTCATAACTCTAACATCATGATCATTCATCTTATTATTCATCTCATTAAGCAAATCATTTTGTGCTTTGAGGACTTGTTCTACTTGAGTTTTTATCATGGATGCATGTTTACTCACACCCTTGACATCATTAACAGTTCTAAACACATAGTCACTCAAGCATTCAATCATATAAGCATTTCATGTCAATTGTCTACTAACATATGCATTGACATTTTCTTGTCTAACAATAAATTTATCAAATTCATCCAAGCATTGACTAGCAGATTTAGTATAAGGAATATCACCTTCATCAAATCTATAGAGATAATTTACCTCTACTACCTGTGTCGGGGTATGGAGACCATGTATTTCTTCAATAGGTGGTAAATTCTTAACATCTTCAGCTTTAATACCTTTTTCTTTCATAGATTTCTTTGCCTCCTGCTTATCTTCAGGACCGAGGAATAGAATACCCCTCTTCTTCGGAGTTGGCTTGTGCGGTGGTTCAGGAAGAGTCCAATCATTATCATTACTCAATATATTATTCAATAGTTCTTCAGCTTGTTCAACAGTTCGTTCCCTGAAAACACAATCAGCACAACTATCTAGGTGGTCCCTAGAAGCATCGGTTAGTCCATTATAAAAGATATCAAGTATTTCATTTTTCTTGAGAGGATGATCAGGCAAAGCATTAAGTAATTGGAGAAGCATCCCCCAAGCTTGTGGGAGACTCTCTTCTTCAATTTGCACAAAGTTAAATATTTCCTGTAAAGCAGCATGTTTCTTATGAGCATGAAAATATTTTTCACAGAAGTAATATATCATATCCTGGGGACTACGCACATAACCAGGAGCAAGAGAATTAAACCATATCTTAGCATCACCCTTTAATGAGAAAGGAAACAACTTAAGAATATAGTAATAGCGAATTTTTTCCTCATGAGAAAATAGGGTGGCTATATCATTTAATTTAGTAAGATGTGACACAACAGTTTCAGATTCATTACCATGGAAAGGATTAGATTCAACCAAAGTAATTAACTCGGGATTAACAGAGAACTCATAATCCTTATCAGTAACAAAGATAGGTGAAGTGGCAAACTTAGGATCATATTTCATTCTAGCATTCAAAGATTTTTCTTTCAACTTGACTAGTAATTTCTTAAGATAATCTCTATCCTTACAAGCAAGAAAGTCCCTAGCTACCTCTCCATCCATAACATAACCCTCAGTTATATCAGGCAATTCATATCTAGGAGAGCTAGGTCTAATAGGTGTTTCAAAAGTTTCAGTTTCAATAATTTCATCAATTTCAATAATCTCATCAGTTTCAGCATTCTCATTTTCTTTAACTCTAGCAAGTTGTTCATCAAGAAATTCACCCAGTGGCACAGTTTTATCAAGAAAAGTACTAGCATCATCATAAGTATCATTCATAGCAGAAGTAGCATCATCAATTACTTGTGACATATCAGGATTAATAGCAGGTGGTGGTGACGCAAGCTTACTCAAAACAGAAGGTGAATCAAGTGCAGACCTAGATGGCAGTTCCTTACCTCCCGTCGTCTTAGAGGGAACGATCTTGATTCTGGTATCTTTCAGATTCTTCATAGTGATCAACAGATATAAATCCCAAGTGACTCGGCAAATAGAGCTATGCTCCCCGGCAACGGCGTCAGAAAAAGGTCTTGATAACCCACAAGTATAGGGGATCGCAACAGTTTTCGAGGGTAGAGTATTCAACCCAAATTTATTGATTCGACACAAGGGGAGTGACGTGGCTTGAGACTGCGTCGGTATTTCCCCAAAGAGGAAGGGATGATGCAGCATAGCTACGGTAAGTATTTCCCTCAGTTATGAAACCAAGGTTATCAATCCAGTAGGAGAACCAAGCAACACTATGTAAACGGTGCCTGCACACAAGGAACAAATACTTGCAACCCGACACGTAAGAGGGGTTGTCAATCCCTCCTTGGTAAAAAGATAGATTAAATTGTATGAGATTGGATAAATAGATCTTGAAAAACACAAAATAAAATAAGTAAAGAAAAAGTGCAGCAAGGTATTTTTGGTTTTTTGGAATAATAGATCTGAAAGGAATATGATAAAAGATAGACCCGGGGCCCGTAGATTTCACTAGTGGCTTCTCTTGAGAAAATAGCATACGGTGGGTAAACAAATTACTATTGGGTAATTGATAGAAGAGCAAATAATTATGACGATATCCAAAGCAATGATCAAATACATAGGCATCACGTCCAAGATTAGTAGACCGACTCCTGCCTGCATCTACTACTATTACTCCACACATCGACCGCTATCCAGCATGCATCTAGTGTATTAAGTTCATGGAGAAATGGAGTAATGCAATAAGAACGATGACATGATGTAGACAAGACCTATTCATGTAGGAGTAGACCCCATCTTTTTATCCTTAATAGCAACGATACATACGTGCCTCTCTACCCCTTCTGTCACTGGGTGAGGACACCATAAGATCGAACCCATCACAAAGCACCTCTTCCCATTGCAAGAAAAATCAATCTAGTTGGCCTAACTAAACCAAAGATTCAGAGAAGAAATACGAGGCTATAAGTAATCATGCATATAAGAGATCAAAGAAGACTCAAATAATATTCATGGATATAGATCTGATCAAAAACTCGCAATTCATCGGATCCCAACAAACACACCGCAAAATGTCATTACATAAAATAGATCTCCAAGAGACCATTGTATTGAGAATCAAAAAGAGAGAAGAAGCCATCTAGCTACTGCCTACGGACCCGTAGGTCTATGGTGAACTACTCACGCATCATCGGACAAGCACCAATTAGGATGATGAACCCCTCTGTGATCGTGTTCCCCTCCGGCAAGGTGCCGGAATAGGGCTCTAGATTGGATCTCGTCGTTCTGGAACTTGCGATGGCTGGAATTGTGTTTCGTCGACTTCCCTAGGGTTTCTGGAATATTTGGGTATTTATAGAGCTGAGAGGTGGTGGAGGAGACCCCCGTGGGCCCCACGACCCATCAGGGCGCGCCAGGGGCCTCTGGTATCTCGTGGGCCCCACGGGCCTCCCCCCGGGTGCTTCCTTGGCTCCCAAGTTGTCTTCTAGTCCAAAAAAATCTCCAAAAAGTTTCGTGGCATTTGGACTTCGTTTGGTACTAATATTCTGTGAAGTAAAAAACAAGCAAAAAATAGCAACTGGCACTGGGCACTATGCCAATAGGTTAGTCCCAAAAAAATGATATAAAGTTGCTATAAAATGATTGTAAAACATAGAAGAATGATAATATAACAGCATGGAACAATAAAAAATTATAGATACGTTGGAGACGTATCAGCATCCCCAAACTTAATTCCTGCTCGTCCTCGAGTAGGTAAATGATAAAAACAGAATTTTTGATGTGGAATGCTGCCTAACATGTTCATCACATGTTCTTTTCTTTTGTAGAATGGACATTTGGACTTTTAGATGGTTCAAAGCAATAGTCTATAATTGCATGAAGACTTCAATACTCAAGCATATCAGCAAGCAACCATGTCTTTAAAAATATCAACACTAAAGAAAGTTATCCCTAGCCCATCATGCTCAATCATTGATCCATTCACGAAACACACTCGAATATTAGCTACAGCCAATGCACAAGTATGATCATAGTGCCCCTTAGTTGGTTCTTTATAAGAGAGGATGGAGACTCAAAAAAATAAAAATTGCATAAAAGTAAATAGATAGGCCCTTCACAGAGGGATGTTGAGATTTGTAGAGGTGCCAGAGCTCAAAGCGAAAAAAATTGAGAGATAATTTTTTTAGAGGCATGCTTTTCCTGTCAACGAAAATGACTGAGAATTCCCAATACTTTCCATGCTAGATACATCATAGGCGGTTCCCAAACATAAAATAAAGTTTATTCCTTTTTCAACCATTCTTTCACATTCCATGGCTAGTCGTATCCACGGGTGCCTTCCATACCAACACTTTCCAAGGAATTTATTATTTGACAACATAAAGTAAATTTCTTTTTCATTTCGGGGCTGGGCACCCCTATTACCGTCGTACTCTCTTGCAATGACAAGTGAATAAACACTCATCTTGAGAATAACACATCTAGCATGGAAAAATATTGGCCACCCCCTGCCACAAAAATACCGCATATAGGTAGGTATGGTGGACTCATATGGCAAAACTGGGTTTAAGGATTTTGGATGCACAAGTAGTATTTATACTTACTACGAGTGGAGGCTAGCAAAAAGATTGAGAAGCAGCCAACCAAGAAACAAAAATTCTCATAAACGAGCATTGAGCATAACTAACACCGAATAATGCACTACAAGTAGGATGTAATTTCATTGCATAACTATTGACTTTCATGCTTGCATAGGGAATAGATACGTCTCCAACATATCTATAATTTTTGATTGTTCCATTCTGTTATATTATCTGTTTTGGATGTTTTATATGCATTAATATGCTATTTTATATTATTTTTGGGACTAACTTATTAACCTAGAGCCCAGTGCCAGTTTCTGTTTTTTCCTTGTTTTTGAGTTTTACAGAAAAGGAATATCAAATGGAGTCCAAACGGAATAAAACTTTCACGATGATTTTTCTTGGACCAGAAGACATCCATGGAGCTTGGAGAGGAAGGCAGAAGAGTCCCGAGGGCTCCACAAGCACTCAGGGCATGCCCTGGGGGGCGCCCCATGGCTTGTGGGCCCCATGGGACTCCTCTAACCCTAATTCTTGCTCTATATATTCACAAATATTCCCAAACGACCAGAAGCGTCCACCAAAATACTTTTCCGCCACCGTAACCTTCTGTTCCCGTGAGATCCCATCTTGGGGCCTTTTCCGGCATCCTGCCAGAGGGGGATTCGATCACGGAGGGCTTCTACATCAACTCTATTGCCCTTCCGATGAAGCGTGAGTACTTTACCAAAGACCTACGGGTCCATAGCTAGTAGCTAGATGGCTTCTTCTCTCTCTTTGATCTTCAATACAATGTTCTCCTCGATGTTCTTGGAGATCTATCCGATGTAATATTCTTTTGTGGTGTGTTTGTCGAGATCAATGAATTGTGGATTTATGATCAGATTATCTATGAATATTATTTGAATCTTCTCTGAATTCTTATATGCATGATTTGATATCTTTGTATTTCTCTTCGAATTATCAGTTTGGTTTGGCCAACTAGATTGGTTCTTTTTGCAATGGGAGAGGTGCTTAGTTTTGGGTTCAATCTTGCGGTGTCCTCACCCAGTGACAAAGTAGGGGTAGCGAGCAACGTATTGTATTGTTGCCATCAAGGGTAAAAAGATGGGGTTTTCATCATATTGCTTGAGTTTATCCCTCTACATCATGTCATCTTACTTAAGGCGTTACTCCGTTCTTATGAACTTAATACTCTAGATGCATGCTGGATAGCGGTCGATGTGTGGAGTAATAGTAGTAGATGCAGGCAGGAGTCGGTCTCCTTGACACGGACGTGATGCCTATATTCATAATCATTGCCTTGGATATCATCATAACTTTGTGCTTTTCTATCAATTCCTCAACAGTAATTTGTTCACCCACCGTATGCTTTCTTTCAAGAGAGAAGCCTCTAGTGAAACCTATGGCCCCCGGATCTATTTTCCATCATATATTTTCAGATCTATAAACCAAAAAACCCAAAAATACCTTGCTGCAATTTATTTGTTTTTACTTTGTTTTACATTTTAGTAATCTTTTATATCTATCTCTATCAGACCTCATCCTTGCAAGTGACCGTGAAGGGATTGACAACCCCTTTATCGCGTTGGGTGCAAGTGTTTGATTGTTTGTGCAGGTGCATAGATTGGAGACTTGCGTGTACCTCCTACTGGATTGATACCATGGTTCTCAAACTGAGGGAAATACTTATCTCTACTTTGTTGCATCACCCTTTCCTCTTCAAGGGAAAAACCAACGAAAGCTCAAGAAGTAGCAGGAAGAATTTCTGGCACCGTTGCCGGGGAGGTTCTACATCAAGCCTACCAAGTACCCACCATAAACTCTCATCTCTTTCATTACATTATTCGCCATTTGCCTCTAGTTTTCCTCTCCCCCACTTCTAAAACAATTATAGAAAAACACAAAAAGATTTGCCTTTTTGTTCACCCTTCTTCCATTCGTCTTTTCGTTTGCTTTTTGGTCGCTTGTGTGTTAGATTGCTTGTTTGCCCGTATGGCTCAACCCAAGAGCTTTGATCCTTACTTTAGGAAGTTGGAAGAGATTGAAAATAATGCTAAGAGCTTCATCTCTTTACAATTTGATCATAATATTTTCTTTAGGAACGAGCTTAAAGAAGAAAAAACTATGATGGAATATATTAATAAAGAGCTTGATGATGTTACCAAGGAATTTATGGTCTTAAATCTCAATTTTCTCATCTTGAAAATTTAGTAGGCCAAATTTCAGATAAACAAACCACTTTGGTGAATAAGATGGCCGCTAAACCGGAGTCTTTGAATGATGATGAAGATCTTAAAGTGATTGGTGTGACTCCTATTGAATCTTTGTTTTCTAATATAAATCTTGATAAAGATGGGACTGGAGATGAGTCAACTTTAGCTAGAAGGCGTCCCAATGATTCGGAGTTTATAGATCTTAATGCAATGAACCCACTCTTTTGGGTTTCAAGGATTTTAATTATGATAATTGTTCTTTGATAGATTGTATTTCCTTGTTGCAATCCATGCTGAAATCTCCTCATGCTTATAATCAAAATAAAGCTTTTACTAAACATATCGTTGATGCTATGATGAAATCTTTTGAAGAAAAACTTGAGTTGGAAGTTTCAATCCCTAGAAATCTTTATGATGAGTGGGAACCTACTATTAGGATTAAAATTAAGGATTATGAGTGCCATGCTTTGTGTGATTTGGGTGCTAGCGTTTCCACGATTCCAAAAACTTTATGTGATGTGCTAGGTTTCCGTGAATTTGATGATTGTTTCTTTAAATTTGCATCTAGCGGATTCCACTATTAAGAAACCTATGGAAAGGATTAATGATGTTCTTATTGTTGCAAATAGGAATTATGTGCCCGTAGATTTCATTATGCTTGATAGAGATTGCAATCCGACATGTCCTATTATTCTTGGTAGACCTTTCCTTAGAACGATTGGTGCAATTATTGATATGAAAGAACGAAACATTAGATTTAAATTTATGTTAAGGAAGGGCATGGAACACTTTCCAATAAAGAAAATTAAGTTGCCATATGAATCTATTATGAGGGCTACTTATGCATTGCATACCAAAGATGACAATACCTAGATCTATGTTTTATGCCTAGCTAGGGGCGTTAAACAATAGCTCTTGTTGGGAGGCAACCCAATTTTATTTTTATGTTTTTGTTTTTGGTTCTGTTATTGAATAAATAAACATTATTACCTCTGTAGTAATTGTGTTTTGGTGTTTTAATTAGTGTTTGAGTCAAGTAAGACCTTTGGGATGGTCTACGGTGATAGTTGATTTGATTTTGCTGAAAAACAGAAACATTTGTGTCCAGTTGCAGAATTTTAATAATTTACATAAGGGACGTTCAATTCTGAATTTTTTACACAATATTTATATACAAATGTTCCAGGATTTTATAAATTTTCAGAATTTTTAGAGTTACATAAGTATGGGTAATATTCGGATCTTCACAGACTTTTCTCTTTTTGACAGATTCTGTTTTCTATGTGTTGTTTGCTTATTTTGATGAATCTATGGGTAGTATCGGGGGGTATGAACCATGGAGAAGTTGTAATACAGTAGATATTACACCAATATAAATAAATAATGAGTTAACAACAGTACCTAAAGTGGTGATTTATTTTCTTATACTAACGGATCTCATGAGTTTTCTGTTGAGTTTTGTGTTGTGAAGTTTTCAAATTTTGGGTAAAGATTTGATGGACTATGGAATTAGGACTGGCAAGAGCCTAAGCTTGGGGATGCCCAAGGCACCCCAAGGTAATATTCAAGGACAACCAAGCATCTAAGCTTGGGGATGTCCCGGATGGCATCCCCTCTTTCGTCTTCAATCCATCGGTAAATTTACTTGAGGCTATATTTTTATTCACCACATGATATGTGTTTTGCTTGGAGCGTCTTGTATGATATGAGTCTTTGCTTTTTAGTTTGCCACAATCATCCTTGCTGTACACACCTTTTGACAAGGACATGCATGAATCGTGATTTATTAGAATACTCTATGTGCTTCACTTATATCTTTTGAGCTAGGCAATTTGCTCTAGTGCTTCACTTATATCTTTTTAGAGCACGGCGGTGGCTTTATTTTATAGAAATTGTTGAACTCTCATGCTTCATTTATATTATTTTGAGAGTCTCTAAACATCATGGTAATTTGCTTAGGTTATGAATTTCGTCCTAATATGATGGGCATCCAAGAGGGATATAATAATAACTTTCATATAAAGAGCGTCGAATACTATGAGAAGTTTGATTCCTTGCATTTGTTTTGAGATATAAAGATGGTGATATTAGAGTCATACTAGTGAGTAATTGTGGATTGGTAGAAATACTTGTGTTAAAGTTCGTGATTCCCGTAGCATGCACGTATGGTGAACCGTTATGTGATGAAGTCGGAGCATGATTTATTTATTGATTGTCTTCCTTATGAGTGGCGGTCGGGGACGAGCGATGGTCTTTTCCTACCAATATATCCCCCTAGGAGCATGCGTGTAGTACTTTTTTTTTGATAGCTAATAAATTTTTGCAATAAGTATGTGAGTTCTTTATGACTAATGTTGAGTCCATACTCTCACCCTTCCACCATTGCTAGCCTCTCTAGTACCACACAATTCTCGCCGGTGCATTAAACCCATCATATACCTTCCTCAAAACAGCCACCATACCTACCTATTATGGCATTTCCATAACCATTCCGAGATATATTGCCATGCAACTTCCACCGTTCCGTTTATTATGACATGCTTCATCATTGTCATATTGATTTGCATGATCATGTAGTTGGCATAGTATTTGTGGCAGGGCCACCGTTCATATTTTTTATGCATGTCACTCTTGATCATTGCACATCCCGGTACACCGCCGGAGGCATTCATATAGTCATATCTTGTTCTAGCATCGAGTTGTAAGTAAATAAAAGTGTGATGATCATCATTATTAGAGCATTGTCCCATGTGAGGAAAGGATGATGGAAGCTATGATTCCCTCACAAGTTGGGATGAGTCTCCGGACTTTACAAAGAAAATAAAAGAGGCCCAAACAAAAAAAAGAGAGAGAAAAGAGAGAAGGGGCAATGCTACTATCCTTTTACCACACTTGTGCTTCAAAGTAGCACCATGATCTTCATGATAGAGAGTCTCCTATGTTGTCACTTTCATATACTAGTGGGAATTTTTCATTATAGAACTTGGCTTGTATACTCCAATGATGGGCTTCCTCAAATTGCCCTAGGTCATCTTGAGCAAGCGAGCAAGATGCACACCCACTTAGTTTCTTTTTGAGCTTTCATACACTTATAGCTCTAGTGCATCCGTTGGATGGCAATCCCTACTCACTCACATTGATATCTATTGATGGGCATCTCCATAGCCCTTTACGCCAAGTTGATGTGAGAATTTCTCCTTATTTTTGTCTTCTCCACAACCACCATATTCTATTCCACCTATAGTGCTATATCCATGGCTCACACTCATGTATTGCGTGAAAGTTGAAAAAGTTTGAGAACATCAAAAGTATGAAACAATTGCTTGGCTTGTCATCGGGGTTGTGCATGATTTAATAATTTGTGTGATGAAGATGGATCATAGCCAGACTATATGATTTTGTAGGGATAACTTTCTTTGGCCATGTTATTTTGAGAAGACACAATTGCTTTATTAGTATGCTTGAAGTATTATTGTTTCTATGTCAATATTAAATTTTTATTTTAAATCTTATGGATCTGAATATTCATGCCACAATAAAGAAAATTACATGGATAAATATGTTAGGTAGCATTCCACGTCAAAAATTTTGTTTTTATCATTTACCTACTCGAGGACGAGTAGGAATTAAGCTTGGGGATGCTTGATACGTCTCCAACGTATCTATAGATTTTGATTGTTCCATGCTATTATATTATCTGTTTTGGATGTTTTATATGCATTAATATGCTATTTTCTATTACTTTTGTGACTAACTTATTAACCTAGAGCCCAGTGCCAGTTTCTGTTTTTTCCTTGTTTTTGAGTTTTACAGAAAAGGAACATCAAACGGAGTCCAAACGGAATATAACTTTCGCGATGATTTTTCTTGGACCAGAAGACATCCATGGAGCTTGGAGAGGAAGGCAGAAGAGTCCCAAGGGCTCCACAAGCCAATAGGGCGCGCCCTAGGGGGGCGCGCCCTTGTGGGCCCCACGGGACTCCTCCAACCCTAATTCTTGCACTATATATTCACAAATATTCCCAAACGACCAGAAGCATCCACCAAAATACTTTTCCGGCACCGTAACCTTCTATTCCCGTGAGATCCCATCTTGGGGCCTTTTCTGGTGTAACATCCCCAGCATCACACTACAGTGATCACCCTCTGATAATGCCAAGGCATCATGTTCAACAGTGCTTGATCATTTTTAGTGTCATAACCCCTTTCAAATACCAATTCAAATTTTAAAGTGAATTTAAAAGTTGTTCAAATCAAGGAACTAAAATGCTCATAATGTCGCAAATAATTCTCAAAGCAAATATAAAAGTGAATCCAACATTATGTAAATTCCCCAGGTGACCCTAGCAACAAAACAGTGGATCAGCAGCACCTTTTCTTTCCATTTAAATTCAAATCAAATTCAAATGAAAACATTTATTCATCAAACCAATTTCTATTGTTAGATGATATTACACTGTAATTAATGAGCTAAGTTACCCAATTTACAAAAGTCATTTAGTGGCCTGTCCATTTGCAAAACAGAAGTAAAAATAGAAAACAGAAGTAAGAAATAGAAAAAGGCCTAATGACTATTGTGCACTTAGGCCTGTAAGCTGCAGGAACTGGCCCAGCCCGCCAGCCGGGTCTTCTCCCACTTCCCGCCCGCGTCAACGCACGCGTGCATCCGAGCTTCGATCGACGCCGTGTCATTGATCCCGCGGCTCCCTGACTCCGTTAAAGCCTCCCCTGGTAGCCTCCCTCCTCCCCCGAAACCCTAGCACCCTCATTCCCCTCTCTCTCGCCCGTCTTCTCCCTCCCCGCAAACACCCGATGCCGTCACCGCCGTGGCTCGCAATAGCCGTGGCCCCTGACCTCCCCGCGCTTCATCTCCGTGCTGGATCGAACCGTCACCCTTCTACACCGACCAGCGCGGGCCGTGGCGCACTACATCGCTGAATTGCGCCGTCGTCTTCCTCGGATCGCAGCCGTCTGTCGCCGTTGATTCTGGCTGCTCCGCGCCTCCCCGAGCACACTGCCACTTCCCTACGGCTCCCAGTGAGCCTGCGCATCTTCTCCCACTCTCCCTGGCCTCTTCCCGTCGCCGTAGCTCGCCGCATTGGAGATACCCGAATGCGCCGCCGCCTGACCTCGTCGTCGGCGAGGCTCCGATGACCAAATGGTCTCGGGCTCGTGCTCGCTGTGTTCGCGCGCGCATGTAGACCATCCCTAGCAAATTAGATCGCCCGCGCGCGCACCATTTTGTCATTCCCGTTGCACGCCCGAGAGCTCCGCCGCCCGGCATCGTCGCCGGCGTCTCTTCGGCCATCCCCACGTCCAACCAGTCGTCCCACACGACGCGGCGTCCTCCACTCGTTTGGTAGAGCTCGAAAACACCCTAAACTGTGCACCACCGCGAGTTTGCGAGCTCGCGGGAGTTGCTCGCCGTCGCGCGAGCTCGCCGGCGTACTCCGGTGGCCAACGCCCAGCTGGCTCCGACGTGGCACCGCGGGCCCCGCCCCCTGTGACGCTGCAACTGGGTCCCACTGGGCCCAGTTGACCCGATCAGCGTGGCCCTGCCCGCTGACATGTGGGGCCCAGCCGCTTAAACATTTTTTAAAGAATAACTAATTGATTAATTAAAATGTTAATTTAGTTAATTAATTAATCACCCATTGACTGTAGGCCCCACCACTAATTAAATCTGTAATTAGATTAAGTTAAACCTAATTAACTACTGTGAGGCTGACGTGAGGGTCCCACTGGACCCACAGGTCAGGTTTGCTGGTCAACCGCCTTGTTGACCGATGATGTCATCATTGCGTCATGCTGATGTCACTTCTACTGTTCTGGATAATGTTGGTTTTAGTAATAAAATAATTCCAAAAATTGTTTAAATCTTTGAAAAATCGTAGAAAATAAACCGTAGCTCAGATCGAACAACTTTATACATGAAAGTTTCTCAGAAAAATCCCACGAATCCAACCATGCTATCTGTTTCCGTGTTGAGACCCTCTACGGAGGTGAACCCGCAACTTTTAGCCTGTTTCAGGTAGATGAATAGTGCATATACACCGGTTAATAATTCCAACTTAAATCCTAAAATAACTAATATGATTTAGACATGTCTTTAGGCAACCCTGCACTGCACGTTAGCATAGCATGCTCTGTGTTGCTTATGTTTGCTGTGTATTTATTTGTTTCCTCCCCCTCTTCTCTCTTGGTAGACCCCGACACCGATGTAGTCCCCGAGGCCAACGCAGCTCCGGATTCCGGCAACACTGTTGACAACCCTTCCTTCTCAACAGAGCTTCCAGGCAAGCACCCCCCTTGAGCATGCCTATATCGCCTATTCTTTCTCTCTTATGCTTGCATTAGAAATAGATGCTGCTACTGTTTATCCTATTTTTGATGCATAGCCTGTTTTTGTAACTGTTGTTGATACCTACCTGCTTATCTTAAACTGCTTAGTATAGGCTGGATAGAGACCCCAGACACCCCCACCTTGTCCCAAGTTGCCCCGCTGGATTATCAGATGACTCGATCAACATGATTGACAACCAGGCCCCAGCACCGCACATCACCCCACATAGTTATACGACACTGCAGCGTTACTATCGAGTGCCGAGGTTGATACCTCGTTTAGCACTTCTGATGTTAACTCTATAGAGTAGCTATTCGGTCGTGGTCATCGAGGGTGATTCCTCCTTCACCACTCCCGATAACGACGCCGTCGTGCAACACCTCAAGTGTGAACCTCGAGGGTGATTCCTCCTAAGTTCACCTTGACGACTACATCAGGTGGAATCCATCAAGGGTGATTCCTTAGCTTTCCCCCTGGTGTTTGGACACACAGTTACTATGACTTAAACCATGAACCATGATAAAGGCGGGTCGACCCTGAGGGGTACCCGCGCGAGCCTAAGTGGCGAGTGATGTGGAGTCGGGTTGACCTGGACGGTACCCGAAAGATGATTACGAGGTGTGGCCGAGCATTCTTAGCCCTTGCCGCAAGTCCTCGAGACGGGGCGACGGGGTCACATCGATCATGAGTCTCTACTCGTTACCGCACACCCCCCAATACACTAACGGTTTGGATATTTGATCCGAGTGGGCCTCTGGCCCGATAGCACTAACCATCATGTGGGAACAGTTATGGGCACTCTGCGTCGTATGCATCAGCCGAAGATTAATGGATGTCAGCGACTCAGCGGCGCGCGCCGGGTTGGACCGCGTAACGCAACCGCCTTGATAGTGTGGGTTGCTAGGTCTGCTCTCGGTGGCCCCGCAACATGCAGGAGTTCCCGGGGCGGTGGCCCAAGACCCCTGGGGGCATAGGTTTAGTCCGGCGTGCTGACCTCTCTGTTAAGCCTAGGTCGGGTTGCGGCGTATCGTTTGGCCGAGGCCGGGCATGACCCAGAAAAGTGTGTCCGGCCGGAGTTAATCGAGCGTGGTGGGTAAGTTGGTGCACCCCTGCAGGGAAGAACTAATCTATGCATAGCCGGATCCTCAGTAACGGATGCTCGGAGTTGTATCCCGATTGATACAACTAGAACTGGATACTTGTGATGAGATATGGATAGTAGGGCTCTGGGATTGCTTTCTCGCAGGGAGTCGAGAAAGGATCTCTGGCCGAGGTTGATACTTGGATATTAGGGCTCTGGGGTCGCTTTCTCACAGGGAGTCGAGGAAGGATCTCTGGGTGAGGTTGATACTTAATATTGCTACTACTTTATTATGTGCTAATCTACACTCTTCTAATGCTGCAAGACCGATGAAGATGCTAGTCTTCGATAGGACTAGGCCTTCCCTCTATTCTGGCATTTCTGTAGCCCAGTCCACATATACAGCCTTTCTTTGATAATGTTGCATATGTAGTGTAGATCATTGCTTGCTGAGTACTTCGGATGAGTACTCATGGTTGCTTTGCTTCCTCTTTTTCCCCTTATCCGTTTGATGCAACCAGATGACGGAGCCCAGGAGACAGCTGCCCCTGCCGACGACTACTACTACCACCCTGAGGGTGGATACTACTTTGAGTTGGCCGACGACCAGGAGTAGGATCGGAGGGTCCCAGGCAGGAGGCCTGCGCCTTTTTGATCGTAGTGTTTTCTTTTGCCCCGCCTTTTAAAAGCCTATCTGTTTTATCTTTTATATCTGTACTCAGATATCTGAAGCTTCCGCTGACGCTTGTAAGCGAGCTTATGTATTCGAGCCCTCGAGGCCCCTGGCTTGTAATATAAAGCTTGTATTATTTTAAATTTGCGTCTAGAGTTGTGTTGTGATTTCTTCAAGTGAGTCCTTAGGCTTGATCGTGTGCATTTGCGTGTATGATTAGTGCATGATTGAGTTGGGGGCATCATATGCTCTTGGCTTTGCGTGTTAACATGAGCCACCCACCGAGAGATGATCTATTCCCGATGCTCAGAACCTCCTTCTCACACTCTGTTCAGGTATCGATCGTTTGTCCATTCGTTTGAAACGTTTTATTGTACCTCCATACTTTGCTCTCGATGTTTCCCTAAGTTTCAACTCGAGAGATTCTTTCTGCCACATTCTCTGAGTTATCTGCCCGATAATCGAACTTGCAAAGGTCAGTTCTCCTGAAGTTACCCTTTTCTTCCCAACTAAAATCTCGGGACGAGATTTCTTGTAGTGGAGGAGATTTGTAACATCCCCAGCATCACACTACAGTGATCACCCTCTGATAATGCCAAGGCATCATGTTCAACAGTGCTTGATCATTTTTAGTGTCATAACCCCTTTCAAATACCAATTCAAATTTCAATTCAAATTTTAAAGTGAATTTAAAAGTTGTTCAAATCAAGGAACTAAAATGTTCATAATGTCGCAAATAATTCTCAAAGCAAATATAAAAGTGAATCCAACATTATGTAAATTCCCCAGGTGACCCTAGCAACAAAACAGTGGATCAGCAGCACCTTTTCTTTCCATTTAAATTCAAATCAAATTCAAATGAAAACATTTATTCATCAAACCAATTTCTATTGTTAGATGATATTACACTGTAATTAATGAGCTAAGTTACCCAATTTACAAAAGTCATTTAGTGGCCTGTCAATTTGCAAAACAGAAGTAAAAACACAAAACAGAAGTAAGAAATAGAAAAAGGCCTAATGACTACTGTGCACTTAGGCCTGTGAGCTACAGGAACCAGCCCAGCCCGCCAGCCGGGTCTTCTCCCTCCTCCCGCACGCGTCAGCGCGCGCGCATTCGAGCTCCGATCAACGCCGTGTCGTTGATCCCGCGGCTCCCCGACTCCGTTAAAGCCTCCCCTGGTCGCCTCCCTCCTCCCCCGAAACCCTAGCACCCTCATTCCCCTCTCTCTCGCCCGTCTTCTCCCTCCCCGCAAACACCCGACGCCGTCGCCGCCGTGGCTCGCCATAGCCATGGCCCCTGACCTCCCCGCGCTTCGTCTTCATGTTGGATCGAACCGTCGCCCTCGACTGCGCCTTCTACACTGACTAGCGCGGGCCGTGGAGCACTACATCGCCGGATCGCGCCGTCGTCTTCCTCGGATCACCGCCGTCTGTCGCCGTCAATTCCGGCTACTCCGCGCCTCCCCGAGCACACTTACACTTCCCTACGGCTCCCGGTGAGCCTGCGCATCTTCTTCCACTCTCCCCGGCCTCTTACCGTCGCCGTAGCTCGCCGCATTGGAGATGCCCGAATGCGCCGCCGCCTGACCTTGTCGCCGGCGAGGCTCCGATGACCAAATGGTCTCGGGCTCGTGCTCGTTGTGTTCGCGCGCGCATGTAGACCATCCCTAGCTAATTAGATCGCCCGCGCGCGCACCATTTTGTCGTTCCCGTTGCACGCCCGAGAGCTCCGCCGCCCGGCATCATCGCCGGCGTCTCTCCGGCTATCCCCGCATCCAACCGGTTATCCCACGCGACGCGGCATCCTCCACTCGTTCGGTAGAGCCCGAAAACACCCGAAACCGTGCACCACCGCGAGTTTGCGAGCTCGCCGGAGTTGCTCGCCGTCGCGCGAGCTCGCCGGCGTACTCCGGTGGCCGGCGCCCAGCTGGCTTCGACGTGGCACCGCGGGCCCCGCCCCCTGTGACGCTGCAACTGGGTCCCACTCGGCCAAGTTGACCCGGTCAGCATGGCCCTGCCCGCTGACATGTGGGGCCCAGCCGCTTAAAAGTTTTTTAAAGAATAACTAATTGATTAATTAAAATGTTAATTTAGTTAATTAACTAATCACCCACTGACCGTAGGCCCCACCGCTAATTAAATTTGTAATTAGATTAAGTTAAACCTAATTAACTACTATGAGGCTGACATGAGGGTCCCACTTGACCCACAAGTCAGGTTTGACCTGGCCAGCCGCCCTGTTGACTGATGATGTCATCATTGCATCATGCTGACGTCCCTGCTACTGTTCTGGATAATGTTGATTTTAGTAATAAAATAATTCCAGAAATTGTTTAAATCTTTGAAAAATCGTAGAAAATAAACCGTAGCTCAAATCTAAAAACTTTATACATGAAAGTTGCTCAGAAAAATCCCACGAATCCAACCGTGCTATCTGTTTCCGTGTCGGGACCCTCTATGGAGGTGAACCCGCAACTTTTAGCCTGTTTCAGGTAGATGAATAGTGCATATACACCGGTTAATAATTCCAACTCTGTGTTGCTTATGTTTGCTGTGTATTTATTTGTTTCCTCCCCCTCTTCTCTCTCGATAGACCCCGACACTGACGTAGTCCCCGAGGCCGACGCAGCTCCGGAGTTTGGCTACACTGTTGACAACCCTTCCTTCTCAACAGAGCTTCCAGGCAAGCACCCCCCCCCCCCGTGAGCATGCCTATATCGCCTATTCTTTCTCTCTTATGCTTGCATTAGAAATTGTTGCTGCTACTGTTTATCCTATTTCTGATGCATAGCCTGTTTTTGTAACTGTTGTTGATACCTACCTGTTTATCTTAAACTGCTTAGTATAGGCTGGATAGAGACCCCAGAGACCCCCACCTTGTCCCAAGTTGCCCCGCTGGATTATCAGATGACTCGATCAACGTGATCGACAACCAGGCCCCGGCACCGCACATCACCCCCCTTAGTTGTAGGACACTGCAGTGTTACTATCGAGTGTCGAGGGTGATACCTCGTTTAGCACTTCTGATGTTAACTCTGTAGAGTAGCTATTCGGTCGTGGTCATCGAGGGTGATTCCTCCTTCACCACTCCCGATAACGACGCCGTCGTGCAACACCTCAAGTGTGAACCTCGAGGGTGATTCTTCCTAAGTTCACCTTGATGACTACATCAGGTGGAATCCATCGAGGGTGATTCCTTGGCTTTCCCCCTGGTGTTTGGACACACAGGGGCTATGACTTAAACCATGAACCATGATAAAGGCGGGTCGACCCTGAGGGGTACCCACGCGAGCCTAAGTGGCGAGTGATGTGGAGTCGGGTTGACCTGGACTGTACTCGAAAGATGATTACGAGGCGTGGCCGTGCATTCTTAGCCCTTGCCGCAAGTCCTCGAGACGGGGCGATGGGGTCACATCGATCGTGAGTCTCTGCTCGTTACCGCACACCCCCCAATACACTAACGGTTTGGATATTTGATCCGAGTGGGCCTCTGGCCCGATAGCACTAACCATCACATGGGAACAGTTATGGGCACTCTGCGTCGTATGCATCAGCCGAAGCTTAATGGACGTCAGCCACTGAGCGGCGCGCGCCGGGTTGGACCGCGTAACGCAACCGCCTTGATAGTGTGGATTGCTAGGTCTACTCTCGGTGGCCCCGCAACGTGCAGGAGTTCCCGGGGAGATGGCCCAAGACCCCTGGGGGCATAGGTTTAGTCCGTCGTGCTGACCTCTCTGTTAAGCCTAGGTCGGGTTGCGGCGTATCATTTGGCTGAGGCTGGGCATGACCCAGAAAAGTGTGTCCGGCCGGAGTTAATCGAGTGTGGTGGGTAAGTTGGTGCACCCCTGCAGGGAAGAACTAATCTATGCATAGCCGGATCCTCGATAACGGATGCTCGGAGTTGTATCCCGATTGATACAACTAGAACTGGATACTTGTGATGAGATATGGATAGTAGGGCTTTGGGATTGCTTTCTCGCAGGGAGTCGAGAAAGGATCTCTGGCCGAGGTTGATACTTGGATATTAGGGCTCTGGGATCACTTTTTCGCAGGGAGTCGAGGAAGGATCTCTGGGTGAGGTTGATACTTAATATTGCTACTACTTTATGCTGTGCTAATCTAAACTCTTCTAATGCTGCAAGACCAATGAAGATGCTAGTCTTTGATAGGACTAGGCCTTCCCTCTATTCTGGCATTTCTGTAGCCCAGTCCACATATACAGCCTTTCTTTGATAATGTTGCATATGTAGTGTAGATCCTTGCTTGCTGAGTACTTCGGATGAGTACTCACGGTTGCTTTGCTTCCTCTTTTTCCCCATATCCGTTTGATGCAACCAGATGATGGGGCCCAGGAGACAGCTGCCCCTGCCGACGACTACTACTACCACCCCGAGGGTGGATACTACTTCGAGTTGGCCAACGACCAAGAGTAGGATCGTAGGGTCCCAGGCAGGAGGCCTGCGCCTTTTTGATCATAGTGTTTTCTTTTGCCCCACCTTTTAAAGGCCTATCTGTTTTATATTTTATATCTGTACTCAGATATCTGATGCTTCCGCTAACGCTTGTAAGCAAGCTTATGTATTCGAGCCCTCGAGGCCCCTGGCTTGTAATATAAAGCTTGTATTATTTTAAATTTGTGTCTAGAGTTGTGTTGTGATATCTTCAAGTGAGTCCTTAGGCTTGATCGTGTGCATTTGCGTGTTTGATTAGTGCACGGTTGAGCTGGGGGCGTCACATCCGGCATCCTGCCGGAGGGGGATTCGATCACGGAGGGCTTCTACATCAACTCTATTGCCCTTCCGATGAAGCGTGAGTAGTTTACCACAGACCTACGGGTCCATAGCTAGTAGCTAGATGGCTTCTTCTCCCTCTTTGATCTTCAATACAATGTTCTCCTAGATGTTCTTGGAGATCTATCCGATGTAATATTCTTTTGCGGTGTGTTTGTCGAGATCCGATGAATTGTGGATTTATGATCAGATTATCTATGAATATTATTTGAATCTTCTCTAAATTCTTATATGCATGATTTGATATCTTTGTATTTCTCTTCGAATTATTGGTTTGGTTTGGCCAACTAGATTGGTTCTTCTTGCAATGGGAGAGGTGCTTAGTTTTGGGTTCAATCTTGTGGTGTCCTCACCCAGTGACAAAGTAGGGGTAGCGAGGCACGTATTGTATTGTTGCCATCAAGGGTAACAAGGTGGGGTTTTCATCATATTGCTTAAGTTTATCCCTCTACATCATGTCATCTTACTTAAGGCGTTACTCCGTTCTTATGAACTTAATACTCTAGATGCATGCTGGATAGCGGTCAATGTGTGGAGTAATAGTAGTAGATGCAGGTAGGAGTCGGTCTACTTGAAACGGACGTGATGCCCATATTCATAATCATTGCCTTGGATATCATCATAACTTTGCACTTTTCTATCAATTGCTCGACAGTAATTTGTTCACCCACCATATGCTTTCTTTCAAGAGAGAAGCCTCTAGTGAAACCTATGGCCCCCGGGTCTATTTTCCATCATACATTTTCATATCTATAAACCAAAAAACCCAAAAATACCTTGCTGCAATTTATTTGTTTTTACTTTGTTTTACGTTTTAGTAATCTTTTATATCTATCTCTGTCATATCTCATCCTTGCAAGTGACCGTGATGGGATTGAGAACCCCTTTATCGCGTTGGGTGCAAGTGTTTGATTTTTGTGTGCAGGTGCATAGATTGGAGACTTGCATGTACCTCCTACTGGATTGATACCTTGGTTCTCAAACTAAGGGAAATACTTATCTCTACTTTGCTGCATTACCGTTTCCTCTTCAAGGGAAAAACCAAAGCAAGCTCAAGAAGTAGCAGGAATCACAAACCTTAACACCAATATTCTTACTAAAGCATAATTACTCACCAACATGACTCACATATTACTATCATCATATCTCAAAACTATTACAAAGAATCAAGTTTATTTTGTCCAATGATCTTCATGACAGTTTTTATTATATCCCTCTTGAATATCTATCACTTTGGGACTAATTTCATATATTACAATTGCTTTTTATAAGCTCAACAAATTTAAGTGAAGAACATGAGCATAAAAATTTTCATCTCTTAAAATAGTTTAAGTGAAGCATGATAGAATTTCTTAAAAAATTTACTAACTCTCAAATAAATCTAAGTGAAACACGAGAGTATTTCTCCAAAAATATTAAAGCACACCGTGCTCAAAAAGATATAAGTGAAGTACTAGAGCAATTCCATAGCTCAAAAAATTTAAGTGAGGCAAATAGAGCAATTTTAACAAATCATAGCATCATTTTCGCTCTCTCAAATAGGTGTGCCCAGCAAGGATGATTGCAACAAACTAAAAAAGCAAAACAAGCAGAGACTCATATAATACAAGGCGCTCCAAGCAAAACTCATGATATGTGATGAATAAAAATATAGCTCCAAGTAAAATTACTGATGGTCGTTAGAAGAAAGGGGGATGTCTTCCGGGGCATCCCCAAGCTTAGTTGCTTGGTTCTCCTTGAATATTACCTTGGGGTGCCATGAGGCATCCCCAAGCTTAGGCTCTTTTCACTCCTTATTCCTTCATCCATCGTGATCTCACCCAAAACATGAAAACTTCAATCACACGAAACTTAACAAAACCTTCGTGAGATTTGTTCGTATAAGAAAACCAATCTTCACTTTAAGTACTGTTGCAAACCCATTCATATTTTGTTATTGCATTATACCTACTGTATTCTAACTTTCCCATGGTTTGTACCCCCCGATACAATCCATAGATTCATCAAAATAAGCACACAAAGAAACGAAAACAAAATGTGTCCAAAACAAGACAGTCTGTAAAGATGCGAATTTTACTCATACTTCTGTAACTCAAACAATTCTGAAAAATTAGGAAAACATACGCAATTTGTATATCAATCTTGTGTAAAACATTCAGAATTTTTCGTCTCTTCTGTGAATTTTCAAAAGTCTGTTACTGGACGCAAAAGTTTCTGTTTTTCAACAGGATCAAATCAACTATCACCCAAAGCTATCATAAAGGCTTTACTTGGCACAAACACTAATTAAAACATAAAAAACACAATCATAATAGTAGCATAATTGTGTAAACACTCAAGAACAAAAATAAAAAGGCAAAAATAAATTTTATTCATTGGGTTGCCTCCCAACAAGCGCTATTGTTTTATGCCCCTAGCTAGGCATAATGCGTAGATTCAAGTATTGTCATCTTTGGTTTTTGCTCCATAGGATGCCCTCATGATTGATTCATATGGTGGCCTAATTCTTGTTCTAGGGAAGTATTCCATACCCTTTTTAGTGGAAATTGAAATTCAATATTGCCTTCTTTCATATCAATCACGACAGCTATGGTGCGTAAAAACGGTCTACCAAGTATTATAGGATAAGACGGATTGCAAACAATATCAAGAACAATAAAATCTATGGGCACATAATTCCTATTTGCAAGAATAAGAACATCATTAATTCTTCCCAAAGGCGTTTTAATAGCAGAATCCGCCAAGTGCAAATTAAGAGAACATTCTTCAATATCGGTAAGACCAAGCACATCACATAGAGATTTCGGAATTGTGGAAACACCAGCACCCAAATCACATAAAGCAAAACACTCATAATTTTTAATCTTGACTTTAATGGTAGGTTCCCACTCATCATGTAATTTTCTAGGAATCGAAATCTCTAATTCCAATTTTCTTCTAAGGCTTTTAGCATGGCATCCACAATGTGTTTAGTAAAAGCTTTATTTTGTTCATAGGCATTGGGTGAATTTGTCATGGATTGCAACAAATAAATACACTCAATCAAAGAGCAATTATCATAAAGTCTTTGTAATCCAAAAGAGTGGGCGCATCACTAGTTAAAGTTTTGACCTCTCCAAACCCACTTTTATCAATTTTTTCAACAAGATTTTCACCCTCCGAATCATTGGGACACCTTCTAGCTAAAGTTGACTCTTCTTCAGTCCCTTTATCATCAATTTTAATGAGGTAAATACACCAGGAGTCATAGAACTTGCACGCGACGGTCAGTTTGGTGCATAAACTTGCAAAATACATGTTTCTGATCATCGAACTTGCGCGGACATGCAAATACGGTCACATTTCTCATACGTGGGCGTATTCACTGACTACGTGGCATGCCAGGGTGGCCAGGGCCCATTGTCAGTAGTTGTAGCACTGTGCACGTGATTTTTTTTTACAGAAACACCCTCAAGTTTTTCTTAACTCCGTCCAAAAGCCCTCCAATCCAATAGAGGAAATGTTAAAACAGTCTCCCGCTGAGTCCCACCCATCATAGTGCGTTGTAAATTAATTGTGTTGGAAAAATGGGTCTGAGGGAGTTCAAACCGACCACTAGCTGTAATAGCGCTAGCGTCCTAATCACACCACCTGATCTTGTTCTTTTATTTGAACTACCAGGGTATATATCCTTATGTTAAAAAAAACCAAGTATATATCCTTTAGGCTAAAGGTACACATTTAGAATAATATTTTTATTTTCTCACCATTATCAAATTTAAATTATTAAGATTCAAACAAATTTTCCGTAGATTTGTCTGAAAGAAAATTACGTACATTCATTCTGCACTATATTTTCTTTGTCTAGATTTTATAATTTAAAGTTGTTAGAATTCAAGCAAAATTTTAGTTGATTTGTCTGGAAAATTTACGTCCCTTCATTCTGACCAATATTTTCTTTTATCAAGTTTTTCAAATTTAAAATTATTTGAATTAAAAAATTCAGTTGATTTGTTCGAAAGAAATTTACGTACATTCATTATGAACTATATTATCTTTTATCTAGATTATTGAAATTCTAAAAAAATAGTGAATTGTCCGAAAATTTATGTACATTCATTCTGACCTATATTTTCTCTTATTAAAAAATTCAAATTTAAAATTACTCTAATTCAGACAAAAAGTTCATTGATTTTTCCAAAATAATTTATGTACATTCATTATGCAGTACAATTTATTTTATTTAGATTTTTTATAAAATTATTCAAATCCAAACAAAAATTTAGTTGATTTGTCCATAAACATACATTCATTCTACACTATATTTTGTTTTATCTATATTTACTAATTAAAAAAATTCACATTCAAACAGAAATTTGGTTGATTTGTCCGTAAAAACCGTGCATTCATTCTGCACTATATTTCCTTTTATCTAGATATTTTAATGTACAATTATTCAAATTTAAATCAAAATTTAGTCGATCTGTCCGAATAAATTATCTCGAATATAAGTTTTTTTCGTCATTGTGACTGGATGGTTCGAACCGAGGCTTCCACTTTTTTACGAACCCTTTTCCGGTTTTGAGTTCTATTTTATTTCATACGGCCCTGTTATATAAAGCTAATTGTGCACGTTAAACGTCAAAAGTTAGTTTGCCGATTAAATAGCATATGCATAAGAATTGCAGGAGGTAATGGGGTGGAATCCCACCCTCACTGCCCCAACCTTTTTCATTTTATTTCAGGATTTTCTGCGTAAATAAATGAAATGCAAGGGTGCCTTTTGGAAAACACGCATGGATTACCCATTGGCAGCGGGCCCTTGCCACGTTGGCATGCCGCTCATGCACGGGATACGGGCGGATATGGTAGGAAGCACTGTATTTGCACGTCCGTGCAAGTTTGATGACCAGAAACATGTATTTTGCAAGTTTATGCACCAAACTAAACGTCGCGTGCAAGTTATATGACTCCCGGTGTATTTACCTCAATTTTAATCTTACCAAACAAGGAATCAATAGAAGAAACACCAATCACTTTAAGATCTTCATCATTATTATGAAAGCAATCGGTAGAAAACGCTCTTTCTAAAAGTTCTCTTTTAGCTCTAAGCATAGCGGTTCTTTTCTTACTTTCATCCATGGAAACATATAAAGCTTTAATTGATTCACTGATGTCAACCTTAGGAGGAAAAAATTTAATCTTGAGATTTTCTACATCATGGGAAATCCTATCAATGCTTCTAGACATATCATTAATCTTATTCAACTTTTCTTCTATCGTAGTATTGAAAACTTTTTGAGCATTGATAAATTCTTTAATATTACTCTCAAGATTAGAGGGGTTCCTATTATTATTGTAAGAAGAATTACCATAGGAATTTCCATAGTTATTAGAGGAATTTCCAGGAAAAGGCCTAGGATTAAAATTACCTCTATAAGCGTTATTATTGAAATTGTTTCGCAGACAAAATTCACATCTACGTGATCACTATTTTGCTCAATCAAAGTAGACAAAGGCACATCATTAAGATAAATAGAGCATTTTTACTAGCAACCAACTTCATAAGAGTATCAACTTTTTCACTCAAAGAATTAATTTCTTCAACCGAATTAGCTTTTTACTAATAAGTGCTCTTTCGGTATGCCATTGTGAATAATTTGCCATGATATTATCTAGGAATTTAGCAGCTTCACCCAAAGTAATTTCCATAAAAGTACCACTCGCGGCGGAATCTAAAAGATTTCTAGAAACAAAATTCAATCCCGCATAATTTTTTTGTATAATCATCCAAAGATTTAAACCATGAGTAGGACAATTTCTTAACATTACTTTCATTCTTTCCCAAGATTGTGCAAAATTTTCCTGCTCAAGTTGCTTAAAATTCATGATTCGAGTTCTAAGGGAAATAATTTTTGCGGGCAGAAAATACTTAGTAATAAAAGCATGCTTGCACTTATCCCAAGAATCGATACTATTGCGAGGCAAAGAAGAAAACCACATTTTTGCACGACCCCGCAAGGAGAAAGAAAATAATTTCATCTTCACAATATCATTATCCACATCTTTTTTCTTTTGCATATCACACAATTCTACGAATGTGTTTAGATGGGACGCGTCATCCTTATTAGGAGTACCGAAAAATTGCTCTTTCATAACAAGATTCAACAAAGCGGCATTAATATCACAAGACTCCGCACTAGTGGCGGGAGGAGCAATCGGAGTACTAATAAAATCATTATTATTGGTATTAGAAAAGTCACACAATTTGTTATTTTCTTGAGACATCGTGACTATGCAAACAAGATTGCAAGCAAACAAGAGATCTGACGAGAAAAAGGCGAACGAAAAAGAAGGCGAATAAAAAGGCAATTTTTTTGTGAAGTGGGGGAGATGAAATCGAGAGGCAAATGGCAAATAATGTAAATTGTAAGGAGATGAGATTTGTGATTAGGAACCTGATAGATGTTGATGATGTCTCCCTGGCAACAGCGCCAGAAATTCCTTTGACGTGGCTTGAGACTGCGTCGGTATTTCCCCAAGGAGGAAGGGGTGATGCAGCATAACTACGGTAAGTATTTCCCTCAGTTATGAAACCAAGGTCATCAATCCAGTAGTAGAACCAAGCAACACTATGTAAACGGTACATGCACACAAAGAACAAATACTTGCAACCCGACGCGTAAGAGGGGTTGTCAATCCCTCCTCCGTAAAAAGATAGATTAAATTGTATGAGATTGGATAAATAGATCTTGCAAAAACGCAAAATAAAATAAGTAAAGAAAAAGTGCAGCAAGGTATTTTTGGTTTTTTGGAATGATAGACCTGAAAGCAATATGGTAAAAGATAGACCCGGGGGCCGTAGATTTCACTAGTGGCTTCTCTCAAGAAAATAGCATACGGTGGGTAAACAAATTACTGTTGGGCAATATATAGAAGAGCAAATAATTATGACGATATCCAAGGCAATGATCAAATACATAGGCATCACGTCCAAGATTAGTAGACCGACTCCTGCCTGCATCTACTACTATTACTCCACACATCGACCGCTATCCAGCATGCATCTAGTGTATTAAGTTCATGGAGAAACGAAGCAATGCAATAAGAATGATGACATGATGTAGAAAAGATCTATTCATGTAGGAATAGACCCCATCTTTTTATCCTTAATAACAATGATACATACGTGCCTCGCTACCCCTTTTGTCACTGGGTGAGGACACCATAAGATTGAACCCATCACAAAGCACCTCTTCCTATTGCAAGAAAAATCAATCTAGTTGGCCTAACTAAACCAAAGATTCGGAGAAGAAATACGAGGCTATAAATAATCGTGCATATAAGAGATCAAAGAATACTCAAATAATATTCATGGATATAGATCTGATCATAAACTCGCGATTCATCGGATCCCAACAAACACACCGCAAAAAGTCATTACATACAATAGATCTCCAAGAGACCATTGTATTGAGAATCAAAAAGAGAGAAGAAGCCATCTAGCTACTGCCTACGGACTCGTAGGTCTATGGTGAACTACTCACGCATCATCGGAGGAGCACCAATGAGGATGATGAACCCCTCTGTGATCGTGTTCCCCTCCGGCAAGGTGCCGGAATAGGGCTCAAGATTGGATCTCGTGGTTCTGGAACTTGCGAAGGCTGGAATTGTGTTTCGTCGACTCCCCTAGGGTTTCTGGAATATTTGGGTATTTATAGACCTAAGAGGTGGTGGAGGAGACCCCCGTGGGCCCCACGACCCATCAAGATGCGCCAGGGGCCTCTGGCGCACCCTGTTGTCTCGTGGGCCCCATGGGCCTCCCCCCAGTTGCTTCCTTGGCTCCCAAGTTGTCTTTTAGTCCCAAAAAACTCCAAAAATTTTCATGGCATTTGGACTTCGTTTGGTACTGATGTTCTGCGAAGTAAAAAAAAGCAAAAAACAACAACTGGCACTGGGCACTACGTCAATAGGTTAGTCCCAAGAAATGATATAAAGTTGCTATAAAATGATTGTAAAACATCCAAGAATGATAATATAACAGCATGGAACAATCAAAAATTATAGATACGTTGGAGACGTATCAGAGAGCCAAAGAATGTTCGCAAGTACTAGCAGTTGAGTTGTCAATTCAACCACACCTGAAAGACTTAATATCTGCAGCAAGGTGATCAGTAGCAAAGTAGTATGATAGTAACGGTAACAGTGGCAATAGTAACAGTAGCAATTTTGTAGTGATTGTAACAGTAGCAATGACAAAAGTAACTTAGCAAAGATCAGTATATGAAAAGCTCGTAGGCATTGGATCAGCGATGGATAATTGGGTTGGATAATATTCATCATGTAGCAGTCATAACCAAGGGCGACACAGAATTAGCTCCAATTCATCAATGTAATGTAGGCATGTATTCCGTATAGTCATACGTGCTTATGAAAAGAACTTGCATGACATCTTTTGTCCTACCCTCCTGTGGCAGCGGGGTCCATAAGAAAACTAAGGGATATTAAGGCCTCCTTTTAATAGAGAACCGGAACAAAGCTTTAGCACTTAGTAAATACATGAACTCCTCAAACTACGGTAATCACCGGAAAGAATCCCAATTATTGTCACCTTGGGTATGCGGATCATAACTCGTAAATAGGTGCGTATAACTTGCAAGATAGGATCAAGAACACAAATATATTCATGAAAACATAATAGGTTCAGATATGAAATCATGACACTCGGGCCCTAGTGACAAGCATTAAGCATAGCAAAGTCATAGCAACATCAATCTCAGAACATAGTGGATACTAGGGATCAAGCCCTAACAAAACTAACTCGATTACATGATAAATCTCATCCAACCCATCATTGTCCAGCAAGCCTACGAAGGAATTACTCACTCCCGGCAGTGAGCATCATGAAATTGGTGGTGAAGGAAGGTTGATGATGACGACGGCGATGGTTTCCACCCTCCGGAGCCCCAAACAGACTCTAGATCAGCCCTCCCGATGAAGAACAGGAGGTGGCGGCAGCTCCGTATCGTAAAACCCGATGAATCCTTCTCTCTGATTTTTTTTCTTAGCGAATATGTATATATGGATACGGAGTTAGCGTTGTCGGAGGTCCAGGGGGCCCACAAGCTCACCAGGCGCGCCCTGGGGGTGGGCGCGCCCTCCAAGCTTGTGGCTCCTGGGTGGCTGTGACACCCTGAGACCGACGCTCTAGATGCCTTCCATTTATTTTCATTGACGTCGTGTGTTTCAATTGTTTGTTGCCATGTTCATGATTAGTGCCATTGTCATATTTTGCTTCTTGCATCATGTTCATCATTGGTTAGATTGCATTGCCATGCATATATCTTGTCATGTTGCATTTTCCCATTCATGTTGTTGCCATGAGCATCATGTGCATTGCACTCATCCTCATGTTATGTGTGGCTTTTATGTTGTGTGTGCATCAGTCCTTGTTATCTCTCTCTCAAGCCATGCCATGTATCATCACCTTTCCCTTCCTTCTTCTTTCATGCTTTTTGCAAGTGACATTGTCTGTGCCTCCATTAATGTTCATTTATTTCCTGATAATCATACTCCATGCCTTATACCTCTTTGTCAAATTTCATCCATTTTGGAGTTGTTTTGGCTAGGTTCAAAAATGGAGCAAGTTTGAATTTAATTCAAACTTGATTTATTTTTCTATCTCTAAAAATGTCCAAATCAATTTATACAAATACTACATCAATCTTGGACTCCAGGGATATTCTCATATCTCTGTCAACCCTCTCCTATATTCCTGTGATTATTCTGCTCTAATCTTCTGTCTGAAGAAATAGGAAAAGAAGAAAGCAGTGCAACAGCAGCAGTAGCCCAGCAGCTGCCCACTTAGCACCTCCAGTTCCTTTTCTCACTCAAAACCCAGCCAACCTTCTCTTCCACTCATCCCACATGGCAACGCGGGACCCATGCGTTAGCGGACGAGACTGTAGCGCTCACCACCTTTCTCCTACCTCTCCTCCTCTGCTTTACATGCTTGCCTTGGCCACCGTGGCCGAGCCCTCGCCCGCGCGCCCCCCTATAAAGCGGCCCGGGCCTCGCCCTAGGGTTTCTCTCCTTTCCCCTCTTCCCTCCGCGCCGCCGCCTCTTCACAAATCCCCTCTCGCGCCCTGCCCTGTTGCTTCCAGGAGCCATGGCCGGCAAGGCCACGAGTTTTCGTCCAGCGTAGCAAGCTAGTCGCCGACCGCTTCTTCCTACACGCGCATCGAGACACCACCAAGACCCCGTTCCCGCTGCGATCCAAGGCCGGAGGCACCAAGTTCCTCGACGTCCTCTTCCTCTGCTTCGTCTTCTTCATGGTTCTGAGGAACGCCAAGTTCAGCGAGCCCCGTCGTCCCTCTGTCGTCTCGCTACCCCTCGTCGTGTTCCTTGAGCCCATGGTGAGAAGCCGCTTGAGGGAGTCATGGACTAAGGGGTCCTCGAGGCGATGACCCATCGTACGTTGGCCGGACTGGTGAAGCCGTATATTGGCAGGAGATCTATGAAGCCGTGGTGTGCCCTCCAAGTCAAGAAGATGCAGTATATCTTTAGACCCTTGTTGTAAGCTATCTTCGGTAACCCTAACCCTATCGGTGTCTATATAAACCGAGGGTGGTAGTCATTAGGGTTAGAGCTACATTCATTACCTCATAGCCTTAGGGTTAGCTCATGCTGGTCTCGAGGTAGATCTACTCTGTAAACCACATCATACATCCAATATAATCAAGCAGGACATAGGGTATTACCTTTTCAAGAGGGTCCGAACTTGGGTAAACACTGTGTTCGTCGTCCCTTGTTACCCATCGACCCTAGATCCACAGCTCGGGACCCCCTACCCCGAGGTCTGCCGGTCTTGACACCGACATTGGTGCTTTCATTGAGAGTTTCGCTGTAGGGTCGCCCAAAGGATCGATGGCCCGCCTGATCATAGGAGAAGGCATCAGATCCGGGGACTTCTTCATCCCCGGTCAACTCTTCGCGTTCGGCAGCATCGTACTTTACGCCGACCCGACTAGTCACTTGGATCAGATCGACAACTTCGCCCCCGAACACCGAATTCGATTCGGCAACCTGGAATATGTGGCAGACTCACGGGGCAATCTGGTCTTCACCGGACTCACTACCCCTTCCCGCACTCACGCAGGCCTTGTTATGCCCGCCCTGGAGTCTCCCTCCGATCCGATCTACGGATCGGCTCCAGCAGCTTTGAGCCAGGAAAGCTCTGCCTCGAGCGGCGGCCAGACTCCACCTTCGCCCGAACCCGTCATGTTGGCGGAGGACTTATCCCCGACCTTCGAGGCAGGATCTGGAGGCAGAAGCCAAGAGCCAATCTCGGCCGAACCGTTCCTCCACAATGCCCACCCAGCCGTGAGCTCCCACGACAAAGTGGCAGCCAATAGCAGGAATTACCCCCGGCCCGAAGCGACTCAATCTCAAACCCCGGCGTGGAACCCACACGCAGGGATCAAAATCCGTCCTTGACTTCCGATGACTGTCCGGACCCAATTGAGGATCCGGTTCCGCACCCCGAGCTTAGCTCGGCCTGTAGAAATCAAGCACTGGCTAGGGCATTGACTGCCCCCGTTACAACGGGATCTAGCTCAGAGCCCTCGAGTTCGGCGACCCTTGCTATGATAAACGAGGCGTTGGACCAAATTCAGAAAAAGACTATCCAGGAGGACCTCTCCCCCGCTCACGATCGTCAACCCGTCGAGGCGTACTATAGGGAATTTTGCGCCCCACTCACCACCCACTTGGTAGCCACTATCGATGATTTAACCGATATGTTACCACAATGACGGCGAGGGCGAGGATACGACAGTAAATGCAGGATTCTGAAATCAGAAGTCCGGACCCCGAAAGAAAGCCCCTAAAGGCAACAATGACGGCCCATCCAGACTAGACACAATCTTGGACAGGCCTTGTCAGATTCACGGCACATCAGAGAAGCCTGCCAACCACTCCAACTAAAATTATTAGGTGATCAAACAGGCCGGCAAACTCACAGCCGAAGACTCGGGCAAAATCCCACGAAGCGAGGACGATGATGAGCCCCGCAGGCCGAATAGTGGAGGCCAAAAACCCTTCCCTTCCGAGGTCAAGACGGTAAACATGATCTACGCAACCAACATACTGAAGAAGGAGAGGAAGCGAGCGCTACGGGACGTATACTCAGTCGAACCAGTAGCGCCGAAGTTCAATCCATGGTTAGCTTGCCTGATCATGTTCGATGGTAGGGATCATCCCACCAGCATACGCCATGGAGGGTCCGCAGCCCTAGTGCTAGACCCCATCATCAATAGAATCCACCTCCCTAGAGTCCTAATGGACGGAGGAAGCAGCCTCAATCTGATATACGAAGATACAGTGAGGAAAATGGCGATCGATCCATCAAGGATTAAACCCAGTAACACCACCTTTAAGGGGGTCATTCCGGGAGTGGAGGCCCGCTGCACGGGCACCGTGATGCTTGAAGTAGTGTTCGGATCTCCGGATAACTTCTGAAGCGAGGACTTGATCTTCAATATTGCACCTTTTTGCAGTGGCTATCACGCCCTCCTCGGCCGAACAGCATTCGCCAAATTCAATGCCGTTCCGCATTACGCCTAGCTCAAGTTGAACATGCCTGGCCCCTTGGGCGTCATAACTATCAACGGCAACACGGAACGCTCACTTCGAACCGAAGAGCACACTACGGCCCTAGCGGCTGAAGACCACACCAGCCCATATGGGCCCGGATGCCGACCCGCCGTAAAGGCCGGCGACAAAAGCAAATGGGTTCGAACCTGTTCCCCATCATGGGTACCCGCATGCGTTCGCCGCAAATAGGGATACGCGCCCCACGGCACGCCCACATTCTTCACGCTCTACGTGCCTCGTCAGCACAACTTCGCACTCAAAATACCATGGGCAGCCGTGAGGCATATATCAATAAATCCGAAGTGCATGTTCGGTTAAACCAAACTTCAGAATTACTTCGTCTTCGGACGACCCGGGGACCAATTCCGGATACCCCCAAGCATAAAGCTTCATCGGCAGGGTCCTCGCCCATCAAGGTCTCATCGAAGGTCCCAACCCCCACCTATCAGAAGCAAAGGCGCAGACGTGCAATAGGGCACAGTGAAGGCTTCAACTCATGCATCAAGGCCCTGCGTCAATGTTTACTCTGCAAACTTTCTTTTTCTTTTACAAGTATTGCCTTCACAGTTTGAATTGTACGAATAGACGTCCCGAGCTTACGAGAAATAATAAAAATACCCTTTATGGTGTTTGGATATTCGCATCCTGCGATTTGTCTATTCCCTTTTCTGATTCTCCCCTAGCTCTTCGAACAGCCCAGCATGAAAGTATATTAACTAGTCAAGAGTTAGATTTATATATCAGCTCAATATCTTCAAGTCCGGCACCGCTTTCTGCTAGGTGTTCGGCGTCTCAGATATTGCACTATATGCATCTGTTCTGAACTATGTCTTGGGTCAATAGTTGGGTTGCCCGGCTCCTGTGTTTGCCTCTTAAGTTCCGCACATTCGGCTAAGAGGGCAAAGGGAGAAACCCTGCGATTGTACTTTTGGTTTGCCCAGTCAAGTACCTCAGGAGGAAAAAGCCGAAAATGGACCGTCATAGTAAGCGCGAATTGGTCTGCGATCCGATGACGAGGTTTGACTCTAAAAATCGTTGGCGATTTCGCCGTGTCACACGAACGGTTCGTCTTAACAAAAACCATGTGATCGGAAAGGGCAGGTTTCGATCCCCTGATACGTCTCCATCGTATCTATAATTTTTTATTGTTCCATGCCAATATTATACAACTTTCATATACTTTTGGCAACTTTTTATACTATTTTTGGGACTAACATATTGATCTAGTGCTCTGTGCCAGTTCTTGTTTGTTGCATGTTTTTTTGTTTCACAGAAAATCCATATCAAATGAAGTCCAAATGCGATAAAAACTTACGAAGATTTTTTTTGGAATATATGTGATTTTTGGGAAAAAGAATCAATGCGAGACGATGCCCGGGGAGTCCACAAGGCAGGGGCGCGCCCTGGGCCCTTGTGGCCACTCCGTATGGTGGTTGGTGCCCTTATTCGGCCGCAAGAAAGCTAATATCCAGATAAAAATCGTGTTAAATTTCAGCCCAATCGGAGATACGGATCTCCGGGAATTTAAGAAACGGTGAAAGGCTAGAAACAGGGAGCGCAAAAACAGAAGGAAATAGAGAGAGAGATCCAATCTCGGAGGGGCTCTCGCCCCTCCGCCGCCATGGAGACCATGGACCAGAGGGTAAACCCTTCTCCCATCTAGGGGGAAGGTCAAGGAAGAAGAAGAAGGAGGGGGGCTCTCTCCCCCCTCTCTCTCGGTGGCGCCGGAACGCCGCCGGGGCCATCATCGTGACGGCGGTCTACACCAACAACTTTGCCGCCGTCATCACCAACTCTCTCCCCCTCTATGCAGTGGTGTAACACCTCTTCTACCCACTGTAATCTCTACTTAAACATGGTGCTCAATGCTATATATTATTTCCCAATGATGTATGGCTATCCTATGATGTTTGAGTAGATCCATTTTGTCCTATGGGTTGATTGATGATCGTGATTGGTTTGAATTGCATGTTTTATTATTGGTGCTGTCCTATGGTGATCTCTGTGTCGTGCAAGCATGAGGGATCCCCACTGTAGGGTTTGCAATATGTTCATGATTTGCTTATGGTGGGTGGCGTGAGTGACAGAAGCACATACCCGAGTAAGTAGGTTGTTTGCGTATGGGAATAAAGAGGACTTGATAACTTATAATGCTATGGTTGGGTTTTACCTTAATGATCTTTAGTAGTTACAGATGTTTGCTAGACTTCCAATCATAAGTGCATATGATCCAAGAAGAGAAAGTATGTTAGCTTATGCCTCTCCCTCATATAAAATTGCAATAATGATTACCGGTCTAGTTATCGATTGCCTAGGGACAAATAACTTTCTTGCGTAACAAAAAGCTCTCTACTAAAATTAACTTAGTTGTTTCTTTGTCTAAACAGCCCCTAGTTTTTATTTACGTGCTCTTTATTATCTTGCAAACCTATCCTATCACACCTACAAAGTACTTCTAGTTTCATACTTGTTCTAGGTAAAGCGAATGTTAAGTGCGCGTAGAGTTGTATCGGTGGTCGATAGAAATTGAAGGGAATACAAATCCTACCTTTAGCTCCTTGTTGGGTTCGACACTCTTATTTATCGAGAAAGGCTACAACTGATCCCCTATACTTGTCGGTTATCAAGACCTTTTTCTGGCGCCGTTGCCGGGGAGCAATAGCGTGGGGTGAATATTCTCGTGTGTGCTTGTTTGCTTTATCACTAAGTAGATTTTATTTGCTGTTCTTAGTTGTTCTTTATCTTTAGTTATGGATATGGAACACGAAATGCCAAAAAAATTAGGTGTACTTGCTACTCATGGAGATGGGGAACCTCCTAAAACCCTCGATGCTCATTATGTGAAAGATATTATGCACTACTTTAGTAATCCTGAGAAAACCCCATTCAATTATATAATGGGAGACACGTTGGATCAATGTGAATACTTTAGGGATTATCGCTTGACTCAAAAAGGGAAACTCTTATGGGATCAAATTCATATGTTGCATGGAATTTATGCCAGAGATATGATTATACTTGTTGCTCTAGGATGAAGGCTCGACACGTTCCCTTTTCATGTAAATTTAATGATAATAAAACCTTGGCTTCTTATGCTAATGGTATTTATGATTACTATGATGTGGAATGAATAGAAGAATTCATTGCTTTTAAGGGTGCTTATGAAATTGAATCTTTGTTTGAAAAGTATGAAGCTTTTGATGATGATGTTTATAGACCTAAATTTTTTGCTATACTTAAATATTGCTATGAGAATTATGAATATAATTCGGATATTGATGCGTTTATTGAGAAAGTCTCCGCTGTCCAAGAAGAGACTAATATTTTGCAGGAAACTATAGAAGAAGAAATTGATGACACTGTGAGCTCATTAGATGAAAAAGATGATGAGGAGAGCGAAGAACAAAAGGAGGAAGAGCGGATTGATCACCTGTGCCCACCTTCTAATGAGAGTAACTCTTCAACTCATACATTGTTTAATTTGCCTTCGTGCTTACCGAAGGATGATTGCTATGATAATTACTATGATCCCTTGGATTCATTTGAAATATCCCTTTTTGATGAACTTGATGCTTGCTATGCTTGTGGCCATGGTGCCAATATGAATTATGCTTATGGAGATGAACTTACTATAGTTCCTTATGTTAAGAATGAAATATTTTCTATTGCACCCACGCATGATAGTCCTATTATCTTTTTGAATTCTCCCAACTACACTATATCGGAGAAGTTTGCGCTTATTAAGGACTATATTGATGGGTTGCGTTCTACTATTGCACATGATGATTTTGATAAATATAATATGCATGTGCTTGCTGCTCCTACTTGCAATTACTATGAGAGAGGAACTACATCCCCGCCTCTCCATGTTTCCAATACGATAAAATTGCAACAAACTGTTTATACTATGCATTGGCCTTTACTTTGTGTGCATGAATTGTTCTTTTATGACATGCTGATGCATAGGAAGAGAGTTAGACTTCGTCATTACATGATATATGTTACTTTCTACTCACTACTTACAAATCATTGTTAATTAAAATTGGATTGGATATACCTTGGGATCCGGGTGGATCAATTACTTGAGCACTATATGCCTAGCTTAATTGCTTTAAAGAAAGCGCTGCCAGGGAGGCAACCTGGAAGTTTTAGAGAGTCATTCTATTTTGTTGTGTGCTTTTATATAGTTTAAAAACAAAAAAATAAAGAGGGGAACCTAAAACTTTTTCAAAAAGAAATGTGGAAGTGAGAGAGACGAGCATTGTTAAAGTGGGAGCATGCCTTGAACTTTGTTCATGCCCATGGAAACTTTGTGAATCTTAATTACAGAAACTTTTCAAAAAAAAAATTATCCCCTTGTATAAATCCATTGTATTATAAAAATAATGTGCCAAGATTTTCCTTTAGGATGATTAGATTGCTTGTTTGGTTTGTGCGGTGCAAAACAGAAACTTTGGATGTAGTGCGTGATTTTACATTTTCTACTGGAAAGTCAAACGCTTCTGAAATTTTTTGCACAGTACTTCTATACAAATTTTTTTTGTCCTAATTTTTCAGAATTTTTAGAGTTACAGAAGTATGGTGAATATTCAGATTACTATAGACTGTCCTGTTTTTGACAGATTCTGTTTTTGATGCATTGTTTTGCTCGTTTTGATGAAACTATCGATTGTATCGGTGGTATAAGCCATGGAGAAGTTATAATACAGTAGCTACAATGCAAAAATAAAATATGAATGGGTTTTCAATAGTACTTAAAGTGGTGATTTGTTTTATTATACTAACAGATCTCATGAGGGTTTTGTTAAGTTTTGTGTGATTGAAGTTTTCAAGTTTTGGGTGAGATCACGATGGATGAAGGAATAAGGAGTGGCAAGAGCCTAAGCTTGGGGATGCCCGAGGCACCCTAAGGTAATATTCAAGGACTCCCAAGCAACTAAGCTTGGGGATGCCCCGGAAGGCATCCCCTCTTTCTTCTAACGATCATCGGTAATTTTACTTGGAGCTATATTTTTATTCGTCACATGATATGCGTAAATCTTGGAGCGTCGTGTGCTTTTTATTTTTATTTTAGTAATGCACCATGCTGGTATGAGATAGTCCTTGGTTGATTTATAGAATGCTCTATGCACTTCACTTATATCTTTTGAGTATGGCTTTATAGAATGCTTCATGTGCTTCACTTATATCATTTGAAGTTTGGATTGCCTGTTTCTCTACACATAGAAAACCGCCATTTGTAGAATGCTCTTTTGCTTCACTTATATTTGTTAGAGCGTGGGCATATCTTTTGTAGAAAGAATTAAATTCTCTTGCTTCACTTATATCTATTTAGAGAGTTGACAGGAATTGGTCATTCACATGGTTAGTCATAAAATCCTACATAACTTGTAGATCACTGAATATGATATGTTTGATTCCTTGCAATAGTTTTGCGATATAAAGATGGTGATATTAGAGTCATGCTTGTGAGTAATTGTGGACTGGAAGAAATACTTGTGTTAAGGTTTTTGATTCCCGAAGCATGCACATATGGTGAACCATTATGTGACGAAGTCGGAGCATGATTTGTTTTTGATTGTCTTCCTTATGAGTGGCGGTCGAGGACGAGCGATGGTCTTTTCCTACCAATCTATCCCCCTAGGAGCATGCGTGTAGTACTTTGTTTCGATAGCTAATAGATTTTTGCAATAAGTATGTGAGTTCTATATGACTAATGTTGAGTCCATGGATTATACGCACTCTCACCCTTCCACCATTGCTAGCCTCTTCGGTACCATGCATTGCCCTTTCTCACCTCGAGAGTCGGTGCAAACTTCGCTGGTGCATCCAAACCCCATGATATGATATGCTCTATCACACATAAGCCTCCTTATATCTTCCTCAAAACAGCCACCATACCTACCTATCATGGCATTTCCATAGCCATTCCGAGATATATTGCCATGCAATTTCCATCATCATCATATACATGACTTGAGCATTCATTGCCATATTGCTTTGCATGATCATAAGATAGCTAGCATGATAATTTCATGGCTTGTCCGTTTTTTGATATCTTTGCTACGCTAGATCATTGCATATCCTGGTACACTGCCAGAGGCATTCATATAGAGTCATATTGTTCTAGATATCGAGTTGTAAGTAAATAAAAGTGTGATGATCATCATTATTAGAGCTTTGTCCCAGGTGAGGAAAGGATGATGGAGACTATGATTCCCCCACAAGTCGGGATGAGACTCCAGACAAAAAATGAAAAAATAATAATAATAAAAAGAGGCCAAAAAAAGAGAGATCCCCAAAAAAAACAACAAAAAAAAGAGAGAAAAAGAGAGAAGGGGCAATGCTACTATCCTTTTACCACACTTGTGCTTCAGAGTAGCACCATGTTCTTCATATAGAGAGTCTCTTGAGCTATCACTTTCATATACTAGTGGGAATTTTTATTATAGAACTTGGCTTGTATATTCCGATGATGGGCTTCCTCAAATGCCCGAGGTCTTCATGAGCAAGCAAGTTGGATGCACACCCACTTAGTTTTAGTTTGAGCTTTCGTACACTTATAGCTCTTGGTGAATCCGTTGCATGGCAATCCCTACTCCTCGCATTGACATCAATTGATGGGCATCTCCATAGCCCGTTGATTAGCCGCGTTGATGTGAGACTTTCTTCCTTTTTGTCTTCTCCACACAACCTCCACCATCATATTCTATTCCACCTATAGTGCTATATCCATGGCTCATGCTCATGTATTGCGTGAAAGTTGAAAAGGCTTGAGAACAATAAAAGTATGAAACAATTGCTTGGCTTGTCATCGGGGTTGTGCATGATGAAATACTTTATGTGGTGAAGATGGAGCATAGCCAGACTATATGATTTTGTAGTGATAACTTTCTTTGGCCATGTTATTTTGAGAAGACATGATTGCTTTATTAGTATGCTTGAAGTATTATTGTCTTAATGTCAAATGATAAACTATTGCTTTGAATGACTCGTGTCTTAATATTCATGCCATGATTAGATTATATGATCAAGATTATGCTAGGTAGCATTCCACATCAATTTTTTTTAGCATTTACCTACTCAAGGACGAATAGGAATTAAGCTTGGGGATGCTAATACATCTCCGTTGTATTTATAATTTTTTATTGTTCCATGCCAATATTATACAACTTTCATATACTTTTGGCAACTTTTTATACTATTTTTGGGACTAACATATTGATCCAGTGCCCAGTGCCAGTTCCTGTTTGTTGCATGTTTTTTTGTTTCACAAAAAATCCATATCAAACGAAGTCCAAACGCGATAAAAACTTATGGAGATTTCTTTTGGAATATATGTGATTTTTGGGAAAAAGAATCAACGCGAGACGATGCCCGAGGAGTCCACAAGGCAGGGGGCGTGCCCTGGGCCCTTGTGGCCACTCCGTAAGGCGGTTGGTGCCCTTCTTCACCACAAGATAGATAATATCCGGATAAAAATCGTGTTAAAATTTCAGCGCAATCGGAGTTACGGATCTCCAGGAATTTAAGAAACGGTGAAAGGCTAGAAACAGGGAGCGCAGAAACAGAAGGAAACAGAGAGAGAGATCCAATCTCGGAGGGGCTCTCGCCCCTCCGACTCCATGGAGACCATGGACCAGAGGGGAAACCCTTCTCCCTTCTAGGGGGAAGGTCAAGGAAGAAGAAGAAGGAGGGGGGCTCTCTCCCCCTCTCTCCCGGTGGCGCCGGAACGCCGCCGGGGCCATCATCGTGACGGCGATCTACACCAACAAATTTGCCGCCGTCATCACCAACTCTCTCCCCCTCTATGCAGCGGTGTAACACCTCTTCTACCTGCTGTAATCTCTACTTAAACATGGTGCTCAACGCTATATATTATTTCCCAATGATGTATGGCTAGCCTATGATGTTTGAGTAGATCCATTTTGTCCTATGGGTTGATTGATGATCGTGATTGGTTTGAGTTGCATGTTTTATTATTGGTGATGTCCTATGGTGCTCTCCGTGTCACGCAAGTGTGAGGGATGCCTGATGTAGGGTTTGCAATATGTTCATGATTTGCTTGTGGTGGGTGGCGTGAGTGACAGAAGCACAGACCCGAGTAAGTAGGTTGTTTGCGTATGGGAATAAAGAGGACTTGATACCTTATAATGCTATGGTAGGGTTTTACCTTAATGATCTTTAGTAGTTATGGATGTTTGCTAGACTTCCAATCATAAGTGCATATGATCCAAGAAGAGAAAGTATGTTAGCTTATGCCTCTCCCTCATATAAAATTGCAATAATGATTACCGGTCTAGTTATCGATTGCCTAGGGACAAATAACTTTCTTGCGTAACAAAAAGCTCTCTACTAAAATTAACTTAGTTGTTTCTTTGTCTAAACAGCCCCTAGTTTTTATTTACATGCTCTTTATTATCTTGCAAACCTATCCTATCACACCTACAAAGTACTTCTAGTTTCATACTTGTTCTAGGTAAAGCGAACGTTAAGTGCGCGTATAGTTGTATCGGTGGTCGATAGAACTTGAAGGGAATACAAATCCTACCTTTAGCTCCTCGTTGGGTTCGACACTCTTATTTATAGAGAAAGGCTACAACTGATCCCCTATACTTGTGGGTTATCATCCCCAAGTAGATCACAATACACCGGGGGCTATTCCCTAGTCCCCACCATCAAGCTCCTACGGCTAAGTGAAAGCAATAAAACCGAATAGCCTGATTGCCTGGTTTCGCTCCCGCACTACCGCCTCCGGGCACCAAGACGTTGGCTAAGGGTAACAGTGCGGAGACGAAACACCCGTCGTGATATTCACTTGGGGGTTCAAGCCGACGACTGGTAGCTTTCAGAATAAACATACGGCCACACAGGAGTCAAAATTAAATCATGACAATATAAAACAAGTCAGGCAGATGCATAATAAAGCATAAGGTCCACTTGGTACAAACTTAAACACAATCACTCAAAAATTACATCTTTTGAACACTGGCCTTCTATCGCCCGCGCTCCGGTTATCACCTGCGCGAAGTATTGATCGGGGCGGCGATGCTCCTTCCCCTTAGGCGGAGGACCAGTGGCCATCTCCATTGGATTAATCCTCGGCCAGTGCACCATGGTCTTCCCAAACGCGAGCCTCGCCCCCTCAAGGCACACTGACCTCTTTACGACATCAATCCGGAGCGGCGCCTCCCGCAGCTTCTGCACAAGGCCGAAATAGGTGTCCGGAATAGGCTCGGCCGGCCACAGGCTGACACAGAGGTCCTGCATGGCCAGCTCCGACATTCGATGCATCTCCATCAGCTGCTTCATTTGATCGCTTAGAAGGGGGGCGCTTGGAGTCCCGAAACTGTGACCAGAAGAGCCATTGCGTTGAGTCCTCCTCGAGGGTGGCATAGTGCCTCGCCGCGGCCGTCGCATTCTTCGGAAGTTTGGCGAAGACGCCTGCGGAGTGCTAGACCCGCGTCAGCAGGGCGAACCTGTTGCCTTCGAACACACTCTGCAGTAAGTATTTCCTACCATTTGCAATTTGCGCGGCTTGGCGGAGCTCCTCCCGGACACCTCGCGCATCACTCCTCACCTCCTGAAGCTCCTTTTCTGCCTTGGATAGCTGGGAGGATTGCTCCTCCTGCCCCTTCTCAATGGCCTCCAGCTTATTGGCGGCATCCTGGAGCTCCACTTGGACTTCGGTCACCCGAGCCTCGTGCTGATCAGCAGCAAGCTTGGCCTTCTCAAGCTCGGCCACCGCCTTCTCAGTGGCCGTCTTCTTCGCGGCCGCCTCGGCCTCGGCTTTCCTTAGGGCCTCCTTCAAGCCCTCGACCTCGGCGGCAGCAGCTGCAGGATCATCAAGATAAAGGATTAGCACATAGTCCAGATCGTTAATATCCAGCATCAAGCAAATTACACATCTTCTCACAGGGCTTACCTTGCGCATCGTCAAGCCGTTTGTTGACAAGGTTAAGCTCTTTGTCGGAAAGCTTGAGCTTCCGATCCATCTCCTCTAGTGCCGCGGCATTAGTAGCCGCAGCCACGGAAGATGCCTGCATTAGCCACAGAAATATTGACATCATTAGTCGGCCTACCGAATTCGACCCTATGCAGTTTTCTTCGAAGTCCTTGTAGAGTCTCGGGGGCTGCTACGTACACGGCCTACCCTAACTATCAATTACTACTGCATTATGAGGAAAGAGTATTACTTGACTTACCTCAAAGCCTGTTAGAAGGCCTTGGATAGTGTCATTCAGTCCGGATTGGATGGACCGAACACCCTGCATCACCGCACTCATAAGAGAGCGGTGCCCGTTAATGATGGCGGAGTTGTCCACCAGCTCCTCCAGCACGTCCAGCCAGCCAGCTGCCGCCTGTGTAGAGGTGTTCACCGCTGGTGTTGGCTCCCCGGTCCCTTCCCTGCTGGGAGGAGCCTGTGCCGTCGAAGTCCTCGGGGGCTCAGGAATGGTTGACAGATGGGGACCGGATGGTCCAGACTCCTTTCCTTTGTCAGCCAGGAGGGACACTCCCTCCTGGTCTTCGGTGACCAAGGTGTTAACCTCGGCCATTACGGCATCCGCCTCCTCCTCTGTGTTCGGGGGAGGAGTCCTTTGGGACCACACCTCCTCAACCTCTCTGGGGATCAGAGGAGGCGCGGAGTGCGCCATAGACCCACTGTCCGTCAGTTCGGTGGGCGGAGACGTCCCCTCCAAAGTCTGCTCGGTGGGGCGTTCACGTGGGGGACTGCAACTCGGAGGGGTTTGTTGGGGAACGTTGCATGGAAAACAAAAAAAATTCGACGCACACGGAATGATCTATCCATGGAGATGCATAGCAACAAGGGGGAGAGTATGTCTACATACCCTCGTAGACCGTAAGCGGAAGCGTTTCACAACGCGGTTGATGTAGTCGAACTTCTTCGCGCTTCAACCGATCAAGTACCGAACGCACGACACCTCCGTGTTCTGCACACATTCAGCATGGTGACGTCCCTCGCCTTCTTGATCTAGCAAGACGTCGAGGTAGTAGATGAGTTCCATCAGCACGACAGCATGGTGACGATGATGGTGAAGTGATCTCCGCAGGGCTTCGCCTAAGCACTACAAAAATATGATCGGGGGTGTAAACGGTGGAGGGGGGCGCCGCACACGGCTAGGCAATTGTCTGGGGTGTGCTAGGCGCCCCCTTCCACATATATATAGGTGGGAGAGGGAGGGGAGGCAGCCTGGCGCACCACATAGGTGGCCGGCCGGCCCTAGGGCTCCTGCCCTGGCTGCGCCCCCTGCCATGTGTTACCAAGGTGGAAGGAAAGAGGGGGGGAGAGGGAAGGAAGTGGGAATCCTAATCCACACTTTCCTTTCCCTTCCCCTTTTCCTTCTCCTCCTTAGGCCGACCCATATGGGGGGCGCACCAGCCCCTTGTGGCTGGTGCATTTCCCCTCTTGGCCCATAAGGCCCATATCTTTTGCCGGGGGTGCCCGGAACCCCTTCCGGTGACCCGATAAGTACCCGGTACCCCCCGAAACACTTCCGGTGTCCGAATACCATCGTCCTATATATCAATATTTACCTCTCGACCATTTCGAGACTCCTCGTCATGTCCGTGATCTCATCTGGGACTCCGAACAACATTCGGTCACCAAATCACATAAATCATATAATACTATATCGTCAACGAACGTTAAGCGTGCGGACCCTACGGGTTCGAGAACTATGTAGACATGACCGAGACACCTCTCCGGTCAATAACCAATAGCGGAACCTGGATGCCCATATTGGCTCCTACATATTCTATGAAGAACTTTATCGGTCGAACCGTTATGACAACATACGTAATTCCCTTTGTCCATCGGTATGTTACTTGCCCGAGATACGATTGTCGGTATCTTCATACCTAGTTCAATCTCGTTACCAGCAAGTCTCTTTACTCATTCCGTAATAGATCATCTTGTGACTAACTCCTTAGTCGTTTGCTTGCAAGCTTATGATGTGTATTACCGAGAGGGCCCGGAGATACCTCTCCGATACTCGGAGTGACAAATCCTAATCTTGATCTATGCCAACTCAACAAACACCTTCGGAGATACCTGTAGAGAATCTTTATGATCACCCAGTTACGTTGTGATGTTTGATAGAACACAAGGTATTCCTCCGGTATCCGGGATTTGCATAATCTCATAGTCGAAGGAATATGTATTTGACATGAAGAAAGCAATATCAATAAAATTGAACGATTATTATGCTAAGCTAACGGGTGGGTCTTGTCCATCACATCATTCTCCTAATGATGTGATCCCGTTATCAAATGACAACACATGTCCATGGTTAGGAAACCTTAACCATCTTTGATCAACGAGCTAGTCTAATAGAGGCTTACTAGGGACAAGGTATTTGTTTATGTATTCACACATGTATTTAAGTTTCCGATCAATACAATTCCAGCATGAATAATAAACCTTTATCATGAATAAGGAAATATAAAATAACAATTTTATTATTGCCTCTAGGGCATATTTCCTTTAGTCTCCCACTTGCACTAGAGTCAATAATCTAGTTCACATCGCCATGTGATTAACAACCATAGTTCACATCGTCATGTGACCAATACCCAAAGAGTTTACTAGAGTCAATAATCTAGTTCACATCGCCATGTGATTAACACCCAAAGAGTACTAAGGTGTGATTATGTTTTGCTTGTGTGAGAAGTTTAGTCAACGGGTCTGCCACATTCAGATCCGTATGTTTTTTGCAAATTTCTATGTCTACAATGCTCTGAATGGAGCTACTCTAGTTGATTGCTCCCACTTTCAATATGTATCTAGATTGAGACTCAGAGTCATCCGGATCGATGTTAAAGCTTGCATCGACGTAACCCTTTACGACGAACTCTTTATCACCTCCATAATCGAGAAACATTTCCTTAGTCCTCTTTAAGGCATCTAAGGATAATTTTGACCGCTGTCCAGTGATCTACTCCTGGATCACTATTGTACCCCCTTGCCAAACTCATGGCATGGTACACAACAGGTATGGTACACAGCATGGCATACTTTATAGAACCTATGGCTGAGGCATAGGAAATGACTTTCATTTTCTCTCTATCTTCTGCAGTGGTCGGGCTTTGAGTCTGACTCAACTTCACACCTTGTAACACAAGCAAGAACCCTTTCTTTGACTGATCCATTTTGATCTTCTTCAAAACTTTATCAAGGTATGTGCTTTGTGAAAGTCCTATTAAGCATCTCGATCTATCCCTATAGATCTTGATGCCCAATATATAAGCAGCTTCACCGAGGTCTTTCATTGAAAAATTCTTATTCAAGTATCCTTTTATGCTATCCAGAAATTCTATATCATTTCCAATCAACATTATGTCATCCACATATAATATCAGAAATGCTACAGAGCTCCCACTCACTTTCTTGTAAATACAGGCTTCACCATAAGTCTGTATAAAACCATATGCTTTGATCACCTCATCAAAGCATATATTCCAACTCCGAGATGCTTGCACCAGTCCATAGATGGATCACTGGAGCTTGCACACTTTGTTAGCACCTTTAGGATCGACAAAACCTTCTGGTTGCATCATATACAACTCTTCTTTAAGAAATCCATTAAGGAATGCAGTTTTGATGTCCATTTGCCATATTTCATAATCATAAAATGCGGCAATTGCTAACATGATTTGGACGGACTTAAGCATCGCTACGGGTGAGAAAGTCTCATCGTAGTCAAACCCTTGAACTTGTCGAAAACCTTTTGCGACAAGTCGAGCTTTGTAGACAGTAACATTACCATCAGCGTCAGTCTTCTTCTTGAAGATCCATTTATTCTCTATGGCTTGCCGCTCATCGGGCAAGTCCACCAAAGTCCACACTTTGTTCTCATACATGGATCCTATATCAGATTCCATGGCCTCAAGCCATCTGTCGGAATCTGGGCTCATCATAGCTTCTTCATAGTTCGTAGGTTCGCCTTGGTCTAATAACATGACTTCCAGAACAGGATTACTGTACCACTCTGGTGCGGATCGTGCTCTGGTTGACCTACGAGGTTCAGTAGCAACTTGATCTGAAGTTTCATGATCATTATCATTTGCTTCCTCTCTAGTTGGTGTAGGCATCACGGGAACGGATTTCTCTGATGTGCTACTTTCCAATTCGAGAGAAGGTATGATTACCTCATCAAGTTCTACTTTCCTCCCACTCACTTATTTCGAGAGAAACTCCTTCTCTAGAAAGGTTACATTCTTGGCAACAAAGATCTTGCCTTCGGATCTGTGGTAGAAGGTGTACCCAATCGTTTCCTTAGGGTATCCTATGAAGACACACTTCTTCAATTTTGGTTCGAGCATATCAGGCTGAAGCCTTTTGACATAAGTGTCGCAACCCCAAATTTTAAGAAACGACTGCTTAGGTTTCTTGCCAAACCATAGTTCATACGGTGTCATCTCAACGGATTTAGATGGTGCCCTATTTAACGTGAATGCAGCTGTCTCTAATGCATAACCCCAAAATGATAGTGGTAAATTGGTAAGAGACATCATAGAACGCACCATATCCAATAAAGTACGATTACGATGTTCGGACACACCATTACGTTGTGGTGTTCCAGAAGGCGTGAGTTGTGAAACTACCACATTGTTTTAAATGAAGGCCAAACTCATAACTCAAATATTCGCCTCCGCGATCAGATCGTAGAAACTTTATTTTCTTGTTACGATGATTCTCCACCTCACTCTGAAATTCTTTGAACTTTTCAAATGTTTCAGACTTGTGTTTCATTAAGTAGATATACCCATATCTACTCAAATCATCTGTGAAGGTCAGAAAATAATGATACCTGCCGCGTGCCTCAACACTCATCGGACCGCATACATCGGTATGTATTATTTCCAATAAGTCATTGGCTCGCTCCATTGTTCCGGAGAACAGAGTTTTAGTCATCTTGCCCGTGAGGCATGGTTCGCAAGTATCAAATGATTCATAATCAAGTGATTCCAAAAGCCCATCTGCATGGAGTTTCTTCATGCGTTTTACACCAATATGACCTAAACGGCAGTGCCACAAATATGTTGCACTATCATTATTAACTTTGCATCTTTTGGCATCAATATTATGAATATGTGTATCACTACAATCGAGATTCAACAAAAATAGACCACTCTTCAAGGGTGCATGACCATAAAAGATATTACTCATACAAATAGAACAACCATTATTCTCTGATTTAAATGAATAACCGTCTCACACTAAACAAGATCCAGATATAATGTTCAAGCTAAACGCTGGCACCAAATAACAATTATTCAGGTCTAAAACTAATCCCGAAGGTAGATGTAGAGGTAGCGTGCCGACGGCGATCACATCGACCTTGGAACCATTCCCGACGCACATCGTCACCTCGTCCTTAGCCAATCTTCGTTTAATCCGTAGCTCCTATTTCGAGTTACGAATATGAGCAACCAAACCAGTATCAAATACCCAGGCGCTACTACGAGCATTAGCAAGGTACACATCAATAACATGTATATCAAATATACCTTTGTTCACTTTGCCATCCTTCTTATCCGCCAAATACTTGGGGCAGTTCCGCTTCCAGTGACCAATCCCTTTGCAGTAGAAGCACTCAATTTCAGTCTTGGGTCTAGCTTTGGGCTTCTTCCCGGGAGTGGCAACTTGCTTGCCATTCTTCTTGAAGTTCCCTTTCTTTCCCTTGCCCTTTTTCTTCAAACTAGTGGTCTTGTTAACCATCAACACTTGATGCTCCTTCTTGATTCCTACCTCCACGGCCTTAAGCATTGCGAAGAGCTCAGGAATTGTTTTGTTCATCCCTTGCATATTATAGTTCATCATGAAGCCTTTGTAGCTTGGTGGCAGTGATTGAAGAACTCTGTCACTAACACAATCAACTGGAAGATTAACTCCCAGCTGAGTCAAGTGATTATAATACCCAGACATTTTGAGTATGTGTTCACTGACAGAACTGTTCTCCTGCATCTTGCAGCTATAGAACTTGTTGGAGACTTCATATCTCTCAACCCGGGCATTTGCTTGAAATATTAACTTCAATTCTTGGAACATCTCATATGCTCCATGACATTCAAAATGTCTTTGAAGTCCCGGTTCTAAGCCGTAAAGCATGGCACACTAAACTATCGAGTAGTCATCAGATCGAGCTTGCCAGATGTTCAAAACATCAGCTTCTGCTCCTGCAGCAGGCCTTTCACCTAGCGGTGCATCAAGGACATAATTCTTCTATGCAGCAATGAGGATAATCCTCAAGTTACGGACCCAGTCCGTGTAGTTGCTACCATCATCTTTCAACTTAGCTTTCTCTAGGAACGCATTAAAATTCAAGGGAACAGTAGCACGGGCCATTGATCTACAACATAGATATGCAAATACTATCAGGACTAAGTTCATGATAAATTAAGTTCAATTAATCAAATTACTTAAGAACTCCCACTTAAATAGACATCCCTCAAGTCATCTAAGTGATACGTCATCCAAATCAACTAACCCATGTCTGATCATCATGTGAGATGGGGTAGTCATCAATGGTGAACATCTCTATGTTGATCATATCTACTATATGATTCACGTTCGATCTTTCGATCTCCAGTGTTCCGAGGCCATGTCTGTACATGCTAGGCTCGTCAAGTTTAGCCCAAGTATTCTGCATGAGTAAAATTGTCTTACACCCGTTGTATGTGAACGTAGAGTCTATCACACCCGATCATCACATGGTGTCTCAACACGACGAAATGTAGCAACGGTGCATACTCAGGGAGAACACTTTTACCTTGAAATTTAGTGAAGGGATCATCTTATAATGCTACCGCCGTACTAAGCAAAATAAGATCCATAAAAGATAAACATCACATGCAATCAAAATATGTGACATGATATGGCCATCATCTTGTGCTCTTGATCTCCATCTCCAAAGCATCGTCATGATCTCCATTGTCACCGGCTTGACACCTTGATCTCCATCGTTGCGTCGTGGTCATCTCGCCAACTATTGCTTCTACAACTATTGCTAACTCATAGCGATAAAGTAAAGCAATTACATGGCGTTTGCATTTCATACAATAAAGAGACAACCATAAGGCTCCTGACGGTTGCCCGATATCTTACAAAACATGATCATCTCATACAATAATGTATATCACATCATGTCTTGAACATATCACATCACAACATACCCTGCAAAAACAAGTTAGACGTCCTCTACTTTGTTGTTGCAAGTTTTACGTGGCTGCTACGAGTTTCTAGCAAGAACCGTTCTTACCTAAGGCAAAAACCACAACGGTGATTCGCCAAGTTTGCTGTTTTAACCTTCTTCAAGGACCGGCCGTAGTCAAATTTGATTCAACTAAAGTAGGAGAAACAGACACCCGCCAGCCACCTTTATGCAAAACTAGTTCCATGTCAGTCGGTGGAACCAGTCTCATGTGCGTGGACATGTAAGGTTGGTCTGGGCCGCTTCATCCCACAATAACGCCGAATCAAAATAAGACGTTGGTGGTAAGCAGTATGACTATCACCACCCACAACTCCTTGTGTTCTACTCGTGCATATCATCTACGCATAGACCTGGCTCATGATGCCACTGTTGGGGAACGTTGCATGGAAAACAAAAAAAATTCTACGCACATGCAATGATCTATCCATGGAGATGCATAGCAACGAGGGGGAGAGTATGTCTACGTACCCTCATAGACTGTAAGCGGAAGCGTTTCACAACGCGGTTTATGTAGTTGAACTTCTTCACGCTTCAACCGATCAAGTACCGAACGCACGACACCTCCGCGTTCTACACATGTTCAGCTCGGCGACATCCCTCACCTTCTTGATCCAGCAAGACGTCAAGGTAGTAGATGAGTTCCATCAGCACGATGGCGTGGTGACGGTGATGGTGAAGAGATCTCCGCAGGGCTTCGCCTAAGCACTAGGAAAATATGACCGGGGCTGTAAACGGTGGAGGGGGCGCCGCACACGGCTAGGCAATTGTCTGGGGTGTGCTAGGCGCCCCCCTCCCACATATATATAGGTGGGAGGGGGAGGGGAGGCAGCCTGGCGCACCACATAGGTGGCCGGCCGGCCCTAGGGCTCCTGCCCTGGCCGCGCCCCCCTGCCATGTATTCCCAAGGTGGAAGGAAAGAGGGGGGAGAGGGAAGGAAGTGGGAATCCTAATCCACACTTTCCTTTCCCTTCCCCTTTTCCTTCTCCTCCTTAGGCCGGCCCATATGAAGGGCGCACTAGCCCCTTGTGGCTGGTGCGTTTCCCCTCTTGGCCCATAAGGCCCATATCTTTTGCCGGGGGTGCCTGGAACCCCTTCCGGTGACCCGATAAGTACCCGGTACCCCCCGAAACACTTCCGGTGTCTGAATACCATCGTCCTATATATCAATCTCTACCTCTCGGCCATTTCGAGACTCCTCGTCATGTCCGTGATCTCATCCGGGACTCCGAACAATATTCGGTCACCAAATCACATAACTCATATAATACTATATCGTCAACGAACGTTAAGCGTGCGGACCCTATGGGTTCAAGAACTATGTAGACATGACCGAGACACCTCTCCGGTCAATAACCAATAGCGGAACCTAGATGCCCATATTGGCTCCTACATATTCTATGAAGATCTTTATCGGTCAAACGTTATGACAACATACGTAATTCCCTTTGTCCATCGGTATGTTACTTGCCCGAGATTCGATCATCGGTATCTTCATACCTAGTTCAATATCATTACCGGCAAGTCTCTTTACTCGCTCCGTAATACATCATCCCGTGACTAACTCCTTAGTCGTTTGCTTGCAAGCTTATGGTGTGTATTACCGAGAGGGCCCAGAGATACCTCTCCGATACTCGGAGTGACAAATCCTAATCTCGATCTATGTCAACTCAACAAACACCTTCGGGGACACCTGTAGAGCATCTTTATGATCACCCAGTTACGTTGTGATGTTTGATAGAACACAAGGTATTCCTCCGGTATCGGGGAGTTGCATAATCTCATAGTCGAAGGAATATGTATTTGACATGAAGAAAGCAATAGCAATAAAATTGAACGATCATTATGCTAAGCTAACGGGTGGGTCTTGTCCATCACATCATTCTCCTAATGATGTGATCCCGTTATCAAATGACAACACATGTCCATGGTTAGGAAACCTTAACCATATTTGATCAACGAGCTAGTCTAATAGAGGCTTACTAGGGACACGGTATTTGTTTATGTATTCACACATGTATTTAAGTTTCCGATCAATACAATTCTAGCATGAATAATAAACCTTTATCATGAATAAGGAAATATAAAATAACAATTTTATTATTGCCTCTAGGGCATATTTCCTTCAAGGTTAACCTTCAACTAAAGCAAATTACTGAAAACAAGATCGCTAAAAATGCCAACCTGCTGGTGATACGTCTCCAACGTATCTATAATTTTTGATTGTTCCATGCTATTATATTATCTATTTTTGGATGTTTTATATGCATTAATATGCTATTTTATATTATTTTTGGGACTAACTTATTAACCTAGAGCCCAGTGCCAGTTCTTGTTTTTTCCTTGTTTTTGAGCTTCGCAGAAAAGGAATACCAAACGGAGTCCAAACGGAATAAAACCTTCGCGATGATTTTTCCTCGACCAGAAGACACCCAGGAGACTTGGAGTGCAAGTAAGAAGAGCCATGAGGCGGCCACAAGGGGGGAGGGCGCGCCCAGGGGGGTAGGGCGCGCCCCCCTGCCTTGTGGGCCCCTCGGTGACCCCCTAACCTAGATCTTCCTCCTATATATTCACATATATTCCCAAACCACCAGAAGCATCCACGAAAACAGTTTTCCACCGCCGCAACCTTCTGTTCCCGTGAGATCCCATCTTGGGGCCTTTTTCGGCATCCTGCCGGAGGGGGATTCGATCACGGAGGGCTTCTACATCAACTCTATTGCCCTTCCGATGAAGCATGAGTAGTTTACCTCAGACCTACGGGTCCATAGCTAGTAGCTAGATGGCTTCTTCTCTCTCTTTGATTCTCAATACAACGTTCTCCTTGATGTTCTTGGAGATCTATCCGATGTAATCTTCTTTTGCGGTGTGTTTGTCAAGATCCGATGAATTGTGGATTTATGATCAGCTTATCTATGAATATTATTTGAATCTTCTCTGAATTCTTTTATGCATGATTTGATATCCTTGTAATTTTCTTCGAACTATCGGTTTGGTTTGGCCAACGAGATTGGTTTTTCTTGCAATGGGAGAAGTGCTTGGCTTTGGGTTCAATCTTGCGGTGTCCTCTCCCAGTGACAGTAGGGGCAGCGAGGCACGTATTGTATTGTTGCCATCGAGGATAAAAAGATGGGGTTTACATCATATTGCTTGAGTTTATTCCTCTACATCATGTCATCTTACTTAAAGCATTACTCTGTCCTTCATGAACTTAATACTCTAGATGCAGGCAGGAGTCGGTCGATGTGTGGAGTAATAGTAGTAGATGCAGGCAGGAGTCGGTCTACTTGACACAGACGTGATGCCTATATTTCATAATCATTGCCTTGGATATCATCATAACTTTGCGCTTTTCTATCAATTGCTCGACAGTAATTTGTTCACCCACCGTATTATTTGCTATCTTGAGAGAAGCCTCTAGTGAAACCTATGGCCCCCGGGTCTATTTTCCATCATATTACTTTCTGATCTACTATTTTGCAATCTTTTATTTTCAGATTTATAAACCAAAAACCCTAAAAATATTTACTTTATCTTTTGTTTAGTTTTATCTATCTCTATCAGATCTCACTTTTGCAAGTGACCGTGAAGGGATTGACAACCCCTTTATCGTGTTGGGTGCAAGTGTTTGATTGTTTGTGTAGGTATTGGTGATTTGTACGTTGTCTCCTACTGGATTGATACCTTGGTTCTCTAAACTAAGGGAAATACTTATCTCTACTTTGCTGCATCACCCTTTCATCTTCAAGGGAAAAACCAACGCAAGCTCAAGAAGTAGCAGAAAGAATTTCTGGCGCCGTTGCCGGGGAGATCTACGCCAAGTCAAGACATACCAAGTACCCATCATAAACTCTCATCTCTTGCATTACATTATTCACCATTTGCCTCTCGTTTTCCTCTCCCCCACTTCTAAAATGATTTTTGAAAAGATTTGCCTTTTTATTCGCCCTTCTTCCGTTCATCTTTTTTCGTTTGCCTTTTTGTTTGCTCGTGTGTTAGATTGCTTTGCTTTGTCACGATGATTCAAGAGAATACCAAATTGTGTGACTTTTACAACACTAATAACAATGATTTTATTAGTACTCCAATTGCTCCCGCCACTAGTGCGGAATCTTATGAAATTAATGTCGCTTTGCTGAATCTTGTTATGAAAGATCAATTTTCTGGCCTTCCTAGTGAAGATGCCGCATCCCATCTGAATAGTTTCGTTGATTTGTGTGATATGCAATAGAAAAAAGATGTGGATAATGATATTGTTAAATTGAAACTATTTCCGTTTTCACTTCGAGATCGTGCTAAAACTTGATTTTCATCTTTGCCTAAAAATAGTATTGATTCATGGAGTAAGTGTAAAGATGCTTTTATTTCCAAGTATTTTCCTCCCGCTAAGATCATCTCCCTTAGGAACGATATTATGAATTTTAAGCAACTTGATCATGAACATGTTGCACAATCTTGGGAGAGGATGAAATTGATGATACGAAATTGCCCTACTCATGGTTTAAATTTATGGATGATCATACAAATTTTTTATGCCGGATTGAATTTGCTTCTAGAAATCTTTTAGACTCGGCCACGGGAGGTACTTTTATGGAAATTACTGTAGTAGAAGCTACTAAACTCCTAGATAATATTATGGTTAATTATTCTCAATGGCATACCAAAAGATCTTCCACTAGTAAAAAAGTGCATGCGATTGAAGAGATTAATGTTTTGAGTGGAAAGCTGGATGAACTTATGAAATTATTTGCTAGCAAGAGTGCTCCTATTAATCCTAATGATATGCCTTTGTCTACTTTGATTGAGAATAATAATGAATCTACGGATCTGAATTTTGTTGGTAGGAATAATTTTGGTAATAACGCGTATAGAGGTAATTTTAATCCTAGGCCGTTTCCTAGTAATTCCTCTAATAATTATGGTAATTCCTACAACAATTCTTATGGAAATTATAATAAGATGCCCTTTGATTTTGAGAATAGTGTTAAAGAATTTACGAGTTCGCAAAAGAATTTTATTGCTTTGGTTGAAGAAAAATTGCTTAAGATGGATGATTTGGCTAGGAACGTGGATATAATTTCTCTTGATGTTGATTCTTTGAAAATTAGATCTATTACACCCAAGCATGATATCAATGAATCTCTAAAGGCTATGAGAATCTCCATTGATGAGTGCAAAGAAAGAACCGCTAAGATGCGTGCTAAACGAGATTGGTTTGTAAAATCGTGTTCTTCTAGTTTTTGTGAAAATAATGATGAAGATCTTAAAGTGATTGATGTGACTCCTATTGAATATTTGTTTTCCAATATAAATCTTGATAAAGATGGGACTGGAGATGAGTCAACTTTAGTTAAAAGGCGTCCCAATGATTCGGAGTTTATAGATCTAGATGCAAAAATTGATAAAAGTGGGATTGGAGAGGTTAAAACTTGAAGTAGCAATGAACCCACTCTTTTGGATTTCAAGGATTTTAATTATGATAATTGTTCTTTGATAGATTGTATTTCCTTGTTGCAACCAATGTTGAATTCTCCTCATGCTTATAATCAAAACAAAGCTTTTACTAAACATATCATTGATGCCATGATGAAATCTTTTGATGAAAAGCTTGAATTGGAAGTTTCTATCCCTAGAAAACTTTATGATGAGTGGGAACCTACTATTATAATTAAGATTAAAGAGTTCCATGCTTTGTGTGATTTGGGTGCTAGCGTTTCCACGATTCCAAAAACTTTATGTGATGTGCTAGGTTTCCGTGAATTTGATGACTGTTCTTTAAATTGGCATCTTGCGGATTCCACTATTAAGAAACCTATGGTAAGGATTAATGATGTTCTTATTGTTGCAAATAGGAATTATGTGCCCATATATTTCATCGTTCTTGATATAGATTGCAATCCTACATGTCCTATTATTCTTGGTAGACCTTTCCTTAGAACGATTGGTGCAATTATTGATATGGAAGAAGGAAACATTAGATTTCAATTTCCGTTAAGGAAGGGCATGGAACACTTTCCTAGAAAGAAAATTAAGTTGTCATATGAATCTATTATGAGAGCTACTTATGAATTGCATACCAAAGATGATAATACCTAGATCTATGTGTTTTTATGCCTAGCTAAGGGCGTTAAACAATAGCGCTTGTTGGGAGGCAACCCAATTTTATTTTTGTTCTTTGCTTTTTGGTTCTTTTTTTCAATAAATAATTCATATATCCTCTGGTTAGATGTGTTTTTGTGTTTTAATTAGCGTTTGTGCCAAGTAAGACCTTTGGGATGGCTTACGGTGATAGTTGATTTGATCTTGCTGAAAAACAGAAACTTTTCCGTCCAGTCACAGAATTGTTTAGATTTACAGGAGTGTTCAAAAACCCTGAATATTTTACACAAGATTTACATACAAATTTCCGCTGTTGTCCTAATTTTTCAGAATTTTCCGAGTTACATAAGTATTAGAATAATTCAGATATTCGTAGACTATTCTGTTTTTGACAGATTCTGTTTTCTATGTGTTGTTTTCTTATTTTGATGAATCTATGGGTAGTATCGGGGGGTATGAACCATGGAGAAGTTGGAATACATTAGATATTACACCAATATAAATAAAGAATGAGTTCACAACAGTACCAAAAGTGGTGATTTATTTTCTTATACTAACGGAGCTTATGAGATTTTCTGTTGAGTTTTGTGTTGTGAAGTTTTCAAGTTTTGGGTAAGGATTTGATGGACTATGGAATAAGGAGTGACAAGAGCCTAAGCTTGGGGATGCCCAAGTCACCCCAAGGTAATATTGAAGGACAACCAAGAGCCTAAGCTTGGGGATGCCTTGGAAGGCATCCCCTCTTTCGTCTTCGTCTATCGGTAACTTTAATTGAGGCTATATTTTTATTCACCACATGATATGTGTTTTGCTTGGAGCGTCTTGTATGATTTGAGTCTTTGCTTTTTAGTTTGCCACAATAATCCTCGATGTACACACCTTTTGAGAGGGACACACATGAATCGCGATTTATTAGAATACTCTATGTGCTTCACTTATATCTTTTGAGCTAGGCAATTTTGCTCTAGTACTTCACTTATATCTTTTTAGAGCACGGCGGTGGCCTTATTTTGTAGAAATTATTGAACTCTCATGCTTCACTTATATTATTTTGAGAGTCTCTAAATAGCGTGGTAATTTGCTTTGGTTATGAATTTAGTCCTAATATGATAGGCATCCAAGAGGGATATAATAAAAACTTTCATATAAAGTGCATTGAATACTATGAGAAGTTTGATTCCTTATGATTGTTTTGAGATATAGAGATGGAGATATTAGAGTCATGCTAGTGATTAATTGTGAATTGGAGAAATACTTGTGTTGAGGTTTGTGATTCCCGTAGCATGCACGTATGGTGAACCGTTATGTAACGAAGTTGGAGCATGAGGTATTTTTTGATTGTCTTCCTTATGAGTGGAGGTCGGGGACGAGTGATGGTCTTTTCCTACCAATCTATCCACCTAGGATCATGCGCGTAGTACTTTGTTTCGATGACTAATAGATTTTTGCAATAAGTATGGGAGTTCTTTATGACTAATGTTGAGTCCATGGATTATACGCACTCTCACCCTTCCACCTTTGCTAGCCTCTCCAGTGCCGCGCAACTTTCGCCGGTACCATAAACCCACCATATATCTTCCTCAAAACAGCCACCATACCTACCTATTATGGCATTTCCATAGCCATTCTGAGATATATTGCCATGCAACTTTCCACCATTCCATTTTATTATGACACATTCCATCATTGTCATATTGCTTTGCATGATCATGTAGTTGACATCGTATTTGTGGCAAAGCCACCTTTCATAATTCTTTCATACATGTCACTCTTGAGCCATTGCACATCCCGGTACACCACCGGAGGCATTCATATAGAGTCATATTTTTGTTCTAAGTATCGAGTTGTAATTTTTGAGTTGTAAGTAAATAAGAGTGTGATGATCTTCATTATTAGAGCATTGTCCCATGTGAGGAAAAAAATAAAAGGGAGGCCAAAGAAGCCAAACAAAAAATGAGAGAAAAAGAGAGAAGGGGCAATGTTACTATCCTTTTTTTCCACACTTGTGCTTCAAAGTAGCACCATGATCTTCATGATAGAGAGTCTCCTATGTTGTCACTTTCATATGCTAGTGGGAATTTTTCATTATAGAACTTGGCTTGTATATTCCAACGATGGGCTTCCTCAAATTGCCCTAGGTCTTCATGAGCAAGCAAGTTGGATGCACACCCACTTAGTTTTCTTTTGAGCTTTCATAAACTTATAGCTCTAGTGCATCCGTTGCATGGCAATCCCTACTCACTCACATTGATATCTATTGATGGGCATCTCCATAGCCCGTTAATACGCCTAGTTGATATGAGACTATCTCCCTCTTTTGTCTTCTCCACAACCACCATATTCTATTCCACTTATAGTGCTATGTCCATGGCTCAGGCTCATGTATTGCGTGAAAGTTGAAAAGGTTTGAGAACACCAAAAATATGAAACAATTGCTTGGCTTGTCATCGGGGTTGTGCATGATTTGAATACTTTGTGTGATGAAGATGGAGCATAGCCAGACTATATGATTTTGTAGGGATAAACTTTCTTTGGCCATGTTATTCTGAGAAGACATAATTGCCTTGTTAGCATGCTTGAAGTATTATTGTTTTTATGTCAATATTAAACTTTTGTTTTGAATCTTATGGATCTAAACATTCATGCCACAATAAAGAAAATTACATGGATAAATATGTTAGGTAGCATTCCACATCAAAAATTCTATTTTTATCATTTACCTACTCGAGGACGAGCAGGAATTAAGCTTGGGGATGCTTGATACGTCTCCAACGTATCTATAATTTTTTATTGTTCCATGCTATTATATTATCTATTTTGGATGTTTTATATGCATTAATATGCTATTTTATATTATTTTTGTGACTAACTTATTAACCTAGAGCCCAGTGCCAGTTTCTGTTTTTTTCCTTGTTTTTGAGCTTCGCAGAAAAGGAATACCAAACGGAGTCCAAACGGAATAAAACCTTCACGATGATTTTTCTTGGACCAGAAGACACCCAGGAGACTTGGAGTGCAAGTCAGAAGAGCCACGAGGCGGCCACAAGGGGGGAGGGCGCGCCCCCCTGCCTTGTGGGCCCCTCGGTGACCCCCTGACCTAGATCTTCCTCCTATATATTCACATATATTCCCAAACCACGAGAAGCATCCACGAAAACATTTTTCCACCGCCGCAACCTTCTGTTCCCGTGAGATCCCATCTTGGGGCCTTTTCCGGCATCCTGCCGGAGGGGGATTCGATCATGGAGGGCTTCTACATCAACTCTATTGCCCTTCCGATGAAGCGTGAGTAGTTTACCTCAGACCTACGGATCCATAGCTAGTAGCTAGATGGCTTCTTCTCTCTCTTTGATTCTCAATACAACGTTCTCCTTGATGTTCTTGGAGATCTATCCGATGTAATCTTCTTTTGCGGTGTGTTTGTCGAGATCCGATGAATTGTGGATTTATGATCAGCTTATCTATGAATATTATTTGAATCTTCTCTGAATTCTTTTATGCATGATTTGATATCCTACTAATTCTCTTCGAACTATCGGTTTGGTTTGGCCAACTAGATTGGTTTTTCTTGCAATGGGAGAAGTGCTTGGCTTTGGGTTCAATCTTGCGGTGTCCTCTCCCAGTGACAGTAGGGGCAGCGAGGCACGTATTGTATTGTTGCCATCGAGGATAAAAAATATGGGGTTTACATCATATTGCGTGATTTTATTCCTCTACATCATGTCATCTTACTTAAAGCGTTACTCTGTTCTTCATGAACTTAACACTCTAGATGCAGGCAGGAGTCGGTCGATGTGTGGAGTAATAGTAGTAGATGCAGGCAGGAGCCGGTCTACTTGACACGGACGTGATGCCTATATTTCATAATCATTGCCTTGGATATCGTCATAACTTTGCGCTTTTCTATCAATTGCTCGACAGTAATTTGTTCACCCACCGCATTATTTGCTATCTTGAGAGAAGCCTCTAGTGAAACCTATGGCCCCCGGGTCTATTTTCCATCATATTACTTTCTGATCTACTATTTTGCAATCATTTATTTTCAGATCTATAAACCAAAAACCCTAAAAATATTTACTTTATCTTTTGTTTAGTTTTATCTATCTCTATCAGATCTCACTTTTGCAAGTGACCGTGAAGGGATTGACAACCCCTTTATCATGTTGGGTGCAAGTGTTTGATTGTTTGTGCAGGTATTGGTGATTTGTGCGTTGTCTCCTACTGGATTGATACCTTGGTTCTCTAAACTGAGGGAAATACTTATCTCTACTTTGCTGCATCACCCTTTCCTCTTCAAGGGAAAACCAACGCAAGCTCAAGAAGTTGCAGCTATCCGGGGGCTTGACCCTGAGTTCCTTCTCAGGAACCTTCTCGGACACTTCGGACTCCTTGTCGGAGTCCGAACTGTCAGACAGAACCAGCTTGGGCCGGCACCGTCTCTTTGGGGCTGGGGAAGGTTGGACCTCCTCGACGTCCTCGGACGCCGCCCTCTTCTTGTCGTGCGAGGAGGCACTCTCCTCCTCGCCCTAATCCTTGCCCCCATCCTGCACGGATGAGGCCGCAGCGTCTCCGGACCGATTGCCCGGACGAACCCTACGACGGAGGCCCTCCCTGGCCTCCGGCCCTTCTTTCTTCTTGCCCTTCTTGGCGGGCGCTTTATAAGGCACCACGACCAGTATCTTTTCCAGCTGCTCTAATCAGGGCCCTTCCGGCAGAGGCACCGGGCCGTGGATCTTCTTGGCCTTGGCGAGCCAGCCCTGCAAAATCCACATACCAGGGTTAGACAGAATCAAACGTGGTGTGAATATCCGAACACTTCTTGAAGAAGAATGCCGCTCACCTCCCTTGGGGGGTTCGCGACGTCAAGGCCAATGTCCTTCCCCTAGACCGGCCACTCCTTCTGGGGCTAGAATAATTGGCCCCATATCTTGTCAGGAGTCATACCGTAGAGGTGTCGCACGGTAGCCGGATCCTCGAGCTCATGCTCCCACATAGGCTTGGCCCTCTCCTGGCAGGGGAGGAGCCGGCGGTGGAGCATGATCTGGACCACGTCGACCAACTTCACGCCGGTCTCTATTATGCTGTCGACGCGCTTCTGCAGCGTTTTTGTGCCGGCAACACACCCCCAGTCCGGGCTCTTGGTGGTCCAGGAGGCCAATCGGGTAGGAGATTTGGACCTGAATGCGGGGGCCGCTCCCCATGCGGCCTCCCTCGGCTCGGTGATATAAAACCACTCCTTCTGCCACATCCGGACGGTGACGATGAAGTGGTCGTCCGGCCACTAGACCCGTGTCAGCTTACTAATCATGGCCCCTCCACAGTCCGCATGCTTGCCACCGACCACCTTGGGCTTGACATTGAACACCTTCAGCCATAAACCGAAGTACGGCTGGACCTGGAGGAGTGCTTCACAGACGACGATGAAGGTCGAGATGTGGAGGAGGGAGTTGGGGGCTAGATCATGAAAATCCAGCCCATAGAAGAACATCAGCCCCCGCACAAAGGGATGCAGGGGAAATCCGAGCCCCCTAAGGAAATGGGGAAGAAAAACTACCCTTTCGCCCAGCTCGGGCGTAGGGATGATCTGGCCCTCTTCAGGGGCCCGATGGGCAACATTGGCCGGCAAGTAGCCGGCCTCCTTCAGCTTCAGAATGTCCCCGTCGGTGACAGAGGAGGCCTCCCACTTCCCATTGGCGCCAGATCCGGCCATGGTCAAAGGAGGTGAAGTGGGATTCGCTGTGGAAGCAGGGAGAAAGGGCACTGGAGCTCTGAAGGTCTGCGAGAGTGAAAGGTGGAAGAGGGCGTGGGATGCAGACTATAGCAGCCCCCCTTTATAGGTTGTGGGCAGGCCAGGGATTCCTTTTTCCACACCATTGGCTCCTCCACTTCCCGATATCTCTGCAACGTTATGAGTGGGGAGGGGAATCGAAATCATTAACCATATCCCCCGAAAAACGGGACACGATCTTCACCTTGAGGGGACGTGTCAAACATGGCGTCAGCCTCGAGCTGCGCTTCGAGAAATAGTAACTGCTTGGTGTTATGGCCGGAAGCGACTCTTTGTTGAGAGGGAAAAAGTTGTCAGATAAAGGCACTATTTGCGCTCGAGCGACGTTTTTATTGCCTTCGGTGTTAAGTAAAACTACCGTTTCAGATTCCAGACACCACCTGGTTCCGAACATGGAAGAACTCGCCTCGCAAGCCGAATATAGGTCAGACAAGTGGATGCTGGATACAAGTCTTGGCGTTGGAGGCAAGTCCGGGTGCTACTGAGGGAGTCATGGACTAAGGGGTCCTAGGGGCGATGGCCCATCGTACGTGGGCCGGACTGGTGAAGCCGTATATTGGCAGGAGATCTATGAAGCCGTGGTGTGCCCTCCTAGTCAAGAAGACGCAGTATCTCTTTAAACCCTTGTTGTAATCTATCTTTGGTAACCCTAACCCTATCGGTGTCTATATAAGCCGACGGTGGTAGTCATTAGGGTTAGAGCTACATTCATTACCTCATAGCCTTAGGGTTAGCTGATGCTGATCTCGAGGTAGATCTACTCTGTAAACCACATCATACATCCAATATAATCAAGCAGGACGTAGGGTATTACCTCTTTGAGAGGGCCCGAACCTGGGTAAACACTGTGTTCGTCGTCCCTTGTTACCCATCGACCCTAGATCCATAGCTCGGGACCCCCTACCCGAGGTCTGCCGGTTTTGACACCGACACCGCTCCACCCCAGTTCTTCCCCGGCTTGATTTTCATCCCGTAGCGTCGTTTTGATCTTGACCGAGGCAAGTTCGCCATGGCCGTTTTGAACCAAACCGAAGCTCTAGTTTCCGCGCACCCGCACACCTTGCTGCTGCCCCTTGCCAGACACTGCTTCCCCCCGCACACGGCACCATCTGTCCAGCCGACCGCCATGGACGGGTTGAGCCCAGCCTCGGCCGCGGCCTCCTCACCACACGCCCAACACCCGCCCCTCGCTCCGACCACCTTCACGTAAACCACAGCGCGCGCAGCACCTCACGCTCGCATGCCCACGCTCGAACGCGAGCACCAGGGCCTCGCCAGCTCCAGCCGCCGCCTTCGCTCACTGTCGTCGCTGGAGTTTTGTCGTCCGTCCACGAAGCCATGACTTGCTATTGTGATCAGCTATTAGTTATTGCGCCCCACCTGAGCACAATCCCCTCGCCAGCCTGGTGGTCATCGCCGCGCATGCTAATCTGAGGGATCTGGGGTTCAAATCCGAGGCGCCCCTATATTCCTTTTTGCTCTATGTTCATTGATTCTTCAGTCCAGATCAGTTCAACGTGCTGTGTATTCTAGTGCCGAACCCCTCTCACATCACAGATGCATCCTAGCACAACTGGTTGACCACGCTTTCAAACATGGCGGCTGCTACAAATCAGCAGGATGATTTCTTAGAGAAATCATCTGCCTAGCCAGCCGTCGGATCAGCGCGCTGGCTGCCGTTGGATCGCAGCAACACCACGAATATCTATTTTGTGTCAGTTTCAACGCGACACCATTGCAGCCTCGATGGAGCTCCAACGCAGCACCGATGGTGTAACGACCAAACCTCGAAGGATTTGTGTCTCTGTGCTTACCCTGCTAGTCCCTGGGTCGAACTCGCTAGCACACACGGTATAGATGAATACCAGAATAGCAAGTGCATCATTTATTACAACGTATGATCCAGAATGTATAAAATAAAACAATATGCATAGCACTTGGCTAGCTTTATTCAATCAAACAACGGAAAAGTAGCAGAAAATAACGATGAGTCCCATCATAGCCCACTGGCGATGCTGAGTGCAGACTCGCAACCCTAACAGCACCTTACACTTCGTCTGAATATCCTGCAACATGAGACGTTGCAGCCATATAGGTCAATACTTTGAATGTATTGGCAAGTTACACAGGAGTAATAATAAAACAGACCTACATGTATATGCATAGTATAACAAAAGGAAGGCTTGAGGGTTAATTTTGCAGAAAGCTGATTTTGTTGTCATAACTACCTAATAGTCAAATTTTCATTTAGTTCTTTTATTACTACAATTATATACACAAGGTTGAGTTGGCAAAATCAACTCCAACCTACCCTTTATTAAGTTGCCCACAAATATTATTAAGTGTCACATCTCTCAAGATCATCCAATAATTGTAATGGCATAGTGGCTCAAAAATTGCCCATAACCGGGGGCATGGCTAATCATGATTAGTTTTAATACTCTGCAGAGTTTAGTACGCTTTACCCACTGGACCCAATCCGAAGATTGAGACGAAGTCTTTCAGAAGAGGTTCCCTTAACCACCTGACGGCCACATCCCACCTACATATGCTACATCTGTCGACACTGTCTGGGCAAGGGTTCCAACAACTGATCAACTAAGCCAGAGCCCATATAGCCAGTGGCCGCACATGGAAGCTACTAGTCACTAAGTCTGTCTGATCTTTTTGAACCTGGGCGGCACTCCACTTAGGGTGCACTCTCATGGGCGCATGGCCTTAGAAAAGGTGCAAGACCCCATGATGTCTTCCCTCAACACCAAGCAATACCACTTCCGCCCAGAGGTGAGTTAAATCCTGAGTTACTACTCAATTTGTTAAATATATAATCCTCACAAGCTCAATGAACACACGAACCACCCCCGTCTATGAAGCATAGCAACTACAACTACCACGATCTGCAATGACGGGAAGATAGCTCAATAGCATAGCCAACATATATAATACTCCTATACATGCATAAATTCATAGTGTGATATATACTACATGCATAGAAAATGATAGGTAAAGGATGATCAACATGTAACTTGCCTTGGTTCTGGTTCAAAAAAATCACACTCCTGACAATAACTCGCATCGCACTCCGGACAATCTACACATTTCACATAATCAACAAATCAATCACCGAAGTTCGAATAAAGCCAAAATAAACCCAACAGCAAGAAACCATTTTAAAAATCAAATAACAGCAGCATAAAAGCATGTACAAATCACCTAAATTGCACTGCGATCGCAACGCAAAAAGAATCACTCGATTTCGACAAACGGTTTAAAATTTATGGCCTCGGGAAGGTTTGATTCAAATTCCAACGAATTCAAATTTGAAAGTGCAAACATGTGAGATTTTGGTACTGTGATAAAGTGCTGGTTTTTGTGAGTGCATAGGAAAAAGAATCACCTAAAAATAGTATATAGGCTAAAAGTTATAGCTATTTGAAGTTTTGGTTGAAAATCTGAAACAAAACAAAAAGCGACAGAAAACATCTGAACAGCAAGTACTGTAGCAGCTCATGTGCAGTACTGTAGCAACTGACATGTGTCAGTTCATGATTTGCCGAAGAGGTTCCCTGTGCATTCGTGCTCACCCACAGCAGAGGAAAACCGTGGCGGCTTCGGGCGTCGGCGGCGGTGGCTCTCCGGCGAGTCTCCGGCGAGAGCGAAGGGACGAACGGGTCGAGCGTAGAGTGGTGGAGGTGGTGCTGGTGTTCACTGGTGGCAGGGCGTCGGCGGCGGTGAGGATGGATGGCGGCTGCTCCAAAGCCAAACGAACTCTGGTAGCTCGGCTACCTCGCTCCCGTGCTCTGTGGCCAAAACAAGCCCTTCAGGAAGATGCGGGATCGAAGGGGGGGTCGAGCAAGGCCAACGCGGCGGCGGAATTAGCTCTTATGTTGACGGAGCAGACCGGCAGAGTCGACGGCGACCTGAGCTCCTCTGTGAGATCCGAAGCAAGGGATGTAGGGCTCTGGCGGTGGGGAAAGATCGAAACGAGGATGCGGGGGGGGGGGGTGATACTCACGATCTTAGGGTGTCCAGGGGGGTCACGGGATCGATCGTGCCCTCGAATCGGGCACGGGTTCACGCGCTCGGGTACGGGTGGTGCGGCACGGCTGTGTCCGGCTCGAGCTAGGAGAAGCCTTGCGGCACGGGACCCACAATCAGCGGCTGAGGGCGAGGCTGCGGTGGCGCTGCTGCGTACCGCTTCGACGAGAAGTGGGTTGGGCGCTGCGCTGGCTGGTTGGCGGCTGGGCCGCGGGTGTGCGGTGCTCTGCTGGGCCGCGCAGTGCGCTGCGCGCTGTGTTTTTTTTAAAGACAAAAACAGCAGTAGTAAATAACTAAAATAAAAATAACATAATAAAACCTAAAAAAAATATACACATAGTAAAAATAACACTACTAATATAAACTACAGGAACACTAGTTCCTCACCTAATGCAATTTTTTAAAATAAAATTTTATGCAATAGGCCACACAAACAACAACAAAACACTCAAATAAAATATTTTGGAGCTTATAAAAAAATAGCAAAACATATGAAATGAACAGGAAATAATATTCTGGACATTATGAACATTTTTAAAACAGGGGAGAAGTCATGTTATCTCCACTCCAATAAATTGCCTTGAGTTGCATAATGAAGAGAATATTCCAGAAAAGCAAATAATGCATGGAAAAATATGTGATGCATATGAATGATCTAATAACACCCTAATTTAGGAAAATTGGGATGTTACAGACGGCGTCCCGGCGAAGCTCCATTGCAGCTCCAGCGGAGCTCCAACGCAGCACCGACGGCGTCCGGCGAAGCTCCATTGCAACTCCGGCGAAGCTTCATTGCAACGCCGAATATGCTTCCGGCGGCCCGGCGTTGCTCCATTGTAGCTTCGGCGGTGCTCCCAATAGCTTCAAGGCAACATCGCCGGAGTTGCAGCGCCCATGCCGGCCTCTCGCCGCGGTCGCCGTCGCAGCGCCGGCGACGCTCGATTGCAGCCCCGGGAGGCCCGCGTGATGCTCAATCGCAGCTCTGGAAGGCTGCTGCATCGGCCCTCTACCCAACACATGGCGCTCCCACCACATCGCCGGCAGTAGCAAGGTGTTGCGCGGGGAGTTGCAGGTCAACACTGTCGCTGGCTGCTGGAGTGTGGCAGGCCGGAGGAGCGTGGGTGCGTGGAGTGTGAGCTCGCCGTCGGGTGCTGCAAAAGCCGCCCCGCAGGCTGGTCCGGCGATGGTCGGGCCGATGAGGACGGGTGAGGAGTGGAGGTAGAAGAAGAAGTAGAAAGGTATCTAGCTCAAGTAGGGAAAGAGATAAGGTAGGCAGCGACTAAAAAAGAAAGAGATAAGGGAGGCAGCGTGGGGTGTGTGGCGTGCAGGAGACCCGGCTGATTTTTCCAGAAATCAGCCGGTTGTTTCTAAACGTTTTCCTTCAAACATCCATGCGGTCCTGGGTTCAAACCCCAGCACACCCTCTTCTTATTTTGTTTTGAGTTCAATTTTGTTCCCTGCACACACACTTGGGCCCGTTTCCATTCTAGGCCGCTGCACTCTAATGCTTCGGGCCTGTGTATGTTTTTTTTTCATGTCCCATGTGATTTACTCCCTCCATTCCCTTATACAAGGCCACAAACTCAAATTACAGGTACCAAGGTAAAATTTAATGATGACTTTGCAAGCCAACTTTTCTTTTCGTTAACCGGGATCATTAATACGCCCGCATGCATGCAATGAAGGAATGAGAAGGAAGTAGCACCGTGTCATTATGACTACATGCATGCAAGTATTAAACAAGTTGGTAGTACAAGGAAACATCATTAATTTTTGCCTCGATTTCTGTTAGTGGTCTTGTATAGATGCAAAATGTATTTTTCATAGTGGCCTTGTATAAGGGAATGAAGGGAGTAGCATTTATCCTTTTCTGCATATCCACATCAATGCCATCATTTTGAATTGTCAATAACTATATATCCATGCATCCAAATGAAACATGTTATATATGTAAAATGCTTAGAATTTCATGCAGTTTCACAATATCCAACTTTCATCCATGTTAAAATATTTAAAATTGTTGTTTGAATTAATTTGCATAAATGACATTTTAAAATGGTTTAATTCATATCTAAATAACTGTAGCTCCGAATTAAATAAACTTTATATGTAAATGGGGTGGAAAAGTGTATAGATTAACATGGTGCACTTTAACTTGCTGTTTAACAACTTTAACATAATGTTTTATTCAGATCAGCACCAAATTCGAAATTTGCATATGAGGACTTTCCGGAATTGTTATGTGTTGTTTCCGGCCTCATTTAAACTTGCTTTGATGTGGGGATCTTTTATGCTTCATCTCTTGCCATGAGTAACAACATTTAACCTTGTCATGCATCATACTTGCATGTGCATCATGCCATGGTTATGCTTGTGTGTTTACCGATTTGTTTGCTTCTTTCCGGTTGTGCTTCTTCTTGATAGTTTCGGTTTCGTTGCGATTGTGAGGATTCGTTCAACTATGTTGGTTCGTCTACTTCATGGACTCAATCTTCTTCCAAGCGGGATTTCAGGCAAGATGATCATTACCCCGGATACCACTACTATCTTTGCTTTGCTAGTTGTCTCGATGCTATCGCTATGTCGCGCTACCTACCACTTGTTTATCAATCCTCCCGAATTGCCATGATAATCCTCTAACCTTTTCCACCATCCCAGCAATCCGTTGTTTGGCTATGTTAGCGCTTTGCTCAGCCCCTCTTATAGCGTTGCAGGTGCAGTTGCAGGTTGTTCCATGTTGGGGACATGGATATCATGGGATATCACAATATCTCTTATTTAATTAATGCATCTATATACTTGGTAAAGGGTGGAAGGCTCGGCCTTTTGCCTGGTGTTTTGTTCCACTCTTGCCGCCCTAGTTTCCGTCATACCGGTGTTATGTTCCTTGACGAGCGCTCATAACACATGTGGGTGTATGGGAACCCCCTAACCAATCGCTTAGGGAAGAACTCTACCAGCAAGGCCCAACTTTTGTTCTAACATTTGCCCAACATAATAATGAATCTGATAATAAATTTGACGCATAGGGAGTTAGCGCTACCCAAGGTTTGTTTTCCACATAATATAGGGTGGGCCAGTGCTGATGGTGCTGGTCCAAACTAGAGCACTGTGCGGGGCCGCCCCTTGGCAACTTGGGGTATTTGGCACCTGTACGCGTAGCTTATCCGCCGTGTCCTGAGAACAAGATACGCGGCTTCTATCGGGATCGTCGACACGTTGGGAGGTCTTGCTGGTTTAGTTTTTACCTTTGATGAGAGGCAGGTCCACTGGAATTCCTTATCGTAAGCATTGTGTTCTTCATGGTGTGAGGATGTTCCATCGGATGCACGTGGAATTTATAATGGACCACTTGGAGCACCCCTGTAGGGTTAAATCTTTCCGAGAGCCGTGCCCGCGGTTATGTGGCAGATTGGAAATTTATAATATCCAGTTGTAGAGAACTTGACACCAGATCCGAATTAAAATACACCAACCGCGTGCGTAGCCGTGACCGTCTCTTTTTGAGTGAGTTCGAGAAGAGAATGCGGTGGGGTTATGTTTGATTCGTAAGTAGTTCAGGATCGCTTATTGATCAGTACTAGTTGTGACCATTATGCGTCGCTACTCTTCTTACTCTTGTACTCGTAAGTTAGCCACCATACAATGCTTACTGCTTGCTGCAACCTCACCACTTATCCATTCCATACCCATTAAGCTTTGCTAGTCTTGATACCCATGGTAATGGGATTGCTGAGTCCTTGTGGCTCACAGATTACTACAACAACAGATGCAGGTACAGTTAATGTGATGATATGATGTGAGAGCCATACTTGCTTGTTTTGGAGTTCTTCTTATGCTTCTTCTTCTTCGATCAGGGGATAGGTTCCTGGTCGGCAGCCTGGGCTAGCAGGGTGGATGTCATTTGTGTTTTTTGTTTGATTTCATCCGTAGTCGGATGTTGCTCTTCTGTATGGTGTTAGCTATGTATTGTTGTATTCATGTGGCGATTGTATGCCTTTGTTTGTATCCCCATTTGTATTGTATATGGTACGATGTAATGATATCCACCTTGCACAAGCGTTTCAATATGCTCTTCTATCCTTGGTGGGACCTTCGAGTTCCTCCCGATAGGATCGCATATTGGGTGTGACAAGTTGGTATCAGAGCCTCGAACGACCATTGGAGCCCCCTTGATTGATCATAGTTTGGCCGTTGTCGAGTCTAGAAGAAAAACTATTTTGGATTCTAGTTATATCGGAGAGTAGGAATTCTTTTACTCCTTGTCCCCTTCGTCGCTCTGGTGAGGAATTGTGACGTAGGTGTTTTGATTCTTATACTCTTCCCATTCAAATTTTCTTTAGGATCATGCAGGTGTTTTCATTCGTTGTCTATCCTTTGTTCAACCGGTGCACTTCTCTTCGAGTTATTCCATCCTCTTCGTCTTTTGCAAGATCGGTTCTCAGTTTTCTTCCGGAGTTTGTTTCTGTCGGGAAACGTTGCATGGAAAACAAAAAAAATTATACGCACATGCAAGATCTATCAAGGAGATGCATAGCAACAAGAGGGGAGAGTGTGTCTATGTACCCTCGTAGACCGTAAGCGGAAGCGTTTGACAATGCGGTTGATGTAGTCGAACTTTCTTCGCGATCCAACCGATCGAGTACCGAAGGTACGGCACCTCCGCGTTCAGCACACGTTCAGCTCGGTGGCGTCCACGCCTTCTTGATCCAGCAAGACAGCGAGGTAGTGGATGAGTTCCTGAAGCACGATGGCGTGGTGGTGGTGATGGTGAAGTTATCTCCGCAGGGCTTCGCCTAAGCACTACGAAAACATGACCGGGGGTGTAAACGGAGGAGGGGGGCGCAGCACACGCCTAAGACAATGTTGTCGTTATGTGTGGCGCCCATCTCACATATATATAGGTGGGGGAAGAGGGGAGGTGGCCAAGAGGCGCCCCAAGTAGGGCCGAATCCTACTTGGGGACCTGCCCTTGGACGCGCCCCCCCCCCCCTTTCCATATTTGAGTGCGGGAGGAAGGAAGGAGGAGGTGGCGCCCTCCCCCCCTTTCCTTTCTCTCCTGAGGAGGGAAAGGCAGGAGGGGACACCCCTCCCCTTTCCTTCCCCTAGGGCTGGCCGGCCATGTAGAGGGGTGCACCAGCCCCCTAGTGGGCTGGTCTGTCCCCTCCTTGGCCCATTAAGCCCATACATTATACCGGGGGTGCCCGGAACCCCTTCCGGTGACCCGATGACTACCCGGTGCACTCCGAAACTATTCCGGTGTCCGAATACCATCGTCCTATATATCAATCTTTACCTCTCGACCATTTCAAGACTCCTCGTCATGTCCTATATATCGGCTCCTACATATTCTACGAAGATCTTTATCGGTCGAACCGTTATGACAACATATGTAATTCCCTTTGTCCATCGGTATGTTACTTGCCCGAGATTCGATCGTCGGTATCTCTATACCTAGTTCAATCTCGTTACCGGCAAGTCTATTTACTCGTTCCGTAATACATCACCTCGTAACTAACTCCTTAGTTATTTGCTTGCAAGCTTATGATGTGTATTACCGAGAGGGCCCAGAGATACCTCTTCGATACTCGGAGTGACAAATCCTAATCTCAATCTATGCCAACTCAACAAACACCTTCGAAGATACCTGTAGAGCATCTTTATGAACACCCATTTACATTGTGATGTTTGATAGCACACAAGGTATTCCTCCGGTATCCGGGAGTTGCATAATCTCATAGTCGAAGCGTATTTGATAGCACACAAGGTATTTGACATGAAGAAAGCAATAGCAATAAACTGAACGATCATTATGCTAAGCTAACGGATGGGTCTTGTCCATCACATCATTCTCCTAATGATGTGATCCCGTTATCAAGTGACAACACATGTCTATGGTTAGGAAACCTTAACCATCTTTGATCAATGAGCTAGTCTAGTAGAGGCTTACTAGGGACACGGTATTTGTTTATGTATTCACACATGTATTTAAGTTTCCGATCAACACAATTCTAGCATGAATAATAAACCTTTATCATGAATAAGGAAATATAAAATAACAACTTTATTATTGCCTCTAGGGCATATTTCCTTCAGTCTCCCACTTGCACTAGAGTCAATAACATAGTTCACATCGCCATGTGATTAACACCCATAGTTCACATCGTCATGTGACCAACACTCAAAGAGTTTACTAGAGTCAATAATCTAGTTCACATCGCCATGTGATTAACACCCAAAGAGTACTAAGGTGTGATCATGTTTTGCTTGTGAGAGAAGTTTAGTTAACGGGTCTGTCACATTCAGATCCGTATGTATTTTGCAAATTTCTATGTCTACAATGCTCTGCATGGAGCTACTCTAGCTAATTTGCTCCATATTCAATACGTATCCAGATTGAGACTTAGAGTCATCTGGATTAGTGTCAAAGCTTGCATCGATGTAACCCTTTACGATGAACTCTTTTATCACCTCCATAACCGAGAAACATTTCCTTAGTCCTCTTAAGTAACTAAGGATAATTTTGACCGCTGTCCAGTGATCCACTCCTGGATCACTATTGTACCCCATTGCCAAACTCATGGCAAGGTACACAATAGGTCTGGTACATAGCATAGCATACTTTATAGAACCTATGGCTGAGACATAGGGAATGACTTTCATTCTCTCTCTATCTTCTACCGTGGTCGGGCTTTGAGTCTTACTCAACTTCACACCTTGCAATACAGGCAAGAACTACTTCTTGGACTGATCCATTTTGAACTCCTTCAAAATCTTGTCAAAGTATGTACTCATTGAAAGTCTTATCAAGCGTCTTGATCTATCTCTATAGTTTTTGATGCCCAATATGTAAGCAGCTTCACCGAGGTCTTTCATTGAAAAATTCTTATTCAAGTATCCTTTTATGCTATCCAAAAATTCTATATCACTTCCAATCAGCAATATGTCATCCACATATAATATTAGAAATGCTACAGAGCTCCCACTCACTTTCTTGTAAATACAGGCTTCACTGTAAGTCTGTATAAAACCATATGCTTTGATCACCTCATCAAAGCGTATATTCCAACTCTGAGATGCTTGCACCAGTCCATAGATGGATCGCTGGAGCTTGCACACTTTGTCAGCACCTTTAGGATTGACAAAACCTACTGGTTGCATCATATACAACTCTTCTTTAAGAAATCCATTAAGGAATGCAGTTTTGACGTCCATTTGCCAGATTTCGTAATTATAAAATGCGGCAATTGCTAACATGATTCGGACGGACTTAAGCATCGCTACGGGTGAGAAAGTCTCATCGTAGTCAACCCCTTGAACTTGTCAAAAACCTTTTCCGACAAGTCGAGCTTTTTAGATAGTAACATTACCATCAGCGTCAGTCTTCTTTTTGAAGATCCATTTATTCTCAATGGCTTGCCGATCATCGGGCAAGTCCACCAAAGTCCATACTTTGTTCTCATACATGGATCCTATCTCAGATTTCAATGCCTCAAGCCATTTATCGGAATATGGGCTCATCATAGCTTCTTCATAGTTCGTAGGTTCACCATGGTCTAATAACATAATTTCCAGGACAGGATTACCGTACCACTCTGGTGCGGATCGTGCTCTGGTCGACCTACGAGGTTCAGTAGTAACTTGATCTGAAGTTTCATGATCATCATCATTTGCTTCCTCTCTAGTTGGTGTAGGCATCACGGGAACGGTTTTCTGTGATGTGCTACTTTCCAATTCGAGAGAAGGTACAATTACCTCATCAAGTTCTACTTTCCTCCCACTCACTTCTTTCGAGAGAAACTCCTTTAGAAAGGACCCATTCTTAGCAACAAAGATCTTGCCTTCGGATCTGCGGTAGAAGGTGTACCCAATTGTTTCCTTAGGGTATCCTATGAAGATGCACTTCTCCGATTTGGATTCGAGCTTATCAGGCTGAAGCCTTTTGACATAAGCGTCACATCCCCAAACTTTAAGAAACGACAGCTTAGGTTTCTTGCCAAACCACAGTTCATACAGTGTCATCTCAACGGATTTAGATGGTGCCCTATTTAACGTGAATGCGGCTGTCTCTAATGCATAACCCCAAAACAATAGTGGTAAATCAGTAAGAAACATCATAGATCGCACCAAATCTAATAAAGTACGGTTACGACGTTCAGACACACCATTACGCCGTGGTGTTCCAGGTGGCGTGAGTTGTGAAACAATTCCACATTGTTTTAAACGAAGGCCAAACTCGTAACTCAAATATTCGCCTCCATAATCAGATCGTAGAAACTTTATTTTCTTGTTACGATGATTCTCCACTTCACTCTAAAATTCTTTGAACTTTTCAAATGTTTCAGACTTGTGTTTCATCAAGTAGACATACCCATACCTACTCAAATGATTTGTGAAGACCAGAAAATAACGATACCCGCCGCGTGCCTCAACACTCATCGGACCGCATACATCGGTATGTATTATTTCCAATAAGTCATTAGCTCGCTCCATTGTTTCCGAGAACGGAGTTTTAGTCATGTTGCCCGTGAGGCATTATTCGCAAGTATCAAATGATTCATAATCAAGTGATTCCAAAAGTCCATCTGCATGGAGTTTCTTCATGCGCTTTACACCAATATGATCTAAACGGTAGTGCCACAAGTATGTTGCACTATCATTATCAACTTTGCATCTTTTGGCATCAATATTATGAATATGTGTATCACTACGATCGAGATTAAATAAACCATTACATTTGGTGTATGACCATAGAAGGTTTTATTCATGTAAACAGAACAACAATTATTCTCTGACTTTAATGAATAGCCGTATTGCAATAAACATGATCCAATCATATTCATGCTCAACGCAAACACCAAATAACATTTATTTAGGTTCAACACTAATCCCGAAGGTAGAGGGAGTATGCGATGGTGATCGTAACAACCTTGGAATCACTTCCAACACACATCGTCACCTCGCCCTTAACTAGTCTCTGTTTATTCTGCAACTCCTGTTTCGGGTTACTAGTCTTAGCAACTGAACCGGTATCAAATACCCAATGACTACTAGGAACCCTAGTAAAGTACACATCAATAACATGTATATCAAATATACTTTTGTTCACTTTTCCATCCTTCTTATCCGCCAAGTATTCGGGGCAGTTCCGCTTCCAGTGACCAATTCCTTTGCAGTAGAAGCACTCAGTTTCAGGCTTGGGTCCAGCTTTGGGCTTCTTCACGGGAGCGGCAACTTGCTTGCCATTCTTCTTGAAGTTCCCTTTCTTTCCCTTGCCCTTTTTTTCTTGAAACTAGTGGTCTTGTTAACCATCAACACTTGATGCTCTTTCTTGATTTCTACCTTTGTCGATTTCAGCATCGCAAAAGAGCTCGGGAATCATTTTCGTCATCCCGTGCATATTATAGTTCATCACGAAGTTCTAGTAGCTTGATGATAGTGACTACAGAACTCTGTCAATCACTATCTTATCTGGAAGATTAACTCCCACTTGATTCAAGCGATTGTAGTACTCAGACATTCTAAGCACATGCTCACTGGCTGAGCTATTCTCCTCCATCTTGTAGGCCAAGTACTTGTCAGAGGTATCATACCTGTCGACATGGGCATGAGTCTGAAATACCAATTTCAGCTCTTGGAACATCTCATATGCTCCCGTAGCATTCAAAACGTTTTTGAAGTCCCGGTTCTAAGCCATAAAGCATGGAGCACTAAACTATTAAGTAGTCATCATATCGAGCTTGCCAAACGTTCATAACGTCTACATCTGCTCCTGCATTAGTTCTGTCACCTAGCAGTGCATCAAGGACATAATTCTTCTGTGCAGCAATGAGGATAATCCTCAGATCACGGACCCAGTCCGCATCATTGCTACTATCATCTTTCAACTTAGTTTTTCTCTAGGAACATATCAAAAATAGTGGAGCTATATCGTGAGCTAACAACATAAATTTGCAAATACTATCAGGCCTAAGTTCATGATAAATTAAGTTCAGTTAATCAAATTACTAATGAACTCCTACTTAAATTAACATCCCTCAAGTTATCTAAGTGATACATGATCCAAATCAACTAAACCATGTTCGATCATCACGTGAGATGGAGTAGTCTTCAATGGTGAACATCTTCATGTTGATCATATCTACTATATGACTCATGTTCGACCTTTCAGTCTCCAGTGTTCCGAGACCATGTCTGTACATGCTAGGCTCGTCAAGTTTAACCCAAGTATTCCACGTGTGTAAATCTAGTTTACACCCGTTGTATGTGAACGTAGAGTCTATCACACCCGATCATCACGTGGTGCTTCGAAACGACGAACTTTGGCAATGGTGCATACTCAGGGAGAACACTATTATCTTGAAATTAAGTGAAGGGATCATCTTATAATGCTACCGTCGTTCTAAGCAAAATAAGATGCATAAAGGATAAACATCACATGCAATCAAAATATGTGACATGATATGGCCATCATCATGTTGTGCTTTTGATCTCCATCTCCAAAGCATTGTCAAGATCTCCATCATCACCGACTCGACACCTTGATCTCCATCATTGCGTCGTGGTCGTCTCGCCAACTATTGCTTCTACAACTATTGCTAACGCATAGCGATAAAGTAAAGCAATTACATGGCGTTTTGCATTTCATACAATAAAGAGACAACCATAAGGCTCCTGCCGGTTGCCGATAAATTACAAAACATGATCATCTCATACAATAACGTATATCACATCATGTCTTGACCATATCACATCACAACATGCCCTGCAAAAACAAGTTAGACGTCCTCTACTTTGTTGCTGCAAGTTTTACGTGGCTGCTACTGGCTTCTAGCAAGAACCGTTCTTACCTACGGCAAAAACCACAACGGTGATTCATCAAGTTTGCTGTTTTAACCTTCTTCAAGGACCGGCCGCAGTCAAATTCAATTCAACTAAAGTAGGAGAAATAGACACTCGCCAGCCACCTTTATGCAAAACTAGTTGCATGTCAGTCGGTGGAACCAGTCTCATGTGCGTGGACATGTAAGGTTGGTCCGGGCCGCTTCATCCCACAATACCGCCGAATCAAAATAATACGTTGGTGGTAAGCAGTATGACTATCACCGCCTACAACTCTTTGTGTTCTACTCGTGCATATCATCTACGCATAGACCTGGCTTGGATGCCACTGTTGGGAATTGTTGCATGGAAAAAAAATCTACGCACACGCAAGATCTATCAAGGAGATGCATAGCAACGAGAGGGGAGAGTGTGTCTACGTACCCTCGTAGACCGAAAGCAGAAGCGTTTAACAACGCGGTTGATGTAGTCGAACTTTCTTCGCGATCCAACCGATCGAGTACCGAAGGTACGACACCTCCGCGTTCAGCACACGTTCAGCTCGATGACATCTGATACGTCCATTTTGCATCATGCTTTTATATCATTATTTATAGCATTATGGACTATTATTTCACTTTATGGTACAATACTTATGCCTTTTCTCTCTTATTTTACAAGATTTACATGACGAGGGAGAATGCCGACAGCTAGAATTCTGGACCAAAAAGGAGCAAATCTGAGAGTCCTATTCTACACAACCCCAAAAGTCCTAAAAATTTACGAAGAATTATTTTGGAATATATTAAAAATATTGGGCGAAGAAAATACCAGAGGGGACCCACCAGGTGGCAACAAGCCTGGGGACGCGCCCTACCCCCTGGGCGCACCCCTAGGGCTTGTGGGCCCCCTGTCAGGCCTCCGGTGCCCCTCTTCTGCTATATGGTGTGTTTTGACCTGGAAAAAATCATAAGAGAGCTTTCGGGATGAAGCGCCGCCGTCTCGAGGCGGAACTTGGGCAGAACCAATCTAGGGCTCCGGCGGAGCTGTTCTGCCAGGGAAACTTCCCTCCCGGAGGTGGAAATCGAAGCCATTGTCATCACCAATGATCCTCTCATCGAGAGGGGGTCAATCTCCATCAACATCTTCACCAGCACCATCTCCTCTCCAAACCCTAGTTCATCTCTTGTATCCGATCTTTGTCTCAAAACCTCAGATTGGTACCTATGGGTTGCTAGTAGTGTTGATTACTCCTTGTAGTTGATGCTAGTTGGTTTATTCGGTGGAAGATCATATGTTCAGATCCTTAATGATATTTATTACCCCTATGATTATGAACATGAATATACTTTGTGAGTAGTTACATTTTTTCCTGAGGACATGGGAGAAGTCTTGTTATAAGTAATCATGTGAATTTGGTATTCGTTCGATATTTTGATGAGATGTATGTTGTCTTTCCTCTAGTGGTGTTATGTGAACGTCGACTACATGACACTTCACCATGATTTGGGCCTAGAGGAAGGCATTGGGAAGTAATAAGTAGATGATGGGTTGCTAGAGTGACATAAGCTTAAACCCTAGTTTATGCGTTGCTTCGTAAGGGGCTGATTTGGATCCACATGTTTCATGCTATGGTTAGATTTCTCTTAATTCTTATTTCATAGTTGTGGATGCTTGCGAGAGGGGTTAATCATAAGTGGGAGGCTTGTCCAAGTAAGGACAGCAACCAAGCACCGGTCCACCCACATATCAAATTATCAAAGTAACGAACACGAATCATATGAGCATGATGAAAACTAACTTGACAATAATTCCCATGTGTCCTCGGGAGCGCTTTGCTTTACATAAGAGTTCGTCCAGGCTTGTCCTTTGCTACAAAAAGGATTGGACCACCTTGCTAAACCTTTTCTACACTTGTTACTTGTTACCCGTTACGAATTATCTTATCACAAAACTATCTGTTACCGATAATTTCAGTGCTTGCAGAGAATACCTTGCTGAAAACCGCTTGTCATTTCCTTCTGCTCCTCGTTGGGTTCGACACTCTTACTTATTGAAAGGACTACGATAGATCCCCTATACTTGTGCATCATCAAGACTCTTTTCTGGCGCCGTTTCCGGGGAGAGAAGCACCTTTGGTAAGTGGAATTTGGTAAGGAAAAATTTATATAGTGTGCTGAAATTTACTGTCACTTGTTACTATGGAAAATCATCCTTTGAGGGGTTTGTTCGGGGTATCTTCACCCCAACCGGAAGAGCAAAGAGTTGCCCCTCAACCTACTGAACCTACTGAAAATATTTACTATGAAATTCCTTCGGGTATGATAGAGAAACTGCTAGCTAATCCTTATGCAGGAGATGGAACATTACATCCTGATATGCATCTAATCTATGTGGATGAAGTTTGTGGATTATTTAAGCTTGCAAGTTTGCCCGAGGATGAAGTCAAGAAGAAGGTCTTCCCTTTATCTTTGAAGGAGAAGTTATTGACATGGTATAGGCTATGTGATGATATTGGATCTTGGAATTACAACCGATTGAAATTGGAATTTCATCAGAAGTTTTATCCTATGCATCTGGTTTATCGTGATCGGAATTATATACATATAATTTTTGGCCTCGTGAAGGATAAAGTATTTATCAAGCTTGGGGGAGGCTTAAGTCAATGTTATATTCATGCCGCAATCATGAGCTCTCAAGAGAAATTATTATTCAGAATTTTTATGCTCGGCTTTCTCATAATAATCAATCCATGCTCGATACTTATTGTACTGGTTCTTTTATGAAGAAGACTATTGAATTCAAATGGGATTTATTGGAGAGAATTAAACGCAACTCTGAATATTGGGAACTCGGCGAAGGTAAGGAGTCAGGTATAAATCTTAAGTTTGATTGTGTTAAATCTTTTATGGATACCGATGCTTTTCGTGAATTTAGCACTAAATATGGACTTGACTCTGAAATAGTAGCTTCTTTCTGTGAATCTTTTGCTAGTCATGTTGATCTCCCTAAGGAGAAGTGGTTTAAATATTATCCTCCCATTGAAGTAAAAGTAGTAGAACCTATTTAAGCTGAAGAAGAAACTATTATTTATAATGTTGATCCAGTTGTTCCCACTACTTATATTGAGAAACCACCTTTCCCTGTTAGAGTAAAGGAACATGCTAAAGCTTCAGCCGTGGTTCATAAGAGTTATACTAGAACACCTACACCTCCTGAACAAATTAAAGTTGAACCTAGTATTGCTATGGTTAAAGATATCTTGGTCGATAATATTGATGGGCATGTTATTTGCTTATGTGATGAAGCTGCTAGAATTGCTAGACCCGATAATAAAGATAAACATAGACCTATTGTTGGCATGCCTGTTGTTTCTGTTAAAATAGATCATTGTTATCATGGCTTATGTGATGTGGGTGCTAGTGTGAGTGCAATTCCCTTTACTTTATATCAAGAAATTATGAATGATATTGCACCTGCTGAAATTGAAGAAATTGATGTTACTATTAAGCTTGCCAATAGAGATACTATTTCACCAATTGGGATTGTTAGAGATGTTGAAGTCTTGTGTGGGAAAATTAAATACCCCACTGATTTCCTTGTTCTTGGTTCCCCACAAGATGATTTTTGTCCCATTATATTTGGTAGACCTCTCTTGAACACCATCAATGCTAAGATAGATTGTAAGAAAGAAACTGTTAGTGTAAACTTCGGGGATGTGTCTCATGAGTTTAACTTTTCTAAATTTCGTAGACAACCTCGTGATAAAGAATTGCCTAGTAAAGATGAAATTATTGGTCTTGCTTCTATTGTTGTGCCTCCTACTGATCCTTTAGAACAATATTTACTAGACCATGAAAATGATATGTTCATGAATGAAAGAAAGGAATTAGATGAAATATTCTTTAACCAAATGCCTATTTTGAAACACAACTTGCTTGTTGAGATTCTTGGGGATCCTCCTCCACCCAAGGGTGATCCCGTGTTCGAGCTTAAATAATTACCCGATACTTTGAAATATGCTTATCTTGATGAAAAGATGATATATCTTGTTATTATTAGTGCTAACCTTTCAGAGCACGAAATTTTTTTTATTGAAAACTCTGAGGAAGCACCGTGCAGCTATTGGATATACTCTGGATGATCTTAAGGGCATTAGTCCCACTCTATGTCAGCACAAAATTAATATGGAACCTAATGCTAAACCAGTTGTTGATCATCAGCGATGGTTGAATCCCAAAATGTAAGAAGTGGTAAGAAATGAAATATTAAAGCTTCTAGAAGCAGGTATAATTTATCCTATTGCTGATAGTAGATGGGTAAGCCCTGTTCACTGTGTCCCTAAGAAGGGAGGTATCACCGTTGTTCCTAATGATAAAAATGAATTGATTCCACAAAGAATTGTCACAGGTTATAGAATGGTTATTGATTTTAGAAAACTAAACAAAGCTACTAGGAAAGATCATTATCCTCTACCTTTTATTGATCAAACGCTAGAAATACTATCAAAACATACACACTTCTGCTTTCTAGATGGTTATTCTGGTTTTTCCCAAATACCTGTGTCAAAAGAGGACCAAGAAAAGACTACTTTTACTTGCCCTTTCGGTACTTTTGCTTATAGATGCATGCCTTTTGGTTTATGCAATGCACCTACTACCTTTCAACGATGTATGACTGCTATATTCTCTGACTTTTGTGAAAAGATTGTTGAGGTTTTCATGGATGATTTCTCCGTTTACGGAACTTCTTTTGATGATTGCTTAAGCAACCTTGATCGAGTTTTGCAGAGATGTGAAGAAACTAATCTTGTCTTGAATTAGGAGAAGTGCCACTTTATGGTTAATGAAGGTATTGTCTTGGCGCATAAAATTTCCGAAAGAGGTATTGAAGTTGAAAAAGCTAAAGTTGATGCCATTGAAAAAATGCCATGTCCTAAAGATATCAAAGTTATAAGAAGTTTCCTTGGTCATGCTGGTTTCTATAGGAGGTTTATTAAAGACTTCTCTAAAATTTCTAGGCCTCTCACTAATCTCTTGCAAAAAGATGTTCCATTTGTTTTTTATGATGATTGTGTAGAAGCATTTGAAATACTTAAGAAAGCCTTGATTTTTGCACCTATTGTTCAACCACCTGATTGGAACCTACCCTTTGAAATCATGTGTGATGCTAGTGATTATGCAGTTGGTGCTATTCTAGGACAACGAGTTGATAAGAAATTAAATGTTATCCATTATGCTAGCAAAACTCTAGACAGTGCTCAAAGAAATTATGCTACTACTGAAAAAGAATTTTTAGCAGTTGTGTTTGCATGTGGTAAGTTCAGATCTTATATTGTTGATTCCAAAGTTACTGTTCACACTGATCATGTTGCTATTAAATACCTTATGGAAAAGAAAGATGCGAAACCTAGACTTATTAGATGGGTCCTCTTGATACAAGAATTTGAATTGCATATTATTGATAGAAAGGGAGCTGAGAACCCCGTAGCAGACAACTTGTCTAGGTTAGAAAATGTTCTTGATGACCCACTACCTATTGATGATAGCTTTCCTGATGAACAATTAGCTGCCATAAATGCTTCTCGTAGTGCTCCTTGGTATGCTGATTATGCTAATTATATTGTTGCTAAATTCATACCACCTAGCTTCACATACCAACAAAAGAAAAAGTTTTTCTATGATTCAAGACATTACTTCTGGGATGACCCACATATTTATAAAGAAGGAGTAGATGGTGTTATTAGACGTTGTGTACCTGAGCATGAACAAGAACAGATCCTACGCAAGTGTCACTCCGAGGCCTATGGAGGACACCATGCTGGTGATAGAACTGCACACAAGGTATTACAATCTGGTTTTTATTGGCCTACTCTCTTCAAAGATGCTCGTAAGTTTGTCTTGTCTTGTGATGAATGTCAAAGGATTGGTAATATTAGTAGACGTTAGGAAATGCCTATGAATTATTCACTTGTTATTGAACCTTTTGATGTTTGGGGATTTGATTATATGGGACCTTTTCCTTCCTCTAATGGGTATACACATATTCTAGTTGCTGTTGATTACGTTACTAAGTGGGTAGAAGCTATTCCAACTAGTAGTGCTGATCATAACACTTCTATTAAAATGCTTAAAGAGGTTATTTTCCCGAGGTTTGGAGTCCCTAGATATTTGATGACTGATGGTGGTTCACACTTTATCCATGGCTTTCCGTAAATTGCTTGCTAAATATGATGTCAACCATAGAATTGCATCTCCATATCATCCTCAGTCTAGTGGTCAAGTAGAATTAAGTAATAGAGAAATAAAATTGATCTTGCAAAAGACTATTAATAGATCTAGGAAGAACTGGTCTAAGAAACTTGATGATGCATTATGGGCTTATAGAACTGCTTATAAAAACCCTATGGGTATGTCTCCGTATAAAATGGTATATGGAAAAGCATGTCTGTGGCGCCCCGCCTGTTACCACTGTAGCCAGACGGTCGCCACGCATACCAGCCTAGGAAATCACTCTGGCATGCGCGCTTACAACAAGTATCATGAACACAGGCATTTCTATTAATGGGTAATATAAGTCTTTACATGATATCTTACAAGAGGTGATGGCAGCGGAAAAGCTCTATCTAAGGTAGCATGGTCTTGGTGCGGCTCCAATCCACAGGGATCTGACTGGGTTACTCTTCTAGCCCACGAACACTCCGGCTCCTCGTCGACGGACGACAGATCCTTATGTGAACCTGGCCACGTTAAAGGTTGCTGAGTACTTTTGAATGTACTCGCAAGCAAACCAAACCAACATATACACCAAGCAATGCAATCCATGGCATTGAAGCATGCATTTGCTATTAGAGCATCATTAATTATCATGGCATAGCATACCTATCTAGCAATATTAATTATCATGACATAACAACTTTATCCAGCAAGATAACTACTAAAGTAAAATTACAGTAAAGTAGAGCATATCAAGTAAATAATTCATACTCTGAACATTCTCATGATCCAATCCGAATCTGATCCAAATCCAATCCAAGTCATGTGGTCATCTGACCACTCATCTTATAGCCATCCCATGGCTAACATATTATATTCCTGACATCACCTGATGTCTATGCATCTGCACTATAAGTCTGACAAACTTACTCTCTTCTGGGTTGCCTTACAACCCTCATAATATTCACGATCCACCGAGTACTTCAGGGCATAAGATGAGTTCTTCCATCATTATTACCACTACTACGGTTGACCACCTAGTGAGGCCTGGACAGACTGTCCAATACCGTGGACGCGGCTATTCGAATAGATTCTTACACTCTGCAGAGGTTGCGCACTTTACCCACACCATGGGGCACCTGGCCTCGTGATCCCATTCGGGTGGACCAGTGTTGCTCCAACGAAACCTGCCTAACCCGTGACTCCTCCATCGTACCACCGACAATCATCCTCCCCCGAAGTCCTGCCCTAGGTGGCCCCTGTGTCACCTCGTGACACCTGCCACCGTCGTGGCCAACTAAACTGTCCCAAACGGGGACTCCCGGGTTAAACAATCTACTGGGCTCACAAGGTTATCGCTGCCTACCGGGCCAGGGTAGCGCGCATGCATAACCTTCCCTATCTGGTGGTACCGGTGAAAGAGCACGCGATCAGACCAAGTCAAGGCTGTCCCATACCGGCAAATGTGACGGAACGGGTAAGTCCGGACAGGTGACTCTGGATCAACCGACTAGGTTTAGCTTTAGCAGGTACTTAGCAAGCATGGTTGTTTATCATGAATAACTTAACATGATGGTAACTATGTATGAGGTAACAACGGTGGAAACATAACAACCTATCTCCATATAACATCACAATGAGTCATTAGTGTGATAATATGATGAGCAGTAGCAGGTAATGTAAAAGATAGTATCTAAATAGCAGGAGTTGAATTATTTCTAGCACCAGCATATTCATTAATTAAACACACAGGAATAACACAGAGCAATGCTTTAGGGAATATATCAGATGGTCGGCTTGCCTGGGGTCGAAGAATACTCCGGGAAGAAGAGCGGAGAGTCCACGGAAAGGATCACCGGAAACTGTTCTCCCTCGGAGGGGGCTGATTCGAGGCAAGGGCACAATGGTCATTTTCACAGTGTGGAAATGAAAATTATACCACTGGAACGGCCTTGATGAACTGAAGACGTGAGCGTTGGATTCACCTAAATCGGAGTCACGAGCGAAAAGTTGTGGCCGTTCACTCTTTAGGCAAAAAAGTGCCCTAACCAGTGAACATTCACAATATAAGGGTTTCGGCCGGCGGGGTTAAACAGTAAACGCACTTCTGAAAATACGCTTTCCGCATACTGAAAGCGCCTTTCTGACTGAAGCAGTAGTGAAATACGCTTTCCCAAAAGGGAAAACGCATTTTCGAGAGTGCGCTTCCACTTAACCTGCGGGCCCGGGACAAAGTCAACGTCTAGAGGCCGACAAGTGGGGCCGAAGGGGAGGTGGGCCCGCCTGAGCGTGGCATCGTCGTCCTCCTCTCGCTCGCCCATGGAGCAGAGGGGGCTGCGGTCGCCAGCGCTCGCCCGGCCGGCTTCGGCCACCTCCGGCGAAGCTGGAGGCACCGGCAAGGTCGGAAGAGAGTGCCGCATCCGTCCAGACTGGATGCGGACACCCGAGAGGACCGAAGTGACTACAGCGTGGACTCTGGCAGGGCGACCTTTGGCCGAGTTTGCGGACGAGGCTATCGGATCCCTAGCGACGAAGCAAATAGGTGGGGAGGCTCGCCGGACTACGGGGACTCCTCTGGTGGAGGTAGGAGAGGAAGAAGAGCTCTGGCTGGCCTCAATTTAGGAGGGGATCGCGGCGGCCATGGCGGTGATGGAAGAGGGATCAAGCACGGGAGCTCGAGGGATGGAACTTGGGGGTGCTGGGGAGGGAGATGGGAGTGGTGGAGTGAGCTCGAGGGGCTCGGGGCACGGCTATTTATAGCCTGGCCACGGCGAGGCGATAAGGGCGGCTGTGGTGGCGATCTGGGCCACGCACTGGAGCTCGGGGCAACGTGGCTGGACGGTTGCAGTGTCGAGCAGCTTCGTAGAGGAGTGGAGGGGTCTCGGGGGTGCCCCAGAAGGCTCGGGGAGGGCTCGGGAAGGAGCTGGACGACAGCCGGGGCTTCGAGATGGCCGGTGCCGTGGCGACACTCCGGTGGATCACCACTGGCACCACACGTCCAAAGCGCCTATTTGACACCAGGCCATGTCAAATAGATGCATTAATGTCTCTGGAGTTGACCTGTCAAGTTTTGGAGGGAAATGGAGACATGGAACTAATTGATTTGAGCTGACATAGGTTTTGAGCAGCAGGTGTTTGACATGTGGTGTGGACACCATAGTGCTCACCTTGGCCTGATCCTTGGCATAGGGTAATCATCTACCAAGGTGATCATCTTGGCCAAAATTCAGCAGAAATGGACCAGTCTATCTGGCACTTCCTTCACACATGGACAATCTGGTCCAGAAGCTAGAATTTGAAGCTGGGCTCAAATGGCTGAATGGATTGGGTTGAATTTTGGTGGAGAGTGATGATTTGAATATATGGAGATACTGGGAAAATTTCAGCTCATTTGGAAATGCCAAAGTGGTACTTCCTTCACAGAGCTTTCAAATGGATAGAAACTTAGGAAAATTACTGGGGAAGAATGGATAGATGGATTGAGCTGATTTTTGGTTTCCATGAGTGATTTATCAATGTTAGCCTCCATGAAAAATTTCAGCTCAAATAGATCAAGGGTTCAAGCACTTCCTTTGCAATTTGCCCAACTGGACAGAATTTGCAAATGGATGCTGTGCTTAAAATTTGAACCATGGAACTTGGGTTCTTGATGGAAATGGTGAAGATAGGGATAGAAGAACCTCCACAATTTATTTGGGATTCTTACTGGCTACCAAAATGGTAGTTCCTTTAGAAACAGCCCAAAATGCAATATTGGCATTAAATAGGAAAATGCAATTTCCCTTATTTAATTATTGCCAATATTTTTGTGGGAGCTCAATATGATCACAAAAAATATCTCCACAAGTTTTCATGAACTTTGGAGATGGATAGATATTTTCCTAGATTTAATTCCTTTAACTGGCAGAAAAAGGAATTAATTATAAATGAAAAATATTGCAAATAACTTGGCAATATTTTTGCATATCCAGGGTTTATAGATGGAGGATGATCACTGGGAAAAGTTTGGAAGGCAATAGATCAAAGGAAATCAGGGTTCCTTTGTAACGGAAGAGATCAGGGTTTCCCTTCCGGTAACTCGGAAGGTAGGGTTTCGATGTCAAAGTCCCGAGAATATATCTTGGGTGGCAAGGTTGGAATGGAAAGAATCTCTGGTTGGATAGGGAAGGCAAGGTTAAATGACCATCTTCATATACCCAAGAGCTAAAGAAATCCGATAACACCGTGAAAAAAGAAGGGAGTCAAATCCCGCGAAGGAAAAAAAAGGAGCGGAAACCAGGGTGTTACAAACCTACCCCCCTTAAGAAAATCTCGTCCTCGAGATTTTTGGGCTTACCTCCCGGTGAAGGGGGACTTACCTGTGTGCGACTTGGATCCATCAGCGGTCTTGTCTTCGTTGGTTCACTGACCTTTTAACTACCTCTTCTGATGAACCATGTGTTGTCTTTGCACACAACTTCCTTGAATCTTTCTCTTTCCTGTCAGGTGTACCTTTTGATCTAATAGTGGTGTTGCTGGGTGGGGTAGTGGATAGTACCAACAAGTAGCTTGGTTTCCATGGCCTGGAAGTGACTGCTTCGGGTTTTATTGCGATGCTTCCTATCCTGACTGTTATGGGCAAGGCATCCTTTACTGGTACCAGGCTCACGTGCTCGTATGGCCTCGAGTGAGTGGGAGTGGCTTTCTTTTTGCCATGTCAGAATGCTCAGTCTAGCTGTGGGTTCCGTACTAACATTCCCTTTTGTCTTAGGCACTCTGACTTTGTCCTTAGGTGATCCACAATTCAAGGAACAACATGACCGAGCTATTGCTGCTATATCCCCAACTGAAGTGTCGGGCATGATCACAAAGTAATCATAGACAGTAATCTCTTATTCCAGTGATGTCATGGTGTCTACGATCTGTTGGTGCTGATGTGCTTGGAGCTATTCTATCTGAATGTCTTGTTTCAAACTCTGTCGCTCGTGGAGATGGCTCTGTCATATATAGCCTCTGTAGTCCTTGCTATGACCACTGAGCTGAACATAGTATCGCTATCATCCGGTGTATCTTTTAGAGTATAGCCTCTTATCTTGGTTGATGGCCCGTATTTTGGATGAGTATGACATGCTGGCTGCATTGTTGTGGCCGTATATGCAAAAGTCTGACAAGGGTTATCAATATCACACTGTTCGTGAAATTGTATCTTGCTGACCATCACGGAGGTTGTTTGTCCACAACTTCTTTGTTCTTGAGGATTCCCTTGATGAGCCTGTCATGACCTGCCAACACGGCTCCTTGATTGTTTTCCCGGCTTGTCGGGCTTGTTCTCCCAACTTACTCTTGCATACCTCGTAGGGGTTGATGTGCTCATATTCTTCTTTTCAACATGGGGCCAATGTTTCTCTGAACACATTGTAACTCAGAAGGTAGGGTTTTGATGTCAAAGTTCCGACAATATATCTTGGGTGGCAAGTTTGGACTGGAGAGAATCTCTGGTTGGATAGGGAAGGCAAGGTTAAATGACCATCTTCATATACCCAAGAGCTAAAGAAATCCGATAATACCGAGAAAAAAGACGGGAGTCAAATCCCGCGAAGGAAAAAAAAACAGGAGCGGAAACCAGGGTGTTACAATGCCACTTGCCTCTTGAACTAGAACATAAGGCTTATTGGGCAATTAAAGAGCTCAATTATGATTTCAAACTTGCTGGTGAAAAGAGGTTATTTGACATTAGCTCACTTGATGAATGGAGAACCCAAGCCTATGAAAATGCCAAGTTGTTTAAAGAAAAGGTTAAAAGATGGCATGATAAAAGGATACTAAAGCGTGAATTCAATGTACGTGACCTTGTCTTGCTATACAATTCTTGTTTAAGATTTTTTGCAGGAAAACTTCTCTCTAAATGGGAGGGGCCTTACATTATCGAGGAAGTTTATCGTTCCGGTGCCATAAAGATCAACAACGCCGAGGGCACAAACCCGACGGTGGTAAACGGGCAAAGAATCAAACATTATATCTCAGGTACTCCCATAAATGTTGAAACCAATATTATTAATACCATAACACCAGAGGAGTACATAAGGGAAACTTTCCAGAATGCGCCAGACCTCCGAAAAGGAATAGGTATGTGATACGGTAAGTAAGCCGAATCCAAAACTTTTCCAGAAGCAATTTTACTCCGTTTTGGAATATTTAAAAAATTAGAAAAATAAGAAGTAGTCCGAAAAGTGCACGAGGAGGCGACAAGCCGTGGGGGCGCGCCTCCCAGGCTTGTGACCACCCCATGTGCCCTCTGGACTCCGTTTTCTTGTAGGACACTCCTTTTGGTCGGTAAAAATTCATTATATAATCTCCCGAGGGTTTTGACCATCGTACCATGGCAAAACCCTCTGTTCTTGTTTTCGCGTTGTTATCTTGGCAGATCTGAAAGTATGTCGTCACAAGATTCGAAAGATAAGCTTCTTTCATCATCAACAACTCCATCATCACCGCTTCCGAAGAACAAGAATTGAGTACACGGGTATGGGCACTCCCCTTGGCTTGTGCCAAGCTTGGGGGAGGTGCCCCGGTATCGTATCACCATCACATCTTTACCTTTATCATTTTTCTTAGTTCAATCCTTTTGGTTATATCTTGGTTTAGTAGAATAAAGTTTTTAGTATGATCTAGCTTTGAGTTTTGCTTTAAGTTCCCTCTATGTAATCGAGTGCGAGAGTTATATAATAAAGATTAGTTTTGAGTTGAGGGCTTTGCTTTTTTGCTATGATCTTGAGAAAAAGAAATAAAGAATAAAAGAAATAAAAGATTATATAATGATCTTATGGGAAGTGACGACTTCACATATAAGAAGTATGTTGATTGAAACTTGTTGTGAGTTGACAAACATAGTGTTGGTCATTGTTGCAATTAAAAGGAAGTAATAAAGAAAGAGAGGTTCACATATAAATATATTATCTTGGACATCTTTTATGATTGTGAGCACTCATTAAAATATTATATGCTAAGAAGTTGATGTTGGACAAGGAAGACAACATAATGAGTTATGTTTGCTTATTTCCGAATAGAAGTTATATTGTCATGGATCCTCTAACATGTGACGCTTGCTTCCACCTCATACTAGCCAAAACTTCCGCACCAAGTAGAGATACTACTTGTGCATCCAAACACCATTAACCCAGTTTTGCCATGAGAGTCCACTATACCTACCTATGGATTGAGTAAGATCCTTCAAGTAAGTTGTCATCGGTGCAAGCAATAAAAATTGCTCCTTAAATATGTATGATCTATTAGTGTGAGGAAAATAAGCTTTATACGAACTTGTGATACGGAAGAAATAAAAGCGACGGACTGCATAATAAAGTTCTTATCACAAGGGGCAATATAAGGTGACATTCCTTTGCATTAAGATTTTGTGCATCCAACCAAAAAGTGCATGACAACCTCTGCTTCCCTCTGCGAAGGGCCTATCTTTTACTTTTTAGTATTCACCTTTATGCAAGAGTCATGGTGATCTTCACCACTTCCTATATTACGCATTTTTCTTCTGGCAAGCGTCATGTGTTGGGGAAAGATCTAGATACATATATCCACTCGGATGTAGGTGATCATGAGTTATTATTGTTGACATTACCCTTGAGGTAAATAGTTGGGAGGCGACACTATAAGCCCCTATCTTTCTCTGTGTCCAATTGAAGCTTTGATCTCATAAGTACCGCGTGAGTGTTAGCAATTATAAAAGACTAAGAGATAATTGAGTATGTGGATTTGCTAAACAAGCTCTTACATTGACTCTTTCCGATGTTATGATAAATTGCAATTGCTTCAAAGACTGAGATCATAGTTTGTTGGTTCTCAATAGAGTTCTTGATTCATACTTTATCTTGTGAACGAATTGCCACTTTAGCATAAGAAATTATATACCAATATATGTTGCTGTTCTAAAGATGATCATGATGCTTTCATGTTCGTATTTTATTTTATCGACACCTCTATCACTAAACATGTGGACATGATTATCGATCTCGGCTTTCGCTTGAGGACAAGCGAGGTCTAAGCTTGGGGGAGTTGGTACGTCCATTTTGCATCATGCTTTTATATCATTATTTATTGCATTATGGACTATTATTTCACTTTATGGTACAATAATTATGCCTTTTTCTCTCTTATTTTACAAGATTTACATGATGAGGGAGAATGCCGGCAGCTGGAATTCTGGACTGGAAAGGAGCAAATCTGATAGACCTATTCTGCACAACTCCAAAAGTCCTGAAAATTTACGGAGAATTATTTTGGAATATATTAAAAATATTGGGCGAAGAAAATACTAGAGGGGACCCACCAGGTGGCCACAAGCCTGGGGGCGCGACCTACCCCCCTCGGCGCGCCCCAAGGGCTTGTGGGCCCCCTCTCAGGCCTTCAGTGCCCCTCTTCTGCTATATGGTGTGTTTTGACCTGGAAAAAAACATAAGAGAGCTTTCGGGACGAAGCGCCGCCGTCTCGAGGTGGAACTTGGGCAGAACCAGTCTAGGGCTCCGGAGGAACTGTTCTGCCGGGGAAACTTCCCTCCCCGAGGTGGAAATCGAAGCCATCGTCATCACCAACGATCCTCTCATCGAGAGGGGGTCAATCTCCATCAACATCTTCACTAGCACCATCTCCTCTCCAAACCCTAGTTCATCTCTTGTATCCGATCTTTGTCTCAAAACCTCAGATTGGTACCTGTGGGTTGCTAGTAGTGTTGATTACTCCTTGTAGTTGATGCTAGTTGGTTTATTCGATGGAAGATCATATGTTCAGATCCTTAATGATATTTATTACCCCTATGATTATGAATATGAATATGCTTTGTGAGTAGTTACATTTGTTCCTGAGGACATGGGAGAAGTCTTGTTATAAGTAATCATGTGAATTTGGTATTCGTTAGATATTTTGATGAGATGTATGTTGTCTTTCCTCTAGTGGTGTTATGTGAACGTCGACTACATGACACTTCACCATGATTTGGGCCTAGGGGAAGGCATTGGGAAGTAATAAGTAGATAACGGGTTGCTAGAGTGACATAAGCTTAAACCCTAGTTTATGCGTTGCTTCGTAAGGGGCTGATTTGGATCCACATGTTTCATGCTATGGTTAGATTTATCTTAATTCTTCTTTCATAGTTGCGGATGCTTGCGAGAGGGGTTCATCATAGAGTGGGAGGCTTGTCCAAGCAAGGACATCACCCAAGCATCGGTCCAACCACATATCAAATTATCAAAGTAACGAACGTGAATCATATGAGCATGATGAAAACTAACTTGACAATAATTCCCCTGTGTCCTCGGGAGCGCTTTGCTTTATATAAGTGTTCGTCCAGGCTTGTCCTTTGCTACAAAAAGGATTGGGCCACCTTGCTACACCTTTGCTACACTTGTTACTTGTTACCCGTTACGAATTATCTTATCACAAAACTATCTGTTACCGATAATTTCAGTGCTTGCAGAGAATACCTTGCTGAAAACCGCTTGTCATTTCCTTCTGTTCCTCGTTGGGTTCGACACTCTTACTTATCGAAAGGACTATGATAGATCCCCTATACTTGTGGGTCATCAACGTCCACGCCTTCTTGATCCAGCAAGACGGCGAGGTAGTGGATGAGTTTCGGCAGCACGACGGCGTGGTGGCGGTGATGGTGAAGTTATCTCCGCAGGGCTTCGCCTAAGCACTACGAAAATATGACCGGGGGTGTAAACGGAGGGGGGGGGGCGCCGCACACGGCTAAGACAATGTTGTCGTTATGTGTGGCACCCCCTCACATATATATATATATATATATAGGTGGGGGGAGAGGGGAGGTGGCCAAGAGGTGCCCCAAGTTGGGCCGAATCCTACTTGGGCACCTGCCCTTGGCCGCGCCCCCCCCTTCCATATTTGAGTGCGGGAGGAAGGAAGGAGGAGGTGGCGCCCCCCCTTTCCTTTCTCTCCTGAGGAGGGAAAGGCAGGAGGGGCCACCCCTCCCCTTTCCTTCCCCTAGGGCTGGTCGGCCATGTAGAGGGGCGCACCAGCCCCCTAGTGGGCTGGTCTGTCTCCTCCTTGGCCCATTAAGCCCGTACACTTTACCGAGCTTGCCCGGAACCCCTTCCGGTGACCCGATGACTACCCGGTGCACTCCGAAACTATTCTGGTGTCCGAATACCATCGTCCTATATATCAAACTTTACCTATCGACCATTTCAAGACTCCTCATCATGTCCGTGATGTCATCCGGGACTCCGAACAACATTCGGTCACCAAATCATATAACTCATATAACACTATATCGTCAACGAACGTTAAGCGTGCGGACCCTACGGGTTCGAGAACTATGTAGACATGACCGAGACACCTCTCTGGTCAATAACCAATAGCGGAACCTGGATTCCCATATTGGCTCCTACATATTCTACGAAGATCTTTATCAGTCGAACCGTTATGACCACATACGTAATTCCCTTTGTCCATCGGTATGTTACTTGCCCAAGATTCGATCGTTGGTATCTCTATACCTAGTTCTATCTCTTTACCGGCAAGTCACTTTACTCATTCCGTAATACATCACCTCGTAACTAACTCCTTAGTTATTTGCTTTCAAGCTTATGATGTGTATTACCGAGAGGGCCCAGAGATACCTCTCCAATACTCGGAGTGACAAATCCCAATCTCAATCTATGCCAACTCAACAAACACCTTTGGAGATACCTGTAGAGCATATTTATGATCACCTAGTTACGTTGTGATGTTTGATAGCACACAAGGTATTCCTCCGGTATCCGGGAGTTGTATAATCTCATAGTCGAAGGAATATGTATTTGACATGAAGAAAGCAATAGCAATAAACTGAGCGATCATGTAACACCCCCTGTCATTAGCCACAGTAATCACTTTTGATAATGACAAGCCAGCAAGTTTAACAATGCATAATCATCATTAGCATCATATTGCATTTCAACTCCTAAGTCAAAATTCAAATTTAAATGAAAGTGGAAATCAAAAGTTGTCCAATATAGAAACTAAAATGCTCAATAAATAACAAATATTACAGAGACTATTCTAAAATTGTAACCAACAATTAATAAATTAATTAGGTGGCCCTAACATTACCAAAACAGCAAGGTTTAATACATTTTATTTACAATAAAATTTGTGTGAAATCCAATTGTCTCCAAACTAATTTTTGGCAGTGGTAGATAGTGCCTAGCATTTAATGGAACAAGTGCCATATTTTGTAAAAGTCAGTTTGAGGCCTAACTATTTACAAAACAGAAAATAAGAATAAGTAAAAAGAAAAAGGAAAAAGGAAAAAGGAAACAAAACAAAAAAAATAAAAAAAATAAAAGAGAAGAAAACCCCCTGGCCCAACTCGGCCACAGCCCAGTCGGCCGGCCCACCCCACTCCCCTTTACCCCCTGGGCGACCGAACCCTAGCCCCACCGACACCCATCCCCCCCACTCGCTCTCTCTCCTCCTCCCGATCCGATCTGGATCAGAGGGGACGAACCCCTCCCTCGCCGCCTCAACCCCGTCGTCGTCCATTGCCGCGCGCCATCCCCGTCCGCCTCCCCGTCCACGTCGCCGTCCCCGTCTCCCTCCCCGAGCACCGCTGCCCCGTGCCCTACGAACGCCGGTGAGGACCCCGGTCCTCCTCCTCCCCGTCCCCTCTCACCGGTGCTCGCCGTCGCCTGCTGCTGCTTGCCACTTCGCCACTGCCGCCTTTCCCCTCCAGTCATGCCCCTGCTCACCCACGTTGCCGCCTGCGCCAGTGCCCACTTGCCGCTGCTGCCATCGCGCGCTTGGAGCTCTGCTCCCGCGCCCTCGCCGCTCCTGCTGCGAGCCCGCGAGCCGCCCCCTGCTCGCCGCAACCCCCGCATGCCCCACTCGCCGTGCCGCCGCGCGAGCCCGCCTCGCCGTGGCCTCAGCCCTGTCGCCTCCGGTGGCCGGCCTCCCCCTGCTCCGGCACTCTGCCGGGTCCTACCGCCTCGCCTTGCGCCCCGCCCGCGGTCGCCGCGGACCGCGCGCACCCGAGCGGCCCCCTTGCGCGCGCCCGTGCCGCTGTGGCCTCCTGGGCCACTGCCAGGTGGGGCCCAACCCCCCCTGGCCCAATGACATGTGGGGCCTAGCCCCAGGACATTTAAAAAAAGAAATGAAAATAAAAATGTAAATAAAAAATTAATAATTAGTTAATTAGTGAATTAATTAGTTTAATTAATCCTGCTTAATTAGTCTAATTAATTAGTTAGTTTAATTAAACGGTAATTAAGTTAACTAAACCCTAATTAAACCTAATAGAGTATGACAGGTGGGACCCACGTGTCAGGTTGACCCAGTCAACTGCACTGTTGACTGCTGACGTCAGCATGATGTCATGCTGACGTCATCAATTACTGTTTCGGATAATGTTGAATTTAAATAAATAATTAAATTCCAGAAATTAATAAAAACTTTAGAAAATCATATTAAATAAACCGTAACTCCGATGAAAATACTTTATACATGAAACTTGCTCAGAATTTCGATACGAACCCGAATACGTCCTCCGTATTCCTGTCAGACGCCCCTAGCTAGATGGACATTGAACTTTTAGACCGATTTCGATGAATAAATAGTGCCCAACTTTAATTAAATAAATCCGAATAAATTCCTAAATTAACTAAATCATTTAGTTAGGCAGTAGAACACCTCGGCATATCATTTAGGCATGTCATACATACTGTTTGCATTATTGCCGTTAATTTATTGTTTCTCTCCCCCTCCTTCTCTCTCGATAGACGCCGAGACCGACGACGCTGCAGCTGGGTTCGACTACATTACAGACGAGCAGCCCGTTGACGACCCCTCTCTCTTGCCAGAGCAACCAGGCAAGCCCCCCCTTTGAGCATCTAGATATCGCCCATTCCATTTCTCCTGCTTGCATTAGATTTTGCTACTGTTAATGTATGCTCCTATTCTGATGCATAGCCTGCTTTTGTAACCTGTTCATTGTTACCTTACCTGCCTATGATAAACTGTTTAGTATAGGTTGGTAGTGAACCATCAGTGACCCCCACCACCTTACCCTTGTTGCCCCTGCTTGATCATCGACGACTCGATCAATGTGATCGTCGACCAGAGACCGACACAACACTTCACCCCCCCTTTGTTGTCCGACTCTGCATAGCTACTATCGAGTGCCGAGGGTGATACCTCGTAACGCACTCCTGATGAATACTCTGCAGTGTAGCTGTTCGATCGTGGTCATCGAGGGTGATTCCTCCTTCTCCATTCCCGATACGACTCTGTCGTGCAACCCCCCCTTAGTGTGAACCTTGAGGGTGATGCCTCGTACGTTCGCCCTGATGATTTCATCGAGTGGAATCTGCCGAGGGTGATTCCTCGGGTTTCCCCCTTGATGTTATGAACGCACGGTTACTGGACCTTTGTTACAGGCGGGTCCCCCCTGGTGGGTACCCGCTGGGGATCTATGATGTCGGGTGTGCCGGAAGGGCACTCGAGTGTGATACTGTGGCGGAGTTTCAGAAACTCTGATTGTCTCCGCATGATACTAAATGAGCCTATTGGATTTGGGTGTGTGATCTGAGTGGGTCGACGTGCCCTATACGCACTACCACCACGCGGGATAATGGTTATGGGGCCCTCTGCGATGTATGTTTCTCCCGAAAGCTCGTCAGACGTCATGATTCACCGTGCAGGCTAATTGTCGGGATTGGGCTGGATACTTCACTGACGAGTTCAGTGTCGCGCCTGCACCCCGGCCAGTCTCGCAACGCGCAGGGTGCCCAGGGCGATGGCCCAAGACCTCTGGGTGCATAGGTTAGTCCGGCGAGCTGACCTCTCTGCCGAGCCTAGGTAGGGCGCTGCCTCGTGTTGATCTCCCGAGGCCGGGCATTACCCAGCAAGTGTGTCCGGCCAGAGGTGATCTAGCGTGTTGGGTAACAGTAGTGCACCCCTGTAGGGATGAATGATCTATCGATAGCCGGTCCTATGGTAAAGGACGCTCAGTTTGTGTATCCCGATCTACTACTTGAACTAGATACTTGTTACTTAATTGAAGCTTCGGGATTGCTTTCTCGCTGGGAGTCAAGGAAGGATCTCTAGGCTTGCTTTAACATGTTTGCTAAATAAAATGCTATTCTACTCTCTTCTATTGCTGCAAGATGATGGCTTGTGAAGATGTTTGAAGATGCTAGTCTTCGATAGGACTAGGCCTTCTCTCTATTCTGGCATTTCTGCAGCCCAGTCCACATATACAGCCTTTCTCCGTTGATAATGTTGCATATGTAGTATAGATCCTTGCTTGCTGAGTACTTCGGATGAGTACTCATGGTTGCTTTACTTTCTCTTTTCCCCATACCCCACCTTGATGATACATCAGACGATGGAGCCCCGGAGCCAGATGCCACCACAGGAGCTTACTACCAGGAGGGTCCAGACGGTACTTACTACTGGATCGAGCCAGCCGACCAGGAGTAGGATCGGAGGCTCCCAGGCAGGAGGCCAACGCCTTTCGATCTAGAGTCGTTGTTTGTGCTAGCCTTCTTAAGGCAAAACTTGTCTAACTATGTATGTACTCACATAATATTTGTATGACTGACTTATGTATTTGGATCTTCGGATCCCTGGTCTGTAATATTGTGGATCTCCGTTTATTTGTGTTAGAGTTGTGTTGTGATATCTTCCCGTGGGTCCCTGTGCTTGATCGTGCATGTTTGCGTGTATGATTAGTGCACGATTGAGTCGGGGGCGTCACAGATCATTATGCTAAGCTAACGGATCGGTCTTGTCCATCACATCATTCTCCTAATGATGTGATCCCGTTATCAAATGACAACACATGTGTATGGTTAGGAAACCTTAACCATCTTTGATCAACGAGCTAGTCTAGTAGAGGCTTACTAGGGACACGGTATTTGTTTATGTATTCACACATGTATTTAAGTTTCCGATCAATACAATTCTAGCATGAATAATAAACCTTTATCATGAATAAGGAAATATAAAATAACAACTTTATTATTGCCTCTAGGGCATATTTCCTTCAGTTTCTCCATCCCAAGTTGTTTTCTTTTCCCACCCTCCCACCCTTTTTCTTCAGGGAGTCTGAAGTCTCGAATCAAGTATCCATTTTTATTCATGCAAATCCTCTTGATTCTTTCCTCAATTGTTTCAATCGGTGAATTCTCGTCTAGTTCGTCGTTCTTCGTCTCGTTTTCTTTCCGGTGGATTCAATTCAATTTTTTTTCAAGTTGATAATATTCTTTTCCTTGGCTCAAATGTTTCCTCTTGCTCGTTCTCATCTCGCCATTTAATCATTCCGGAGTGCTGAAGACATCTTATAAGATTCGTGTTTGCATTCAAATTCATTCAAGGTTGTCACCTCATTCAAGTCTTTCAGTGGTTACGGTGCATCATCTCTCTTCTTCAATCATTCTCAACGGTGTTTCTTTCAGTGGGCCCATAACCCATAGGTTTTTCCCCAGGATCCGAACTGGCTCTTCTATTTTTCCCGGAGTTATCCGCAAATTCTTTCCAAGTTTGACATCGGAATGAATTCTCATCAATCAATTGTCTTCTTCGGGTTTTTCCTTCAATTCCTTTTCATTTTGTCCCGTCCATCCTCTTTTTCTTCCGTCTCGTTCCTAAGATCTCGGGACGAGATCTTCTGTTAGTGGGGGAGTGTTGTGACGCCCTGAGACCGACGCTCTAGATGTCTTCCATTTATTTTCGTTGACGTCGTGTGTTTCAATTGTTTGTTGCCATGTTCATGATTAGTGCCATTGTCATATTTTGCTTCTTGCATCATGTTCATCATTGGTTAGATTGCATTACCATGCATATATCTTGTCATATTGCATTTGGCCATTCATGTTGTTGCCATGAGCATCATGTGCATTGCACTCATCCTCATGTTATGTGTGGCTTTTATGTTGTGTGTGCATCAGTCCTTGCTATCTCTCTCTCAAGCCATGCCATGTATCATCACCTCTCCCTTCCTTCTTCTTTCATGTTTTTTGCAAGTGACATTATTTGTGCCTCCATTAATGTTCATTTATTTCCTGATAATCATACTCCATGCCTTATACCTCTCTGTCAAATTTCATCCATTTTGGAGTTGTTTTGGCTAGGTTCAAAAATGGAGCAAGTTTGAATTTAATTCAAACTTGATTTATTTTTCTATCTCTAAAAATCTCCAAATCAATTTATACAAATACTACATCAATCTTGGACTCCAGGGATATTCTCATATCTCTCTCAACCCTCTCCTATATTCCTGTGATTATTCTGCTCTTATCTTCTGTCTGAAAAAATAGGAAAAGAAGAAAGCAGTGCAACAACAGGAGTAGCCCAGCAGCAGCAGAGCAGCCCATCAACAGCCCACTTAGCACCTCCAGTTCCTTTTCTCACTCAAAACCCACCCAACCTTCTCTTCCACTCATCCCACGTGGAAACGTGGGACCCATGCGTCAGCGGGCAAGACTGTAGCGCTCACCACCTTTCTCCTACCTCTCCTCCTCTGCTTTACACGCTCGCCATGGCCACCATGGCCGAGCCCTCGCCTGCGCGCCCCCTATAAAGCCGCCCCGGGCCTCGCCCTAGGGTTTCTCTCCTTTCCCCTCTTCCCTCCGCGCTGCCGCCTCTTCACAAATCCCCTCTCGTGCCCTGCCCCGCTGCTTCCAGGAGCCATGGCCGGCAAGGCATGAGTTTTCCTTCGGCGCAGCAAGCTCGTCGCCGACCGCTTCTTCCTTCATGCGCATCGAGACACCGCCGAGACCCCGTTCCCGCTGCGATCCAAGGCCGGAGGCACCAAGTTTGATGAGGACATGACAACCATTTATACGTCCTTGGTCATCAAAGGAGAAATCATAATATCTCATCTCAAACGAACACATTGCCAGGTGAACGCTAACTTAAGTTTATACTATAATCTTGAAGACATGGCTGCACTTTCACCTCCTTTGTTATTGGTTGAACTCAGGTGCAATATCGAAGAAGGCCAAACACATTTCAGTCTGTGCAAAACAATGTTTTATGGCGAAGAAACAAAGTTAGGAGTTCATGAATAAATGAGTTGACTGCTGAAGAAACATTGTTCCGATTCTGATGAAACAATGTTTTGCACGAGTTTGGATATCCCAACTTGCGAAAGGTTTCCAGAACTCGAGTTTGCTGCTGAAGGAAACATTGTTCGACCCCAGTAAACAATGTTTGGTCATGAACTGCCAAGCACCTCCGACGAGAGATTTCCAGAAGCTACATCATTAAGTCTTGAAGCCCATTTAGTCAAACAAAGCTGGTTCACTTTCACACCTAAGCTGGTTCTAGAAGCTAGTTTGCTTTCACACCTATCCAGGGGGGTTGTCCCGATTATAAATAGGCTAGCTCTTCCCTTTGTTGGGGACTTTTGCCATTTCTATCAAAGACCAAAGACATAGACTCCTCCTGAGATTGGAGAGCTCTTGTTATCCTTATTCTCGTGATTCCTTGAGAAATTGCTCCTAATTTATGCTCCATGACTAGATCGTGTTGTGTGGGTTAGAGTTTGTGGTTTCCCTTGCGGATTGTATCTATCCCGTGCTCCACGACTTGAGCGTGGTTGTGTGGGGTAGTATTGCGGGTTGTGGATCGGCGAATGTTTGGATTGCAAGCTTTGGTGAGCATCCTCCTCGTCGGGTCATAATCTCTTATTTTCCATTTTTCGGCTGCTTGCAGCTAGTTATCCCCCATCCATTTATCGATCCTACGCCATGAAGATCGGACCCCCCCCCTTGAACACCCTCTTCTCCGAAGACGGTGTCGCATCATCTGGTATTCAGAGCAAGGTTTACACGGTAGGATTTATATCTTTGTTGCTAGATCTATCCTTTTTAGTTTGGTTTTCCCCATCCTAGAGTCCAAAGCCAAAAAGCCACAAAAAAATCCAAGCCTTTGTTTGTTGAGATCTAGTTGTTTGCTTTCCTCTTTGTGTTTGCACCAAGTTCTATCCAAAGTTGCTACTGTTTTTCTTTGAGTCTTGTTGTTGGATCTATTGTGTTCCAAAAAAAAGAAGCAAAAAAATGAGAGAGAAAAAAGCAAAAAAAAAAAGAGAAGAGAAAGTGTTGAGCAAGTGTGCAATCATATTCAGTTTGGTGAGAAATTTCAGAAGTTGTAGTGGCAAGTGTTGCAGCTCAAACGTGGTGCAAGGATCTACAAATTTTTCTTGTTCATTTGGTTTGCATCGATTCAATCTCAGCACTAGCCCTCCTCATTTTACCCCACCCAGATCCACCTAGAAACCGTCAGCTTCCTTCCTTTCATTCGCTCGTCCGCTCCTGTTTTGCTACCACCGCACAACCACCAAGGAATCATTAGAATTTGGGTAAGCAAGAAGGTGAGCTGAGTGTTTTCCACATATATTTTTCTTTTGTCCCCTTGTTTCCGAGAGTTAACATGACATGATCCAACTCGAGTGTACATGGACATCAACATGTGGATGATGATCTCCCAAAAACTCGCGCAGCACTTGGTGAAATGATTGAGGAGAGTATAACTGCAGCTATGCGAAGGATGTTCGGAGGCCGTCTTCCTATCGCGGGTAATGGGGATCAACATCAACACAACCCCGCCACCTCGCTGGCCGCCGACAACCGACGTTGTCAAGGAAACGAGGATCACCACGATGGTCGTGGAAGAGCGGCAGGAGTTGCTGCCCACGGCGCCCCTGCTGTTGGTGTTGAACGGAGGTGTGGCGACTTTGCTGCCCCCCGTGAGGGTGGGCTGCATGGAGGAGAAGCTCGCGCACGAGGCCATGACCCCCGCGGGTTTGCCGCTGAGCACCGGCGACGAGCTGCACATGATGGTGATGACATCTCCCTTGAAGATCTCTCTGAGCATGGTGGCGAAGATGAAGGCATGGGGGACTATGAACCCTACTCCCCGCCTCGCCGTGGTGCTGTTTTTGGTCGCAATGGTCATCATTATGACCGTCGTGATCAAGATGACCATGAAAACCAAGCGAGAGTGAAGCTACATGTGCCATCATTCACGGGAAAGGAGGATCCGGATGCATATATTGAGTGGGAGTAGAAGTGTGATCAAATCTTTTGCCTCCATGGTTTTTCTGCAGCCAAGAGGGTTGATCTTGCTGTTATGGAGTTCTCTGGTTATTCTCTTACATGGTGGAATCAGCTGCAAGACGATCGATTGATATCGGGCAATAATTATATCCGCAGCTGGACTTTGATGAAGCAAGTCATGAGGCGCCGTTTTGTTCCATCATACTATGAGAGGCAACTGTACAAGCGATTGCTGGAGCTCACTCAAGGTTCCCGCACTGTTGAGGAGTACTATAAAGAGATGGAGGTGCTGCTAATTCGGACAAGAACCCGTGAAAGTGATGAGGCGAAGATGGCGAGATTTTTACATGGGCTGAATGATGAAATATCAGATTTTGTGAAGATGTTTCCTTATGATACACTACAAGATGTGGTTCATCAAGCTATACGAGTTGAGAAGAAGAATATGCGTAATGGTCGTACTCGTGTTTTCCAAGGCCGCACCACCACACGCTCATGGCAGCGAACACAACAGCCATATGGTTCTCAGTTTGAGGGTGCACCACCTAGGCACCCACATGCCTCAACGGTTTCCTCACCTGCTATTCACAATCAAGATAAGAGGTCATCAACTACAGCAGGAGTATCCTACGTTCCACCTCCAAAAAATAGTTCTACACGGAGCAGCGACATTCAATGCCACAAGTGCAAAGGAAGAGGTCACATTTCTTCGGAATGTCCAAGCAAAAGAACTATGATCATCAATGAATGAGGTGAATGGGAGTCTGAAAGTGACCCTGAAGGTGGCAATGATGAAGTGGAAGAGGAGCAAGGTTGGGAAGTAGGAGGAACTATTTTATCTCATGAAGAACTTGATGGTGAAGCTTTGGTTGTATGTCGTTCACTTAATGCCCAGGTTGTGGAGGAGGAAAAGGGGCAGCGGCATAATATTTTCCACACCCGTTGCCTTGTCAACTCCAAGATATGTCGAGTGATTGTTGATAGTGGCAGCTGCAACAATATTGCAAGCACGGAGATGGTCGAGAAGCTTCGATTGCAAACAAAACGTCACCCACATCCATACCGCATGCAATGGTTGAATGATTGTGGCGCAATAAAGGTGATGAGCAGCGTGAGAATACCAATTTCAGTAGGGACATATCAGGATCAAGTTGAGTGTGATGTAGTGCCCATGCACGTTTTTCACTTGCTTCTAGGACGACCATGGTTGCACGACCGAGATGTGCAAATCAGCGGGTGTGCGAATCGCTTATGTTTTGTCCATAGAGGAGAAAAGTTCACTAGGCTGCCCATGACACCCGAGGAACTCTATCTTGATGAGATGAAAAGAAAAGAAAAGAAAAGAAAAAGGGAGAGAGTGATCATACACAAAGAGTGAGCCACCAACATAGTGAGGGAGTGTTTCCACAGCCAAAAGCTCCACAACCAAATATGACCAAGCCCCGGGAAAAACAGGGATTAGTTATGATGGCTAGGAAAAGGGATATGCGGGAATTGAGAGAACCTAATGCTCCATTCTTTGTACCCATGTACAAGGAAACTTTATTGGCTGCTAACGACTTACCCTCAACTGTTCCTAGTGTTGTATTTGATCTTTTGCAGGAGTATGAAGATGTGTTTCACAAGGAGGTGCCACCCAGATTGCCACCAAAGCGAGGCATTGGACACCAAATCGACTTGGTTCCGGGCGCCCTGCTTCTAAAAATTCCACATATTGAGAGTGCTAAGAGGGGTGAGTTGAGTGACTCCACCAAATGTGAGGAAGAATGTCTATTTCCCAAAAATCCACATATTGAGAATGATAAGAGAGGTGAGTTGAGTGACTCCACCAGATGTGAGGAAGAGTGTTCACTTCCCAAAATTCGACATAACGAGAGTGATAAGAGAGGTGAGGTGAATGAGTCCACCAAATGTGAGGATCAGATTATCCACCACAAGATTAGAGAAATGAGTGAACCACAACATAATATGCCACATCAGCCAAGAGAGAGGAATAGTGAGGTAAAAGAGATTAGTGATCTTGAGGTGTTTCCACACAATATCAAAGAGATTAGTGATCCATCATATGAAAGAGGAGAGGATTGTTCCATTACTAACAATTCCCAAAGCTCTCTTTCTTTGAAGTATGTGCAGATGCAAAAATCATACTTAGCTGCCCTCCTACAACGATGGGAGAATGAGATCCATGAACAATTATGGCGCACGTGGAGTACCATCAAAGAAACATCCTGTGGGGTAAGTGACCTTCGAAAGGGCATGGACATACTTAGTGAGGTAAAAGAAAAGAGATCATTCCTCTTGAAGCACCCAGAGGTATGCACTTATGAATTCTTGAAGCATTGGTGCGATGAAATAAAAGAAAATATGATTATTATGCCATCCATCAAACAATACCCTTTTGTTAATCATAATGAAACCATCAAGGATCCAATAAAACTAAAACCTGAATATGCTTATTCGACTTTTAGTCGGCCAAGATATTTTGTATTGCCCTTGTGCTATTATTTTGTAGACCGAAGGAAGTCGAGGGTGACTTTTCTTCAAGAGAGGGAGGATGATATGAGCATGGATGTGCCTGATTACAAGTTTCTACTCCATGGAAATGTTAGTTGGAAGGAATTGCTGAGCCGAATCAAGCATTCAAATTTCGCAAAGGTGAAAGCTAAACTTAAGCATTTGATAAAATCTTTGCATTGCTTCTTGGTACTGGCCTATTTTCTTTTGTGTGATGACCAGCTAGAGTCGAGGACGACTCCTTCTCAAGCGAGGGAGGATGATGAGGACATGAAAACCATTGAACCCTTAGGGTCGAGGACGACTCTTTTTCAAGAGGGGGAGGATGATGAGGACATGACAACCATTTATACATCCTTGGTCATCAAAGGATAAATCATAATATTTCATCTCAAATGAACACATTGCCAGGTTAACGCTAACTTAAGTTTATACTATAATCTTGAAGACATGGCTGCACTTTCACCTCCTTTGTTGTTGGTTGAACTCAGGTGCAATATCGAAGAAGGCCAAACACATTTGAGTGTGTGCAAAACAATGTTTTATGGCGAAGAAACAAAGTTAGGAGTTCATGAAGAAATGAGTTGTCTGCTGAACAAACATTGATCCGATTCTGATGAAACAATGTTTTGCATGAATTTGGATATCCCAACTTGCGAAAGGTTTCCAGAACTCGAGTTTGCTGCTGAAGGAAACATTGTTCGTCCCCAGTAAACAATGTTTGGTCGTGAACTGCCAACCACCTCCGATGAGAGATTTCCAGAAGCTACCTCATTAAGTCTTGAAGCCCATTTAGTCAAACAAAGCTGGTTCACTTTCACACCTAAGCTGGTTCCAAAAGCTAGTTTGCTTTCACATCTATCCAGGGGGTTGTCCCGATTATAAATAGGCTAGCTCTTCCCTTCGTTGGGGACTTTTGCCATTTCTATCAAAGACCAAAGACATAGACTCCTCCTGAGATTGGAGAGCTCTTATTATCCTTATTCTCGTGATTCCTTGAGAAATTGCTCCTAATTCGTGCTCCATGACTAGATCGTGTTGTGTGGTTTAGAGTTCGTGGTTTCCCTTGCATATTGCACCTATCCCGTGCTCCACGACTTGAGCGTGGTTGTGTGGGGTAGTATTGAGGGTTGTGGATCGGTGAATGTTCGGATTGCAAGCTTCGGTGAGCATCCTCCTCGTCGGGTCATAATCTCTTATTTTCCATTTTTCGCCTGCTTGCAGCTAGTTATCCCTCATCCATTTATCGATCCTACGTCGTGAAGATCGGACCCTCCCTTGAACACCCTCTTCTCCGAAGACAGTGTCGCATCAAAGTTCCTCGACATCCTCTTCCTCTGCTTCGTCTTCTTCATGGTTCAGAGGAACGCCAAGTTCAACGAGCCCCGTCGTCCCTCTGTCGTCTCGCACCCCCTCATCGTGTTACTAGAGCCCATGGTGAGAAGCCGCTCCACCCCAGTTCTTCCCCGGCTTGATTTTCATCCCGTAGCGTCATTTTGATCTTGACCGAGGCACGTTCGCCATGGCTGTTTTGAACCAAACCGATGCTTTGGTTTTCGTGCACCCGCACACCTTGCTGCCGCCCCTTGCCAGACGTTGCTTCCCCCCGCACACGACGCCATCTGTCCAGCCGGCCGCCATGGACGGGCTGAGCCCAGCCTTGGCCGCGGCCTCCTCACCACGTGCCCAACACCCGCCGCTCGCTCCAACCACCTTCACGCAAACCACAGTGCGCGCAGCACCTCACGCTCGCACGCCCGCGCTCGAACGCGAGCACCAGGGCTTCGCCAGCTCCAGCCGCCGCCTTCGCTCACTGTCATCGCCGGAGTTTTGCCGCCCGTCCGCGAAGCCATGACTTGCTGTTGGGATCAGCTATTAGTTATTGCACCCCACCTGAGCACAATCCCCTCGCTAGCCTGGTGGTCATCGCCGCGCATGCTAATCTGAGGGATCTGGGGTTCAAATCCCAGGCGCCCCTATTTTCCTTTTTTCTTTCTGTTCGTTGATCCTTCAGTCCATATCAGTTTGACGTGCTGTGTATTCTAGTGTCGAACCCCTCTCACATCAAAGATGCATCCTAGCACAACTGGTTGACCACGCTTTCAAACATCCATGCGGTCCTGGGTTTAAACCCCAGCACACCCTCTTCTTATTTTGTTTTGAGTTCTGTTTTGTTCCCTGCACACACACTTGGGCCCGATTCCATTCTGGGCCGCTGCACTCTAATGCTTAATATTTAAAATTGTTGTTTGCATTAATTTGCATAAATGACATTTTAAAATGGTTTAATTCATATCTAAATAACCATAGCTCCGAATTAAATAAACTTTATATGTAAATGGGGTGGAAAAATATATAGATTAACATGGTGCACTTTAACTTGCTGTTTAACAACTTTAACATAATGTTTTATTCAGATCAGCACCAAATTTGAAATTTGCATATGAGGACTTTCCAGAATTGTTATGTGTTGTTTTCGGCCTCATTTAAACTTGCTTTGATGTGGGGTTCTTTTATGCTTCATCTCTTGCCATGAGTAACAACATTTAACCTTGTCATGCATCATACTTGCGTGTGCATCATGCCATGGTTATGCTTGTGTGTTTACCGATTTGTTTGCTTCTTTCCGGTTGTGCTTCTTCTCGATAGTTCCGGTTTCGTTGCGATTGTGAGGATTCGTTTGACTATGTTGGTTCGTCTACTTCATGGACTCGATCTTGTTCCGAGCGGGATTTCAGGCAAGATGATCATTACCCTGGATACCACTACTATTTTTGCTTTGCTAGTTGTCTCGATGCTATCGCTACGTTGCGCTACCTACCACTTGTTTATCAAGCCTCCCGAATTGCCATGATAAGCCTCTAACATTTTCCACCATCCCAGCAATCCGTTGTTTGGCTATGTTAGCGCTTTGCTCAGCCCCTCTTATAGCGTTGCAGGTGCAGTTGCAGGTTGTTCCATGTTGGGGACATGGATATCATGTGATATCACAATATCTCTTATTTAATTAATGCATCTATATACTTGGTGAAGGGTGGAAGGCTCGGCCTTTTGCCTGGTGTTTTGTTCCACTCTTGCCGCCCTAGTTTCCGTCATACCGGTGCTATGTTCCTTGACGAGCGCTCCTAACACATGTGGGTGTATAGGAACCCCCTGACCAATCGCTTAGGGAAGAACTCTACCAGCAAGGCCCAACTTTGGTTCTAGCATTTGCCCAACATAATAATAAATCTGATAATAAATTTGACGCGTAGGGAGTTAGCGCTACCCGAGGTTCGTTTTCCACATAATACAGGGTGGGCCAGTGCTGATGGTGCTGGTCCAAACTAGAGCACTGTGCGGGGCCGCCCCTTGGCAACTTGGGGTATTTGGCACCTGTACGCGTAGCTTATCCGCCGTGTCCTGAGAACGAGATACGCGGCTCCTATCGGGATCGTCGACACGTCGGGAGGTCTTGCTGGTTTAGTTTTAACCTTTGACGAGAGGCAGGTCCACCGAAATTCCTTATCGTAAGCATCGTGTTCTTCATGGTGTGAGGATGTTCCATCGAATGCGCGTGGAATTTATAATGGACCACTTGGAGCACCCCTGCAGGGTTAAATCTTTTCGTGAGCCGTGCCCGCGGTTATGTGGCAGATTGGAAATTTATAATATCCGGTTGTAAAGAACTTGACACCAGATCCGAATTAAAATACACCAACCGCATGCGTAACCGTGACAGTCTCTTTTCGAGTGAGTTCGAGAAGAGAACACAGTGGGGTTATGTTTGATTCGTAAGTAGTTTAGGATCACTTATTGATCATTACTAGTTGCGACCGTTATGCGTAGCTACTCTTCTTACTCTTGTACTCGTAAGTTAGCCACCATACAATGCTTAGTGTTTGCTGCAACCTCACCACTTATCCATTCCATACCCATTAAGCTTTGCTAGTCTTGATACCCATGGTAATGGGATTGCCGAGTCCTCGTGGCTCATAAGTTACTACAACAACAGATGCAAGTACAGGTAATGCGATGATATGACGTGAGAGCGATGCTTGCTTGTTTTGGAGTTCTTCTTCTGCTTCTTCTTCGTCGATCAGGGGATAGGTTCCTGGTCGGCAGCCTGGGCTAGCAGGGTGGATGTCGTTTATGTTTTTCGTTTGATTTCATCCGTAGTCGGATGTTGCTCTTCTGTACGGTGTTAGCTATGTATTGTTGTATTCATGTGGCGATTGTATGCCTTTGTTTGTATCCCCATTTGTGTTGTATATGGTATGATGTAATGATATCCACCTTGCACAAGCGTTTCAATATGCGCTTCTATCCTTGGTGGGACCTTCGAGTTCCTCTCGGATAGGATCGCATATTGGGCGTGACAGTGGCCCCCCTCTGGTATATTTTTCCATCAGTATTTTTTATATATTCCACAAATATTCTCCGTAAATTTTCAGGTCAATCTGAAAACTTTGATTTATGCACAAAAACAACACCATGACAATTCTGCTGAAAACAGCGTCAGTCCGAGTCAGTTTCATTCAAATCATGCAAATTAGAATCCAAAACAAGAGAAAAAGAGTTTGGAAAAGTAGTTACGATGGAGACGTATCAGCTATTTATTTGACATGACCGCTGGGCTCGGGACGGCCGGAGTGCGCGAGTGGGAGATCATGGGCGCAGGCGTGCTCGGGTTCATGCGCGCATGGGGTTCGGCAGCGGTTGTGGGAGGTTAGGGAGAGAGCGGACGCGTGGGGTCCGCGCGTCAATGAGAGAAGAGAGAGTGAGAGAGTGAGAGTGTGTGTGTGTGTGTGAGAGAGAGAGCGAGCGCGCGCGGCCTGGTCGGCTAGCTGGATGGGCCTTCTTTTCTTTTCTGTTTTCTGTTTCTGCCTTCTGTTGTCATTTTTCAAATTTAAATTTGAATTTTCTTCAAAAGAGAAAGTGTTCCTAAATTACCCCGGGAATATTCCTGACTAGATGAACATTTCCCCAAGGGTTTTTGAAAAATTGCAATTTGCCAAATTAACTAATGGGTCCATTTGCAAAGTTGTCTTTATTTCTTTTTTATGCTTTATTTATTATATCCAGAATTTTACTTATAGTTTAATTGCACAAATTACACTATTTTCAAACCCTGGTCCACTCAAAATAAATAGGGCAAATATAACCCTAGATGCAAGTTTTTCTGAAAATCATTTTTAGGGTGAGGCCTCCATGGCTTCTAATTAAATTCAAATGGTAGTTTGAATTCAAATGTTGTCCTTGTTAGCCTCAAAAACCAAATATGCAAGGAAATCATGGATGCATATGCTTCTAATTTCACAACCAAAATTTAGGAGAAATTTGGGTTGTGACAGGAAGGGAGGAGGCAGAGCTGGCGGCCGGAGGGTGGGAGGTAGAGATGGCGGCGCAAGGGGCGGGAGGAAGAGGGTGGGGAGCTGCGGCTGGGAAGGGGAGAGGGGTCGCGAGTGCGGGAGGATGCAGGCAGCTAGGTCTCCGCAACTGGAGCCGCTTTCTTTTATACGCCAACAAATGAAATGACGAAAATGCCTTGGTGGGGGCATCAAATTTACAATTAGTTGTAATTGGAAATTTATCCAAAGGCCAAGGCGATCGGGGCGAAGATCTGATGGCTCACAGCAAAGCAGCCCGAGAACGGACAGCCAGGATGACACACGAAAAATGATCCGACGAGGCAACGAGGAGATGATTATTAAAAAAAAAACAGATTTGGGTCGTGGAAACAGAGGGTGCCCGTGAGCCGCGACGACCGACGTCGACACGACCATCGTAATCGCGCCGCTCCCACATCCCACCTCGCCGGCATCCCTGAATTCTCCCGTCCGCCCATCAGATCTCACCGCCGTCGTCACCCCTGCTCATCGCCGTATGGTCTCATCCCAAATCTGAAGCAGCAGCCATGTCAGCCGGCACCGCTACGCCGGGACTCGTCGTCACCGCCACCGATCCCATCCGCTCTTTCCTCTCCTCCGCCGCCGGCTCCCCCGACCTCTCCGACGACCTCCGGGGCCTGGCCTCCGCCCTCTCTTCTGAGCGGGCCGTCCCCTACCGCTCCATCCGCGCCATCTGGTGCGCCTACTGCTCCCGCGGCCGCCCACCTCTCAGACAGCTCTTGCAAGGCGCTCAATTCGTGCTGTCCAGCCCCAAGCCCCGCAAGAAGGTGAGTTACAGCCACGGCGACACCCGTGGTCTGAGTTGGTGAGGTTTAGCCCGATATAAGTTTTTGATTTGGCTGTGCCCGTGCAGAGCGATGAGCTCAAGGCGAGGCTGGAGAAGCTCCGGGAGATGCAGGAGAGGAAGGAGTACGCCGAGCTCGTCAAGGATGTCGCGCCTAAGGAGGACAACACCGAGCCCTTCTCCTCTTACAAGGATCAGCTAGGATTCGGTACGAATAGTCATATCCATGCTTTCTCCTAAACTGGATGTGCATTGTTGGTTTGGAAACAAAACTGAGCCCTCATATATAAGCCTGATTGCTAATGCAACAATATGATGCACAATTTTTAGAATTGAGACAATGCAAATAGGTTTCCATGTGGGAATAAAACTTAGATGAATCACTAGTGTTAGCTTCAAGCATCAGAAATTCAGAACTACTCCCTCTGTTTCTAAATATATGTCTTTTTAGAGATTCCAATATGGGCTACATACGGTAGTCCATATTGGAATCTCTAAAGACTTATATTTAGAAACGGACGGAGTAGCAACGACAGCGGCTGAGACCCCAGAACAGATTCCAAACAACAGGAAGCTTTTTTTTCAAAGATAGCTCACAGAGTCATTGGCTTAACAGAACAAAAACTACACAGTTTTACTGGATTCCTCCAAAACACAAATAAGAAATCGCAGCCTTCAGATTTCCTCATTCACTGTTCACCCTCCATCCCATTTCAGCCATGGGATCATCGTTCTTCATCCTCGCATGGCACAGGACACTTCATTCACCACCTGCTTGAATAGCCTGGCTCCCAACTTGAGCTCCTCTTGGGTTCCTTGCCCTGCAAAATAGATCATGCCGATAGGCGATGCCTATTTTGTCTAGTACTAATTACATGGATCATTATACGTTTTCTAGATAGATCATAGGATTGCTGTAGTTTCAACCATAACCAGCCCTTTCTCATTCTTTGCTAATTGAACGAGCCAAGCCAGTTATCAAACAAATGAACAGTGTATCATGGCTTAGAGGCAAATGCAAAAGCTTAGCAGACGACAGTTCTTATCAACGCCAGTAAGCATACAATTTGTTTCACTAAATAGGAGGTGCTAGCTGCTACACAAAGGATAAACTGATGGCTTATTATTCGACACTTCAATTGCCCATGGCTTGTGATGTAGCACAAAATAGCGCGACGCTAAATTGTGCATGTAGATGTCCCGATCTTTCACGGTACATGCAAAGCAACAACGAACAACGGCAGCAATAGTCGCAGGAGAAATAGACCTAGAAGAACAAGCCTTCAGATCAAACAAAAGTAAGAAACCGAAGGAGAAGACTTGCAACGACACTGATACAAGATCAGACGCATGCACAGAAGCAACGAATCCCTAGGATTTGCAAGAACACATCCTTGGTGCCTCCCGATGTGAGGCGTTTTCTGGTATTTTATCCAACTCAACTCAAAACTCCAAAAACTGATCTCCTGGGACAAGACCGACGACCCTTTTTTATGTCCGACTCACACCAGACTTAAGGGCCAAAAAAATTCTAACCGACTTAAAAGTAAGGTAGCTAACAGAACTTCTATTCTAAGTAGTACTCTTTTATTAGGAAACTAATTAATCTATCCAGCCACGTTGGTCACATAAGCCTAATTTAGACTAAAAAGACTATTTATTTGCTTGCACTCTTGAACTGCTCCATCATCAGACATAACAAGTAGTACCAATATTAATTCACTGTGTCCTTTGGTTCAATTGGTGAAACCTCAAACCAAAATGAGCCAAGCTGTAACATGTTCGAAAGATTATAACTAGCATCCGGTATACTTGCATCAAAACAAATGGTCTTGCTTATCTTCTGTTCAACACTTGGAGCCGCGCAAAGTAAACTTGCAGTACTTTGCACCGGAAAGATAATAGCTGCATTGGTGGACACATCAGCTTGCATACATACATGTATGCAATCTGTAATTGTAGGATTACATTTGTGAGATCGCTATTTTATTGTGAGATCGATATTTTACTACCTAGTACTCCCTCTGTAAAGAAATATAGGAGCGTTTAGATCACTACTTTAGTGATCTAAGCACTCTTATATTTCTTTACAGAGGGAGTACCTTTTACTCAATCTTTGCAAGCACAATGAAATATTGAGATTTCATCTGTTCCCTTCCCGGTTGGTAGGACCAGGATGTTACCCTTTATACATGAAATTTGATCCAAGTTTTGGGATTTTCGAGTGAGCAATGCTCGACTATGTTTTAGTAGTTAGAAGTATCTTATTCTCCTTAGCGCACTATGATGTTTACTCCTGAGCTTATACTGTAAGGGGTTAATGTTATGTTTCATTTGTTGATGGGATGTTTCCCCAATTTCAGGTCTGCATGTTGTGGTCATAATGTTCACGGGTTATTTGGTGGGGTTTGCTACTTTCAAAGCTCTGTTCAGCAACAGTCCTGTCATGGTAAGTCAAGAAGAATGATACCTAGTTGCTTGTTCTTCCATTATGGAACTCCATAGGGTAATTTTTGTGCTAGCGTTGTGGCTTTACTCATACTGCATTTGATCCATCCTGCAAGGCACTACTATGGTGCAGAAGGCTGCATTACGTAGTAAAACATGTAAATATAACAAGTGTGGCCTTGGTATTATATTTCAGAATGCTGCTGGAGGCATCTTAGGAGTGGTGGGTGGCATGCTGATGGAAACAGTTCTTTTCATCATCAGATCATCCAGTAAAGAGTTGTCGTCTTCAGTTCTGAGATCCAAGAAGCTTCAGTAGACGCTGATCCGCTTTCATTTTTCATGTGTACTTTACCTTGCGAAACGGTAGTATGTGAAGTTCTGGATCGTTCAGATGTATGTAAGCAAATATAGTTGATTATCAAAGGTATTGAATGGGAGATTATGTTTGCAGGGCTTGCATTTACATGGGCGTTTTTATATGATGAACCTGCGGCCTGTTTGTCATATATTATTGACTGGCGGTATAAGGCGCGACTAGGGCCTGGGCGGAGGCCTAACGTGTCTTTGGCCACAGGAGGTGGTTCACGCGTCCAGCGAGGTCTTGCGCTGGCCGGCGAGGCCCTCCGGCGGCAGGAGAGGAGAGGGCGCGGATGCAGGGAAGGAGCTGCAAGGAGAGGCGACCCACACACGAGCGCGTGCAGACACAGAAAAGGTGAACGGATTTGGGAATGGAGGGAGTACTATGATCTTTTTTTGGGGCCATATGGAAGCAGCTAGCTCTCTTTCCCTTATTACGTACGTTACCATTTCTCTCCGCATTGGAAAATTCACAGGAGCACCTGGCTGCTCCACCCCCCGTATACAAAAATTAAATTAAAAAAATGTCAGGAAAATTCAAAAACAAATCCAAAATCTTGGGAACTCAAACTTGGGTGCCCAATCTAAGTTTCGTAGAAAAATATAAGGAAATGTATCTGCGGCGAAGAAAATACAGGCGAACTAAAATCCATTCAAATAGGTTTTTCTACAAATAGATTTTTTTGTCTTTTTTGCCATGGATACGTTTCTTGGTATTTTTTCATGAAATTTCACACGAAAGTAGATTGAGCACCCAGGTTTCATATCCCAAAACCCCAGATTTTTATTGAATTTCCTGGTATTTTTCTGAACTTAATGTTCATAAAGGGCTGTGGAGCACCCAGATGCTACAAATCCTCTTCCGTCCTTATTGGGCTATATAAATTGTCCAGAGGCCAAATCAGAAGGAGGATTTCACGCGCATTTCAGATTCATGAAATTTCTAATGATCGTCGTATCCTACATGCTGGATCCAGGTAGGAATGAGAATTGCAAAGGGCGAGATAAAGCTGGCAAAACTAGTTCTCAATGGGGCCTGACATATCCCCTTGTCCTCTATGATTCTATAGTCAATGGGGCCCGAGGGCAACTCCGCACGACCCCAAACGGACGTCTATTTTGTCCGGATTTTATTCGTTTGGGTATGGTAATGGGGCGGTGTTCGCAAGGATTTTTGGATGCGCCGGCCGTGCGCCCAACACGCGGCCGCATCTCGTCCGTCGAAGGCACTATGCATTCTTTGAACTAAAATCAAGCATAGCAAATAGTTCATAATGAAATAGTTCCACATCTGGAATAGTCTTACAACCCAATCGAAATAAAAAAACATCAAATAGTCTTACAACCCAATCGAAATTGTTTTGCATGAAAAAAATTTGAACCGATAGATCTACTGGTTGCCAATGTGAGTCCACATGTGCTCAACCAAGTCATCCCGGAGCTGCATATGAGTCTGTCAATCACGCATTTCACGATGAAATTGGACAAACTATTCAAAGGTTGCAGGAGGCTGGTGCTCAGACTCAACATTTTCACCCTGAAAATCAAACCCTTGGTCGTAGATGCTATCACCACGCTCATTCTCCACGATCATGTTGTGCATGATCACACAATCAGTCATCACCTCCCAAAGCTTCTGAGTGCTCCATGTCAATGCAGGGTTTCAAACGATACCCCATCGAGATTGAAGCACACAAAAAGCACGCTCCACATCCTTCCTAGCACTCTCCTGCATTTGGGTAAATCTCTGTCTCTTCTCGCCTTGCTGATTGGGTATGGTCTTCACAAGAGTTGACCACTTAGGATAGATACCATCAGCTAGGTAATATCCCTTGTTGTAGTGGTGGCCATTGATCTCAAAGCTGTCCTCTGGGGAGTGGCCTTCTGCAAGCCTTGCAAACACTGGAGAAAGCCGAAGCACGTTGATATCATTGTGAGAACCAGCCATGCCGAAGGAAGAATGCCATATCCACAGATCTTGTGAAGCCACCGCTTCTAGTATGACAGTGGCATCTTTCACATGCCCCTTGTACTGCCCCTGCCAAGCAAATGGACAGTTCTTCCACTTATAGTGCATATAATCTGTACTACCAAGTATGCCCGGAAATCCCCTCTCGGCATTGATCTTCAACAACCTCTCTTTATCATTGGCAGTTGGCTCTCTCAGGTACTCAGGGCCGAACACTGCCACCACAGCCTTGCAGAATCTCTACATTGAGAGGAGACATGTGGGCTCACTCATATGCACGTACTCATCCACAAGATCACCAGGAATTCCATATGTAAGCATGCGAATAGCCGCAGTGCATTTCTGGTAAGAAGAGAAGCCAAGCTTGCCAAGGGCATGCTCTTTGCACTCAAAGTATGGGTCATATCCTACCGCTCCCTCCCGAATACGATTGAACACATGCCTCCTCATTCGGAAGCGGTGACGAAATTGATGTGGTTTGAAGAGTGCGGTATTCTCAAAGTAATCGGTATAGAGTAGGGTGTGGCCTCTCTCCCTATTGCGGTTCAAGGCCGGAGCATGCCCCGGGATTGATCCCCTGAACCGAGGCCGCTGCCTACTAATGTGGACATGGACGACCAATGCAGCCACCACAAGCTCTTCGTCGTCCGAGGATGGATCATCCTATGAACAAATGAAGTTGTGAAAGAAATACTCACCCCGCTATCCATGGCACGTTGTGAGCAAAGCGTCAAACATCTTGTGGTCGTGGTGGAGACGCAGCCCGAAAGAGCACGTCAAGCTCCCCTCGCAGGCAGCAAATCAAGGTTGGGGTTGGCGGGTGGGCGCCCTGCGGCGATGCAGCTCCTGAAGGAAGTTGTTGGTGTTGTTGGGCGGCGCCGGCGGCCGTAGCTTCTCTCCCACCGGCAACAAAGAACCACGAACATCGGGCGGGCCAGGAGGACAAGGGCGCGCGTCCCGTCCGTCCGCGCGTGTCCGTTTCGACGCAAACGCGGCCCAAAGTTGGGCCGGGAATGAGTCAAAAGCAGACAAAAAATGAACGTTTGTCCGTTTGCACCCGCGCATTGGGCCGCATTTTCTGTCCGTTTACCCCCAAACGGGCGCGGCCGGACCATTTGGGTCGCGCGTTGGAGTTGCCCTGACATGTCCCCTCAATCTCTATGATCATATTGTGTAGGACCCCACAATTTGTCATGATATTTGCCACGACATCTTTATTCCAGCAAACCTTGATTGCAGCACTCTAAATGTCCTCTCAGTGTTTTTACTCTAAGCTTCTTGCGCCTTCGCGAAATGCTTATGTTTCCTACTCTTTGAATTAGAAATTGCCTTCACAAATGTTGACCAGGATAGATATATGCCTTCAGCTAGATAGTATTCTTGGTCATACTGATGGTCATTTCGTGAAGTTGCAAGGTGCAGAAGTAACCAGCAGCAGCTAGACATTGATGTTATTGTGTGACCCAGACAACCCAAAGCAACAATGTCATATCCTAATATGAAGGTTCGCTGGCTTGATTTAACCATAGATTATGACGACTCGAGGTTGGATCACGATGTTGCTACAGTGACCTTTTCAATCAAATATCTAACACAGTACTACCTTCGTCTTGGTTTACTAGTCCTCTTCATATAACCATATTTTGACCATGATTTTAACTAACAAAATACATGTTATACATAGCAAAAATAATATCAATGAAAACTACCTTCAAATACGAATCCTAATTTTCGGTGACATGCACTAACATTTTGCTAGTTAAATATGTGATCAAACTTTGACCCAAAATATGATGGGACTAGTAAATCAGGATCGGAGGTAGTAGAAGTTTGGCAACCCTGATTTGATGATCATGTTTTGTCGTGCGAAACGCTTGCAGATGTATGGACGGCCGGTCCATTTGAAAACTGAATTTGGGGCGATACCTGTGCGGCGCTGCTGCGATCCATGTGCCAGCTGCTTCATCGGTTAGAGAAACCGCAGCGAAGGTCAACCGCGCATTGCAGTTTGTTAATCTGAACGAATCCCTCCAGCTCCATGTGTCATGATTTCTTCTTCTTCTTCCTCATCTTCACGTGCAACTTGCACGACCTTTTACGCAAGTCTTCATGCTACATTGTCAACCTTGCTAGCTGTCGTTACGGAGAATGTTATCCGTTTTGCACTAACGGAATATGGAGGTGTAGAACAGTGCTAGTATTTTCATGTGATCTTGTTGTTTGCGTCATTTCCCCCGCCCTCGATGCTTCTCTCTCCATGCTGGGACGGTGCCATTTTGTTCCCCTTTCCGCGAGTCGGCATGGAGTTAAGCATAATTAATGGTTGTCATATACTCATGCCCAAGTTAAGAGCATTTGCATCCGGACCTCTCAAACGCGTCTCATACGTACAGGCGGGCTGCCCGGTCACTGACCGGTCACGTTTTTTCAACGCAGACGGACGCCTCAAACGGGCCTCAAACGCCTAGGCTGACCGGCACCCCCCATATCCAGCCCAAATATGGGACGGATATGGGGCGCCCAAGCACCCCCGTCACGTCGGACCCGACCCATGCTGGCTCACCCGACCCCACTTATATTCGTCTTCATTCTCTCGCCGGAGCAAACCCTAACCACTTCACTCCACTCCCCTCCGCCACCCGAGCTCACCTCGGACGGTTTCCGGCCTTCTCCACCATGGTAGGCAGTGGATCGGACTCCAACCTGTCCGGATCCGTCGATTGGGGTGTCATCCCGTGTGGGTTGGAGGAGGCAATGGCAGTCCGCATTGCACTCCGCCGCTCCCGGGAGGACAGCGCCCGGCTGACGGACGGATCCGTCCGCCGCGACCCCATAGTGTCGGCTCACCGGGAGCTCGGGTCCTCGGGTGCTGGATCCTCACGGTCCCGGCCGGAACACCTGTCCTTCCTCATCACCGGTCGGGCAGAGTATGAGTCCCACCGGGAACGGGCGGCCTGCCGTGGGAAGGAGAGGATAAGGGCCGCCGAGGCCCGTATCGCGGTGGAAATGGTGGCGGCGAAGGAGGCTGATGCGGCGGCGCGGGCGGCCGTAGAGTAGGAAGCCATCCGCGCCCGCATTGTGAAGAAACGACAGCGGAGGAAGACACGCGCCCTCGCCCGAGAGCAGAATCGGGCGGTCCGTGCCATGGCCGGACTGCCACCGAAGGAGGAGAAGGAGGACAGCTCCGGCGACGAGCAGATCTGGCTCGATCCGTACTGTGTCTTCGACCGGTACTTCCGCGAGAAGGACGGCTAGGGCGCCGGGAAGAGCAAGGTTAGCCGTGATTGAACTCCACCATAGCCAAACATGCCAAATTTTGATAGTACAATGGCATGTTTAGAGTAGCGTAATGGAGTAAGCGGACGATGCGTGTGTGTCGATGTAGTTGCATGAGTTTGTATGGATTTGAGATATGGTAATTGAGGTGTCCGAATATAGATTGCATTTTTTAAGGAGCGCCCGATCAATGCCCGTGTTTAATGGATCGGATTTACCAAGTCCGGCTGTAGATGCTCTAACATCTCACGTGTCATGTCGGCCGGTTCTTAGACTTAGTTACGTGTGTGTCCAAAGTCATGGTTACTCGATGCTCAGTGCTAAAGCTTCTGGATGGACGGCCACGCCTGCTAGCTATCTGCTCCTTTGATCAGCATAGATGCTCTATGTGACATTTTTTTTTTCTTTCGAGATTGGCTCAATGCTAACTTGGTTCTGCAAAACTTACACAACACATGTTGATCGACCCCGATTATGTTGCATGCAAAGTTTGATCAACACAAATCTCGTGCCTCAAGCCGGGCTACAATTACATATTTCCCTTTCTGGTGGTGGCTACACTATATACAGTGCAGGAACTCGTGAAGATTTTGACTTTCTGAGGTCTCCGGTCCATTAGCAGCATGCAGTGCTCTCAGCTCAGCTCAGCTCAGCTCAGCTCAAGGGAGAAATGGGGACGCGACAAAATGACACAGCTCATCACTCACCGGCGAATCGCATCCATATGGCTCAGGCTCGGGACAAGAAGATGGGCACGACAATTCAAGTAGGAGTGCTGTGCATTATCGCTGCGGGCGGAGGCTACGTAGCACGTTGCCCACGCGTACGTGTCCTGCATGCGGTTCTCCCTCATTGCTCAATCTGACAGGCCGTACGAACGCTCTATTGATCTCTGCAGCTGACAAGTGAGTGAGTGAGATCTATACTGCAGCACCATATTATATGTCTTCTTCCGTCTGGTATCAACTATCCATGTTTATCCAGGGCCAATATATTCATTTTTTCTGCTTACCAAGAAACGAAGAGCACCAACAAAGACAAAGGAAATAGGAGCCTATGAGCGAGAGCAAATTAAGGGCTTCATAAGTATTTTAAGTATAAAAGGATGTTATTGCCCCAACCCGAACATGTCCATCGCGGAGCTCTCGGCTAATAATTGGGACCTTGCCTTCCGGTGCTCGCTGTCCCCTGAAGAGTTGGAGGACTGGCAACGGCTTGCTGCCCTCTTTCCCATGCTCTCGGAGACGGCTGACTCAGTGGTCTGGCCCCATACTTCTTCTGGTCGTTTTTCTGTTAAGTCTCTCTATTCTAAGCTTATTGGTGGCTCCCCCACTAACAAATTTAGCCCGATTTGGCGTGCCCGCATTCCCCCTAAAGTGAAGATTTTCCTTTAGCAAGCTTTCAAAGGCCGTCTCCCTGCGGCTGACCAAATTCGTAAACGTAATGGCCCGGGCTCGGAGCGCTGCGCTCTATGCGATACCTTGGAGGACACGAACCACATTTTCTTCCAGTGTGTGCTGGCTAAATTGGTCTGGAGTTGTTTTAGGTCGTGGCTTCAGGTGTCCTGGGCTCCTTCTTCCTTCTCCGAGCTTCGGGTCCTTGCCAATGGCCTAGTTGGGGTCACTAAACGATTATTTTGGGTTGGGCTGGGGGCGATTTGTTGGGCCTTGTGGATTACTAGGAACAAATTTACCATCGAGCATGTTTTCCCTGCTAAACCTACTGACTGCTTATTTAAATCTTGCATGTTCCTGCAGCAGTGGAGATCATTGACTAAGACGGAGGACCGGGATGCTTTTGATCTTGTATTCTCTAAAATTCGGGCCTCAGCGTCTTCCTTATCAAGGCAGGAGCCAGCTGCGTAGTTGCCTTGGCGCTCTTTTGACTTAGTTGGTGGCTTCGTCGTCTCTGCGATGGATGTCCTTCTTCTCTTATCTGGCCTGCGTGCCGTGGTGGTGGCCTGGGTGCCGTGTACCTCGTACTCCAATACTTTTGTTTCGCTTTTGGTTGTGGATGCTGCTGTGTGTTTGTCTGGAACGCTGCATGGTGGCTTTATTTATAAAGTTGGGCTCATTCCTTTTCTCTAAAAAAATAAAAGGATGTTATTGTCTAGTCAATTTAGTTTTTTCTTTTACTAGTTAACACTGTTAGTTATTGTATTAATCAAGATCTCATGTCTTTTGTATGCCACATCACTAAAACTGCTTAGTTGGCATGTATGGTACTTCCTCGGTCCCAAAATAAGTATGGTACTTCCTCGGTCCCAAAATAAGTGTCTCAAGTTTGTATTAACTTTGTAAGAGTACTAACTATGATACTCCCATTAAAAGTGGTCTTAGCCGTCACTACAAGTAGTTATTTGTTTGAGAAAAATTAAGAATGAAACCATTTATTTTAATTATTAAAATCTCATCCACATGCTATGATCTTGTTTTATGAGACCTGTGAACTGGGTGATTCTCACTAAACAGATTTATAGCTCTCTTAAGTGCAATGTTAATGTATACCAGGTTGTTGTTACCTGCATTTTTTCACAATACATGTTAGAAATTGCTATGAGTGACACAATACCTAGACTAAGTGTAATCAAATCATTCACAAAAGCAAATAATTGAACTTAGCAAAAGGACAACTTTGCGTGACTATTGACAGTATATGGTCCAGTTTGAATATGACGCCGCAATTAACTTATTATGCAACAACAAAACATAGCAAAAATGGTTTCCTTTAAAGTATACAATCAACTTTTTCATTACATAAACCAATTTTATCAAAATCATAGAAATAGAACACACCGAACGTCAAAGACCCCTTATTAATACAACCAAATGTCACACCAAGATCCCTTGAGGTCGATGCATATGGTTCCATCTTTTGCATATAATATTTTCTCTAGCATTTTGGGAAAGAAATTATAGAAGATCGGAACTACAAGTGAAACATGGACAACCTTATACATTTTGAAAGCCACTTGACTTGCCAACCCTAACATGTGGGAACATAAGATCGTTGAAACACAGCAAGGACGTAAATACGCCTCTTGCAAGATAGGTGGAGACCCGTGAATTGGGAGGTTTTCACTAAACCAACTATAACTAGTCCTAAACGTAAACTATTATGAAGCATCTTAATGTTATGTGCAATTTCTGACTTACATGTTACAAAATGCTATGAGTGACGCAATACCTAGCCCAAACTATAGTTAATTCATTAAAAATCAAACAACTGAAATTAGCAAAATTCGACTTTGTATAACTTTTGACAATACATGGCCTAAAGTGTACGTAAAGTTGTAACTAAATCATTAATCATAATTAATTAAACTGAGCAAAACTCCTCTTTTCCATTTGGTTGCTGGTTGCGTTCACTAATCTAAAAAAGTGCATCACATCAAAGAGTCAAACACCCACAAATGATTAATATATTTAATACAACAAAAATTACATGGAAGTCCCTCCAAATTGTTGTCTCTCGCTCCATATTTGATCTCAATTTTTCTCCAAACTTCCGATGAAAAAATATAGAAAATCAAATCTACACAAGTTAGACTAATCTTATACTGTAGAATTCAAAAGGCCACAAGTCACCCCATCCTAATAGGTGGAAACCTAAGGGCATGTTTGGTTGCCTACATTACCCCCAAACATGCCCAATTGGTACGAGAAAAGGTTGTTTTGTTGCATACGGGGAGGCCTGGCTTGCATCGGCACAAATCTTATAGCATTCCAGAGCCTGACTCACTAGGAACACTTGAATCAACCGTTTCCAGCGAGCCAGGCCGAGTTGGGTGCAAAAGTGGGCCACCGCGGATGTCGCGGCGCAGGGGACATAGGGGCAAAGATGGCGGGAGAAGGAAACGACCGACGCGGGATGGTGTGAAATCTAGCCTCACCCCCCATTTACTTGCTCACCTCTTGCTCTAGGACAAGCCCATCCTCAATTCTTGGCACCAGTGACGGCGGTGACTCAGATCAGCGCACGCGGCGGCGACGACAGCGACACCATCATTCTTCGGCAACAGGGGCTACTTCTCCCCTTCTTCTTGGCCCTCAGTATCATACTCCTCGTCTCTACCATGGCCCCCCGTCCTTGTCGTCGGTTCTGAAGCTGGTAAGCAGCATACAACCCCTCCCCCTCCTTTGTTAGGTCATTTGTTAAGCCTTTAGGTAAGGTGTAGGATCGATTTCACCATTTCTCACCGCACCATCGATGTCGCCTAGGTTGTGACGAATGGATGAAGCTGGTAGTTCAGGTAGCAGCACTGATAGCTATGATTCATGCCTGACTCTTGTTGGTCCACAAGAGAGTTGTTCGTCGGAGTGATAAACCTGTCATCCATTATGCTTAGATGTTAACCCGGGATAGGAGAGGATAGCGAATCTGAACTAGATCTACAACTACAACGGCATAGAGGCTATGTGGAGGCTTCGAATGAAAAGAGCGCCTTTCGCCAGGCTTGTGCAGATGTTCAGGAGCAGGGGATTGCTACAAGGTAGCATCCACACCACTGTGGAAGAGCAAGTTGCCATGTTCCTCCATGTTGTAGGTCATAATCAGAGGTTCAGGGTTATCCACAACACGTGCATGAGATCAATGGAGACCATTTCTAGGTATTTCAGGCAAGTGTTGCATGTTGTTGGGGAGCTTAGAAGAGAGATGATCAACTCACCAACTGGGCAAACTCCTAGCAAGATTTGTTGGGAAACGTAGCAGAAAACAAAAAAATTCGCGCCTACGATCACCCAAGATCAATATGAAGATGCATAATGGGTTGGGATCACGATCGTTACTGTCACTGAATTGCAACGAAAGAAGAACGTGTCGGTGTAGATCGTACTTGGTGTCCCTCAAACCGTCGATGAACGATCCGTCGTACCGCCCACGAATAGTCCCTCAAACTGAAGACCGAAAGCATAGCCTCTCTCACTACAAAAAAACACTTCCGTGATGAATAGTCATGTTTTCTGTCATGCCTGTACATCCATGACAATTTTATGACAGAATCAAGATAGTCGTACATGTGTTGTCGTAGGAGTGTTCCATGACAATACTAAAATTATCATCACGGAAGTGTCCACTTCCATGACGATAAATCCCGCGTCATGGAAGTGTTTTCATCAAGGGTAACCGACACATGGTTTCCACTGTAATGGGTCCCCGTTAAGCTATCGGGTCCAGTTTTGGATCCGATAATCCGTTAACAGGCACGACCAGTGGTGATTTTCCACGTGTGAAATTCTCATTGGCCGAAGGATCCACGTGTCAGCTCCGCGTTGGGACAGATGTCAACCGTCCAATGGACAGGAGGCGCCTATGATACGTCGACACGTGGCACAACCCAAAAGTAGCCCATTTAGGTTAAAAAGGCTAGCCCGTTTAACTTGGTCAAAAGTTAACGAGACGGTCCATTGAAAGCCTGTTAACGACCTGTGCCTGTATAGCCCATTTACAGCCCATTAGCTCATGGCCCGTTATGGCCTTTTCGAATTCGACCCATTAGCTTCATGTGGGCAGTCTAATATAATTCGAGCCTGTTGTCACTTTTGGCCCTTGTATGGCCCATGACGTCTTTCGGCCCATATGAGGCCTTTCGTTTCATTGGGCCCTTTAACAACCCGTGGTGACTCTGGCCCATAATAAACAGTAATTAGCTTTATACCCATTAACAGCCCATGATTCAGTTGGGCCGTTTCCAGCTCACGTTATATTTCGGCCTTCTAAGGCCCATATAATCTCGGGCTCATTTCAGGCCCTCGATTACTTACGGTCGATTACTGGCCTATTCCGCTAATGGGCCAAATTTGGCCCGTGGTTACAGTGGGCCCGTTAAACCTTTGGGCCTTATTCATCCTGTCATGTATTACGGCCCATTAATGACCCGTTATGCCTTTCGATAGAATCAAGCCTGTGCTGCTTTACGGCCTGTTAACGACCCATTATGGCATGACCCCAGAAACAGACAGTTTCGATTATGGCCCGTTTACGGGCCAAATCACGTTCAGACAGTGGTCCACGATTAGTAGTATGGCCCATGGATCCCGCGGCCCGTAAGAGGCCTATGGATCCTACGGCCCGTAGGAGGCCCATGGATCCTAAGGCCCGTAGGAGGCCCATGGATCCTACGGCCCGTAGGAGGCCCATGGTTACAATGGCCCATATGTGGACCATTGTTATTGCGGCCACTTGGAAACCGAGGAATATGAACTGCAGTACTATAAGCAAACAAATAAATAAGACTATAAGAAAATAAATAAGCAAGCAACTAACGCTAGGATATTACGGCGATTACACAGATTACATCCGCTGGGCATCAAAGTTCGCCACCAATGCAAAAATAGGGAACAAAACAGCATATTACATACACGGGTTGTCAAAGTTGGCGACCAGTGCAAATAAACGCCGCAGCAAAACAAGTCCAGAACTGAAACCTCAGAAGAGCTCAAGAAACAATGTCCTGGGTACCACCATGCTGGCAAGAAGCTGAGCAAGCTTATTACCTTTCTTTTGTTTTGCGCTTAAATCATCCAACACTTGCTGTTGCACCAGAAAGTATGCATCTGAATTCTGCAGGGGCTTCCTCAGTCCTTCGGCTTCTTGTCGCAGCACATCTGATCGATGTCTTTCAACTTGTAGTTGAGACTCAAGAAGCCGAACTGATTCAGGCAGCGAGTTCGAAGAGCTTGTGCCAACAGTAGTGGCCAGTAACTCGAACACTACATCAAGACATGACTTTGGGGTTGTCTCGCTATCTTCAAAATAGTTTTTATCAGCTTTCTTGGAGACCAACAGGGATGTCACACTATCTTCAACCTTATCTACATTACTTCCTTTACCATTGCATAACGGGGTACTCTTCTCCAATATTTTGTCGGCATTCTAAAAGAGAAACAAGCAGACACATCATAGGTTTAGCATGTTGTATATGAAACTCATTTTGGTAAACCAGTTCAGTAATTAAGTGGACAGGGTAACAGCATCAAACAAACATATATCTATGTACTATGTTCACTGTATGGTCTATCATTCTAGTTTATGTTGTCAAATTATGATAGAGACACAGTTCATCATATGTGTTTAAAACAAAGCAGCATATACAGAATATAAGTGTGGGAAAGTACACATCACTAACAATACTTGTAATGTGCATGCCATGAGAACATAATTGTTTATACAATTGAAACTGAAATCAACATAGATCAAGTTACAATAGCAAACCAGTTAAAGAAACAAGTTTAAAACATACCTGTTGCGCCATTGGAGTTCCAATTGCATCCTTCAATTTTAAAATTAGTCAGTATGAGTAAATACAGTGATGCAAGAGCAAATGAGTATGAACCATAGCTACGATACCTGACCCGAGAACAATTCTTCTGCTACTTTAAGCGTTGAGTTGGGGTTCGGAGTGGTGGTCCTCGTGCTTTGGGCACTGTAGTTGCCATACTAACTGCTCGTGTTTGGGTGCTCTGTGGTGGAGACGGTGTTGTGTCAACTAGAACTGGGTTACTATCTGCCGGGGTTGGGGTTAGAAGGGGTGTAGCTGGTTATCTGTCCAACTGGGTAGGGATACAATCTGCGAGAGTCTGGGTTATGTGTGGTGGGGCTGGTTCTTGGGCAAGTACAACCGTGGTTCTATCTGCATCGATAGGTAGCACTATCTTTTCTGAAGACCGTGTTTTTACTCCCTTAGATACTGCCATCACCCCCTCCAATTCAAATGACTGATAAACAAGAAAAGTAATTGAATGTACAGACATTGTATGATAGACAGATGCAATGGATAGTGGGGAACAAAAGAGGGCATGAAATAATTCACATTTATGTTGTCTAACCAAATAGCATAACATGACACAATTTCAAATATATGATGCTAACTAAACAGGATAGCATGACACAATTTCACATATATGATGGCTAACTAAACAGGATAGAATGACATAATTCAAAATATGATGACTATGTAAACAGGATGACATGATATAACTATATGATGTCTTTATTAAATAGGTTGGCATGCTATAATTCACATACATGCCGTCTATGGAAACCAGATGGCATGATATAATTCACGGATAGAATGACAAAATTCAAAATATGATGACTATGTAAACATGATGAGATGATATAACTATATGATGTCTTTATTAAATGGGATGGCATGGCATAATTCAGATACATGCTGTCTATGTAAACATGATGGCATGCTATAATTCAAATATATGATTTATATACTAAGCAAGTAAGCAAATGGCAATCGCATATATGATGTCTAAACTAAGCAGATGACATTTAATATTGTGTATATAATGTAAAAACTAAGCAATGCAAGACAACATACGCATGATATGAGTAATATAACCCTACCAAGTTTGAGCATACACCTCAGGGGGAAAATAGGACTGGTCATCTGTCTCTGAATCCTCCTCTAAGGAGCTATTTGTAACCCGCAAGATATCTGCTTCAGTAGGTAGCATTGTCTACTCTGAAGACCTTGTTTTCACTCCATATTTTTTCCATCACCAATTCAAATGGTTGATGCACAGGAAGAGCAGTTGAATATAAGAAAATTATCGACAAATGGAATAGGTAATACAAAAAAAAGGATGGCATGATATAATTCACATTTATGATGCTTGGCTAAACTGCATGGCATTGCATAATTCACATACATAATGCCTTGCAACAAGATATCATTGCATAATTCACATATATAATGCCTTGCAACAAGATGGCATTGCATAATTCACATATATATAGTAATTAGACACTAAACAGGTGGCATTCACACAAAGCATGTCTAAACTAAGGCAAGACACCATATGCATGATATGAGCAATATAACCATGCCAAGTTAAGAGCATACACCTCGGGGGGGGGGGGGGGGGATAGGACTGGTCATCTGTCTCTGAATCCTCCTCTGAGGAGCTATCTGTAACTAGCAAGATATGCGCTTCGTCAGATAGCATTGTCTGCTCTAAAGACCTTGTTTTCACTCCAGATTTTTTCATCGCCGTGTCAAATGGCTGATGCACAGCAAGAGTAGTTGAATGTACTAACACTGTTGATAAATGTACTACGTAATGAAAAAAAGGATGGCATGATATAATTCACATATAAGATGACTGGCTAAGCAGGATGGCATTGCAAAATTCACATATATGATGCCGGGCTAAACAAGATGGTATTGCATAATTCACATATATGATATAGAAAGTAAACATATGGCATTCACACAAAGCATGTCTAAACTAAGCAGATGGCATTTTTAATGTATAAAGTAAGCAAGGCAAGGCGCCATATGCATGATATGACCAACATCAGCATGGCAAGTTAGAGCAAAGACCTCAGGGGGTAAATAGGAGTGGTCTTCTCCCTCTGAATCCCCCTCTCAATAGTTATCTTCCTCTTGATTACAATCTAGAATGGAGTGAGGGGGGCTACCTTTGCGCCCACCATGGAGCGACGTCTGCATGAAATCTTATTGCCACGCTCGTCTCTTTTGCTCTACATGTTTAGTACCATTGTGTACAATAACTGACATACATAGGAATAAAACATAGTGAGATTATGTAAGGAGTGCATGCAGAAATCCAGAGTGATGGTAGCAACCTGTGGATAGACCCAAAACCAATGATAGCAGGCAGATAATAGCTGCCATTTAAAAATACAGATAATGACTCCTTTACTGTTTGTTTCCCACCCAACATGAAACTCATAGTAGACACCCGAGATTAATCAGGTAGTAAACATATAATATTCGTTGCTACGCCGATATGTACGCCACAACCATTTAAAAACTTAAGTTTGAGCATTAGTTTGGAGCTGACTCGGAGTCTAAGAGGCGAACAGGATGATAAAGTAGCAGGTAATATTAAGCGATGCATAACATAAGTAGACACGAAAGAGTGCGACCTCTCTTGCGGACCCGTGTAGTCCTCATGGTCATCTGCTTAGTTGATGATGGTAATGCAGTTGTGGTGGCTGCCGGCGGCGTGGAAGAAGATATGAGGCGACAAAAGATAGTCTGGATGGAGGATCCCTGCTGTGCTTGACCCTTCCGTCGTTGGAGCAGCTGAGCTGGGGTGGACGACAGCGCGGCAGGAGCGGAACAAACCACACAAGGTTTTCTTCGACACCTATCTGAAACAGAAGTAATTCTGTAAGGGCTCGTTTGAATTGGAGACTGTTCAAGAATTCGCCTGATTAATCAGTTAACGGGCCAGTTAATCTCTACTCATAGGGTGACCGAATCGAATAGCACCTATTCATCGTGTTAACTTGTCTAGCCGATTAATTGACCAGTTAGACCGATTAATCAGTTGTTAGGCCGATTAATCGCTGTTGACCCATTAATTTGTGGGCAAACAAAGCCCAATTTTTCCCCTGTAACCCCCCCCAACCCCCTCCCACTCATTACTAGCCATGGTTCGACCAAACAATATCATATTTTGGTATATTACATAGTTGAGAGCATGAGAGTATGGTATAATACATAAAAAACTAGATATATGTTGGCAATTCCTATTTAATCTACCGATTAATGGTCGATCGATTAATCCAGTTAATAGGCCGATTTGCCGATTAATCACTACTCCAAGCCGACCGACCAAGCAACTACCAGTTACCGATTTCCTGAACAATCGAGGATTCTAGCAACTCAAGGATAGGAAATACACAGGAATAGGATAGGAATGCACGTGGAAAATAGAACATTTGCAAATACATGATTTATGTCAATCTGGGTGTTTGGTTCACAGGAATGCAAAGAAGCATGGTCAAATTAAGACAAACCACAAGAAAATGTACAGTTATAATGCTATTATGCTACTACCACTTAGCTTGTTCTTCATGAATAAGAATTTAAAAAGGAGGGCCAAGTGGATATTAAAATTCCTACGGTTTTTCTTTGAAAGAGACACTAAAGGAACAAATAATACTTTGGACCCAGGCCACTGCCCTACTAGCTCAACTCCCAGGCCCATCTACACATGCACAACTCCAACGCACAGAAATAAATAATGATGGCTTTCGAGAGAGTCCATCACGGATAGCTAACTTGCCTAGTACCTCACTGCTTGTCATATAGGAGAAACTAATCGTATTCCTCATTACTACGCGTGCTCAGTGGACAATATATATAACATGTAAAGTAAAAAAGCAATGCAACAAGTGTACAACCTCTATGGTGAAGCCATGTCGATCTCAGCATCATTGGGTTGGTAGATGAGGATGCTGAGGATGCTGGGGCTGATGTGGCTGTCGGAGGAGGGGAAGAAGATCTTAGGCGTCTGGAGATGGAGTCGAGGGTACTGCTCCGCTGTGATGGAGAGTTTCGTCATTGGAGCAGCTCCGGTGAGGTGTACGACGGCGAGGTTGAAGCAGGACAAGATAGACAACGTTAACCTGAAGTGGTATTCTAATAGCATCTCCAATAGAAGATGTAAATAAAATACATCACCAAAAAGTGCTAGATGTAAAATACATCAGCTGCTCATCTCTGAACTTAACTGTCAAAACTGAATTTAACTGTAGAAACTGAATTTTGCTGTCGAAACCGAATTTTACTGTCGAAACTGAACGCACTAGTAGCAGAAAAGTAGTGCACTGATAGTTTTGGCCACTCGAGCACTAGTGGCAGAGGAGCAGTGATCTAAATTGGTAGCCGCTCCAGCAGGGAACGTATTACCAGAGAGTAGTCGGGGCAGCTGGTCGTGCAGCAGCAACAACGCCCGGAGCAGCAGCGCATGCGAGAGCCGGGGCAGCTGGTCGTGTAGCAGCATCTCGGGTAGCAGCTGTAGGTGCTCGAGTGAGCGTCGTAGCTGCTGCTCGTGCAATAGTAGCGCGAGCAAGAGTTGAGCAGCTGCGCAAGCAAGATCAAGAGCAAGAGCAGCAGCGCGAGCTAGAGGAAGAGCAGACCAGGCAGGGGACTGAGAGCAAGAGTAGAGCAGCAGTGCTAGCGAGAGCCGGAGCAGCAGCAGCTCCTACTGATGTGGACGTCGCCGCCGAGGGATCGACGCCATGGAGGAAGTGGCCGGCGACGCCACCGTAGATGGAGACGCGCCATGGCGGCTCGGGACCGAGCGCCGGCAACACCGTGAGATCGAATCAAGAAGAAAATGCAGCGATTACTGTAGAACCTCTTTGGTGGCACCGATTAGGCCTCATCTTCATCCGAGGAATTGCTGATGGTGCTGCTGTTCGGGTGGTGCTGGTGAAGACAGTGCTGTGGGAATGGAGGTGGCGTGATAGACGAGGCGAGCGTCGGGGAAGCTCCTTGGAGGTGGAGGACGGGGTGGCTGAACCGGTGAGACGATGAGATCAACGACGGATCCTCATCTGGTGCGGTGGATGTGGGACGTCGAGCTGTTGCGGTGGACGATCTCATTGGGGAAGAGGCTCCGGCTGGGCGGCGGACGGAGGAGGGTGTGGGGCTTCGCGGGTTTTGGCGGCCTCGGTGTACGAATGGGGGGGGGGGGGGGGGAGGGATGGGTTTCGTGTGTCGGGATTACGCAGGAGGTGGGAGTTTTCTCGTGCGTTGTAATTTTGGGATAGCAAGGCGCGGGTTGAAATTTTCGGACAAGCCTAACGTGTAGTGTACCAAATCAATTCACACTTTCCTCGACAAAAAAACCAAAAAGAAATTAATTCGCACCACACAAGAGAGTCTAGTCCTGTTTTACTGTATGAGTTACTACAAATGCCATTCAAAACTTTGAATCCATGTTGTGTTCAATTAAAATATTTTGCTACATGTATAATGCATGTAACCTGCTACTCAAATGAACATTTTAGTGCATTCCAAACGTATATACTACCACTTCAATATGAACTAAATTTGAATTCGTTTCTCTATTTGAATAAGATCTACAATCATGATTGTTGTCAAGTTAAACCATTTGAATTCATTTCTCTATTTTAATAATATCTACAATCATCATTGTTGTCAAGTTAAGCCATCATTTGTATATTATGTTCACAACACACCACATGATTACTGTTGAGTTATATATGAACTATGTGTACTATATGAACTTGAACTCGAATTTTTGAATCCACTTTATGTTGATTTCAAATCACAGTAAATTTCAAGCTCTAGCTAGATCTTCATAATCTAAATCATGTCTCATATGTATAATGTGTTTATCACATAATGTATGGTGCCCCGCCCCCTACGCCTACAAGTATTTAGCTGTGAGCTGCAAACGCCACGCATTATCACAAATTCAAATAAAATGTGAGATTGTTTGATATATAGTATGGTTTAGATTGTTTGATATTTAGCTGTGAGCTACAAACGCCACACATTATAACAAATTCAAATAAAATGTGAGATTGTTCAATATATAGTATGGTTTAGATTGTTCGATATTTAGCTGTGAGTTGCAAACGCCGCACATTATCACATTATAGTATAACATGTCCAAAACCACACCACGCGTATCACCGCTATATTCATGCATGCATAGGTTTAAAACACTATGATCTCTTATTCAAATATATGAATATACTTTAATAATGAATTATGATCTTTGTTAGTCATTTACACCCACACAATCCTCTAATCTTTGTAGCTAGCACTAACTTTCTCTCGTGCATGCACACGCCCTCCTCGCCCTTCCCCTCCCTCAGCATTCTATCCATCGTGCACATTTATTTATTTTCTTTAAGTCGTTCTCCCACGGTCTCCACCACTCCTTTCTGACACACACCGATTGATAAACCTCTCTAGCGAGGTCTGCCTACCACATACACACACACACACACACACTTTCCATCTCCTCCTTTCTCCGTCCATGCCTCATGTCTCTCATATGGTCCCACACACGTGTAAACTCTTGCCCCTCTTTTCATCGATCTCACAATTGACACTCCTCCCCCCTATCTGGTAGGCCTCTCGCACCACCTCCTAGCTCCATCCCTCTCTCTCTATCTGTCTCTCTGAGTCTTATTTGCCTCTAACAAATGGATGTACACCAACCGATCTCCCACTATACATATAGCTAGCTAGGTCGTCTATAACTCGTTTTCCCCACACGCCGATCGATCTACCTCATTAGTTATGTCTCTCCCTTCCTCCGATACACAACAATTGATCTACTGATCTAGTTAGGTCTGCTTACCAAACACATATGGTCGCCCCTTCATCATCCATGCATGCCTCCCGACACATCTATCACACACACGCACACACAGGAACACATCCCCTCTCTTCTTGATATTGCAGTTGTACCCTCCGTTTGTCTAGTAGGCCTCTCCCACCATCTCCGAGAAGCAACTCCACCACCCCTCCGGTACTCTACCTCTCTCTATCTCTCGCAACATATTTCCCGTCCATCACTTATGTATGGATGTCGATCGATCTCCCTCAAGACATAGTTAGGTCTCTCCTTCTCAACACATATACGAGTCAATCTACCTCACTAGTTAGGTCTTTGCCTCCCCCCCACACTGATACATCGAGCGCTCTAGTCATGTCTCCCTGCCACACACAAACTTGCCCTCTCCCCTCTGACATTCTGGTAGGTCAGTCGCCCTATATCTTTGACGTGCGCACACACAATTTCGATGGCTCTCTTCATCGATCTCGCACCCACACACTTGATCCTCTATTCGACTCTATCGATATCTATGACTCCTCCCTCTCTTCTCGTGGATCGCCCCTCTATATATGATATAGCTAGGCCCCTATTTCACACACATTGCATGTGTCACATTTTTGTATGAGATATCATCGAGACATATTCCCACAAATACACTCACGAAATCATCCCCCCATAAAAAAACACTCACGAACGCACACACCATCTCTCTAGGTTTGTATCTCTCTCACACACACCCACGTAGGTGGGGTACGTGCATGAAGAGAAGAGGTGCACGCACGGCGCACGTACTCCCATCTCTTTCCCAACCACACCCGCACGGGTACACGGTGCAGCTCATTTTTGTATGAAAAGGCAGCCCACGTGGTAATTTGACACATGTACTGGTTGTCCACTTGATGGAGGATCGTGTACCATGGGTGAACAAACAAATTGCGACTTGACGCATTATTTAAAAAAAGATTTTATTCCTCGATGGCGCATGTACAGAATATAAACAAATTGTTATGGAGAGAAAAAAGAAAATCGCTCCACTATACTATACTATATAATATAGGCAGGATCCTCAATGCTTGCTTTCGGGGGCCGGTCTCTTCTACTCTCTCACACAAGATGGCGATGGCCACTCTCTCTCTCTCTCTCACTGCTAGTCCCTGATCCGGCCGGATCCAGTCCGCCGGCGGAAGGGACGATGTGCAACGTTGCTTCGGTCGCTGGCGTCGACACAGGAAACCCACTGCCGGTGCGTCCCGATCTGCAGTACCCGCCATTCTCTCTAAGCAAGCTCCGGCGCAGTAGTGCCTTTGCCCCTTGCTCGCTGATGATACGTCCATTTTGCATCATGCTTTTATATCAATATTTATTGCATTATGGGCTATTATTACACATTATGGCACAATACTTATGCCTTTTCTCTCTTATTTTACAAGGTTTGCATAAAGAGGGAGAATGCCGGCAGCTGGAATTCTGGGCTGGAAAAGGAGCAAATATTAGAGACCTATTCCGCACAACTCCAAAAGTCCTGAAACTTCACAGAGAGTCATTTTGGATTTAATAAAAAATATTGGGCAAAGAAAGTACCAGAGGGGGGCCACCTGCCATCCACAAGGGTGGAGGGCGTGCCCTACCCCCCTGGGCGCGCCCCCCGACCTTGTGGGCCACCTGGCAGGCCCCCGACGCCCATCTTCTGCTATATGGTGTGTTTTGATCTGGAAAAAATCATAAGGAAACTTTCGGGACGAAGCGCCGCCGTCTCAAGGCGGAACCTGGGCAGAACCAATCTAGGGCTCCGGCGGAGCTGTTCTGCCGGGGAAACATCCCTCCAGGAGGGGGAAATCATCGCCATCGTCATCACCATCGATCCTCTCATCGAGAGGGGGTCAATCTCCATCAACATCTTCACCAGCACCATCTCCTCTCAAACCCTAGTTCATCTCTTGTATCTGATCTTTGTCTCAAAACCTCAGATTGGTACCTGTGGGTTGCTAGTAGTGTTGATTACTCCTTGTAGTTGATGCTAGTTGGTTTATTCGGTGGAAGATCATATGTTCAGATCCTTAATGATAATTAATACTCCTCTGATTATGAACATGAATATGCTTTGTGAGTAGTTACGTTTGTTCCTGAGGACATGGGAGAAGTCTTGTTATAAGTAATCATGTGAATTTGGTATTCATTCGATATTTTGATGAGATATATGTTGTCTTTCCTCTAGTGGTGTTATGTGAACGTCGACTATATGACACTTCACCATGATTTGGGCCTAGGGGAAGGCATTGGGAAGTAATAAGTAGATGATGAGTTGCTAGAGTGACAGAAGCTTAAACCCTAGTTTATGCGTTGCTTCGTAAGGGGCTGATTTGGATCCATATGTTTCATGCTATGGTTAGATTTATCTTAATTCTTCTTTCGTAGTTGCGGATGCTTGCGAGAGGGGTTAATCATAAGTGGGAGGCTTGTCCAAGAAAGGGCAGCACCCAAGCACCGGTCCACCCACATATCAAATTATCAAAGTAACGAACGCGAATCATATGAGCATGATGAAAACTAGCTTGACAACAATTCCCATGTGTCCTCGGGAGCGCTTTGCTTAATATAAGAGTTCGTCCAGGCTTGTCCTTTGCTACAAAAAGGATTGGGCCACCTTGCTTCACCTTGTTTACTTTTGTTACTTGTTACCCGTTACGAATTATCTTATCACACAACTATCTGCTACCGATAATTTCAGTGCTTGCAGAGAATACCTTGCTGAAAACCGCTTGTCATTTCCTTCTGCTCCTCGTTGGGTTTGACACTCTTACTTATCGAAAGGACTATGATAGATCCCCTATACTTGTGGGTCATCAAGACTCTTTTCTGGCGCCGTTGCCGGGGAGTGAAGCGCCTTTGGTAAGGAAACATTTATATAGTGTGCTGAATTTTACTGTCACTTGTTACTATGGAAAATAATCCTTTGAGGGGCTTGTTCGGGGTATCTTCACCTCGACCGGAAGAGAAAAGAGTTGCTCCTCAACCTACTGCACCTACTGAAAATATTTATTATGAAATTCCTTTGGGTATGATAGAGAAACTGCTAGCTCATCCTTACACAGGAGATGGAACACTACATCCTGATATGCATCTAATCTATGTGGATGAAGTTTGTGGATTATTTAAGCTTGCAGGTTTGCCCGAGGATGAAGTCAAGAAGAAGGTCTTCCGTTTATCTTTGAAGGAGAAGGCATTGACATGGTATAGGCTATGTGATGATATTGGATCATGGAACTACAACCGATTGAAATTGGAATTTCATCAGAAGTTTTATCCTATGCATCTGGTTCATCGTGATCAAAATTATATATATAATTTTTGGCCTCGTGAAGGAGAAAGTATTGCTCAAGCTTGGGGGAGGCTTAAGTCAATGTTATATTCATGCCCCAATCATGAGCTCCCAATAGAAATTATTATTCAAAACTTTTATGCTCGGCTTTCTCATAATGATCGATCCATGCTCGATACTTCTTGTACTGGTTCTTATATGAAGAAGGATATTGAATTCAAATGGGATTTATTGGAAATTATTAAACGCAACTATGAAGATTGGGACCTCGACGAAGGTAAGGAGTCAGGTATAAACCTTAAGTTTGATTGTGTTAAATCTTTTATGGATACCGATGATTTTCATGATTTTAGCACTAAATATGGACTTGACTCTGAGATAGTAGCTTCTTTCTGTGAATCATTTGCTACTCATGTTGATCTCCCTAAGGAGAAGTGGTTTAAATATAATCCTCCCATTGAAGTTAAAGTAGTAGAACCTATTAAATTTGAAGGAGAAACTATTACTTATAATGTTGATCCTATTGTTCCTACTGCTTATATTGAGAAACCACCTTTTTCTGTTAGAATAAAGGATCATGCTAAAGCTTCAACTGTGGTTCGTAAGAGTTATACTAGAACACCTACACCCCCTGAACAAATTAAAGTTGAACCTAGTATTGCTATGGTTAAAGATCTCTTGGTTGATAATATTGATGGGCATGTTATTTATTTCTGTGATGAAGCTGCTAGAATTGCTAAACCCGATAGTAAAGATAAACATAGACCCGTTGTTGGCATGCCTGTTGTTTCAGTTAAAATAGGAGATCATTGTTATCATGGCTTGTGTGATGTGGGTGCTAGTGTGAGTGCAATTCCTTTTTCCTTATATAAAGAAATTATGAATGATATTGCACCTACTGAGATAGAAGATATTGATGTTACTATTAAGCTTGCCAATAGAGATACTATTTCACCAATTGGGATTATTAGAGATGTTGAAGTCTTGTGTGGGAAGATAAAATATCCTGCTGATTTTCTTGTTCTTGCTTCCCCACAAGATGACTTTTGTCCCATTATATTTGGTAGACCCTTCTTGAATACTGTTAATGCTAAGATAGATTGCGAGAAAGATATTGTTACTGTTGGTTTAGGGGATATGTCTCATGATTTTAATTTCTCTAAATTTCGTAGACAACCCCATGATAAAGAATTGCCTAGTAAGGATGAAATTATTGGTCTTGCTTCTATTGCCGTGCCTCCTACTGATCCTTTAGAACAATATTTGCTAGACCATGAAAATGATTTGTCTATGAATGAAAGAAGGGAAATAGTTGAAATATTCTTTAATCAAGGGCCTATTTTGAAACACAATTTGCCTGTTGAAATCCTTGGGGATCCTCCCCCCTAAGGGTGATCCCGTGTTTGAGCTTAAACAATTACCGGATACTTTGAAATATGCTTATCTTGATGAAAAGAAGATATATCCTGTTATTATTAGTTCTAACCTTTCAGAGCATGAAGAAAAGAGATTATTGAAAACTCTGAAGAAGCACCGTGCTGCTATTGGATATACTCTTGATGACCTTAAGGGCATTAGTCCCACTCTATGTCAGCACAAAATTAAATTGGAGAAAGATGCTAAACCAGTTGTTGATCACCAATGAAGGTTAAATCCTAAGATGAAAGAAGTGGTAAGAAATGAAATACTAAAGCTTTTGGAAGCAGGTATAATTTATCCTATTGCTGATAGTCAGTGGGTAAGTCCTGTTCATTGTGTCCCTAAGAAGGGAGGTATTACTGTTGTTCCTAATGATAAGAATGAATTGATTCCACAAAGAATTGTCATAGATTATAGAATGGTAATTGATTTTCACAAATTAAATAAAGCTACTAGAAAAGATCATTACCCTCTACCTTTTATTGATCAAATGGTAGAAAGATTATCCAAACATACACATTTTTGCTCTCTAGATGGTTTTTCTCAAATACCTATGTCAAAAGATGATCAGGAAAAGACCACTTTTACTTGCCCTTTCGGTACCTTCGCTTATAGACGCATGCCTTTTGGTTTATGCAATGCACCTGCTACCTTTCATAGATGTATGACTGCTATATTCTCTGATTTTTGTGAAAAGATTGTTGAGGTTTTCATGGATGATTTCTCCGTTTACGGAACTTCTTTTGATGATTGCTTAAGCAACCTTGATCGCGTTTTGTAGAGATGTGAAGAAACTAATCTTGTCTTGAATTGGGAGAAGTGCCACTTTATGGTTAATGAAGGTATTGTCTTGGGGCATAAAATTTCTGAAAGAGGTATTGAAGTTGATAAAGCTAAAGTAGATGCTATTGAAAAGATGCCGTGTCCTAAAGATATCAAAGGTATAAGAAGTTTCCTTGGTCACGCTGGTTCCTATAGGAGGTTTATTAAAGACTTCTCTAAAATTTCTAGGCCTCTCACTAATCTTTTGCAAAAAGATGTTCCTTTTGTTTTTGATGATGATTGTGTAGAAGCATTTGAAATACTTAAGAAAGCCTTGATTTCTGCATCTATTGTTCAGCCACCTGATTGGAATTTACCCTTTGAAATTATGTGTGATGCTAGTGATTATGCTGTTGGTGCTGTTCTAGGGCAAAGAGTTGATAAGAAATTAAATGTTATTCATTATGCTAGTAAAACTCTAGACAGTGCCCAAAGGAATCATGCTACTACTGAAAAAGAATTTTTAGCAGTTGTCTTTGCTTGTGATAAGTTCAGATCCTATATTGTTGATTCCAAAGTAACTGTTCACACTGATCATGCTGCTATTAAATATCTTATGGAAAAGAAAGATGCTAAGCCTAGACTTATTAGATGGGTTCTCTTGCTACAAGAATTTGATTTGCATATTATTGATAGAAAGGGAGCTGAGAACCCCGTTGCAGACAACTTGTCTAGGTTAGAAAATGTTCTTGATGACCCACTGCCTATTGATGATAGCTTTCCTGATGAGCAATTAGCTGTCATAAATGCTTCTCGTAATACTCCATGGTATGCTGATTATGCTAATTACATTGTTGCTAAATTTATACTACCTAGTTTCACATACCAGCAAAAGAAAAAGTTTTTCTATGATTTAAGACATTACTTTTGGGATGACCCACACCTTTATAAAGAAGGAGTAGATGGTGTTATTAGACGTTGTGTACCTGAGCATGAACAGGAACAGATCCTACGCAAGTGCCACTCCGAGTCTTACGGAGGACACCACGCTGGAGATAGAACTGCACACAAGGTATTACAATATGGTTTTTATTGGCCTACTCTCTTCAAGGATGCTCGAAAGTTTGTCTTGTCTTGTGATGAATGCCAAAGAATTGGCAATATTAGTAGACGTCAGGAAATGCCTATGAATTATTCACTTGTTATTGAACCATTCGATTATTGGGGCTTTGATTATATGGGACCTTTTCCTTCCTGTAATGGGTATACACATATTTTAGTTGCTGTTGATTACGTTACTAAGTGGGTAGAAGCTATTCCAACTAGTAGTGCTGATCATAACACTTCTATTAAGATGCTTAAAGAAGTCATTTTTCCAAGGTTTGGAGTCCCTAGATATTTGATGACTGATGGTGGTTCACACTTTATTCATGGTGCTTTCCGTAAAATGCTTGCTAAGTATGATGTTAACCATAGAATTGCATCTCCGTATCATCCTCAGTATAGTGGTCAAGTAGAATTGAGCAATAGAGAGATTAAACTGATTTTGCAAAAGACTGTTAATAGATCTAGAAAGAATTGGTCTAAGAAACTTGATGATGCACTATGGGCTTATAGAACTGCTTATAAAAACCCTATGGGTATGTCTCTGTAGCGACCCGACCCGAATGGATCAAAGTCTCTGTGCTTAAGTGTCATCCCTGGATCGGTATGCTGACACACACAGTACTCGAGGATTTATAACAGAGGTAAATCACATGTATAAAGTAACGTAAATACTATTACCTCAATCCATATAGCGGAAGTAACAACAAGGTTGTGGATTCCCATCAACACCAACGGCAAAGTTGAGTGTAGAAATCGTAACCCTAACGTATCACTTACTCGTCGTAAGAATTCCTGCAACATGAGACGTTGCAGCCATGTAGGTCAGTACATTGAATGTACTGGCAAATTCACACCATAGGATAATGATGAATAATAGCTATCACTATATGCATATTTGGCTGGTGGAGGCTCTAGGTTTAACATGATTTTGCGAAAAGCTAATTTTTTCCTACAACAAAGGAATTTATTTTATTTAACTATCATGGTGGTTGTTAAACATTGAGAAGGTAAATCCCCCTCTCAATCCCAATTAAAAGTAATCATTAATCCCAACAAATTAATTTAGAGTGATGGGATTCAATATGATGATCCAAGAACCAGATACTCAAGATGTCCATAACCGGGGACACGGCTAATCATGATTAGTTTGTATACTCTGCAGAGGTTTGTGCACTTTTCCCCACAAGACTCGATCTCCTCCGTTGGATTTCTCGCACTTCATGGTGTTTGAGAAACGGATGACCGAGACACAGTCTTTCAGAAACATTTACTCTTTACTCTGGGTAGACAGTTACACCTACTTTCCCCTACATCTGCTAGCCTACCACTGAAAGAGGTCATGTAACATACTCAACTATGCTAGAGCCTATAATAGCTTGTGGCTGCACACGGAAGTTTCTAGCATGAATAATCTTATGATCCCTTTGAGCCTGGGTGGCGAACCATAGGAGGATCACACGGTATAACCCCGGGATCTCCTAGGACAACACTGGTATATCCCCAGGTGTCCGGGCAAGCCACTGGTATATCCCCAGGGTGCCCCAACCAATCCACCCAGATGTGTATTAAAGTAGCCACCTTAAGTTAACCATTAATTAACAATCTCACATCTGTCATGGATATACTCAAAACCCAATCCACGTCTACGAGCATAGCATGGCAATATAAGCATAGCGTAGAAGTAACTCCCAAGGGTTTGATATTAAAAAAAAAAGGCAATAGGTTCTACCTCATCATCTACTTCCCAATACCCACAAGTTAATCACATCCTAATCATGCAGTGTTTGAGGATTGTAACTAATGCATAAAAACTAGGTAATAAGGAAGTATGATCAAAGTGTGAACTTGCCTTGTACTGTTGATGAAGATCCTTCGCACTCATAATTCCTGATAGTTCTACTCGTCACACTCCGTTCAATCTAACGTGAGCAAGCAATTGCATACATAAGCACTCATGCAAAAGAATCGAAGAAAAGATCTCGAAAAACTTCGAAAACTAGCAATTAACTCTTGCAACAGAAAACAATTTCTAACAGTACCAAAATTGGGTGGATTTGGTCTTATCAGAAAGTTTAGGTCAAGAGCTTCAATTAGCAAAAAGAATCAATTAAATCGGAGTTCGAAACTCAAGTTATAGCCAAAACAAGTTGAATATGAATCTGAACAAATTCGAAATTTGAAAGTTGCAAAAAGTTTATTTGTAGATTCATTAGAAAGGTGGAATCAAGACAAAATATTGGCGTTGGTTTCGTCTATTTGGATGACGAGTAAAAAGTTATGGCTATTTGAAAATCAGGGCCAAGCTGTTTTACGGAAGAAAAAGAGTTATGGCTAAAAGAATTCTAGTCCTAAAATGTAAATACAAGGACTAATTATAAATCTAATTATTCTACCGTACTAGTCTAGAAATAATAAGCTACGGGAGTATATAAAAAAAATACGAAGGAAGATACCTTTATAAGGTAGAAAAAGATGACTTCCGAGAGAGAAGACAACTTTCAGAAGTCCCGCCGGAGAGAAGAAAAATATTTTTATTTAGTGAATCTAGTCAAACCAAAATATATTGATTTAACCCGAATCGGATGATTTTTGGAGGCTCTATGGGTCTATATTATAGGTGGAAAGGAGGCTTAGAGGTCAAAAGAGCTAGGCAACGTGGGACTAAACGTAAACAAAGGTAGACGAAAGATATAGGAAAAACAAAGAAAAGAAACGACGCCGCATGGGCCTTTGGCAGGCTGCGCGCATGAGTGCGCGCGCGGAGTTTTTTTTTTTTTTTTTAACAGAAAATAAAAAATTAAAGGACAACTGGAAAAATAAATAGTCCGACCTGCTAGCTATGTTGCGCACGCTGGGCGAAGGATAGCAGTCGGTCGCTCGTACAGTTTTTTTTTTAGAATAAAAACAAAAAAAAGTAAACGGAAAATAAGAAAAATTTCCATAGGCATATAATATCAAAATTTTCAGAAAAAGATTTCCTAAAAGATGAACATATTTTCAGCGGCAAATAAATTTCACAAAAATTTAAATAAGCAAACAGTGCTACTGCGCAATAAAACCTAATAAAAATCATTTTAAAAATACCAAAATGATTTTAAATTTATTTCCCTCTAATTTTATATTGAAGGGAATCATTTTACCCTAATTTCCAATATTTTATTTTTGGATAAAAATAATTTGAATAAAAACCAAATAACTCCAAATTGAAAATAATTTCAAAGGGACTTAAATTTGATGTTTTAAACTTCCAACTCATATTTCATATAATTTGAAGAAGTCTTTTATCTCCTCTCAGAAAATCATTGAGTTGTATAAGTTTTCGAATTTGGAATATTTCCAAATGGAATTCAAATCTTTTCAAAACCCTTTTCATTTATTTAAATGGAAGAAGTGATATCCTCTTCACTCTAGGGTTTCGTGATGAAATGAATATGAATTCATGGAGATCATAAATGCAAGGTGAAAGTTTTGGGAAAGTCATTTTATTCCCTCTCATTCAACTTTCAAAAAGTTTCCAAATTTCACTCAATTTCACACAAGCAACCACACCACAATCAAACAATCAATCAAAACTATTTATTTAATATAACATTCCAAAATTTAGAATTTTGGGATGTTACAGTCTCCGTATAAAATGGTTTATGGAAAAGCATGTCACTTACCTCTTGAACTAGAACATAAGGCATATTGGGCTATTAAAGAGCTCAATTATGATTTCAAACTTGCCGGTGAGAAGTGGTTATTTGACATAAGCTCGCTTGATGAATGGAGAACCCAAGCCTATGAGAATGCCAAGTTGTTTAAAGAAAAAGTTAAAAGATGGCATGACAAAATGATACAAAAGCGTGAGTTTAATGTAGGTGATCATGTTTTGCTATACAACTCTCGTTTAAGATTTTTTGCAGGAAAGCTTCTCTCTAAATGGGAAGGTCCTTACATTATCGAGGAGATCTATCATTCCGGTGCCATAAAAATCAACAACGCCGAAGGCACAAATCCAAAGGTGGTAAACGGTCAAAGAATCAAACATTATATCTCAGGTACTCCCATAAATGTTGAGACCAATATAATTGATACCGTAACACCGAAGGAGTACATAAGGAACACTTTCCAGAATGTTTCAGACTCCGAAAAGGAATAGGTATGTGGTACGGTAAGTAAACCGACTCCAAAACGTTTCCAATGATAATTTTTCTCCGTTTTGGAATATTTAAAAAATTAGGAAAATTAAAAGTAGTCTGAAAGAGACACGAGGCGACCACAAGGGTGGAGGGCACGCCCTACCCCCCTGGGCGCGCCCCCCGACCTTGTGGTCACCTTGTGTGCTCTCCGGACTCCGTTTTCTTGCACAATACTTCTTTTGGTCGGGAAAAATTCATTATATAATCTCCCAAAGGTTTTGACCACCGTACCATGGCAAAACCCCCTGTTTTTGTTTTGAGCTGTTTCTGTAGCAGTTTTGGAGTAAGATGTCGTCCCAAGATTCAGAGGGAGAGAGCTATGTAGCTGATTACATTGCAGACCCCAAGGTTTATGGGGATGTGGAGCATTATGGTTGGACCAGGGAGGAAGAAGAGGACTATGACCGGAAAGGAAAAGAAGAGACAAGTTCCGATGAAGAGGAAGTCCCACTACCCCAACCTAGGGACATGCACGTGGAGTTCAAAAAGTCAAGTCTTCCTAATAAAGCAAAGATACCTAAGATCGAGTTTATCCCTTTTCGTCTCTTGTAGGAAAACAAACATGAACTATGTAAAAGGATATTAAGGCTTGAGCAGGAGATTGATGACTTACGGGAGGAAAATGCTATCCTCAAGCGCAAGCTGGGAAGGAAGGATACAACATCATCAACCCCAACATCATCACCTCCGAAGAAAGAGACATAAATACATGGGTATGGGCACTCCCCTTGGCAACTGCCAAGCTTGGGGGAGGTGCCCCGGTATTGTATCACCATCACACCTTTACTTTTATCGCTTTTCTTAGTTTGATCCTTTTGGTTATATCTTGATCTAGTAGAATAAAGTTTTAGTATGATCTAGCTTTGAGTTTTGTTTTGATCTCTATCTATGTAATCGAGTCCGTGAGTTATATAATAAAGAGTATTTTTGAGTTGAGGGCTTTGCTATGCTAATATGATCTTGAGGGAATTGAATAAAAGAAAGAAATAAAAAGATCATATATTGATCTTATGGAGAGTAATGACTTCACATATAAAGAGTATGATGAATAAAATTTGTTGGAAGTTGACAAACATAGATTTGGTCATCGTTGCAATTAATAGGAAGTAATAAAGAAACAGAGGCCTCACATATAAATATACTATCTTGGACATCTTTTGTAATTGTGAGCACTCATTAAAATATGACATGCTAAAAAGTTGATGTTGGACAAGGAAGACAACATAATGGGTTATGTTTTCTTATATCCGAATAGAAGTTATATTGTCTTGGATCCTCCAACATGTTGAGCTTGCCTTTCCCTCTCATGCTAGCCAAATTCTTTGCACCAAGTAGAGATACTACTTGTGCTTCCAAACATCCCTAAACCCAGTTTTGCCATGAGAGCCCACCATACGTGCCTATGGATTGAGTAAGATCCTTCAAGTAAGTTGTCATTGGTGCAAGCAATAAAAATTGCTCTCTAAATATGTATGATCTATTAGTGTGAAGAAAATAAGCTTTATACGAACTTGTGGTATGGAAGAAATAAAAGCGACAGACTGCATAATAAAGTTCTTTATCACAAGCGGCAATATAAAGTGACGTTCTTTTGCATTAAGATTTTGTGCATCCAACCATAAAAGCGTATGACAACCTCTGCTTCCCTCTGCGAAGGGCCTGTCTTTTTACTTTTATCTTCTACCCTTATACAAGAGTCATGGTGATCTTCACCTTTCCTTTTTACACTTTTTCCTTTGGCAAGCACTATGTGTTGGAGAAAGATCCAGATATATATATCCACTCGGATGTAGGTCATCATAAAGTATTATTGTTGACATTACCCTTGAGGTAAAAGGTTGGGAGGCGAAACTATAAGCCCATATCTTTCTCTGTGTCCGATGGAAGCTTTGAACCCATAAGTATCGCGTGAGTGTTAGCAATTGTGAAAGACTAAATGATAATTGAGTATGTGGATTTGCTGAAAAGCTCTTATATTGACTCTTTCCGATGTTATGATAAATTGCAATTGCTTCAATGACTGAGATCATAGTTTGTTAATTTTCAATGAAGTTTCTGATTCATACTTTACCTTGTGAATGAGTTATTACTTTGACATAAGAAATTATATGACAATATATGTTGCTGTTCTAAAGATGATCATGATGCCCTCATGTCCATATTTTATTTTATCGACACCTCTATCTCTAAACATGTGGACATATTTTTCGATATTGGCTTTCGCTTGAGGACAAGTGAGGTCTAAGCTTTGGGGAGTTGATACGTCCATTTTGCATCATGCTTTTATATCAATATTTATTGCATTATGGGCTGTTATTACACATTATGGCACAATACTTATGCCTTTTCTCTCTTATTTTACAAGGTTTACATAAAGAGGGAGAATGCCGGCAGCTGGAATTCTGGGCTGGAAAAGGAGCAAATATGAGAGACCTATTCTGCACAACTCCAAAAGTCCTGAAACTTCATGGAGAGTCATATTGGATTTAATAAAAAATATTGGGCGAAGAAAGTAGCAGAGGGGGGCCACCTGCCATCCACAAGGGTGGAGGGCGCGCCCCCCCGACATTGTGGGCCACCTGGCAGGCCCCCGACGCCCATCTTCTACTATATGGTGTGTTTTGACCTGGAAAAAAATCATAAGGAAGCTTTCGGGACGAAGCGCCGCCGTCTCGAGGCGGAACCTGGGCAGAACCAATCTAGGGCTCCGGCGGAGCTGTTCTGCCAGGGAAACATCCCTCCGGGAGGGGGAAATCATCGGCATCGTCATCACCATCGATCCTCTCATCGAGAGGGGGTCAATCTCCATCAACATCTTCACTAGCAGCATCTCCTCTCAAACCCTAGTTCATCTCTTGTATCCGATCTTTGTCTCAAAACCTCAGATTGGTACCTGTGGGTTGCTAGTAGTGTTGATTACTCCTTGTAGTTGATGCTAGTTGGTTTATTCGGTGGAAGATCATATGTTCAGATCCTTAATGATAATTAATACTCCTCTGATTATGAACATGAATATGCTTTGTGAGTAGTTAAGTTTGTTCCTGAGGACATGGGAGAAGTCTTGTTATAAGTAATCATGTGAATTTGGTATTCGTTCGATATTTTGATGAGATGTATGTTGTCTTTCCTATAGTGGTGTTATGTGAATGTCGACTACATGACACTTCACCATGATTTGGGCCTAGGGGAAGGCATTGGGAAGTAATAAGTAGATGATGGGTTGCTAGAGTGACAAAAGCTTAAACCCTAGTTTATGCGTTGCTTCGTAAGGGGCTGATTTGGATCCATATGTTTCATGCTATGGTTAGATTTATCTTAATTCTTCTTTCGTAGTTGCGGATGCTTGCGAGAGGGGTTAATCATAAGTGGGAGGCTTGTCCAAGAAAGGGCAGCACCCAAGCACCGGTCCACCCACATATCAAATTATCAAAGTAACGAACGCGAATCATATGAGCATGATGAAAACTAGCTTGACAACAATTCCCATGTGTCCTCGGGAGCGCTTTGCTTAATATAAGAGTTCATCCAGGCTTGTCCTTTGCTACAAAAAGGATTGGGCCACCTTGCTTCACCTTGTTTACTTTTGTTACTTGTTACCCGTTACGAATTATCTTATCACACAACTATCTGCTACCGATAATTTCAGTGCTTGCAGAGAATACCTTGCTGAAAACCGCTTGTCATTTCCTTCTGCTCCTCGTTGGGTTCGACACTCTTACTTATCGAAAGGACTATGATAGATCCCCTATACTTGTGGGTCATCAGCTGCCGTAGTATGGGCAGATCCTGCTTGCCGCCGCCCTCCTGGTTACATCCCGACGACCCTTAGGTACAACTTCCTTTGGAACCGGCCTTGCTCCACTGCCCATCTTCCCACGTCGCTGCATGTGGATCTTCTCTAGTTATTTGCCTAAAACGAATTGTAGCTTGGCCTGCGTACTTTCCATGTTTCATCAACAGTGCCACTATTATTGCAATCACACATATTCAATATCCTTGTTAACAGGGATGCTCAGCTCCATTTTAGTGCAACTGCACAAAATGATGGGATAGTGCATGCATCCAACTGCTACATGTCTTGGCGGGCATCAATGAGCGACGTGAAAATGGCTACCAACATGTCCACCGTGGCCAGGAAATGAAAGCATGCTTAGGGACCTGATCGATCATTTTTTTCTTTATTTGTACACCTTCTCACAACTTTGTCTTAAGTTGTGAAGTAAATATTGGGTCTGATATGTGAATCATTGATATGCATTAGCATGCATGTTAGTTTCCTTTGTATTTGTTGGAATGTTGTAACAAGAAAACCTTCAAGGCAAGCACTACAAAAAAAGACACATCCGTGACATTTTGGCCCGAACAATTTTTTTTCTGTCATGGTTATGACACTTCTATGACGATAATTGTGATAAAACCACGTATCATCATAGATGTGGTGGGCTCCTACTTCTATGACAAAAAATCATGACAGAAAATGGGATTTTTGTCCTGGGCGGGCCGGGGACGCACCTGCATGGCATTCTTTGGGCCGTCCATGACATAAAAAATCATGGTAGAAGTGAGGGAGAAGAAATTTTCGTGAAGTTCCCGGTTACGGTGGGTGGTCGGGGCCGAGTGATGCACTGTGGTTTGTGCGTTTCTCTCGTACATAGGCGCGTGTACATGTGTGTGAGGCGTTGGCTCCAACTAAACCCGAGGGAGGCGTTCGCTTACTGACCCTGAGTGATTGCACTAGCTATGTTACTGAACCGTAGCGATCGATCCCTTGGCTGTGTTTACTGAACCCGAGCGATTCCTTCACTGCTGACTGAACCCGAGCGATTCCTTCGCTACTGCTGCTAACTGAAGCTGATCGAACCTGCCTCTTGATGAACAGTGACCGTTGTTGGGGGTTGGATGAACAGTTCCTGGTGGGGGTTGGATGAACAGGACCCCGTGGGGTTGGCCGTTGCCGCTGGATGAACAGGACCCCCGAGGAGGCCACCACACCCGAACCGGTTGGGGGTGGATGAACAGGACCCCGTGGAGGGCTGGTTGAACACTTGCCGGTGGAGGCTGGATGAACAATAGCCCATGGATGAACAGTAGCTGGTGGAGGCAGGAGGAAACGCGGTGGATGAACAGTAGCAGGTGGAGGCTGGAGGAAGTCGACGGTGGATGAACAGTAGCCCGTGGAGGCTGGAGCGAGGCAGTAGATGGTGGATGAACAGTAGCCCGTGGAGTCCCGTTTTGCAGTACGCCACACCTCTCCTGATGAACAGGACCCCATTTCGACCGTAGGCGCTCCAACAGAAGTCCGTTTGCTCCGTTTTGCGGTACTGCAGACCCCTCCCGATGAACAGGATCCCGTTTCGACCGTAGGCGGTCCAACAGAAGGCCATTTCCTCCATTCTGCGGTACGCCAGGCCCCGTTTTGGCTATTCCGTCCAAGCCGATTGGCTCCCGATGAACAGGCGCATTCCGTTGCCTCCCGATGAATACGATGTAGTTTCTCCGTTCCGACCCAGCCGGTTGGCTTCTGATGAACAGGACGTCATTGCTGCCGTCTGCTGCCTCTCCATGTACACGAGCCCTGGCCGTACGTATGCGCGAGTAGGCGTTCAAGACCCCGCCCATATGTACGTACGTGGCCGTATTTACTTTCTTGCAGCATGACTGTACGTACGTGTACACGATTTAGACGGGACTGCTTGAACAGCTACCGCTCCTTACTGGTCCATGGTTCATCGTGGCAGAAAGACCGATGGACTAGTATGTATGTACACGTTTGTGACCAGAATGACAACGCCACGTACGCTTCGACCGGTTGGGTCCCAGCTGTCAGGGAGGATAAGGAGGCACTTCCTTGCGTGCGAAGATATAGATGGTGGGTCCGAGCTGTCAGGGGGAGGATTCATTTTTTTGCGCGTAATAAGGACGCACTTCCTTGCGTGCGAAGATGTAGCTGGTGGGTCCAGCTGCCAGCCTCACCGCGTACGGTCCTCTTCCGATGGCTGTCGTTCATTGAACACGTTGATCATGCCACCCCGAGAGCACCAAGGCGGTGGACAACGACGAGGCCTAGGAAGGGAATGACACGGAGCCGGGAAGACTCAGCAGTTGTTTCCCACGCGGAGGGGAGTACGATGGTTTACTGGTTCGTCTGCCGTCGCCGGAGAATAACAGCAGGTGTGGGTGAGTAGAGGGATGGTCAGGACAGTGATGGGCCTAGGGTGGGGCGGTGAGGCCTGCGCGGCAGCACAACCGGCCATGGGAGGCAGGAGCAGGCAGTCCCGTCGGCACTGGTTTTGGCGGCTGGAGCAGGAAGACCAGAGGTTGAAGAAGCACGACGCCCGTTGGGTGGACATTGTACGATCACTGTAGCTAGAATCATTTTTATTGACTAAGTTGACAAAGCCCTGCAGCCGCGTCAACTTAGTAGGCCCACAAGTCACCCTCCAAATAAGGTGGGTCCCAGCTAGAAGGGGGAGTAATCATTTTTTTGTGCGTAATAAGGAGGAACTTCCTTGCGTGCAAAGATATAGCTGGTGGGTCCGAGCTGTCAGTGGGAGGAACATTTTTTTCATGAAATACAGAGGCCCTTCCGGTGGGTCCCGGCTATCAGGTGAAGGAATCATTATTTTGCGTGTCATAAGGAGGCACTTCCTTGCGTGCGGCCGTGGACCCAGCTGTCAGCCTCTCCACGTACAGTCCTCTTCCGATGGATGTTGTTCGTAGACCACGTTGACCACGCCGCGCCGAGAGGACCAAGGCGGTGCATAACGGCGAGGCCTAGGGAGGGAACGACACGGAGCCGGGGAAGACTCGACAGTTGTTTCCCACACGGAGGGGAGTACGAGGGTTTACTGGTTCGTCTGCCTCGCCGGAGAATAATAGCAGGTGTGGGTGAATAGAGGGATGGCCAGGCCAGCGATGGGAGTAGGGTGGGGCGGTGAGGCCTACGCGGCAGCACAGACAGCCATGGGAGGCGAGAGCAGGCTGTCCCGCCGGTGCTAGTTTGGGCGGCTGGAGCAGGAAGATCAGAGATTGAAGAAGCACGACGGCCGTTGGATGGACATCCAACAGTCACTGCTCTCGTGTGTTGACTAAGTTGACACGGCCTTGCATGCGCGTCAACCTTTTTTTTAGGAAAGCGTACGCGTCAACTAGTAGGCCCACAAGTCAGCCTCAAATATGTGGAAAATGGCATACAACCCATCTGCCATTATTTTTAATAAATTTACAGCCCATTGGCTAACACTTAAGGATTTTTTTGAAGCCATATTCTTTTTGTTAGCATTACAGCCCATATTCTGGCCACGGTTAAAAAATTCAACAAAATTTTCATATTTCGGTGAGGTCCGAACTATTTTTAATCCCAAAATTTCAAATCACGTTCAAACTAATTTTGAAAAAGAAAATTTATATCAATTTAAAATCGAACATAATTTTCCCCGCAAAAAAAAAAAAAAATTCAATTCAGAATCTCAAAATCTTAAAAAAAGATATTTGAAACTAATTGCCGGTTTGCTGTGTTTTTAAAATTTACATCCCATTTCTTACTACTTATAGCCCATTTTCTGGGCAAGCGAATACATCGCTCTTGTCTTGAAAGATTTGCAGCCCAGCAGGGCTGAGAAAAGCAAGTAGCCTCCATTGGGTATTATTTAAAAAAGTAGAACTGGGCTAGCCATTTTCAGAAAGAAAAAAACACAATTGGGCTCATCATGTGGTAAACATAAAATAAAAGCCTGGGCTAGACGGGCCACAACCCTCGCACAGCCCCGTTGTTACCCTACTCTGTCTCTAAAACTAGTAAATAACAACTGCGTGGCCTGCTGGGTCCCTGGTGTCAGCCGCTTGTTGTGTAATTCTCTTGTTTATTGACTACGTTAACAATGGCGTGGGACCCAGATTTCAAACCATTAGGAGAAACCATTTTTTCGGGCTTGTAATAACAAGGCACTTGCTTGCATACTACCATGACCCTAGTGGGTCCCTACTATCATCCTCTACATCCTCTACACGTAAAGTCATCTCCTTATTCCTCTCGGTTTTTGACCACGTTGACAACACCAGACGGCGCGTGCACCACGCACGGCAAGCAAACCAAGTTAGAGGACGACAGCGAGGCCTCGGACGGGAACGAACAGGAGCCATGGAAGATACGACAGTGTTGTCGTAGGCGGAGGGGAGTACGAGCAACTGGTTCGAGTGCGGGTGCAGGTTGGGGCTGACGTCACCGGAGAATAACAGGACATGTGGTGGAATAGAGGGATGGACTGGCCAACGTTTGAGGGTACGGTAGGGCAGCGGAGACGCAGCCAGCTGCAAGAGGCGGGAGGAGGCAGGACTGATGGGGTGGTTTGGTTTGGGCGGCTGGAGGAAGAAGACAAGAGATAGAAGATACACGATAGATGTTGGATGTCAATCCAACGGCTGGTAGGCAGAATCATTTGTTGACTACTCGACACCACCTTGGATAGGCTTTTTCCTCGTGGGTCCCAACTATTAGAATCCAAATCTGTCATGGCCATGCATCCTTTCTTATGAAAAATTACTGCCCATTTGGTGTGCTAGTTCAAAATAAGTTTGTGGGTACTGCGGGGGCTAATCACTTGGGTTCTGTAATGCATAGTGAGCTCAAGCAGCCGGCGAGAGTGATGTTATTTCCCATGGTTGGGATTTGTTACAATATTTCTCTCTTAATTAAACAAATGGCAAGCCATTTGCCTTGTTTCAAAGAAAATATGACAGTCACAGCCGAGTTGAAAAGGGCAACAACATCTAACTCTAGCTTACAAACTGTACAAAAGCACGAGGGTTAATTGTTCATCAGGTTTACACAAAACCAAGATTGAAAAGGGCAACAACATCTAACTCCAGCTTACAAACTGTATAAAACACGAGGGTTAATTGTTCATCAGGTTTACACAAAACCAAGATTGAAAAGGGCAACAACATCTAACTCCAGCACTATTTTCGGCAGTAACAATCAAATGGATCAGCCAGGTCCATAGAATGAACATCCTGGGTCATGAAATTTACTGGATAATGACCGCAAGACGTTGTAAATAGAAGCCTGGCACGTTCAGAAGCCCTTTTGTCCACCTAAAACTCCTTTTTTTGCTCTTCGACATAACCATCCGTCAAAACCATGCCACTGATAAACTTAAGCCTGATGGACAATAGTAACCTCACATTTAGCAGGAAGAATGTGACAAATCTAGTGTTTGCATGGTTGGCTACATATCGTTCCAGCGTTATTGTCTTCAATCGAATGTCATGAGAACTGAGAAAATCCCGGTGCTTACGAAACCACCGATTGGTTGTACCTTTCTTACCCCGTCATGTTGCCTAAATAGACATGAAGATTGAAAACAGTGAAGGTCTAAAAAAGATTGTCGAAAGAGCAACAACTGAACGGTTAATTCTAGTACACTATATGCAGGCTTCCAATGTGCATGAAATTATCACCTTTATATGCAACTTCTCCAGACATGGAAAGCATTGCAGCAAGCAAATAATCTTGTTCAGATCAAAAATATTCATATGGATATATAAGATCTTGACAGAATCCAGCACCATTGATAGGCTATCCATGGACAAACTCTTCGTTGAGCATAGAACATAATATTAGTACAAAAAGTGTACTCCAAGACGATATAGAACTTATGCGCAAAAATTTAAAATGCAGCTTATGATTACAAGTGTAGATGATAATATACAATACCTGAAGAACTATGGAGCCAAACACCATCTTGAAATGAGCACAGAGATCATGTATTACACCCAAGGTCTCCAGTTTAGGCGCAGAAACGGCAATTATTTGCGAAGGTGAATAACGACAATCAAGGATCAAGCTTTGAAGTGAAGGGGCATCTTCGATGATAAACTCCCTTCCGTCAAAAGAAATTCCAATTCTTACAAGGTTAGGCGACTTTATTTGGAGATAACCGATTCTAACTGTCAAAACAAGCACCAAGCACTCCAGGGCAAGGCAACTGGAGTGGATGATGCTGTGCAATGAGGCCTCCAACATACGAACTCGCACAAGTGAAAGTTTTTTGAGAAGTGGGAGTCGAAGATTTTGGACCAGATTGTCTGGTATGTTGCACATCGCAAAGGTGGTGGTGTGGAGAGAGGAAAACCGCGAGATGGGCATCAGTGGTGAGGGCACAAGTACATGGCGTTCGTTATGTGGTATGTGATTTATGGGGGAATAGTTGAACTCAAGCAGTTGTAGTTTTGCGAAATCAGGGGATTTCAGCTAGGCGTCCACCATGCAGGGCATGCACAGGTAGCATGCCGGGATGTAGAGGCCTTGAACGGAGCCCTGGTGGGAGGAGATGATGGCTCCGGGGAGTTCAAAATCATTGAAGAGAGATAGGCCACGACAGTCAATATTAAGAGGCGTGGCGCGCCATAGAGGGCGCCACCGACGTGCGAGTACTTGGGTGCGGCAGCAATCCTTGGTGGGAGAAGGGAGATGATATCCCCAAGGATGGCGTCCGGGAGATCGCTGATGAGGTCCGCCCGAGATTCTTCGGGTTCCTCAGATCCAGGGGGTGGCCCTCACCGCTTCTCCCCGCGCTGCCGGGTGCAGGATCTACAACAGGTGTCGCCACTGGCGGGAGCCTCATCTTCTTGGCGCTGGGGTCAACCGACTCCATTTTCCTTGTGGGCGTCGCATTGAGCTCATGGATTTGAGCAGAGTAACGAATGATGAGCCTAGTGGAGGAATTTGGGAGTGAGCTCATGGCTAGAATTTTGAAAATTACCTCCCATAATCTTATTCGGATACGGATATATCCACTTCCATATCCATATTTGTGTCAAAATCTCATACCATATTTTATTTTTTATTTGTTAAATAAATTCGGATACGGATAATTTCCATTTCCATTTTGGTTCGGATGCGGATGTTGCAGATACGAATATGCATTTTCTCAAATATGAATATCAGATATTTCGGATTATCCGCTACCACTTTCCACCCCTAGGTGGGAGTGAGGAGGAAGAAGAGCACCCAGATTATTTTTGGGGGCGGTGTTCCGGGGAGCGCCTCTCATTAAGTAAATATATGGGATTTTGAATTGATTTTATTATTTAGGGTGGATGGGCTCTTTTGTCTTGGGCCCAGAGAAACAATTACTACTAGTACAGTGGAGACACTCTACAACTACCCAGAAAAACAATTACTACTAGTACACTGGATACACTACCGCTGTTCTGACTCCTCCTCGGTCATCGAAACGTCTCCCGGTATTGACTGCCATTTTACTTTGGTTCACCGACATGCGGGCCATGCAGCACGCGGGCCCAAATGGCATCCACCAAATTAGAAGGCGGTATGCAGGCGGAGAGTCACCCTAGTCGTAGCGCGGCAGTAACGAGCCGTCATATCACAAAAACCCACCTCCCCGTAGTCTAAGTTGGATGGACGAAGCAACCATCATTTCACTCTTCGCTGAATCCCCTTCTCCCTCACCGTCTTCAAGAAAGTCAAAACGCTTCTGCCATTGTTCTTCTCTCCCAACGAAAGGAAGGTAAGCGGATCCGTGATGTTGGTATATTTTCTTTCAAAAAAACTTTTGCAAAGCAGTAACCGATCCTCACTCTCTTTTTTGTTTCATTGTCATTGCGATTGTGTTTTCCTTTCAGTTGTCTTCTATTTTTCAGTTTCATGATGCACCAAGGAGAACCAGGCAAAGATCTGCCGATGTCGGAGCAGACACGGGAGGATGATCCCCACAAGACAAAGAGCTCCAAGAAGATGGAGGCCACCACCAAGCCGACCACAGATACGCTCATGGCCACTACTGAGATGGTCAATGCCCCGTTTGAGGTTACAGCCCCCGTGGCCCTGCAGGACCAGTTTTCCACATTCGAGAATGTGTCCCCCCCGCTAAGCTACCCAAAGTGATTTTCTTCTTTGCCGATCTTGATTGTGGTTTTTCATCTAAGTATGTGGTCATAAATAACGCAAGATTTTATTAGCTCCGATGCCATGCTACCTTCCCTGTCTACTTTTGACTCTACATAGTGGATTAAATAACTTGTGTTTTTTATACTGGAAAGTAATTCAGAATTCATTTATGCTTCAATTAGAGCCCTGATGCAGACAAGGATTGTGTGGTTGTACGTGTCACTCGCTATGAGGCGGATGACTTGAATATACGCACTGGGAAAACACATTTCTTAGGCTGTTGGATCGTGGAAGCCAGTTGCACTTATACCAAAGTCGAGATGTATTACAGCCACACTGTTGTTAGGCGTGTTGTCCAGGGTGTACTGAAGCACAAGAAGTTCAAATCTACTGCTTTGTTTGTGAGGCATACTGTTCTTGTCAAGCTTACGCAGGAAGATGATGTGGCATGCCTCGACAAACAAGTTTATGAGTGGCAAGGCCATAAGGTTATCTTCAAGAAGGTTGATAGGATTGAGCTGCTGCCGGACGTCCTCGATGATGTTCATAGCAAGGTCCGTCTTGTGTCGATCACAAATTAGATCGTGGCATGAAATAGTTGGACCAGCTAGTGTTTAAAAGTAGTTTGGATTGTGTTTAATTATCTGAACCTTGCCTATTATCGAGCCCTCTGGGAGTAGTACTTTGTTTGAATCCGTCTGTGGGAACTACTGCTACTTTTGTGTGCCCGTGAATCATGTGAGAACCATCGTAATTGTTGTCGCAGATGCATCCTCACTAGTTTTTTCATGTAATATGGCATAAGTTGCCACGGTTTATCATACGAGCAGTGTGTTTGATGAAATAGAGTACTTGTGTTCGACAACTCTACGCCGACGTATACATAGGGTACGTAAGGCTGGTTAAGTACTTGTAAACACTGTTGGTGCTACCCAGCTTGTAAGCAGTTGTGCAAAACACGGCTCATTGGCTCAGCTTGCTTCAACACTAGAATAGTCGGCTATCGACTAGCTCACAATCAATACTCTGCTATCTGACATATAAGCAGCTACATATCTTGTTACAGTGGTTCATTTAGTTAACTGAGGCCACAATGTGTCATGGCAGAACACGATCACTTATGGGGCCATCGGGCCCCTTTGTGGTTCGGCAAGGGGGAGGGGCACGTTGCACAAAGAGCGGAGACCTCAATGCAGCACGACAATGGTGACTCGGGTGGTTTTTACCCAAGTTCGGTCTGCCGTGAGGCGTAAACCCTACTCCTACTTTGGTGGATTAATGAGAGGACGGTGGAAAGCGCACACGCTCAAGCCCGGCAAGGTTTCCTCGGGGAGTGCAGCTATGCGCGTACGAATACACCAGGGTCCGAATCCTATTTTAGGTTGCCATGGCCCTCCTTTTATAGGCTAAGGGGTTACCACAGTGGCAAATCAGTCTTTATGCACTGATTAGATAGCCAACAGTGCTATCATACCTAACTCTGGCAGTTAGGACAAAGCACATTAAATGCGCCGCTGTGTGTCACATCGTGGAAGTACCCCGACAAGCCTTGTCGTGCCGTTTTGGTCATCTTCTACCTGCCTGTCCGTCACGCGTCCGGACGGGTGTCACACAGGGGCGATCTTCTCTCCAAATGGCTGCCACACGCCAAATGACAGGCACTTAACCACCTAGGGGCTCGACACCGCACCGATTAGTGACTTGCATTGCGATGCAGTGGAGCGGTGCAGTCTTGGCGGGGGAGTAGGCCGCCAGTGGCCCCGACAGGCTTGCCGGGGGCGTATTGGCTTCGTCTTTGGGAGGCCTCGTCCTGACCAGGCTCGCCTGCCCGGTAAGGGAGCCTTTCCCTTAGTGAAATCTTGTTGTCTTGGCTTGTCTTGGCCTTCTTGATCCGCCCTTTGATCCCTCAAAGAGCTCTTCATATGACTTGGGCTTGCCTTGAATGTTTGGCGTTGCTCGCATTCCTGCCACTTGAGCCTGTGTACCATCCGGGCAACATACGGGAAGGTTTGTTGCACCGACAGGAGCCCCCGGGCCTGTCCCAAATGTGCTGCCGAGCATCGTTGGGGTAGGCCCTATCAGGTACACAGGCAGGGGTCTCGTGTTGGTATTCTCTTTTTCTTGATATTTTCCTGGCTTCTTCATAACCTATGCTTGAGTCAATTTCCGGTTCTCCCGCGCGTCTGATAACCCACAAGTATAGGGGATCAGTTGTAGCCTTTCTCGATAAATAAGAGTGTCGAACCCAACGAGGAGCTAAAGGTAGGATTTGTATTCCCTTCAAGTTCTATCGACCACCGATACAACTCTACGCGCACTTAACGTTCGCTTTACCTAGAACAAGTATGAAACTAGAAGTACTTTGTAGGTGTGATAGGATAGGTTTGCAAGATAATAAAGAGCACGTAAATAAAAACTAGGAGCTGTTTAGATAAAGAAACAACTAAGTTCATTTTAGTAGAGAGCTTTTTGTTACAAGAAAGTTATTTGTCCCTAGGCAATCGATAACTAGACCGGTAATTGTTATTGCAATTTTATATGAGGGAGAGGCATAAGCTAACATACTTTCTCTTCTTGGATCATATGCACTTATGATTGGAACTCTAGCAAACATCCGTAACTACTAAAGATCATTAAGGTAAACCCAACCATAGCATTAAAGTATCAAGTCCTCTTTATTCCCATACGCCATAACCCACTTATCCGTGTTTGTGTTTCTATCACTCACGCAACGCAGACAATAAGCAAACCATGAACATATTGCAAACCCTACAGCGGGGGTCCCTCACGCTTGCGCGACACGGAGAGCACCATAGGACAACACCAATAATAAAACATGCAACTCAAACCAATCATGATCATCAATCAACCCATAGGACAAAACGGATCTACTCAAACATCATATGATAGACATACATCATTGGGAAATAATATATAGCGTTGAGCACCATGTTTAAGTAGAGATTACAGCGGGGAGAAGAGGTGTTATACCACTGCATAGAGGGGGAGAGAGTTGGTGATGACGGCGGTGAAGTTGTTGGTGTAGATCGTCGTCACGATTATGGCCCCGACGGTGTTTCGGCGCCACCGGGAGAGAGGGGGAGAGAGCCGCCCTCGTTCTTATTCTTCCTTGGCCTCCCCCTAGATGGGAGGAGGGTTTCGCCTCTGGTCCGTGGCCTCCATGGCGGCGGAGGGGCGGGAGCCCCTCCGAGATTGGATCTCTCTCTCTCTCTCTCTCTCTCTCTCTCTCTCTGTTTCCTTCTGTTTCTGCGCTCCCAGATTCTGCCCTTTCACCGTTTCTTAAATTCCCGGAGATCCGTAACTCCGATTGGGCTGATATTTTAACACGATTGTTATCCGGATATTAGATTTCTTGCGGCTGAAGAAGGGCACCAACCGCCTTATGAAGTGGCCACAAGGGCCCAGGGCGCGCCCCCTGCCTGGTGGACTCCTCGGGCATCGTCTCGCGTTGATTCTTTTTCCCAAAAATCACATATATTCCAAAAAAATCTTCGTAAGTTTTTTCGCATTTGGACTTCGTTTGATATGGATTTTCTGTGAAACAAAAAACATGCAACAAACAGGAACTAGCACTGGGCACTGGATCAATATGTTAGTCCAAGAAAATCATATAAATTGTTGCCAAAAGTATGTAAAAGTTGTAGAATATTGGCATGGAACAATAAAAATTTATAGATACGATGGAGATGTATCAGCATCCCCAAGCTTAATTCCTGCTCGTCCTCGAGTAGGTAAATGATAAAAAAATATAATTTTTGATGTGGAATGCTACCTAGCATAATCTTGATCATATAATCTAATCATGGTATGAATATTAAGACACGAGTGATTGAAAGAAATAGTCTATCATTTGACATTAAGACAATAATACTTCAAGCATACTAATAAAGCAATCATGTATTCTCAAAATAACATGGCCAAAGAAAGTTATTCCTACAAAATCATATAGTCTGGCTATGCTCCATCTTCACCACACAAAGTATTTCATCATGCACAACCCCGATGACAAGCCAAGCAATTGTTTCATACTTTTAATGTTCTCAAGTCTTTTCAACTTTCACGCAATACATGAGCATGAGCCATGGATATAGCACTATAGGTGGAATAGAATATGATGGTGGAGGTTGTGTGGAGAAGACAAAAAAAGGAGAAAGTATCACATCGACGCGGCTAATCAACGGGCTATGGATATGCCCATCAATTGATGTCAATGCGAGGAGTAGGGATTGCCATGCAACAGATGCACTAGAGCTATAAGTGTATGAAAGCTCAAACTGAAAACTAAGTGGGTGTGCATCCAACTTGCTTGCTCATGAAGACCTCGGGCATTTGAGGAAGCCCATCATCGGAATATACAAGCCAAGTTCTATAATGAAAAATTCCCACTAGTATATGAAAGTGATAACTCAGGAGACTCTCTATATGAAGAACATGGTGCTACTCTGAAGCACAAGTGTGGTAAAAGGATAGTAACTATAGCGACCCGACCCGAAATCGGTCAAGTCTCTGTGTAGCTGTACCATCCCAAGATCATGCTGGCACACACTGTACATTGATGAAAAGATTCAAAGTTCAATCACACCTGAATTTATTACACGATTCTCATATCGAGTCTTTATTACATCATAATAAATTCGGCCGAAGGCCAACTCATGAGAAATAAACTAAAATAAAGCTGCGGAAGCGTAGACGATAAGCGAGTCCATCCGACTCCATAGGGCAATCACCGAGCGTAGATCGTAGCCTCACTCCTGGTCGGAAAACTCCTCTGCAACATGAGATGTTGCAGCTGTGTAGGTCAGCATTTTGAATATGCCGGCAAGTCATAGAGAGAAAAATAATATTAATGCTAACACTATATGCAATTTGGCTGTGGGGCTCTAAGTTTGATGTTTTTGCGAAAGAGCCAATTTTTCCCTACAACAAAGGACTTGCTTGCAATTACTACAAAATGTTGGTTGTTATTAAGATGGTTCCGCCAACCAATGTCTCATTCCCAATTATTAAATAACCCATCAATTAATTTATTTGTTCGGTGTTGAGATTTCCGAAATACTCCAATTCCAGAGGCTCAGTTGTCCGTAACCGGGGACACGGCTAATCGATTAGGTTTTCACTCTGCAGAGTCTTGTGCACTTTACCCGCAAGAATCGTTCCCTCCTTTGAGTCCTCGCACTGCATGGTGTTTGAAGACGGGACGAACGAAATAGGGTCTTCCGAAGAGTTCCTCTGGGCCACTGCCGGTGCCCATCCAATCCTACCGTTCTTCTACATCTCGTAGCACCGTCCGGCCAGAGTCATGCCTAGGGTCAACCAAGCCAGAGCCCATAATGGCTTGCGGCTGCACAGGTAAGCTTCCGGTCAAGGTGTATCCATCCGTCCCTTCGTGGCTGGGTGAAGCTTTCCGCAAGATGTCATGGCGCTTCTCCATGCATCCCGGCCATCCGCTGGTTGCTCCAGGGTGCCCATCAATTCCGTCCTCCACCCAGTAGTGAATTTGAAGTCCATCTTGAGCATCTTGAAATCATGGGGTTGTCATCATCTTGACTCTCACACCTCCCTTATTAATCACTCAACCAACCCCGTCTACGAAAGCATAGCAATCAACTACATCGTCCCGGGCATTGGTAACAAGGGGAAAATGGGTTCAACCTACCTCATGATACTACTCAAGAACATAACTTAAAAAAAATCTCCTACTGCATGCATGGTGGGGAGGAATAATTCTAATGCAACAAATCATAGGTACTGTAAAACATGATCAAATGACTTGCGTGGCTGACGGTCTTCGAAAGCTAGTGACTCGTGATAGCAAGCTTCACACTTCGGGAATTCTATTTGAAGCAAACAATAAACACATAAGCATACAACGGTATAACATAATAGCAAGCTAACGTAAATCACACAAGCAATCATACCAAACCAAAGAAAACTCGAAGAACTCAATTCAAGGTTTTCATTACTTCAAGCAAACAACTAGAAAATAGTTTTATCCTACTAAAACTTTTCTTAACAGAACCAAAACAATAGTTTTGTTAACTAACAGAAAGAAAAACAGTAAATAAATTTAATGCAAAAGGAAACGCATTAAAAGCTATTTTAAAACTCTACTTATGCCTAAAACAAAACTAGTAAGAAAATAAAATAAAACATTTTCTTTTTCTGTAAATAAAAGTTCACCCTCTATAACTACAGAAACTAATCTGAAATAAAATATAACAAAGGTGGATGAAAATAAATTTTTAAAATAATTAAAGCAATAGAAAACAGCAGCAAGTTAAAATAACTAGAATGGCTTGTTTTCATGTAAAACTAATTTAATAAAAACTATAAATACCCATAAATCCTACTGCTAGACAAGGTCAAAACAAAGCAATGGCAAAAAGAATCATTAAAATAAATTAATCCTAGCTCATTTTATAGTAGAAATACTAATCTGACTAAAACTAAAATAAAACAATTTTTAAAAACTAAAACATGGCCGAAACTATTTTACACAGAAACTTTAGGAAATTTGAAAACTAGATCAAAAAGAATCAACTAAAAATATTTAATAACATAAAAGTTATAGATTTTACAAGATCAGAACTATTCTGTTTTAAAAACAGAAACTAAATACACTAAAAAAAACTAAACGAGTTAATGGGCCGAACGGTGGGCGATCTGGAACTAAGCAACGCTCGGGCGAACTTTAACTACATATGCGGCTAAAAATTAAACCGACCGATTCGATCTAACTAAAAAAACCGTAACTAAACCGAGAACTAACCGATCTAATAGGAAAAAACCTAACTCTTCGCGTGATCTAATCTAGGCCGTAGATTAATGATCGGACGGTGGAGAGAGGCTCGGGCTTACAGTGAACGGCGGCGACGGACGGAGATGATGGCGGCGGCTCGGGCGTGGTCGGTGGCGTCGCTCCGGCGGTTGGGGAAAGCGGCGAAGACGTCGGGGCGAAGTGGAGGAGCGTGGCGGAGGCGGTGGTGATGTCGAGGTGGCTCGGGGACGTCGGAGGCGGTCGGGGCGAAGACGACGGCTTCCTGGTGAGCTGCAGCTCCGGCGGGCGGCGGTCGAGCTCGGGGTCGACGGTGTGGTGCTCCTGGAGGAAGAAGGGGGTGTCAGGGAGGTGTGGAAAGAAGAGGGGGTTCGGGTGGAGGTGCTTGGAAGCAAGGGGGGTCCTCACCGGTGTCGGTAGCGGCGGTGAACCAAGGCGGCGGCGGCGAGATGCGTTTCGCGAGGGCACGAGCTATGGTGGGTTTTGAGCTAGGGTTTTAGGGGGGTTCGAGGGAGGAGAGCGAGGGGAATATATAGGGCATAGCCTTGCGGGAGGGGGCGGCTTCGGAGCGTGATCGCGGCGACGGGTGGCTATAGTCGTGCTCCGGCTTGGCGTGGCGTGCGCGAGGGGAAAGAGAAGAGGTGGGCCCCGCGGTCAGTGAGAGAGAGAAGGGAGAAAGGGAACGGGCGACCGAGGCGGAGGGGAGTCGGGCGCGGCGCACTGCTGGGCTGGCCGGCTCGGGCGCTGCTGGCTGGGCCGGTTGGCCTGGTCAGCTCGGGGATTCTCTTTTTTTTTTTGAAATAGACAGAGAAGAAAATAGATATATATAGAAATATATAATATCTTTATATAGGACATATATATATATAAAAGGTCAGAAAAATAAATCCTACAAGATGAACTATTTTTCAGAGGCAAAATAAAAACTTTTATAAAAACATTTTTCTGAAAATTCCAAATAAATCGAAATTTGAATTCAAACTTTTGGCATTATTTTCTTCTGACATTTTTGGAGTGTCATGTTAGCTCCTCTCATACTTTTGCACAAGTATTTGTCAGGGATATTTGAAATAAATTTTCAAATGCCAAGTTAAATCCTAATTCACATAAAACTCAAATGCCTCTAAAACTTCCAAATGTCACTCAATTCAAACAAAATGCATAGATGCTTAGCTAATAATTGTAAAACATTCCAAATTGAAAATTTGGTATGTTACAAACCTACCCACCTTAAGATGAATCTCGCCCTCGAGATTCGGGTTGGGTAGCAAATAGGTGCGGGTGGTCTCGGCGGAGATCTTCTTCTCGCTCCCAGGTGGCTTCCTCCTCGGAATGATGGCTCCACAGAACCTTGCAAAACTTGATGATCTTGCTGCGGGTAACTCTGTTCGCAGTCTCAAGAATTCTGACGGGTTTCTCCTCATAAGTCAGATCACTGTCAAGCTGTATGGCCTCTAGGGGCACTGTATCTCTCAAAGGAATATCGGCCATCTCAGCATGGCATTTCTTCAGCTGGGAAACGTGAAAGACATCATGAACTCCTGACAATCCTTTCGGCAATTCCAGCTTGTATGCAACTTCTCCTCTACGCTCAAGAATTTTGTACGGGCCAATGAACCTGGGTGCTAACTTTCCTTTAACACCGAACCTCTTGATTCCTCGAAGTGGAGACACACGGAGATATGCTCGGTCTCCAACTTCGTATGTTATCTCCTTGCGTTTACTGTCGGCATAACTCTTCTGTCTCGACTGAGCTATCTTAAGTCTGTCTCGAATCAGCTTGACCTTCTCTTCGGAGTCTCTGATAAGGTCGGGGCCAAAAAGTTTTCGGTCTCCGACACCATCCCACAGCAATGGTGTTCTGCACCTCCTTCCGTATAGAGCTTCGAAAGGGGCCATCTTCAGACTGGTCTGATAGCTGTTATTGTATGAGAACTCTGCGTATGGCAGATTATCATCCCAGCTAGACCCGTAGTCTAGCGCACAGGCTCTCAACATGTCCTCCAGAATCTGGTTGACTCTCTCGGTCTGTCCATCTGTCTGCGGATGAAAAGCTGTACTGAACTCCAGCCTCGTACCCAAAGTTTCATGCAACTGATTCCAAAACTTTGAGGTAAATTGTGTTCCTCTATCTGACACGATACTCCTCGGAACTCCATGCAGACATACGATCCTGGTCATGTATATCTTGGCTAACTTAGCGCTGGTATAAGTGGTCTTCACGGGAATGAAATGAGCTACCTTGGTCAAGCGATCAACCACTGCCCAGATGGAATCATAACCTGAACGGGTCCTGGGTAATCCTGTGATAAAATCCATTCCAAGTTTTTCCCATTTCCATTCGGGTATCGGCAGAGGTTGAAGTAACCCTGCCGGCTTCTGATGCTCAGCCTTTACTCGCTGGCAAACATCGCATACTGCTACGTACTCGGCAATATCCTTCTTCATACCTGTCCACCAGAAACTTTCCTTCAAGTCCAGATACATCTTGGTGTTGCCTGGGTGAATCGAGTACGGTGAATCATGTGCCTCCTGAAGAATTAGCTTCCTGAGTTTGGGATCATCGGGTACATAAATACGATCCTCGAACCATATAGCTCCGTATTCATCCTCACGAAACCCTTTAGCTTTACTTTCATTCATCCTTTTCTTTATCTCAGCAATTTCCTTGTCTGACTTCTGGGCTTCGCGAATTCTTTCGGCCAAAGTGGACTGAATTTCCAGGGCTGCAACATATCCTCTTGGAACTATCTCCAGTCGAAGATCTCTGAGGTCGTCAACTAACTCCTGGGGTAATCCTCCTGCTGTAAGGGTATTCACATAACTCTTACGGCTCAAGCATCTGCTACAACATTAGCCTTTCCTGGGTGGTAATGCAATCTCATGTCATAGTCCTTGATCAACTCTAGCCATCTCCTCTGCCTGAGGTTCAACTCCTTCTGCGTGAAAATATACTTCAAGCTCTTATGATCCGTGTAAACATCACAACTGTTTCCGACAAGGAAATGTCTCCAGGTCTTGAGTGCGTGCACTACGGCTGCTAACTCCATATCGTGTGTGGCGTAATTCATCTCGTGAGGTCATAGCTGTCTGGAGGTATAAGCTACAACTTTTCCTTCCTGCATGAGCACTCCTCCGAGTCCTTGACGAGAAGCGTCACAATACACCTGGTAATCCTTGTGTATGTCCGGCAAAATTAATACTGGGGCTATAACCAAACGTTTCTTCAACTCCTGAAAACTGGCTTCACAATCCTTGGTCCAAATGTACTTGGTTTCCTTCTTCAACAGCTCAGTCATGGGTTTAGCAATCTTGGAGAAATTCTCAATAAATCTCCGATAATATCCTGCGAGTTCGAGAAAACTGCGGATCTCCTTGACCGAGGTGGGTGACTGCCATTTGGTGACCAATTCAACCTTGGTGGGGTCGAATGCTATTCCTTCTCCTGAAATAACATGTCCGAGGAATCCGACTTCCTTCAACCAAAATTCACATTTGCTGAACTTGGCATATAACTGATGTTCTCGGAGTTTCTCCAGAACTAGACGCAAATGTTCCTTATGCTCTTCCTCGCTCTTGGAGAAAACTAATATGTCATCGATGAACACCACGACAAACTTGTCCAGATATTCCATAAATACCTTGTTAATCATGCTCATAAAATACACAGGGGCATTAGTTAATCCGAATGACATGACGGTATACTCATATAAACCATACCTGGTGGTGAAAGCTGTTTTGGGTATATCCTGTTCACGAATCTTCAACTGATGATACCCTGATCGAAGATCGATCTTGGAGAATACTTTGGCTCCAACTAGCTGATCAAATAAATCATTAATCATCGGCAGAGGGTACTTGTTCTTGATGGTCATGTCGTTCAATGAACGATAATCCACAACCATTCTCAGGGTTCCATCCTTCTTCTCTACCAAAAGAACTGGGGCTCCCCAAGGTGACGAGCTTGGCCGAATATATCCCTTCTCCAATAGCTCATTAATTTGCTTCTTGATCTCTTCCAAATCATTCGGGGGCATCCGATAAGGTCTCTTGGATATTGGGGCTGTGCCGGGCAATAACTCAATCAAAAACTCAATGTTTCTGTCCGGTGGCATTCCTGGTAATTCCTCCGGAAATACATCGGGAAAATCTTGCACTACTGGCACTTCCTCCTGTACAACTCCCGTGAGGGAATTGGCCTGATTCTTCATCGGTGTGCGTCTGGATACATACTTGATCCTCTTCTGCTCCGGGGTGGTGAGCAAAATCGTCTTGCGGGCACAATCGATGTTTCCTTCAAACTTCGTCAGCCAGTCCATTCCTAGGATTACGTCCAAGCTCTGGGATTCCAATACTATGAGGTCTGCGGGAAAATCATGGTTTCCGATGCTGAGGGTCGAATGACAGCCTAAGCCTGCCATCATTTCTCCTCCTGGGGAACTGACCTGAAGAGGGCTTCTAAGGGTTCTAGTGGGCAACCCATACTTTTCCACAACTACCCTTGATATGAATGAATGCGTTGCACCAGAATCAAAGAGTACCAATACTGGACGTGAATTTAATAAAAACTTACCAACCACAGTTTCTGGCTGATCATAGACGTCCTCCACGTCAATGTGATTCACCTGAGCACGGGGAAAAGGGTTGGGCTTCTTTGCTGAGCTTCCATTGCCGTTGCCATTTCCATTTCTCTGCTTGGCCTCCGGGCAGTCGGTGGCATAGTGTCCTGTCTTCTGGTACTTGAAACAGGTGATGTGACTCAGATCCTTCTGAGCCGGAGCAGGACGGTGCTGGTTGCCATTGCCTCCATTGCCTGACTTGGAGTTGTTGTCGTGGTTGCGATTGTTCCCATTCCCTCCATGGTTATGTCCTCCATGATTATGTCCTCCATGGGTGTGATGGATGTGTCCTCCTGAGTATGGGGCATAGCGGGGCTTCTGCTGAGCTCCGGAGTTGTACTTCCCCTGGCTATACTTCCTCTTGCGGCTGTCAATTTGCTGCTGCTTGCCTTCAAGGATGATGGCCTTGTCTACAAGCTCCTGGTAGTTGTTGAAGGTAGCCACCATCAGCTGCATTCCCAGCTCATCATTCAGTCCTTCGAGAAACTTCTCCTGCTTTGCGGCATCTATGGCCACATCACCCGGGGCATAGCGAGCTAACTGGCTGAACTCATCCACGTACTGCCCCACAGTAAGATTCCCCTGGCGTAAGTTGCAGAACTCACGCTTCTTCAGGCTCATGGCTCCAGCTGAGACATGAGCGGTGCGGAAGGCCTGCTGGAACTGATCCCATGTGATGGTGGCAAGAGGATAAGTGGCGGTGTAGTTTTCCCACCAAGAGGCTGCAGGTCCATCAAGCTGATGCGCGGCAAAGCGCACCTTCTCTGCATCTGTGCATCCTGCAGTTACTAACTCCCTTCCGACCTTGCGGAGCCAATCATCAGCTACAATCGGCTCGGTGCTGCTAGAGAACACCGGCGGATTCAGCCTTAGGAAACGGGTCAGGTTGTCGACAGGGGGTGGTGGCGGTGGATTGTTGTTATTGTTGCCTTGGTTCTAGATGAGCATCTGCATCAAGGCATTCTACTGCTGGATCAGCTGGGTGAGCTCCGGCGGGAAAGTGTATCCGGGTCACGTCTCGGAGGCATCTGGTGTTTTGGAGTGGATGAGAAATTAGAATAGAACAAGGATCTAAAAGAAATAGCACTACCCATATGAATGCACAAACATTATCACACCAATCATTTATTCAATCATCTCAAACATAGTTCAAACTCGGATTACAAAATCTCACGACTAATCGAAAAACATAACGGCCTAACTGATCGACGAAAGGAAAAAATAAAACATGGTGGTCGACTAAATGTCTTCATCAATTATCCTTGCGTCCTCCGGTGCGGCGTCCTCTGGTGCGGCGTCCTCTAGTGCGGTGCCTCCTCTTGCGGCTTCCTTCGGTGGAGCTCTCTTCATAATCCTGGTCATTGCTCACGAGGGGTCCATCATCTCCACTCGGAAAAAGGTCTTCTCCCAGGTCCATCTTCTCCTCCAATGCGGCAACATCAATCTTCAGCTTGTCGACTCTCTCCATGAAATCCTTGACTTCATCCTCATGCTCATAGTGGGCTTCACGTGCTTCATCCTCCAGTTGAGTTTCACGAAGCTGCAACTTTTGGACCATCTTCAAGCTCCTGCGCATCTGAATCTCTAGAGCCTTGATGTGAGCCTCCAAGTCTTGGACATATGAGCGAACGGAGTCATCATCTATGGTGCGGAAGATCTCTCCATCTACAGTCCTGCGAGAAATCATGGTGTAGTCTGATCCAACGAGCTCGGCCCTGTATTCCTCTTGGATGCGTCCAAGTGCACTATGAACTGCTATGTCTCTGCCGAGGATCCAAGTGGGAGCAGTGAACCTGAAGTCGATGGGCGCCGAGAGGTTTCCGAAAGTCCTCCCTGGAATGTGCACCTTAACCCTATAGCGACGGTCTTCTGGAAATGCCATGATAGGGGTCCCGGTGATAGAAGGCAGAGCAATCTTCAATTCCTTGGTGATCTAGACCAGCCTTGGTGATCTGATAGAAGGCGGAGGCGGTGGTAATGTCGAGGTGGCTCGGGGACGTCGGAGGCGGTCGGGGCGAAGACGACGGCTTCCTGGTGAGCTGCAGCTCCAGCGGGCGGCGGTCGATCTCGGGGTCGACGGTGTGGTGCTCCTGGAGGAAGAAGGGGGTGTCAGGGAGGTGTGGAAAGAAGAGGGGGTTCGGGTGGAGGTGCTTGGAAGCAAGGGGGGGTCCTCACCGGTGTCGGTAGCAGCGGTGAACCGAGGCGGCGGCGACGAGATGCGTTTCGCGAGGGCGCGAGCTATGGTGGGTTTTGAGCTAGGGTTTTAGGGGGGTTCGAGGGAGGAGAGCGAGGGGAATATATAGGGCATAGCCTTGCGGGAGGGGGCGGCTTCGGAGCGTGATCCCGAGAAGATCGCGGTGACGGGCGGCTGTGGTCGTGCTCCGGCTTGGCGTGGCATGCGTGAGGGGAAAGAGAAGAGGTGGGCCCCGCGGTCAGTGAGAGAGAGAAGGGAGAAAGGGAACGGGTGACCGAGGCGGAGGGGAGTTGGGCGCGGCGCGCTGCTGGGCTGGCCGGCTCGGGCGCTGCTGGCTGGGCCGGTTGGCCTGGCCAGCTCGGGGATTCTCTTTTTTTTTTGAAATAGACAGAGAAGAAAATAGATATATATAGAAATATATAATATCTTTATATAGGACATATATATATCAAAAAGGTCAAAAAAATAAATCCTACAAGATGAACTATTTTTCAGAGTCAAAATAAAAACTTTTATAAAAAACATTTTTCTGAAAATTCCAAATAAATCGAAATTTGATTTCAAACTTTTGGCATTATTTTCTTCTGACATTTTTGGAGTGTCATGTTAGCTCCTCTCATACTTTTGCACAAGTATTTGTCAGGGATATTTGAAATAAATTTTCAAATGCCAAGTTAAATCCAAATTCACATAAAACTCAAATGCCTCTGAAACTTCCAAATGTCACTCAATTCAAACAAAATGCATAGATGCTTAGCTAATAATTTTAAAACATTCCAAATTGAAAATTTGGATGTTATTGTAACATTGCCCCTTCTCTCTTTTTCTCTCATTTTTTTTATTTTCTTTTTCTTTTTTTTGAGTGGCTTCTTTGGCCTCTTTTATTTTTCCTCACATGGGGCAATGCTCTAATAATGATGATCATCACACTTTTATTTACTTACAACTCGATATCTAGAACAAAGTATGACTCTATATGAATGCCTCTGGCAGTGTACCAGGATGTGCCATGATCTAGCATAGCAAAAGATATATAAAAAACCTGACAAGCCATGAAAATATCATGCTAGCTATCTTACGATCATGCAAAGCAATATGACAATGAATGCTCAAGTCATGTATATGATGATGATGGAAGTTGCATGGCAATATATCTCGGAATGGCTATGGAAATGCCATGATAGGTAGGTATGGTGGCTGTTTTGAGGAAGATATAAGGAGGCTTATGTGTGATAGACCGTACCATATCATGGGGTTTGGATGCACCGGCAAAGTTTGCACCGACTCTCGAGGTGAGAAAGGGCAATGCACTGTACCGAAGAGGCTAGCAATGGTGGAAGGGTGAGAGTGCGTATAATCCATGGACTCAACATTAGTCATGAAGAACTCACATACTTATTGCAAAAATCTATTAGCTATCGAAACAAAGTACTACACGCATGCTCCTAGGGGGATAGATTGGTAGGAAAAGACCATCGCTCGTCCCCGACCGCCACTCATAATGAAGACAATCAAAAACAAATCATGCTTCGACTTTGTTACATAACGGTTCACCATACGTGCATGCTACGGGAATCACAAATTTTAACACAAGTATTCTTACCAATCCACCATTACTCACTAGCATGACTCTAATATCACCATCTTTATATCGCAAAACTATTGCAAGGAATCAAACATATCATATTTAGTGATCTACAAGTTTTATGTAGGATTTTATGACTAACCATGTGAATGACCAATTCCTGTCAACTCTCTAAATAGATATAAGTGAAGCATGAGAGTTTAATTCTTTCTATAAAAGATATGCCCATGCTCTAACAAATATAAGTGAAGCAAAAGAGCATTCTACAAATGGCGGTTTTCTATGTGTTGAGAAACAGGCAATCCAAACTTCAAATGATATAAGTGAAGAACATGAAGCATTCTATAAAGCCATACTCAAAAGATATAAGTGAAGTGCATGAAGCATTCTATAAATCAACCAAGGACTATCTCATACCAGCATGGTGCATTACTAAAAGAAAAATAAAAAGCACACGACGCTCCAAGATTTACGCATATTATGTGACGAATAAAAATATAGCTCCAAGTAAAATTACCGATGATCGTTAGAAGAAAGAGGGATGCCTTCCGGGGCATCCCCAAGCTTAGCTGCTTGGGAGTCCTTGAATATTACCTTGGGGTGCCTCGGGCATCCCCAAGCTTAGGCTCTTGCCACTCCTTATTCCTTCATCCATCGTGATCTCACCCAAAACTTGAAAACTTCAATCACACAAAACTTAACAAAACCCTCGTGAGATCCGTTAGTATAATAAAGCAAATCACCACTTCAAGTACTGTTGCAAACCCATTCATATTTTATTTTTGCATTTTAGCTACTGTATTATAACTTTTCCATGGCTTATACCACCGATACAATCGATAGTTTCATCAAAATGAGCAAAACAATGAATCAAAAACAGAATCTGTCTTAAACAGGACAGTCTGTAGTAATCTGAACATCTACCATACTTCTATAACTCCAAAAATTCTGAAAAATTAGGACAAAATAAAAAAATTTGTATATCAGTACTGTGCAACAAGTTTCAGAAGCTTTTGACATTCTAGTAAAAAAAATGTAAATTCACACGCTACAGCCAAAGTTTCTGTTTTTTCACTGCACAAACCAAACAAGCAATCTAATCATCCTAAAGGCAAATCTTGGCACATTGTTTTTATAATACAATGGATTTGTACAAGGGGATACTTATTTTTGTTGAAAAGTTTCTGTAATCAAGATTCACAAAGTTTCCATGGGCATGAACAAAGTTCAAGGAGCTCCCCCACTTCAACGGTGCTCGTCTTTCTTACTTTCACTTCTCTTTTTGAAAAAGTTTTAGGTTCCCCACTTTATTTTTTTGTTTTTAAACTTTATAAAAGCACAGAACAGAAATAAATGACTCTCTAAAACTTTCGGGTTGTCTCCCTGGCAGCGCTTTCTTTAAAGCCATTAAGCTAGGCATAAAGTGCTCAAGTAATGGATCGACCCGGATCCCAAGGTATATCAAAGCCAATTTTAATTAACAATGATTTGTAATTTAGTAGTGAGCACAAATCAACGTATATCATGTAACATCGAAGTCTAACTCTTTTCCTATGCATCGGCATGTCATAAAAGAACAATTCATGCACACAAAGTAAAGACCAATGCATAGTATAAACAGTTTGTTGCAATTTTATCGTATTAGAAACATAGAGAGGCGGAGATGTAGTTCCTCTCTCATAATAATTGCAAGTAGGAGCAGAAAGAACATGCATAATATATTTATCAAAATCATCATGTGCAATAGTAGAACGCAACCCATCAATATAGTCCTTAATAAGCGCAAACTTCTCCGATATAGTGTAGTTGGGAGAATTCAAAAAGATAATAGGACTATCATGCGTAGGTGCAATAGCAACAATTTCATTCTTAACATAAGGAACTATAGCAAGTTCATCTCCATAAGCATAATTCATTTTGGCATCATGGCCACAAGCATAGCAAGCATCAAGTTCATTAAAAAGGGATATTTCAAACGAATCAAAGAGATCATAGCAATTATCATAGCAATCATCCTTCGGTAAGCACGAAGGGAAATTAAACAATGTATGAGTTGAAGAGTTACTCTCATTAGAAGGTGAGCACGGATGATCAATCCGCTCTTCCTCCTTTTGTTCTTCGCTCTCCTCGTCATCTTTTTCATCTAATGAGATCAAAGTTTCAGCAATTTCTTCTTCTTCCATAGATTCCTGCAAAATATGAGTCTCTTCTTGGACAGCGGGGACTTTCTCAATAAATGCATCAATATCGGCATTGTATTCATAATTCTCATAGCAATATTTAAGTATAGCAAAAATTTCAGGCCTATAAACATCATCATCAAAAGCTTCATACTTTTCAAACAAAGATTCAATTTCATAAGCACCCTTAATAGCAACGAATTCGTCTATTCATTGCACATCATAGTAATCATATATACCATTAGCATAAGAAGCCAAGGTTTTATTATCATTAAATTTACAAGAAAAGGGAAGGTGTGGAGCCTTCATCCTAGAGCAAAAAGTATAATCATATCTCAAGCATAGTTCCCGAGCATACCAATGCAACATATGAATTTGATCCCATAACAGTTTCCCTTTTTGAGTCAAGCAATAATCCCTAAATTATTCGCGTTGATCCAACGTGTCTCCCATTATATAATTGAATGGGATTTTCTCAGGATTATTAAAGTAGTGCATAATATCTTTCACATAATGAGCATAGAGGGTTTTAGGAGGTTCCCCATCTCCATGAGTAGCAAGTACACCTAATTTTTTTGGTATTTCGTGTTCCATATCCATAACTAAAGATAGAGAACAACTTAGAACAGATAATAAAATCTACTTAGTGATACAGCAAACAAGCACACACGAGAAAATTCACCCCACGCTATTGCTCCCCGGCAACGGCGCTAGAAAAAGGTCTTGATAACCCACAAGTATAGGGGATCAGTTGTAGCCTTTCTCGATAAATAAGAGTGTCGAACCCAATGAGGAGCTAAAGGTAGGATTTTTATTCCCTTCAAGTTCTATCGACCACTGATACAACTCTACGCGTATTTAACGTTCGCTTTACCTAGAACAAGTATGAAACTAGAAGTACTTTGTAGGTGTGATAGGATAGGTTTGCAAGATAATAAAGAGCACATAAATAAAAACTAGGGGCTGTTTAGATAAAGAAACAACTAAGTTAGTTTTAGTAGAGAGCTTTTTGTCACAAGAAAGTTATTTGTCCCTAGGCAATCGATAACTAGACCGGTAATCGTTATTGCAATTTTATATGAGGGAGAGGCATAAGCTAACATACTTTCTCTTCTTGGATCATATGCACTTATGATTGGAACTCTAGCAAACATCCGTAACTACTAAAGATCATTAAGGTAAATCCAACCATTGTATTAAAGTATCAAGTCCTCTTTATTCCCATACGCCATAACCCACTTATCCGTGTTTGTGTTTCTATCACTCACGCAACACAGACAATAAGCAAACCATGAACATATTGCAAACCCTACAGCGGGGATCCCTCACGCTTGCGCGACACGGAGAGCACCATAGGACAGCACCAATAATAAAACATGCAACTCAAACCAATCACGATCATCAATCAACCCATAGGACAAAACGGATCTACTCAAACATCATATGATAGCCATACATCATTGGGAAATAATATATAGCATTGAGCACCATGTTTAAGTAGAGATTACAGAGGGGAGAAGAGGTGTTACACCACTGCATAGAGGGGGAGAGAGTTGGTGATGACGGCGGTGAAGTTGTTGGTGTAGATCGCCGTCACGATGATGGCCCCGGCGGTGTTTCGGCGCCACCGGGAGAGAGGGGGAGAGAGCCCCCCTCGTTCTTCTTCTTCCTTGGCCTCCCCCTAGATGGGAGGAGGGTTTCCCCTCTAGTTCGTGGCCTCCATGGTTGCGGAGGGGCGGGAGCCCCTCCGAGATTGGATCTCTCTCTCTCTGTTTCCTTCTGTTTCTGCGCTCCCAAATTCTGGCCTTTCACCGTTTCTTAAATTCCTGGAGATCCGTAACTCCGATTGGGCTGAAATTTGAACATGATTTTTATCCGGATATTAGCTTTCTTGCGGACGAAGAAGGGCACCAACCGCCTTACGGAGTGGCCACAAGGGCCCAGGGCGCGCCATACCCCCTGGGGCACGCCCCCCTGCCTTGTGGACTCCTCGGGCATCGTCTCGCATTGATTCTTTTTCCCAAAAATCACATATATTCCAAAAAAAATCTTTGTAAGTTTTTATCACGTTTGGACTTTGTTTGATTTTCTGCGAAACAAAAAACATGCAACAAACAGGAACTGACACTGGGCACTAGATCAATATGTTAGTCCAAGAAAATCATATAAATTGTTGCCAAAAGTATGTAAAAGTTGTAGAATATTGGCATGGAACAATAAAAAAATTATAGATACGACAGAGACGTATCAGCGTCATGCAAGACGTTGTGGGGGAGACTTACGCCATGACCCGTGGGTCGCCCACGTCCCACGTTCACGGGGTGGTAACTGCCATTCCACTAATTCCCCTGCCCCCACCATTCCTGCCACGTATGCTGCATGCATTGCGCGGGGTTGGTGGTGGACGCGGAGGGCACGGGAATGAGTGCCAAGGCAAAAAGCCAGGCGCCATGGATAGGCGCAGGAGGTCGGTCTCGATTCCGTGCGCCATTGGTGACACAGGGGAGTCGGATTGGTGGATCGGGGCAGTAGCCTTCTGGGTGAGGAGCCAGCCCCCGGCCTCGTCCGCCTATAGAAAGGGAATGTGGGTGAGGTACCGGCTCACACCCATCTCTTCCTCCTTTCATCTGACATTATCTCTCCACCATGGTGAGGGGGAGAGGGCGTAGCGGCACCCCAGTGGTGGCAATGAGGGCTTCTGCTCGACAGCACCTCCCTCCTCCTGTTAGGGAAGTGGGGGCGGAGCCCGCCGTGAGAGGAGGCGGGAGAGGACGCGGCAGTGGTCGTCGTGGCACTCGGGGTTGAGGAGGATGGGGCGGCATTCTGATCGCACCCCCTCCGGTCGCGAAGGACCCGAACGAAGGCCACGTCAGGAACCAGCCGCTGGAGTTGATTGTCAGGCTGCGCGGGCCCCCGCGCAGCCGTCTTCGGCTTCCCACACCATTCGCAAGGGTGATGGAGGTTGAGCAGCCACTGGGGCTGAGGCTGCACATGAGGGGCTGCTGCAATGGCAGCATGCGGGCGGACCTGGAGTTCCCCGCTCCCCATGTCATGCTTCTCCGGCGTGGCTAGAAGACCTTCGCTCGTGCCCACAGCTTGGCGGCTGGGCACATTCTCCATTTAAAGTTAATGGACGCCGCCCTGCTCTCCGTCAAGGCCTTCGGGCGTTCGGGTGCTCGCTTAGGGTGCTGCATGGAGAGCTCGACCGATAACGAAAGCTCCTCCTCGAGCGAAAGCGATGAGGAGGACAATGACAGCGATGATGACGGCGCCGGTGGGGAGGACGAAGGCCCCAACTCTGGTTGAACGTCGGTCGCACCGTCATCGTCAGCGGGAGGTCGGCGGCACCACCATCTGCACCTGCATCTCCTCCCCGGCAAAGCGATTTGCCGGGGTGTTGGGTGTGGATGGCGCCCCCAGCTCCTCTAGTAGCCTTCCAGTTGGACCTCGGCAGGCTCCCTCGTTGGCTCTGGCTTCGTTTGCCCTGCCGCGTTCTGCTGGCCCAGGTGGCGGTGACCAGGGCACCACCTAGGCGCTCTCTCCACCCATCACCTTCGTCCGCGCCCTCCCGATCTTGTCAGGCTGCTCCTGGTGGGCTCCGACAGGGTCAGGCTGGGCTTCCGCCCAGGCACTTCTTTTTCCCTCTTCGTCTCCTATCGTAGTTCCTAGGAGGAGAGGGGAAAGAAAGGGATTACATGGCACTTATCTTTTTCAATCTAAAATATGTAGGCACTTGCCAAACTTTAGTTTCAAATATGTAACCTCTTCTACCCATATTTGTACTATGTAAGCTTTGTACTTGTTTATCCGCATATTAATGAAAAAAGATGGTCTTGCCGGACACTTGTGCATGTACTATATCCATGCAGAGAAGGGATGCCTCTATACTTTTAAGTAAACAAGTTCTCTCCGGCAAGTTGTCCTGCCGGGCGCCTTCAGTTTGTTGCCGCGGGGCTGGGCCCATCGGGCTCAAAACTATGGAAGAGGACCGGCCCCTCGTAGAACCTTCTCCGGCAAGAGCCACTTCGACCATCTTGACCGAAGCAACATTCAGGTCAAAGGATGGGAGTAAAAATGTTTCGAAGGCGATGAGGTTTTTCTATGCTCAAGTTTCCTTCTTACAGAGACATGTATGGATGATAGGGAACTTATCTATTTGGCTTGTCGGGGATAAGTATGTGAGCTTGTTTCCATTTCTTCCTTTTGGGACCGAGTCCGCGGCAAGAATCCTGCAGTTAGTGCAGAGGAAAACAAGGGAACATATGATCTCATCTACATGATCATGGTATGCTCATGTTATGCTATGCATGCATGCATGTTTTTTGGGGCCCCCAACGCTTCGTTTTATTGTCTGTGCTCAGGGCCTGTGCCTAGCTTTGTAGAAAGGGTTACATGCGCATAGGCAAGGCTTGTACAAAAGGGTGCCTGCTGGGCAGGGCCCGACAACAACGCCTTACGGGTAGAACTTGAGAAGATGCTCAATGTTCCATGAGTTTTGCAATTGAATGCCATCTTCGGTCTCCAGACGGACAGCACCGGGTCTAGTGACTCGTACTACTCGGTAAGGGACTTCCCACTTTGGTGTCAACTTGTTTGTACCCTTGGCGGACTGAACACGCCTAAGGACAAGGTCGCCTTCCTCAAGGCTCCGGGCATGAAACCCGCGGCTGTGATAGCGATGCAGGGTGTGGGGACCCTGACTCATAAGTCGTGATCACCGGATGCACATGTACAGTGATCCCAGAGATCAATGCTCACTGAACACACAGAAGCTGAATAACAAGAGTCTTACATCCATACATACCATCTTACACAAGTAGGACCATTATGGTCAAGTCTTGAGTATATCATCGCAGCGGAAATCTTCAATGACAACTTGGACCCATGCCATCTGGCTTAACTCTACAGGCATTCTTACTGGGAAGTGTCCTAGCTCACATGTTCGTCACCAAAGAAATCTTCATCTTACTCCTGTTCTTTCATGTCTGGCCAATAAAATAACCAGTGGCAAGCCAATGAGTACTTTGAATGTACTCGCAAGCAACCCATGAATGGTAACAGAATGACATATGCATGATAATATCACTATGTTGGCATGTTGGTGGTATGTTAGTGTTTCTCATGCAAGTATGATTGATACTTGTGGTGTTAATAATGCGTCTATGATCATGAATCAAGGGATTACAGATCTCAATATTGAGAAGGAGTTTCACGCAACTCAATCTCCAACTCATCGTGATTCTCATCAACATTTTCAATCTGTGTTGTTTTTCAGAAACATATGGACATAGTCTAAGCAGCACCACCCAACTGTCCTTGACCGTGGACACGGCTATTTGAATAGTTTGACACTCTGCAGAGGTTGCACACTTTACCCACAAGATCCGGGGAACTTCTGTGTCATCCACGACCCGCGGTACCTCAAGAACCCGGGGTAAGCACCCGATCACTACCTTTCCCTACCCATGACTAACATAGAGTCCACTCGTTGGTACACAACCCTCGTGTATAATCATAAAGATCTTGGGACTCTGCCCTTTCTATTTCACAACTACACGAAGGGACCAAGGTGTGTCCGGTGCCCTGTGAAAACAGTCATGGCCGCCTATCCAAGCACGACCCCGTCCCGAGAGTGACCACGCCACTCCCGTCACTAGTAATGCGGGCATCCATCCTAGCACGAACTAGGTAATCAATAATGCCCTTTCCCATATAAGGGTAGAGTGGTTGTGCATGTTTGGTTGGGACGGTCAACAAATCTTCAATCTAATCCGTCTCTGTAAACAACACATATTCACTTGCTTCGGTGCATCACTTCTTCATCAAGTGGTGACCTAGTCCAACATTACCCACGGGCATTAGGGGCACCCGATAGGGTTTTCAAAGGATTGTAACCAAGAAATGATCATGGCATAGATGCAACATCATGCGTCAATATCAAGTATTTTTCATCGCATCTCTAGCACAAGGTAGAGCTACGAATGCAAATACCAACGGGCATGCATCAATGCAACAATTATATCAAGCTCATAATCAACAATGTCATCATGCATACGGAAAATTTACCGATGAACAAGAGAGGTGTATCATGGTCAAAGGGCTGCTTGCCTGGCTCAGCAAAGTCTTCAACTCCTTTGGTCCACCTCCAAGCATTCCGTCTACTTCGTCAACTAACGTCGGAAACAATCACAATAAGCAACACAACAAGGCAAAAATAAAAGTGCTCTAAAAATGTGAATTGGACTTTTCGAGGATACCCTTGGTCATACGAAAAATGACCAAAGTGATTTCATTGGGATTGGATCAGTAGATATTTCTGAACATTTCAGTATGATGGAATCAAGGGATTTATGGATTTGCAAGAAGTGTACAGAAACATATTTTTTGAAAAATGAGCAATGGCACCCAATTAACAAGGAATGATTTTATAAGCACCTAGGAGTTGGTTTCACTGGATTTGGAGTTGTAATGATTTTCCTAGGGATTTGCAAAGCTGGCTATACATGAAGAAATGGACCAATATTTTATGTGGCACAGAAGGTATTGGGAAAAATGTTCCAAATCTAAGTTATGAAATTAGAAGTATCTAGGAATTTGAATCATGGCATTTGGATAAAAAATGGGCTCTCTGTAATTTTCTAAAGTTTATCACAGAAATGGGAAAATGGGATTAGATAAATAATTGTGAAGAAAAAGTTTCTGGAAAAATGTGCAAATTGCACCATGTGATAGAGCATGAATTTATGAACTGCTAGAAATTTGAATCATCAAATTTGTTGTCCATTTGAATTGTTTATGGATTTTACAACATTCCTGCAAAAAGAAAAAGAATAAGGAGTTACCCTTATTATGCGCACCGGACGCAGTTTAGCACCGCAGCACACTGGGCCGGCCCAGAGCTCAACCGCACGGGTGCAGGGGCGATGTCGGAGGCGTATTCCTGGGAGGGCGCTTTCGCCGCAAAGAGGCGGGGATGGACGGGGCGTCTCCACTCAAACTGTGCGGCTGGCCGGCGGGGTCGCTGACCTGCGGGCCCCACCTGCAAGGTCGTCCCCTTCCTCCTGCGCCCGCGACAGAGGGGTTTGAGGCCTCGGCTGTACGTCGGCCGGCGCTTGCCCCCGGCAGCATAGGCCACCCCGGCCAAGCTCCGGCCACCGGAGGGGTCGTAGGGGAGCGGCACGTCTGGGGAAGCCCTCGCGGACGGCAGGGGACGGCCGAAGCGGCTCCTGCACCGACCGTGGCGGACGGCCTCGTCGGGCGGTGGTGGCACCGGCACTATGAGGCACGAGAAGAGGCGGCGAGGAGCGGGGGAGCTCCGTAGCCCAGCGGCGGTTCTCCTGGAGGTCAAAGGAGAGGGGGAGAGGCCCTGGTTCACCGGAGCCAAGCGGAGATCGACGGTGACTGAGGCGGCGATGGAGAGGCAAGGAAAGCCCGAGGGAGAGGGAGAGCATGCCCAGGAGGCAGCTGGGAGGGAGAGGGAACCAGAGGAGGCGAGAGAGAGCTCGGGGGTGGCTTATATGGGGGAGGCGCCGGTGCACCGTGGGCAGCATCCATGGACGTGCTCGGGTGAGCTCACGGAGGGGAGAGGAGGGAGTTTTAGGAGGGGGCCGGCAGCGTGCCGTGTAGAGGGCGTCGAGGCGGCCTCGGGGGACACAATCCCGGCGCCCAAGGTCGATGGGAGCATCGGGCAGGGGGCGGCTATAGTGTGGCTGGGCACTGTAGCGTGCTCTAGAGCACCATTATTGAATGCCACGGCATGCCCATGCGCTCTGGGCGTGTCCCTCTTTGTCTACTAGCTGCTGGTGCATATGGAGATGCCCTGGGGTAGCTTAGGTACTAAGGGAGAGGTAGGAAAGTAAAATAGAGCGGGGAAAGAGATGCTGCCATGGCTATCCAGAGAGGTAAGGGGGGGGGGGTTACCCCTCAATCATGGAGCTCTGGTTGGGAAGGAGTTACTGGAGGTAGAGGGTGACTATATGAAGCTCTGGTAAAAAGTTGAGCTCACGGAGAATAGTGGAAGGGGTCAAAACAATGGTTTTGGTAAAATGTCAGAAGGTGTTTGATGCAAGTTTGGGCAAGCAAAAAGATTCTCCTTCATATGATATTTAACAGGATAAAATGGCATATAGCAATGAGGTTGGTAACCAAGTTTGAGCTCATTTGAAGAAAGTTTCCAATGTAACTTTGGCAAACCCTAGAAATCAATAGAAATGGATTTTCCAAGATTTAGTCATGCAAATCTATTCTCCTTGATGCACCTCTTGGTGTAGTGTCATCATTTGGATAGTTGAGCATGTCCACAAAATTTGGGATCAAAAGGAGACAGTTGGCAATGTAGAGTTGCTCAAATTTGGTTCTGGACAGAGATGGTTTTAACAAGCTTTGATCAAGCTAACTTATTCTCCAACTTGTGCCACTTGGTCTAGAGGAATTATTAGACCACTTTAGCATGTGTACCAAGTTGGAGGTCATTTGGACATGTTTTGTAGTGCAAAGTTGTTCAAACTTGGAAAATGACAGAAATGGTTTTGAGAGGGTTTCATGGGGTTATACTATTCTCCATGACATGAGACTTGTCAAGATCATCAAGTAGGCCATTTGTGACATGGTGGAATTTTCTTGGATTTAATGGAGAATATTTCCTTTGTAAATATTTCAAAAGCTTGAAATATCCAAAAAGGGATCTTGAGGGATTTGACCAATATTTTGGTCATGACCATGTGTTTAAACTCATATATATGGACAATATATGTCCATTGAGTCTCCCTAAATTTTCTCAAATATTTTTGAAACATTAAAATAATTTTAACTTATTAAAGACCATTTTAACTTATAAAATAGTAAAATAACTTTTAAAATAATATTTTTGTTGTTTCTGGGTGTCCTATATCTAATAGGAGTCAAATATATTTTTTTGAAAGATTTTTCATACCCTAAATTAAGTACTTGTAGTTCAAGCCTTAACTCAGGGGTTTTTGGAAAACCTAATTTAGAAAATACTTTTTGGGCAAATTATTTTTGCAAGAAAATACTATTTTGTCCTATACACATGGCATGATCATTGGACAAGGTTCTGGATCAAGGTGATGAAGTATAGGGATGGAAGTTACTATATGACTTTTAGAGCACTTTGAAAATAGCACAAAAATCCAAATCAAGGCAAATAACAAAACACTCAAACATTTTTGTCAAACCACATTTTGTCATGATTTATTAGCTTAAGTGTAGTGGCATGAAAATCAGGGTGTGACACAGGGCTTGCTGGTAGCATGCAGCACGCGTAGTAGCCCGGAGACCGTTCTACTCAAGGAGCGCGGCATCGTCATGCCGGTGCTGCTCTTGCTCTACTTCATCGTAGGAAAATACTCGAGGTGACCTGTATATGAGTTCCGTGGGGATCACTGCTTCTGCCCCATAGACTAGGGAGAAGGGAGTCTGGCCGCTAGCTCGATTTGGTGTCATACAGAGGGACCAAAGAACCACTGGCAGCTCGTCAATCCATTGCTTGTCTTGAGTCCTCACAGCACTTCAGTGTTCATCCTCTCAGCTTGTCCATTACTCCTGGGATGACCAACAGAGGCGAATGAAACCTTGCTTCTGAGGGTTTGAACATATTGCATGAAGGCGCGGCTTGTGAATTGGGTGCCGTTATTAGTGATGACTCTGGCGGTTACTCCGAATCGGCACACCAATCCCTTCAAGAACTTGATCACTGATTGTGCGGTCACCTTTCTCATAGGCTCCACTTCCGGCCACTTTGTAAACTTGTCGATTGCAACGTACAAGAATTCAAAGCCCCCGGTGGCACGGGGGAAGGGGCCCAAGATGTCGAGCCCCTAGACCGAAAATGGCCATGACAAAGGGATGGTCTGGAGAGCTTGAGTAGGTTGATGGATATTCTTGGAGTGGAACTGGCAGGCTTCACATCTGGTGACTAGCTCGATTGCATCTTGGAGGGCCATGGGCCAGTAGAAACCTTGCCGGAAAGCTTTTCCAACCAAGGCCCTTGATCCAATATGGGAGCCGCACATGCCTCTGTGTATCTCTACCAATAGTTCCTTCCCTTCTTCCCGGCAAATGCACTTTAATTTCACACCATTGGGCCACCTTCTGTATAGCGTGCTGTCGATGAACTGATACATACTGGCCCTCCGGGCTACTCTTTCAGCTTCTTCTTGCTCTTCGGGAAGATCTCCTGTCTGGAGGTAATGGACGATGTGCCGTTCCCAAGTTGGAGCCTGGGGCTCGACAACAAGGAACAACGGCACCTCCTCATTCGTGGGAGCGCATATCTCAACCGCAAGAACTGGTGGTTCGGTGGGAGGGTGCTGCTCACTAGGCAAAGTGGAGTTGTTCCCGTCAACCTCTCTGCCGGGGGCTTCGGGAAGCTCTGCCGGGAGAGGTTTGCCGGAGTCCAGTTTCCTCCTTTTTCTAGCCATTGTTATTGGGGATACTGAGGGTTAAGCCAGGCGGAGAACAAAAGTCCCTGGTTCCACAGGAAGCTTTTGAGCAGCGCATTTTGAGAGATGACCAGCAATGCTGTTTTTCGCACGTGGCATGTGCTTTGTTTGCAATCCATCAAAACGCTCCTCCAACTTTCTCACCTCTTCGATGTATGCCTCCATCAATGGACTCTGTTAATCCTTGTTTACTTGTCTCACCATAAGCTGTGAGTCTCCACGAATGATCAACTTTTTGATTCCCAATTCTGTTGTGATCCTGAGCCCGGCAAGGAGTCCTTCATATTCTGCAGTGTTATTGGTGGCTTCCTCCCTAGGAAAATGCATTTGGACTACGTACTTGAGGTGCTCTCTAGTGGGTGCGACAAGGAGTATGCCAGCCCCCGCACCCTGTAGTGAGAAGGCACCGTCAAAGTACATGATCCACTCTTGGGGGGCTTCCTTGCCGGGGATAACTGTCTCTGGTGTTTCTTCGTCTGGTGTTGGTGTCCATTTCGCAATGAACTCTGCCAAAGCTCTACTCTGGATGGTTGACATACTCTCATACTTCAGACCAAAGCTCGACAATTCCAAAGCCCATTCTACTATTCTGCCTGTGGCCCCCGGGTTCCTCAGCATACATTGCAAAGGGAAGCGGGTGACAACTGTGATATCGTGGGCTTGGAAGTAGTCGCGAAGTTTCCTTGAGGCCATGATAAGGACAAAGATCAAATTTTGCACGCTAGAGTACCTTGATCTAGCCCCCTGCAATAGGGAGCTGACAAAGTACACCGGCCGCTGCACCACCTTCTTCTTTGCCGCGGTCTTGGGATTGTCTCCATTATCCAGTGCTTCCTTCTCCTGATCTATACTTGACCTTGTCGGGATAGGTTCACTTTCCTCTCCGGAGGGGGCAGTAGCTGCGGCTGATCCTTCATCCACTTCCCGCTGCGCCACCAACGCTACAATAACCACCTGATTGGTTGTCGCTAGGTACAACAGCAACGGCTCTTGCGGTTTAGGAGCAACTAAGGTGGGAGCAGAGGAAAGGTAGGTCTTCAAGTCTTGTAGCGCTGCTTCTGCCTCTGGGGTCCACTTCATCGGCCCTATCTTCTTCAGAATTTTGAAGAACAGCAAGGCACACTCGGTAAACTTGGAAATGAACCTACTTAGCGCGGTAAAACATCCGGTCAGGCGCCTCACATCTTTAACTGTCTTGGGTGCTTGAATCTGCTCAATCGCCTTGATCTTGTTGGAGTTGGCCTCAATCCCCCGGTGGGACACGAAGAAGCCAAGTAGCTTGCCGGAAGGGACGTCGAACACACACTTCTCTGGGTTTAGCTTCAAGTTGATCTTGCGTAGATTTGCAAAGGTCTCTTCCAAGTCCTGAACGAGAGTCGATTTGTCCTTGGTCTTGACTACTATGTCATCCATGTAAGCTTCAATATTCCTGTGCAATTGTGGCTCAAAACCAATTTGCACTGCCCTTGCAAAAGTGGATCCAGTGCTCTTTAACCCGAAAGGTATCCGCACAAAGCAGTACGTGCCACACGGGGTTATGAACGCGGTCTTCTCTTCATCCTCCTTGGACATAAAGATCTGATGGAACCTAGAGTATGCATCCAAGAAGGAAAGCAGATCACACCCGGAAGAGGAATCTACGATCTGGCCAATGCGCGGCAAGGGGAATGGGTCCTTCGGGCATGCCTTATTCAGATCCGTGAAGTCTATGCAAAGCCTCCATTTCCTGTTCGCCTTGCGCATCACCACTGGGTTTGCCAACCATGTTGGGTGCAGTACTCTTCTGACCAAACCAGCTGCTTCGAGTTTCTTGATCTCCTCGGCAATGAACTATTGCCGCTCCAAAGCTTGCTTCCTGAGTTTCTGCTTGACGGGCCGGGCATGAGGGCAGACAGCTAGGTGGTGCTTGATTACCTCCCTGGGAACACCGGGGATGTCAGATGGTTGCCAAGCAAACACATCGACATTCGCCCGCAGGAAGGCAACGAGCGCGCTTTCCTATTTGTCATCTAGGGTGGAGCTGATAGTGAATGTACCATCAGCGCCAACCAGCCCTGCCAGGACCTTCTTCACAGCAGGTGCGGCAACCTTGGACCTCTTGCTAGTGGAGCTCTCCGGCACATCATCAACGGGTGCAGCACACTCCGAAGAGGTGCGCTTCCCAGATTCCTTGCCGGTATCTTTGCCAACTTTCTTTCCCTTCTTACTTTCCTTGGCGAGAGCTCAGCTTCCGCAGCCTCAACGGCGACTGCATCCCGGTACATCTTGTCCACACATATGACTGCGTCCTTCTTGTCTGATGGTATGGAAATGATACCCATCGGCCCCGGCATCTTCAGTGTGCTGTAGGCGTAGTGAGATGCCGCCATGAATTTTGCCAGGGCTGGACGACCAAGGATTCCATTGTACGGCAGGGGAGATCATCCACATCAAACACAACTTTCTCGGTCCGGTAGTTCAGTTCACCTCCAAACGTTACCGTTAATGTGATCTTTCCCTTAGGATGACTCCTGCCGGGGTTGATCCCTTGGAAAGTGCCAGTAGTCTTGAGCTCTTCATCTGCTATTTGAAGCTTGCTGAGCACCTTGGGGGAAAGCAGATTCAACCCAGCCCCGCCGTCAACCAACATCTTCGTGACCTTGAGGTTGCGGATTGTTGGTGAAACCAACAACGGCAAGCACCCTACTGCGGTGGTGCGGTCAGGGTGGTCCTCTTCATCGAAGATGATGGGCGTGCGGGACCATTTGAGTGGTTTCCGGGAGCCCACTGCTGGCTCTACAGCGTTGACCTCACGCGCCCACTATTTAAGCTGGCGGCAAGAGGAGTGCAGAGATGCGCCTCCGTCAACGCACAGGGCCTCAGTGGCTTTCTAGAACTCTTGCTCACTGGTTTCCTCTTCATCCCCTTCGTCACTTTCATCTTCACCTTCTTTCTTCTTACGGCCCCCTGCGGGCCTCTCTGGATGCTGGGGTTCCTTGCTGTGGCGGCCTCCTCTGCTGCCTCGACCTTCCCACCAGAACCTTCTTGGTCTCTTTCTTTATCATGCTTCTCGTACTCAGCTCTCTACTTTTTGACAAGTTGCTCAACTTGGTGACACTCTTGGAGATCATGGCCCTTGGTCTGGTGGATTTTGCAGTATGGCCCGTCAGTCTTCCCAGCCTTTTCGGCCGCCACAGCCTCCCGGCAATCAGTGCATGTGGCTACCTCCTTGCCGGGGACATCGGTCTTGGCCTTCTTGCCGGTACTAGGAGTGCTAGAGCCCTCGACAGCCAATACTGCTTTTTTCCTTGCGCTTCTTATTGCGTTTCTTGTTCTTCCTCTTCGGGTCTGCGGTGTCGCCGACATCCTCTGAGTCGACTTCGACGCCGCCCTCTTCTCTGGGGAGTCGCCTCCCTTCCTCTGTTCTGGCACACTTATCCGCCAAAGTGTACAGCTCGTTCATAGTCTTGGGCAACTGAACATTCATCTTGGAATGTATCCTCCTATTGCGCATGTTGGACTAGAACGCGGCAATCACAGCTAACGGGTGGATGTCTGGAATGTTCCTGTTTACCCTGCTAAATCTCTGCATGTACTTCCGCAAGCTCTCCCCTTCCTTTTGTGGAAGGAGCTGCAGATCGCTGGGCCGCCCTGGTTCCTGATGGCCGCCCATGAAGGCGCCAACAAACTCATGGCATAGGTCGGCCCACGAGGAGATGGAGTTCTCTGGAAGGTGCATCAGCCATGACCTCACATTTGAGTTGAGCACCAAAGGGAAATAATTGGCGAACACCTTCTCATCTCTCCCCCCGACAGCTTGAACCGCGATGGTGTAGATGCTCAAGAACTCTGCCGGGTTCAACCTTCCATCATACCTTTCTGGTATCTCTGGCTTGAAAACACGGGAAGATGTCCAACGGACTTGCCGCAACAAGCGAGTGAAGGCGAGGCACCCAACCTCGAAAGGTAGGTACCCGCCCTCACTGGGTGCGGGTTTGTCGACGTTTGGGCCATTGTGCCTGTCGGATTGCCGGCGGGTTTCACAGCGTCGTTCTATGGTGACGCGCGCGTCTTCCCTCCGTTGATCCTCCAGGACCTGCGGCTGATCTTGACGGGCTCGAGGGTCAGACGAGGCCATCGACACCTCGTCGGGCTCCCGGTTGCGTGGTTCTGGTTGTGGTCTTTGCGCTGGCCGTTGTGGAGGAGACTGTACCGCTGGGGTAGCCCCCTCAACACGGTCAGCAGCTCGGGCTGTGGCGGTCGCTTGCGGGGGCCGTGGCAGACCCGCCCGCTGCGATCCCCCTGCTTCAGCAAAACCGATCAAGCTCTGGATGGTAGCTCTCCACTCATCCATCTGATTGGCCGCTGGTGGGAACCTCAGCAGGAGTTGGGCTCGCGCCATGGCTTCCAAAGCAGTGCTTGGCATAGACGACGACGCGGACCTTGACATCGCTCGGCTCCTGCCAGTACCAGTGGCGGCGGCGCCACGCTCACACTGCCGCGAGCCGGCCGCCACGGTAGTACGGTGGTGAGAAGGTTGCGCCTGGGGGTTGATAGCCCCGTTTGGCACTTCTTCTTGGTTACCCCGCCCCAGGGAAGGTGCCTGCCCCACTGTCGCACCCGCTGCAGGGGCAACCAGGGGGCCGTGGTTCACGCTGGAGTGGGCGTTGTTGTCATGGCTGCGCTCTTCGGCACGGTGGGGTGGCGGAGACTGAGCGTTCTCCCCACCCATGCGTCGTGGAGCACGGCCGTCGGAATGCTGTTGCGGTCGCCCTCCTCCGGTGTTTTCTGCTCCCGCTTCGGCCACGGGAGGAACGACAACAGCGCCACCTGCGCCAGTCGCGTTCCCCACACCGTCCATGTTCCCAGCACCGTTCGCGTCCCCCGACGCCGCTGCAGCCCCCATAACTTCTGTGGCTGCAAGCGAGAGGGCCTTTGAGGTGGAAGGATGAGCAATCGCGCCGGGCTTTTTCTTGGGCGCCATGGATGATGAAGCCGCCGATGAAGAAGACGGTGATGAAGATTTGGCACGCTGCTTATGACCTCGGGTTCGCACAAGCGCCTCCCCCTACCTGGCGCGCCAAAGATGTCGTGGCAGAACACGATCACCTATGGGGCCATCGGGCCCCTTTGTGGTTCGGCAAGGGGGAGGGGCACGTTGGACAAAGAGCGGAGACCTCAACGTAGCACGACAATGGTGACTCGGGTGGTTTTTACCCAGGTTCGGGCCGCCGTGAGGCCTAAAACCCTACTCCTGCTTTGGTGGGTTGATGAGAGGATGGTGGAAAGCGCACGCGCTCAAGCCCGGCAAGGTCGCCTCGGGGAGTGCAGCTATGCGTGTACGAATACATCAGGGTCCGAATCCTATTTTAGGTTGCCATGGCCCTCCTTTTATAGGCTAAGGGGTTACCACAGTGGCAAATTAGTCTTTGTGCACTGATTAGATATCCAACAGTGCTATCATACCTAACTCTGGCAGTTAGGACAAAGTGCAATAAATGCGTCGCTGTGTGTCACGTCATGGATGTAGCCCGGCAAGCCTTGCCATGCCGTTTTGGTCATCTTCTGCCTGCCTGTGCGACATGCGTCCGGACGGGTGTCACACAAGGGTGATCTTCTCTCCAAATGGCTGCCATGCGCCAAATGACAGCCACTTAACCACCTAGGGGCTCGACACCGCATCGATTAGTGACTTGCGTTGTGATGCGGTGGAGCGGTGGAGTCTTGGCGGGGGAGTAGGCAGCCAGTGGCCCCGGCAGGATTGCCGGGGGCGTATTGGCTTCGTCTTTGGGAAGGCCTCGTCCTGACCAGGCTCGCCTGCCCGGTAAGGGAGGCTTTCCCTTAGTGAAATCTTGCTGTCTTGGCTTGTCTTGGCCTTCTTGATCCGCCCTTTGATCCCTCAAAGAGCTCTTCATATGACTTGGGCTTGCCTTGAATGTTTGGCGTTGCTCGCATTCCTGCCACTTGAGCCTGTGTACCGTCTGGGCAACATACGGGAAGGTGAAAGTGCGTTAAGTCGACTAGAGGGGGGGTGAATAGGCGATTTTTACAAATTCGTCACTGAGGAATTTCACAGTGAGGAAATCCCTAAGTAACGAACTACTTAGCAGCGGAATAAGTACTCATATGCAAGCATAACAGAGCAGTAGCACAGTCATCATGATGAAATGAAAACAAGCACAGAGTACAAGTAGCGTAAACACAGGATAAGCAGGCTAAGACAAACTGACTGAAGAAATTGAGCTGAGGAAATTGAGAAAGTCTTCAGTCAAAGTCTTCAAACAGTGGCGACCAAGTACACAACACAGAATGAGGAAATACAAGGGTTGAGGAAATAGAACCAGTTAGCTCGGTGAAGATAGTGATTTGGTAGACCAGTTCCAACTGCTGTGACAGTTGTACGTCTGGTTGGAGCGCCTAGGTATTTAAACCTGAGGACACACAGTCCCGGACACATAGTCCTCACCGTATTCTCATTGAGCTAAGGTCACATAGACCTCGCCCAATCACTCGTGGTAAGTCTTCAGGTGACTTCCAAACCTTCACAGACTTGGTCACTCAGCGATCCACAATTTCCTCTTGGATGCTCTAGACCATGACGCCTAACCGTCTGGAGGATGCACAGTCCTCAAAGGTAACAAGCATCGATTCCACACAGGAACAATCTCTTCAGTGATGCTCAATCACTTTGGGTTTGTAGGTGTTTGGGTTTTTGGGTTTTTCCTCACTTGATGATTTTCTCTCAAAGTCCTCGGAGGATGGGTTGCTCTCAATGACAAGTGTCAGTTTCTCTCAGAGCAGCCAACCAACTAGTGGTTGTAGGGGGCAGCTATTTATAGCCTACGGAGCAGCCCGACATGATAAGACATAAATGCCCTTCAATGATATGACCATTAGGTGGGTAGATATTTTGGGACAGCTGGCGCATAGCACAGGAACGGTCGGAAATTTGACTATCAAATTCCTCAGGGCTATCATGTTCCTCACTTGTAGGCAATCCGCACTGGCGAATTCCTAACTCCTCAGTCAGAACAAATTCCTCAGAGACCAGAAGAACTTCGTCTCTGTCACTGAAAAATTGACTGAGCTGTATGAGATTTCCAATGGCTTCACTCGAAGGGATTGGTAGGAGTAGGATTTTGAGTTGAGCATCACTTGGAAACCTTTCCTTAGTTTTACCTCGACCCCCTTTAACAGTACGGTGTTTCCTATGACTCAAGAAAGAGAAAAAGAAACTACGAAAACAAAAGTCTTCACGCTTCATATTCCTCGCATGAATATCAAGTCTTCAAGGTCACACCAATTTCTTCACTTTCAAAGTCTTCAGAAAGCCAAAGTCTTCAGTTGAAGACATTCATTTTTAGGGGTCGACTTTCTCTGTAAATATCAAACTCCTCATAGACTTATAGAGCTGTGTACACTCACAAACGCATTAGTCCCTTAACCTATAAGTCTTCAATACACCAAAATCACTAAGGGGCACTAGATGCACTTACAATCTCCCCCTTTTTGGTGATTGATGACAATATAGGTTAAGTTTTCAACGGGGATAAACATGTGAAGTGTAAATACTGAAATTGAGGAATTTGATTGCAAGATATAGAAGAACTCCCCCTGAAGATGTGCATATGTGAGGAATTTGCTTTTGAGAAGCAATGCACATTGAAGAGTAGAATCATGGAGATCTCCCCCTATATCTTGTAATTCATACACGCATTTAACATATGTTATGAAGAATTTGAAATGCATGATGAAATATGGTGACTGATGTAATTCAGCATGCGTGCATTAACATATATGAGGAAATAGCATGCAGAAGAACATAGGAAAAGTATCAGATCACCATCGGGTTTAAGTTTACAACTCGATCCAATAAAGACTTCAAAAGAACGAGAGTTGTAACTTAGAAAAAAACGCCCATATATAGATAGTCCCGCTTGAAGACTAACTCAAAATTTCTCCCCCTTTGTCATCGAATGACCAAAAGGGTCGAAAGATGAGGACTAACGCCCCTAAAGAATAACATCATGAAGTCGATGGAGGAGCGCCAGCGTTGTTGGGGTCGGTTGTTGAAGTAGGGCCTGCTGCAGTGTCGTCCAAGTCTTCATTTTCATCAGTCTCACGCGATGAAGAATAAGAGCTGGCAACAACTTGAGGAACTTTGACCTTCTTGAATTTCTTCGAAGGTGGCTGTGACCAGTCAAAGTCCCGATGAAATTCCATCTCCTTGAGTTCTTCAGCACTATAGAGGTTAGACAGAATAGCCCAGGTGTGATCAAATACTTCATGCAGATAGTAATGGTTCTTTTTCACAGTATTTTGAGTAACTATCATGTTCTGAAGAATAGCACCAAACTGTCTTTTGACCCATTTGTGGTTGCGATCGACCTTTCGGTGAAGACTGAGGAGAAGCTCACGATCTGTCAGCACCCTTGAAGCAGTGCCTTGAGGAATTGGCTTTGAAGTATTTGCGGCAGAATCATGAGTGGCAGAGTCATCATTGGTGGAGTAGGATGCAGCTTTGCGAAACTGTCCATCCAATGGACGAATGCCTTCATCAATAACAGCAGCCTTGCCCTTTTCATCAGATGAGGAAATAGGTCGTTTGAAGACTTCAATTGGGGGCAGGTAGTTGTGATGATTTAGCATATCAGCCTTGTAGTTGATTGAAGACCTTGATCGGATGAATCGCATGATCCAGGGAGCATAAGGCTTCAAATCGAATGGTGAAAGCGCAACATTTGCCATAGTCCTTATGAAGAAATCATGGAAGTTGATAGGCACTCCATGGATGATGTTGAATAGCAGATTCTTCATTATGCCAACGACCTCTTCTTCATTTGAGTCATGGCTCTTGATTGGATAGAGGGTCTTGGTCAATATTCTGTAGACCGTCCTTGGCACATAGAGCAATTCCTTCACAAGGAATTTTGTTCTTGGGGCTTTGCCAGGCTTCAGAGGCTTCATCATTACTTGCATGAAATGATCAGATAGCTCAGGTTCGTAATACATCAGCCTTGCACCTTCAACGGGAGGACTAAGAGGAACGACATGAAGCAATTCAGAGGCCGGTGCTTTGAGGTGGGTGTTCTCGGTCATCCAGTCCAACACCCATGAATTCACATCTTCAGCGTTGCCAGTGATATGCAACGTAGCGTAGAACTGAAGAATTAGTTCTTCATTCCAATCAACAATGTCAGTGCAGAAATTGAGCAGCCCAGCGTCATGAAGAACACTGAGGACAGGGGTGAAGCAAGGCAGTGACTCCATATCAACATGAGGAATATGCTCATGGTCAAATATCTTGTCTTTATTGAAAAACAGTGAAGAATAGACGTTCATCTGACTCGCTGTCCAGAAGCGCCGTCGTCGAAGACGAGCAGAGTCATATGGGTTGTATTCAGTGAAGAATACATGTTCATGAAAGAAGTCATCAGCTTTGAACTTCTGCTTCTTTGTGAAAGGATTCTTCGGCTTGGGCTGAGTAGTATCAGTTGAAGTATTGACAGCCTCTTGAGGTATAGCCACTGGAACCACAGGCTGAGGAATTTCAGGAGCAAAGGCATCAGCCGCAGCCTTGCCCTCCATTTCTTCAGTAACATGTACATCAGCACTAGTGGCTGGAACTTCTTCAGGTATAGTGAGAAGAGAAGCTTGACGTTCATCAGAGCCCGTATGAATTTCTTCAGTGTGAACTGGGGACTGAGGAATCTGTTGCAGTGGGGTGAACATGGGTGAATTGGGGTGATGACTTTCCCAGTAGTCATCATTCATAATTGGTGTAGTACATCCAATGTCCACATCTTCATCTTCATCATCAATTTCCTCAACGCCTGCCTCTTCATCTATGAACTGAGGCATGGGCGATGATACCAGTGGGGTTGAAGTGATATTGTCCACTTCAATTTCTTCATCTAACTGCTCTGTCGAAGCAGCAGAAAGATCTTCTTCATCAGATTCACTTGGAATTACATATTCCTCACCAAAGGGAATAATCTGCTTTGATGGCATGATTGATATTGGAACAGCATCTATAGGATTTGTATAGGAGCTTGAAAGTGCGTTATATCGACTAGAGGGGGGGGGGGGGTGAATAGGCGATTTTTACAAATTCGTCACTGAGGAATTTCAAGGTGAAGAAATTCCTAAGCGATGAACTACTTAGCAGCGGAATAAGTACTCAGAGGCAAACATAACAGAGCAGTAGCACTGTCATCATGATGAAATGAAAACAAGCACAGAGTACAAGTAGCGTAAACTCAGGATAAGCAGGCTGAAGACAAGCTAACTGAAGAAATTGAGAAAGTCTTCAGACAAAGTCTTCAAACAGTAATGATCAAATACATAGCAAGTATGCAAGGAATTGAAAGGGTTGAGGAAATAGAACCAGTAGCTCGGTGAAGACAATGATTTGGTAGACCAGTTCCAACTGCTGTGACAGTTGTACGCCTGGTTAGAGCGGCTAGGTATTTAAACCTAAGGACACACAGTCCCATACACACAGTCCTCACCGTATTCTCCTTGAGCTAAGGTCACACAGACCTCGCCCAATCACTCGTGGTAAGTCTTCAGGTGACTTCCAAACCTTCACATACTCGGTCACTCGGCAATCCACAATTTCCTCTTGGATGCTCTAGACCATGACGCCTAACCATCTGGAGGATGCACAGTCCTCAAAGGTAACAAGCGTCGGTTCCACACAGGAACAATCTCTTCAGTGATGCTCAATCACTTTGGGTTTGTAGGTGTTTGGGTTTTTCAGTTTTTCCTCACTTGATGATTTTCGCTCAAAGTCCTCGGAGGATGGGATGCTCTAAATGACAAGTGTCAATCTATCTCTCGGAGCAGCCAACCAGCTAGTGGTTGTAGGGGGCGGCTATTTATAGCCTAGGGAGCAGCCCGACATGATAAGACATAAATGCCCTTCAATGATATGACCGTTAGGTGGGTAGATATTTTGGGACAGCTGGCACGTAGCACAACAACGGTCGGAAATTTGAGTATCAAATACCTCAGGGCTATCATGTTCCTCACTTGTAGGCAATTAGCACAGGCGAATTCCTAACTCCTCAGTCAGAACAAATTCCTCAGAGAACAGAAGAACTTCGTCTCTGTCACTGAAGAACTTGACTAAACTGTATGAGATTTCCAATGGCTTCACTCGAAAGGATTGGGTAGGTGTAGGATTTTGAGTTGAGCATCACTTGGAAACTTTTCCTTAGTTTTACCTCGACCCCCTTTAATAGTACGGTGTTTCCTATGACTCAAGAAGAAGAAAATGAAACTACGAAAACAAAAGTCTCCAGGCTTCATAATCCTCGCATGAATATCAAGTCTTCAGGGTCACACCAATTTCTTCACTTTCAAAGTCTTCAAGAAAACCAAAGTCTTCAGTTGAAGACATTCATTTTTAGGGGTCGACAATCATCGTAAATAACAAACTCCTCATAGACTTATAGACCTGTGTACACTCACAAACGCATTAGTCCCTTAACCTATAAGTCTTCAATACACCAAAATCACTAAGGGGCACTAGATCCACTTACAATCTACCCCTTTTTGGTGATTGATGACAATATAGGTTAAGTTTTCAACGGGGATAAACATATGAAGTGTAAATAATGATATTGAGGAATTTGATTGCAAGATATAGAAGAACTCCCCCTGAAGATGTGCATATAGAGGATTTTGCTTTGGATTGCAAATGCACATTGTAGAGTAATATCATGGAGATCTCCCCCTATATCTTGAAATTCATACACGCATTTAACATATGATATGAAGAATTTGAAATGCATGATGAGATATGGTGTCTAACGAAATTCAGCATGCGTGCATTAAGATACTTGAGGAAATAAGCATGCAGAAAGCAGTTCAAAAGAATCAGACCACCATAGGACTTAAGTTTACAACTCATCAGAGCAAACACCTCAGAAAAGCAAGAGTTGTAACTTAACAGAAATATAGCCCTTATATAAGACCCGCTTGAAGACTAACTCAAATTTCTCCCCCTTTGTCATCGAATGACCAAAAGGGATGAAAAGTGAGGACTAACGCCCCTGAAGAATATCATCATGATGTCGATGGAGGAGCGCCAGCATTGTTTGGGTCGTCCGTTGAGGTAGGGCCTGCCGCAGTGTCGTTCAAGTCTTCAGCTTCATCCGTCTCGCGCGATGAAGAATATGAACTGGCAACAAGCTGAGGAACTTTGACTTTCTTGAATTTCTTCGAAGGTGGCTGTGACCAGTCAAAGTCCTGTTGGAAGCCCATCTCCTTGAGTTCTTCAGTACTATGAAGATTAGACAGAATCGCCCAAGTGCGGTCAAAGACTTCATGCAAGTAGTAGTGATTCTTCTTCACAGTATTTTGAGTGACTGTCATGTTCTGAAGAATTGCACCAAACTGACGCTTGACCCACTTGTGATTTCGATCAACTTTTTGATGAAGACTAAGGAGAAGTTCACGATCAGTCATCACACGCGGAGCTGTGGCTTGAGGATGATGTTCTGAAGCTTTGGCGGCAGAATCTTGAGTTGCAGAGTCATCATTGGTGGAATAGGAAGTAGCTTTGCGAAACTGTCCATCCAATGGACGAGTACCTTCATCAATAACAGCAGCCTTGCCCTTCTCGTCAGCTGAGGAAATAGTCCATTTGAGGACTTCAATAGGGGGCAAATAGCTGAGATGATTTTGAAAATCAGCCTTATAATGAATTGAAGACCTTGATCTGATGAACTTCATGATCCAGGGAGCATAAGGCTTCAACTCAAAAGGTGACAGAGCAGCATTGGCCAAAGTCCTCATGAAGAAATCATGGTAGTTGATAGGAATACCGTGAATGATATTGAACAGCAGATTCTTCATAATGCCAACAACTTCTTCATCATCAGAGTTGTGGCCCTTGATTGGACTGAGGGTTTTGGTCAATATGCAATAGACTGTCCTTGGCACATAGAGCAATTCCTTGACGAGGAATTTGGTCCTTGGAGCTTGGCCTGGTTTCAAAGGCTTCATCAGCACTTGCATCAGATGATCAGACAGTTCAGTTTCAACATAGAGAAGCCTTGCACCTTTAGTGGGAGGACTAACTGGGACGGCATGAAGCAATCCAGAGGCCGGTGCTTTGAAATGAGTATTATCGGTCATCCAGTCCAATACCCATGAATTGGCATCATCAACATTTCCAGTAATGTGCAGCGTGGCGAAGAATTGAAGAATGAGTTCTTCATTCCAATCGCAGATGTCGGTGCAGAAATTGAGTAACCCAGCGTCATGAAGAACACTGAGGACTGGGGTGAAGCAGGGCAGCGACTCCATATCTACATGAGGAATTTGCTCATGTTCAAAGATCTTATCCTTATCAAACAACAATGAGGAATAGAAGTTCATCTGGCTTGCAGTCCAGAAGCGCTTGCGACGAAGTCGAGCAGAGTCATAGGGATTGTAGTCAGTGAAGAATATGTGCTCATTGAAGAAATCCTCAGCATTAAACTTTTGCTTCTTGGTGTGAGGGTTCTGTGGCTTGGGCTGAAGATTAACAGTTGAAGAATTTACAGCCTCTTGAGGTATAGCCACTGGAGCCACAGGCTGAGGAATTTCAACAGCAGCCTTGGCCTCCATTTCTTCAGACATATGTACATCAGCGCTAGTGACTGGAACTTCTTCAGGAATAGAATGAAGTGAAGCTTGACGTTCATCAGAGCCCGTATGAATTTCTTCAGTTGGCACAGGGGACTAAGGAACTTGATGTAGCGGGGTTGTCAGAGGTGAATTGGGGTGATGACTTTCCCAAAAGTCATCATTTAGAATAGGTGTTGTAGACCCAATATCCACATCCTCATCTTCTTCAATTCCTTCGACGCCCGCCTCTTCAGCTGTGAACTGAGGCATGGGCGATGATACCAGTGGGGTTGAAGGGAAAGTATCCACTTCAATTTCTTCATCCATCTGCTCTGTCAAAGCAGCAGAAGGATCTTCTTCATCAGATTTACTTGGAATTTCATATTCCTCACCAAAGGGAATGAACTCCTTTGATGGCATGCTTGATATTGGAATAGCATCAATTGGGTTTTCAGACGAACTCGTCAAAGTCTTCACTTTCTTGGGAGCTGAAGACTCTGAGGAGGCAGATGCTTTCCTTTTCTTCACAGCTGCTTGCTCCGCAGCCTTGGTTTTCTTCGCTTCTGTTGCAGAAGGAAGGTTGATGCTTGTCATCGATGCAGGAGGAGCAGAGGAAATTGGTTGAATTTCTTCAGGCACAACTGATGCAGTTGCCCTGGCTTGTTCAGATTCCTCAAGCACAGTAGCAGATGCTTCAACTGGCCTGGATTGGTCTTCAGGCGCAATATTGGAGGTTGCCCTGGCATTTTCTTCAGAGACTGGAATTTCTTCATCAGCTCTGGCACTTTCATTTTCTTCAGCAGACTGAACAGATGCTCCAGTCTGAGGAAATTTGGGTTGCGATGAAGCTGCAACACTTGGAGTAAATCCTTTTGCCATTCTGACGAATCTGACTTTGGCACCTAGCCAATCTGCACGGAATGCATGAAATTCATCACTGAGTGCTTTGATCTCAGCCTGCATTGACACAAGTTCTTCAGGAGACATTTTCACAACATTGTTCTTCAGAAAACGCTCCTTCTTGTACTGAGCCTTCTTCACCTGCCTGGCCTTTTCAAATTTCCATTTCTCTTCATTTATGAAGGCCGTCAACATGTGACTTTGACCAGGAGTGAGGTTTAATTCAGGCAAAGGTGTATTTGGATCCTTGTGCCATAAATCGATGAAATCAAGGATCTTCCTTGGATCCAGCATGAGGGGTACAGCACTGCCTTTGGCACTAGAGGCCCTTTGTTGTTGATCTTTGATGATCTCAGCTAATTCTTCATCATCAGCTTCGTCTTCACTTGACGGAACCTGAAAGGCGACTTGCTTCTTGTGAGGACTTGGCCTTGTGCCTCGTCCAGCAGTGGCATTTTTCTTCAGCAAGGTCGGAGTTGTTGAAGACTGAGGTGGAGCTGAAGAACTTGCAGAGACTCCTGAAGCAATTGAGATTCCAGTAGTCCTTTGGCACGTGGCAAGATGCACAGGTGCTGAGGACTTTGCAGGAGCAGCTGAGGACTTTGCAACTAAGGGAGTTGGAGCTGCTTTTGAGGAATTTGCTTGAGGAACAAGCCGTGAGGGCTTTGAAGAGCTTGGCCGTGAGGGCATTGTAGTAGAGGAACTTGTCTTGACAGCTGATTTCTTTAGCATAGCCTTCTTAGGCTTGATAGCAGAGGCCTCAGCGGCGGCAGCAACAGAATCTTCATTGAATTTCTTCACTGCCTCTTTAGCCACTTTGGCCAGCTTGGCTTGAGGCTTAGCCCACTCCTGAGGAAATTCCTCACCTCTTCTGATGCTAGTGGGATCAGCTTCTTGGCCAGGAGCCAATGGAGGTCTTGGACATGGAGGGTTAACAACAAATTTCTTCATGTAATTGGGAGTGACATAGCGATATTCCCTCCATTCTCTTGCCCATCTCCTCTCAATCTTCTGAATGCGCACTTTGCGCTGATTTTTGCTCTCCTTGCCATGAGTTGCTTCATCAGGAGTACAATATTCATCATAGATGTCATCAGGGATCTCAAAAGCAGTATTTGTTTCTGGCCTCTTTCCTCCCTTCTGAGGTCTTTTACCATCAGCCATTTTCTTCACTTGAGGATTTTGAACAATCGAATTTTCTGATGAGGTATGCAATTTTTCTTCAAGGCACGCTGCAAATGAGTTAAGTTGATGAGAACCTAGAGATTCAGCAGCGGACATGTGTACCTGTGAACAGAATATAGGTGCGAAGAGTTTTGGAGAAGTCATATGCGTTCTCAGAAGATTTTCAAAAGTATCAAGTTTGAGGAAGATGACCAGGGGTGTCTTGAGGAATTTCACTAAGCATTTTGACTTATGTTCCAGAGTTGTGTAGATTGAAAATCCACACAATTGAGGAATCTTGAAGAAAAACGTTGCTTAGAGAAACTGATCAAGGACAGAAGCAAGTTGGTGTTTAAGAACATGAAAGTTGAAGAATAAACACCTTTTGAAGATTTTGTGGAAATCATCAGAATCAACAAGGGCAGTAAAAATAAATTTTATTTAACCTTGACGAAGAACACGACAAACTGAGAGTAGCAGTGGAGATGTTCGTCCATTCAGATCTTCCACGCCCTAACTTGGCGATGGAAAACAGCTACGGCGGCGGCGGAGTGAAGATTTCCGCGGCCGGCATGAGTACGACGGCGACGAGGTCGAGGCAGTGAAGCTCTTCCTCACCGGCGACGATGGAATGTAGCGGCAGCGCTAGGTCTGAGAGCTCGAGCGAGGGAGTAAGATCGAGCGGGGTAAATGAGATCTGAGGAGGGCGAGGGGTATTTATAGCCGAGGTGAAAAAACTGCTCGTCCGAAGAAAATGGACGAACGTGCCCCTGACCCATCTCATCCTAGCGACATGTGTCACCCACGTACTGTGAAGTGGAGATCATGTTAGATCGTGGGTGAATAGATAAATCTTATCGAGGGATATGGAACGGTTTGAGCGGCAAAAGCCAAAAATTCAGATAAGAATATTTTAATGTTTCGTTCGCAAATTCTTCAGCTGTCAAGGACACAGTGAAGACTTTGAACGGGTTTCAAATAGAACGCACATGAAGAATTTGTGAACGGACTGGATTGAGTTTAGCATAGAGGGGGAAAGGGTCCGATCACATTCACTTAGAAGAAAACCAACTTGAAGAATTAGCAATAAGTGAATGCTGTAGAGGACTGAAAACTCAAATATATATATAGTCAATGAAGAACACAGTCGGAAAGAGTAAAGACTTTGCAAAGTTGAAGAATTTGAAAATTTGAAGAATTTGCACAATGATGAAAAACTCAAATTTTGAAGATTTTCAACTTTTTGTGGTGGCGTGACCCACCGTGTAAGAATGATGGTTTCAGACACCGCGTACAATTGTCGTAGGGCTCTAAGAATCAAATTCTTCATTAATTTCTTCACACTTAGAGGGTTAGTCTTCATTGATTGAAGAAAAACGTTACTTCGTGTGTTGCACATCTAAGTCATCAATTTTGCATAAGTGTTAGGATGTGTGTCCTTTTCAAAGGACATTCGAAGATTCTAAGATATTTAGCTCACACCGCAACTTGCTAAATCTCATCTCATCCAAGGGCTTTGTGAAGATATCGGCTAGCTGTTCTTCATTCTTCACGTGCTCGATAGAGATGTCACCCTTCAACACATGATCTCGAAGAAAATGATGACAAATCTCGATGTGCTTTGTCTTCGAGTGCTGAACTGGGTTATGAGCAATTTTGATGGCACTCTCGTTGTCGCAGTAGAGTGGCACATTCTTCACATTGATGCCGTAGTCCTTGAGGGTTTGCTTCATCCATAGCAATTGAGCACAGCAAGAACCAGCAGCAATATACTCAGCTTCAGCAGTAGAGAGTGATACGCAATTCTGCTTCTTCGAGGACCAACATACTAAGGATCGTCCGAGGAAATGGCATGTGCCTGATGTTGACTTGCGGTGCACATGATCACCAGCATAGTCAGAGTCAGAATATCCAATGAGATCAAAAGCCGAGCCCTTGGGATACCATAATCCAAGTGTTGGAGTGTGCGCTAGATATCGAAGAATATGTTTCACAGCCTTATGGTGTGATTCCTTCGGTGTAGCTTGAAAATGGGCACACATGCAAACACTAAGCATAATATCCGGCCTAGATGCACATAGGTACAATAAAGAGCCAATCATGGAGCGGTATACCTTTTGATCGAAGTCTATTCCATTTTCATCAGTGCATAGATGGCCATTTGTGGGCATAGGGATTTTGACGCCTCTGCATTCTTGCATACCGAATTTCCTCAGAACGTCCTTGAGGTATTTCTCTTGAGAAATGAAGATGCCATTGCGTTGTTGACGAATTTGAAGACCTAAGAAGAATTTCAATTCTCCCATCATGGACATTTGATATTCCTCACTCATCATGTAGGCAAATTCGTCACTGTAATGTTGGTTAGTACAGCCAAAGATAATGTCATCAACATATATTTGGCACACGAACAATTCATCATCATAGGTTTTGGTGAAAAGAGTTGGGTCGAGTGAACCGGGTTTGAAGCCTTTCTTCATGAGGAATTCCTTCAAAGTATCATACCACGCCCGAGGGGCCTGCTTGAGGCCATAGAGGGCCTTATTGAGTCTAAAGACTTTGTCAGGATGCTTAGGATCTTCAAAACCTGGGGGTTGAGCAACATATACTTCTTCCTCAAGCTTACCATTGAGGAATGCACTTTTCACATCCATTTGATATAAGATGATATTATGATGGTTAGCATAAGCAAGCAATATGCGAATAGCCTCAAGTCTAGCAACAGGTGCAAAAGTTTCATCGAAATCAATTCCTTCAACCTGTGTGTAGCCTTGAGCTACAAGATGAGCCTTGTTCCTCACCACTAGGCCATTTTCATCTTGCTTGTTGCGGTAGATCCATTTGGTACCGATGATATTGTGCTTGCATGGGTCCGGTCGCTTGACAAGCTCCCACACATTGTTCAGCTTGAATTGATGTAATTCCTCTTGCATCGCTTGAATCCATTCAGGCTCCAGAAATGCCTCAGCAACTTTGGTGGGCTCTGTGATAGAGACGAAAGCAAAATGCCCACAAAAGTTAGACAAATGTGAAGCTTTTGAGCGAGTCATAGGACCTGGTGCGTTGATGTCGTTGATGATTCTCTCAATCTGTACTTCATTTGCAACGCGAGGATGAGCAGGTTGACGACTTTGATTTGGCTCAACATTTACTTCAGAGCCATTTTCTTCAGATGTGCCAGCATGCTGTTCTTCATGTTCTGGAATGATTTCTTCAGCAGATTCTTCAGTAGGAATGACATCCTCAGTAGCTTTGAACTTGATGGTTTCCTCAGGCGTCTTTTCATCTAGCACAGGAGGTAGGTGCTCTCTTTGCGAGCCGTTAGTTTCATCGAACCGCACATCTATAGTTTCAACAACCTTGTTGTGATAGGTGTTGAAGACCCTATAGGTGTGCGAGTCCTTTCCGTAACCAAGCATAAAACCTTCATGTGCTTTCGGTGCAAATTTAGAATTGTGATGGGGATCTCTAATCCAACATTTAGCACCGAAGACTTTGAAATAACTCACATTGGGTTTCTTGTCAGTGAGGAGTTCATATGAGGTCTTCTTGAAGAATTTGTGAAGATATACCCTGTTGATGATGTGGCATGCAGTATCGATTGCCTCAGGCCAGAAGTGACGAGGTGTCTTGTATTTATCAAGTATGGTGCGAGCCATCTCAACAAGAGTCCTGTTCTTGCGCTCCACAACGCCATTCTGCTGAGGAGTGTATGGGGCAGATAGCTCATGAGTAATACCAAGTTCATCGAGATAGTCATCAAGACCAGTATTCTTGAACTCGGTCCCATTGTCACTACGTATATGCTTGATCTTCACACCGAAATTCGTCGAAGCCCTTGAGGAAAATCGTCTGAAGACTTCCTGCACTTCAGTTTTGTAAGTAATGACATGCACCCATGTGTAACGAGAATAGTCATCAACAATGACAAAGCCATATAGAGATGCTGCATTTGTTAGTGTGGCATAATGAGTAGGGCCAAAGAGATCCATATGAAGCAATTCAAAAGGACGAGAAGTAGTCATGATAGTCTTCGAGGGGTGCTTGGCTCTGGTCATTTTTCCAGCCTCACAAGCCCCACAAAGATGATCTTTGAGGAATTTGACACCCTCGATGCCAATGACGTGCTTTTTCTTCACGAGCGTGTGTAAGTTCCTCATGCCAGCATGACCCAGTCATCGATGCCATAGCCAGCCTTCTGAAGCTTTAGCAAGTAGACAAGTGGCAGGCTGTGGTCCTGCAGAGAAATCAACAATATACAAGTCTCCTCTCCTAAAGCCTTCGAATACTTTGGAATTGTCAGATTCCATGAGCACTAAGCAACGATATTTGCCAAAGACAACAACCATATCAAGATCACAAAGCATTGAGACAAACATGAGGTTGAATCCGAGGGACTCGACAAGCATGACTTTATCCATGTGTCGATCCTTTGAGATTGCAACCCTACCTAGACCCAATACCTTGCTTTTGCCTTTGTCAGCGTAGGTGATATGCTTCAAGTGTGATGGAGATAAAGGAGTGTTCATCAGTAAGCTCTTGTCACCGGTCATGTGATTTGTACATCCACTATCGAGGACCCACTCAGTAGCTTTGGGTAAATCATCCTGCAGATGAATTAGTGCATCTTACGAACTCATATACTTCAGAGTGAAGAATATGACATCAAATTCATCAGACATATTTCATCAATTAAAGCAACATATGTATATATAGCAATATGAGGATGTGAGAAATGAATAAATCATTTCTTCATGATTAGCTTGCGTCCTTTCAAGCATTTCAGGTCTCCAGCAAATTCTTCAGACGATTTACTTCGTCTGGAGACCTGACCCTACATAAGAGATTAGTTCTTTTTCTTCACCACCCACATCTGGAGGGGTGGCAAAGAGTTCATCATTCTGCAAGCTCCATAAGAGAAAGGTGGCATTGAAGCCATAGTGCTTCGTTTCACAGGAGAGGGATTAGCATAGACATATGAGTAAGCAGAGAAATTCTTCGAGGACTTATGAATATAATGATTTGAAGAATAATGCACATAATCAGAACTCTTAGATTTTCCCTGCGAAACAGAAGCGTTAGCATGATGATGATCATGTGAAGACTTGGATCCATGTGAGGAATTTGATCCATAAGAGGACTTGGATCCATATGAATACTTTGGTCCATATGAAGAATTTGATCTGGGGTTCTTATTCTTCACAGGTGGTGTCATGAGGACATTCACCTGAAGACTTTCAAAGCACCTTTTGGGAACCCAGATTTTCTTCATAGGGGGACCATTCCTGCAGTTAGATCCAACATATCTAGCAAATACTTCACCATTCTGATTTTTGAACAGTTTATAGTTGGAGTCAAATGACTCATCAGATGAATATGAGGATTCACAAGTAAAGCCAGATAAGGTGGATGGATCTACGGGAGATCCCTTCACAGCAACCCATGAGGTTTTGGGATACTGCTCAGGTTTCCAGTAGGTTCCGTCAACATTGATTTCCTCTCAAAGGCAATGCCCTCTTTCCTAGGGTTCCTGTTCAAGATCTGCTTTTTGAGCACATCACAAAGAGTCTGATGCCCTTTGAGGCTTTTGTACATGCCTGTCACATACAATTCCTTCAACCCTGCATTTTCGTCAGTGATACTAGTGGTATCCTCAGATGAGGAATTTGTGACCACAGAGATAGTTGAAGAATTTGCAGCAATAGAAGCATTTGAACATTCAGGTGAAGAATTAGCAGTTTCACGTTCAATGCATTTCAAGCATGGTGGAATAAATTCTTCCTGAGCGGAACTGATCTGTTGAGCAAGCAAAGAATCATTTTCCTTCTGAAGATCTTCATGACTCACCCTTAGCTTCTCAAGATCTTGCTTTCTTTGAAGAAATTCATAAGAAAGCTTCTCATGATCGGCTAAGAGAGTTTCATGACGACTTTGAAGGTTGTCAAACTTAGACTGTAGTTGCTGAAGATTATCAGTCAGTGTTTGAGTTCGATCCATTTCCTCACCTAACAGGTCATCGCTTTTGTCTAGCATATTTTGAACCTTTTCCAAAGCCTTTTGTTGTTTAACAGAAATATTAGCAAGTTTGGAATAGCTGGGTTTGAGGTTATCATTAGATTCATCCTCACTTGATTCAGAGGAGGGATATTTGAATACCTTGGCACCTTTTGCCATGAAGCAATAGGTGGGAGCATAGTCATCGTTGCCGTCATCAGCAGTGTTGGGGAAGCCATTTTCCTCAGTGTTGAAGATGGACTTGCTGACGTAAGCTGTAGCGAGGGCTAGGCTCGCCACACCAGAGTCTGACTCCTCAGATGCCTCCTCTTCCTCATGTTCCTCAGATTCAGCTTCAGAGTCCATTTCCTTGCCAATGAATGCCCGAGCTTTCTTGGAGCTGCTCTTCTTGTGAGATGAAGACTTTGAAGATTTTGACGATGAGGACTTTGAAGATTTCTTCTTCTTCTTAGAGTCATCTGAACTATCATCCTTGTATTTCTTCTTCTTTGATTCCTTCTCCCACTGAGGACAATCAGTAATGTAGTGACCAGGTTTCTTGCATTTATGGCAAGTTCTCTTCTTGTAGTCACGGGATGAGGAATCTGATTTCATGTCATCACCTCTTGAGGATTTTCCAAATCGGCCACGTCTAGAGAACTTCTGGAATTTCCTCACAAGCATTGCTAGCTCCTGACTCAGTTCTTCAGGATCACCAAGGCTGCTACCAGAATCTTCATCTTCAGATTCAGAGACTGCCTTGGCTTTCAGTGCACGAGATCTACCATAGCTCGGTCCGTAGAGATCTCTCTTCTCAGCTAGTTGGAATTCATGAGTATTTAGCCTCTCGAGGATATCAGCAGGATCAAGTGACTTGTAGTCACCACGTTCTTGAATCATCAGTGCCAGTGTATCGAATGAAGAATCGAGTGACCTCAGCAATTTCTTCACCACCTCATGGTCGGTGATGTCAGTGGCACCCAGTGCTTGAAGCTCGTTTGAAATGTCAGTGAGGCGATCAAAGGTTTGCTGAACATTTTCGTTGTCGAGTCTTTTGAAGCGGTTGAAGAGATTGCGAAGAACGTCAACTCGAGAGTCGCGTTGAGTTGAGACTCCTTCGTTGACCTTGGACAGCCTATCCCAGATAAGCTTAGCTGTCTCCAAAGCACTCACTCTGCCATACTGCCCTTTGCTCAGATGGCCACATATGATATTCTTCGCTTGAGAGTCGAGTTGCTTGAATCTCTTCACATCAGCAGCGTTTACGGAAGGAGTGACAGAGGGAACACCCTTTTCCACAACATACCAGAGGTCGTTGTCAATTGCCTCAAGATGCATGCGCATCTTGTTCTTCCAGTAGGGGTAGTCCGTCCCATCGAAGGTAGGACACCCAGCTGAGACCTTGATCATGCCTGCAGTCGACATAACTAAAACTCCAGGTGGTTAAACCAAAATCACACAGAACAAGGGAGTACCTTGCTCTGATACCAATTGAAAGTGCGTTATATCGACTAGAGGGGGGGTGAATAGGCAATTTTTACAAATTCGTCACTGAGGAATATCAAGGTGAGGAAATTCCTAAGCGACGAACTACTTAGCAGCGGAATGAGTACTCAGATGCAAGCATAACAGAGCAGTAGCACAGTCATCATGATGAAATGAAAACAAGCACAGAGTACGAGAAGCGTAAACACAGGATAAGCAGGCTGAAGACAAACTGACTGAAGAATTTGAACTGAGGAAATTGAGAAAGTCTTCAGACCAAGTCTTCAAACAGTAATGATCAAATACATAGCAAGTATGCGAGGAAATGAAAGGGTTGAGGAAATAGAACCAGTAGCTCGGTGAAGACACTGATTTGGTAGACCAGTTCCAACTGCTGTGACAGTTGTACGTCTGGTTGGAGCGGCTAGGTATTTAAACCTGAGGACACACAGTCCCGGACACCCAGTCCTGAACACACAGTCCAGGACACCTAGTCCTCACCGTATTCTCCTTGAGCTAAGGTCACACAGACCTCGCCCAACCACTCGTGGTAAGTCTTCAGGTGACATCCAAACCTTCAAGCATGGTGGAATAAATTCTTCCTGAGCGGAACTGATCTGTTGAGCAAGCAAAGAATCATTTTCCTTCTGAAGATCTTCATGACTCACCCTTAGCTTCTCAAGATCTTGCTTTCTTTGAAGAAATTCATAAGAAAGCTTCTCATGATCGGCTAGGAGAGTTTCATGACGACCTTGAAGGTTGTCAAACTTAGACTGTAGTTGCTGAAGATTATCAGTCAGTGTTTGAGTTCGATCCATTTCCTCACCTAACAGATCATCGCTTTTGTCTAGCATATTTTGAACCTTTTCCAAAGCCTTTTGTTGTTTCACAGCAATATTAGCAAGTTTGGAATAGCTGGGTTTGAGGTTATCATCAGATTCATCCTCACTTGATTCAGAGGAGGGATATTTGAGTACCTTGGCACCTTTTGCCATGAAGCAATAGGTGGGAGCATAGTCATCGTTGCCGTCATCAGCAGTGTTGGGGAAGCCATTTTCCTCAGTGTTGAAGATGGACTTGCTAACGTAAGCAGTAGCGAGGGCTAGGCTCGCCACACCAGAGTCTGACTCCTCAGATGCCTCCTCTTCCTCATGTTCCTCAGATTCAGCTTCAGAGTCCATTTCCTTGCCAATGAATGCCCGAGCTTTCTTGGAGCTGCTCTTCTTGTGAGATGAAGACTTTGAAGATCTTGACGATGAAGACTTTGAAGATTTCTTCTTCCTCTTAGAGTCATCTGAACTATCATCCTTGTATTTCTTCTTCTTTGATTCCTTCTCCCACTGAGGACAATCAGTAATGTAGTGACCAGGTTTCTTGCATTTATGGCAAGTTCTCTTCTTGTAATCACGGGATGAGGAATCTGATTTCATGTCATCACCTCTTGAGGATTTTCCAAATCGGCCACGTCTAGAGAACTTCTGGAATTTCCTCACGAGCATTGCTAGCTCCTGACTCAGTTCTTCAGGATCACCAAGGCTGCTACCAGAATCTTCATCTTCAGATTCAGAGACTGCCTTGGCTTTCAGTGCACGAGATCTACCATAGCTCGGTCCGTAGAGATCTCTCTTCTCAGCTAGTTGGAATTCATGAGTATTTAGCCTCTCGAGGATATCAGCAGGATCAAGTGACTTGTAGTCTCCACGTTCTTGAATCATCAGTGCCAGTGTATCGAATGAAGAATCGAGTGACCTCAGCAATTTCTTCACCACTTCATGGTCGGTGATGTCAGTGGCACCCAGTGCTTGAAGCTCATTTGAAATGTCAGTGAGGCGATCAAAGGTTTGCTGAAAATTTTCGTTGTCGAGTCTTTTGAAGCGGTTGAAGAGATTGCGAAGAACGTCAACTCAAGAGTCACGTTGAGTTGAGACTCCTTCGTTGACCTTGGACAGCCTATCCCAGATAAGCTTAGCTGTCTCCAAAGCACTCACTCTGCCATACTGCCCTTTGCTCAGATGGCCACATATGATATTCTTCGCTTGAGAGTCGAGTTGCTTGAATCTCTTCACATCAGCCGCGTTTACGGAAGGAGTGACAGAGGGAACACCCTTTTCCACAACATACCAGAGATCGTTGTCAATTGCCTCAAGATGCATGCGCATCTTGTTCTTCCAGTAGGGGTAGTCCGTCCCATCGAAGGTAGGACACCTAGCTGAGACCTTGATCATGCCTGCAGTCGACATAACTAAAACTCCAGGTGGTTAAACCAAAATCACACAGAACAAGGGAGTACCTTGCTCTGATACTAATTAAAAGTGCGTTATATCGACTAGAGGGGGGGTGAATAGGTGATTTTTACAAATTCGTCACTGAGGAGTTTCAAGGTGAAGAAATTCCTAAGCGACGAACTAATTAGCAGCGGAATAAGTACTCAGATGCAAACATAACAGAGCAGTAGCACTATCATCATGATGAAATGAAAACAAGCACAGAGTACAAGTAGCGTAAACTCAGGATAAGCAGGCTGAAGACAAACTGACTGAAGAAATTGAACTGAGGAAATTGAGAAAGTCTTCAGACAAAGTCTTCAAATAGTAATGATCAAATACATAGCAAGTATGCGAGGAATTGAAAGGGTTGAGGAAATAGAACCAGTAGCTCGGTGAAGACAATGATTTGGTAGACCAGTTCCAACTGCTGTGACAGTTGTACGTCTGGTTAGAGCGGCTAGGTATTTAAACCTGAGGACACACAGTCCCGGACACACAGTCCTCACCATATTCTCCTTGAGCTAAGGTCACACAGACCTCGCCCAATCACTCGTGGTAAGTATTCAGGTGACTTCCAAACCTTCACATACTCGGTCACTCGGCAATCCACAATTTCCTCTTGGATGCTCTAGACCATGACGCCTAACCGTCTGGAGGATGCACAGTCCTCAAAGGTTACAAGCGTCGGTTCCACACAGGAACAATCTCTTCAGTGATGCTCAATCACTTTGGGTTTGTAGGTGTTTGGGTTTTTGGGTTTTTCCTCACTTGATGATTTTCGCTCAAAGTCCTTGGAGGATGGGATGCTCTAAATGACAAGTGTCAATCTATCTCTCGGAGCAGCCAACCAGCTAGTGGTTGTAGGGGGCGGCTATTTATAGCCTAGGGAGCAGCCCGACATGATAAGACATAAATGCCCTTCAATGATATGACCGTTAGGTGGGTAGATATTTTGGGACAGCTGGCACGTAGCACAGCAACGGTCGGAAATTTGAGTATCAAATACCTCAGGGCTATCATGTTCCTCACTTGTAGGCAATTTGCACTGGCGAATTCCTAACTCCTCAGTCAGAACAAATTCCTCAGAGAACAGAAGAACTTCGTCTCTGTCACTGAAGAACTTGACTAAACTGTATGAGATTTCCAATGGCTTCACTCGAAAGGATTGGGTAGGTGTAGGATTTTGAGTTGAGCATCACTTGGAAACTTTTCCTTAGTTTTACCTCGACCCCCTTTAACAGTACGGTGTTTCCTATGACTCAAGAAGAAGAAAATGAAACTACGAAAACAAAAGTCTTCACGCTTCATAATCCTCGCATGAATATCAAGTCTTCAGGGTCACACCAATTTCTTCACTTTCAAAGTCTTCAAGAAAACCAAAGTCTTCAGTTGAAGACATTCATTTTTAGGGGTCGACAATCATCGTAAATAACAAACTCCTCATAGACTTATAGACCTGTGTACACTCACAAACGCATTAGTCCCTTAACCTATAAGTCTTCAATACACCAAAATCACTAAGGGGCACTAGATGCACTTACAGAGCTCATCAAAGTCTTCACTTTTTTTGGAGCTGAAGACTCTGAGGAGGCAGATGCTTTCCTTTTCTTCATAGCTGCTCGCTCCGCAGCCTTGGTTTTCTCCGCTTCTGTTACAGAAGGAAGGTTGATGCTTGTCATCGGTGCAGGAGGAGCAGAGGAAATTGGTGCAGTTTCTTCAGGCGCAACTGATGCAGTTGCCCTGGCATGTTCAGTTTCTTCAGGCGTAGTAGCAGAGGCTTCAACTGGCTTGGCTTGTTCTTCAGGTGCAACACTAGTTGCCCTGGCAGTGTCTTCAGCGGCTGGAATATCTTCATCAGCCCTGGTGCTTTCATTCTCTTCAACAGACTGATTTTCATCAGCTGTGCTTGCATGATCTTCAGTAGGCTGAGCAGATATCTCAGCCTGAGGAATTTCTTGTTGCGATGAAGCTGCAACATTTGGAGTGAATCCCTTTGCCATTATGACGAATCTGACTTTGGCACCTAGCCAATCTGCACGGTATGCGTCAAATTCATCACTGAGTGCTTTGATCTCAGCCTGCATAGTCACAAGTTCTTCAGGAGACATTTTCACAACATTTTTCTTCAGAAAATGCTCCTTCTTGTACTAAGCTTTCTTCACCTGCCTGGACTTTTCAAATTTCCATTTTTCTTCATTAATGAAGGCCGTCAACATGTGACTTTGACCAGGAGTGAGGTTTAATTCAGGCAAAGGTGTGTTAGGGTTCTTGTGCCATAGATCAATGAAATCAAGGATCTTCCTCGGATCCAGCATGAGGGGCACAACACTGCCTTTGGCACTAGCGGCCCTTTGTTGTCGATCTCTGATGATCTCTGTTAATTCTTCATCATCAGCTTCATCATCACTGGACGGCACATGAAAGGCAACCTGCTTCTTGTGAGGACTTGGCCTTGTGCCTCGTCCAACAGTGGCCTTTTTCTTCAGCAAGATCGGTGCTGTTGAAGACAGGGGTGGAGCTGAGGAACTTGTAGAGGCTCCTGAAACAATTGAGATTCTAGTAGTCCTTTGGCACGAGGCAAGATGCACAGGTGCTGAGTACTTTGCAGGAGCAACTGAGGATTTTTCAACTGAGGGAGTTGGAACTGCTTTTGAAGAAGTTGCTTGAGGATCAGGCCATGACGGCTTTGAAGAGCTTGGCCGTGAGGGCATAGCAGCTGAGGAACTTGGCTTCACAGCTAATTTCTTCAGCATAGCCTTCTTAGGCTTGCTAGCAGAGGCCTCAGCAGCGGCAGCAGCAGAATCTTCATTGAATTTCTTCACTGCTTCTTTAGCCATTTTGGCTAGCTTGGCTTGATGCTTAGCCCACTCCTTGGGAAATTCCTCACCTCTTCTGATGCTTGTGGGATCAGCTTCTTGGCCTGGAGCCAATGGAGGTCTTGGACATGGGGGGTTAACAGCGAATTTCTTCATGTACTTTGGAGTCACATATCGATACTCCCTCCATTCTCTTGCCCATCTCCTCTCAATCTTATGAATGCGCACTTTGCGCTGATTTTTGTTCTCCTTGCCATGAGTTGCTTCATCAGGAGTACAATATTCATCATAGATGTCATCAAGGATCTCAAAAGCAGTATTTGTCTCTGGCCTCTTTCCTCCCTTCTGAGGTTTCTTGCCATCTGCCATTTTCTTCACTTGAGGATTTTGAACAATCGAGTTTTCTGATGAGGTATACAATTTGTCTTCAAGGAACGCTGCAAGTGAGTTAAGTTGATGAGAACCTAGAGATTCAGCAGCGGACATGTGTACCTGTGAACAAAATATAGGTGCGAAGAATTTGGAGAGGTCATATGCGTTCTCAGAAATTTTTCAAAAGTATCAAGTTTGAGGAATTTGACCAGGGGTGTCTTGAGGAATTTCACTAAGCATTCTTTGACTTAGGTTCCAGAGTTGTATAGATTGAAAATCCACACAATTGAGGAATCTTGAAGAAAAACATTCCTTAGAGAAACATATCAAGAACAGAAGCAAGTTGGTGTTTAAGAACATGAAAGTTGAAGAATAAACACCTTTTGAAGATTTTGTGGAAATCATCAGAATCAACAAGGGCAGTAAAAATAGATTTTATTTACCCTTGACGAAGAACACGATGAACTGTGAATAGTAGTGGAGAAGCTCGTCCATTCAGATCTTCCACGCCCTAACTTGGCTATGGAAAACAGCTACGGCGGCGGCGGAGTGAAGATTTCCGCGGCCGGCGTGAGTACGATGGCGACGAGGTCAAGGCAGTGAAGCTCTTCCTCACCGACGATGATGGAAGTAGCGGCGGCGCTAGGTCAGGAAGCTCGAGCGAGGGGAAGTGAGGTCGAGCGGGGTAAATGAGATCTGAGGAGGGCGAGGGGTATTTATAGCCGAGGTGATAAACCGCTCGTCCGAGGAAAATGGACGAACGTGCCCCTGACCCTTCTCATCCTAGCGACATGTGTCACCCATGTACTGTGAAGTGGAGATCGTGTTAGATCGTGGGTGAATAGATAAATCTTATCGAGGGATGTGGAACGGTTTGAGCGGCAAAAGCCAAAAATTCAGATAAGAATATTTTAAAGTTTCGTTCGCAAATTCTTCAGCTGACAAGGACACAGTGAAGATTTTGAACGAGTTTCAAATAGAACGCACGTGAAGAATTTGTGAACAGACTGGGTTGAGTTTAGCATAGAGGGGGAAGGGTCCGATCACATTCACTTAGAGAAAAAGAACAACTTGAAGAAATAGCAATAAGTGAATGCTGTAGAGAATAGAAAACTCAAATATATATATAGTCAATGAAGAACACAGTCGGAAAGAGTGAAGACTTTCAAAGTTGATGAATTTGAACAACAGAGGAATTTCAAAAAGAAGAAAAACTCAAATTGAAGAATTTCAACTTTTGTTGGTGGCATGTCCCACCGTATAAGAATGATGATTTCAGACGCCGCGTACAATTATCGTAGGGCTCTGAGAATCAAATTCTTCGTTAATTTCTTCACACTTAGAGGGTTAGTCTTCATTGATTGAAGAAAAACGTTACTTCGTGTGTTGCACATCTAAGTCATCAATTTTGCATAAGTGTTAGGATGTGTGTCCTTTTCAAAGGACATTCGAAGATTCTAAGATATTTAGCTCACACCGCAACTTGCTAAATCTCATCTCATCCAAGGGCTTTGTGAAGATATCGGCTAGCTGTTCTTCATTCTTCACGTGCTCGATAGAGATGTCGCCCTTCAACACATGATCATGAAGAAAATGATGACGAATCTGGATGTGCTTTGTCTTCGAGTGTTGAACTGGGTTATGAGCAATTTTGATGGCACTCTCATTGTCACAGTAGAGAGGCACATTCTTCACATTGATGCCGTAGTCCTTGAGGGTTTGCTTCATCCATAGCAATTGAGCACAGCACGAACCAGCAAAAATGTACTCAGCTTCAGCAGTAGAGAGTGATTCGCAATTCTGTTTCTTCGAGGACCAACATACTAAGGATCGTCCGAGGAAACGGCATGTGCCTGATGTTGACTTGCGATCCACACGATCACCAGCATAGTCAGAGTCAGAATATCCAATGAGATCAAAAGCCGAGCCCTTGGGATACCATAATCCAAGTGTTGGAGTGTGAGCTAGATGTCGAAGAATATGCTTCACAGCCTTATGGTGTGATTCCTTCGGTGTAGCTTGAAAACGTGCACACATGCAAACACTCAGCATAATATCTGGCCTAGATGCACATAGATACAATAAAGAGCCAATCATGGAGCGGTATACCTTTTGATTGAAGTCTATTCCATTTTCATCAGTGCATAGATGGCCATTTGTGGGCATAGGGATTTTGACTCCTTTGCAATCTTGCATGCCAAATTTCCTCAACACATCCTTGAGGTATTTCTCCTGAGATATGAAGATGCCGTTGCGTTGTTGTCGTATCTGAAGACCTAAGAAGAATTTCAATTCTCCCATCATAGACATTTGATATTCTTCACTCATCATCTAGGCAAATTCATCACTGTAACGTTGGTCAGTACAGCCAAAGAAGATATCATCAACATATATTTGGCACACGAATAATTCATCATCATAAGTTTTAGTGAAAAGAGTTGGGTCAAGTGAACCGGGTTTGAAGCCTTTCTTCATGAGGAATTCCTTTAAAGTATCATACCACGCCCGAGGGGCCTGCTTGAGGCCGTAGAGGGCCTTGTTTAGTCTGAAGACTTTGTCAGGATGCTTAGGATCTTCAAAACCTGGGGGTTGAGCAACATATACTTCTTCCTCAAGCTTACCATTGAGGAATGCACTTTTCACATCCATTTGATATAAGATGATATTATGATGGTTAGCATAAGCAAGTAATATGCGAATAGCTTCAAGTCTAGCAACAGGTGCAAAAGTTTCATCGAAATCAATTCCTTCAACCTGTGTGTAGCCTTGAGCTACAAGCCGTGCCTTATTCCTCACCACAAGGCCATTTTCATCTTGCTTGTTGCGGTAGATCCATTTGGTGCCGATGATATTGTGCTTGCGAGGATCTGGTCGCTTGACAAGCTCCCACACATTGTTCAGCTCGAATTGATGTAATTCCTCTTGCATCACTTGAATCCATTCAGGCTCTAGAAATGCCTCATCAACTTTGGTAGGCTTTTGATTTGGCTCAGCATTTTCTTCAGAGCCATTTTCTTCAGATGCACCAGCATGATTTTCTTCACGATCAGGAATGACTTGTTCAGAAGATTCTTCGGTAGGAATGACATCCTCAGTAGCCTTCAGCTTGATGGATTCCTCAGGAGTCATTTCATCTAGCACAGGAGGTAGGTGCTCTCTTTGCGAGCCATTAGTTTCATCGAACCGCACATCTACAGTTTCAACAACCTTGTTGTGATAGGTGTTGAAGACCCTGTAGGTGTGTGAGTCCTTTCCGTAACCAAGCATAAAACCTTCATGTGCTTTCGGTGCAAATTTAGAATTGTGATGAGGATCTCTAATCCAACATTTAGCACCGAAGACTTTGAAATAACTCACATTGGGTTTCTTGTCAGTGAGGAGTTCATATGAGGTCTTTTTGAAGAATTTGTGGAGATATACCCTGTTGATGATGTGGCACGCAGTGTCAATTGTCTCAATCCAAAAATGACGGGGTGTCTTATATTCGTCAAGCATAGTGCGAGCCATCTCAACAAGAGTCCTGTTCTTGCGCTCCACGACGCCATTCTGCTGAGGAGTATAAGGAGCAGATAACTCAGGAGCAATGCCAAGTTCATCAAGATAGTCATCAAGACCAGTGTTCCTGAACTCAGTTCCATTGTCACTTCTGATGTGCTTGATCTTCACACCAAAGTTGGTTGAAGCCCTCGAGGAAAATCGTTTGAAGACTTCCTGCACTTCACGTTTGTAAGTGACTATATGCACCCATGTGTAACAAGAATAATCATCAACAATAACAAAACCATATAGAGATGCTTCATTGGTGAATGCAGAATAGTGATTTGGGCCAAAAAGATCCATGTGAAGCAATTCAAATGGACGGGTGGTAGTCATGATAGTCTTAGTAGGATGCTTGGCCTTGGTCATCTTTCCAGCTTCACAGGCTCCGCACAGGTGATCCTTGAGGAATTTGACATCCTCGATGCCTATGACATGCTTTTTCTTCGTGAGAGTGTGCAAGTTCCTCATGCCAGCATGACAAAGTCGTCGATGCCATAGCCAGCCTTCTGAAGCTTTTGCAAGTAGACATGTGGCAGGTTGTGTTCCTGTAGAGAAATCAACAATATACAGATCTCCTCTCCTATAGCCTTCGAAGACTTTGGAATGGTCAGCTTCCATGATCACAACACTATGGTACTTGCCAAAGATAACCACCATATCAAGATCACAAAGCATTGAGACAGACATGAGGTTGAACCCCAAGGACTCGACAAGCATGACTATGTCCATGTGTAGATCCTTTGAGATCGCAACCTTACCTAGGCCCAATACCTTACTTTTGCCTTTGTCAGCGTAGGTGATATGCTTCAGATGTGATGGAGATAAAGCAGTGTCCATCAATAAGTTCCTGTCACCAGTCATGTGGTTTGTACATCCACTGTCGAGGACCCACTCAGTAGCTTTGGGTTGTTCATCCTGCAGATGAATTAGTGCAACTTACGAACTCATATACTTCATCAGTGAAGAATATGACATCAAATTCATCAGATCAATTTCATCAAGCAATACAATAGATAAAGCAGTATAAGGACGTGAGAAATGAAGATTCATTTCTTCATGATTAGCTTGCGTCCTTTCAAGCATATTCAGGTCTCCAGCAAATTCTTCAGACATTTAAGTTCGTCTGGAGACCTGACCCTGCATAAGAGATTAGTTCTTTTTCTTCACCACCCACATCTGAAGGGGTGGCAAAGAGTTTATCATTCTGCGAGCTCCATATGAGAAAGGTGGCATAGACGCTAGACCACTTCGTTTCACAGAAGAGGGGTTAGGGTAATCATATGAATAAGCAGAGAAATTCTTCGAGGATTTATGAACATAATGATTTGAAGAATAATGCACATATTCATAGCCCTTAGGCTTTCCCTGCGAAACAGAAGTGTTAGCACGATGATGTTCATATGAGGATTTTGATCCATATGAGGAATTTGATCCACGTGAAGAATTTGGTCCATTTGAGGACTTGGATCCATATGAAGACTTTGGTCCATATGAAGAATTTGATCTGGGGTTCCTATTCTTCATAGGTGGTGTCATGAGGACATTCACCTGAAGACTTTCAAGGCATCTTTTGGGAACCCAGATTTTCTTCATAGGGGGACCGTTCCTGCAGTTAGTGCCAACATATCTAGCAAATACTTCACCATTCTGATTTTTGAACAGTTTAAAGTTGGAGTCAAAAGACTCATCAGAAGAATATGAAGATTCACATTTAAAGCCAGATAAAGTGGATGGATCTATGGGAGGTCCTTTTGTAGCAACCCATGAGGTTTTGGGATTCTGCTCAGGTTTCCAGTAGGTTCCATCAGCATTGAGTTTCCTCTCAAAGGCAATACCCTCTTTCCTAGGGTTCTTGTTCAAGATCTCCTTTTTGAGCACATCACAAAGAGTCTGATGCCCTTTGAGGCTTTTGTACATGCCTATCACATACAATTCCTTCAACCCTGCATTTTCGTCAGTGATACTAGTGGTATCCTCAGATGAGGAATTTGTGACCACAGAGATAGTTGAAGAATTTGCAGCAATAGAAGCATTTGAACTTTCAGGTGATGAATTAGCAGATTCACGTTCAATGCATTTCAAACATGGTGGAATGAATTCATCCTGAGCGGAACTGATCTGTTGAGCAAGCAATGAATCGTTTTCCTTCTAAAGATCTTCATAACTCACCCTTAGCTTTTCAAGATCTTGCTTTCTTTGAAGAAATTCATAAGAAAGCTTCTCATGATCGGCTAAGAGAGTGTTATGATGACTTTGAAGTTTATCAAACTTAGACTGTAGTCGCTGAAGATTATCAGTCAAAGTATGAGTTCGATCCAATTCCTCACCCAACAGGTCATCGCTTTTGTCTAGAGAATTTTAAAGTTTTTCCAAAGCCTTTTGTTGTTTAATGGCAATATTAGCAAGCTTGGAATAACTGGGTTTGAGGTTTTCATCAGATTCATCTTCACTTGACTCAGAGGAGGGATATTTGAGTACCTTGGCACCTTTTGCCATGAAGCAATAGGTGGGAGCATAGTCATCGTTGTCATCGTCAGCGGTGTTGGTGTTGCCATGTTCCTCAGTGTTGAAGATGGACTTGCTGACGAAAGCAGTAGCAAGGGCTAGGCTCGCCACACCAGATTCTGACACCTCAGATGCCTCCTCTTCCTCAATTTCCTCAGATTCAGCTTCAGGGTCCATTTCCTTGCCAATAAATGCCCGAGCCTTTTTGGAACTACTCTTCTTGTGAGATGAAGACTTTGACGGTTTTGACGATGAAGACTTTGAAGATTTCTTCTTCTTCTTCGAGTCATCAGAACTGTCATCCTTGTACTTCTTCTTCTTAGCTTCCTTAGCCCACTGAGGACAATCAGTCATATAGTGACCTGGTTTCTTGCATTTGTGGCAAGTCCTCTTCTTGTAGTCACGGGATGAGGAATATGATCTCATGTCATCATTTCTTGAAGATTTTCCAAATCGGCCACGTCTAGAGAACTTCTGGAATTTCCTCACGAGCATTGCTAGCTCTTGACTCAATTCTTCAGGATCACCAAGGCTGCTATCAGAATCTTCACCTTCTGATTCGAAAACTGCCTTGGCCTTCAGAGCGCGTGATCTACCATAGCTTGGTCCATAGAGATCTCTCTTCTCAGCAAGTTGGAACTTGTGAGTATTTAGCCTCTCGAGGATATCAACAGGATCAAGTGACTTGTAGTCTCCACGTTCCTGAATCATTAGTGCCAGTGTATCGAATGAGGAATCAAGTGATCTCAGCAATTTCTTCACCACCTCATGGTCGGTGATGTCTGTGGCACCAAGTGCTTGAAGCTCATTTGAGATGTCAGTGAGGCGATCGAAGGTTTGCTGGACATTTTCATTGTCGAGTCTTTTGAAGCGGTTGAAGAGATTGCGAAGAACGTCAACTCGAGAGTCACGTTGAGTTGAGACTCCTTCGTTGACCTTGGACAGCCTATCCCAGATAAGCTTAGCTGTCTCCAAAGCACTCACTCTGCCATACTGCCCTTTGCTCAGATGGCCACATATGATATTCTTTGCTTGAGAGTCGAGTTGCTTGAATCTCTTCACATCAGCAGCGTTCACGGAAGGAGTGACGGAGGGAACGCCATTTTCCACAACGTACCAGAGATCATTGCCAGTTGCCTCAAGATGCATGCGCATCTTATTCTTCTAGTAGGGGTAGTCCATCCCATCGAAGGTAGGACACCCAGCCGAGACCTTGATCATGCCTGCAGTTGACATAACTAAAACTCCAGGTGGTTAAACCAAAATCACACAGAACAAGGGAGTACCTTGCTCTGATACCAATTGAAAGTGCGTTAAGTTGACTAGAGGGGGGGTGAATAGGCGATTTTTACAAATTCGTCACTGAGGAATTTCACAGTGAGGAAATCCATAAGTAACGAACTACTTAGCAGTGGAATAAGTACTCATATGCAAGCATAACAGAGCAGTAGCATAGTCATCATGATGAAATGAAAACAAGCACAGAGTACAAGTAGCGTAAACACAGGATAAGCAGGCTGAAGACAAACTGACTGAAGAAATTGAGCTGAGGAAATTGAGAAAGTCTTCAGTCAAAGTATTCAAAAAGTGGCGATCAAGTACATAGCACAGAATGAGGAAATACAAGGGTTGAGGAAATAGAACCAGTTAGCTCGGTGAAGACAGTGATTTGGTAGACCAGTTCCAACTGCTGTGACAGTTGTACGTCTGGTTGGAGCGGCTAGGTATTTAAACCTGAGGACACACAGTCCTCACCGTATTCTCCTTGAGCTAAGGTCACACAGACCTCGCCCAATCACTCGTGGTAAGTCTTCAGGTGACTTCCAAACCTTCACAGACTTGGTCACTCGGCGATCCACAATTTCCTCTTGGATGCTCTAGACCATGACTCCTAACCGTCTGGAGGATGCATAGTCCTCAAAGGTAACAAGCGTCGGTTCCACATAGGAACAATCTCTTCCGTGATGCTCAATCACTTTGGGTTTGTAGGTGTTTGGGTTTTTGGGTTTTTCCTCACTTAATGATTTTCTCTCAAAGTCCTCGGAGGATGGGTTGCTCTCAATGACAAGTGTCAGTTTCTCTCGGAGCAGCCAACCAACTAGTGGTTGTAGGGGGCGGCTATTTATAGCCTAGGGAGTAGCCCGACATGATAAGACATAAATGCCCTTCAATGATATGACCGTTAGGTGGGTAGATATTTTGGGACAGCTGGCGCATAGCACAGCAACGGTCGGAAATTTGACTATCAAATTCCTCAGGGCTATCATGTTCCTCACTTGTAGGCAATCCGCACTGGCGAATTCCTAACTCCTCAGTCAGAACAAATTCCTCAGAGTCCAGAAGAACTTCGTCTCTGTCACTGAAGAAATTGACTGAACTGTATGAGATTTCCAATGGCTTCACTCGAAGGGATTGGTAGGTGTAGGATTTTGAGTTGAGCATCACTTGGAAACCTTTCCTTAGTTTTACCTCGACCCCTTTAACAATACGGTGTTTCCTATGACTCAAGAAAGAGAAAAAGAAACTACGAAAACAAAAGTCTTCACGCTTCATATTCCTCGCATGAATATCAAGTCTTCAAGGTCACACCAATTTCTTCACTTTCGAAGTCTTCAGAAAGCCAAAGTCTTCAGTTGAAGACATTCATTTTTAGGGGTCGACTTTCTCTATAAATATCAAACTCCTCATAGACTTATAGACCTGTGTACACTCACAAACACATTAGTCCCTTAACCTATAAGTCTTCAATACACCAAAATCACTAAGGGGCACTAGATGCACTTACAGAAGGTTTGTTGCACCGACACAATGTAAATTCCAAACATTCAAACGCTAGTCCAGCATTCATGTGGAACATTCACATTAAACTCGTCTTCATAAAATACTTGAAAAGCATAAGTTCAACAATTTTATACATCTCAATGATTCATAGAACATAGTGACCAACATTTACTAGTTCAAAACAAAAGAAAAAGTTGTGAGAAGGTTTACAAATCAGAAAGATCAAGCAAGGCTTCTCTGAGCAAAGGGCCTCCCTAGGCAGGCTTTAATTTCCTAGAGTTCACTCTGGTTTTTCTTGTTACCACCATCCAGGGTTAGGTTCTCTCATTCTAGAATAACCAATTATAATTGTGTTCTCAGTTGGATTACTGAACTGAACCATGTAGTGTACTGACCATCTAAACTTCTTGTGTAGTTCCACTAAATTTAAGTAGCAGCATTTGCAGAAATAAGCAGACCACAATGCCTCTTATCCGCGCACCTGTCCCAAAAACCTCCGTGCAGGCGTGCCAGCTAGTCCTCTGTCCATCCTTGATCTGGGAAAAAGTGCATTCCCGACTAGGATGTAGTTGTTTTCACTCGTCCCTGCACTGCAATTAGGAAGTAAACGTACGAATCGGCTTCTTTTAGATTGCGTTGATCATTCTACCTAGTTACTACCAATGTAGGAATACGTGGAACACGGGTGGTTAGACGACGACAGCTTGGAATAGCCATCTCATTTTGTGCAGTTATACTAGAACTGAGGTGTGTACTTCTGATTGCACAAATAGAAACGATATGGAGACAGACATCCCAGTTTGTGCAAATATGAAATATGGTTATTTAAGCAGTGACAGTTATTTGCAGTGGCATATGATTAACAGCAGCATCTATTGTGTTATAATTGGCACTACATTGACAATATGAAAAGTGCCATTAAGTAAGAAGTAGCATCACATCACATCAACACTGCCACTAGATTAACATGCAGAACAGTAGCATTAGTATTACTGTCATGAGAGTAGCACATGGTCCTATGTGACCACAGGAAATCTAGACCTGCTCATTCTCATTTGTGTTGCCCCCCCCAACACCCCTCACTTTCTTTCCTTTTTCGACCAAGAGGCAGGTCCACTTCCCCCCACCCTTCGCCATCCACCCCGCTTTCTTCCCCTTTTCAACCAAGAGACCGGTTGGGTAGCCAGTATCTACTACTTTCCCCTGTTTCCTCTTAGAAGCAAGTCCTAGATTCATGCTACAACTTTCCCACTTTCTTCCCTGTTTGAACCAAGTCTTAGATTTGACTGTGTGAACTAGCTTTATCTCTAATAATATTAAAAGTCTAGGTGGCTTTGGAACAACCGACGGAAGTAGAAAAAGATCCACATGCAGCCACGTGGGAGCTGGGGCAGTAGAGCAAGGCCGGTTTCGAAGGAAGATATACCTGAGGGTCGTCGGGATGTGGCTAATACAGCATCGGGAGGCCACATCTTGGCCACAATACCACAGGGAGGAAGAATGGGTCGGAGGCCCTCCCAAGCCGGCGCTGTCTCGGAGAGAACGGCACGGTCGCCAATCAGGACGCGCGGGCAGCTACTGGTCTCCTCCGTCGCCGTCAACAACCGCGTGAATGATGCACCTACACACGTGCCCCGGCCGAGGTGGTCCGACCGGATCTGTGACCAGCGGTGAGCAGAGAGAGAGTGTGGCCACCTATGTCTTGTTTAGATCTGGAGAGCATGAGAGAGTGAAAGAGAGGAACCCTAGTAAAGCAAGCCCCGAGGCTCCGGCTTATATATATAGTGGAGTGATTTTTTGTAGCAATCGTTTTTAAATTGAATACGCGCGAACCACTATTTTCATTTAAAGTTTAAGTAAAAATAAAACTTGATCAATAACATGACACCGCTGCTAGGTCGCACTATGAAATCACCGCGTCCAGGACGCACTATGTACTGTATCATTCACGTGTGGTCCCCGACCGTCCATGAAGTTGAAAACTAGACGAGTCAAAATGTCAATTGGGATGCCTCTTTGTAAACAAATGTGCTCCTAGCTTCAAAAAAATTGCACTCCTACGTGTACCCGCGTGTGGGTGTGAGAGAACTAATGCTTGCGTGCACCGCTTCTCTTCGTGAGAGTACAATATACTACGCCCAAAGAACGTTCCCCGCAAGAGTCGTAGTATAAGTGTGTGACGTGTGAGTTAAAAAAAGGTGAGCGATGTCTTCTATTTTTTAGAAGTTATGAGGGTAGGGTGTGAAGAGCACATATGTGTGTGACGTCTACCTACAGATAGACGGTGGGTGCGAGAGGACGCGAGAGAGTCGTGACTCGTGAGGGTACGTGTGTGCGTGAGAGAGAGGGGGCACATATCAATGCAATGCATGTGTCCATAAATCATATCTGACAAATGTTCGCCACAAGCCATTTCCTGACGTACGCTGAAAGAACCGTCAGATCGGCATCCGACAGTGTCAGTTTTTCCATGGCATTTGACAGAACAACCACTCCTTCGACACACAAATCTTCCACCTGAGTGTTAGCAACTGCCGTATGCTCCTCCCTTTGTTCCAAAATGTAGTGCATATAGCTTTATTGAAAATTCGAACCTCGCAAACATTTACCGAGTTTTCGTAGAACAAAATGCACATATAGAATACCCAGTATATATCATTTCATTCATCATCGAGAGGTACCTATAGAGATGGGGGAGGAGTGTACAAAGAAAGACCGTCGTATCACCTGCAGCAATTTCAACCATCCTTTGGTGTGGAGGAATACCATAGGAACTATATATGATAGGATTTTTATAGGAATTTTTCCTTTATAGCCAATTGGTTCATAGGAATAGATTCCTACACTCCACATTTCAAAGGAAAATAAACATGATATGATTTTTATCTATACCCCTATATAGTGTGCGAATAACTTTGAAAGATGGTCGTCGGATGAAGCCAATCCGACGATGCAGAGATGGCAAATCCGAGCACTACTGGCCGTTGGATATCATCTACATTCCACCAGATTCTGCCACATGTACAATCTAGAAGACTCCATGGTTGAACTTAAGCACAATGCACAAACCTCAAAACACAAGCACTTCTCCTTTGTTCTAGAATCTTCCGTATCATAATTGCCCAATTTTTTTTTCTAAATGAATTGCCATTACTTGTTTATACTTTATGCTTTACAATGCACAATTCCATGAATCTTAAAATAGATTAACTTATTTATAAAACTAATTGATTTTGAATGAGATGAACTATAGGAATTAAACGAACATCTACGTCATGCATATATGACTCAAAGCTTACATGCTATAGTGTGATATTTATTCATAATTTGGTTGCCAAATCTCATGCGTGCAATGCACGTGTACCTTTCTAGTAGCTTTAGGGCCACTTGGTTCATATGAATGGATTCCTATACTCCCACAATTTCAAAGGAAAATAAACATTAGCCTAGATTCAATAGAAAAGTTCCTATCATGTGAACCAAATGACATCTCTTTTCCAATCCCTACTCATAGGAATTGAGATACATGTCATCTCTAGATTCAATAGAAAAGTTCCTATGATGTGAACAAAATGACATCTCTTTTCCAATCCCTACTCATAGTAATTGATATACATGTCATCTCTTTCCCTACAACTTCCATATATACATCTTCTATCCCTAAATAGCTAGTACAATCCACTATCTTTTTTCCTGGACATGCAACTATGGCACATGAACATGTCATGCATGCAAGTCATAAATCACATTGTTTTTGTACTCTATGCATGCAAGCACCACATCATCAATTCATGCATGTTACTCATAAGTTATTTTTTGCATTAGATTTTGTATTGACAATATATGTGTTGGTCACGTGCACAAATATGTAGTTCACATTCACATTTTTATTAGACATGTCATTCTTTTAATTACAATTTGTTTTTTCTCTTTTTATTACCTTTTTATTTTATTTTCATTTAAGCATACATTCATTAGTACTCCTAGAAACCCTACCCACCACACACATCATTGGTTTTATTCAAGAGGACGAGGGAGAAGCGGATTTGTAGTGGAGGCTCCTACCCTAGGGCGCCCTAGGTAGCTACCACACGCATAATTGGTTTTCTTTTTTCTTTATGCTCTTGCGCCCTAGAGTGAAATGATGGTTGCTTCGTCCGTCTAGCTTAATGCGAGAAAGGTGAGGCTTTTTGATTTGACCCCTCATCGCTCATTTACTACAACCGCGACGCTACGACCGGGGTGCCTCCAAGTCCAACCGCTGCTCCGAACTGTAATTTGCTGCATCGCACGTGGAGCAAGACGATGGATGACCCACATGTCGGGCAAAGGGGTCCTGTAAGTGTGTCGCCATTTCGTGTGCAGACTGACCCTGCTGAGTTGCTACGCAAACGCGACAGGAGCAACCTACCACTTGGTTTTGCTCCTTGGTGAATCCTGACTATATTGATCTAAAAAGATAGTATCTAGATTAGTAAAAATGAGGTGATTTTACCGAGCGGTGGGCTGGGGAGCATGGCATGTCATGCGGTCCCACGTGTCATGATGTACCAAGCCGATGCGCGTCCCTCTTGAGGCAGAACAATGGCAGAAGCAGTACGTGGTTTTCTTGAAGGAGATGAGGGAGAAGCGGATTCAACGAAGTGTGAAATAATGGTTCCTTCGTCCGTCTGCGGGAAGGGTGCGGCTTTGTGATTTGACGTCTTATTGCTCATTACTACTACTGCAGCGCTACGACTAGGGTGCTTCCCCCTGCTGTTCTGCACTGTTATTTGGTGCATGACACGTGGACCCGTTTGCTATATGTCCCACATGTCGGTGAGAGGAAGTACAACATTCATGAAAGCGAGCGTCTCCACTCTTAGTAGGACGGAGGAGTACAAGACACGACTTGGTTTTTGCTGCTTCGCGTGATCCATCGATACAAACCCAGACTAAAAAAGGCGAGGGCGGGTCTTTTCCCATGCGGTAGGCAGGGGAGTTTGGCATAGTCTGTTCGACAGATAGAGCGAGAGAAAGATGTGATGAAATGCTTGAATGTGTATGTCCAAACGGAGGGGTTATGCCCAAGAATATGCATTTTCATCTTATGCTTCCAACTAGCAAAATTAGTACAATCAAAGAAGGACCTCTACGGTGGTAATTTCCCTCGCTAGACGCCATACTCTCCTAGGTTGTGAAACCAAGGCTATGATCACCAAAGCTATGGAAATCAAGGCAAATGGAGACCAAAGCTCTGATACCACTTGTAGGATCGAAAGTAGGTCTAGAGGGGGGGGTGATTAGACTACTTGACCAAATAAAAATCTAGCCTTTTCCCAATTTTAAGTCTTGGCAGATTTTAGCATCTTAGCACAAGTCAAGCAATCAACCTACACATGCAATTCTAAGAGTGTAGCAGCGGAAAGTCAAACATTGCATATGAAGGTAAAGGGAAGGGTTTGGAGAAGGCAAACGCAATGAAGACACAAAGATTTTTTGGCGTGGTTCTGATAGGTGGTGCTATCGTTCGTCCACGTTGATGGAGACTTCAACCCACGAACGGTAACGGTTGCGCGAGTCCACGGAGGGCTCCACCCATGAAGGGTCCATGAAGAAGCAACCTTGTCTATCCCACCATGGCCATCGCCCACGAAGGACTTGCCTCACTCGGGTAGATCTTCACGAAGTAGGCGATCTCCTTGCCCTTACAAACTCCTTGGTTCAACTCCACAATCTTGTCAGAGGCTCCCAAGTGACACCTAACCAATCTAGGAGACACCACTCTCCAAAAGGTAATAAATGGTGTGTTGATGATGAACTCCTTGCTCTTGTGCTTCAAATGATAGTCTCCCCAACACTCAACTCTCTCTCACGGATTTGGATATGGTGGAAAGATGATTTGAGTGGAATGCAACTTGGGGAAGGCTAGAGATCAAGATTCTTGTGGTTGGATTGGAATGTCTTGGTCTCAACACATGAGTAGGTGGTTCTCTCTCAGAAAATGAGTAGTGGAAGTGTAGGCTCAGTCTGATGGCTCTCTCTTGAATAGAGAAGGGGGTGGAGGGGTATATATAGCCTCCACACAAAATCTAACCGTTATACACATTTGACCCAACTCGGTCAGACCGAATAGAAGAACTCAGTGAGACCGATCTAGTTCAAAATGTGAACGTTAGGAATTTCGGTGGGACCGACATACTCAACTCGGTGGGACCGATGTGCTAGGGTTAGGGCAAAACCGCATCTCGGTGTGACCGATTGCATGAACTCGGTGAGACCGATTTCAGCAATGAGCAAACAGAGAATTGGCCAGGCAAACTCGGTGGGACCTAATGCTCCTTTCGGTAAGACCGAAACATTACGAAAGGGAAACAGAGAGTTTGCATTGTGAACTCGGTGGGACCGATCGCTCATCTCAGTGAGACCGAAACGTTACGAAGGGAAACAGAGAGTTTGCAATCCCATCTCGATGAGACCAAAATCCGTATCGGTGAGACCGAACTGATTAGGGTTTCTGGCAGTGGCTATGTCAAAGGAACTCGGTGGCGCCAGATAGATCAAATCGGTGGGGCTGAGTTTGACTTTAGGTTTAGGACATATATGGATTTGAGAAAGTGGTTGAGGGCTTTGGAGCATATCACTAAGCACTTTGAGCAAGTAGACCATTAAGTAACACCTCATCCCCTTTTAATAGTATTGGCTTTTCCTATGGACTCAATGTGATCTTGGATCACTAAAATAGAAATGTAGAGTCTTGAGCTTTTGCCAATATTTGTCCTTAGCATTTTGAGGGGTCCACATCTCTAGTCCATGTGCCATGCCAATCATTGAACTTTCTGAAATATTTAACTTGAAAGGATATTAGTTCAATGAGCTATATGTTGTTATGAATTACCAAAACCACCCGGGGATTAGTTGCACTTTCAATCTCCCCCTTTTTAGTAATTGATGACAACATATAGATCAAAGCTTCGACAAATGATAATATGAAGAAAATACATCGTCGCTTTGAGAAGTATGTGATAAGAAGAGCTCCCCCTAAATTTGTGCATTATTTAAAATTTGCTTTTGAATGCAAATGCACAATCGATTAGGATCATGGGTTACTCTTCCATGTCACATACATCTTGGTGGAGCGCTCAAAATGATAGAATGTAAAGCACATGCACTCATCACCAAGGGAAACATGATTGATCATACACAAGTATTATAGATAGCATCATTCAAGCACATATTAAAGCATAATGATCAACCACATGATCATAAGTGTATCTCACGCACAAGCACAAATAATGTAGCAACCAAACGAACAAATATCAAGTAGCAAGAGAGGCAAACAAAAGCAAAACACTCTCTCTCTCTCGAAGCCTGAGATCTATACACTTTCTCCCCCTTTGGCAACAAGTTACCAAAAAGCTCAAAAATGCATAGTGTTATTCGGCACTCTAGGCATGATCTCCAGGAGCTCCTGAAGTGGTCTTCGGGCTGGTGGCTCCAGTGTGCGTAGATGGCATTGAGAGGAGTCCGTCTGCAAAGGCTTCTGCTGAAGTTTGAGGAGCTGGAGGAGTTGCAGCTGAAGGTGCAACAGTGGCAGTTGTTGCAGGTGCTGAAGTTGTAGCTCTGGAATCTGTGACAACTGACTCTGCTGCAGACCTCTGTGCTCTTGGCACTCTGTGAAATGCATCTATGGTGTCTCTTCCTCTCCTATCCTCTGCCTCTTCTTGAAGTTGCTCAACTGTGGTTTGGATCTTTGTGACCTTCAAGTCTAGATCATAAAATTTTGTTTCAATGATCCTCTCAAGACTTTCTTGGTTTTGAGTCAGGGTGGCTAGTCCTTTCTCCATCCTCGTTGTAGAATCAAGCAGATAAGTGAGCTGATCTTCCTTGGTCTTGAGATTCACAGCTGATATATCTGGCATCTTGGAAGTCTTTGCAGCCTTAGCTTGCTCTCGCTTCTCCTGAGCCTCTACAGATGTAGGATGTGAAGCATCCATGACAACAACATTGTCCTCAAAGTCTGGCCTCAGGGGAAGGTGTTCTCTGTCCAGTAGATATGTGCCTGTACCCATCTTGGAGTTGATGAGCATCTGAATGTGTGGGGCATATCGACATGACCTCTTCTGATCAGCAGCAGTTGTCTTGATGGTTTCAACAATCAATGTCATCACCTTGAACTTCTCTGGCACATCAAACATATGCAGCAGGTTTATTGAGTGACCTCTGATCATCCTGTCATCTCCTGACTTGGGCAACAAAGTGTACCTCAGTATAGTGTTGATAGTGGGCAGCCCTGACAGCAGATAGTAGATGGATCCAAATCTGTGAGATGCCAATGCAACATCTGGAATTTGCTTGTACATGTGTGCCATGGAGTTATGATCTTTCCTGGGCTTGGCATACACATCTGTGTCATTTTCACTTTCTTCAGGGGCATTGATTAACTTGGCCCATTCTGCAATAGTTGATTGGTATCTTGTGCCTTCAGTCATCCAGACTATCTTGCCATCCGGATAGGAGTGTGCAGTTGAATAAAATTGCATGACCATCTCATCATTCCATTTAGTAAGCTTCTGACCAACAAACTTGTCAACTTCGTTCATCCTGAAACTCTCATGAACTCCAGGGAAATAATCTTCATTGTCATCAATGAATTTCCAGTCAACCCATTTCATGTCACTGACTATGGGCTTCTTGTCCAAAAGAACTGTCTCATAGAAGTCTTGCTGCTCCTTGGTGTGAAATCTGTAGTCCACAGCTGTCCTTCTCCTCATATCATATGGGTCTGTCTGTCTCCACAGTCTGAGACCTGCATCCTTTCTCAACTTCATGTTCTCTGCTATGGGATGATTGTCATCATGATCTGGAATTTTTGGTTTGAGCTTCCTGAGCACTTGCTGCTCCTCATCCTCTTGAACTTCAGGCACTGGGGCCTTGTTCTTTTCAGCAGCTGAGATGTTTCTGGTGGATCTCTTGGGTGCTGTAGGCTTTGGGACTTGAGCTTGGGCAGATGGCTTTGGAGCTGTCTTGGGCTTAGATGAATCAGCCCCAGACTTGATTGCATCTCGCATAAGCTTCTGAGACTTTGGTGCTGGCTCAACAGCTTCTTCCTCATCATCTTCATCTGGATCTTTCATCATTGATGATCTGCCAATAACTCTGGCCATGGTCTTCTTGACCCTTTCCTTCCTTTTCTTGCCTCCAGCAGCCTCTTCTTCTCTTGGTTCAAGAGTGAACTCCATAGTTTCCTGAGTGGAGGCTCTAGCTTTTGACATAGGCACTCTCTTGGCAGGAACTTTCTTCTTCATGCCAGGCTTGATGGCAGCAGCAGCAGCATACTCCTTCTTGACTACCTTCTTCTTTAAGGTGACCTCCTCATCAACCACAAAGTCCTCATCTTTAGAATCTGAGGTGCTCTTCTTCCTTTGCCTAGTTGCAACCTTAGGCAAGTTGCTTGGGGTGCTTCTGCTACCCTCATCTTAACTGCTATGGGAGGGACTAGTGCCCTCACTGAGATTTGCTTGCTCCTCTGACCTGTTCTAGCTGTCACTGTTGTCTGATATGGCTGACACTGACCCTGTGAATTGATAGGTATAGGCAGAGTAGATGAGCATCACAAAGTACTGCTATTGTGGCAAAAAGTTTGACTCAAAAACTTAATTTTAGTTTTCTGCAGAAAGCATTTCGGAGCTACCGATATGACTAACTCGGTGACACCGAAGCAACTTCGGAGTCTAAACAGGCAGTTTTGGTCAGATTGAGATGCAGTTCGGTGAGTCCGAGATGCTAGGGTTTCACAGAGAAAGTAAACTCGGTCACACCGATTCGTACACTTCAGTCAAACCGAGTAGTACATGTGCAATGGCCTGGGCAAAATTGGTAAGACCGAATACTTCAAATCGGTCGGTCCGAGATGAGTTCGGCGGAAACCTAACCCTAAGTTTTTGTATCAAAACTAATCTAGAGGAAGTTTTGGTTGGATAGGATGATCTCAATCGTGGCTAGAAGCATGGAATTAACCTTTGTGCAAGAATCGAAGTTAAGGAATTCACAAAGGGATCGAGTCCGTACCCTAACTTGGTGGTGAACTCGCTACGGCGATAACGGCGGCGAAGAATCCCGTTGACAGCGGTGGAGACCAGCAGGAGGAGGGCACTAGTGACGACGGCAACGATCCGGAGACCAAGGGGTCGGCAGAGCTGGGCCGGCGCAGTTGGGAGTTTGAAGAAATTTCCAAATTTCAACCCGCGGATATATATACCCAGTCACTGTCGGTGTGACCGAGTGGAACAACTCGGTGGCACCGAGATGCAGAATCGCAAGCGGTTACTGCAACTCGGTGTGACTGAACGGTTCTAATCAGTTGCACCGAGGTGAAAACCTAGATCAACCCAATGATTTCGGTGAGACCGAGATGGATGAATCGGTCAGACCGAAAGCCATTAAGAGGTTTTGGAAGTTTAAGCCCTTGACAGATCAGTGGCTCCGAGTGCTCCTCACCCGGAGGGTCCAAATTCGACTTGATCAAACTTTGTGATGTAGCATGAATAGAGTTTGAGACGAGAAAATCATAGATAGCTAGAGGGAGTACTTAAGCATTCTTGTCCATCCATTTGGCAAAAAGAAAAACCAATCAATCAAGACAACAAATGGATGTCCTCGAATGGAGAAAATTATGCAACCAACATGCTCACACAATAAGATAGCAAATGAAATATGTGGCAAAGCATGCACAAACACTCTAGCATCTATCAAGCAGTTGGCAATGACTAGGTCATCTATATATGAGTATATTGACTTAGGAGTCAAATGAGAACATTTGATCATAGGTCATACTCATCATTTAAGCACAAGTGGGGTTACCACTTTTACATAAAGCATTGTTGTGTTCACACCATTAGAGTTGCTTTAGCTCAATTGTTAGAGTAAAGCTCCCCCTAGATGTGGTATCCCCCCTAAGAGGGATGAACTAACCTTGGGTTTTGTCGATGATGACTTCATGTAGATGTTGAAGATGTGGATGCTCAATGTTGATGTAGATCATTTGGAGCAATCCATTGGAGTGAGTTGCACTTTCAATACCTACATGGGTTAGTCCCACAAGGAACACACAAGGATATCCATAGACATAGAGTGAAATACACATATGATGTTGTCCATGAAAGCATTAGGTTACCTTGTTCCTTGTCTTACCAACAAGATGGTTTTGTGACTCCTTGAACTAGTGCAAGATATGGAAGTTGATTGCACTTGTCCTTGCCAAAATGAATATGAGTGAAGTATGTTGGCGGAGTCACCCTCAAGAACTCTCTAGTTCTTCTTCTTTGGGACCCACATCAACTTGATGGGGATCCTTGGAGTTGTAGTTGTACTTGATGAAGTGGAACTTGATGTAGTCATGGGAACCCAATTGAACAAGGCCTTTGGAGCTTCTTCAAATGAATCAATCTCCTCTTGAAGCTTGTCCTTGCCTTTTAGCTTGTGGTCTTGTGGTGGAAGATCATCTTGAGCTTGTGTTCCATCAAAAGAAGTGGGGTCATACTTCTCTTGTTGAGGAAAAACTTCGTCTTGGGGTATTGATCTTCTTCCCACTCAACTCCATTGGCATTGAACTTGCGTTCAAAACCAACACCTTGATTCTTCTGGTGCCTTCCTTGCTTGCGTACAATCTCCTCAAATTGCTTACTTCCGACAAGGCTCTTGTAAACACCTTTCTCTATAATTCCCTTCAATAAGCTATTTTATTGCTCAAGTGTAACTTGTCTAAGAGAATCATTAGTGGAATCAAGAGAAGTACTAGAAGCAACAATATTGGATTTAGCATGATTATTGTTACTACTAGAAGAAGAATCTTTCTTGTTCTTGTTGCTAGATTTTACTTGTGGCATGTAAGTAGACAAGAGTAAATGCTTGGCAATGTAAGAAGAACTTTTCTTATGAAGATCATCATTGATTGCTTTTAAGAACCCATGCTCTTGCTCTAGATTGAGCTTTTCAAAGCGTAGCTTCTCATGAGTCTTTAAAAGCTCTTGATGATCCTCTAAGGTAGTTTCATGAGCTAACTTAAGAGTGTTTAATTCTTTAGTTAGACGCTCAATCTCCTTCTTATCATTGTCATTCATTTTATCTTGATTAGCATGATTAATAGCAATTTCATCAAAGTTTTCATCACTAGAGTTGTCAACAAGTAAATCATCATCACCTAGCAAATCATCTTCATCACTATTGAAATCAATGTACTCGGGGTGTGATACCTTGGGGCCTTTAGCCATGAAGCATCTTCCAATTCCTTCATTTGGTGAGTCAAATATGTTGTAGGAGTTGGATGACACAAGTGCAAGACCGGCAACACCTTCATCTTGAGTATGTTCGGAGTCGGAGTGATAACTTCTCTCGGAGTAGTGTTTGGAGTCGGAACCGGATACCCATTCACCAACATGAGCTTGATGTCTTTGTCTTGTGTAGCTCTTTGATGACTTGTCCTTCCTTTCCGAATCCTTGCTTCTGCGAGAGGGTCTTCGTTCATAACGATCATCTCTACTCCTTCTCTCTCTTGGAGGTGATTCCTCTCTTTTACTTCTCCTTTTAGGTGAGTCTTCTCTTCTTTTGTAGGGAGCCGTACACTCATTGGAGTAGTGTTCGGGTCTTCCATAATTGTAGCAATTTCGTTCACGACTAGAAGATCTCTTGTCATAGTAGGACCTTGACTTAGAACTTCTCTCTTTGCTTCTACTCTTGTAGAACTTGTTGAAGTTCTTCACCATTAGGCTCAATTCTTCATTGAAGGCTTGTTTCTCACTTGATGTTGTGGGAGCATCACATGAAGCTTTGTAAGCACCACTAGACTTGTTGTGAAGCTCTTCCTTATCCTTAAGTGACATCTCATGAGCAACAATTCTACCAATGACTTTCGTTGGCTTGAGATCTTTGTAATTGGGCATCATTTGGATCAAAGTGCACACGGTATCATATTTTCCATCCAAGGCTCTTAGGATCTTCTTGATGATGAATCTGTCGGTCATCTCTTCACTTCCTAAGCCAGTAATCTCATTTGTGATGAGAGCAAGCTTAGAATACATTTTAGCGACTCCTTCACCATCCTTCATTCTGAACTTGTCAAGTTGACTTTGAAGCACATCCAATTTGGATTCCTTGACGGACTGTACCTTCGTGCATATCAACCAAAGTATCCCAAATTTCCTTTGCATTCTCAAGGCAGCTGATTTTGTTGAATTCTTTGGGGCACAATCCGTTGAAGAGGATATCACAAGCTTGAGCGTTGTATTGCAACATCTTCAGTTCTTCCGCGGTTGCTTCACGATTTGGTTCTCTTCCATCTTCGAAGAATTCACCTTGCAAACCAACACACACAATAGCCCAAACAGAGGGGTTATGTCCAAGAATATGCATTTTCATCTTATGCTTCCAACTAGCAAAATTAGTACCATCAAAGTAAGGACCTCTACGGTGGTAATTTCCCTTGCTAGGCACCATACTCTCCTAGGTTGTGAAACCAAGGCTATGATCACCAAAGCTATGAAAATCAAGGCAAATGGAGACCAAAGCTCTGATACCACTTGTAGGATCGAAAGTAGGTCTAGAGGGGGGGTGATTAGACTACTTGACCAAATAAAAATCTAGCCTTTTCCCAATTTTAAGTCTTGGTAGATTTTAGCAACTTAGCACACGTCAAGCAATCAACCTACACATGCAATTCTAAGAGTGTAGCAGCGGAAAGTAAAACATTGCATATGTAGGTAAAGGGAAGGGTTTGGAGAAGGCAAACGCAATGAAGACACAAAGATTTTTTGGCGTGGTTCCGATAGGTGGTGCTATCGTACGTCCACGTTGATGGAGAATTCAACCCACGAAGGGTAACGGTTGCGTGAGTCCACGGAGGGCTCCACCCACGAAGGGTCCACGAAGAAGCAACCATGTCTATCCCACCATGGCCATCGCCCACGAAGGACTTGCCTCACTCGGGTAGATCTTCATGAAGTAGGCAATCTCCTTGCCCTTACAAACTCCTTGGTTCAACTCCACAATCTTGTCGGAGGCTCCCAAGTGACACCTAACCAATCTAGGAGACACCACTCTCCAAAAGGTAATAAATGGTGTGTTGATGATGAACTCCTTGCTCTTGTGCTTCAAATGATAGTCCCCCCAACACTCAACTCTCTCTCACGGATTAGGATATGGTGGAAAGATGATTTGAGTGGAAAGCAACTTGGGGAAGGCTAGAGATCAAGATTCTTGTGGTTGGATTGGAATGTCTTGGTCTCAACACATGAGTAGGTGGTTCTCTCTCAGAAAATGAGTAGTGGAAGTGTAGGCTCGTTCTGATGGCTCTGTCTTGAATAGAGAAGGGGGTGGAGGGGGATATATAGCCTCCACACAAAATCTAACCGTTACACCCAACTCGGTCAGACCGAATAGAAGAACTCGGTGAGACCGATATAGTTAAAAATGTGAACGTTAGGAATTTCGGTTGGACTGACGTACTCAACTTGGTGGGACCGATGTGCTAGGGTTAGGGCAAAACCTCATCTCGGTGTGACCGATTGCATGAACTCAGTGAGACCGATTTCAGCAATGAGCAAACAGAGAATTGGTCAGGCAAACTCGGTGGGATCGATCGCTCCTTTCGGTAAGGCCAAAACGTTACGAAAGGGAAACAGAGAGTTTGCATTGCGAACTCGGTGGGACCGATCGCTCATCTCGGTGAGACCAAAACGTTACGAAGGTAAACAGAGAGTTTGCAATCCCATCTCGGTGAGACCGAAATCCCTATCGGTGAGACCGAACTGATTAGGGTTTCTGGCAGTGGCTACGTCAAAGGAACTCGGTGGCGCCGGATAGATCAAATCAGTGGGGCCGAGTTTGACTTTAGGTTTAGGACATATATGGATTTGAGAAAGTGGTTGAGAGCTTTGGAGCATATCACTAAGCACTTTGAGCAAGTAGACCATTAAGCAACACCTCATCCCCTTTTAATAGTATTGGCTTTTCCTATGGACTCAATGTGATCTTGGATCACTAAAATAGAAATGTAGAGTCTTGAGCTTTTGCCAATATTTGTCCTTAGCATTTTGAGGGGTCCACATCTCTAGTCCATGTGCCATGCCAATCATTGAACTTTCTGAAATATTTAACTTGAAAGGATATTAGTTCAATGAGCTATATGTTGTTATGAATTACCAAAACCACCCAGGGATTAGTTGCACTTTCAATCTCCCCCTTTTTGGTAATTGATGACAAATAGATCAAAGCTTAGACAAATGATAATATGAAGAAAATACATCGTCGCTTTGAGAAGTATGTGATAAGCAAGAGCTCCCCCTAAATTTGTGCATTATTTAAAATTTGCTTTTGAATGCAAATGCATAATCGATTAGGATCATGGGTTACTATTCCATGTCACATACATCTTGGTGGAGCGGTCAAAATGATAGAATGTAAAGCACATGCACTCATCACCAAGGGAAACATGATTGATCTTATACAAGTATTATAGATAGCATCATTCAAGCACACATTAAAGCATAATGATCAACCACATGATCATAAGTGTATCTCACACACAAGAACAAATAATGTAGCAACCAAACGAACAAATATCAAGTAGCAAGAGAGGCAAACAAAAGCAAAACACTCTCTCTCTCTCGAAGCCTGAGATCTATACACTTTCTCCCCCTTTGGCAACAAGTTACCAAAAAGCTCAAATGCATAGTGCTATTCGGCACTCTACGCACGATCTCCGGGAGCTCCTGAAGTGGTCTTCGGGCTGGTGGCTCCGGTGTGCGTAGATGGTGTTGAGAGGAGTCCGTCTGCAAAGGCTTCTGGTGAAGTCTGAGGAGCTGGAGGAGTTGCAGCTGAAGGTGCAACATCGGCAGTTGCTGCAGGTGCTGAAGTTGTAGCTCTGGAATCTGTGACAACTGGCTTTGCTGCAGACCTCTGTGCTCTTGGCACTCTATGAAATGCATCTGTGGTGACTCTTCCTCTCTTGTCCTCTGCATCTTATTGAAGTTGCTCAATTTTGGTTTGGATCTCTGTGACCTTCAAGTCTAGATCATAAAATTTTGTTTCAATGATCCTCTCAAGACTTTCTTGGTTTTGAGTCAGGGAGGCTAGTCGTTTCTCCATCCTCATTGTAGACTCAAGCAGATAAGTGAGCTGATCTTGCTTGGTCTTGAAATTCACAGCTGATATATCTGGCATCTTGGAAGTCTTTGCGGCCTTAGCATGCTCTCACTTCTCCTGATCCTCTACAGATGTAGGATGTGAAGCATCCATGACAACAACATTGTCCTGAAAGTCTGGCCTCAGGGGAAGGTGTTCTCTGTCCAGTAGATATGTGCCTATACCCATCTTGGAGTTGATGATCATCTAAATGTGTGGGGCATATCCACATGACCTCTTCTGATCAGCAGCAGTTCTCTTGATGGTTTCAAGAATCAATGTCATCACCTTGAACTTCTCTCGCACATCAAACATATGCAGCAAGTTTATTGAGTGACCTCTGATCATCCTGTCATCTCCTAACTTGGGCAACAAAGTGTACCTCAGTATAGTGTTGATAGTGGCCAGCCCTGACAGCAGATAGTAGATGGATCCAAATCTATGAGACGCCAATGCAGCATCTGGAATTTCCTTGTACATGTGTGCCATGGAGTTATGATCTTTCCTGGGCTTGGCATACACATCTGTGTCATTTTCACTTTCTTCAGGGGCATTGATCAACTTGGCCCATTCTGCAATAGTTGATTGGTATCTTGTGCCTTCAGTCATCCAGACTATCTTGCCATCCGGATAGAAGTGTGCAGTTGAATAAAATTGCATGACCATCTCATCATTACATTTAGTCAGCTTCTGACCAACAAACTTGTCAACTTCGTTCATCCTGAAACTCTCATGAACTCCAGGGAGATAACCTCATTGTCATCAATGAATTTCCAGTCAACCCATCTCATGTCACTGACTTGGGCTTCTTGTCCAAAAGAACTGTCTCATAGAAGTCTTGCTGCTCCTTGGTTTGAAATCTGTAGTCCACAACTGTCCTTCTCCTCACATCATATGGGTCTGTCTGTCTCCACAGTCTGAGACCTGCATCCTTTCTCAACTTCATGTTCTCGGCTATGGGATAATTGTCATCATTATCTGGAATTTTTGGTTTGAGCTTCCTGAGCACTTGCTGCTCCTCATCCTCTTGAACTTCAGGCACTGGGGCCTTGTTCTTTTCAGCAGCTGAGATGTTTCTGGTGGATCTCTTGGGTGTTGTAGGCTTTGGGACTTGAGCTTGGGCAGATGGCTTTGGAGCTGTCTTGGGCCTAGATGAATCAGCCCCAGACTTGATTTCATCTCCCATAAGCTTCTGAGACTTTGGTGTTGGCTCAACAGCTTCTTCCTCATCATCTTCATCTGGATCTTTCATCATTGATGATCTGCCAATAACTCTGGCCATGGTCTTCTTGACCCTTTCCTTCCTTTTCTTGCCTCCAGCAGCCTCTTCTTCTCTTGGTTCAAGAGTGAACTCCATAGTTTCCTGAGTGGAGGCTCTGGCTTTTGACATAGGCACTCTCTTGGCAGGAACTTTCTTCTTAATGCCAGGCTTGATGGCAGCAGCAGCATACTCCTTCTTGACTACCTTCTTCTTTGAGGTGACCTCCTCATCAACCACAAAGTCCTCATCTTCAGAATCTGAGGTTCTCTTCTTCCTTTGCCTCATTGCAGCCTTAGGCAAGTTGCCTGGGGTGCTTCTGCTATCCTCATCCTAACTGCTATGGGAGGGACTAGTGCCCTCACTGAGATTTGCTTGCTCCTCTGACCTGTTCTGGCTGTCAGTATTGTCTGACATGGCTGACACTGTCCCTGTGAATAGATAGGTATAGGCAGAGTAGATGAGCATCACAAAGTACAGCTATTTTGGCAAAAAGTTTGACTCAAGAACTTAATTTTAGTTTTATGCAGAAAGCTTTTCGGAGCTATCGATATGACTAACTCGGTGACACCGAAGCAACTTTGGAGTCTAAATAGGCAGTTTCGGTCAGACCGAGACGCAGTTCGATGACTCCGTGATGCTAGGGTTTCATAGAGAAAGTAAACTCAGTCACACCGATTCGTACACTTCGGTCAGACCGAGTAGTACATGTGCAATGGCCTGGGCGAAATTGGAAAGACCGAATACTTCAAATTGGTCAGTCCGAGATGAGTTCGGCAGAAATCTAACCCTAAGTTTTTTTATCAAAACTAATCTAGAGGAAGTTTTGGTTGGATAGGATGATCTCAATCGTGGCTAGAAGCATGGCATTAACCTTTGTGCAAGAATCAGAATTAAGGAATTCACAAAGGGATCGAGTCCGTACCCTAACTTGGTGGCAGACTCGCTACGGCGACAACGGCGGCGAAGAATCCGATTGAAAGTGGCGGAGACCAGCAACAAGAGGGCGTTGGCGACGATGGCGATGATCCGGAGACCAAGGGGGCGGCAGAGCTGGGCAGACGCGGTTGGGAGTTTGAAGAAATTTCCAAATTTCAACCCGCGGATATATATACCCAGTCACTGTCGGTGTGACCGAGTGGAACAACTCGGTGGCACCGAGATGCAGAATCGCAAGCGGTTACTGCAACTCGGTGTGACCGAACGGTTCTAATCGGTTGCACCGAGGTGAAAACCTAGATCAACCCAATGATTTCGGTGAGACCGAGATGGATGAATCGGTCTGACCGAAAGCCATTAAGAGGTTTTGGAAGTTTAAGCCCTTGACGGATCGGTGGCTCCGAGTGCTCCTCACCCGGTGGGTCTGAATTCGACTTTATCAAACTTTGTGATGTAGCATGAATAGAGTTTGAGACGAGAAAATCATAGATAGCTAGAGGGAGTACTTAGGCATTCTTGTCCATCCATTTGGCAAAAAGAAAATCCAATCAATAAGGACAACAAATGGATGTCCTCGAATGGAGAAAATTATGCAACCAACATGCTCTCACAATAAGATAGCAAATGAAATATGTGGCAAAGCATGCACAAACACTCTAGCATCTATCAAGCAATTGGCGATGACTAGGTCATCTATATATGAGTATATTGACTTAGGAGTCAAATGAGAACATTTGATCATAGGTCATACTCATCGTTTAAGCACAAGTGGGGTTACCACTTTTACATAAAGCATTGTTGTGTTCACACCATTAGAGTTGCTTTAGCTCAATTCTTAGAGTAAAGCTCCCCCTAGATGTGATATCCCCCCTAAGAGGGATGAACTAACCTTGGGTTTTGTCGATGATGACTTCATGTAGATGTTGAAGATGTGGATGCTCAATGTTGATGTAGATCATTTGGAGCAATCCATTGGAGTGAGTTGCACTTTCAATACCTACATGGGTTAGTCCCACAAGGAACACACCAGGATATCCATAGACATAGAGTGAAATACACATATGATGTTGTCCATGAAAGCATTAGGTTACCTTGTTCCTTATCTTGAGCTTTTGCCAATATTTGTCCTTAGCATTTTGAGGGGTCCACATCTCTAGTCCATGTGCCATGCCAATCATTGAACTTTCTGAAATATTTAACTTGAAAGGATGTTAGTTCAATGAGCTATATGTTGTTATGAATTACGAAAACCACCCGGGGATTAGTTGCACTTTCACATAGCCTAGGGTAGCTTGCTGTAGCACAGACTCCAAGGAAGTTGCTGTAGTACTACTCCTACGAGCATGGTTAATAGTATAGCCAGTTGCTGGCTATATGAAACCGCCATGTCATATATAGCCATCATTTAGACTCACTCATACAATAGTGTGGGCTATAAGGTTGGCTATTAGATTAGTACATTTTCCTATCTTCTCTCTTTCTCTTTCTTCACATTAATTGTATTTGCCTAGGAATACACATATAGCTAGGCTCTTGCATGAGAGCCCACTCTTACTTTTTCACATCTCTCTCCTCCACATAGGCAAAAGTGCCAAGTAGGCAGGCTATAAGCCCATTATTGTACTTGCTCTACCACTGTACTACTCCTACTACTGTACAACTCCTACTACTCTACACTACTATTATGAGGCCATCCAACCATGTCCCGGTAGAAGACAACGGACATCGATTATTCGTTCATATTTAATTTTTTTTCACACAGCAAAATATCCCTGAAAACAACACATGGCAAAATTTCACGGCGAACGAGGGATTTGAATGTGCTGGGAGGGGTGGGGCTGGAAGGGGTTGTTTGAATCTTGCCCGGGGTAGCCAAAATATTGGTGACCCTTTTGTCCACCTGTGCATTTGCCACCGATGAACGAGATAGAGCTCGGGTGCTCCTCCTCCAGCGCGCGCGTTGGAGATGAGCTCGCACGAGTTGGTTTTTATTAGTCCCACCTCGCCGTCCGAGCCGGCCGCAGACCAACCGGCGACCCGCAAATTACGCCATCCAACCATAGCCGCACACATTCTGACAACAACTCAACCAACCAGACGAAATTCATGCAAACACGATGATATTTCATATAAACAATGACAGAATTCATATAAAATACCAGATTTTCATATAAACATGACAGATTTCATTACATTTAAATCAACTAAGCGGTGCTACTCCTGAACAGCACATGTATAATAATACCTAGCCTAAATGGTCGCCCATGGATTCCCTTGTCTTCCTCATGTCCGACAGCACGATCACTGGACTGCCGGGAGCCCCGGAGGTATATGCTTCAGCGCAAAGGACGGCTCGCTTCCCCACCGCTCAACTGAGTGAAATCCTTGGTTGATGCCTAAGATGGAGTCGAAGGGGGCTTCTTCACTTTCGTGGAGACCAAGAGGGGTCGACGAACATCCTCGCAATAGAAGGACCCGGCAAGACACATTTTGTCTACGCCGGTGTCGCCTCGGCGGTGGCCTTCATGGGAACCAAGCGGCGGCGGCCTCCCGTGTTCTACTTCTGCTAGATGATGGCGACAGACACGTAGGTGCTGGCCACTGACTCATCGCTCTCCACGCACCCGGCTTCTGTCTCTGCTTGCATGGCGCGGCCGCATGCACGGGAGTCTCGGCCACAGACACGGGAGACGCAGTCACAGACATGGGAGGCGCAGTACGAGGCAGCGGTGTGGACGGCAGCGACGGCGCCCGTGCTCCCCGCCATGTCGGCATGGAGCAGCTCGCCGCTCCTTGTCGAGCTGGTCATGACAGGACGTGTGGCCGTAGTGGGTTTCTCGGCTTGCACACGAGTTTCATGGAGGCATTTGAATGTGGCAAGGAGGCATGTTCAGCCGTGCATGCAGCGAGCGGCGCCCTCGACTCTCATGTACGACACCATGTTGTTCTTCCACTGACGTGTGGGCCCGATGAGTACCTGGCCTGCATGTCAGTGAACCAATGTAGGCAGCTCACGACAGAGGAGCCGGCTCCGCATGAATGGAGGCAGCTAGCGCCGGGCAGGAATCGCGCGCGGGTGGGGGGAGGGGTTTTTGGTAGGCCAGAGCGGCGAGGAGCGGGCATTTCATAAACCGATGATTGGTTCATTGAGTGTGACATCATCTAATTCATGTAGGTTGATAAGCCTACTATATAATGGAAGATAATTTTAAAATTTTCATATATACGTTGATACCCGTCCGATACGTTGTGATTCATAAAGACCGCTGCAAACATCAATGTTCTGCTTATCACACATAAGATTGATTAATACTCGTAACAATCCATGTCCTTAACAAAGGGTGCATGCACGTATAGGTTGAGCATGTGTCTTGCATCGTGTGTTGTGTGCATGCAGGCGTGCGAGTGTTGCGTGCGTTCATGTGTACGTTTCAGTGTTGCTTGCATGCGTGCGTGCGTGCGTGTGTTCATGCATGCATGTGTATGTGTCAGTGTTGCATGCCTATATGCATGCGTGTGTTCGTGCGAGCGTTGCGTGCATGCATGTGTACGTGTGAGTATTGCATCCATGCATGCGGGCGTGTTTGTGCGCATGTGTGATGTGTTTGTATTCACCACAGTAACTCGTGCGTGCGTGTGTGCATGCAATTAAAACAGCCGGCTCAGCATATCATCACAAGGCGACCTTGTCCGCTGTGGTTAGGGTGCTCAGGCTGCCAGCCTGAAGTCTCATGACTTCGAATCCCAACCGACCACTAATTTATTAGCATTTATGTCTTTCATATACGCGCTAACAGGTGGGCCCTACGGTAATGTGCGCTGATGAATGAACGTGGACCATTTGACTGGTTAATTGATCATGTCATCAACAAATTACGAAGCTGTACGGTGAGCCAGTGGCCGTATGATATTAACACAGTACAGACTCAAGCAACCATTTCTTTCTTTCATATACGTGCTGACAGGTGGGCCCCATGGTAACATGCGCTGATGGTGCAACACTAGTTGCGCCACGTGGAATGTTTGACTGGTCAATTGATTGTGTCATCAACAAACTACGGAGCTGTACGGTGAGCCAGTGACCGTATAATCACTGCATGTATTTTTTTAACACAGTACAGATGGAAGCGCTCATATATACGCGCAAACACTCACCTCTATAAACGCACACACACACACACCCTACCCCTATGAGCACCTTCGAGAGAGTGAGCCAGCATATCATCTTGAGATTTTATGAAGTCACCGTAGGCGCCTCGTAGTCGAGGGGAATGTCTCCTCCCACTAAACGCACAGAGTCGGAAATACTGAAATTAATCCAGGATAAATGCAAGCGCCAGGACTTTAACCCTGGTGTGCTGGGGATACCACTGTCCTCCTACCCATCGAACCACAGGTTGGTTAGCACCAAAAAATGTATATGGTGACCGTAATGAGCTTATTCTGAAGTCCAGTGACCATATCGTGCTTTCGCTTCAAATACAGTGATCGTAAGTGTCGTCAACAAAATGCTGAGCTCGCTTCAAATACAATGACTGCCAGTGTCATCAACCAAATATGGAGACGTACGGTGAGCTAGATACCGTATGATCACTGCAAGAATGTATACGGTGACCGTAATGAGCATATTCTGAAGTCCAGTGACCGTATAGTTGTGGTGGACACATCATTTCTAATTGTGGTGAGCACATCATTTCTAGTTGTGGTGGGTCAACATGAGGACTCATGGGTCGGTTCCGTCCTGCGCCACATAGGTCAGACCGAGACGCGTTATACGAAGACCCATGGAGTACTCGACGTACAAGACGAAGCTACCGGAGTCGTGGAGAACTCTATCCCCACTAATGTTAAGCCGACTATATATGATTTGTAACCCTAGGCCCCGAGTATGTTATATAAGCCCGGGGGCTAGTTCGTCGATAGTATATACACACACACACAATGGCTGGTATTCACGTGTACTTTGTACACACCCCAATCACAAATATACAGTACCAGGAGTAGGCTTTTTCCTCAACTGCAAGGGCCCGGACTTGGGTAAAACTTTGCTCTTATTACCATCCAGCCTAACAGTCTGGGATATCCTACCGAATGATCTGATGGAATCATATCCGCCAACTAGTAAGAGAGAGGTGGGGGGGGGGGCTATGTGTGCGAGAGAGGCCTAAAGATAGTGTGCGTGCGGGATACACGTAGGCAGATATATGTGCATATAGAGGTGGGCCAGCAGAGACCATGCATGTGTGTATATGCATGTGAGAGAAATAGTGATTTCCAACTGAGATTGGTGAAAAGAGTCTTACATAGTAGTAAGAGAGAGAGGGAGATATATAGAGAGTGTGTGCATGAGACACCCTGGGAGAGAGTGTGAGCATGTATGAGAGAGAAATGCCGATGTATATAAAGTGTGTGCACTTATGCGTTAGATAGAGAGATATATAGCGCGTGTGTGAGGAGGGGCCAAGGCATAGTGCATCTACGCATAAAAGGCGGTTCTTTGCATTAAATGAAAATATAAATTGCATTAAAAAATTGTATGGGACCATGAATTTTGCAAATTGCGTATGAATGAATATTGGTCTATCAAACACCCATACTCTATTGAATTCGAGCATGTGTATGGGTTTATTTCACATTATCGATCCATAGAGTGAGTGGTTTGAAATCCAGACAATGCATGGCTTTTGCAATTCATATATAAACATTAGTGCACTCCATGTCGTTAGTATCAAGCACTTTATACATTTGTCACATACATGAATACATTTCAAATTGCTAGCTAGGAAATAGAATACATGTTGAATTCAACATAAAAGTGGTTTCAAAGATTCGGATTCATAGGAAGTGCATTCAACTATTTGAATTCGAGATAATGGCATCAGTAAATCAGATCTAAAAGGGCATCAATCTTTGTTGTGCGTTTGAACATGCTATATATTCATACGCATGTCTAACTATTTTTTTGCAACGAAGGAGATTATATCTGGAACCATGCATGAATTGAGCTAAGCTACATTTTATGGGATTTTTACATCTGTGCCCCTGGTTCCTTAGCCACACTCATTCATCCCCACGCTCTTAACATTTGCTCACTTTTCCCCACTCTCTTGTCTGAAACCCTCAGAAATGGTCACAAACGATGGATGCTGTCGGGTCAGTGCTTTGACTGTTAACTCTGACGAGTGGGGCCGCACTGGACTGTGTCGCCTGTTGGACCTGACAATTGAGGCCGCGTCGGACGGTGCCACTGTTTGCCCGTTGGGCCGTGGTTAGACTGTTGGGCCCTGCGCGCGCCGCAATGACAGAAGCCTGCTATGCATGCACGACATGTCCAGCTAGCCTACTATGCATGCATGTAGCTAGCCTGCCTGCATGCGCCAATGCCCGCTGCCACGATGCGCTGAACGGCCTCTTTCTGCACGCGAGCTGCCACGGACACTGACCGGCCTCTTTCTGCACATGAGCTGCCACGGACGCAGGGACGGTCGTTGCCGCTAGTTCGTCTCATCTCGCACGCTTGTCTCCTTGATGTAGAGCATCGTTTCAGACTTCTCGATCCACTCGCATCTATTCAACGTGGCAATTAAAACCTGTTGGCAATTAAAGTGGCATATCGATCGACATGGCTCATTTGAACGTAGCAAATCCAAAGCGTGGCCGGTGCCACTCCCCTTCCCTTCCCCTTTCCCTATTTAAACCACCCACCCCTCCACCTATTCTCACATCCATTTGCGCCACCCCCTTCTCTTCTTCACCCAAACCCAGAGCACTCTCAAAGCGAGGCAAGGATGCAGTACAACGGCCCCACCTTCGAGTTCCCACCGATCGTGCCGGAGAGGCGGTATCCCGCCGGTGTCATCATGGAGACGACGCTCCCCGTGTGGGCGTTCTCATGCTGGAGGGGTGCAAAGGAGTTTGCCCAGTGGTTCCTCGGTGCGGGCTTCGCCCACCTCCCGGCGGGCTCGCCGGTGATGTTCCAACTGGAGGAAGTGCGTCCAAACTCCAGCACTCCGCCAATAGGGCTCATCGTCAACTTCACCAACAGATTTGATGCGTACTACCTCCTTGGCAAGGTGTTTTGGTGTGGGTGCGAGTTCATCGCATTCACCACCTACAACATCTTCACGGACTTCAACAACATCTTCCCCACCCGCAACGGTATGCACATCCTCCCCTACTACCTCGGCGATGATGGCATGGAGGAGGAGCAATGAAGAGGAGGCGCAGTGAAGATGGTGGTGAAGGCCTGGTCTCGTGAAGCTTGTCTTGCCCTAGGGTGTTAGGGCTTTTTATCTTTTTATCTTAATTATGCCATTGGTTGTACCGTGAACTTTTTATCTCTGTCATGTTATATCATGTTGGGAACCCTAAGAACTATGTTATGCTTGCTACCCATATTTGATATGTCGTTGGTTATCTGTGTTTTGCTTGCTACTTTTATATGTCGTTGGCTGTACCCTTATTTGACGTGAGATATCGCTAGATGGATATGGTGCCGTAGCCGAGCCCTTCTGCTAAATCAATCAATGAAAGGGTATCCCTCAATGAAAACCAGCAGGTTTTGGGGTTAGCCTTGTAAAAATGGTTGGAGGGTAGCCCATTCGTATTGTTATATTCATGTTGTGTAATATTTGTATTTTGGCCCTTATATTTTAGGGTCAGGTTTTGGCATGCGCGGCTAATGGACTAGTTGAAGTGTCAAAAAGGAAATTAAAGCTAGAAAAATGAGCCATGTTGATGTTGAAAAGAAGAAGGAGAAAAGCTATTTTTTTTTTGAATTGTTGGTGGCCCTATTCCGTATATTGTATGAACAAAAACAAGCTAATTTTTGAATAGTTTGTGGCCATTTGGCATGATGAAATTAATTTTGGCCCTTATATTATAGGTTTTATTGGTTCCAAGTTTTGGCACGGACGGCTAATGTACTAGTTGAGGTGTCAAAAATGAAATTAAAGCTGGAAAGATGAGCCATGTTGATGTTGAAAAGAAGAAGAAAAATAAGCTAATTTTTTTGAATTGTTGGTGCCCATATATATATTGTAGGATACCTATATTGTATGAACAAAAAGAAGCTAAGTTTTGAATAGTTTGTGGCCATTTGGCACGATGAAAATAATTTTTGAAGGGTAGCCCATTGTTTACTTGTTGGTGGCCATATTGCATGAAACAAAACGGTAATTGTTGACTTCTTGGTGGCAATATCAATTGTTGTGTAATTTCAAATGATGTAACCTATTCTTGTAATGTAACCAACGTGCACTCAATCTCTGTAGGTGCAATCAAAACAATTAAGCAAAAAAACAGAGGAAAAACAGAGCCAGCGCATGCACTATTTTTCTAGGCCTCTTTAATCTTTGTGGGCCTTCGACAGTCAATGCAATGCGACGGCCCAACCAAAGGTTGGTTTCATTTTGGGCCCAATAACTACGTTTTTTTTCTCTTGCCCTCGGTGTTGTCTGACGAAACTGAAAGTGTCAAAAACTAACACCTACAGATATTCAGAGATGGAGATAGAGACATAGTTTAAGCAACACAGAGAGCACATGATCCACAAATTAAGCAACACAGGGAGCACATGATCCACAAACGCTTAAGCAAATCATAGAGCACATGACACGACACAAATAACATCTCTAACGAGTGTTGACTAGCAAGTAAGCAAATCCTAGAGCAACTATACAAAAATAAAATCCTAAAGCTATTAGATTCGCCTGCTTGTTCAACTGAATCATCTGCCTCAAGTTCTTGTTCATCTTCTTTAATTCCCCCTTCAGATCTGCATCCCCAACCATCGGAGCAGCACTTTCAGAGACCAAATTCCGAGTGGCTGACGGCAGATTGACCTCCCGGGTTGCGACCCCATTGAATTGAAGCAAGCCCTCCCCTTGAAGCCTCCGAACGTAGTCATCCATCCATTCAAAATGTGTGCATTTCTTCACGATCTAAAACAAAATGATGAACCCTAAATCTCAGATCCAACGAAAAAGAATTAAAAGCAAAGAGAAAAAGAAAGGGTCAGAGAAAAATCATGAGATCTAACCTGCCCGTCTGGCTTCTTGCTCTCGCATTTCACGAACTCGCGCCCAAAGTTGCCATTCTTGTCCTCCCTCGAAGTCAACCTTTTCAGTGGCGCGGTGCGTGGGCAGTCAGGGCATCGCTCGATGGGCACTGGACCATACTGGGGCCACGAGGGGCAGGAGGCTGAAGTGGAGCTCGACATATCTAGTCGCCGGAGAAGAAGAAACAGACGAGTGGCTCCTCTGGTCGCCGCAGAAGAAGAAGAAGACAGGGGAGGCAATGGTGGGCGAGCACAACCAATGTCTCGCGGATCGCCTCTCGCGGATCGCCCAAGGATCCAACGATGCGGAGCCATCCTTGTGATCCAACGGCGTGGAGCCTGCACGCAACCTGGCCTCAGAATTCCTTCTAGAAGACCATATCTGAGGGCTGTCGCTTGGCGCTAGGGTATGATCGGACGGCTGATGTTTGGAGCTACGGTTAGGCAAAACCCCGCAGGCTTTAGAGGGGTTTTGAGTTGGTCAACGGGGTTATCTAGTGTTTGACCAATATTCAACTGAGCATAACTAATTTAAAAAAAATCCAAAAAATATGAAACCTTCGTGAATCATCGTTTTATAAGACACACTAACGAGGAAAAAAATACTAAACTTGGTCTACGGTCATTTGCCTAAAAAAACCTAGCTGGCATGATCATGGTTAAATGAGCACCATTAATTCAAAAAAAATCAAAAAAATATAAAAACCTGCGCACAATGTTAGTCTTATGTGACATGTTACCAACAAAAAATCATAAACTTGTTCTATGGACATTTTCATGAAAAAACCTTCACACATATGAACTATCACATACAACGTTGCAGAGAGTTCAAGGAAAGGAGGTAGGTTTTTTGAAGAATTAAAAAAAATCACCAAAGCTTCATTTCAAAGTGAATAAGAAGGATCTGAACTAAGTTTTCCGTTTTCATAGTTTAAACGTGTTTTTAATGGTTTTCTATTAAATCACATTATTTTCAAAAAAAATGTAAAAATATGAAGATTAATTCAATAAATAGTGAGACTTCGAATCTACACTATATAGATTGAATAGGTGTTAATAAAAAATATTTGGCTCATTTAGAGTAGGTCCAAAAAATACTTGATTACAAATGGGGCAGTTTACCCTAGCTTCGGAGCACATTTGGAGCACATCTCCCATGACTATAAGTTTTACCACGCAAAAGAGATCGGATTGATCACCTAATGTTTATAATAGTTCACAAACATTGCAGCATCACACCACAGATCAGAGTTCAAGTGTTGGTTCAAATTCAAATTTGCCTAACCTTCAAATTTTGCCTAAAATTCAAATCCTGCCTAAAATTCAAATTTTGCCTCAAATTTCACATCAAAGTATGAATGGCATTATTAAACCTTACAAGTTTTCACAGTTGTTCAAATTGATGACAGAAACCTTAGTACAAATCCTTAAAGTTCGAAGTTTACAACTTGCATTCAACATTCAAAGTTCACATCTTTGCCTTACTCCTTGTGTTCCGAGACGGCTTAACAGCCTTGCTCCTGGTTTACCTAGGTGGGATATCCACCTTTTTCTTCTTCCTTCTGATCTTGACTTCGGGTGGTGGCTGTCAAGGTGCTAACGGAGAACTTGCACTGGCCAGTTGACGGGGTTCAAAACCTTCATAAGCCATGGCTTCATATTCTAATTCTTTCTCTCTTGGTCTTTTCTCTCCTTTCCCTCTAATTTTCCTAGAGCTAGGTCAAACAGAAAAAAGATTATAAGTCATCGATAAAAAGAGAAGAAATGCACCAAAAAGGGAAGGTTGTTGCACACATACCAAGCTGCTGGCAGTGCTAATTCAGTTGCTTCATTCTCCTCTGAATTAGCTGCAATCTGCTTTGCTGCTTCATTCTCCACTGTATTAGATTCAATCTGCTCTAATGTTGCATTCTCCTCTACATTTGTTGCTGCCCATTGTTCCTCTTCTCCAAATGAAGCATCCACTGGATTGGTACATAGCCTAGCAATGTGCCCTAGGGTTCCACATTTTTTTCACTTACGCTGTCTTTTTACACGACCCTCTTCACCACTTCTGATCCTGTTCTTCCTTGGTCTTCCTGGTGGTCTAGTCAGTATAGGAGAATGTAGTTTGAACCCTAGATCTACTATGTTCCATTGGTCTTTTCCCAAGAGTGCAGGCACATTGGAGGCATAAGCAGCCCTGAATTTGGCAACAGAAAAATATTCAGAGATGTATTGATCAACTTCACCATCTTCACCACCTATAACAGTCATCAGATGTAGGGCATGTATGCATGGCTTCCCACGGAGCTGCCATTGCCTACAACTGCATTCCCTAGTTGCTAGGTTAACTGGATATCTCCATTCCCTATTTTTACTGTCAGTATATGTTACCTCAGCCTCGTGTGTCGCCGCTCGAATGCATTTCATGTTCAGTCCTCTTGCCTTGGCATGCAATGACTTAATAAGAGATGGGAGCATAAGATGGCCAACATATTCTGTTTCTGCAATTATTTTGCGAAGATCCATCTTTATCATGATCATCTGCCGAATCTTATCAAATATTTGCCATATCAGAAGCCATTTCAATGACTTGATCTTTGCATTGAAACACTCTGCCAGGTTACTAGTCACATAGTCTACTTTGCAGATTTCATTGAATTTGCTTCTTGACCACAACTTTCCATGATGTGCATCTAGGTACTCCTTCACCACAGGATTGTGAGCATACAACACTCTCAAATGATGCTCATGCTTCCTCTCACTGCATGTGTATGATGCTGGCCATAAGTTCTCATCATAAACTTTACCTTTGAATTTGTTTCTGAAATTCTGCGCTAGGTGCCGCATACATTCCCTATGCTCCACTCCAGGGAATACAATTTCCACTGCAGTCTCCAAACCCTTGCAATCATCTGTGTGTATAGCTAAACCTTGGGGTGTACCTATAAGGTTGCGCAACTGCTGCAGAAACCAGACCCAACTTTCCTCAGACTCTGCTTCCACCACACCAAATGCAACTGGGAATAGCCAGTTGTGTCCATCAACTGCAGAAGCTGCCACTAGTTGTCCTCTCCACCTTTCATTCAAAGCAGTTGCATCAACAACCAAATAGGGCCTGCAACCATCAAGAAACCCCTGCCAGCAATCCTTGAAACAAACAAAAGCCCTCTTGAAGCACTCCTTCTAAAATGACTTCCCTTTTATTTTGTATGTAACGGTATGCTTGTCAATCTCTACAACACTCCCTGGACTAGCAGCTTCCACTTCTGATTTAAATGTGTAGAGCAACTGAAAGCTCTCATTCCAAGGACCATTAATCCTGTCAAGAGCCATTTCCTTAGCATAGAACATCCTCATGTAAGGTATATCAATCTTGTACTTCTCAAATAGCTTCCCATGGAGTGTTGTTGGACCAAGTGTTGGTGTTTCTCTCAACCAATCCAAAATTGCATCTTCCACCCACCTAGTCTTTGCTAGCTTTGTTTTAGCCTTCCCTCCTCCCCCTCCAGGTGGACAAGTGTGCTGGTGTGGGTTCTTTTTTATTTGAAACAAAATGGGACCCAAACAAAATAGGGATATTATTAGAAAACATTACACAATGATATGAAAATAAAATGAATCAGTATAAACTTAAATACACAAACCTGAATGAACTTGCTCCTCAACATATGTGATGCATGCAACCTCCATCCACACCTATCATATGGGCAATGAACAGTGAACCTTGTTGGCTCACTCCTATCAATCACATATGTATTTTCAGTGAGAATGCAATATGTAGTCACTGCATTACGACAATCCACCATCGACTGCAATATGGTGCCGACAGCTAGCTGAGGATCTTCCCTGTTCCACTCAATTGTTGGCATATCCTCACCATCATATTCATCTAAAACTAGGCTGTCGATGTTCTCCTGCCTCTCTTCATCGTCAGTGTCATCAAATGTAGCACGGCTGATAGGTTCCTCCTGATATTCATCTTCCATTGCTTGTTTACTGACAATATCTACAAGATTAGGGAACATATTCTCATCCTCATCATCATTTCGAGGCACCTCTTTGTCTGGCTCTGCATCTTGCTCTACATCAGCTGCATCAGCGTCAGGAGAAGCGGCACAAGAAGCGGCATCAGACATATTGTGACTTTCAGAAATACTAGCTTTGCTTGGTTTTGACCTACAAGGAGTGCCGGGGCACTCGCTATTAGTAGAGACAGAAGATTTCTGAACAACCTTCCCCTTGTCACGTTCATTGCGTGGCTCAAGCTCATCTGACGTGTCTCAATGCGACCCCACTCGTCAGGTCCAACAGGCGACAGAATCCAGCGCGGCCCCACTCGTCAGAGTTAACGGTCAATGGTTTGACCCGACGGCATCCTCCGTTGTGACCATTTATGAGGGTTTCGGACAAGGGAGTGGGGAAAAGTGAGCAAAAGTTAAGAGCGCGGGGATGAATGAGTAGAGCTAAGGAACCAGGGGCATAGAAATAAAAACTCCCTTTTTTAAATATATACTCCTGTACAATGTATATTCAAATGTACCCCCTCCATTCCAAAATAATCGTAGTTTTAGGATTTTCAACCGTCATGATTTTCGAAGTTTGACAAATCCCAAAAGTTCAATTCAAGAGAACTGTAAACGTTAATGCTTGTACTCCCAAATATTGAACGAAGTGCCAAATAAGCCTCTGGTCGCCCGAAACCGTGCGAGACTAATGTTTGGTGGTAGGAAATTACTATCCTGAATCTGACCCGGGTAGCCTATCGGCCGATGTCCAAAGGTCTAAACCGTGGTAGGTTTGTAACTTCACCAAGATGCCAGTCAACCGCCTCCGAGAAACATTCATACACCGTGGGCGCCTAAACACCCACGTGCTTGGCCGAAATCTATCCTGCCCACCATTTGGGACACCTGAGATTACCGTCCTACCCCGACCCGCAAATGTCTGAAATTTTAGATGGGGGCAAAGTTTGTAACTTTCCCCAAATTTAAAACAAGCGCGTCCCAAACCAAAACATTGTTCCCCCTTAGCTCCCCCTCCCTCCGTTTTCTCGTTCATACTCCGTGGGCGCCAAAATGCCCTCTCCACCAGTCGCAAAACCCCAGCCTCCTCCGTCCTCCACCCTATCGCGCCCAATCCACCGCCGCCCTCCTCCATCACACCAAAGACGGTACCCCGACGTTGTCGTCCAACGCAACCGCAACCGCAACGCCCTCAAGGACTCAGTAGTTGAAGCCCAGGCACAGCTGCCTCCACAACGCCGACGCCGACGTCCGCCGTACCCAAACCATTTTGACCACGCCGTCCTGCGCCTCACCGCTGCCACTCCACTGTCGCAACCGTCCACCGCACCGGAATTGTTCCCGTTACGCCGTCATTCTGCGTCGGATCTGCTTCCCCGCCGCCGACAGACGGCCACCGCACCACACTCAACAACTTGGCAATAGGTTCGTCCAAGGCTCCACCGTCCTCCACAACTTCTTGTTTCCAGCGAACCATAAGAAGATCGTTGGAAAAACAGAAGGAGGACATACCACTGCCAGCAGAAAGAGGTACTCCTCTTCCCTTATTCGTGCAAATCTTACGTCTCTGCTCACACCGTATTCATCCCGCGAAAGAAACTAGTTGAGCGCTTCTTACTTCACACTTCTTCGTGATACTAAATGCACAAGGTATCCCCCCATTTACTATTTCACCTTAGCTAGTGGTTAGTCGCCCACCTGGATTTCAATTCAGGGTCAGTTGATTCGCAATTAAAACAAGCAGCACCACTTAGGCGCGCGGAGCACCTAGTCCGCCTGCTCGCCAGGGAAGCGATGCATCGCTGTCTATCATAGGTGTGTGGGGGTGCAGGAGCTGCTTGCGCATGATCTGGAGGTCATCGGGGCTTAAAGGGATGGCCGGGGGGCGGTGCCAAGCATGGCGGTGCAGTGAGGTCGAGGGGAGGGCAGAGGTAGGGGGCTGGGCCGGTGGTCACTGGCGTTTCAAGGAAGATCGTCAACATTGACTGGCTGAAGGTAGATGAAGGCAATCTTCCCGTTCTTTGTACATCGGACGGTGTAGAAAAAATGGACTGGCCTATTTGTTTTCAGTCGACTGTTATTTTCATAGGACCACACCTTGTGGTGTGGTGGAGGAGGATCTGCATTTCCCAGCCATCCATGTGCACATATTTCAAAATCCTAGAATCTAATATCGTGTGCCATGCATGTTGTAGAGCTATCATATGTCTCCCGTCATTTATTTGTCACCCACCTGCTATCTGCTACTTTTATAGTGTACTACTTGTGCACACACTTCACCCATACTCACACTATTGTTTTTTTATGCATGTGAATATGACACGCCTTCCTGTTTTTGGTACATACTACATCTGCTTATCACACCATGTTCTTACATCAAACTACCGTTCTTGTGTATCCTACATCTATCACTTATGATGAGACAGTCACGCCCGTGGGTTAGTATGAGACGCGCTACTCTTATAAAGAGTGCAGTTTCATCCTCCCCACATGATTCTCAAGAAACAACAAGTCTAAATGAAGATATTCAACGTAGCTCTGTACTTGAGGACCGCATTTCCCCTAAACCACCATCGCAGGTGCTTGCTCTAACTTCGCAGTGTGATATGTGGTTGCATTTTGCATATGGTGTCTAGCTTGTAATGCTTCTAATTAGGGTAAATTGCATCTGCTTATTTAACACATTATACCTGTGAATATGACATGACTTCCTGTTTTTCGCACATACTACGTCTTTCTATTAACCATGTTCTGCTAAACATGTTCTTACATGAAACTACCGCTCTTATGTATCCTGCATCAATCACTTACGATGATACACCTTTATTCGTTGTATATTGCATATGATTTCTAGCCTGTTGCCATGTATTTCTTCTAATTTGTTCAAATACATTTATGAGGCCACCCTTTTAATTTGGCAGAGTGATATTGGTTTCATCTTTCATATGGTGTCTAGCTTGCATTGCTTCTAATTAGTTCAAACACCTTGTACTTAGTTTACACTTTACACATCATACACGTCAATATGTCATGCCGTCCTATTTTTCATACATATGCCATCCTCCTATCATGCGGTTGCCTTACATGAAAGTAGTGTTCGTTAGTATCATGCATCAATGAGTTCTGAAGAGCAAATTTTATTCCTTTTTCTTGTGGGTTTCATTTGACAAGGCAAAATCAAAAAAGAGGAAGGAAAAGAGTAAGGATGGAGCCGATGGTGGTCCTCTGCAGCAATGTAAATGGAGCATCTATACGGATTCTCCTCGTACTGCTAGTGCATTACAAGTTCCAAGTCTCCGCTCCCCTACTCCACCATCCCAGGTGCTTGCTCTAACTAGACAGTGTGATATCTGGTTACATGTCGCATATGGTGCCTAGCTTGTATTGCTTCTAATTAGTGTAAACTGCATCTGCTTGGCTTACACATTATACGTGTGAATATGACACACCTTCCTGTTTTTTGGTACGTACTATATTTGTCTATCACACCATGTTCTTACATGAAACTACTGTTCTTGTGTATCCTGCATCAGTCACTTATGATGAGAAACCTTTAAGTTGGCAGTGTGATATTGGTTGTGTCTTGAATATGATTTCTAGCATGTAGTGCTTCTAATTCGATGAACGCCACCTATGACGAGACAGTTTTAACTTGGCAGAGTGATATTGGTTGCACCTTCCATATGGTGTCTAGCTTGCAGTGCTTCTAATTTGTTGAAGTGCCTTCTGCTTAGTTTCCACGTGATAGGTGTGAATATGTCAAGCCGTCCAATTTTTCGTACATTTCCATGCTCGTATCATGAGTTTGCCTTGCATCAGAGTAGTGTTCATCAGTATCATGCATGAATGTGTTCTGAAGAGCGAATTTTATTCCCTTTTCTTGTCGGTTTGACCTGACAATGCAAAATCAATAAAGCAGAAGGAAATTGGTAAGGCATTGGATGATGGTGGTCCTTCCGAGCAACTGAAATGGAGGGTCTCTACAGATTCAACTCCGCCATTCTCCCAACAAGATTCTCAAGACAACGCAAGGCTAGGCAGTCAACGTAGTTGTGTAGATGATGAGCACATCTCCCCTACTCCACCATCACAGGTGTTTGCTCTAATTTGGCACTATTATATGTGGTTGCATGTTGCGTATGATGTGTAGCTTGTATTGCTTCTAACTTTGTTGTATCACATCTGCTTACTTTACACATCATACCTGTGAATATGACACATGTTCCTGTTTCTAGAACATACTATATCTGATCACACCATGTTCTTACATCAGACTACTGTTCTTGCGTATCCCGCATCAGTCACTTATGATGAGGCACCTTTAAGTCACCACTGTGATATTGGTTGCGTCTTGCATATGATTTCTAGCATGTACTGCTTCTAATTTCTTGAAATGCCAAACAGTTTGAACTTGGCAGAGTGATATTGGTTGCATCTTTCATATGGTGTCTAGCTTGTAGTGCTTCTAATTTGTTGAAATGCCTTCTGCTTAGTTACCACATCATAGGTGTGAATATGTCATGCCGTCCTGTTTTTCGTACATATTCCATCCCCGTATCATGTGTTTGCCTTTCATCCGAGTAGTGTTCGTCAGTATCATGCATGAATGAGTTCTAAAGAGAGAATTTTATTCCTTTTTCTTATCGGTTTGACTTCACAATACAAAATCAATACATCAGAAAGAAATTAGTAAGGCAGTGGATGATGTGGTCCTTCAGAGCAACTCAAACAGAGGGTCTCTACAGATTCTACTCCGCCATCCTCCCAACAAGATTCGCAAGACAACACAAGGCTGGACAGTCAAGTAGTTGTGTAGATGATGAGCACATCTCCCCTACTCCACCATCACCGGTGCTTGCTCTAAGTTGGCACTGTTATATGTGGTTGCGTGTTCCATATGATGTCTAGTTTGTATTGCTTATAATGTTGTTGAATTGCATCTGTGTAGCTTGTAACTTATACCTGTTAATATGACACGTGTTCCTGTTTTTAGAACATAATAAATATGTCTATCACACCATGTTCTTACATCAAAGTACTGTTGTGTATCCTGCAACAATCACTTACCCATAAGACACATTTAAATTGGGAGTGTGATGTAGGTTGCATCTTGCATTGTCTTCTAGCTTGTACTGCTTCTAATTTGTTGAAATGGCACTTACGACGAGACACTTTTTATCTGGTAGAGTGATATTGGTTGCATGTTCATATGGTGCCTAGCTTTCATTTCTTCTAATTTTGTTGAAATGCCTTCTACTTACCGTTTTTCATACATATTCCATCCTCCTATCATAGGTGTGAATATGCAATGCTGCCATTTTTTTGTATATATTCCATCCTGCTATCATGCGCTTGCCTTACATCAAAGTAGTGTTCGTCTGTATCATGCATCAACCAGTTATGCAGAGCTAATTTTATTCCTCTTCTTGTGGTTTTGACTTCAGAAGGCAATATCAAAAAAGAGGAAGGAAAAGAGTAAGTTAGGGGATGTTGGTGGTCCTCCGGACCAACGCAAACAGAGGCTCTCTAGATTTTCCACTGCTACTGCTACTTCAGTTGAAGTCCCAAGTCTATATGATGAGTTCATATCCCCTACTCCACCATCCCAGGTGGTTGCTCTAAGTTGACAGTGTGATAATTGGTTTCATGTTGCATATGTTGTCTAGCTTGTATTTCTTCTAATTTGATTAAATTGCACCTGCTGAGTTTATACGTTATACATGTGTGTAGGATCAAAAGTATGTCTAGAGGGGGGGGGGGTGATTAGACTACTTGACCAAATCTAGCCTTTTCCCAATTTTAAGTCTTGGCAGATTTTAGCAACTTAGCACAAGTCAAGCAATCAACCTACACATGCAATTCTAAGAGTATAGCAGCGGAATGTAAATCATTGCATATGAAGGTAAAGGGGAGGAGTTTGGAGGGAGCAAACGCAATGTAGACACGGAGATTTTTGGCGTGGTTCCGATAGGTGGTGCTATCGTACATCCACATTGATGGAGACTTCAACCCACGAAGGGTAACGGTTGCGCGAGTCCACGGAGGGCTCCACCCACGAAGGGTCCATGAAGAAGCAACCTTGTCTATCCCACCATGGCCATCGCCCACGAAGGACTTGCCCCACTAGGGTAGATCTTCACGAAGTAGGCGATCTCCTTGCCCGTACAAACTCCTTGGTTCAACTCCACAATCTTGACGGAGGCTCCCAAGTAACACCTAACCAATCTAGGAGACACCACTCTCCAAAAGGTAATAGCTGGTGTGTTGATGATGAACTCCTTGCTCTTGTGCTTCAAATGATAGTCTCCCCAACACTCAACTCTCTCTCACAGATTTGGATTTGGTGGAAAGATGATTTGAGTGGAAAGCAACTTGGGGAAGGCTAGAGATCAAGATTCTTGTGGTTGGATTGGAATATCTTGGTCTCAACACATGAGTAGGTGGTTCTCTCTCAGAAAATGAGTACTGGAAGTGTAGGCATGTTCTGATGGCTCTCCCCACGAATGGAGGAAGGGTGGAGGGGTATATATAGCCTCCACACAAAATCTAACCGTTACACACAATTTACCAGACTCGGTGGGACCGACTAGTGAAACTCGGTCAGACCGATTTAGTTCAAAATGTGAACGTTAGGCTTTTCGGTGGGACCGACATGTCAACTCGGTGAGGCCGATTTCGTTAGGGTTAGGGCATAACGTAATCTCGGTGAGACCGATCACATGAACTCGGTGAGACCAATTTCTGTAATAGGCAAACAGAGAGTTTGTCAGGCAAACTCAATGGGACCGATCGCTCATTTCGGTGAGACCGAAACGTTACGAAGAGGAAACAGAGAGTTTGCAATGCGAACTCGGTGGGACCGATCGCTCATCTCGGTTAGACCGAAATGTTACGAAGGGAAACAGAGAGTTAGCAATCCCATCTCGGTGAGACCGAACTGATTAGGGTTTCTGGCAGTGGCTATGTCAAATGAACTCGGTGGCGCCGGATAGATCAAATCAGTGGGGCCGAGTTTGACTTTAGGTTTGGGACATATGTGGATATGAGAAAGTGGTTGAGGGCTTTGGAGCATATCACTAAGCATTTTGAGCAAGCAAGCCATTATGCAACACCTCATCCCCTTTTAATAGTATTGGCTTTCCTATGGACTCAATGTGATCTTGGATCACTAAAATGAAAAGAGTAGAGTCTTGAGCTTGAGCCAATATGTGTCCTTAGCATTTTGAGGGGTCCACATTCCTAGTCCATGCCATGCCAATCATTGAACTTTCTGAAATGATCATCTTGAATGAGTATTAGTTCAATGAGCTATATGTTGTTAAGAATTACCAAAACCACCCAGGGATTAGTTGCACTTTCAATCTCCCCCTTTTTGGTAATTGATGACAACATATAGATCAAAGCTTCGACAAATGATAATAAGAATGAAATATATCGTCGCTTTGAGAAGTGTGTGATAAGCAAGAGCTCCCCCTAAATTTGTGCATTATTTAAAATTTGCTTTTGAATGCAAATGCACAATCGATTAGGATCATGGGTTACTCTTCCATGTCACATACATCTTGGTGGAGCGCTCAAAATGATGGAATATGAAAATATGCACTCATCACCAAGGCAAAGTGAATGATCATACAAGAGAGATAAATAATGTCATCATCCAAGCACAAACATTAATGTAGGATATGATCAAACACATGACCATAAGTACCTCACACACATAAACATAGAGTATCAACCAAGCAAGCACACAAAAAGTAGTGAACAAGTAGCAAAGAGAATGGCAAAAAGAAGCAAGCACTCTCTCTCGAAGCCTATGATCTATACACTTTCTCCCCCTTTGGCAACAAGTTACCAAAAAGCTTGAAAATGCATAGTGCTATGCGTCTCTCTAGGCTTGATCTTCGGGAGGCGGTGTAGAGAGGACTCCAAGAACAAATGCATCTGTTGAGGTTGTTGGAGCTGGTGGAGTTGCAACGGGAGGGGCAACTAAAGCTGTAGCTGCAGGTGCTGACGCAGTAGCTCTTGTACCTGTCACAGGCACTGCTGTAGATCTCTGTGCCCTAGGCACTCTCTGAAAAGCATCTGTGGTAGCTTTCCCTTTCCTCTCCTTAGCTTCTTCCTGGAGCTGCTCAACAGCTGTCTGCATCTCTGTCACCTTCAAGTCCAGATCATAAAACTTTGTTTCAATGATCCTCTCCAGGCTCTCTTGATTCTGAGTCAGTGTGGCCAAACCTTTCTCAATCCTCAAAGTAGCTTGAATGAGATAGCTAAGTTGATCTTGTTTTGACTTGAGAAAAACTTGAGATGCCTCTTCAACACTTGGCATCTTGGCTGCCTTCTCTGCCTTTGCTTTCTCCCTCTTCTCTTGATCCTCTACTGATGTAGGATCTTCAGCATCCATGACAACTGTGTTGTCCTCAAATTCAGGCCTCAAGGGAAGGTGTTCTTTATCCAACAAGTATGTGCCTGTGCCCATCTTGGAGTTGATGAGCATCTGGATGTGTGGAGCATACCCAGATGATCTTTTTTGGTCTGCAACTGTCCTCTTGATTGTCTCAACAATCAAACTCATCACCTTAAACTTCTGGGGCACATCAAACAACAGAAGCAAATTGATGGAGTGGCCTCTGATCATCCTGTGATCTCCTGATTTGGGCAACAAGGTGTGCCTCAAGATGGTGTTAATAGTGGCCAGTCCAGACAACAGATAATATACATAGCCTAGCCTGTGAGTCTGCAAGGCTTTGTCAGGAATCTCCTTATACATGTTGGCCATGGAGTTGTGATCTTTCTTTTTCTTGGCATAGACATCTATGTCATCCGCAAGCTCTGCAAGGGCATTGATTAGCTTGGCCCACTCAGCAACTGTTGATTGATACCTAGTACCTTCAGACATCCATACAATCCTTCCATCTGGATAGAAATGAGCTGTAGAATAGAATTGCATAATAAGCTCATCATTCCACTTGGTAAGCTTCTGACCCACAAAGGTGTCTACTCCATTGAGTCTGAAACTTTCATGCACTCCTGGGAAGTGGTCTTTATTGTTGTCGATGTATTCCCAGTCTACCCACTTCATGTCACACACTATGGGCTTCTTATCCAAAAGAATTGTCTCATAGAAGTCCTGCTGCTCCTTGGTGTGAAATCTATAGTCCATAGCAGTCCTTCTCCTCACAACATATGGATCTGATTGTCTCCACAATCTGAGACCTGCATCCTTCCTTGCCTTCATGTTTTCAGCAACTGGATGATTGTCATCATGGTCAGGGATCTTTGGCTTTAGCTTCCTGAGCACTTGGGTTTCCTCATCTTCTTCCACTTCAGGCATTGGGGCCTTGTTCTTTTCAGCAGCTGGTATGTTCCTTGTGCTTCTCTTTGGTGCAGACTTAGAAGCTTGAGTAGTAGACTTGGGGGTAGTCTTGGGCTTTGCTGGAGCAGCCCCAGACTTGATGGCATCCCCCATCAATTTCTGAGTCTTTGGTGCTGGTGCAGCATCTTCCTCTTCATCTTCTTCCTCATCAGATTGGATCATCATTGATGGCTTTCCAACAACTCTGGCCATATTCTTCTTGACCCTTTCCTTTCTCTTCTTGCCCTCACTAACAGCCTCTCCAATAGTTGATTTGGAAGTTTCAAGAGTTGAGGCTCTGGCCTTAGACATGGGCACTCTCTTTGCAGGAGCCTTCTTATTCAGACAAGGTCTTGTAGAGGCAGCTGTGCCAAATTCCTTCTTGACCACCTTCTTCTTTGAGCTGACCTCTTCCTCAGCAGCCACATAATCTTCATCTTCAGAATCAGAATTTCTCTTTCTCCTCTACCTAGTACCAGCCTTGGGCAGGTTGCTGGGAGTACTTCTGCTGCCATCCTCATAGCTGTCAGAGGGACTAGTGCCCTCACTTAGATTCACTTGCTCCTCAGACTTGTTCTGGCTATCACTCTGATCAGACATTCTGGCACTGCAAACTGAAATCTGTCCCTGTGAATAGTTATAGATGAGATAGAGTGGATGAGCATCACAAAGTGCAGAGATTTTGCAAAACAATTGAGTCAAAAACTTAGTTTTAGTTTCCCACAGAAAGCATTTTGGAGCTACCGATTTGTTAAACTCGGTGCCACCGAAGCAATATTGGAGTCTGAACTAGTGAGATCGGTCAGACCGAGACACAGTTCGGTGAGTCCGAGATTGCTTGGGTTTCACTGAGAGTTGAACTCAGTCACACCGATTTGCAACTTTCGGTCAGACCGAAAACTACAAGTGCAATGGCCTAAGCCAAATCGGTGAGACCGATTTCTACAACTCGGTCGGTCCGAGATGAGTTCAGCGGAAACCTAACCCTAAATTTTCGAATCAAAACTAATCTAAAGGAAGTTTTCGTTGGATAGATTGATCTCATACGTGGTAAGAATCATGGCATTGTCTTTGTGCTAAGAATCAAAGGTAAAGATTGCACAAAGGGTCAAACTCATACCCTAACTTGGCGATGAGCTCGCTACGGCGGCAACGGCGGTGAAGATTTCCGTTGACGGCGGCGGAGACTAGCGGCAGGGGGTCACTGGCGATGAGAGGACGATCCGGAGACCCGAGTCGGCAGAGCAGGACACGCGCGGGCGAAAAGGTTTCGGAGAAATTTCCAAAATTTGACCCGTCGGTATATATATCCTGACCCTGTCGGTGTGACCGAATGGAACAACTCGGTGGCACCGAGATGCAGAATCGCAAGCGATTACTGCAACTCAGTGTGGCCGAATGGTTCTAATCGGTTGCACCGATATTGAAAACCTAGATCAACTCAGTGAACTCGGTATGACCGAAAAGGATGAATCGGTCAGACTGAAATGCACGGAGAGGTTTTGGAAGTTTAAGTCTATGACAAATCGGTGACTCCGAGTGCTCCTCACCCAGAGGGTTCGAATCTGACTTGATCAAACTTTGTGATGTACCATGAATAGAGTTAGAGACGAGAAAAGCATAGATAGCTAGAGGAAGTTCTTAGGCATTCTTGTCCATCCATTTGGCAAAAGAAAAAGAGCCAAACAACCAAAGCAACAAATGGATGTCCTCGAATGAGAAAAGTATGCAATCAACATGCTCACACAATAAAATGGCAAATGAAATATGTGACAAAGCATGCACAAACACTCTAGCATCTATCAAGCAATTGGTGATGACTAGGTCATCTATATATGAGTTTATTGACTTAGAAGTCAAATGAGAACATTTGATCATAGGTCATACTCATCATTTAAGCACAAGTGGGGTTACCACTTTTACATAAAGCATTACTGTGTTCACACCATTAGAGTTGCTTTAGCTCAATTCTTAGAGTAAAGCTCCCCCTAGATGTGATATCCCCCCTAAGAGGGATGAACTAACCTTGGGTTTTGTCGATGATGACTTCATGTAGATGTTGAAGATGTGGATGCTCAATGTTGATGTAGATCATTTGGAGCAATCCATTGGAGTGAGTTGCACTTTCAATACCTACATGGGTTAGTCCCATAAGAAACAAACAAGGATATCCATAGACATAGAGTGAAGTACACACAAGATGATGTCCATGAAAGCATTAGGTTACCTTCTCCCTTGTCTTACCAACAAGAGGGTTTGTGACTCCTTGAACTAGTGCAAGATGTGGAAGTTGATTGCACTTGTCCTTGCCAAAGTGAATGTAAGTGAAGTATGTTGGCGGAGTCACCCTCAAGAATTCTCTAGTTCTTCTTCTTTGGGATCCACATCATCTTGATGGGAATCCTTGGAGTTGTAGTCGTACTTGATGAAGTAGAACTTGATGTAGTCTTGGGAACCCACATGACCAAGGCCTTAGGAGCTTCTTCAAATGCATCAATCTCCTCTTGAAGCTTGTCCTTGCCTTTTTGCTTGAGGTCTTGTGGTGGAAGATCACCTTGAGCTTGTGTCCCCTCGAAGGAAGTAGGATCATACTTCTCTTGTTGAGGAACAAACTTCGTCTTGGGGTATTGATATTCTTCCCACTCAACTCCATTGGCATTGAACTTTCGTTCAAAACCAACACCTTGATTCTTCCGGTGACTTCCTTGCTTGCGTACAATTTCCTCAAATTGCTTACTTCCGGCAAGGCTCTTGTAAACACCTTTCTCTATAATTCCCTTCAATAAACTATTTTCTGAATCAAGTGTAACTTGGCTAAGAGAATCATTAGTGGAATCAAGAGAACTACTAGAAGCAACAATATTGGATTGAGCATGATTATTGTTACTACTAGAAGAAGAATCTTTCTTACTCTTGTTAATAGATTTTACTTGCGGCATGTAAGTAGACAAGAGTAAATGCTTGGCAATGTAATAAGAACTTTTCTTACGAAGATCATCATTGATTGCCTTTAAGAACCCATGCTCTTGCTCTAGGTTGAGCTTTTCAAAGCGTAGTTTCTCATGAGTCTTTAAAAGCTCTCAATGATCTTCTAAGGTAGTTTCATGAGCTAACTTAAGAGTGTTTAGTTCTTTAGTTAGATGCTCAATCTCCTTCTTATCATCGTCATTCGTTTTATCTTGTTTAGCATGATTAATAGCAAGTTCATCATAGTTTTCATTACTAGAGTTGTCAACAAGTAAATCATCATTACCTAGCAAATCATCTTCATCACTATTGAAATCAACATACTCGGGGTGTGATACCTTTGGGCCTTTAGCCATGAAGCATCTTCCAATTCCTTCATTTGGTGAGTCAAATATGTCATAGGAGTTGGTTGACACAAGTGCTAGACCGGCAACACCTTCATCTTGAGTATATTCGGAGTCGGAGTGATAACTTCTCTCGGAGTTGTGGTCGGAGTCGGAGCCGGATACCCATTCACCAACATGAGCTTGATGTCTTCGTTTTGTGTAGCTCCTTGATGACTTGTCCTTCCTTTCCGAATCCTTGCTTCTGCAAGAGGTTCTTCATTCATAACGATCATCTCTACTCCTTCTCTCCCTTGGAGGTGATTCTTCTCTTTTGCTTCTTCTTTTAGGTGAGTCTTCTCTTCTTTTGTAGGGAGCCGTACACTCGTTGGAGTAGTGTCCAGGTCTTCCACAATTGTAGCAATTACGCTCATGACTAGAAGATCTTTTGTCATTGTAGGACCTTGACTTGGAACTTCTTTCCTTGCTTCTACTCTTGTAGAACTTGTTGAAGTTCTTCACCATTAGGCTCAATTCTTCATTGAAGGCTTGTTTCTCACTTGATGATGTAGGAGCATCACATGAGGCTTTGTAAGCACCACTAGACTTGTTGTGAAGCTCTTCTTTATCCTTTGAGTGACATCTCATGAGCTACAATTCTTCCAATGACTTCAGTTGGCTTGAGATCTTTGTAATTTGGCATCATTTGGATCAATGTGCACACGGTGTCATATTTTTTCATCCAAGGCTCTTAGGATCTTCTTGATGATGAATCTGTCGGTCATCTCTTCACTTCCTAACCGGCAATCTCATTTGTGATGAGAGCAAGCCTAGAGTAAGTTTCAGCGACACCTTCACCATCCTTCATTTTGAACTTGTCAAGCTGACTTTGAAGCACATCCAATTTGGATTCCTTGACGGAGTCGGTACTTTCGTGCATATCAATCAAAGTATCCCAAATTTCCTTTGCATTCTCAAGACGGCTGATTTTGTTGAATTCTTCGGGGCATAATCCGTTGAAGAGGATATCGCAAGCTTGAGCATTGTATTGCAACATCTTCAATTCTTCCGCGGTAGCTTCACGATTCGGTTCTCTCCCATCGATGAATTCACCTTGCAAGCCAATACACACAATAGCCCAAACGGCGGGGTTATGTCCAAGAATATGCATTTTCATCTTATGCTTCCAACTAGCAAAATTTGTACCATCAAAGTAAGGACCTCTACGGTGGTAATTTAACTCGCTAGATGCCATACTCTTCTAGGTTGTGAAACCAGGGCTATGATCACCAAAGCTATGGAAATCAAGGCAAATGGAGACCAAAGCTCTGATACCACTTGTAGGATCGAAAGTATGTCTAGAGGGGGGGTGATTAGACTACTTGACCAAATAAGAATCTAGCCGTTTCCCAATTTTAAGTCTTGGCAGATTTTAGCAACTTAGCACAAGTCAAGCAATCAACCTACACACGCAATTCTAAGAGTATAGCAGCGGAATGTAAATCATTGCATATGAAGGTAAAGGGGAGGAGTTTGGAGGGAGCAAACGCAATGTAGACACGGAGATTTTTGGCGTGGTTTCGATAGGTGGTGCTATCGTACATCCACATTGATGGAGACTTCAACCCATGAAGGGTAACTATTGTGCGAGTCCGCTGAGGGCTCCACCCACGAAGGGTCCACGAAGAAGCAACCTTGTCTATCCCACCATGGCCATCGCCCACGAAGGACTTGCCTCACTAGGGTAGATCTTCACGAAGTAGGCGATCTCCTTGCCCGTACAAACTCCTTGGTTCAACTCCACAATCTTGACGGAGGCTCCCAAGTAACACCTAACCAATCTAGGAGACACCACTCTCCAAAAGGTAATAGATGGTGTGTTGATGATGAACTCCTTGCTCTTGTGCTTCAAATGATAGTCTCCCCAACACTCAACTCTCTCTCACAGATTTGGATTTGGTGGAAAGATGATTTGAGTGGAAAACAACTTGGGGAAGGCTAGAGATCAGGATTCTTGTGGTTGGATTGGAATATCTTGGTCTCAACACATGAGTAGGTGGTTCTCTCTCAGAAAATGAGTACTGGAAGTGTAGGCATGTTCTGATGGCTCTCCCCACGAATGGAGGAAGGGTGGAGGGGTATATATAGCCTCCACACAAAATCTAACCGTTACACACAATTTACCAAACTCGGTGGGACCGACTAGTGAAACTCAGTCAAACCGATTTAGTTCAAAATGTGAACGTTAGGCTTTTCGGTGGGACCGACATGTCAACTCGGTGAGACCAATTTCGTTAGAGTTAGGGCATAACGTAATCCCGGTGAGACCGATCACATGAACTCGGTGAGACCGATTTCTGTAATAGGCAAACAGAGAGTTGGTCAGGCAAACTCGGTGGGACCGATCGCTCATTTCGGTGAGACCAAAACGTTACGAAGAGGAAATAGAGAGTTTGCATTGCAAACTCGGTGGGACCGATAGCTCATCTCGGTTAGACCAAAACGTTACGAAGGGAAACAGAGAGTTAGCAATCCCATCTCAGTGAGACCGAGATCCCTATCGGTGAGACCGAACTGATTAGGGTTTCTGGCAGTGGCTATGTCAAATGAACTCGGTGGCGCCGGATAGATCAAATCGGTGGGGCCGAGTTTGACTTTAGGTTTGGGTTATATGTGGATATGAGAAAGTGGTTGAGGGCTTTGGAGCATATCAGTAAGCATTTTGAGCAAGCAAGCCATTACGCAACACCTCATCCCCTTTTAATAGTATTGGCTTTCCTATGGACTCAATGTGATCTTGGATCACTAAAATGAAAAGAGTAGAGTCTTGAGCTTGAGCCAATATGTGTCCTTAGCATTTTGAGGGGTCCACATTCCTAGTCCATGCCATGCCAATCATTGAACTTTCTGAAATGATCATCTTGAAAGAGTATTAGTTCAATGAGCTATATATTGTTAAGAATTACCAAAACCACCCAGGGATTAGTTGCACTTTCAATGTGCGTACGACATGCCTTTCTCTGTCTAGAATACACTGCATCTATCTATCATACCATGTTCTTACATCAAAGTAATGTTGTTGTGTATCCCGCATCAATCACTTACGATTGGATGCTTTTAACTTGGCAGTGTGATAGTGGTTGCATCTTGCATTGATTTCTAGGTTGAACTGCTTCTAATTTTTTGAAATGCCACTTATGACAAGACACTTTTAACTTGGCAGGGTGATATTGGTTCCATCTTTCATATGGTGTCTAGCTTGCATTACTTCTAATTTCTTGAAAATCCTTCTGCTTAGTTTACACATCGTAGGTGTGAATATGTCATGGCATCCTATTTTTCTTACATATTCCATCCTCCTCATATGATTGTCTTACATCAAAGTATTGCTTGTTTGTATCATGCATCAATGAGTTCTGAAGAGCGATTTTATTCTTTTGTGTTGTGGGTATGGCTTGACATTGCAAAGTCAAAAAAGAGCAAGGAAAAGAATATAGTAGGGAATGGTGTTACTCGTCGAGTGCAATGGAAAAGGATCTTCCCTCGAGATTCTGCTGGTACTTATAGTGCAGCAGAAGGTCCAAGTCCACCGGCAAAATCTACAAACACAGTATCACCTGATCCACCAGCTGCAGCATCTCCTTCAACTGTACCAACATCTCAATGAGTTACTCATTCATTTGCTCTGCAAGTGGCATGTTCCCAAGCTACCTTCACACCTAACACCACTTCCGAAGCACTGCTGACACAACATGACTTGGCAAGATCAGATGAACCTCATGAGCATCAACACCAAGACGGTACCTGACCGAGTCAAGTTGCAGTTGCATGCTCCTTTATATGTACTCTCACAGTTTGATGTGCACTAACACTTTCCATATTCGTTGTTGAACTAGCACCACGGCGCAAGCGAAAACAAACATCAGGGATAATGCTTGACAGATTAACAAAATCTAAAGGAGGAAGAAGGGAGATCCATTTTGAGGCAGTTTTAAAAAGGCCACATGATGCTACAGAGTCAGCCAAGTTTATCAGAGGCAACCGTTGCCGTTAGGTGTCATGCACATATCCCCCCAACGTGGATCCAGTACAAGAATGAGAAAGACGATACCAAGTTTAACACCGTCCTTGACCATTTATCTGTAAGTAATGTTATTCATCGCAATTTGTAATATTGTCTTGCTCTGTCCCATACTTTCTAGCTTCCTCCTAATGAGACTCACATTCTTTTTTCAACAAATGAGGTTCAAGTTGGATCCGAAAGATGATGCAACTAAACAAGCATGCACTCATGTTTTTTAGTCTGCTCTACGACAGTATCAGTATCACCTTAGAAAAACTCACTTTGAAGGCAAGGTTAACAATGAAATCGCCCAAACATCTCCAGCGGAATATATTACGGATGAAGACTGGACAACCCTTGTTAAACACTGGTCTGATCCAAAGTATCAGGTAGGGTATATGTATGTGATTAGATCACATATTGAACTCATATTTATGTATGTGCCTTACAAGCCTATCTTCTTCTAGGCTAACTGTTTGAAGAACAAGACCAACCGTTCTAAAGTGAAATTCCAACAGACAAGAAGATCTCATAGCTATATTGCACACTGCGAGGCTCTTGTAAATAGTTGCTATTTCATTCTTTTTGATGTGCCATATTATCCTATCTATATTGACTTGTTCCAAATACAAAGGAAAGCCCGTGCAGACCGAAAAGAACCTGAACCGAATGCAGTGCAAATCTTCAAGGATTGCCACACCAGCAGGATGAAGGGCATGACCACATCAGTTCAAGCCGTTGTTGTAAGTCCTTACTCCGCATGCCTTTGAACTGCTTGTTACTGTGACGTGTTCATTTAAATGCTTAGTTTGCAGCCAATGTCAGTTACTCTGTTCACTTTTATACATAGTTCTCTTAACGTATCATCACCTTACACGGTTTAAAAGAGAGGAAAGATATTCTTTTGGTCTTGATCTGTAATATAGTTATGATGTTCACGTGCCCACACAATGATACAATAGCCTGTTTGTTTGATATCTATTTGCTCGTGATATGAATGATGTCATACTATGTTCATCCTACTTTAAACCATGTCTCTTTATCCTTAGATGTCAATGAATGTGAGGAAATAGATAATACAGTAGGCATGCTACATGGACATCTGTTCCGAAAGTGATTTTATTATGTAGTTGGCACTACAATACATGCTAATGTATTATAGTAGTTCACCAAAATAAGTTATGTATAAACGTGAAACCTATTTTGTTTGTTTTTTCTCATTAGTAACTTATCTTGTACACTAATCTACAAATTCAAACTTTCAGCAAGCTATGGAACAAATGATTGAACAGCCACAACCACCTGAAGGTGACGAGGCTACCACAGGCACAATGCCATCTCTTGTTGTAGTGCGTCAGTATCTCTCCACTAACAGTGCAAAAAGCACCTTCCTGTGTAATTCTGGGTTGGTTGTCAAGGTAACCTCGTCCAAATCGCCTACTGAACAAAATCTTCCAGCTAGATAGAGTGATATATATGTGCTCCATACACAAGTCCAAACCCTAATGGAGGTCGTTTCTGAAACAAGAATAGTGGTTGACAAATGTCATCAAGATATAAATGGTTTTGAAACCAGACTATCAGTCATTTGCTTCGTTGCTCAAGAGCAATGGCGGAAAAAGGGGAAGATCATGCTGCTCCATCAGATTCTACAGCGTGAAACATTAGCACTCAGGTCATATGATCTGTGCTTCTATACATCTGATGGTGCTTTTATCTGCAAGGATTGTAAACTTTTATGCCAACAGGCCTTTTGTTGCATGGTTGTAATTTATTTTGTTGTGATACAACATTTATCGTGCTGCCAAAGGCCGTAGAAATTACGACGCTATTTTTTGTATAGTGTAGGTTTATCTTAGTAATGTATTCGGCATCATCGATACTTTCGGTCGAAAGCTTCGTAGGAGCCCAACGGGCCAAGATTCGTGGCGCCCACAATTCTAATTGGGCTGAAAACTATGGGTCGTAATCGGCATGTAGCCCACTAAACATATCTGGGCATAAATCAGCATAAACTCTCTTATTTTTGGTAGGCCTGTGCCCATAGTGGGACTTTAACAGGCCTAAAAAAAATTTGGGCCCTTAGTAACAACAGGCCGTTAACATGTGTAAATATCTCGCAGGCCTAATATGGCCCATAAATAACATGGGCCTTTAATAGGCTGAAAGTCAGATTGGGCCCTAATTGGCCCAGATTATGCCCATTGCTTTTAGGGGGCCGAAAGATGATTGGGCCTGAAATGTGCCAAATAACCCACTGGTCATTAGCAGGCTGAAATGTATCTCAACTCATGGTGGCCCATTTACAATGCGGTCTGTTCACAGACCGAAATTCAGATGGGTCGTAAATGCGCTGACCTACTACACAACCCTTTACCAGGGCGGAAGTGCAGTCGGGCTTGATTTATATCAGCAATTATATGGGCTGTTAATAGGCCCGATGTGACGTTGGGCCACATATGGCCCATGGATTTCGTCCAACGTTAACAGGCCGAAAAGCACAACAGTCTGGAAGTGGCCCAAATCTACAGTGGGCCGCTAACAGGCCGAATGTCAGACATGGCCAAATAGGACCCAGTTCCTTCATGGTCGTTTATGGGCCGAAAGTTTCATTGGGAAATAAATGGGCCGAACTGTAGCAGGACCTTTAACAGGCCGGAAACACACCGGGCCGTAATTTGGCCCAAATACCTAACGGACTGTTAACGGGCCACAAGTGACCATGGGCCGCAATGATGAGAAATCTAGAACGGGCCGTAGACGGGCCGATTTGACACTAGTCCTATGGGCCTTAACTGCGAATGGGTTGTCTGCAAGTAGGCTGTTAATGGGCCAGCCCACTAATTTTGACTGGGCCGGCCTTTTTAACCTACATGGGCTGCTGTTGGGCCTTGCCACGTGTTGAGGTATCATAGGTGCCTCCTGTCCATTGGGCGGTTGAGATCTGTCCCAACGCGGACCTGACACGTGCTTGCTATAGCCAATGAGAATTTTACACATGGAAAATCCCCATTGGTCTGGGCTGTTAACGGGTTATCAGATGCAAACAGGAACCCGGTAGCTTAACGATGACCCATTACGGTGGAAGTCACGTGTCGGTTACCCTTGATGAAAGCACTTCCATGACGCACCATTTATCATCATGGAAATGGACACTTCTGTTATGATAATTTTGGTATTGTCATGGAACACTTCTACGATAGCACAGGTATGACTATCTTGATTCTGTCATAAAATCGTCATGGATGTACATGCATGACAGAAAACGTGACCTACTGTGACAAACACGTATCATCAGGGAAGTGTTTTTTTTGTAGTGAAGACACATGAAAGAAAATCTGAAAGCTTCATAGCATTGTACTAGTATAATTTTATCTCACTGCGAAACAACATTTACTAGCACAGTATATATAAACAAATGCTAAAAGGTCGATAGCATTGCGAGAAACCATTCTAGGAGCACAGAACTTCCTTTCCTCGACATGTGGGACACCAGCATCTGGGTCCATGTGCCATGCACTAAATTATGAGTGCACAACCGCAAGGAATACTACTAATGAGAAGTCATATCTCAAAGCCCCACCTTTCCAATAGTACTCTAAGTTGGATGCACGAACAACACATAATTTCACACATCGTAGAATCCTCTCGTAATAATTTTCCAAGAAAAACACCACACATGAAGATTGGACGGTACTATTGCAGCAAGGCATATAACCCTTCTCCGAAACATCAAGTATGGCCGTATGGGGATGGTTCCAGAAAATAATATTCCCTCCCTTCCGGTTTGTGGGCCTCAATTCCAAATCTAAACCAAGCAATGAACTAGTATTGTACTAGATAGTGAGTGTTTACTACTGTATCATGTATGTACTAATTGCAACGCATGCATGTGTTAGCAGTACAATGACCGTGTACGAATTTGATGGTATGATTTGTGTAAGTTGCATGTCATATTATTGCTCTAACATGTGGTCAAAGCTTGCCTCAAAAACGCATTTTAGACCATATATGGATTAGGGAGTACATGCATTGCTGAGTCTTCTCTTAATCCTTGCATGCAACATTTTTATTGAAGCTTGAAATGTGAACATGTGAATGGGAGGGACTACTACAACCCTTCCAAAAGAACTATATTACTAGTGGTATTGTTCTCCCTCCGTTCACCATCTCACATGCTCAGCACTTTTGCGAACTATGGAAGTAACAAATTTATTCCACCACTCAGCATCTATTATGATTAGGGAGATTTCAAATTGAGCCATATAGACCGGAAAGTAGGCACTTAGGGCATCCACAATGTATGGTTTTTGTTGCCTCTAAGTCCTCTCTCCTCTTAGAGGCAGCCTCTATACATTGCATGAACTGCCTCTAACAAAAAATTGGCTAGCATCGCCTCTAACCTTAGAGGCTGCCTCTAACAATTTAAATATCCATCCGGTCCCACTTGTCAGCCTTAGGAAGCATAAGAAAGTGCAAGAGAAATATTACTGATTGGACAAATGTGGTGCTAATCAATAATTTTTAAATTTCTGCTAGGGCCCACCTTAGAGGCTGGTTAGAGTCTCTTCACATTGTTGTTTTTTCATTTGATAAGAGGCAAACCATGTGGGGTCTACCTTAGAGGCAAGGTTGCCTCTATACACTTGAGATACTTTGTACTACTTTTGATGTGTCCCGTCGACTCGCAGAACAAGGAGAAGCTTGCTTAATACGCCCTCTCCCCCGCCCACAGGCGTGATGGCTTGCATAGTCTTAGGACAAGGAGAAGCTTGTTTACTACGCCTACGCCCGCTCCATCGCCCACGCACGCGGTGGCTCACAGGACGAGGAGAAAATTTTACCACTCCCTCCGTTAGACATATACTCCTCGTCCCTACCTTGGTTAGAGAGATTATCATATTGTTTGAAATATATGTCTTTTAGCAGATTTCAATATGAACTACAAGTACATACTCCAAATACTGATGTATATAGACGTATTTTAGAGTGTAGATTCACTCATTTTGCTCCATATGTAGTCCATATTGAAACGGATGTAGTAGTACGTACTCTCCCTCGCCCCTCGCCCATGTGGTGGACGTGCAACAATTCATTCGGTGTCAGATAGCCAGAACCATATACTACTGTAGTACCATCATTGCTCGACTTCCCGAAGAGGCGAAGAGCCAAGCACATGGTTAGTATTTTTGAGATACCAAGCGCAAGGTTTATAGGAGAATGAGTAGTAGTACTACTTGTAGTACGTACTATATGAGGAAGAAGGCAACAAGAATGTATGTTTTGCGTGACAGTCTGTTCTTGCAGGATCTGCTCGACCTAGTGGACCTCATTGTTGCATTGGGAGTATCACAGATGGCACGATTTAGAGTGGTGGGCAGCGGGAATAATATTCGGAGCTGCTTAGTCTTAAACCCCATGAAGAAGTCCCATTGAAAGGAATAGCCATCCTCTACACGTGCAGCTATGTAAAATGAGTAAATAAGAGAAAGAGACAAAGAGACAAAGTAAAAAAATCACCAGCCTTAAAGCCATTCCTATTGTATCAGTGAATGATATTTCTACGTTGTGATTGACATGGCTATATTATTAACCATGCTGTGGAGGTAGCATCGGATTTTTATTTATTTGCGGAGGTAGCAGCAGATGGATATTCAACAAGGAGTGAAATGATGGCTGCTTCCTCAGTCAAACATAGGGAATTGTGGGCCTCGTGATTTGACAGCTCATTAGTCATTATTACTGCCTATACTGTTTGCCCATATAATAACTGCGTGGTAGAGTAGTTGGCTATACTTTTAATAACCATGCTCAAAGAGAATAGGTGCAAGCACCCACGCACGTAGCTCTTACCCAACCACACACGTGACATGGTGGAGCTCATTTTTGTACGATGATGCAGCTCATGTGATAACTTGACGCGTCTAGTAGTAGTTACTTAATGGAGGGTCAGGAACCACGCATGAACGGTGTCGCGTTATTTGTAAATAATTTTTTTTGTCTTCAGTGGCAGGTACGTAATATAAATAGGTTCATATGGAGAGAAAAAAGAAACCGCTCCACTATATACATAGCCAGGAGCCTACACGGTTGCTTGCTGGGGTTGCTCTCTTCACACTCTCTCGCACAAAACGACTGTGACCACATCTCTAGTCACACATCCGGGCGGATCATGTCTGTCGGGGGAAGGGGTGGATGCTTTGTGTAGATGCGATCGCCGTCGGCGATGACGAAAACCCACTGTCGACGCGTCCCGATCAGGGGTCCCCGCTGTTCTCTCTCACAAAGCCGGTGCAGTTGCCTTTGTCCCTTGCTCATTGCCGCGACGTGGGAAGATGCTGCCTCCCGCCGCCCACCTATAGCTACATCCTGACATCCCTCAGGTACAACTTCCTTTACAGCCGGCTTGCACCACTGCCCTGATGTCTACTACACAACTTGTTCTTGTAGACTCGTGTTGGGCCTCCAAGCGCAGAGTTTTGTAGGACAGTAGCAAATTTCCCTCAAGTGGATGACCTAAGGTTTATCAATCCGTGGGAGGCGTAGGATGAAGATGGTCTCTCTCAAACAACCCTGCAACCACATAACAAAAAGTCTCTTGTGTCCCCAACACACCAAATACAATGGTAATTTGTATAGGTGCACTAGTTCGGCAAAGAGATGGTAATAAAAGCATAGTAATGGTAGTAGATATTGATTTTTGCAATAGGAACAATAAAAAACAGCAAAGTAGCAATTGATAAAACGGAGCATAAACGGTATTGCAATGCTTGAAAATGAGGCCTAGTGTCCGTACTTTTGCTAGTGCCATCTCTCAACAATGCTAATCTAATTGGATCATATAACCATCCCTCAACATGCGATGAAGAATCACTCCAAAGTTCTTATCTAGCGGAGAACATAAGAAGAAATTTTTTGTAGCTATTCTTTGCGATCGATCTATCCAAGAGTTCGTACTAAAATAACACCAAGTTATTCTTTCTGATCGATCTATCAAGAGTTCGTACTAAAATAACACTAAGTTATTCTTTCTGATTGATCTATTAAGAGTTCGTACTAAAATAACACCAAAGCAAATTCAAATTCATAATACTCAATCCAACACAAAAAACCTCAAAGAGTGCCCCAAGATTTCTACCGGCGAAACAAAAGACGAGAACGTGCATCAACCCCTATGCATAGATTACCCCAATGTCACCTCGGGAATCCTCGAGTTGAGTGCCAAAACATATCTCAAGTGAATCAATATAATACCCCATTGTCACCACGGGTATTCATATGCAAGACATATATCAAGTGCTCTCAAATCCATAAAAGTATTCAACCCGATAAAATGAAATCTCAAAGGGAAAACTCAATTCACAACAAGATAGAGAGGGAAAAACACGAATTGATCCAAGTATATTAACAAAGCCTGTGATACATCAAGATCGTGACATCTCAAGAACACGAGAGAGAGAGAGAGATTAAACACATAGCTACTGGTACAAACCCTCAGCCCTGAGGGTGGACTACTCCCTCCTCATCATGGTGGCCACCGAGATGATGAAGATGGCCACCGGTGATGATTTCCCCCTCCGGCGGAGTGCCGGAACGGGGTCTAGATTGGTTTTTTGTGGCTACAGAGGCTTGCGGCGGTGGAACTTCTGATTTAGGGTTATTTCTGGGGGTTTCTCTATTTATAGGATTTTTCAGCGTTGGAATCACGCGAAGATGGGCCTCAAGGTGAGCACAACCCACCGGGGCAAGCCAGGCCCCTGTAGCGCGCCGTGGTGGATTGTGCCCTCCTCGTGGCTCTTCTGGCCCTCCCACGAAGCTTCGGGGGTCTCTTTTGTTCCAAAAAAATTGTTTAAAAGTTTCATCTTATTTGGAGAACATTCATTTCTGCACAAAAAACAACACCACGGTAGTTCTGCTGAAAACAGCGTCAGTCCGGGTTAGTTCCATCCAAATCGTACCAAAACCATATAAAATTGTTGTAAACATGGCATGAATACTTCATAAATTATAGATACGTTGGAGATGTATCAGCATCCCCAAGCTTAATTCCTACTCGTCCTCGAGTAGGTAAATGATAAAAGAAATAATTTATGAAGTGTGAATGCTAGCAAAGTGCATAAGTTTGATCAATGACAATTTCAATCACTTTTCCTAGCATCATAACAGCAACTCTTTCTCATAAAAATCATGAAAAAGTAGCAACCAATTCACATGTTAAGGTTCAAATAATGAATTCTCTTGAAACTAAACAACCTATATTCTTAGTCACCAAACAATTGCAATTCAACTTATTCAATAGAGTCTAAGTAAGAGCTCCACATACTCAATCATCATATAGTCTTCCATGATTGCTAGTACTCAAAGCATATTCTTAGAACAAATTGCATCCATCGAACACAGAGAAAGATAGGGGCTTAATGTTTTGCCTCCCAACTCATTTATCATAGAGATAATTGTCAACAATAATAAATCATGATCAAATATATTTGACTGGCCATATGTGCCTAGATCTTTCCCACAACATGGTGCTTGCCAACTAGAGGATAATTGAGGTTGAAATGAGAATGCATACTATTGACTCTTGCATAAAAGTACATACTGAAAAGTAAAAGATAGGCCCTTCGTAGAGGGAAGCAGAGGTTGTCATGCGCTTTTTATTGTTGGATGCCCAAACTCTTAATGCAAAGGAACGTCATGTTATATTGCCCCTTATGATAGTAACGTTTATTATGCAGTCCGTCGCTTTTATTACTTTGCCATCACAAGTTCGTACAACGCTCAATTTTCCCTTACAATAAAAGACCAAACATATTTAGGAGCAATTTTTATTGCTTTATGCACGGATGACAACTTACTTGAAGGATCTTATTCAATCCATAGGTAGGTATGGTGGACACTCATGGCAAGAAACTGGGTTTAAGGGTTTTTGGATGCACAAGTAGTATCTCTACTTAGTACGAATATTTGGCTAGCAAAAGATCCTAGGCAAACACCACATGTTGGAGTATCCATAACAATATAACTTCTATGCAAATATACACAACCATAACTCATTACGTTGTCTTACTTGTCCAACTTCAACTAATTTGCTCAAGTTTGAAAATAATTAATGGGTATTCACAATCATAGAAGATGTCCAAGATAATATATGTGTATGTGAAAGTTCTCTTCCTTATACTAATCATTCATGAATTGCTTGTATGACCAATATTGTGATTGTCAAGCTTCAAAAGATTTCACTTTCTAAACCCAATGTGAAGCTACCACTAGGCATGATATGAAAATATAATTTCAACTTCATGATATTCAATTCATTCAACAATTTACTCATATGATATAAGTGAAGCTCAAGAGTAAATGACAAGCTACTCCAAAAAGATATAAGTGAAGATCAAGCGAGTAGTTAAGTAAATAGGTAGCTATGTGAGGACTCTTTCTTATTTAAAAACTTTAAGATATAAGTATTTTATAAAAACAGCAAGCAAAACAAAAACTAAATGACATTCCAGGAATAGCACAACTCATGTGAAGAAGCAAAAAATTAGGCTCAACCGATACTAACCAATAGTTGTTGATGAAGAAAGGTGGGATGCCTACCAGGGAATCCCCAAGCTTAGATGCTTGAGACTTATTGAAATATTTACTTGGGATGCCTTGGGCATCCCCAAGCTTGATCTTTTGTGTCTCCTTAATTCCTTTTATATCACGGTTTCCCTAAATCTTAAAAACTTCATCCACACGAAAATCAACAAGAACTCGTGAGATAAGTTAGTATAAATCAATGCATAACCTTATCCTTCTCTACTGTAGAAAATCACTAAAATTATAATTTAACATTGCATACGAAATGCCTCTGCATATTTAATACTTCTATCCTAAAAAAGAATCATTAAACAAGCAAACATACGCAAACATATCAACAATCTGTCTAAACAGAACAGTCTGTAAAGAGTGCAATATTCATCATACTTCCCTAACTCCAAAAATTCTGAAGCATTACCAGACTGTAGAAAATTTGTTATAGCTTACTTTGCAAAAAAAAAATCAACATTTTATCACATTCTGACTTTTCTGGAGAGTTTTTGCAACAACGATAAATTTTAAGTTTTGAAACAGAAACTCATATACTTGCAAACTAAGCATGGTAAAGGCTATCCTTGCCACTTTTATTGAAATAAAAGATGCAAAAAATTATATAAATAACAGAAATAAAATTCTAATAAAAGAAAATGACTCTCCAAGAAAAACTCATATCATGTGACAAATGAAAATATAGCTCCAAGTGAGGTTACCGATAATGTTGAAGACGAAAGAGGGGATGCCTTCCGGGGCATCCCCAAGCTTAGTTGCTTGGATGTTCCTTGAATATTACCTTGTGGTGCCTTGGTCATCCCAAAGCTTAGGTTCTTGTCACTCCTTATTCTCCTCATATTGATATCTCACCCAAAACTTGAAAATTTCAATCACACAAAACTTAACGGAACTTCGTGAGATGGGTTAGTATGATAAAGACAAATCATTCACTTTGGTACTGTCAAGATAAGATTCATAATTGTTATCACACAATACCTATTGTACCCTACAATTTCCACAATTTATATTAAGCAGTATAAGCCATATAAACCATAAAAGAAGCAAACTATGCATTGCAAACAGAATCTGTAAAAAACAGAATAGTACGTAAAGATCTGAATTAATGTCATACTTATTTAACTCCAAAAATTCTGAAAATTAGGAAAGGTAGAAACTTTGTATACACATCAACTGTAAAAAATTCAGAATTTTTCCACGTTCCAGTAAAAGATAGGAATTTGTGTACTGGACACAAAAGTTTCTGTTTTTGCACAGAATCAAGTCAACTATCATCCACACTATCCCAAAGGCTTTACTTCAAACTTTATTGAAACAAAAGCTATAAAACATGATTACTACAGTACCTTAATCATGTGAACACACAAAAACAGTAGGTAAATGTGTTGGGTTGTCTCCCAACAAGCGCTTTTCTTTAATGCCTTTTTAGCTAGGCATGAAGATTTCAATAATGCTCGCATAAAAGATAAGAATTGAAACACAAAGAGAGCATCATGAAGCATATTACTAGCACATTTAATTCTAACCCACTTCCTATTCATAGGGATTTTGTGAGCAAACAACTTATGGGAACAAGAATCAACTAGCATAGGAAGGCAGAACAAGCAAAACTTCAAGATTTTCAACACATAGATAGGAAACTTGATATTATTGCAATATATATAAGCATATCTTCCCCTCTCATAATATTTTTCAGTAGCATCATGAATGAATTCAACAATATAACTATCACACAAATCATTCTTTTCATGATGCATAATCATAGAAATTTTATTACTCTCCACATAAGCAAATTTATTCTCATGAATAGTAGTGGGAGCAAATTCAACAAAATAACTATCATGTGATTGAAAATTAAAATCATGATGACAAGTTTCATGGTTATAAATGTTCTTTATAGCATACATGTCATCACCATAATCATCATATATAGGAACTTTGTTTTCATAATCAATTGCAACCTCTTCCAAAATGGTGGATTCATCACTAAATAAAGTCATGACATCTCCAAATCCACTTTCCTCAATATAATCATCATAAATAGGACGCATGCTATCATCATAACAAATTTTCTCATCAAACTTGGGGGACAAAAAATATCATTCTCATCAAACATAGCATCCCCAACCTTGTAGCTTTGCATATCATTAGCATCATGGATATTCAAAGAATTCATACTAGCAACATTGCAATCATGCTCATCATTTATGCCAAACATTTTATTGAATTCTTCTTCTATCAATTGAGCACAATTTTCCGATCCATCATTTTCAAGAAAGACATTATAAAGATGAACAATATGAGGCCACCTCAATTCCATTTTTTTTGTAGTTTAATTTTTATAAAACCAAACTAGTGATAAGACAAGAAACTAAAAGATTCGATTGCAAGATCTAAAGATATACCTTCAAGCACTCACCTCCCCGGCAACGGCGCCAGAAAAGAGCTTGATGTATACTACACAACTTGTTCTTGTAGACTCGTGTTGGGCCTCCAAGCGCAGAGTTTTGTAGGACAGTAGCAAATTTCCCTCAAGTGGATGACCTAAGGTTTATCGATCCGTGGGAGGCGTAGGATGAAGATGGTCTCTCTCAAACAACCCTGCAACCAAATAACAAAAAGTCTCTTGTGTCCCCAACAAACCAAATACAATGGTAATTTGTATAGGTGCACTAGTTCGGCGAAGAGATGGTAATAAAAGCGTAGTAATGATAGTAGATATTGATTTTTGTAATAGGAACAATAAAAAACAGCAAGGTAGCAATTTATAAAGCAGAGCACAAACGGTATTGCAATGCTTGAAAATGAGGCCTAGGGTCCGTAATTTTGCTAGGGCCATCTCTCAACAATGCTAATCTAATTTGATCATATAACCATCCCTCAACGTGCGGTGAAGAATCACTCCAAAGTTCTTATCTAGCGGAGAACATCAGAAAAAATTGTTTGTAGCTATTCTTTTCGATCGATCTATCCAAGAGTTCATACTAAAATAACACCAAGTTATTCTTTCCGATCGATCTATCAAGAGTTCGTACTAAAATAACACTAAGTTATTCTTTCCAATCGATCTATCAAGAGTTCGTACTAAAATAACACCAAAGCAAATTCAAATTCATAATACTCAATCCAACACAAAGAACCTGAAAGTGTGCCCCAAGATTTCTACCGGAGAAACAAAAGATGAGAACGTGCATGAACCCCTATGCATAGATTACCCCAATGTCACCTCAGGAATCCGCGAGTTGAGTGCCAAAACATATCCCAAGTGAATCAATATAATACCCCATTGTCACCATGGGTATTCATATGCAAGACATATATCAAGTGTTCTCAAATCCATAAAAGTATTCAATCCGATAAAATGAAATCTCAAGGGGAAAACTCAATTCACAACAAGATAGAGAGGGGAAAACACTATATGATCCAAGTATATTAACAAAGCCCGCAATACATCAAGATCGTGACATCTCAAGAACACGAGAGAGAGAGAGAGATTAAACACATAGCTACTGGTAACAACCCTCAGCCCCGAGGGTGGACTACTCCCTCCTCATCATGGTGGCCGCCGGGATGATGAAGATGGCCACCAATGATGATTTCCCTCTCCGGTGGAGTGCCAGAACGGGGTCTAGATCAGTTTTTCGTGGCTACAGAGGCTTGCGGCGGCGGAACTTCTGATCTAGTGTTATTTTTGGGGGTTTCTCTATTTATAGGTGAGGGAGTCATGGACTAAGGGGTCCTCCGGGCGATGGCCCTTTGTACATGGGCCGGACTGGTGGAGCCGTATAATGACAGGAAATCTATGAAGTAGTGGTGTGCCCTCCAAGTCAAGAAGGCGGAGGATCTCTTTAATTCCTTATTGTAATCTATCTTCGGTAACCCTAACCCTACCGGTGTCTATATAAACCAAGGGTTTTTAGTCTTTAGGGCTAGAGCTACATTGATCACCTCATAGCCTTAGGGTTTAGCTCATGCTGATCTCGAGGTAGATCTACTCTGTAAACCACATCATACATCCAATATAATCAAGCAGGACGTAGGGTACTACCTCTTCGAGAGGGCCCGAACCTGGGTAAACACTGTGTTCGTCGTCCCTTGTTACCCATCGATCCTAGATCCACAGCTCGGGACCCCCTACCCCGAGGTCTGCCGGTTTTGACACCGACATTGGTGCTTTCATTGAGAGTTCCGCTGTGGGATCGCCAGAGGAATCGATGGCTCAACCGCTCGTTGGAGACCACACCCGCGCCGAGGGCTTCCCCACGCATGGTCATCTCCTCATCTTTGGCGGCATACTAGCGCGCGCCGATCCCACTAGTCGCCTCGACCAGATCGAAGGCTTCACCCCCGTCGAAGGGTTCATCAGTTTAGGGGCATCGACCCCAGGACCAGCAGACTCACAAAAATCTGGTATCCCTTAGAGTCTGGCCCTGAAGCCCGATCCCGACGGACCGCCCCAAAGATCTCCCACTGAATCGCTGGAGTGTCCGGCACCCCCATGTGGCCAGCCGGCAGACCACCTGGCGAGCCTTTTTCATGCGATGGGAATATATGTTACCAGGCCTGCGGCCTACGATTGGATCGAGCTTAGACCCGACGACCGAGAAATCAACACCCCTCCGGTCACACACCTCGTCGCCACAGTCGAAGAGGCCCAGGAGGGGCCACAGCCTTGCAAGCTAAAGACGGTGTACACTCGAATCCCCAGCTCGGAGTCCGACACCAGCCCGGATGTACGTTCAGACATAACCCCCAGCTGAAGTCCCGACCTCGAGCCTATCCGGCCGCACACTAGTTCGGATCCAAGCCCTGTGCGGTCAGAACCGGACATGACTCAACCGCCCATCAAGGATAGTCCGGACCCGCGGCAGGAGGGAATTTTCAAAATTTTCCCGCCCGCCCACCACACGGAATATAATCCGGACTCGAGAAACCCAGACATATGGGACGTCATGTACATCAAGCAGCTGCCACACGAGACATACCACCATTATTGGGCTAGATTTCTCCTAGTAAAGAACAGGATGGCACCTTGCTGTGACAAAGAAATAATTAAAGCCTTCTAGTTTAACTGCAGGGACGAGGGCCTCTTAAACACCCTCGCGCGTCGCCGAATTCAAAGCTTCACTGAAATATCAGACATGGTACGTAAATATTGCACCATGGAGAACACATGGAGGGCGCAACAGCTGAACATGGGGCCACAGCTCGCTGCACGTCATGTAAGGCCCTGCCTTAAACGAGCTTACACAAATCAGTCACCGGAGCGCGAGCCTAATGAAAGGAAAACTAGGCCCAGATCGGTGTTAGATGAGTTGCTGCATAAACCATGCCCCATACATTCGGTCTTGCTAGACGCAAACCCAACCCACAAACTTCGAGCCTGTTGGGTGGTAAGACAAGTGGCCCAATATGGCGAGCCAATCTTGGGCCTTACACCGCCAGATAAACAGTCCTCGGCTTCACCGCAGGACCATAATGTACTTAAAGTATACGAGACGTTTGCCTCAAGCAATAAAAGGAAAAAGGCTCTTCGAGAGATCAATCAAATATATCAAGTGACGGCCGCACAACCATGGGCGGCCACACCTATCACCTTCAACAAGAAGGATGAGCCAAGCCCCCGTAATAACCACGCACCGGCCGCACTGGTCCTCGACCCCATTGTCCATGGTTTCTGGCTGCCTAAAGAGCTGATGGACGGAGGCAGTGGCCTCAACCTTATTTATGAGGATACTCTAGACAAGATGCAGTTTAATAGGTCTCGCATCGAATGTAGTCATACCACATTCCGAGGTATAATACCCGAAAGGAAGGCACACTGCTCGGGACGCGTAACATTGGATGCTGTGTTCGGTACACCCGACAGCTACAGATCCGAACCCTTGCTATTTCACATTGTGCCCTTCCGTAGCGGATACCATGCCCTTCTAGGACGTGAGGCATTCTCAAGATTTCAGGCCATACCACATTACGGGTACATGAAACTCAAGATGCCAGGGCCCAACGGGGTGATCTCTCTTAAAAGCGACCCGAGCAAAGCCTTGCGAGCTGAAAATAAGACGGCATCCCTCGCCCTAGAGGCACTATCTGAAGCCCTCGTGGCCGAGGAGTTGACAGTGCTACGCTCTACAATCGACAGGGATGACGTGGTTCTCAGTAAAAGACAAAAATCCACGTCATTCAAGCCAGCAGATGAAATAGTAAAATTTCAAGTGCACCCAACAGATCCCAACAAAATGGCATCCATAGGAGCACAGCTGGACCCCGTAGTTGACAAGGCATTAAGGACATTCCTGCGTGAAAATTGGGACATATTCTCCTGGCACCCCTCGGACATGCCAGGAATCCCATGCAGGAAAGCAGAGCACGACCTCAACGTTCTAAAAGGCTTTAAGCCAGTAAGACAGACCCTGTGCCGATTCTCCGAACCCAAATGACAAGCCATGGGCGAAGAACTCGCAAAATTGCTGGAGGCCGGATTCATCCGTGAGATCAAGCATCCCGAGTGGTTAGCAAACCTGGTAATGGTACCAAAGAAGGATAAGTCCTGGCTGCTCTGTGTCGATTTCAAAGACTTAACAAGGCCTGCCCAAAGGATCCTTTCCCCCTGCCACGGATAGACCAAATCATCGATGCCACCGTCGGACACGACACTATGTTTCCTTGACGCATACTCCGGATACCACCAGATCAAGATGAAAGAGTCCGACCAAGCGGCAACCACGTTCATTACCCCTTACGGGCCCTTCTGCTTCAACACCATGCCATTCGGATTGAAAAACACAGGAGCCACGTACCAACGCATGATTCAAGAATGCCTCGAAAATCTAATTGGCAAAATGGTCGAGGCATACGTGGTCGACGTGGTTGTCAAAACCAAACACATCGACCAACTGATAGACGACCTACGTCAAACCTTCGACAACCTGCGGGGCCTACGACATATGGCTCAACCCGGAGAAATGTGTCTTCGGGGTCCCAGCCGGAAAGCTACTCAGATTCATAGTTTTCCATAGAGGAATCAAAGCCAATCCGGCCAAAATTAGAGCGCTATCTCGGCTCGCAATACCAACAGAGCTTAAGCATGTCCAGAAGCTGGCAGGATGTGTGGCCACCTTGAGCCACTTCATATCCCGCCTCAGAGAAAAGGCATTGCCGCTCTACAAACTACTTAAAAAGACCAAGAACTTCTAGTGGACAGATGAAGCAACCATGGCACTCGAGGAGATTAAAACACTCCTCGCCGGCAACCCTATCCTGGCCGCACCCGGCATCGGTGAACCCATGCTACTATACATTTTGACCACCAATCAGGTGGTCAGCGCGGTGCTCGTCGTAGAACGGGAATCTGAGGGCCACAAGTTCCAAGTCCAGAAGCCGCTCTACTACGTGTCCGAGGTGCTTACACCATGCAAATCACGATACCCGCACTATCAAAAGATAGCCTACACGATGTTCATGGCATCTCGAAAGCTACATCATTACGTTCAAGAATGTTCGGTCACAGTAGCGTCAGAGGTCCCCTTGAATGATATAATCAATAACAGGGACACCACAGGCCGCATCGCCAAATGGGCCATCGAGCTCCTCCCCTTCGAGATAACATACAAGGCACGCTAAGCCATTAAATCTCAGGTGCTGGCTGATTTCATAGCCAGATGGACCGAGGCTGAACTACCTCAGGAATACTCTACATACTCGCACTGGACAATGTACTTCGACGGCTTAAAGATGTTAGCCGGACTGGGGGCTAGGGTCATCCTCATCTCCCCCACAGGCGACACTATTCGGTGTGTCCTCCAAAGAATGTACACGGACTCGAACAACACAGCCAAGTATGAAGTACTACTGCATGGTCTTCGTATGGCCACAACAATGGGCGTGCATCGCCTCGAGGTAAGGGGAGACTCAAATTTGGTGATCTCTCAAGTCAACGGTGAATTCGACGCCAAAGACCCCAAGATGGCGGCGTATAGAAACGCGGTCCTCCGGATATCCGCTCGATTTGAGGGCCTAGAATTTCACCATGTCGCTAGAGACAGCAATCAAGCAGCCGACGTCCTCGCCCGCATGGGCACCAAGCGCGACCCGGTTCCTAAAAACACCTTCCTCGAGTGGCTCTTTAAGCCCTCTATGGTATGGCAGGATGATGTCATCGGTGCACCATCCAACGAGACCGCCCACAACACCTCGCCCGACAATGAACAAGACGATCACATCATCGGCGGCTCCACATTCGAGGAAACACCTTCCGCACACGAGGTAATGGCCGTAATCCCACCCTGGACAAAACCCCTGCAAGCCTACCTCAAACAACATCATCTTCTGGAGGATCAAACCGAAGCACGGCGTATAGTTGGGCGCTTTAAAGCATACAAGGTCCATGAAGGCAAACTCTATAAAAAGAGTACCACAGGAGTCTTACAAAGATGCATCTCTGAAGAGGAGGGGCAGCAGCTCTTGGCAGAGATACACGCAGGCATGGGCGGACACCATGCGGCGGCTTGGGCTTTGGTCAGCAAAGCTTTCTGAGCAGGTTTTTTCTAGCCTACCGCCCGTGAAGATGCCCGGACATTGGTCCAACACTGCGTTGGATGCCAGTTGTTCGCAAATCAAAGCCACATGCCCCTCATAGCTCTTCGGACGATACCGATCACGTGGCCTTTTGCGGTCTGGGGTCTCGACATGGTCGGACCACTCAAAGGGGGGACAAACAAAAAGAAGTACCTATTGGTCATGGTCGACAAATTCACCAAGTGGATCGAGGCAAGACCCATCACTTCGGCAGAATCCGGACCAGTCGTCGACTTCTTATCCAATGTCGTACACCGTTATTGTGTCCCCCACAGCATAATTACCGATAATGGTACCAACTTCATCTCCCAGGAAGTTAAAGACTGGTGCGGTAAAATGGGCATTAAGCTCGATTACGCCTCGGTGTACCACCCACAGACCAATGGGCAGGTCGAACGAGCCAATGGACTCATCATGAGCGGCATTAAGCCTCGCCTAGTTCGGTCCCTTGAACAATCAGACTGCCATTGGGTCGAGGAACTCGATTCCATACTATGGGGGCTGCGCAGTACTCCTAATCGGTCCACCGGATACACACCATTTTTTATGGTATACGGTGCCGAAGCAGTTCACCCATGCGATATTATCCATGACGCGCCTAGAGTGCGCATGTACAAAGAAAAGGAAGCCAAGCTCGATCGGCAGGACAATCTGGACGCTCTGGAAGAAGAGCGAGACATAGCTCGAGCTCGGTCCGTGTTCTATCAGCAGCAAGCACGACGTTACCACAACCATGAAGTAAGGGCAAAGACATACAATGTGGGAGACCTTGTCCTCCGACTCCCCGAAAAACAGAAGAATAAACTATCACCTAAATGGGAGGGTTCGTACATCATCGATGAAGTACACATAGGAGGAGCGTATCGTCTTCGCCGCCCGTCCGACGATGGCCTCGAGCCGAACCCGTGGAACGCAGCAAGGCTGTGGTGTTTTTACGCCTGAGTCCGACATAAATTTTTGCCTTTTCTTTCTTTTTATTTTTTACCCTTTTTCTATCTTTTGCCATGGTGCTAGTTCGGCTAAACCGAACCATGCCAAGCTCATACTATATACACCATTAAATGTAATACCCAGCTTTGCTTGGGGGCTCCCTTAGAAGAGCCGAATATATGTATAAATCGCATTCGTCCTGATTGCATCCTTCTCATACACATTAAGCCAACATATGCATTTGTTTGCCTTAAGATCTTTGCCAAGCTGGGTTGCCTGGCTCCTGTGCTTACCCTTATGTTCCCGATTGTTCGGCTAGGGCGTAAAGGGAGCACCTCTGTGATTGTTACGACCGGGTCACCCGGGACCGTACCTCAGACGGGTAAAGCCGAAAGCTAGCGTTCTTACATAATACAACAAGTCGGCCTAAGTGAAGTGAATACAGCCTCGAGCTTAATACCAGGGTTCTTTTTTAAAGCCATTGGTGTCCGTTGACCCTACGTGTCCGGACTGTAATTTTACCAGATGAAAGGAACTCTTGGAGGAACTATTTTCATCGAAAGATGTTTCTTACATTAAACAGTAATATAACATCGCTCTCCGCACATGTTTCGTCTGTTTAAACCAGAAGGCCGGATTGCCTGGTTCCTGAATTGTTGCCTTGTTTCCTATGGCACACAGTACATAACACTCCCCGATCTCTGATCGTAGAGGCAGAAGCCGATGGCCGGTCAACACAACATTCTTTCAAAAATAACAATAAGAACGCGGATTGAGCACGGTCAATGTAAAGTACATAGATACATAGAATTGACAAGACTACTCATTCTCGACAGTGTCTTTCAACTGTTCTAAAGCACAATCCTTTTGAGAATAGCGAGCGGCTTGCATCACTTCATCATACACCAAGCTTAGTGGTATCTCTTGACCGTCAGGGCCCACGGGACCAACCCTGGCCATATGCACCGTGTCTAGCTTGGTGAAGCAGGTTTTTACCATAGCCCACGCCTCGCGTGCTTCTTCTCGGCAGGCCGAGATCTTCCATAACTCAAACCTTCGCCGAGCCCCTTTAAAGTGACTGGCTAGTTCGGCCATACTCTCTGGTGGCGCATCTGACAGCCATAACGCCTTCGCCATGCTCTTCATGGCTTTTCGGGCCTTTCATAGGTCTTCGACAGTTCCTTTAAAAGGTTCTCGTCATAAGTGCTGACTTCTTCCTCAGGCCGCCCAGTCAGGAGACCTAACAAGCAGGTGTTGCACATCATCATTAACACATCAATGACACTTTCCAATAGCATGGTACGACCAACACTTACCGAATATACCACCTTTCAGCTTCTGGTTTTCCTCCGCGGTCTGAGCCAACTGAACTTTCAAGCTCTTAATTTCCTCGACTTGTCATCGATTTTCTGCCTTGACCTCATTTTTCTCCTCCTGACTTCATGTCAGTACTCGTTTACCAGCCTCCAGCTCCCTCCGCAGCTCGTTTACAGCTCCCGTAGCTGTACGGAGAATACGGTGTTAATGCCTGGCATACAACGTATACCTACAAAAACAGTCTTTACTACTCACCGGACAATTCGCTGCTGGCTTTTCGAGCCGCATCTAGTTCGGCCTTGGCTTCGACCAACTGTGTCCGACTCACTTCAAGGTCCTCGGACAACTTTTTGTTCTGCTCTCTCGCGGCCTACAAAAATAATATCATTAGACACCCTTAACTCAGCCGTCGCGCCCGAATTAAGGCTTGGGGCTATTTGGTTAGGGAACATGATCTGCTTTTAAGCTATTTACCTGCACCTTGGCGGCAAATAGACCGGCAATCCCATCCAGACCTGTCCGGGCCGCTCCAAGGTACGCATCCACTGAACTAAAAGCATTAAATTCTTCTTCTGCAAAGGCTGTATGACATAAAATCTCCCTCCGGGGGTGATAGTTCATTACGCTCTCGACCTCGGAATTAGTGACCGAAACATCATCGGAGTCCGCCGGAGGTACACCAGCTGCCGCGTGCTCGGAGGAGGCTCTTGCTTGTACCGAAGACTTGAGACCGGAGTTGCGGTTCGACGCATCAAGGTGATCTTCAGATTGGTTCAGGGGCATACACCTTCTGCAAAATTGAGCAAGCTCTAAATAAGAAGATGCCAGCGGCAACCCTCGCTGCAATTCTGAAATATGTTACCTTTGGGCCGAGGGGGCAGGTGCCTCCGCCTCGATGGAATCTTTTCGCTTTGATCGCCCGTCAAGGGCCGAAGCTGGCGCGTTCCGCGCCCCTCCCAAGACATTCTTGCGTGTAGTGCGGTGGCCCTTGGGAGTAGAAGTCAGCACGTGGGGGGTAGCGCGAGACGAGCGCCCTGTTCAGAAGAGGGTCTTCTTTTCACTTACTGTGGAAGAGGGAAGAACCCCGGGGTGATCGGCTGTTATAGCCACTTTGCCGCCATCAAGGCCCTCCTGATAGAAGACCCCATCTTCAAATTCGATTGACGTCTCTGGGTCATCATGATACCCCGGGTCGCCGTCACGAGAGTGGTTCTCTGGTTGAGGAGGAGGACAACTAATGGACGCAACCTGACGCCTCCATCCCTGTTCAAGTGGCGGTCAGTAAGAATTTAGCGTGATCTATGGGCTCAAAGTAATGGATTGTGACTTATCGAGTCTGCCGGATTGTATCCGGAGCAGCCTTCTCGAATAATCATGCGAGCAAACTCTGCTTCGTCTCCCTTGAAGAGATCTGCCGGTATTTTGGCCAGGGCCGCCTTGTTGTCTGGCCCTTGCCGCTGATGACGTGTCACATCATTGGTCCTGTTATAGCACCATAAAGGGTGACCCCGTTGTTGGAGGGGTTGCACACATCGAGTAATGGCGATGGCCATAACTTCAATCATGGTCAGCTTGCTGCTAGTTAGCAGCCTGATCTTGGCCGACAGTGCACGCACTTCTTCGCTGTCCTGTTGGGAAGGGCCTCTAGGCCGCCAGTTGTACTGCTTTATAGGTGGATCGTTTGAATATTCAGGTAGCCCTTGCCGAATTGGATCGGTAAGGGGAACGTCTTCGATATAAAACCACTCCGAAGTCCATCCTTCGGGATCTTTCTGTGGGGTACTGATTGGGTACCCTGTCCCAGCTATTCGCCATACTTTGGCGCCGCCTACCTCAAATATAGATCCCTCCCGGAGGCGGGGGACTAGACAGAAATACTTCCTCCACAAGTCAAAGTGGGGCTCGCAACTCAGAAATATCTCGCACAAGGCTACGAAGCCAGAAATGTGCAATATCGATCCCGGGGTGAGGTTGTGGAGCTGGATCCCAAAGAACTCTAGTAGGCCCCGTCGAAAGGGATGAATAGGAAAACCCAAACCTCTTAGAAGGAAGGGCACGAGACATACCCTCTCCTCCTTGCTTGGGGCGGGGGAGTTCTCGGCAAGGGTGCGACCATCAATGGAGATGAGACCGGCACGGACTGGGACCAGATTTGCCGAAGGAAGGAAGCGTTGCGTCTGCAAGCGACTCAACTGGATATGCCAGACCGAGCAGCTTGACCAATCACCTGGGAGCATGCCGTCAGGGCACGAGGAAGAACCTGGGATGTTGGCCATGGCTTTGAAGAATTTTTCGGTGTCGTTCTTGTCGAAGGGGAAGATAACTGTTCTCAGCCCCCTTGGATCTATAAATAAGCGTCTTATTGTGAAGCCAAAAGGACGGGTGCACGGAAGGACGGCATTGGGCTGCACGCCCTATGGAAAGGTGTGCGAAGCCCTTGCCCCGAAGAACAACATTAAACTCTGATGGTCCCACCTCAATTTCGAGATGTCTTCAGATCTTAGAATCTTTTAGACTGTTCGGACCCGAATACATTAGAGCGGGTTCCGGATAAAGTTCGGCGAAATTAAAACGGCTTCAAATGGAGTAAAGGAACTCGTCTCGCAAGCCGATGATGTGAAGATTCTAGAAGGCGATCCCCGGCGTTGGAGGCAAGTTCGGGGGCTATTGAGGGAGTCATGGACTAAGGGGTCCTCGGGGCGACGGCCCATTGTACATGGGCCGGACTGGTGGAGCCGTATAATGACAGGAGATCTACGAAGCCGTGGTGTGCCCTCCAAGTCAAGAAGGCGGAGGATCTCTTTAATTCCTTATTGTAATCTATCTTCGGTAACCCTAACCCTACTGGTGTCTATATAAACTGAGGGTTTTTAGTCTTTAGGGCTAGAGCTACATTCATCACCTCATAGCCTTAGGGTTTAGCTCATGCTGATCTCGAGGTAGATCTACTCTGTAAACCACATCATACATCCAATATAATCAAGCAGGACGTAGGTTATTACTTCTTCGAGAGGGCTCAAACCTGGGTAAACACTGTGTTCACCGTCCCTTGTTACCCATCGATCCTAGATCCATAGCTCGGGACCCCCTACCCCGAGGTCTGCCGGTTTTGACACCGACAATAGGATTTTTCAGCATTGGAATCACGTGAAGATGGGCCTCGAGGTGAGCACAACCCACCGGGGCAAGCCAGGCCCCTCTGGCACACAATGGAGGGTTATTCCCTCCTCGTGGCTCTTTTGGAACTCCCACGAAGTTTCGGGGGTCTCTTTTGTTCCAAAAAAATTGTCAAAAAGTTTCAGTTCATTTGGAGAACTTCCATTTCTGCACAAAAAACAACACCATGGTAGTTCTGCTGAAAACAGCGTCAGTCCAGGTTAGTTCCATCCAAATCATACCAAAACCATATAAAATTGTTGTAAACATGGCATGAATACTTCATAAATTATAGATACGTTGGAGACGTATCATGCCCCAGCTACCCACATCGCTCCATGTGGATATTTCTCTACTTCTTTGCCTCGCACGTACATCTACTGGATTCTACTATACTAGTATTTGTGATGAGTATATGTCTCATCAACTAGTCCCACTAGTCTTATTCTAATCACACTTCTTCAATTTCTTTGCCACAGGGATGCTCAGCTCGATTTTAGTGAAACTGCACAAAATGATTCTATGGTCAAAGGGTTGCAAACTTCATTTCTTCGTAAGGTTCAATGTCGCCAGCAAATTAAAGCTTGGTTAGAATTTAGGGTTCAAGGCATAGGGACTGCATGGATCATTTTTTCTTTAGTTGTCTCTGTTTCAAAATAAGTGTCAACTTTAGTACAACTTTGTACTAAAGTTGGCATAAAGTTGAGACACTTATTTTGGAACGGAGGGAGTACATATTTGCTATGATATGTGAATCATTGAGATGCAATAGCATGTATGTTAGTCTCCATTGTATTTGATGGAATGTTGCAATGGGGCAACCTTGGACGCAACATACATGAAACAGAAGCTGAAAGCTTCATAGCATTGTACAATTTTATCTCGCTGATAAATTATAGTATTGTGTACTAAAGAGTTAGGTGTCGCACGGTGTCCAAAAAATATGGTGATGGTCTTAGGTGGGCCATGTAATCACTGAGCTGCCATGTTTTCGCTGCTTTCGCACTCCTCCGCTGTAAGAGTGGAGAAAATTGTAATGAGTGGAGATGCTCTACCTCCTTTTCGCTGAAATGTGGGACATCCATCATCCGGTGCACGTGTCATGCACCAAAGTAAAGTATACAGTACAACTGAGACTCAGCACGGTCGTACCACCTCAGTAATAATGACCAATGAGCCGTCAAGTCACATAGACCCGGCAGTAAGTTGGAGGGACGAAGCAACCATCACTCTTCGTTGAATCCGCTTCTCCCCTCAACGCATGCGCCAGTGAGAGGTCGCGTCCACTCTGCCCGGGCATGAATGCGGCACCGATTCTCTGGAGCGGTGCTGACCATTTCAGGCGGGAAGTGAGGGAGTCCTGGATTAGGGGGTCCTCGGGTGTCCGGGCTATTCGATGTGGGCCGGACTGATGAGCCGTGAAGATACAAAGCATAAGGCTTTCCTCCGTGTCCGGGTAGGACTCTTCTTTGCATGGACGACAAGGTTGATGTCCGGATATGTAATTTCCTTCTTCCATGAACCGAGTCTGTACAACCCTAGGCCCCTCCGGTGTGTATATAAACCGGAGGGTTTTGTCCGTAGAGGCTATCAGAATTCTCATAGGCTAGACAGCTAGGGTTTAGCCATTATGATCTCGAGGTAGATCAACTCTTGTAACCCCTATACTCATCAAATACAATCAAGCAGGACGTAGGGTTTTACCTCCATTAAGAGGGCCCGAACCTGGGTAAACATCGTGTTCCCTTTTTCCCTTGTTACCTTCGATCCTCAGACGCACAGTTCGGGACCCCCTACCCGAGATCGGCCGGTTTTGACACCAACATTGGTGCTTTCATTAAGAGTTCCATTGTGTTGTCGATAGAAGGATCGATGGCTCGCCTTGTCATCAATGATGATATCACTTCTGGAAGGGCCTTAACTCCAGGACAGGTCCTCCAGCTGGGAGGTTTTACCATGGGCGCTTGCTCGACTGTCAAGCCAGCAGGGGCCCCCACAATCGCCAGACATCCTCTCCGCATCGGCCTTGAACACTCTGAAAAGATGGATCTGGCAGATATCTTTTCCTTGAATGAGCTGCTGGATCGCATCGCCGCCCTGGGGCTTGCAACAGACTATGATCGGATCGGGCTTAAACCCGATCAGAGGGAAATCAAGTCGCCACCGATCACCCATCTGGTAGCGGTCGTTGAGTAACAAGCCGAGAATGCTTCTTCCCCTAAGTTAAAAACCAGATATGTTCGGATTTCCGAGCCCTTCGAGCCGGACACCCATCCTCCGGAAGAGACTGTATGTCCTACAAACTCAGGATCAGGCATTGAGCCCGGAAGTCACCTGGACCTTCCTGGTCCTGAACTGGTGACCTCGGAGATTCTTCAAGATCCGGATTCAATCTTGGGTCAGGATTCGGGTTTTAGCCCGCCCACCCACCACAATCAATATTCTCCAAGTAATTCAGGCCCTCCAGACATATGTGACTTAATGTACGTGTGGCAGCAACCTCAGGAAACGGTCCATCACTTTTGGGCCAGATTCCTCCTTGTTAAAAACAAGATTAAAGATTGCTGCGATGATGACGCGGTTTCGATTTTTTGTCGTAATTGTACGGACGAGGGAATTCTTAACGCCCTCAACCGCCGCCGCATACAGCACTTTACAGAATTGGCACACATAGTACAGAAGTAGTGCGCGATGGAAAGCGCATGGAAGGCCCAGACAGCCCGGTGGGAACCCCCCTGCCTTTAAGCAGCCCACCATACGGGCAAAACGGATGCACCCTCACAAGGCATCCGAACACAAGCCCATTGACAAGAAAAACAAACCCTTCACGGGACACAGAACCATCTTTGACGAACTACTCGACAAGCCCTGTCAGATACATACGACACCGAGCACCAAACCAACGCACAGCCTTCGGGCATGTTGGGTACTCCGGCAAGTGGCTAAGAGCGGTGAGGCTATCCTCATCAGTACTACTCCAGAGAAACATTCTTCGGAGAACGACGATCTCAATGTCTTTAAGGTCTTTGAGACCTTCTCTTCAAATAATCGGCGCAAAAGGGTGCTCCGCGACCTCGCCGAAGTAAACCAAGTAACCGCAATGAACCCCTGGAACGACACGGCCATAACTTTCACGGCCGACGACGAACCAAGGGCTCGATCAGTCCGAGCACCAGCCTCCTTGGTCTTAAACCCAATTGTGGATGGCTTTTGACTCACCAAAGTGCTCATGGACGGCGGTAGCGAGCTTAACCTCATCTACGAAGACACGCTCGACAAAATGCAAATGGACAAGAACCGCATCGAGTAAAACATTACCACCTTTCGAGGCATTATCCCCAGTCGAGAAGCACGATGCTCGGGGAAAATTAAACTTGATGTATTATTCGGCACGGCTGAGAATTACAGGTTCGAAGAGTTGCTCTTCCACGTGGCCCCTTTCAATAGCGGATATCACGCCCTCTTGGGGCGGGACGCCTTCGCACGCTTCCAAGCCATACCCCATTACGGGTATATGAAGCTCAAAATGCCAGGGCCCAACGGAGTGATCACTGTTACCAGTGATCCGGATATAGCACTCAACGCCGAAAATAAAACCGCATCCTTGGCCCTCGAGGCACTATCCGAAGCCCTCGCGGCCGAAGAACTAACCACCCTGCATTCTACAGTGTACAAGGACGATGTGATCCTCGACAAGAGGCCCAAATCCACCTCTTTCAAACCAGCAGACGAAATAGTCAAATTTCAAGTGCACCCGACAGACCCTAATAAAACAGCATCCATTGGAGCACTGCTGGATCCGACGGTCGACGCCGCCTTACGAGCGTTCCTGCGTGAAAATTGGGACATCTTTGCCTGGCACCCTTCGGACATGCCCGGAATCCCACGCAGACTGGCCGAACATAGCCTCAATATAATAAAGGGGTTCAAACCAGTCAAGCAAATGTTGTGGCAATTTTCCGAACCCAAACGACAAGCTATGGGGGAGGAGCTAGCCAAACTACTCGAGGCCGAGTTCATTAGAGAAATCAAGCACCCGGACTGGCTAGCCAACCTGGTCATGGTGCCGAAGAAGGATAAGTCCTGGTGCCTTTGTGTCGATTTCAATGACCTCAATAAGGCTTGCCCTAAGGACCCCTTCCCACTGCCCCGAATTGACCAAATTATTGACGCAACCGTGGGACACGACTCATTGTGTTTCCTCGATGCCTACTCCGGATACCATCAGATTAAGATGAAGGAATCCGACCAGGCCGCAACGGCATTTATTACCCCCTATGGGCCTTTCTGTTTCAACACTATGCCCTTTGGGCTCAAAAACGCTGGCGCCACTTACCAACGCATGATTCAGACATGTTTGGAAAAACAAATCAACAAGACAGTGGAGGCGTATGTGGACGACGTGGTCATCAAGACTAAACACGTCGAATCATTGGTGGACGATCTACGCCTCGCATTCGACAACCTTCGAACATATGACATACGGCTCAATCCGGAAAAATGTGTTTTCGGCGTCCCAGCCAGGAAACTGCTCGGGTTCATTGTTTCCAATAGAGGAATCGAGGCGAACCCAGCCAAAATCCAACTCCTGTCACAATTGGCAACGCCAACAGACTTAAAGCAGGTCCAAAAACTAGCTGGATGCATGGCAGCCTTAAGCAGCTTCATCTCCAGATTGGGAGAAAAAGCATTACCACTCTACGGACTACTTCGACGCACCGATCACTTCGAATGGACGGCTGCGGCCACAGCCGGATTGGAAGAAATAAAAACATTGTTAGTAGGTAACCCAATCCTAGCCGCCCCAGGTGTTGGCGAGCCTATGTTGCTCTACATATCCGCGACTCACCAAGTTGTGAGCGCCGTACTCGTTATCGAGCGAGAGGAAGAGGGACACAAATTCCCCATCCAGAAAGCAGTATACTATGTATCGGCGGTCCTTACACCATGCAAATCTCGATACCCTCACTATCAGAAGATAGCTTATGCAGTCTTTAGGGCATCACGAAAGCTCCGACACTACTTTCAAGAGTGTTCGATCACGGTGGCATCCGAAGTTCCACTGAATGACATCATAAATAATCGGGATGCCACTGGCCGCATAGCCAAATGGGCCATCGAGCTCCTACCATTTGAAATAATATATAGGCCACGCCGAGCTATTAAATCTCAGGTGCTGGCCGACTTTGTCGCCGAGTGGACGGAAGCCGAGCTCCCTAAAGAGTACAGCACATACTCCAACTAGATAATGTACTTTAACGGCTCTAAAATGTTAGCCAGACTAGGGGCTGGCGTCATCTTGACATCCCCTATGGGGGACACAGTCCACTACATGTTACAAGTCATGTATACGGACTCCAACAATGCAGCCGAATACGAGGCACTTCTACATGGTCTCCGAATGGCTGTCTCCATGGGCATTCAACGCCTAGAGGTGCGTGGGGATTCAAACCTCGCAATATCCCAAATAAATGGAGAATTCGATGCAAAAGACCCAAAAATGGCAGCATACCGAAATGCCGTACTCAAAATATTGGCTCGGTTCGAGGGGCTCGAGTTCCATCACGTTGCTCGAGATAGTAATCAGGCAGCGGACATCCTCGCTCGAATGGGCGCTAAACGTGATCCCGTCCTGCCTAACACCTTTATGGAAAGGCTCTTTAAGCCATCCATGGTTTGGCAGGACGAGGACGGAAATCCTAGTCCAGAACCGGTCATACCCCTAGCAGCCGAACTCAATTCGGATATCATCGGGGGCTCGGGCACCGAAATAACACCCTCCGCCCATGCAATCAAGGCCGTTATCGCTCCATGGACCGAACCCTTCCTGGCCTACCTTAATAGGCAGGAGCTTCCAGATGATCAGAATGAGGCCCGTCGCATAATCCGACGTTCTAAAGCCTATAAAGTTCACGAAGGTGAACTATACAAGAAAAGTACCACTGGAGTCCTTCAAAGATGCATCTCCGAAGAGGAGGGACGACAGCTCTTGGCTGAAATACATGCGGGTCTAGGTGGCCATCACGCCGCAGCTCGGGCCCTCATAAGCAAGGCCTTCCATACAGGTTTCTTTTGGCTAACGGCCCGAGCAAACGCACAGTACCTTGTGCAACACTGTGTGGGATGTCAGCTTTTCGCCAGCCAAAGTCATATGCCGCCCACTGCTTTACGAACAATCCCCATCACCTGGCCTTTTGCAGTCTGGGGGCTAGATATGATCGGACCCCTTAAAGGGGGAAGCCACAAGAAGAAATATTTACTTGTTATGGTGGATAAATTCACTAAGTGGATAGAGGCCAAACCAGTAAAAACGGCTGAAGCAGGGCCAGTGATCGACTTTATATCCGGTGTGGTACACCATTATGGTGTCCCGCACAGCACCATCACTGATAATGGCTCCAATTTCATAGCCGATGAGGTGAAAATTTGGTGCGTTAACTTGGGCATTAAGCTCGATTACGCGTCCGTATACCACCCTCAAACAAACGGTGAGGTTGAACGGGCTAATGGCCTGATAATGAGCGGCATCAAACCCAGACTAGTGCGATCCCTACGGGAGTCAGATAAGCACTGGGTTGAGGAACTCGATTCCGTGCTCTGGGGACTGCGGACTACGCCCAATCGCACGACCGGATACACACCTTTTTTCATGGTGTACGGCGCAGAGGCTGTCTTGCCCTGCGACATTATACATGACTCACCTCGAGTGCGCATGTATAAAGAGAGAGAAGCCAAGCTCGATCGACAGGACGACCTAGACGGCCTAGAGGAGGAGCGTGATATTGCACGAGCCCGTTCCGCATTTTATCAACAACAGGCTCGGAGATACCAAAGCAGAGAAGTGCGGGCCAAGACTTATAATGTCGGCGAACTCGTTTTACGCCTCCCAGAGAAGAAAAAGGACAAGTTCAAGCCAATATGGGAGGGCCCCTTCATTATAGATGAAGTTCTCACAGGAGGAGCCTATCGCCTTCGTAATGCATCGGATAATCGCCTCGAGCCGAACCATGGAACGCTTCCCGGCTCTGAAGATTCTACGCATAAATTCGGCCATGTTTCTTTTTCGTCCCCCTTTTTCTTTCTTCTCCTCTTCATATGTCTTTGTTCTTTTCACTTTTATACGCTTCCCAGGATTTGTTCGGATAGGCCGATCTCTTAAGGGGCACACATCTTTAAATGTATACACCCCACCATGACTGGGGGCTTCTTTAACCGAAGCCTATTATTATTCAGAGCCTGGAGCTCACTTCTTCTATGTCGTTTGTTTATATACACCCTTTCGCCATTATATGCACCTCTATGACTTCAGTTTTTGCCAAGCTAGGTTGCCTCGCTCCTGTGTTTATGCCCTACGTTCCCGATTGTTCGGCTAGGGCGTAAAGGGAGCACCTCTATGATTGTTACAACCGGGTAATCTGGACCTGTACCTCAGACGGGTGAAGCCGAAAGCTAGCGTTCTTAAGAGAATAATTGGTCGGCAATCAAACGACAGATTGTTACATTCTTGTAACTCTTAGAAACAATGCGGGACAGTTTCCCCGTAATAAGGATCAAAGTCTAGGCACGCACAATTAAATCATGCCAACCCAGGGAAAGGAACCCTTAACGGAACTATTCTCCCTGGAAGATGTTTCTTACATATGTAATATAACATACCTCCCGAACTAATTTTTTTCTCTAATTGAGCACAATGACTGGGTTGCCTGGTTTCCAGACATAATGAATGTTTCTCACATTCCATCGTAGTATCCGGAAACACTCCACCATTTTGGTTTGGAGGTTAAAGCCGAAAGCCTGCGATGACAATTTTTCCAAATGTTCGGCTGAAGATACAGGATGATCATAAAGTACATTGATACCTTGAATCAAAAGCCTACTCCTTATCTATTCCATCTATAAGACTGTCTAACCTATAGTCTTCTTGCGGATATTTTGCAGCTATCATTACTTGGTCATACACCAAGTTCAACGGAATTTCTTTCCCGTCTGGTCCCTGTGGTCCCACTCGGGCCATATGATTCGGGTCTAGCTTGGTAAAGCGTGTTTTCACCATCGCCCAGGCTTCTCATGCGCCTTCACGGCAGGAGGACGTTTTCCATAGCTCGAAGCGGCGCCGGGCACCTTTGAACAGGTTTGCCAAGCCCTCCATACTTTCTGGAGGGGTATCGGATGACCATAAAGCCTTTGCCATACTCTTCATGGCTTTCCGGGCCCGCTCACGCACCACGGACAGCTCCTTAAGCACGTCGCCCCGAAATCCGGATACTTCTTTTTCCGGCTGACCAGTTAATAGACCTGTAGCAACAGAGTTATGACATTCCGAATTTTGGACTACATATGAATCTCTCTGATGGTGTAAAAAGTCATACCGAACATGTCGCCCTTCAACTTTTCATTCTCTTTTCGGGCGGCCGATAACTGAGCCTTTAAGCTCTCTATCTCTTCGGATTGTTTGCCTTTTTCCTCCTCGTGTTTCTTCTTCTCGGAAGTCATCATTGCAGCCTTTTTTATTTCCACAAGTTCGGCGGTGATGGCATTCAGCTGTGTCTGGTTTGTTTTCAGTTCCTGGGATAGCGCAGTATTCTTCTCCTTGAGAACCTGCACGTCATATCGATCCTTAAATCGGTTGGCTTCACCGCTTCAAGTCTCGGGGGCTACTGGCATATGACTATTAAAATTGCACGAACTCTTACCTGTATATCTTTCGAGAACAATTGGGTAACTCCGGCAAGTCCGTCTCGAGCGGCGCGGATATATGCATCCACTGAGCTGAGTGCGGTAAATTCCTGATCAGAAAAGGCTTGAGCGCGCATGGCCTCTTTCAGTCGATGGTGATTCATCACACTCTCCACCTCAGAATTCATGACAGATATGTCATCGGATTCCTCATGAGGCGGCGGAACTGGCATTGCATCAGCCCTCATCCTAGTTGGCGAGTCCGGCGCTGGATTGGCTGACATTCGGCTAGCAGGGCGTTTTCCCACTGTCTGCCGCATGCTCCTCCTGAATCAAAGATAGAAGGGAACTTCAACAATCCGAAATCGTGCCCAAGCATGTATCAAATGGACATACCTCTTTGAAGACTGTGAGGGCTCTACGGCGCTCCCGGTCTCCTTTCGTTTTGAACGATTACCCTGCGTGGGGCCGCCCTTGAGGGGGCGCGGCTTGCCGAGCGCTGATCCTAGGAAGTACAGTTTAGTATAATGGATAAAGGTGCAAGTAGAGACTCCTTTTGGGGAAAGCTCTTTGGATTCTTACGATGGAGAAGGAATAGGGGCGGGGGTAGTCGGCTGTAATAGCCACTTCCGAGCCGTCAAGGCTCGCCTGGTAAAATACCCCATCATCGAACTCTATGTATATATCCGGATCCTCGTAGAAGCCTGGGTCTTCATCACGGTTGTGATCCTCTGGCTGTGGGGCAGGACAGTGAATGTCCTCGATCATCCTCCTCCATGACTATTTTATGACAACAAAGAACAGCTTGATTAGCATGCCGCGACAGTAGTAAGGCAACACAGGTAGTCAAAATCTTACCCATTCGATGGGGTTGTACATGGAGTAGCCTTCCCGGCAGTTTAAGCGGAGGAAGTCTTCTTTCTCACCCTTATACAGATCGACCAAGATCATGGCCAGTTCGGCCGGGGTATCTGGACCCTTGCGTCTGTAACGAGATGCGTCGTCTTCTCTGTTATAGCACCATAAGGGAGTTACTCTCGACTGGAGAGGCTGGACACATCTTTTTATTGCAATGGCCATGACTTTGATTATCGAGAGCCCGGTATGGGCTAACAATCTGACCTTGCTGACCAACCTCTTTATTTCCGCACTGTCTCCCTCCTTGGGACTGCGGGGACGCCAGTTGAGACGTTTCTTTAAAGGAGCGCTGGAAAATTCAGGGAGGCCGCGCCGAACTGGGTCCGGCAGTGGGACATCATCTATATAAAAACCACTCCGAAGACCACTGTGGATATATCTCTTTGGGAGTCCCAACGGGGTAGCCTTATCCGGCTATACGCCATACTTTGGCGCCGCCCACTTCAAATATGGAACCCCCTCGATGGCAGGGGACAAGGCAAAAGAACTTTCTCCATAGTTCGAAATGGGCCTCGCAGCCCAAGAACAGTTCGCAGAGGGCAACGAAACCTGAGATGTGCAGAATCAAACCTGGGGTGAGGTTGTGCAGCTGGATGCCGTAAAATTCCAATAGACCCCTAAGAAAGGGATGGATCGGAAATCCTAAGCCCTGCAAAAGGAATGGAACGAAGCACAACCTCTTCTCCTTATTGGCGTTGGGGAAATTTTCAGCTAGCACGTCATTGCCGATTGAGGCCAATCTCGCTCATACAGGGACTAGATCTGCGAGGGGGGAGATATCCTTGCGTCTGGAGTCGACTCAACTGAAGATGAGGCACTGAGTAGCTCTGCCAATCCCCCTCTTGAGGGCCATGGGGGCGCGAGGAAGAGCCTGGGGCGCTGTCCATATTTTGAAGCTTTTTTGTGGTTAACCTTGGCGTTTTTCTGCGCGATGTGGACATCACTCGAGGGAAACGACCTATTTATATAGGCACTGTCCCTGTGTGGCCGGGTGTTTTCTTTTTGATAAAAAATATGGACTGCTTGCATTCGCCCAGCGCGTGGAAATTGAGGCGACAGGGAAGGAGTCATAAAGGCGGAACGAGGGAGCCAGGGCCGAACTATTATCCGCCCAGTATATAGTGAAGAACCAACCTTGCAGAAGCCGAAGACGTAAGCCGGATACTGCATCATCATTTGAAGGCCAGTTCAGGGGCTACTGAGGGAGTCCTGGATTAGGGGGTCCTCGGGTGTCCGGGCAATTCGTTGTGGGCCGGACTGATGAGCCGTGAAGATACAAAGCATAAGGCTTTCCTCCATGTCCGGGTAGGACTCTTCTTTGCGTGGACGACAAGGTTGTTGTCCGGATGTAAAATTTCCTTCTTCCACGAACCAACTCTGTACAACCCTAGGCCCCTCCGGTGTGTATATAAACCGGAGGGTTTAGTCCGTAGAGGCTATCAGAATTCTCATAGGCTAGACAGCTAGGGTTTAGCCATTACGATCTCGAGGTAGATCAACTCTTGTAACCCCTATACTCATCAAATACAATCAAGCAGGACGTAGGGTTTTACCTCCATTAAGAGGGCCCGAACCTGGGTAAACATCGTGTTCCCTTTGTCCCTTGTTACCTTCGATCCTCAGACGCACAGTTCGGGACCCCCTACCCGAGATCGGCCGGTTTTGACACCGACAGGAAGCGCGCGCTGGTGATGGAGGGGCTTTGGGTGGGCAAGGGTGGTCAGGAGCGGACGTGGCAGCTGTGCCGACTGGACGCCCGGAATTGAGAGAATGCACCGACTCTCGCGGCTAAATCATAGTAGTACACACCATCTCTCTGTAGGTCGATGTGTCGCTCTCTCTAACACACACACCCTGTTAAAAAAATACACACGTGTGCCCACGCACACACAGGTGCATAGAATAGGAATATCGTGGGAGTGGGAAGCCACAGGAAGTGAGATAAATGGAGTATGTACAAGAAGAGAAGAGGTACACGCACGTCCGTCGGAGACATAGTCGCTGCCTCGCACTATAGCCCAGCCGACCATAGCACGACAGCCAGATCCGTCGGAGAGCAAAGTGTACATACAAAATAATTAAAATTGAATTTCTCGAAAATATTTAAAATTGGAGGATGGTGCAGCCCACCTTTTCGATATTTTGACCATGTGTGGTTCAGTTGTTGTTCACTTCGTAGGGTCATGTACCACACGTGAACGATAGTAAGTGCAACTGGGAGGCATGGAGCGTTAATTGTGAGTTGACTCCTTCGAGCGTTAAATTTTCTTCACGTATTAGCATTGCCCTAGTATTTTTCTTCACTAGTACGTTAAATAAAGATTTCCATTTCGTGCACAATTTAAAATGATTTTTATGGAGACAAAAAGAAAACCACTCCAACTATATACGCTGCAGCCTCAGCGCTTGTTTTCTAGGGTTTTCTCTCTTCACACTCTCTCTCCACTATATATATACACGTTGGAGCCTCAACGCTTGTAGTTGCTCTCTTCACACTCTCTCACCCTCTCCAGATCTAAACAAGACTGCGTTGGCCTCTCGCTCTCTCTCTCTCCCTTCACTGCTGGTCAAAGAGCCAGCATGATCCTGTCCGCCGGGGAAGGGAAGGAGGCTTAACGCTGTCGCCATCGGCGAGGGAGGGAATCCACTGCCGGCGCCGCTGTTCTCTTTCACCCAGCAGCGGCACGGGAGGGCCTCTGACCCCTTCTTCCTCACTACCGTATATAGTGTGGGCAGATCGGCCTCTGGCCGCCCACCGAGCCACACCCCGAGAACCTTAAGGTATAATTTACTTAATCCACATGCATTGCTCTAGCTGCATGTGGATTTTTTTCGCTTCTGCACTCGAATCTAGGTGTTGGACCAAATAGGAAAGTAGTGGGGAAAGTTGTATAGCATGAATCTAGGACGTGGTTCAAAGAGGAAATGAAGGGGGAAAGTAGTACAGATTGGCTATCCAACACCTATGTTGGTCGAAAAGGGGAAGCAATGACAAACGCAGTACACACATCTGTAAGGAACTGATCTTTCTGTGGGTTGGGGACAAGGCTATAGAGTTTGAGCAGGAATAGTTTGCTGCCCTCACATAGGGAAAGATGTCTAATGATAACAAAAATGGGACCAACACAAATATGCTCCTTGGTTGTTTGTTGCAACAGACTGGGCATCACCCCTTTATACATTGGTAGATGCACTTGGTGCTAGTGCGTCCACTGTCCCATACAACTCTTTAGCTGTTGTTAATCTAATAATGACGCTAGAAAATTGAAGCAATGCCACAGTTAAAAGAAAATTACATGTTTAACGAATTTTATTGTTAATATAATCTCTCTGTTAATATGAATCAATGCCACTGTTTGAGAAATGCTACTGTCTTGCTTTCTTTACCATTTAGATAAGTTAGATGCTTCTTTTTGTGGGCTTCTGTGTCATCCACCGTTATTGACCAGTAATTGTTTCCTTGGCACCTCTTTGTAAACAGGGTTATCTACTTCACCTCATTGCTATTGCGACCTTTTGTTGCACTGCACAAAACACTTATGTTTTAAGAGTGTTTTGTGCAGTTCAACCAAAATGTCACACCGACAACGTTGCTTGATTGCTTGATCTTAGTGGAACTGTACAAGAGGAGCTCTGACTTCCTATCTGTGTTGGCAAATTTGTTTCAGATCTTCTTTATGTGAGTTGTTTGAATTATGCATCATGAGAGGTCAGTACTGGCCTTCTTCCACGTGATTGTGCAGTGTGCTTTCATATGTTGTGCTACTTATATGGTAATGTTGTTTGATTTTACTGAACTGCACAAAAGGAGACCAGACTTCCAATTTGTATGTGCACCGTAATATCCCATTGAGGTAAGATAATGATATTTCACAACTGTTGGCCTCTATTTTGCTACTGTCATCAGAAAATTAATGTTTTTGTTTAGTGCTCTACTTGTGCTCCCTAATTGACATGCCAAATCTTACATTGAAGGCGAAGCTTGTCTGTTATTGAACCAAGTGATGAAGGGGAAGAATAAGCGGAAGAAGAACAAAAATCAACTCCCGATGCTCTAATGAAGCACTGGAATTGTGATGACATAAGTAATGATATAGTTTTGCATCCAAATTTATTGCTACGGCTGGAACATGCAATGGTTTTTTCACGGTGATTTGATGCCACTCTTAATGTAATATGTAATTATCTCTACTTATGCAAACATGGATCTTGTTTGAAGATAACATATATTTTAGTGGAACTGCACAAGAAGATGTTGGAAACATTAAACTAATCAAGGAGTATACAGTAAGCATGGCAACCACCGTTGATAATAATGGATGGCTTCGGAGAAGTACTTCATCTATATGCTCTACACAATAAGCCTCCTAACAAAGGTTGGTACCAGCCCACGGATTTCATCCATATGATTGAGCTTTGTCATCTCTATTGGTGTTGTGCTACTATTTAGCTACTGTCATGAGAAAGTGGTATTGTTTCGCATGTTAATCTAAGGCTGCTAATAAATTGAGGCACCAATTTGCCACCGTTATAGTCACTGATAAAATTAAGTAATGATACAGTTCAAGTTGAGTTGCTGTCTTTGGTATCATATCATTTCCTATGAGGATAATGAGGATGCATTTGTTTGTGACTACACATTTCATTAGTTACTCCCATTGTTAATGTAATGGCTGTTTTAAATATTTCCTTTCCTTTTCTTTTGAGCAAACAGGGATGCTAGGATTTAGTTGTTCTCTTGTCTTTGCACAACAGGATCATCCTCCTCTGAAGAAGAATATGCCAGGATGAAGAAGCCAAGCCTCTCTTCTTGTCAGAAGGGAGCAGTTGAAGGATGGTTACATTACTGCCCACAAGAATAAACTGTCGGTGCAACAGACCCTGGTGTATGTTGCCCGGACTATACACAGGCTCAGGAACAAGGTTACATCATCCAAGACAAGGCCAAGCTGAAGATATAGCTCTTTGAGAAGTCAAAGGGCGGATCAAGAAGACCAAGACAAACCAAAGAAGCAAGATCTCACCAAGGGGAAACCTCCCTTGCCTGGCAGGCGAGCCTGGTTAGGTCGAGGTCATCCCAGAGACAAGCCTCAAGACTCCCCCGGCAGGCTTGCCAGGGACGCCGAGGGCGGATTACCCCGCCGAGGCTCCACCGCTCCACCTCACAGCAACGCAAGTCATCTATCGGTGCGGTGTCGAGCCCCCAAGTGATTAAGTGGCCGTTATTTGGTATGTGGCAGGCCATTTCTGAGGAAGAACACCCCTAAATGACACCCGTCCAGGAGACGTGTCACGCAAGTAGGCGAAGAGGTGGCTGAATGGCCCGGCAAGGCTTGCCGGGCTACACTCACGATGTGACACTAAGCGGTGCATCTAATGCACCTTGTCCTGTCTACAGAGTTAGATATGATAGCACTGTTTGCTATCCAATCAGTACGTAATGACTGATTTGCCATTGTGGTGACCCCTTGACCTATAAAAGGAGGGTCGTGGCAACCTTAGAAAGGATTCGGACCCCTGTACGCTCATACGCGCGTAGCTGCTCTCGTCCCAAGGCGACCTTGCCGGGCTAAAGCGATGTGTCTCCACCCCGGTCCATTCATCAATCTACCAAAGCAGGAGTACGGTTTTATGCCCAGCGGCAGCCTGAACCTGGGTAAAAACTGCATGTGTCATCACCGCTGCGCCGTCCTACGGCCTCCGCTCTTTGTGCAGCGTGCCCTTCCCCCTTGCCGAACCACAAGGGGCCGATGGCCCCATAGGTGGCCATGTTGAACCACGACATATTTGGTGCACCAGGTAGGGGGAAGCGCCTGTGCGAACCTAAGGTCATAATCGGCGCATTTGTTTTCATCATCGTCTTCTTCATCAACGGCTTCATCAGCCATGGCGCCCAAAAAGAAACCCGGTGCTTCAGCTCACCCGTCCACCTCGAAGGCCCCCTCGCATGCAGCCACTGATGCCATGGGGGCTGCGGGGGAACATGGGAACGCGGACGCCGTGGGGGACATGACTGGCGCAGGCGGCGCCATCACTGTTCCCCCTGCGGCCGAAGCGGGAGCAGGAGGCATCGGAGGAGGGCGACACCAACAGCACCCCGTCGGCCATGCTCCTCAAGGTACGGGTGGGGAGAATGTTCCGTCTCTGCCTCCCCACCTCACCGAGGGACATAGCCGCAGCGATGGCGCTTGCCCTGATGTGGGTCATAACCTCCTAGCTGCCCCCGCCGCGGGAGCTGCTACAGGGCCCACGCCATCCTCGGGGCAAGTTACGAAAGATGATGCGCCGAACGGGGTCGTCAATCCCCAAGCACATCCACCTCGTTGCCACGCCACCCCAGTGACCGGCTCACGGCTGCAAGAACACGGCGCCACCACAACAGGCACCATCAGAAGTCGGGCGACATCGTGATCCGCATCATCGTCCATGCGAAGCACTGCCTCGGAAGCCATGGCACGGGCCCAGATCTTGTTGAGATTCCCGCCAGCGGCCAATCAAATGGATGAGTGGAGAGCCACCATTTAGAGCCTGATTGGTTTCGCTGAGGCAGGAGGATCACAACAGGCAGGCCCGCCGCGGCCTCCACCGACGGCGGCAATGGCCCAAGCCGCTGACCGCATCGAGGGAGCCGTTCCGACGGTGCAGTCCCCTCCATAGCAATCAGCGCAGGGGCCGCGGCCAGAACTGCGCGACCAAGAACTCAACGATGTGTCGATGGCTTCGTGTGATCCTCGAGACCATCAAGACAAGCGGCAGGTCCTAGAAGATAGGCGGGAAAGACGCGCGCGTCACCATAGAATGATGCCGTGAAACCCGCCGCCAGCCCGATAGGCGAAATGGCCCCCACATCGACGAGCCCGCACCCGGTGGGAACGGGTACTTGCCTTTCGAGGTTGGGTGCCCCGCCTTCACCCGTGAGCTACGGCAAGTCCGTTGGCCATCTGTCCGTATGTTCAAGCCAGAGATACCAGAAAAATACGATGGAAGATTGAACCCGGCAGAATTCTTGAGCATCTACACCATCGCCGTCCAAGCTGCTAGAGGGAGAGATGAAAAGGTGTTCGCCAACTACTTCCCTTTGGCACTCGAGCCAAATGTGAGGTCGTGGCTGATGCACCTGCCGGAGAATTCCATATCGACCTGGGCTGACCTGTGCAATGAGCTTGTTGGCGCCTTCACAGGCGGCCATCAAGAACCAGGGCGGCCCAACAATTTGCAACTCCTCCCGTAGAAAGAAGGAGAAAGTTTGCGGAAGTATATGCAGAGGTTCAGCCGGGTGCACAGAAACATTCCAGACATCCACCCGGCAGCCATGATCGCTGCGTTCCAGTCCAACGTACGCAACCGCAGGATACGTTCTAAGATGAACGTCCGGTTGCCCAAGACTGTGAATGAGCTGTACACTTTGGCGGATAAGTGTGCCCGGACAGAGGAGGGGAGGCGACTCCCCGGAGAAGAAGGTGGCGTCGACGTTGACTCGGAAGACAACGAAGATGCTATCGGTCAGAAGAAGAAGAACAAGAAACGCAACAAGAAGCGCAAGGAGAGAACAGTGTTGGCTGTCGAAGGATCTGGTGCCCCTAGTACCGGTAAGAAGGCCAAGGCCAAAGCTCTCGGCAAGGAGGTTGCCGCATGCGCTGATTGCCGGAAGGCTGCGGCGGCCGAGAAGTCTGGGAAAGCTGACGGGCCATATTGCAAGATCCATCAGACCAAAGGCCATGATTTCCAAGAGTGTCACCAATTCGAGCAACTCGTCAAGAAGCAAAAGGCTGAATACGAGAAGCACGACAAGGACAGAGACCAAGATGGCGTTGGTGGGAAGGGCCGAGGTGGCAGAGGAAGCCGCCCCGGCAAGGCCCATCAGCATCAAGGGAAACCTGCTAAAGGTCGTGACAAGAAGGAATGCGATGACGAGAGCGATGAAGGGGATGAAGTGGAAACTAGTGAGCAAGAGTTTCAGAAGGCCACTGACGCCCTGTGCATTGACGGGGGTGCATCCTTGCACTCCTCTCACTGCTAGCTTAAATAGTCGGCACGTGAGGTCAATGCTATGGAACCAGCGGCAGAATTTTGGAAACCGCTCAAGTGGTCCCGCACGCCCATCATCTTTGATGAAGTGGACCACCCTGACCGCACCACCGCGGTAGGGTGTTTTCCATTGTTGGTTTCACCAACAATCCGCAACCTCAAAGTCATGAAGATGTTGGTTGACGGTGGGGCTGGGTTGAATCTGATTTCCCCCAAGGTGCTCAACAAGCTTCAGATAGTGCATGAAGAGCTTAAGCTTACCGGTACTTTCCAAGGGATCAACCCCGGCAGGAGTCGTCCGAAGGCAAAGATCATGCTGCCAGCAACATTCGAAGGGGAGGTAAACTACCAGACTAAGAAGCTTGTGTTTGATGTGGTTGACCTCCCCCTGCCGTACAATGGAATCCTTGGTCGTCCAGCCCTGGATAAATTCATGGCAGCATCCCACTATGCCTATAACACGCTGAAGATGCCAGGGCCGATGGGCATCATTTCCATTCCATCGGACAAGAAAGATGCAATTATATGCGTGGATAAGATATACAGAGAGGCAGTCGCCGCCGAGGCCGCGGAAGCTGCCGCTCCTGCCAAGGAAACTAAGAAAGGGAAGAGAGCTAGCAAGGATACCGCCAAGGAATCCGGGAAGCGCGCCTCTCCGGAGTGCGCTGCGCCTATCGATGACTTGCCGGAAAGTTCCAATAGCAAGATATCAAAGGTTGCTGCACCTGCTATGAAGAAGGTCCCGGCAGGGCTGGTTGGCGCTGATGGTACGTTCACCATCAGCTCCACCCTTGACGACAAATAGGAAAGCGCGCTCGTTACCTTCCTACGGGCGAATGTCGATGTGTTTGCCTGGCAACCATCTGACATCCCCGGTGTTCCCAGGGAGGTAATCGAGCACCACCTTGCTGTCTGCCCTCATGCCCGGCCCATCAAGCAGAAGGTCCGGAAGCAAGCTTTGGAGCGGCAACAATTCATTGCCGAAGAGATCAAGAAACTTGAAGCTGCTGGTTTAGTCAGGGGAGTGTTGCACCCAACATGGTTGGCTAATCCAGTGGTGGTGCACAAGGCTAATGGGAAGTGGAGGCTCTGCATAGATTTCACAGATCTAAATAAGGCGTGCCCAAAGGACCCATTCCCCTTACCGCGCATCGATCAGATTGTGGATTCCACCTCCGGGTGTGACCTGCTCTCCTTCTTGGACGCTTACTTCGGGTACCACCAGATATTCATGTCCAAGGAAGATGAGGAGAATACCGCATTCATAACCCCATGCGGCACTTACTTCTTTGTACGAATGCACTTCAGGTTAAAGAGCGCCGGGTCCACCTTTGCAAGAGCCGTGCTGATTGGCTTCGAGCCCCAGTTGCACAGAAATATTGAAGCTTACATGGATGACATTGTGGTCAAGACCAAGGACAGATCAACTCTTATTCAAGACTTGGAAGAGACCTTTGCGAATCTGCGCAAGATTAAAGTGAAGCTTAACCTGGAGAAGTGCGTGTTTGGCATTCCCTCCGGCAAGCTACTTGGCTTCTTTGTGTCTCATCGAGGGATAGAGGCCAATCCCGACAAGATCAGAGCGATTGAGCAGATTCAAGCACCCAAGACAGTCAAGGACGTAAGGTGTTTAACTGGATGTGTTGCCGTGTTGAGCAGGTTCATCTCCAAGTCCGCCGAACGCGCCCTGCCATTCTTCAAAATCTTGAAGAAGGCAGGGCCCATGAAGTGGACCCCGGAGGCAGAGGCAGCGCTGCAAGACTTGAAGACCTACCTTTCCTCTGTTCCCACTTTGGTTGCTCCTAAACCATGAGAACCGTTGCTGCTATATCTAGCGGTAACCAATCAAGTGGTTAGTGCAGCCTCGGTGGCACAGCGGGAAGCAGAAGGAGGAGCAGTAGTGGCCACTGCCCTTCCCGGGGAAGGAAGTGAACCGGTCGCGGCAGGATTCAGCACAGATCAAGAGGAAGAAGAGCAGGGTAGGGGAGGCAACTCCAAGACTGTGGCGAGGAAGAAGGTGGTGCAGCGGCCAGTTTACTTTGTCAGCTCCCTACTGCAGGGGGCTAGATCAAGGTATTCTGGCATGCAAAAGTCTATCTTTGGCTTCATCATGGCCTCAAGGAAACTGCGCCACTACTTCCAAGCCCATGAGATCACGGTTGTCACCCGTTTTCCCCTGCAACGCATATTGAGGAACCCTGAAGCCACCGACAGGATAGTTGAATGGGCGCTGGAATTATCAAGCTTTGGATTGAAGTATGAAAGCACCTCGACTATCCAGAGCAGAGCATTGGCAGAGTTATTACAGAGTGGACACCTACCCCTGACGAGGAAGCACTGGAAACAGTCATCCCTGGCAAGGAAGCGCCCCAAGAATGGGTCATGTACTTTGATGGTGCCTTCTCCCTACAAGGTGCGGGAGCTGGCGTGCTCCTCGTCGCACCTACTGGGGAACACCTCAAGTACGTGGTCCAAATGCATTTCCCCTAGGAGGAAGCTACCAACAATACAACTGAGTATGAAGGACTCCTTGCCGGGCTCAGGATTGCAACAGAGTTGGGAATCAAGAAGTTGGTAATTCGAGGAGACTCGCAGCTCGTGGTGAGGCAAGTGAACAAGGATTACCAAAGTCCATTGATGGAGGCTTACGTGGAGGAAGTGAGAAAGCTGGAGGAGCGCTTTGACGGATTGCAAACAGAGCATGTGCCGCGTGTGGAAAACAGCATTGCTGATTATCTGTCAAAGTGCGCTGCACAAAAGCTTCCTGTGAAACCAGGAACTTTTGTTCTCCACCTGACTCAACCCTCAGTATCCCCAACAGCAATGGCCAGAAAGAGGAGGAAACTGGACTCCGGCAAGCCTCTCCCGACGGAGCTTCCCGAAGCCCCCGGCAGAGTGGTTGGCGGGGACAACTCCGCTTCGCCTGGTGAGCAGCACCCTCCCGCCGAGTGATCAGCCCCAAGAAGAAGCCGAAAGAGTAGCCTGGAGGGCCAGTATGTACCCATTTGTCGACAACACACTATACAGAAGAAGGCCCAACGGTGTGAAATTGAAGTGCATTTGCTGGGAAGAAGGAAAGGAATTGTTGGCAAAAATACACGGAGGCATGTGCGGCTCTCATATTGGATCGAGGGCCTTGGTTGGAAAAGCTTTCCGGCAAGGATTCTATTGGCCCACGGCCCTCTAATATGCAATTGAGCTAGTCACCAGATGTGAAGCCTACCAGTTCCACTCCAAGAATATCCATCAGCCTGCCCAAGCTCTCCAGACAATCCCTTTGTCATGGCCCTTTTCGGTCTGGGGGCTCAACATTTTGGGCCCCTTCCCCCGTGCTACTGGGGGCTTTGAGTTCTTGTACGTCGCCATCGACAAGTTCACAAAGTGGCCGAAAGTAGAGTCTGTGAGGAAGGTGACTGCACAGTCAGCTATCAAGTTCTTGAAAGGACTGGTGTGCCGCTTCGGAGTACCCGCTAGAGTCATCACAGACAACAGCACCCAGTTCACGAGTCGCGCCTTCATGCAATACATTCAAGCCCTCGGAAGCAAGATCTCATTCGCCTCTGTTGCCCATCCCAGGATCAACGGGCAAGCTGAGAGGGCAAACACTGAAGTGCTGCGAGGACTCAAGACAAGAACATTTGACAAGCTGCGGAAGTGTGGCAGGCGATGGATCGATGAGCTGCCGGTGGTTCTTTGGTCCCTCCGTACGACACCAAATCGAGCTACCGGCCAGACTCCCTTCTCCCTAGTCTATGGGGCAGAAGTAGTTATCCCCACGGAACTCATATACGGGTCACCTCGAGTACTTGCCTATGATGAAGTAGCGCAAGAACGGCATCGGCGTGACGATGCTGTGCTACTTGAGGAGAACCGTCTCCTGGCTGCTGTACGTGTTGCACGATACCAGCAAGCCCTGCGTTGCTATCACAGCCGCAGGGTTCATGCCCGGAGCCTTGAGGAAGGCAACTTTGTCCTTAGGCAAGTTCAGTCCGCCAAGGGTGCAAACAAGTTGACGCCGAAGTGGGAAGGCCCTTACTGGTTGGGACGAGTCACCAGACTGGGCGCAGTCCGTCTGGAGACTGGAGATGGCATTCGATTGCAAAACTCATGGAACATTGAGCATCTCCGTAAGTTATACCCGTAAGGCGCGGTTGTCGGGCCCTGCCCGGCAGCCACCCTTTTGTACAAGCATTGCCGATGTTGCATGTAACCCTTTGTACAAAGCCAGGCGCAGACCCTGAGCAACAGATGAATAAACGAAGCGCTAGGGGCCCCAAAATTTGCATGCATAGCATAGCATGAGAATGTCATGATCATGTAGATGAGGTCATATTTTGCTACATATCATGGGCATGCTGATGAGATCATATGTTACCTTGCTTTCCTCTACACCAACTGCAGGGCTCTTGCCGTGGACCCAATCCTAGAAAGTAGAAATGGAAGCGAGACTACGTATCGATCCCCGGCAAGCAAAACAGATAAGTTCCCTCTCGTGCATACATGTCTCTGTAAGGAAGAAACTTGTGCATAGAAAGACCTCGTCGCCTTCGAAACATTTGTGCTCCCATCCTTTGACTCAAACGTTGCTTCGGTCAAGATGGTCGAAGTGGCTCTAGCTGAAGAAGGTTCGACGAGGGGCTGGTCCCCTTCTATAGTTTTGAAGCCCGGCAGGCCCAGCCCCACGGCAACAAACTGGGGGTGGCCGGCAAGATAACTTGCCGGGGAAAACTTGTTTACTTAAAAGTATAAAGGTTTCCCCCTTTGCGTGGACATAGTACATGCACAAGTACCCGGCAAGACTATCTTTTTTCATTAATATGCAAAAAAACAAGTACAAGGCTAACAGAGTACAAAGATGGATAGACGAGGTTACATATTTGGAATTAAAGTTTGGCAAGTGCCTACACATTTTAGACTGAAAAAAGAAAAGTGCCCCGTAATCCCTTTCTTGTCCCTCTCCTCCTAGGAACCGCGACAAGAGGCGAAGAGGGCAAAAGGGGCGCCTGGGTAGAAGCCCAGCCAAACCCCGTCGGGCCCCATGACAAGAAGCCCAAAAATATTGGGAAGGCGCGGGCGAAGGTGATGGTGAAGAGAGCGGCGGAAGGGTCCCCCTGGCCACCGCCACCAAGGCCAGCAGGACACGGCAGGGCAAACGAAGCTGCAGCCCGCGAGTAAGCCTGCCGAGCTCCAGCTGGAAGGATGCTGGAGGGGACGAAGGTACCATCCCCACCTCCACCCCTAGCTCCCCAGCAAATCGACTTGCCGGGAAGGGGGTGCAGGTACAGATGGCGGTGCCGCCGACTGACGGTGACGGCGCGGCTGGTGTTCAGCCGGAGTCGGAGCCGGAGTCCTCCCCACCGGCTCCGTCATCATTGTCGTCACTGTCCTCCTCATCGCTATCGCTCGAGGAGGAGCTTTCATCATCGGTCGAGCTCTCCGCGCAGCACCCTAAGCGAGCACCCGAGCACCCGAAGACCTTGACGGAGAGCAGATGGGTCTCCATTAATTTAAAATGGAGGACGTGCCCCTCCGACAACCTGTGGGCGCGAGCAAAGGTCTTCCAACCGCGTCAGAAGAGCATAACATGGTGGGCGGGGAAATCCACATCCACCCGCATGCTGCCATTGCAGCAACCCCTCATGTGCAGCTTCAACGCGCGCGGCTTTTCAGGCTCCATCACCCTCGCAAATGGAGTAGGGAGAAGGAGGCGGCCGCGCGGAGACCTGTGCAGTCTGATGATAAACTCCAGTGGTTGGTCACCGACGTGGCCCTCCATCGGAGGTTGAACGGCCGGCGGAGGTGCAATCAGCACACCACCCCGTCCTCCTCGACCCCGAGCACCACGACGACCGCGACCTCGCCCCCTCCCACCTCCCCTCGTGATGGGCTCCGCCCCCATGTCTCCGACGGGAGGAGGAAGGTGCAGTTGAGTAGAAGCCCTCGTCGCCACCGCCCGAGCACCACCGCGTCCTCGCCCTCTCACCATGATGGATGGGGAACGCTAAGGGAAAGGAAGGAGTAAGGCGTGTAAGCAAGCACCCCGCTCACGTCCCTTTTTATAGGCGAATGGGGCGGGGGGCTGGCTCCTCACCCAGGGGAGGTGACCGCCCCACTCTGCCAATCAAGGCCAACCCCCTGCGCCAATCCATGGCGTCTGGTCTTCTGCCATGGCACACATTTCCGCACCCTCCCCGTCCGCCACCAACCTTGCGCAATGCATGTGGTGTACGTGGCAGAAACGCCTGAAGCGGAGAAGATAATGGAATGGCAGTTATCGCCCCGTGAATGTCGGACATGGGTAGCCCATGGATCATGGCTTTAACCTCCCTACTACGTCTCGCACGACACGCGGGAAAACCGGAAACTGACTCAAGCGCAGGTTAATGAAGAAGCAAAGGAAATCTCAAAGGATGAACTACCACAAGACCTCTGCCAATGTACATGATAGGGCCTACCCCGATGACGCTCGGCAGCGCGTTCGGGCCTTGCCCGGGGGCTCCTGTCGGTGCAACAGACCCTGGTGCATGTTGCCCGGACTATACACAGGCTCAGGAACAAGGTTACAGCATCCAAGACAAGGCCAAGCTGAAGATATAGCTCTTTGAGAAGTCAAAGGACGGATCAAGAAGACCAAGACAAACCAAAGAAGCAAGATCTCACCAGGGGAAACCTCCCTTGCCCGACAGGTGAGCCTGGTTAGGTCGAGGTCGTCCCAGAGACATGTCTCAAGACTCCCCCGGCATGCTTGCTAGGGACGCCGAGGGCGGATTACCCCGCCAAGGCTCCACCGCTCCACCACACAGCAACGCAAGTCACCTATCAGTGCGGTGTCGAGCCCCCAAGTGATTAAGTGGCCGTTATTTGGTACGTGGCAGGCAATTTCTCAGGAATAACACCCCTAAGTGACACCCGTCCAGGAGACGTGTCACGCAGGCAGGCGAAGAGGTGGCTGAATGGCATGGCAAGGCTTGCCGGGCTACACCCATGATGTGACACTAAGCGGTGCATTTAATGCGCCTTGTCCCGTCTGCAGAGTTAGGTATGATAGCATTGTTTGCTATCCAATTAGTACGTAATGACTGATTTGCCATTGTGGTGACGCCTTGACCTATAAAAGTAGGGCTGTGGCAACCTTAGAAAGGATTCGGACCCCTGTACGCTCATACGCGCGTAGCTGCTCTTGTCCCAAGGCGACCTTGCCGGGCAAGAGCGTTGCGTCTCCACCCCGGTCAATTCATCAGTCCACCAAAGCAGGAGTAGGGTTTTACGCCTCACGGCGGCCCGAACCTGGGTAAAAACTGCCTGTGTCATCACCGCCATGCCGTCCTACGGCCTCCGCTCTTTGTGCAGCGCGCCCTTCCCCTTGTCGAACCACAAGGGGCCGATGGCCCCATAGGTGGTCGTGTTGAACCATGCCACAAACTGACTTCAACTCAGAAGGACTCACAGATCTCCATCTTTGTTGTTGTGAAGGCCAATACAATGTTGTTTTGGGATTCTTTCCGGTGAGTTCCATTTTTTTAAAGGTGTGCTCTACATGGATCATGTAGGTGCCTGTTTAAACTGTAAATTCATAACTATAAATTCATAATATAGTTTGTTTTATACTAATCACTTTTTTGTATTTATTCAAACAAGGATGCTCAGTTTGATTTGAATGGGAACTGCACAAAATGTTATGATGGTTCGTGCCCTCCATTATACTTCATCATGGACAATACATCGAATGTTCTTGAATCATTCATTTCCACCTCCAGCCACAAAGTTAGCTACAAGAAAGGAGGTGCCGATATGTTCAAGGCATTGCAACATATAAAGGCAAAATCCTACAAGCTACACGCGAAGTTGGTTGATTTTAGTGGAACTGCACAAAAAGAACAGCTGGTTTATTTAGGACGAGGTGACATGTCAATGTGCAAACTGATGGCAAACCTCGCCCATTCCACAATCGTAGGCATTTGATATTTTGGAATGGGAAAACCTTGTCAAAGTTTGCTCATTGATGTACGCAATAAGACACGCATTTGACATTTTGGAATGGGACAACCTTGTCAAATTTTCCTCATTGATGTTAGCAAGAAGACATGCGTTTCATATTTTGGAATGGGACGCCCTTTGCCGTCAGTAGCATCGATCGATTTTTCTTTATTCTTTGGTTGTGAAGTAAATATTGGCTCTGACGTGTGAATCATTGATATGCATAATCATCGATTGTTTTGAATGTTCTCTATGAATTGCCAGGCATGTGAGTTTGATTGCAATGTACAAGCACGCTAAAAAGCTGCTCAAACTTTTTGTACGTGTGAAACTGCTGCAAACGAGGTGATCAATGTGCGTCCTGATATTAATGCTAGTACGTATTATTTTGCATGTTTTAATGCCAGTGATACAAGAATTCGAACTAATCGGACTAAATTCGTTCATACACGGCCGGATTTCATATAAACATGCCGGATTTCATTACATTTCATACATTCTACAACTTAAATGGGGTGCGTTGGAGGTATAATTAATTAACCTAATCTATGATGTCCGGCGCCCATTCCCCGTGTCCTTCTGAGCCCCAAGAACATAAGCTTCTTCTCCAGCTCCGCCTCCGGAGCCACAAGAAGTAAAGCTTTCCGACTCCACGTCGCCGCCAAGCAGCTAATTGGCCGTCAATGTTCAACCCGCCAAGCTTGGCTTCAACCGGAGGGTAGGAGCGGTGGCCTTACTTGGACCCAGGCGGCGGTGACCTACCGTCTTCTACTCTTCCTTGTTTTCTGTGTGGCGTGGCCTCGTTGGCATCAGGGAGGGGCCTCGACGGAGCCGGCGATGTCCTGTGCCTCGTTGTTGGCGGGGCGGCGCCTCGACGGAGCTGGGGAAATCCTCCCCCTTGTTGTCGGCAGGGCAGGGCCTCGGCGGAGCCGGCGATGTCCTCTGCCTCATTGTTGGCGGATTGGGGCCTCGGCGGAGAAGGGCCTCGCCGTAGCCGGTGAAGTCCTCCGCCTCGGTGCTGGTGGGGTGGGGCCTCGGCGGAGCCAGCATTGTCCTCGGCCTCGTCGTCGGTCTCACCAAACAGCGCCTCGCCCACTTCATCGCCCTCTTTGTAGGCGGCCACAACCTCTGCCACCTGCATGCGGTACCTCCAGCACACAAGGCGGCTCTCATGGGCGGAGCGGTACCACTCGAGCAACACCTCCTGCTCTGCCCGCTCTGCGGCGATCTGCGCCTCCGCCTGCATGTGCTCCTGGAGAACATGGTGGTTGTAGGCAGCATTGGCCTGCACCTCCTGGAATTGCTCCTCATGCTTCTGCCTCACCATGTCCATTTATTGGGCATGGGACTCGCCGATGGTCATGGTGCAATGCACCGACGAGGATGGCGCGGAGGAGGGGGTTGGCGCCGGATCATCGATGACCACGTTCTCCATTGGGACGTAATCGTCCTCCGGCTGCCTGCCGGCCAGCCAGTCGGCAGCAATGGCTGCCATCTCCTTCTTCTATTCCATCGTCCGCCCATCCCGAAGAGCGATGGAGTGCGAGGAAGCCATGGTGGGAGTGGTGTGGAGAGGAAAAAGGGAACGGAGGTGGATGACTGCGGCTATGGCCGGTGCAACAGTTTATATAGTAATGGTGGGCGGCAGAGGGACGGACGGGTGGCGCCGGAGTAGCCACCTCGGCAACGACGTATCATTAATGTGGGCGGCAGACGGACGGACAGACGGCACTTGTGTTGTTTGAACGTGGAGCAATCGCCTGCACCGGGAAGCGGTGCGGGCGGCGCTGACCGTTTCGGGCGGAAAGCGAGTGCGGGCGAGGGAGGGGTCTGGGTGGGCCAGGGCGGTCAGACTCGTGCTTGGTAGTGGTCCGGTCCTGCAGCTGGACATGCTGGCTCTCCAGCGAGCTCGCCGAGCTCAGCGATGACAACCAGACGATGGACGTGGCTTCTGACCAGGAGCTGGCGCCACCGCCCAAGCCGGTTTATGCTGTGTTCACCATAGAGCAGGTGCGGCCACACTTCGACGCCTTGGCGGAAGAGCTACCAGTGCAGGAGGACCTGTGCTACAACCTCTGTCTCCTCAACGAGCACCGGCTCGCGGAGGGACGAATCGCCGGTGAACAAGCGAATGACAATGCCTTCGCAGACATGTGGCCCTATGATCCTGGCTTCCTGAATGATCAGCGGGCGCTGTATCAGACCATCTGTAGGGCCCACGAGGCCCTCTCCGTTGTCCTTTGGGTTTTTGAGCTCGCCATCGCGCCGCCGTCTCACGTTGTCAACATGGTTAATGAACATGAGGAATCAGGAGATGACTTTATGTGGAGAGGATGACAGTACGGACCTACTAGGGCCATAGCCGTACATACACAAGTGCCTCCTTATTACAACTATAAAAAATTGCTTCCTCCTGGTTTCCTGACATCATGGTCCCACACCATTGTCAACCTATATACTAGTCAATAAACGAGAGAATTGCACAAGGAGCGACCGACAACTGAGACCCAGCAGCTCGAGCAGTATTTGTTTTTTGAGGTGTGAGCAGAGTTTTTCATGAGCGATGTTTTTAATGTTGTTCCAAGGAGCAGGGTATCAACTGGGCGGGCTGTGGCCCGTCTAGCCCAGGCTATTATTTATGTTGACCAAATATCCAGCCCAGATATTAATTTTTCAAGGTCAAAATGGCTAGCCCAGCTATACTTTTTTTTGAGGAATACCCAACCCAGGTCAACTTGTTATTCTCTACCCCGCTGGCTGCAAATCTTTCCTAAGAGGGATGCATTAGGCTTAACAAGAAATTGGGCTTTAAGAAATAATAAATGGGATGTAATTATAAAACTAGGATGTATATATAAAAACCGCACCGAACAGGTAATTAGTTTTAAAAATATTATTTTTGGATTTTAAATTTTTTAATTTCATTACTTGTTGCGCGCGCAATATTTCATTGGATTTTTACCTAATACAAATTTATTTTTAAATTATATTTAATCTGACTCGAAATTTTGGGATAAAAATATTTCGGATCCCATCAAAATGTGGGAAATTTTGTTGAATTCTTTTTTGAGCGGTTGGTTGCAATTATTAATCGTTGTCCTGGCTAGAAAATGGGCTGTGATTTTAACAAACTATAAATGGGCTGTAGTAAATTCCATTAGAATTCAAAAATGGGTTGTACATTATTACAAATCGCAAATGGGCTATATGTTCTCTGCCACAGATGTGATGCTCACTTGTGGGCCTACTAGGTTGACGCGTACGCAAGGCTTTGTCAACTTGTAGTCAATACACGATTCTAGCAGCAGTGGCCGTTAGATGTCCATCCAACGACTGTCGTGCTTCTTCAATCTCGGATATTCTTGCTTCAGCCGCCCAAACCACCGCCGGTGGTACCACCTGCTACCGCCTCCCGTGGTCGGCTGTGCTGCCGCGCAGGCCTCACCGGCCCACCCTACTCCCATCGCCGTCCAGGCCATTCCTCTACTCCCCAACACCTCCTGTTATTCTCTGGCGACGGCAGCCTCACACCGCAGCTGAACCAGTGAACCCTCATACTCCCCTCCGCGTGGGCATCCACTACTGTGTATTAGCCGGCTTTGGGTCGTTCCCTTCCTAGGCCTCGCCATCGTCCAGCGCATTGTTTCTCTCGGCGCAGCGTGGTCAACTTTGTCAACAAATGACAACCATCGGAAGAGGCATGTACGTGGAGTGGATGACAGTAGGGACCCACATGGCCCATGGCCGCACGCAGCAAGTGCCTCCTTATTATGCGAAAACAAATGATTTCTCACCCTGACAGGTTTGACCCGCCAGCTACATCTTTGCACGCAAGGAAGTGCTTCCTTTATTACGTGGAATTTTTTTCCCTCTCCCTGACAGCTGGGACCCACCAGCTTTATTGTGATCCATTTCACGAAATATAGATTGTACCAAAGATGCTAAATTGTTTTCTTTTTATTCTAACTCGAAAAAGAAGAAATTTAAAAAACCAGAAAACATCTTCGCACGCAAGGAAGTGCCACCTTATTACGCGCAAAAAAAAACGATTCCCCCTGCCAGCTGGGACCCACCAGATTTGGAGGCTGACTTGTGGGCCTACTAAGTTGACGCGTACGCAGGGCTTTGTCAACTTAGTCAATAAATGATTCTAGCTGCAGTGACCGTTGGATGTTAATCCAACGGCCGAGCTGCATCTTCAACCTCTGGTATTCTTGCTCCAGCCGCCCAAACAAGCGCCCACCGTACCGCCTGCTCCAACCTCCCATGGCCGACTGTGCTGCCGCGCAGGCCTCACCGCCCGACCATACTACCACTGGCCAGGCCTTCCCTCTATTCACCCACACCCCTGTTATTCTCCGCCGACGGCAGCCTTACACCGTAGCCGAACCAGTGAACCCTCGTACTCCCCTCTGCGTGGGCATCCACCTACCTCATCTTCCCTGGCTCCGTGTTGTTCCCTTCCTAGGCCTCGCCGTCGTCCATCGCATTGATGCTCTCGGCGCGGCGTGGTCAACGAGGTCAACGAACGACAGTCGTCGGAAGAAACTTTAGTCGGTGAGGCTGACAGCTGGACCCACCAGCTACATCTTCGAACACAAGGAAGTGCCTCCTTATTACTCGCAAAATAAAAATGATTCCTCCCCTGACAGTTGGGACCCAGCAGCTATATCTTCGCACGCAAGAAAGTGCGTCCTTATCCTCCCTGACAGCTGGGACCCACCCGGTCAAAGCGTACTTAGCATTGTCCGTCTGGTCACGAACATGTACGTACATACTGGTCGATCGCACTCTCTGCAATGATGAACCGTGGCCGAGCAAGCAGCGACACGTGTCGTAGTAAAGCCCCCGACGTAGCAGTTCTAAATCGTGTACATGTATGTACAGCTACAGGGCAAAAAAATATGGTCACGTATGTACATACGGGTGGGGGTCTCGAACGCGTACTTGCGCATACGTACGGCCAGGGCTCATGTACATGGAGAGGCAACGGACGGCAGCAACGGCGTCCTGTTCATTGGCAGCCAACCGGCTGGGTCGGAACGGAGAAACAACGTCGTGTTCATCGGGAGGCAACGGAAAGCGTCGTGGTTATTGGGAGCCATCGGCTTGGACGGAACAGCCGAAACAGGGCCTAGCGTACAGCAGAACGTATGAAACGGCCTTCTGTTTGACCGCCTACGGTCAAAACGGGATCCTGTTCATCGGGAGGGGTCTGGCGTATCACAAAACGGAGGAAACAGACTTTTGTTGGAGCGTCTATGGTCGAAACGGTGTCCTGTTCATCGGGAGGGGTGTGGCGTACCGCAAAACGGGACTCCCCGGGATACTGTTCATCCACCGTCTACTTCCTCGCTCCAGCCTACACAGGCTATTGTTCATCCACCGTCGACTTACTCCAGCCTCCACCTGCTACTGTTCATCCACAACGACTTCCTCCTGACTACCCACGGGCTACTGTTCATCTAGCCTCCATTGGCTACTATTCATCCAGCCTCCATGGGGGTACTGTTCATCCACCCCCAGCCGGCTGGGGTGTGGAGGCCTCCTTGGGGTCCTGTTCATCCAGCGGCAACCGCCTACTACCACGGGGTCCTGTTCATCCAACCCCCACAACCAACCTACTCGACTCACCATGTCTCGACTCGTTGTACGTATCGCGCGCACGGTAGCAATGGTCATTGTTCATCGAGAGGCATCCCAGCACCGGTTGGCTACGTCTCACATGCATGGGGGCTCGATCGAGTTCAGTAAGCAGCATTAGTGATCGATCGCTCAGGTTCAGTTAGCAGCAACAGCGAAGGAATCGCTCGGGTTCAGTCAGCAGCGAATGAATCGCTCGGGTTTAGTTAATAGCCAAGGGATCGATCGCTCGGGTTCAGTAACGTAGCTAGTGCGATCACTCGGGTTCAGTTAGCCAACGCTTCGCACACACACGCGTACTAGAGAGAAACGCAAAACCATAGTGCATCGCTCGGCCCCGACCACCCACCGTAACCAGGAACTCCCCAATATTTTCCTCGCCCTCGCTTCTACCATGATTTTTTCCGTCATGGACGGCCCAAAGAATGTCATGCAGGTGCGTCTCCGGCCCGCCCAGGATGAAAAACCCATTTTCTATCATAGAAGTAAGAGCCCACCAAATCTATGATGATACGTGTTTTTGTCACAATTATCGTCATAGAAGTGTCATAAGCATGACAGAATATATTTTCATTCGGGCCATAATGTCACGGATGTGTCTTTTTTTGTAGTGTCTACTTGGTTGCAAGCATGCAACCTTCATGATCCGGCAGCGCTTTGCCGTCCAGAGCTAATCATCACCGGAGAATTAGAGGGAGGAGATTAGAACCACACTGGGCTTCTAATTATGAGGATAAGAGGATTCTCCTAGCTTTAATTAGTCAACTAGGACCAACTTGAGAACTAGAGGAGGCTCCAAAACATGTATGTTCAAAAGATCCAAATCCTCTAGTATATATAGGTTGCAGAGGGGAGAGGAGGTGCCACACAAGGGGGGAAAGTCCCTCCCCTTTTTGGCCAGCCAAGAGGAGGGGGAACCCCCTTCAATTCGGCCTCCTTCCCTCCTTACCATGAGGAGAAGGAGGCGCCTCCCTATTGGGCCCTTTGTTGCCCAATACTCCTTCCACCGTTAGGCCTTTTAAGTCCCGTCGATATTAAATTAAATATAAAATCCTTCTAATGAATATTATACCCTTTTATATATTTTAACATCCCCGGAAATTTTTTCCACCTATATATAATTATCGGTAATACCCGGTATTACCCGATATTCACCGAAACCCTTCCGGTGACTCCGAAAGGCTTCAGAATCGTCTTGGAACTATTCCGAATATTAAGGAAACAATTCCACAAATATATTCTCATCACTCCCGTCCTACTAACACTCAAAAAATCGTGATTTCCTTAAGCTTGTGACCCTGTAGATTTGGTAACTCATGACATGAATGAAACTGTTCGTTTAATGACTGACAACGGAATCGTGGACGTCCGTATTAATCCCTATGAGCACATGAATGATATTCGAGTGAACCTTTGGTTATCATGTGATGTTCTCTTTGCTTCGTGATACTTCACAAAACCTGAGATGCATCGGTATCCTCCTGAGTCATCACTATGCTCACTATACCGAAATCCTCGTTACCGGTTTTGTTCTTCTTTCTCGTTATTGTGTTCCGGCATCCCCGTGACGTAGTCACCTATGTCTGGCCATACGATGATTGATTCCGTCACACCGAGAGGGCCCTAAGAATTTCTCTCCGTCATCGAAGGAGCAAATCCCACTCTCGAGCTATCTAGTCCCTTGTCAATCTTTCCGATGAACCTGTAAGTTGTCGTTATGATCACCGTGTTACAGCTGATGTTTGAGCAACCCCAAAGTCCACCCTATGGTAAGAAGTGACTACAATACTCTCATGGTATAAGGAGGAAAATCACATGTTAAACTCCATGTTATCACATTTGATTACAGACGATATTATCTCAATTCATAACAAACAAATTTGGGACTATTCAATATGACCATTCTTGCAACGTCATAATCTCAATGTTGTTTTAGGACTATCATTATACTTAACGATATCCTGAGATCTAGAAAACATGATTGCCAACAACACTTGAGATAGTCTTAGAGGCGATACTAGGAACCTTTATTTTATTCGTTTATCATTTAACACGTGCATATGAGTTTTCTACTGAATCGCATATTCCAAGATCATAGCACTTATAGCATGAAATATAAACATTTAATTATGAATATGGAAATATAATAATACAATACTATTGCCTCTAGGGTATATTTCCAACAAGATTCGCACTATCCCAAGATGGTATCCATATTTCAAGGTGAGCACTACTCATAGATCATGCCTTGACATGTTTGTATTGTTCTGGTACAACCATAACACAATCTTTTCATGCCATTTACATGATTGCATTGGCGCGATAGATGGTACTCATGTCATTGCTAGAGTGCCGAGGTCACAGTCTACAGCATACGTGGGTAGAAATCACTACACAAGTCAGAATGGTCTTGTTATTGTTGACTTTTATCTGAAGTTCACATATGTGTTAGCTGGCTGGGAAGGATCATCCCATGATATGTAACATTCTATCTGACATCATGTCTCTACCTGATGGCATAAATATTCCCGATGGCAAGTTCTACCTAGGAGATGTTGGCTATGCATGTCGACATGGTGTTCTTTCACCCTTCAGGAAAACCAGGTATCATCTAAACGAGTTCTCCGGTAGGAACTATCCTAGGACTACTCAGCCATTGTTTAATCTTGAACACTCTACCCTCAGATTTACGGCTGAGAGGGTATTTGGAGCTCTAAAGAATGGATTTAAGATCCTAGATCAGAATCCATTCCACACTTTTCCCAACCAGGCTAAGCTTGTTCTTGCATGTTGCATCCTTCATAACTGGATCCTATAATGGAGTTGTGGTGACCTTGTGCTGGAGGAGGAAGATGTGACGGTTGATGATGTTAGCTCTGGCCATGGTGTGGAGGCATTTGACAATGAAGCCTAGAAGAACAAAAGAATGGAGTGGGCTGAGGCAATATGGGAAAACAGAGGCCAGATAAGGATCTGAAGAATAAGAAGCAACATCAATAGAAGATAAGAAGAAGTTGTGGCAGCAGAAGAAACAGTGGCAGCTAGGATGAACTTCCACCTAGTTTGGCATCGATGAATTTTCCCCTATCGAGCCATACGACTATCCATTTGTACTGCTATTTGTTACTAGCTAGGATGAACTGCCATTTGTTAGTAGCTAGGATGAGTTGTCATTTGTTTCCTAGCCAGGATTGAACAATAATTCACTCATGTGTGGTAATGTCAACACTAGTGAGAAGGGGTGATCACACCCTTATGCCGAGCGCAACCAAACACACTCTAGTGCGTCAATCCAGTGCAACGCATGCAACCAAACGCAAGGTAAAAATTATTTCCCTGATGCAGCCATCCTACATGCAGGCAACCAAACGATGTATAGATGACGTTTTTTGGCATGTAAGAAAAACTCAACGCGCCGACCCAAACGGATGCGCGCTTTGTCCGCTTTTCATCCGTTTGGTTCGGCTAGGCACATGTGTGTGTCTACTTTTTGATTTGGGTCGGCTGGTGCGCCCAACGGGAGGCATACCAATTTTTGCCACGTGGCCGAAACAAACTTAATGAAACATAATTATACATAAATGGCCGGTCAACCGCCAGCCAAAGTCCACTTAATTAAACATTAAACAACCTAAGCGCCCGCACGCTGCCTGATGAGCCACAAGTATAGGGGATCAATCGTAGTCATTTCGTTAAGTAAGAGTGTTGAACCCAACGAGGAGCAGAAGGAAATGACAAGCGGTTTTCAGCAAGGTATTGTCTGTAGGCACTGAAATTGTCGGTAATAGATAGTTTGATAGCAAGGTAATTTGTAACAAGCAACAAGTGGCAATGGTAACAATAGGTGCAGCAAGGTAGCCCAATCCTTTGCGTAGCAAAGGACAGGCCTGAACTTTCTCTTATAGCAAGTAAAATGTTCTTGAGGACATACGGGAATTTCATCTAGTCACTTTCATCATGTTTGTTTGATTCATGTTCGCTACTTTGATAATTTGATATGTGGGTGGACCGGTGCTTGGGTGTTGTTCTTACTTGAACAAGCCTCCCACTTATGATTACCCTCTCTCACAAGCATCCGCAACTACGAAAGAAGAATTAAGATAAATCTAACCATAGCATGAAACATATGGATTCAAATCAGCCCCTTACGAAATAGCGCATAAACTAGGGTTTAAGCTTCTGTCACTCTAGCAGCCCATCATCTAATTACTACTCCACAATGCATTCACTTAGGCCCAAGTATGGTGAAGTGTCATGTAGTCGACGCTCACATGACACCACACAGAAAGCAACAACATACATATCATCAAAATATTGAACGAATACTAAATTCACATGATTACTTATGACAAGACTTATCCCATATCCTCAAGAACAAAAGTAACTACTCACAAATCATATTCATGTTCAAGATCAGAGGGGTATTGAATAGCATCATGGATCTGAACATATAATCTTCCACCAAATAAACTAACTAGCATCAACTACAAGATGTAATCAACACTACTAGCAACCCACAGGTACCAATCTGAGGTTTTGAGACAAAGATTGAATACAAGAGATGAACTAGGGTTTGAGATGAGATGGTGCTGGTGAAGCTGTTGATGAAGATTGGTCATCCCATGATGAGAGGGTTGTTGGTGATGACGATGGCTTCGATTTCCCCCTCCCGGAGGGAAGTGTCCCTGGTGGAATCGCTCCGCTAGAGAGCAAAAGTGCTCCTGCCTACGTTCTGCCTCGAGACGGCGGCGCTTCGTCCCGGAAGCTTCCTTCTTATTTTTTCTAGGTCAAATGCCCTCATATAGGAGAAGATGGGCCCCGGAGGCCTCCCAGGGGCACCACAAACTCAGGGGCGTGCCCCCAGGCTTATCGCTGCCTGGTGGGTCCCCTTCTGATATTTCTTCCGCCAATAATTTTAATATATTACAAAATAATTCTCCGTCAATATTTAGCTCATTTGGGGATGTTCAGAAAAGTTGCCTCCGATAAAGCCCATTCCGGTCCAGAATTCCAGTTGTCGGCAATCTCCCTCTTCATGTGATTCTTGCAAAATAAGAGAGAAAAGGCATAAGAATTTTATCATAAAGTGAAATAATAGTCCGTAATGCAATAAATATCACTATGAAAACATGATGCAAAATGGACGTATCAACTCCCCCAAGCTTAGACCTCGCTTGTCCTCGAGCAAAATCCGATATCGATAATCATGACCACATGCTTAGAGAGAGAGAGGCATCAATAAAAATTAAAATACGAACATGGAAGCATCATGGTCATTAACATAACAGCAATATATTATCATAAAACTTCTCATGCTAGAGTAACAATTCATTCACAAGCAAAAGTATGGAACATAAACTTTATTGGAACATAACAAACTATGTTTTCAATCATTCAAATAATCACAATCCATCATATTTTCAGAAAGAGTCTATGTAAGAGCTTTGTTTAGCAAGTTCACATACTACACTATCATTTAGTCTTCTATGATTGCTGACACTCATGGCATATTTATAGAGCAAAAGTTTCAGTCATACACATAGAAAGATAGGGGCTTATAGTTTCGCCTCCCAACTTATTTACCTCAAGGGTAATGTCAACAATAATAATTCATGATCACCTACATCCAACTAGATATATATGTCTAGATCTATCTACCACATGATGCTTGCCACTAAAGAGTACATAGAGAGGAATAGTGATGAACACTAATGACTCTTGCATAAAAGTAAATACATGAAAGTAAAAGATAGGTCCTTCAAAGAGGGAAGCAGAGGTTGTCATGTGCTTTTTGTTTTTGGATGTGCAAGCTCTTAATGTAAAGGAACCTCACTTTGTATTTCCCCTTGTGATAGAAACCTTTATTATGCAATCTATCGCTTTTATTTCTTCACCATCACAAGTTCGTACAAAGCATACTTACCCTTACAATAAAACATCATACATATTTTATGAGCAGTTTTTATTGCTTTTGCACCGATGACAACTTACTTGAAGGATCTTATTCAATCCCTAGGTAGATACAGTGGACTATTATGGCATGAAACTGGGTTTAAGGGTTTTGGATGCACAAGTAGTATCTCTACTTAGTGCGAATTTTTGGCTAGCAAAAGATCCTAGACAAGCACCACATGTTAGAAGATCCATAACAATATAACTTCTATGTGAATGTAAACAACCATAACTCATTACGTTGTCTTCCTTGACCAACGTCAACTAATTGATATAGAATATTTGATGGGGGCTCAGATTCATAAAAGATTTCCAAGATAGTATATTTATATGTGAGACCTCTCTTTCTTTACTACTTTTTCATGGATTGCACCAATGACAAATGCTATGCTTGTTAATTTCCAACAAATTTTATCAACTATACTTCTTTTATGTGAAGTCATTACTCCCCATGGGAGTAGCATATGATCTTTTCATTCTTTTATTTTCCATTGCTAAGATTGAAACAAGAAAGCAAAAACAAAACTCAAACTACTCTTTATTATATATCTCGCACACGATTACATAGATAGATAGATAGATCACTAAGCAAACACTCGAAAATAGATCATACTAAAGCTTTATTCTACTAAGTCATGAAATAACTAAGGATTGAACTAAGATAGATAATGATGATAAAAAGTGATGGTGATACGATACCGGGTCACCTCCCCCAAGCTTGGCACAAGCCAAGGGGAGTGCCCATACCCGTGTACTCAAGTTTCTTTCTTTGGTGATGATGGTGATGATGAAGTAGTGGGCTTGTCCTCCGGCTTCCATGGCATTGGTTTCGCATCATAAAAGGATGAACGAGTCTCCCGAGTCCTGAAATTTGCAGCTAAACTCATACCTTTAAATCTTGCCTCATACTCGAAGTTTTGGTTTTGAAGATCATAGATTTGCCCCTGGAGGTAGTCGATTCATCCGTTCAGTTTGAAGACGATGTCCCCCATCTATTGGCCATCCACTTTGTGATCACGAGTGAATTCCATGATCATGGAGTGGTTGGCACTGAGTCCATGTTCCACCATCCCTTGGAACTTGAAGATCTCTCGCTCCACCGCTTCGAGCTTGGCCTCCACGCTTCCGGTCTTCTTGGGCCCTTGAACTCACCTCCGGTAGGTAGGGGTTGATGACCTTCTCGTAGAACTTGTCCTTGGAGGAGCTTGGTGGAGCCATGGCGATCTAGATCTGTCCGAAAAGTAGCACGAAACAAGAACCGAGGATATTTCTGCGATACGGTGGTAAAAACGTCGGGGAGTATATATAATGAACTTTTTCGTGCAGGACAAGTAACATGGAAGAAAACAGAGTCGGGAAAGTCCACGAGGGGGGCACAAGCCTAGGAGGCACGCCCTGGGGGGTAGAACGCGCCCCTCGGGCTTGTCGCTCCCTCGTGCACTTTTCAGACTATTTATTATTTCCCTATTTTTTAAATATTCCAAAATGGAAGAAAGTACTTCTATGGAACTTTTGGAGTCGGTTTACTTACAATACCACGTACCTACCCCTTTTTCAGGGTTCTGGAGCGTTTGATACGTCTCCAACGTATCTATAAGTTTTGATCATTCCATGCTGTTATATTATCATTCTTGGATGTTTTAAAATTATTTTATAGCAAATTTATATCATTTTTTGGGACTAACCTATTGACATAGTGCCCAGTGCCAGTTGCTATTTTTTGCTTGTTTCTTACTTCGCTAAATATCAGTACCAAACTGAGGCCAAATGCAGCCAAACTTTTTGGAGAATTTTTCTGGACCAGAAGACACCTGATGGGCCAAAGAAGTACCAGAGGGGGGCTCCGAGGGGAGCACAACCCACCAGGGCGCGCCTGGGGGCCCAGGCGCGCCACAGTGGGTTGTGCCCACCTCGATGGCCTCCCGCACCGCCTCTTCACTCTATAAATACCCCAATATTCCAAAAACCCTAGGAGAGTCGACGAAACACAATTCCAGCCGCCGCAAGTTTCACAACCACCAGATCCAATCTAGACACCATCACGGAGGGGTTCATCATCCTCATGGGTACCTCTCCAATGATGCGTGAGTAGTTCATCATAGACCTACGGGTCTGTAGGCAGTAGCTAGATGGCTTATTCTTTCTTTTTGATTCTCAATACAATGGTCTCTTGGAGATATATTTGATGTAACTCTTTTTGCGGTGTGTTTGGTGGGATCCAATGAACTTTGAGTTTATGATCAAATCTATATCCATGAATATTATTCGAGTCTTCTTTGATATCTTATATGCATGATTACTTATAGCCTCGTATTTCTTCTTTGAATCTTCGGTTTAGTTTGGCCAACTAGATCGATTTTTCTTGCCAAGGGAAGAGGTGCTTTGTGATGGGTTCGTGCGGTGTTCTTTCCCAGTGACAGAAGGGGCAGCAAGACACGCATGTATTGTTGCTATTAAGGATAACAAGATGGGGGCTATTCCTACATGAATAGATCTCATCTAAATCATGTCATCATTCTTATTGCATTACTCTGTTTCTCCATGAACTTAATACACTAGATGCATGTTGGATAGCGGTCGATGTGTGGAGTAATAGTAGTAGATGTAGCCAGGAGTCGGTCTACTAATCTTGGACGTGATGCCTATATAATGATCATTGCCTTGGATATCGTCATAATTATTTGATCTTCTGTGGCACCCTGGCTCATAGAACCGGAATGCCAGTGTTCCCAGCCCAGAGATCATTGTCTTCTGGAAACACTCAACATCTTGGCAACAGAAACATAGCTGACTTTTATTGATAATAAAGAGTACAAGCTTACAAGACCCTCGAGGCCAGAGCACAACAAGTGCTATACAGTATGTACATTATTTATCAAACATGATGGGCCTCGGCATAACTTAGCGATACTACAGCGGAAAGCTAAAGCGTAGCGGAATATGGCAGCAACTCCATCCACAGGGACACTACTGTGGACACATCCTAGGCATTATGACACGAACCTCCAAGACCTGCGTCTTAGTCTTCTCCTGCATCTGGCATGATACGCCAGGTGAGTACTTTGAATGTGCTCGCAAGCACATGACAACCAAATAATGCAGCAAGTAATAGCATGGCAATAAACATGTTGAGTCTTAAATGCTGAGATCACGGTCATCAACTTACTCATATCCGGGTTGCTTCACAACCCACGGAGTACTCCACCTCACTGAGCACTTCCGCACATAAGACAAGTTCTTTCATCAGTATCATTATTACGGTTGATCTCCTACAGAGGTCTGGACGGGCTGTCCAATTCCGTGGACACGGCTATTCGAATAGATTTAACACTCTGCAGAGGTTGTACACTTTACCCACACCACGGAACTCATGGCCTCGTACTCCCATTCGGGTGGACCAACGACGTTCCGACGAAACCTGTCTGACCCGTGACTCTTCCATCGTACCACCGGCCATCACACTCCTTCTTGGAGTCAAGCCCTGGGTGGCCCCGTGTCCTCAAGACACCTGCCACCGTCGTGGCCAAACTAACTGTCCCAAACGGGGACGCCGGCAAATAACTCAACTGGGCTCACAGAGTTATCGTCGTCTACCTGATCAGGGTAGCACACACGCATAACCCTCCCTCTTTGGAGGTACCGATGAAAGAGCACGCAGCCAGCCCAAGTCAAGGCCGTCCCATACCGGCAAATGTGGCTGCATGTTTTAACCCGGACAGGTGACTCTCGATCAACCAACTAAGTTTTGTTAAACATTCAGCAGGTTATCAACTCATGTGAACTTAGTTGGTCATCTTAGCCATCTATTAATTTACTTGGAATTATTTGGGGTTAAATTTAATATGCAAAATGCATATGAAAATGCAATGCTATGACATGCTTCAAAACATGGTTATCCTGGCTTGCCTTGGTCTGCTGAGTTGTTCAAAAACTCTGGTTCTTCAACTCCAAGGTTTTCACCTTCTGAAAATAATCAAAAACAGCAAAGAAAAATATCAAGCAACACTGTTTAATGTTCCAGAAATTCTGTGAGTACAATAAAAATGTGAAACTTGGTGGAAAATTAGAGCATTGAGGTGTGGACCCAATGCAAAAAGAATCATTTGAATTGGACCTTTCTGTTAAAAGTTATTAACAGTCAAAGGTCTCTGTTAAATTAGTTTTGTTTAAAAATCAAATAAAACAAACGGAGTAACTGGGCCGGCCCACGTCGACAATGCACTGGCCCAGGGCCACTTACCCCTTCGTTTCAAACGAAACAGAGGAGGAAGAGGAGGCCGAGGGGGAGGCGGCACTCCGGCGAGCAGCGCCGGCGATCTGGTCGGCGGGAGGGGCTGGCGATGGGCGGGATGGAGGGAGCTCGGAGAGGCGGTTCGCCTCGTACCCGTGGCGTGGCCGGGGGTGCAGCGACGGCATCGCCCCCTTCTTCTTCGGCGGCCGGCACTTTCGGGCGTCAGCGAACTCGTCTATTCCGGCGAGGATTGGCCACGGCGATGGGTCGGGGAGCTCCACGGGACCTCACTGAGCTCACTGGTGGTCGTGGTGGAGGCGGAGGTGGATCAGAGAGGGTAGGAGGAAGAGAGGGCGGGCGGCGGAGCTCCGGTCGAGCTCGAGGCCAGGGGCCTCTATGCTTCGATTGGGGCTGCCAGGAGGAGCTTGGGTGGAGGAGGAGAGGGGTGAGGAACTCTGGGAGGCCGGGGAGGGGCTTATATAGGCGGGGGAGCCGAGCGGCGATCTCTCCCGAACAATGGCGATGCGGGCCATGGCGACGGCGCTCGTACGCCTCGCTGGCTGGACGCGAGCGGCGACGAGACCGGAGAGGGCAGAGGGAGCATTCAATGCGGAGAGGACGAGGCGGGGAGAAGAGGACACGCCGCACGTACAGTGTGGTCACGGGCCGAACATGGCGGCGGTGACGCGGCGGTCGGCGAGGGCCTCTTCGGCGCAGGTGAGGTGACCTGAGGGGCTACGCGGCAGCCAGGGACCTAATCGGCACGCGTGGACAAGCCATAGTGGCGAGGGAGCAGAGGGACGCGATGGCTCGGGCACGGGTGCTGCGCAGCGCGCGGCGACAGCCATGCCAGGCCCGTGCTCACCACGCCATCTTGCGCTCCACGGCCACGTTGCCCTGGCGACCTTGTTTGGCATGTCGACCATGGTCCATTCACATCACCTGAGGCTCTGGTTTGGCTTGAAGTGGTCTGTGCTGAGAGGTTTCATCAATAACAGTTTCTGACAGAAACATGAAGGGGCTTCTGGAGCTTAGGAGAAGATGAGGGGGAGCCAATGAGCTTGTCTGGTGTGATTCTGGTTGAATGAACGACAAGCTGACCAAGTTTGAGCTCATTTGGTTGAAGTTTGAGGGTAGCTCATGTGAAATGCACAAAACTGGCCTGAATCTGCAAATGGAAGTACTGATCAAAAGATAATTCTTGGAGAGCTGAAAATTTGTGGAGAGTGCTCATTTGGTGTTGTCTCATTGCTGTAAAAATTTGGTAGCAATTGGACAAACCAAAAATGCACTTCCTTCACAATGGCTGGTTCTGGACATAGAGGAAAATGGATTTTTAAGCAAAATATTTGAACATGACCACGGAATGTTTTTGAAGATTTGGTGGAGATATGGTCCAAGGGATTTTTAGGAATTAATTGAGAAGTTTAGGAGCATCAAAACTATAGGTTGCTTCACAACCCATGCCAATGCCCTAATTTCCCAATTAAAAGAAAAAAAAAAGCTTTTGAAAATGATTTGAATGGAAATTTGAGTACTTGAGGTTCCTGGCAGAACATTTGCAAGATGATGAGGCTAGGAACCACTTGGCAAAGATTCAAAAATGACCAAGTCCATGTGAAAGAATTTGAAATCCATTCAAATTCAAATAAAGTCAAGTCAAATTTTGAAAAGAAAAAGTTGGCAAAAATCAGGGTGTCACAAACCTACCCCCCTTAGAATGAATCTCGTCGTCGAGATTCGGTTGCTCAGGGAACAAATAGGAATAGGCAGATCTTAGGAAGTCTTCTCTCTCCCAAGTAGCCTCTTCTTCCGTGTGGTGTTCCCACAGCACCTTATAGAACCTTATTGTCTTGCTTCTCATGATTCTCTCCATCACATCCAAGATCTTAACTGGCTTTTCCTCGTATGTCAGGTCCTTTGCCAATTCCAATTCACTCATGTCTTCTTGTTTAGCTGGGGGTGCAATGCATTTTCTTAGCTGTGAGACGTGAAACACATCATGCACATCCGACAGTGCTGGTGGCAGCTCTAGCTGGTAAGCAACTCTCCCTTTCCTAGCAGTCACTAGGAAAGGACCAATATATCTCGGGGCTAACTTCCCTCGGGTTCCAAACCTTTTTACTCCCTTCATAGGAGTCACCCTTAGATAAGCATAATCTCCTGGTTCAAAGGTTACTTCCCGATGCTTCGGGTCGTAATAGCTCTTTTGGCGTGATTTGGCTGCTCGCAAGCGCTCTTTTATGTCCTTGACCTGTCTTTCTGCTTCGAGCATCAAGTCTGTCCCAAAGATACGACTGTCTCCTGTCTGAGACCAGTTCAGTGGTGTGCGGCACTTCCGTCCGTACAAAGCCTCGAAAGGCGACATCTTGAGACTGGCTTGGTAGCTGTTGTTGTAGGAAAATTCTGCGTATGGCAGACTATCCTCCCACTTGGGTCCATGAGAAAGTGCACATGACCGAAGCATATCTTCCAATATTTGATTTACTCGCTCGGTCTGTCCATCTGTTTGAGGATGATACGTTGTGCTGTGCTTCAGCACAGTGCCCAAAGCTTGATGTAGCCGATACCAGAATGCTGAGGTAAAGAGGGAACCTCTATATGAAGTGATAGTCTTAGGTACCCCATGCAGACTTACGATCCGGGACATATATAGCTGTGCCAGCTGATTGGCCGTGTAAGTGGTCTTCACGGGGATGAAGTGAGCCACTTTTGTAAGTGTGTCCACTATGACCCAGATTGCGTCATTACCTTTTGCGGACTTAGGTAGTCCCACGATAAAATCCATGCATATATCATCCCATTTCCATTGGGGTACTGGTAACGGTTGCAGTAGTCCGGCTGGTTTTTGGTGTTCTGCCTTTACTTTGTTGCAAACATCGCAACATGCGACATAATATGCAATGTCGTTCTTCATTCCAGGCCACCAAAATGTCTCCTTTAAGTCTTGGTACATCTTAGTACCACCTGGATGAATTGAGTAGGCAGATTCATGTGCTTCCTTAAGCATCTGCTGCCTCAAGTTACTTCGGTCGGGCACACAAATTCGATTCTTGAACCATGCGGTTCCTTGTTCATCCTCCCGGAAGGACTTGTCCTTCCCCTTCTGAATCAATCCTTTAATTTCTCGGATTCCTTCATCCGTCTTTTGGGCTTCTTGGATTTCCTCCATCAAGGTTGGCTTAATCTCCAACGTGTTTGGAGTCATAGGACCACATAGTATCAAGTTAAGTTTAGCAAACTCTTCGCGTAAACTTTGGTTCATACCCTCCACTAGAGCATTTACGACAGCTTGCTTCCTGCTCAAGGCGTCTGCAACTACGTTCGCCTTGCCTGGATGATAGTTGATACCAACATCATAATCTTTGACAAGCTCAAGCCATCTGCGTTGCCTGAGGTTCAGGTCGGGTTGCATGAAGATATACCTAAGACTCTTGTGGTCTGTATATACCTCACACCTTTGACCAATCAAATAGTGTCTCCAGATTTTCAAGGCATGCACTACTGCGGCTAGCTCCAGGTCATGAGTGGGATAATTTTCCTCATGAGGTCGTAGCTGTCGTGATGCATAAGCCACAACCTTTCCTTCTTGCATAAGTACACATCCAATCCCACGTCTGGACGCATCGCAGTAAATGTCAAAACTCTTATAAATATCAGGGAGGACTAGTACCGGGGATGTTGTCAGCCTGGTCTTCAATTCCTTGAAGCTGTCCTCACACTCAGTGGTCCAGATAAACTTCTGGTTCTTCTTTAATAGCTCTGTCATAGGCTTGGCTATTTTTGAGAAGCCTTCAATGAAGCGGCGGTAGTATCCCGCCAATCCAAGGAAACTACGGATTTCTATCACCGTAGCTGGTGTCTTCTAATTTAAGACAGCCGTAACCTTGCCAGGGTCAACGGCTATACCATTTTCCGACAAGATGTGCCCAAGAAATCCCACCTCCTTGAGCCAGAATTCGCACTTGCTGAATTTGGCGTATAATTGATGGATTCTCAATCTTTCCAGAACAGCTCGAAGGTGTTGCTTATGCTCCTCTTCATCCTTAGAGTATATGAGTATATCGTCGATGAACACTACCATGAACTTATCCAGGAAGTCTATGAAAACTTTGTTCATCATGTTCATAAAGTATGCGGGAGCATTTGTCAGCCCGAACGCCATGACTGTGAATTCATACAGTCCATAGCGAGTAGTAAATGCTGTTTTGGGGATATCTTCTTTGCGGATCTTCAATTGGTGATATCCTGTCCGAAGATCAATCTTTGAAAATACCCGGGCTCCACTTAATTGATCAAATAGATCATCAATTCGCGGCAGCGGGTACTTATTCTTGATAGTTACCTCATTGAGCTATCGATAGTCTACGCACATCCGTAGACTCCCATCTTTCTTCTTCACAAACAGTACTGGTGATCCCCATGGTGAAATGCTGGGACGAATGTATCCCTTCTGAAGCAACTCGTCCAGCTGCTTTTTCAACTCGGCCAGCTCCGGGCCTGGCATTCGATAATACTTCTTGTATATGGGGGCTGTGCCAGGAACTATTTCAATGGCAAACTCCAGTTCTCTATCTGGCGGCATTCCTGGTAATTCCTCCGGAAACATGTCCGGAAATTCACATACCACCGGAATCAAGTTCATATCAGTGGCAGTGGTGTGATATGCTGAGCCTTTTCTAGTTATCATTCAACTGGCTAGGAATTGGATCATCTGTCCAGCGGGGTTTACCAACATTACCGTTCTGGTGGCACAGTTAATGCACACCTGGTGCGGGGTTAACCAATCCATTCCCAGAATTATATCCAATCCTGGGGAATCGATAGCAACCAAGGTGGCTGGAAATTGTACTCCATGAATGGAGATTTCTAGGCCCCTATATACAATATTGGTTCTGAGCATGGAACCGGGGGATTGTATCACCATGATTTTGTCCAAAACCGATGGGGAAAGATTATGCGAGTTGGCAAAACTCCGAGAAATGAACGAATGGGAAGCCCCGGAATCAAACAAAATAAGTGCAGGTATGTCATTAACAGTAAACATACCAAGTACGATGTCGGGGGCTTCGCATACTTCCTCGGCCGAGATGTGATGGATGCATCCGTGATGGACATTGCGGCGTCCAAGGTGGTTAACCTGCGACTTGGGGTCTGTTGGCTGCTTTCCAGCATTGGCAGGACACTGTTTAACATAGTGCCCGCTCTGTCCGCAGGTGAAGCAAGTATTGTTGCGGCGACAGTCTTCCGCAATAGGCTGCTTGCCGAGGGCTTTAGTCTGGGTGCCGAGCTTGTTGTTGTTACCATTGTTGTTCCACGCAGGCTTGCTCTCTGTTGGGACAGGTTGCCAACTGCGCAACTTCTGAGCATATGGTTCCTTATTATCCTTCTTTGGCTCGAATTTTCTTTTATGCTCATTGTTTACAAGCTTGTGTTCACGTTCGGCGATGTAGGCCTTGTTCACCAGTGTCTGGAAATCAGCAAAATCAAACATACATAACTGGCACCGGAGGGCATGATTCAGTCCCCCGAGGAAGCGGTCTATCTTCCTTTCCTCCGTATCCACATCGTGAGGTGAGTATCGAGCCAAGTTATTGAACTTGTTCAAGTATTCTGCCACAGTCATACTCCCTTGCGTGAGGGATAGAAATTCCTTCTGCTTGATATTCATAATTCCCGTGGGGATATGGTATTTGCGGAACAATTCCTTGAATCGCTCCCAAGTGATTTCTTCTCAGGTTGGCCACGTTAGCTTAGTATTATCCCACCAGATTGCGGCGGGACCTTCAAGATAGTGGGTAACAAATGGAACCTTGTCCGCTTCATCGCAGCGGGCAATTTCCAGTTTCTTCTCCATTGTTCTAAGCCAGTCATCTGCCTCAATAGGATCAACGGCCTGGCCAAAGCTAGGCGGTTTGGTCCGCTGAAAATCTGTCAGCTTAGAGTGCACCCCGTTACCATTGTTTCGACCAACCACTGTCTGCATAGTTCTGAGGAACTCCATAAAGTCCTGGTTCCTCTTCTCTTCAAACATCCTCATGATTTGTTCAGTTGTAGGTGCTTGTGGTGGTGGAGGCGGTAAGTCTTCGGGCTCTTGCCCTGCCTTTCTGGCTGAGCGACGGACTGGGGTTCCATCACTGCCTTGACTGCCACTGCCTCTCTTCATCTAAATTTTGTTCCCAAAGCAAATACCGAATCGATGAGCAAGATCCATAAGGGTAAAATATAATTATGTGACACCCAAAAGAAATCATTAAGCAACGGCGAATAACAACATAATTATACAAGACATCCCAACATAATACATGGCAAGCTAGTAGTGGATAACATGATAAACTGCTCAAACGGCAGTTGACAAATGCAACGATGCATGCATAATTACTCCAACTCTAGTCTAGTGGCGTCGATGGCACGGACACTGCTCTTCTGAAGAGTCATCATCAGACCCTGAGTCTGAGTCTGAGTCAGAACTGATGATGTGGGTTACTGGGTCAAAGGAAACACGACGACGCTGACGAGATGTCTCCCCTTCCGCAGAAAAGGAAGCGCGTCGCCTCAGCATCGGCGGAGCAGGAGTGGCGAGGAGCGAGGCCCACTCAGCTGGGGTCTCACGTCGGCTATCAGACGATATGCCTGATGGCCCAGAGGAACTAGAAGGCACGCTAAACATATGTGGGGGTGGAACTGGTGGCGAATACACTGGTGGAACTACAGGATGGGGTGCGGGAGTCACTGCAGCAAGTGCCTCCTGCACACGATTAAGCTCCACAGCCAAGGATATGATCATGCGGTAACTGGCGTGAATATACTGGGATAACACACCAGCGGCACGATCAACCTCCGGATCGGTGGGTGAGAAAATGACTCGCCCTGTCGTAGGGGACAGGGTGGGGTAATGGAAGAAACCTGGGTGTGTCGGCATCTGGACCTCGTGATAGCGCAAGTCGGTGATGGCCTCCATGGCAGCAAACTGGATCGCCAACTCCGGAGTAGAAGCTACTCCACCCTTAGCAGAGCGAGAAGAGCTTCCAATATCCGAGGTCACGGTCAAGTAGGCCACTGCATGGTACTCATCCACTGACTCCGCCAGCTGATCCCGATACACCTGGTACACCGGGTCTTCTCCGTAGGGATACAGCCGAAGCCAGACACAGCGAAGCAGAGCTGAGAAAGAGTGGGGCTCTGGCTCATAGGTGAAATGGAATGGAACCGGTGCCATCTACACTCACCATGAAAAGAGTTAGTAATATAAGGATGCACGATGCATGATATGCGCAAACAAATGCAACAAGCAATATGCACACTCAAGGTCCTATACTACTCGCAGTTCTAGCGCGTGTTACCTAGGGTGTAATACAGTCAGCACGGCTCTGATACCAAGCACTGTGGCACCCTGGCTCATAGAACCGGAATGCCAGTGTTCCCAGCCCAGAGATCATTGTCTTCTGGAAACACTCAACATCTTGGCAATAGAAACATAGCTGACTTTTATTGATAATAAAGAGTACAAGCTTACAAGACCCTCGAGGCCAGAGCACAACAAGTGCTATACAGTATGTACATTATTTATCAAACATGATGGGCCTCGGCATAACTTAGCGATACTATAGCGGAAAGCTAAAGCGTAGCGGAATATGGCAGCAACTCCATCCACAGGGACACTGCTGTGGACACATCCTAGGCATTATGACATGAACCTCCAAGACCTGCGTCTTAGTCTTCTCCTGCATCTGGCATGATACGCCAGGTGAGTACTTTGAATGTACTCGCAAGCACATGACAACCAAATAATGCAGCAAGTAATAGCATGGCAATAAACATGTTGAGTCTTAAATGCTGAGATCACGGTCACCAACTTACTCATATCCGGGTTGCTTCACAACCCACGGAGTACTCCACCTCACTGAGGACTTCCGCACATAAGACAAGTTCTTTCATCAGTATCATTATTACGATTGATCTCCTACAGAGGTCTGGACGGGCTGTCCAATTCCGTGGACACGGCTATTCGAATAGATTTAACACTCTGCAGAGGTTGTACACTTTACCCACACCACGGAACTCATGGCCTCGTACTCCCATTCGGGTGGACCAACGACGTTCCGACGAAACCTGTCTGACCCATGACTCTTCCATCGTACCACCGGCCATCACACTCCTTCTTGGAGTCAAGCCCTGGGTGGCCCCGTGTCCTCAAGACACCTGCCACCGTCGTGGCCAAACTAACTGTCCCAAACGGGGACGCCGGCAAATAACTCAACTGGGCTCACAGAGTTATCGTCGTCTACTTGATCAGGGTAGCACGCACGCATAACCCTCCCTCTTTGGAGGTACCGGTGAAAGAGCACGCAGCCAGCCCAAGTCAAGGCCGTCCCATACCGGCAAATGTGGCTGCACGTTTTAACCCGGACAGGTGACTCTCGATCAACCAACTAAGTTTCGTTAAACATTCAGCAGGTTATCAACTCATGTGAACTTAGTTGGTCATCTTAGCCACCTATTAATTTACTTGGAATTATTTGGGGTTAAATTTAATATGCAAAATGCATATGAAAATGCAATGCTATGACATGCTTCAAAACATGGTTATCCTGGCTTGCCTTGGTCTGCTGAGTTGTTCAAAAACTCTGGTTCTTCAACTCCAAGGTTTTCACCTTCTGAAAATAATCAAAAACAGCAAAGAAAAATATCAAACAACACTGTTTAATGTTCCAGAAATTCTGTGAGTAAAATAAAAATGTGAAACTTGGTGGAAAAATAGAGCATTGAGGTGTGGACCCAATGCAAAAAGAATCATTTGAATTGGACCTTTCTATTAAAAGTTATTAACAGTCAAAGGTCTCTCTTAAATCAGTTTTGTTTAAAAATCAAATAAAACAAACGGAGTAACTGGGCCGGCCCACGTCGACAATGCACTGGCCCAGGGCCACTTACCCCTTCGTTTCAAACGAAACAGAGGAGGAAGAGGAGGCCGAGGGGGAGGCGGCACTCCGGCGAGCAGCGCCGGCGATCTGGTCGGCGGGAGGGGCTGGCGATGGGCGGGATGGAGGGAGCTCGGAGAGGCGGTTCGCCTCGTACCCGTGGCGTGGCCGGGGGTGCAGCGACGGCGTCGCCCCCTTCTTCTTCGGCGGCCGGCACTTTCGGGCGTCAGCGAACTCGTCTATTCCGGCGAGGATTGGCCACGGCGATGGGTCGGGGAGCTCCACGGGACCTCACTGAGCTCACTGGTCGTCGTGGTGGAGGCGGAGGTGGATCAGAGAGGGTAGGAGGAAGAGAGGGCGGGCGGCGGAGCTCCGGTCGAGCTCGAGGCCAGGGGCCTCTATGCTTCGATTGGGGCTGCCAGGAGGAGCTTGGGTGAGGAGGAGAGGGGTGAGGAACTCTGGGAGGCCGGGGAGGGGCTTTTATAGGCGGGGGAGCCGAGCGGCGATCTCTCCCGAACAATGGCGATGCGGGCCATGGCGACGGCGCTCGTACGCCTCGCTGGCTGGACGCGAGCGGCGACGAGACCGGAGAGGGCAGAGGGAGCATTCAATGCGGAGAGGACGAGGCGGGGAGAAGAGGACGCGCCGCACGTACAGTGTGGTCACGGGCCGAACATGGCGGCGGTGACGCGGCGGTCGGCGAGGGCCTCTTCGGCACAGGTGAGGTGACCGTAGGGGCTACGCGGCAGCCAGGGATCTAGTCGGCACGTGTGGACAAGCCATAGTGACGAGGGAGCAGAGGGACGCGATGGCTCGGGCACGGGTGCTGCGCAGCGCGCGGCGACAGCCATTCCAGGCCCGTGCTCACCACGCCATCTTGCGCTCCACGGCCACGTTGCCCTGGCGACCTTGTCTGGCGTGTCGACCATGGTCCATTCACATCACCTGAGGCTCTGGTTTGGCTTGAAGTGGTCTGTGCTGAGAGGTTTCATCAATAACAGTTTCTGACAGAAACATGAAGGGCTTCTGGAGCTTAGGAGAAGATGAGGGGGAGCCAATGAGCTTGTCTGGTGTGATTCTGGTTGAATGAACGACAAGCTGACCAAGTTTGAGCTCATTTGGTTGAAGTTTGAGGGTAGCTCATGTGAAATGCACAAAACTGGCCTGAATCTGCAAATGGAAGTACTGATCAAAAGATAATTCTTGGAGAGCTGAAAATTTGTGGAGAGTGCTCATTTGGTGTTGTCTCATTGCTGTAAAAATTTGGTAGCAATTGGACAAACCAAAAATGCACTTCCTTCACAATGGCTGGTTCTGGACATAGAGGAAAATGGATTTTTAAGCAAAATATTTGAACATGACCACGGAATGTTTTTGAAGATTTGGTGGAGATATGGTCCAAGGGATTTTTAGGAATTAATTGAGAAGTTTAGGAGCATCAAAACTATAGGTTGCTTCACAACCCATGCCAATGCCCTAATTTCCCAATTAAAAGAAAAAAAATGCTTTTGAAAATGATTTGAATGGAAATTTGAGTACTTGAGGTTCCTGGCAGAACATTTGCAAGATGATGAGGCTAGGAACCACTTGGCAAAGATTCAAAAATGACCAAGTCCATGTGAAAGAATTTGAAATCCATTCAAATTCAAATAAAGTCAAGCCAAATTTTGAAAAGAAAAAGTTGGCAAAAATCAGGGTGTCACATCTTCTATCAATTGCCCAACAGTAATTTGTTATCCCACCGTGTGCTATTTTCTTGAGAGAAGCCACTAGTGAAATCTACGGCCCCCGGGTCTATTCTCCATCATATTTGCTTTGAGATCTATTTTTATTCGCTTTTTTTTCGGATCTATTAATCCAAAAACCCAAAAATACCTTGCTGCACTTTTTTGCTATTTATTTTATTTTGCGTTTTATCGAGATCTATTTATCCAATCTACACAAATTTTATCCCGTCAACTTGACAATTTCTGGCACCGTTACCCATAGAGGGATTGACAACCCCTCATAAGCGTCGGGTTGCAAGTATTTGTTCTTTGTGTCAGGTACCGTTTACATAGTGTTGCTTGGTTCTTCTACTGGATTGATACCTTGGTTTCATAACTGAGGGAAATACCTACCGTAGCTGTGCTGCATCATCCCTTCATCTTTGGGGAAATACCGACGTAGTTCAAGCGACATCAAAAGGAATTTCTAGTGCCGTTGCCGGGGAGACATCATCAACATCTATCAGGTTCATAATCACAAATCTCATCTCCTTGCAATTTACATTATTTGCCATTTGCCTCTCATTTTCATCTCCCCCACTTCACAAAAAAAATTCCATTTTATTTGCCCTCTTTTTCGTTCGCCTTTTTCTCGTCAGATCTGTTTTTGTGTGCAATCTTGTTTGCGTGTCACCATGACTCAAGAAAACTCCAAGTTGTGTGATTTTTCCAACACCAATAACAATGATTTTATTAGCACTCCGATTGCTCCTCTCGCCAGTAGTGCGGAATCTTGTGATATTAATGCCGCTTTGTTGAATCTTGTTATGAAAGATCAATTTTCCGGTACTCCTAATGAGGAAGCCGCATCCCATCTAAACACATTCGTATAATTGTGTGATATGCAAAAGAAATAAGATGTGTATAATGATATTATGAAGTTGAAATTATTTCCTTTCTCTTTGAGGGATCATGCAAAAATTTGTTTTCTTCTTTGCCTCGCAATAGTATCGATTCTTGGGATAAGTGCAAAGATGCTTTTATTACTAAGCATTTTCTGCCCGCGAAAATTATTTCTCTTAGAACTCAAATCATGAATTTAAGCAACTTGAGCATGAACATGTTGCACAGTCTTGGGAAAGAATGAAATTGATGCTAAGAAATTGTCGTACTCATGGTTTAAATCTTTGGATGATCATACAAAAATCTTATGTGGGATTGAACTTTGTTTCAAGAAATCTTTTAGATTCCACCGCGGGTGGCACTTTTATGGAAATTACTTTGGGTGAAGCTACTAAATTTCTAGATAATATCATGGCAAATTATTCACAATGGCATACGAAAGAGCGCCTACTAGTAAAAAGGTTAATTCGGTTCAAGAAATTAGCACGTTGAGTGAAAAAGTTGATGCTCTTATGAAATTATTTGCTAATAAAAATGCTCCTATTGATCTTAATGATGTGCCTTTGTCTACTTTGATTGAGCAAAATAGTGATGCTGTAGATGTGAATTTTATCTCGCGAAACAATTTTAATAACAATGCTTATAGAGGTAATTTTAATCCTAGGCCTTTTCCTGGAAATTCCTCTAATAATTATATTCCTATGGTAATTCTTCTTACAATAATAATAGGAACACCTCTGATCTTGAGAATAATATTAAAGAATTTATCAATGCGCAAAAAGCTTTCAATACTATGATAGAAGAAAAGTTGAATAAGATTGATGATATGTCTAGAAGCATTGATATAATTTCTCATGATGTAGAAAATCTCAAGTTGAAATTTTTTGTACCCAAGGTTGATGAATCAATTAAAGCTTTATATGTTTCTATGGATGAAAGTAAGAAAAGAACTGCTATGCTTAGAGCTAAAAGAGAATTTTTAGAAAGAGCGTTTTCTAGTGATTGCTTAAAGTGTTTGGTGTTTCTTCTATTGATTCCTTGTTTAGTAAAATTAAAATTGATGATAAAGGGACTTGAGAAGAGTCAACTTTAGCTAGAGGGCGTCCCAATGATTTGGAGGGTGAAAATCTTGATGAAAAAATTGATAAAAGTGGGTTTGGAGAGGTCAAAACTTTAACTAGTGATGTGCCCACTCTTTTGGATTACAAAGACTTTAATTATGATAATTGCTCCTTGATTGAATGTATTTCTTTGTTGCAATCCATGATAAATTTACCCCATGCTTATGAACAAAATAAAGCTTTTACTAAACATATTGTTGATGCTATGATGAAAGCTTTTGAAGAAAAGTTGAAATTAGAAGTTTCAATTCCTAGAAAATTGCATGATGAATGGGAACCTACCATCAAAGTCAAGATTAAAAATGATGAGTGTTTTGCTTTATGTGATTTGGGTGCTAGTGTTTCCACTATTCCGAAGTCTCTATGTGATGTCCTTGGTCTTACCGATATTGAAGAGTGTTCTTTAAATTTGCACTTGGCGGATTCCACTATTAAAAATCCTTTGGGAAGGATTAATGATGTTCTTATTCTTGCAAATAGGAATTATGTGCCCACAGATTTTTGTTCTTGATATCGATTGCAATCCGTCTTGTCCGATTATTCTTGGTAGACCGTTTTTACGAACTATAGGTGCCGTGATTGATATGAAAGAAGGCAATATTAAATTTCAATTCTCACTAAGAAAGGGTATGGAACACTTCTCTAGAACAATAATTAGGCCACCATATGAATCAATCATGAGGGCAACCTATGCATCAAAAAACAAAAGATGACAATACTTGAATCTACGCATTATAACTAGCGAGGGGCATAAAACGATAGCGCTTGTTGGGAGGCAACCCAATGAATAAACTTTATTTTTGCCTTTTTCTTTCTGTTCTTGAGTGTTTTCACAATTATGCCTCTGTTATGATTGTGTTTTTTATGTTTTAATTAGTGTTTGTGCCAAGTAAAGCCTTTGGGATCATGTTTGGTGATAGTTGATTTGATCTTGTTGGAAAACAGAAACTTTTGCGTCCATTAAAACAATTTTACAAATTCTCAGAAGCTACGAAAAACTTTGAATTTTTTACAAAAGATTGATACACAAATTTCCTACGTTTCCCTAATTTTTCAGAATTTTTGGAGTTACATAATTAGAAGATCAATTCGCGTCTTTACAGACTGTTCTGTTTTTGACAGATTCTGTTTTCGTTGCATTGTGTGCTTATTTTGATGAATCTATGGATTGTATCGGGGAGGGGGGGGGGGTATAAGCCATGGTAAAGTTAGAATACAGTAGGTGTAATGCAATAATAAAATATGAATGGTTCGCAACAATACTTAAAGTGAAGATTGGTTTTCTTATACTAACGGATCTCACGAAGGTTTTGTTATGTGTGATTAAAGTTTTCAAGTTTTGGGTGAGATCACGATGGATGAAGGAATAAGGAGTAAGAAGAGCCTAAGCTTGGGGATTCCCCATGGCACCCCAAGTTAATATTCAAGGAGAAACAAGCAGCTAAGCTTGGGGATGCCCCGAGTGGCATCCCCTCTTTCTTCTAACGACCATCGGTATTTTACTTGGAGCTATATTTTTATTCGTCACATATCATGAGTTTTGCTTGGAGTGTCTTGTATTATATGTGTATTTGCTTGTTTTGCTTTTTAGTTTGTCACAAGTATCCTTGTTGAACACACCTATTTGAGAGAGCCAAAATTATGCTATGATTTGTTAGAATTGCTCTTTATGCTTCACTTAAATATTTTTTGAGCCATGGAATTGCTCTAGTGCTTCACTTATATCTTTTTGAGCATGGTGTGATTTATTATTTTTGAAGAAATGCTCTCATGCTTCACTTAGATTTATTTGAGAGTTAGTAATTTTGAAGAAATTCTCTCATGCTTCACTTATATTATTTTGAGAGATGAAAATCTTTATGCTCATGTTCTTCACTTAGATTTGTTTGAGCTTGTCAAAAGCAATGGCAATATATGAGACTAGTCCCAAAGTGGTAGATATTCAATAGGGATATAATAAAAACTTTCATGAAGATCACTGGACAAAATAAACTTGATTCCTTGTAATAGTTTTGAGATATGAAAATAGTGATATGTGAGTCATGTTGGTGAGTAATTATGCTTTAGTAAGAATATTGGTGTTAAGGTTTGTGATTCACTATGCAAGCACGAAAGTCAATAGTTATGCAATGAAATTACATCCTACTTGTGGTGCATTATTCGGTATTAGTTATGCTTAATGCTCGTTTATGTGATTTTTCGTTTCTTGGTTGGTTGCTTCTCAATCTTTTGCTAGCCTCCACTTGTACTAAGTAGAAATACTACTTGTGCATCCAAACTCTTTAAACTAAGTTTTGCCATATGAGTCCATCATACCTACCTATATGCGGTATTCTCGTGCCGTTCTAAGCAAATTTGTATGTGCCATCTCTAATTTTCAAAATTATATCCCTTTTTGTGTGCTCGTACCGCTCATGAAGCGGCAAGGGGTGGCCAATATTTTCCATGCTAGATGTTTTATTCACAAGATGAGTGTTTATTCACTTGTCAGTGCACGAGAGTACGACGGTAATAGGGATGCCCAGTCCCGAAATGAAAAAGAAATTTACTTTATGTTGTCAAATAATAAATTCCTTGGAAAGTGTTGGTATGGAAGGCACCCGTGGATACGGCTAGCCATGGATTGTGAAAGAATGGTGGAAAAAGGAATAAACTTTATTTTCTGTTTGGGAACCGCCTATGATATATCTAGCTTGGAAAGTGTTGGGAATTACTCGGTCGTTTTTGTTGACAGGAAAAGTATGCCTCTCAAAAAATTTACCTCTACATTTTTTAGCTTTGAGCTCTGGCACCTCTACAAATCCCTACTTCCCTCTGCGAAGGGCCTATCTATTTACTTTATGCAATTTTCATTTTTATTTGAGTCTCCATCTTCTCTTATAATGCTCCAACTAAGGGGCACTATGATCATACTTGAGTATTGGATGTAGCTAATATGTGAATGTGTTTCATGAATGGATCAATGATTGAGCATGATGGGCTAGGGATAACTTTCTTTAGTGTTGATATTTTGAAAGACATGGTTGCTTGTTGATATGCTTGAGTATTTAAATCTTCTGTTCAAAACTAGACTATTGCTTTGAACCATATAGAAGTCCAAATGTCCATGCTACAAAAGAAAAGAATATGTGATGAACATGTTAGGCAGCATTCCACATAAAAAATTCTATTTTTATCATTTACCTACTTGAGGACGAGCAGGAATTAAGCTTGGGGATACTGATACGTCTCCAATGTATCTATAATTTTTTATTGTTCCATGCTGTTATATTATAATTCTTGGATGTTTTACAATCATTTTATAGCAACTTTATATCATTTTTTCGGACTAACCTATTGACATAGTGCCCAGTGCCAGTTGCTATTTTTTGCTTGTTTTTTACTTCACAGAATATCAGTACCAACTGGAGTCCAAAAGCAGTGAAACTTTTTGGAGAATTTTTCTGGACCAGTAGACACCTGATGGGCCAAAGATGTACCAGAGGGGGGCTCCGAGGGGAGCACAACCCACCAGAGTGCGCATGGGGGCCCAAGCGTGCCTAGGTGGGTTGTGCCCACCTCGGTGGCCTCCCGCACCGCCTCTTCGCTCTATAAATACCCCAATATTCCCAAAACCCTAGGAGAGTCGACGAAACACAAATCCAGCCACCGCAAGTTCCAGAACCACCAGATCCGATCTAGACACCATCACGGAGGGGTTCATCATCCTCATTGGTGCCTCTCCGATGATGCGTGAGTAGTTCATCATAGACCTACGTGTCCGTAGGCAGTAGCTAGATGGCTTCTTCTCTCTTTTTGATTCTCAATACAATGGTCTCTTGGAGATCTATTTGATGTAACTCTTTTCGCGGTGTGTTTGTTGGGATCCGATGTACTTTGAGTTTATGATCAGATCTATATCCTTGAATATTATTTGAGTCTTCTTTGATCTCTTATATGCATGATTACTTATAGCCTCGTATTTCTTCTTCGAATCTTTGGTTTAGTTTGGCCAACTAGATCGATTTTTCTTGCCATGGGAAGAGGTGCTTTGTGATGGGCTCGATCGTGCGGTGTTCTTTCCCAGTGACAGAAGGGGCAGCAAGACACGCATGTATCGTTGCTATTAAGGATAACAAGATGGGGGCTATTCTTACATGAATAGATCTCATCTACATCATTCTTATTGCATTACTCCGTTTCTCCATGAACTTAATACACTAGATGCATGCTGGATAGCAGTCGATGTGTGGAGTAATAGTAGTAGATGCAGCCAGGAGTCGGTCTACTAATCTTGGACGTGATGCCTATATAATGATCATTGCCTTGGATATCGTCATAATTATTTGATCTTCTATCAATTGCCCAACAGTAATTTGTTTACCCACCGTGTGCTATTTTCTTGAGAGAAGCCCCTAGTGAAATTTACGGCCCCGGTTCTATTCTCCGTCATATTTGCTTTGAGATCTATTTTTATTCGCTTTTGTTTTCAGATCTATTAATCCAAAAACCCAAAAATACCTTGCTGCACTTTTTTGCTATTTATTTTATTTTGCATTTTATCAAGATCTATTTATCCAATCTACACAAATTTTATCCCGTCAACTTGACAATTTCTGGCGCCGTTACCCGTAGAGGGATTGACAACCCCTCATAAGTATCGGGTTGCTAGTATTTGTTCTTTGTGAGCAGGTACCATTTACATAGTGTTGCTTGGTTCTCCTACTGGATTGATACCTTGGTTTCATAACTGAGGGAAATACCTACCGTAGCTGTGCTGCATCATCCCTTCCTCTTTGGGGAAATACCGACGTAGTTCAAGCGACATCAGCGTTCCGGAAGGTTCCCCTTATGTGTTCCTCCGGTGTCATAGTTTGGATAATATTGGTTTCAACATTAATGGGTGTACCTGACATATAATGTTTAATTATTTGCCAATTAACTACCTTCGGATTAGTGCCTTCGGCGTTATTTATCTTGATGGCACTGGAACGATAAATTTCTTCAACAATATACGGTCCTTCCCATTTGGAGAGGAGCTTCCATGCAAAAAATCTTATGTGCAGTTCTATCTCCATCATGGTGTCCTCCGTAGGCCTCGGAGTAACACTTCATAGGATTTGTTCCTGTTCATGCTCATGTATACAACGTCTAATAATACCATCTACTCCTTCTTTATAAAGATGTGGGTCATACCGAAAGTAATGTCTTAAATGAAAGAAAAACCTTTTCTTTTGCTGGTAAGTGAAACTAGGTGGTAAATATTTAACAACAATGTAATTAGCGTAGTATGCATACCAAGGATTATTACGAGAAGAATTTATAATAGCTAGTTGCTCATAAGGAAAACTATCATCAATAGGTAGTGGGTCATCAATAATATTTTCCAATCTAGACAAGTTAACAGCTACAGGATTCTCAGCTCCCTTCCTATCAGTAATATGCAAGTCAAATTCTTGTAGCAATATAACCCACCTAATGAGTCTAGGTTTAGCATCTTTCTTTTCCATAGGATATTTAATAGCAGCATGATTAGTGTGAACAATTACTTTAGAATCAACTATGTAAGATCTGATTTTGTCACATGCAAACACAACTGCTAAAAATTCTTTCTCAGTAGTAGCATAATTTCTTTGAGCATTGTCTAGAGTTTTACGAGCATAATGGATAACATTTAATTTCTTATCAACTCTTTGTCCTAGAACAGCACCAACAGCATAATCACTAGCATCACACATGATTTCAAATGGTAAGTTCCAATCAGGTGGTTGAACAATAGGTGCACAGGTTAAGGCTTTCTTAAGGGGTTCGAAGGCTTCTACACAATCATCATCAAAAACAAATGGAACATATTTTTGCAAGAGATTAGTAAGAGGCCTAGAAATTTTAGAGAAGTCTTTAATAAACCTTCTGTAGAAACCAGCATGACCAAGGAAACTTCTTATACCTTTAATTTCTTTAGGACATGGCATTTTCTCAATTGCATCAACCTTGGCTTTATCTACTTCAATACCTTGTTCAGAAATTTTATGCCCCAAGACAATGCCTTCATTTACCATAAAGTGTCACTTCTCCCAATTCAAGACAAGATTAGTTTGTTCACATCTCTGCAAAACTCGATTAAGGTTGCTTAAGCAATCATCAAAAGAAGTTTCGTAAACGGAGAAATCATCCATGAAAATCTCGTCAATCTCTTTCACAAAAATCAAGGAATATAGCAGTCATGCATCTTTGAAAGGTAGCAAGTGCATTACATAAACCAAAATGCATGCATCTATAAGCATAAGTTCCAAAAGGGCAAGTAAAAGTAGTTTTCTCTTAATCTTCTTGTGACACGGGTATTTGAGAGAAACCAGAATATCTGTCAAGAAAACAAAAGTGTGCGTATTTAGATAGTCTTTATATCATTTGATCAATAAAAGGCAAGGGGTAATGATCTTTTCTAGTAGCTTTGTTTAATTTCCTAAAATCAACTACCATCCTATAGCCAGTTACAATTCCTTGTGGGATAAGTTCATTTTTATCATTAGGAACAATAGTAATGCCTCCTTTCTTAGGAACATAATGAACATGACTTACCCATCTACTATCAGCTATAGGGTAGATTATACCTACTTCCAGAAGCTTTAATATTTTAGTTCTTACCACATCCTTCATCTTAGGATTTAACTGTCGTTGATGATCAACAACCGCTTAGCGTCAGGTCCCATATTAATCTTGTGCTGACATAGAGTGGGGATAATTCCCTTAAGATCATTAAGAGTATATCCACTAGCGGCACGGTGCTTCCTTAGAGTTTTAAGTAATATCTTTTCTTCATGCTCTGAAAGGTTAGCACTAATAATAACATGATATATCTTGTTTTCATCAAGATAAGCATATTTCAATGTATCAGGCAATTGTTTCAACTGAAACACGGGATCACCTTTAGGTGGAGGAGGACCTCCGAGGGTTTCAACCGGCAAATTTTGTTTAAGGATAGGTGGTTGATCAAAGAACATCTTATATATTTCATTTCTTTCATTCATGTGCATATCATTCTCATGGTCTAGCAAATATTGTTCTAACAGATCAGTAGGAGGTACGATAATAGAAGCAAGACCAATAATTTCGTCCTTAATAGGCAATTCTTTATCATGAGGTTGTATACAAAACTTAGAGAAATTAAACTCATGAGATACATCACCAAAGTTAACACTGACAGTTTCTCTATTGCAATCAATTTTGGTATTAACTGTACTCAAGAAAGGTCTACCAAATATAATGGGACAAAAATCATCTTGTGGAGAACCAAGGACTAGAGAATCAGTAGGGTATTTTATTTTTCCACACAAGACTTCAACATCTCTAACAATCCCAAGTGGTGAGATAGTATCTCTATTCGCAAGTTTAATAGTGATATGAATGTCTTCTATTTCAGCAGGTGCAATATCATTCATAATCTCTTGATATAAGGTAAATGGAATAGCACTCACACTAGCACCCAAATCACATAAGCCATGGTAACAATGATCTCCTATTTTAACTGAAACAACAGGTTTATTCTTATCCTTAGGATCGGGTTTAGCTATTCTAGCAGCTTCACCATAGAAATAAATAACATGCCCATCAATATTACCGACCAAGAAATCTTTAACCATAGCAACATTAGGTTCACCTTTAATTTGTTCAGAGGGTCTAGGTGCTCTAATATTAATTTTATTAACCACAGTTGAAACTTTAGCGTGTTGCTTTATCCTAACAGGAAAAGGTGGTTTCTCAATATAAGCAGTAGGCACAACTAGATCAACATTGTAGATAATAGTTTCATCTTTTACTATAACGGGTTCCTCAATCTTTTCTTGAAGGGCCATACATCTTTGCCCCTAGTTAGAACCCACCCACGGGGTTTGCCCTTAGTTTTCCATGTTGCTCAGTTTTTCCCTTAGATTTGTCCCAGGGCTCGCTCGAATGCCCTTCCATGACTGCTATGTGTGATCAGCGCCGTTTGACCATGATTTTACGCCATTTTGGACATTTTTACCCCTGGTTCGATATCCCTAGCCTTTTAGTCATCTACTACCTCGCGCTAGACAGAAGAAACAAGAGGACGCGGAAGGAAGGAGCTGTTGGAGGCGGCGTCGCGCAGGCCTTGCGCACGGCCATGGAGATGTCAGCAATGTCGTTGGAGAGCTCGTCGCCGGCCGCCGCCAGGAAGGTAATTTGTAATACGTAGAGTTAAATTTCCCCATTTTCTAGGGTTAGCTCAATTTGGGGGTGATTTATCTGGTTTTGGTCAAATTAGGTGGATGGGGTAGGAATTGTGCAGCACAACTTAGAGTTTTACATGCCAGACTCCACCTTTTCCAGCTTGGAGCATCGCTCAAAGCATCACTGTCCAGGGCATGGCCTAATCCCTGCTCTTCGTGTCTCGTGGGGTGGAGCTAGCATTGTTCGCCAATTTTTGGGTTGCCCCCTAGATGTAAGATTTTGAATTGCATTTTACATTCTCAAGTTTGAATAATTGATGAAGCACTCGACATCAGATCTAATTGAAATTGTTCATGTAGTTGCCAGATGAATGTGAGTGGGTGGTTTGGGTTGACCCTGCACCTCCTTTAAGAGTTGGGCTTGCTTTTTAAGATTTGCATGCAATGCTTGAAGCTAGATGGATCAAAAATCATAAGTTGGAGAAGCAAGCATTTGATCTAGCGAAGAGAAATCATGCGCTGACCAAAGAATTGAAGGAAAGAAAGGAAATGCTGCGCATTTGGACAATGTTTTTCCCTATAGTTACAAACATTTGCTAGCTATCACAATGTCAGTGTGTGCACAAAATGCACACTAAAATTTCATTGTTAATGTAGTAGCTCATCTATTTTGATTAGTTATGAATGCACTGATGCATGAGTGCAGTGATGTATGAATGCACTGATGTATTTGCAGTTTATGATCTATGAATGCACTGACATATTTGCAGTTTATGATCTATGAATGCACTGACGTATCAATGCATTTGTTAAGGTAGTGCCTCATGCACTAACATGATCTATGTGAAGATATGAGCCAACATAGTAAAAAATCCAGTTGCATAGCATGGGAGAGAATATTCAGTGGTACATGATATTGCAACAACATAGTACAAATTCACTAGCAAAGTACCAATTTTAGTTGCATAGTACTTCAGACAACATAGTACCAAATTCAGGTTCACAAACCAGAGTGCACAGTGCACATAACTCTCAACTACAAATAGTTCACACATGACATATGGCAGTAGAATTTCATAAAACATCATCCCAAACTGATAGTTCACACATGACAACACTCATGATTTGGCCCTTTAGCTCCTGGTGTTTCCTGTTGGGTTTGGCATCTCCTTAGCTCTGCTTCTAATCAGTGCTGGGATTTGGGGCACACCAGCCTGCACTTCCTCTTGAGTTGCAGCAGTTTTGTCATGCATATTGCTGCCAGTCACTGACCCATGTGTGCCTGGATCTTCCTCTTCTTGCAGGGAGATGGTCCTCTAATAGCTGGCCTTTTCCAATTCTTCTTAGGGGTGCTGGAAAAAGGAAGAAAGTTAGTTAGTTGCAGTGAAATAAATAAAAGGAAAAAACATTACAAATGTTACAAACCATTGAACTGCACTGGCAACAGTAGAAGCTTGTGTAGCAGGTTCTTGTGATACATCATCTTCAGTAGTTGGCTTCTCTGGAGGAAGCTCTGCACTTGCTGGCTGCTCTGGAGGAAGCTCTGCACTAGCTGGCTGATGTGGAGAAGGCTCTGCACTAGCTGCCTGCTCTGGTTCATCAATTTCATCTGCACTAACTACATCATCTTCTCCTTGGTCATCATTTTGTGGATCTGTAGGCTCCTCTGCATTGTCAGCCCCCCAATGTGCATCCTCTTCTCCAAATGCAGGATCAATGGCATTTTTGCAGTGCTTCAGGAAATGTCCATAGCCTCCACATCTTTTGCATTTCCTCTTCCTAACTCCAAGTCCTTTCCATTCACTTGCTGCCCTGATTCTTGTTTTCCTTGGCCTTCCTGCTGCAGCTTTGTGCTAAATAGGAGGACAAAGTCTGAAACCTAGATCAACAATATCCCACTGTTGTTTTCCCTCAAGTGAAGGTATTTTTTCAGCATATGTTTTCTTGAACATCTCAACTGAGAAATAGTAATGCACATACTGATCTATGACATTTGCATCTCCTCTCAAACATGTAATGAAGAACAATGGATGTATGCATGGCTGACCTATGATCTGCCACTTACTTCAACTACATTGACCCTTTTGAAGATCAACAGGGTATCTCCACTCTGTCTTCAACTTGTCAACATCAGTGACTTCTCCTTCAGTTGGACTTCTCCTTACTAGAGTCATATCCAACCCTTTGCTCTTTGCCATCAAGATCTTCATAACTCTAGGAATGATGATGTGCCCCATGAATTTTTGAAGTTCTATGCTGCTCCTAAGACCAAACTTCTCCATAATGTACTGTCTGATCTTATCCAACAAGTCTACAATGTGCAGGCCCTTCAGTTTTTTAATTTTGGAATTAAATGATTTTGCAAGGTTGTTGGTGACATAATCAACCTTTCATATCTCATTGAACCATGTTGTAGCCCAGATTTTTTTATGGTTCTCTTCAAGGTAAGCCTACACTTTGGGTTTTGTGCACAATTGTCTGAAGTGGTAATTGTGCTTCTTGATGCTATAAGTGAGTGAACATAGCCACAAATGCTCATCATAAAATTTCCCCTTGAATTTCTTGGAGAAATTTGCTGCAAGATGTCTCATGCACTCTCTGTGCTCTACTCGTGGAAAGACTACATCCACTACTGATTCTAGGCCTTTGCAGGCATCAGTATGAATAACAAGTCCTTCAGTGTGTCCTATAACCTTCTTCAGATTTTGGAAAAACCAGGCCCAGCTCTGCTGGGACTCTGTCTCCAGCACACCATAGACCACTGGAAAAATCCAGTTATGTGCATCAACTACACTTGCTGCTACCAATTTACCTCTGAACCTACCATTAAGAGCTGTAGCATCCACAGCAAGGTAGGGCCTGCATCCTGCTAAAAAGCCACTCCGACAAGCTTTGAAACTAACAAAAACTCTTCTAAAACACTCCTTTTCATAACTCTTTCCCTTCAACTTGAAGGGAACAGTGTGCCTATCTATTTGTACAACACTACCAGGAGAAGCTCTCTCTACTTCAGCTTTGAATGTGTACAAAAGATGAAAGGTGTCCTCATACTTTCCATACATGTTGTCAATAGCCATTTGTTTACCATAATAAACTCTCATGTAAGGCAATTATAGACCATATTTTTTTCTTCAAGTTGGTTTACAATTCAGTAGGACCAATGTTTGAATTTTCTCTTACCCAGTTCTGCACAGTATCGGCAATCCATCTCCTCTTGGTTGTCCTCAATCTTTCAGTTCTGTTGACACTGGGACAATGGTGCTCACAAGGATTTAGTTTGATCTGCACATACAAATTAAGTTAGATACTAAATAGGAAATTTAACCATAATTACTATGTTACAAGATCAATTGCAAAATAGTCAGTAGTGATTATGCAATTTGTTAGAACCTGAAACAAAGTGAAGTTTCTCTTTAGAGAGGCATGCAGCCTCCACCTACATCTTGGAAAAGCACAATAGACAGTGAACCTTGATGGATCACTATGCTCTATTTTGTACTCTACTTCATTTTTTATGGAGAATGTAGCTACAACATTTCTACAATCCACAGCAGAAGGGAAGACAACCCCTTCAGCTAGATTTGGATTATCTCTGTCATACAACATCTCAGGCCTGTCCCCATCATCATTCTCAAAACATCCCATGCCAATGTTCTCTTGTTCCTCTTCTTCAGCTTTATCTAAAAACTCTACTGGAATGTAGTCCTCACCCTGCAGCTCCACATTCCTCCTGGGAACTAGGCCAGGAAATATTCTCTCATCTTCTTCATCTTAACCTAGCACATCATCATGTTCTGGGTCCTCAATTTTAGGACCTGTAGGTATCTGACTGGCACTATTAGCAGTATGATTGTGAGTAGAACCAGGTTGAGGTGTGCTACTTCTTGAGCTTGCGTTGGTTTTTCCCTTAAAGAGGAAAGGGTGATGCAGCAAAGTAGAGATAAGTATTTCCCTCAGTTAGAGAACCAAGGTATCAATCCAGTAGGAGACAACGCACAAATCACCAATACCTGCACAAACAATCAAACACTTGCACCCAACGCAATAAAGGGGTTGTCAATCCCTTCACGGTCACTTGCAAAAGTGAGATCTGATAGAGATAGATAAAACTAAACAAAAGATAAAGTAAATATGTTTAGGGTTTTTGGTTTATAGATCTAAAAATAAAAGATTGCAAAATAGTAGATCGGAAAGTAATATGATGAAAAATAGACCCGGGGGCCATAGGTTTCACAAGAGGCTTCTCTCAAGATAGCAAATAATACAGTGGGTGAACAAATTACTGTCGAGCAATTGATAGAAAAGCGCAAAGTCATGATGGTATCCAAGGCAATGATTATGAAATATAGGCATCACGTTCGTGTCAAGTAGACTGACTCTTGCCTACATCTACTACTATTACTCCACACATTCGACCGACTCCTGCCTGCATCTAGAGTATTAAGTTCATGAAGAATAGAGTAACGCTTTAAGTAAGATGACATGATGTAGACGAATAAACTCAAGCAATATGATGTAAACCCCATCATTTTATCCTCGATGGCAACAATACAATACATGCCTCGCTGCCCCTACTATCACTGGGAGAGGACACCGCAAGATTGAACCCAAAGCCAAGCACTTCTCCCATTGCAAGAAAAACCAATCTAGTTGGCCAAACCAAACCGATAGTTCGAAGAGAATTATGAGGATATCAAATCATGCAGAAAAGAATTCAGAGAAGATTCAAAGAATATTCATATATAAGGTGATCATAAATCCACAATTCATCGGATCTCGACAAACACACCACAAAAGAAGATTACAGTGGATAGATCTCCAAGAACATCAAGGAGAACATTGTATTGAGAATCAAAGAGAGTGAAGAAGCCATCTAGCTACTAGCTATGGACCCGTAGGTCTGAGGTAAACTACTCACGCTTCATCGGAAGGGCAATAGAGTTGATGTAGAAGCCCTCCGTGATCGAATCCCTCTCCGGCAGGACGCTGGAAAAGGCCCCAAGATGGGATCTCACAGGAACATAAGGTTGCGGCGGTGGAAAAGTGTTTTCATGGATGCTTCTGGTGGTTTGGGAATATATGTGAATATATAGGAGGAAGATCTAGATCAGGGGGTCACCGAGGGGCCCACAAGGCAGGGGGCGCGCCCTACCCCCCTGGGCGCGCCCTCCCCCCTTGTGGCCGCCTCATGGCTCTTCTGACTTGCACTCCAAGTCTCCTGGGTGACTTCTGGTCCAAGAAAAATCATCGGGAAGGTTTTATTCCGTTTGGACTCCGTTTGGTATTCCTTTTCTGCGAAGCTCAAAAACAAGGAAAAACAGAAACTGGCACTGGGCTCTAGGTTAATAAGTTAGTCTCAAAAATAATATAAAATAGCATATTAATGCATATAAAACATCCAAAACAGATAATATAATAGCATGGAACAATCAAAAATTATAGATACGTTGGAGACGTATCAAGCATCCCCAAGCTTAATTCCTGCTCGTCCTCGAGTAGGTAAATGATAAAAACAGAATTTTTGATGTGGAATGCTACCTAACATATTTATCCATGTAATTTTCTTTATTGTGGCATGAATGTTCAGATCCATAAGATTCAAAACAAAAGTTTAATATTGGCATAAAAACAATAATACTTCAAGCATACTAACAAGGCAATTATGTCTTCTCAAAATAACATGGCCAAAGAAAGTTTATCCCTACAAAATCATATAGTCTGGCTATGCTCCATCTTCATCACACAAAGTATTCAAATCATGCACAACCCCGATGACAAGCCAAGCAATTGTTTCATACTTTTGGTGTTCTCAAACCTTTTCAACTTTCACGCAATACATGAGCGTGAGCCATGGACATAGCACTATAGGTGGAATAGAATATGGTGGTTGTGGAGAAGACAAAAAGAGGGAGATAGTCTCACATCAACTAGGCGTATTAACGGGCTATGGAGATGCCCATCAATAGATATCAATGTGAGTGAGTAGGGATTGCCATGCAACGGATGCACTAGAGCTATAAGTTTATGAAAGCTCAAAAGAAAACTAAGTGGGTGTGCATCCAACTTGCTTGCTCATGAAGACCTAGGGCAATTTGAGGAAGCCCATCGTTGGAATATACAAGCCAAGTTCTATAATGAAAAATTCCCACTAGCATATGAAAGTGACAACATAGGAGACTCTCTGTCATGAAGATCATGGTGCTACTTTAAAGCACAAGTGTGAAAAAAAAGGATAGTAACATTGCCCCTTCTCTCTTTTTCTCTCATTTTTTTGTTTGGCTTCTTTGGCCTCCCTTTTATTTTTTTCCTCACATGGGACAATGCTCTAATAATGAAGATCATCACACTCTTATTTACTTACAACTCAAAAATTACAAGTCGATACTTAGAACAAAAATATGACTCTATATGAATGCCTCCGGCGGTGTACCGGGATGTACAATGACTCAAGAGTGAAATGTACGAAAGAATTATGAAAGGTGGCTTTGCCACAAATACGATGTCAACTACATGATCATGCAAAGCAATATGACAATGATGGAACGTGTCATAATAAAATGGAATGGTGGAAAGTTGCATGGCAACATATCTCGGAATGGCTATGGAAATGCCATAATAGGTAGGTATGGTGGCTGTTTTGAGGAAGGTATATGGTGGGTTTATGGTACCGGCGAAAGTTGCGTGGCACTAGAGAGGCTAGCAAAGGTGGAAGGGTGAGAGTGCGTATAATCCATGGACTCAACATTAGTCATAAAGAACTCACATACTTACTGCAAAAATCTATTAGTCATCGAAACAAAGTACTACGTGCATGCTCCTAGGGGGATAGATTGGTAGGAAAAGACCATCGCTCGTCCCCAACCGCCACTCATAAGGAAGTCAATCAAAAAATACCTCATGCTCCAACTTCATTACATAACGGTTCACCATACGTGCATGCTACGGGAATCACAAACCTCAACACAAGTATTTATCCAATTCACAATTACTCACTAGCATGACTCTAATATCACCATCTCTATATCTCAGAACAATCATAAGGAATCAAACTTCTCATAGTATTCAATGCACTTTATATGAAAGTTTTTATTATATCCCTCTTGGATGCCTATCATATTAGGACTAAATTCATAACCAAAGCAAATTACCACGCTATTTAGAGACTCTCAAAATAATATAAGTGAAGCATGAGAGTTCAATAATTTCTACAAAATAAAGCCACCACCGTGCTATAAAAAGATATAAGTGAAGCACTAGAGCAAAATTGCCTAGCTCAAAAGATATAAGTGAAGCACATAGAGTATGCTAATAAATCGTGATTCATGCTGTCCCTCTCAAAAGGTGTGTACAGCAAGGATGATTGTAGCAAACTAAAAACAAAGACTAAAATCATACAAGACGCTCCAAGCAAAACACATATCATGTGGTGAATAAAAATATAGCCTCAAGTAAAGTTACCGATAGACGAAGACGAAAGAGGGGATGCCTTCCGGGGCATCCCCAAGCTTAGGCTCTTAGTTGTCCTTGAATATTACCTTGGGGTGCCTTGGGCATCCCCAATCTTAGGCTCTTGCCACTCCTTAATCCATAGTCCATCAAATCCTTACCCAAAACTTGAAAACTTCCAACACAAAACTCAACAGAAAATCTCATAAGCTCCGTTAGTATAAGAAAATAAATCACCACTTTTGGTACTGTTGTGAACTCATTGTTTATTTATATTGGTGTAATATCTACTATATTCCAACTTATCCATGGTTCATACCCCCCGATACTAACCATAGATTCATCAAAATAAGCAAACAACACATAGAAAACAGAATCTGTCAAAAACAGAACAGTCTGTGAAGATCTGAATTGTTCTAATACTTATGTAACTCCAAAAATTCTGAAAAATTAGGAAAACATAGGAAATTTGTATATAAATCTTGTGTAAAAAATTCAGTGTTTTCCACGCTCAGTGAATCAAAACAATTCTGTGACTGGATGCAAAAGTTTCTGTTTTTCAGCAAGATCAAATCAACTATCACCGTAAGCCATCCCAAAGGTCTTACTTGGCACAAACACTAATTAAAACACAAAAAAACATCTAACCAGAGGCTAGATGAATTATTTATTGAAAAACATAACCAAAAAGCAAAGAACAAAAATAAAATTGGGTTGCCTCCCAACAAGCGCTATTGTTTAACGCCCTTAGCTAGGCATAAAAACACATAGATCTAGGTATGGTCATCTTTGGTATGCAATTCATAAGTAGCTCTCATAATAGATTCATATGGCAACTTAATTTTCTTTCTAGGAAAGTGTTCCATGACCTTCCTTAACAGAAATTGAAATCTAATGTTTCCTTCTTTCATATCAATAATTTCACCAATCGTTCTAAGAAAAGGTCTACCAAGAATAATAGGACATGTAGGATTGCAATCTATATCAAGAACGATGAAATCTACGGGCACATAATTCCTATTTACAACAATAAGAACATCATTAATCCTTCTCGTAGGTTTCTTAATAGTGGAATCCACAAGATGCAAATTTAAAGAACAATCATCAAATTCACGGAAACCTAGCACATCACATAAAGTTTTTGGAATCGTGGAAACGCTAGCACCCAAATCACACAAAGCATGGCACTCATAATCTTTAATCTTAATCTTAATAGTAGGTTCCCACTCATCATAAAGTTTTATAGGGATAGAAACTTCCAATTCAAGCTTTTCTTCAAAAGATTTCATCATGGCATCAACGATATATTTAGTAAAAGCTTTGTTTTGATTATAAGCATGAGGAGAATTTAACATGGATTGCAACAAGGAAATACAATCTATCAAAGAACAATTATCATAATTAAAATCCTTGAAATCCAAAAGAGTGGGTTCATTGCTAATTAAAGTTTTTACCTCTCCAATCCCACTTTTATCAATTTTTGCATCTAGACCTATAAACTCCAAATCATTGGGACGCCTTTTAACTAAAGTTGACTCATCTCTAGTCCCATCTTTATCAAGATTTATATTGGAAAACAAAGATTCAATAGGAGTCACATCAATCACTTTAAGATCTTCATCATTATTTTTACAAAAACTAGAAGAACACGATTTTACAAACCAATCTCGTTTAGCACGCATCTTAGCGGTTCTTTCTTTGCACTCATCAATGGAGATTCTCATAGCCTTTAGAGATTCATTTATATCATGCTTGGGTGTAATCGATCTAATTTTCAAAGAATCAACATCAAGAGAAATTCTATCCACGTTCCTAGCCAAATCATCCATCTTAAGCAATTTTTCTTCAACCAAAGCATTAAAATTCTTTTGTGAACTCATAAATTCTTCAACACTATTTTCAAAATCAGAGGGCATCCTATTATAATTTTCATAAGAATTGTTGTAGGAATTACCATAATTATTAGAGGAATTACTAGGAAACAGCCTAGGATTAAAATTACCTCTATACGCGTTATTACCAAAATTGTTCCTACCAACAAAATTCACATCCATAAATTCATTATTATTCTCAATCAAAGTAGACAAAGGCATATCATTAGGATTAATAGGAGCACTCTTGCTAGCAAATAATTTCATAAGTTCATCCATCTTTCCACTCAAAACATTAATCTCTTCAATCGCATGCACTTTTTTACTAGTGGAAGATCTTTCGGTATGCCATTGAGAATAATTAACCATAATATTATCTAGGAGTTTAGTAGCTTCTCCTAGAGTAATTTCCATAAAAGTACCTCCCGCGGCCGAATCTAAAAGATTTCTAGAAACAAAATTCAATCCGGCATAAAAAATTTGTATGATCATCCATAAATTTAAACCATGAGTAGGACAATTTCGTATCATCAATTTCATCCTCTCCCAAGATTGTGCAACATGTTCATGATCAAGTTGCTTAAAATTCATAATATCGTTCCTAAGGGAGATGATCTTAGCGGGAGGAAAATACTTGGAAATAAAAGCATCTTTACACTTATTCCATGAATCAATACTATTTTTAGGCAAAGATGAAACCAAGTTTTCGCATGATCTCGAAGTGGAAACGGAAATAGCTTCAATTTAACAATATCATTATCCACATCTTTTTTATTTTGCATATCACACAACTCAACGAAACTATTCATATGGGATGCGACATCTTCACTAGGAAGGCCGGAAAATTGATCTTTCATAACAAGATTCAGCAAAGCGGCATTAATTTCATAAGATTCCGCACTAGTGGCGGGAGCAATCGGAGTACTAATAAAATCATTGTTATTAGTGTTGGAAAAGTCACACAATTTGGTATTCTCTTGAGTCATCGTGACAAAGCAAGCAATCTAACACACGAGCAAACAAAAAGCCAAACGAAAATGACGAATGGAAGAAGGGCGAATAAAAAGGCAAATCTTTTCGAAAATCGTTTTAGAAGTGGGGGAGAGGAAAATGAGAGGCAAATGGTGAATAATGTAATGCAAGAGATGAGAGTTTATGATGGGTACTTGGTATGTCTTGACTTGGCGTAGATCTCCCCGGCAACGGCGCTAGAAATTCTTCCAGCTACTTCTTCAGCTTGCGTTGGTTTTTCCCTTGAAGAGGAAAGGGTGATGCAGCAAAGTAGAGATAAGTATTTCCCTCAGTTAGAGAACCAAGGTATCAATCCAGTAGGCGACAACGCACAAATCACCAATACCTGCACAAACAATCAAACACTTGCACCCAACACTTTAAGTAAGATGACATCATGTAGAGGAATAAACTCAAGCAATATGATGTAAACCCCATCTTTTTATCCTCGATGGCAACAATACAATACGTGCCTCGCTGCCCCAACTGTCACTGGGAGAGGACACCGCAAGATTGAACCCAAAGACAAGCACTTCTCCCATTGCAAGAAAAACCAATCTAGTTGGCCAAACCAAACCGATAGTTCGAAGAGAATTACAAGGATATCAAATCATGCATAAAATAATTCAGAGAAGATTCAAATAATATTCATAGATAAGATGATCATAAATCCACAATTCATCGGATCTCGACAAAGACACCACAAAAGAAGATTACATCGGATAGATCTCCAAGAACATCAAGGAGAACGTTGTATTGAGAATCAAAGAGAGAGAAGAAGCCATCTAGCTACTAGCTATGGACCCGTAGGTCTGAGGTAAACTACTCACGCTTCATCGGAAGGGCAATAGAGTTGATGTAGAAGCCCTTCGTGATTGAATCCCCCTCCGGCAGGACGCCGGAAAAGGCCCCAAGATGGGATCTCACGGGAACAGAAGGTTGTGGCGGTGGAAAAGTGTTTTCGTGGATGCTTCTGGTGGCTTGGGAATATATGTGAATATATAGGAGGAAGATCTAGGTCAGGGGGTCACCGAGGGGCCCACAAGGCAGGGGGCGCGCCCTACCCCCCTGGGCGCGCTCTCCCCCCTTGTGGCCGCCTTGTGGCTCTTCTGACTTGCACTCCAAGTCTCCTGAGTGTCTTCTGGTCCAAGAAAAATCATCGCGAAGGTTTTATTCCGTTTGGTATTCCTTTTCTGCGAAGCTCAAAAAGAAGGAAACACAAAAACTGGCACTGGGCTCTAGGTTAATAAGTTAGCCCCAAAAATAATATAAAATAGCATATTAATGCATATAAAACATCCAAAACAGATAATATAATAGCATGGAACAATTGAAAATTATAGATACATTGGAGATGTATCAAGGTGGCACATTTGCACTAGGAGTTCCTGGTGGATGACAACTACTACCTGAAGATGCTTTGCTTCTCCTTGACCTAGTACCAACAGATTTTGATTTGTTTCCTGGGACAGGGGGCTTTGCTGTACTAGGAGCTGCATCTGGTCTAGCTCTCTGTATGACAATGGCTTCAATTTTGGCCATTTTTTACAATGCATTTGATGCAAACATCTGGGCTATCTCATCACCACACTGCAAAGGGATCCAAGCAAATTTACCCTGGTCCCAATATCTAAACTCAATAGCTTCGTACAAACCCCACGGATATTTTGTGTATATTGCATCCCTAAAAGAGTTGTATGTGCTTGTAGCATCGATCACAAGCGAAAAAGTAAAGCATGTGCCTTGATCCTTAGTAGCAGACCTTGCTAAAATAGTTGTTTCCATTCTAGTGGGCAGAAAAAATGTGCGCTCTAGATCCATCCTACGGATGCAAGAAAACATCCAAAACACATCAAGCACAACAGATCTATCTAAAACACAACTAAGAACTACTAAAAAGCAGTAGGTGAACTTAACCAGCCAGGATCTGTTGGCTCCTCTCTCCATCATCAGCGGAGTCCTCTCCATCGAAGACGTCCTCTCCATTTCACCGCCGCCGCATGAGCTACGGGTCTTAACCATCATAGCCGATGAAGATGTGGTGAGAATCTCTCACGACGTCGACAAAACCATGGCCCGGGCTCGGATGCGTGCCGCCAAAAGCTAGGGTTAGGGTTCGCCTACGTCGCTGTTATGCTAGGGTTCTACAGACAGATTCGGGGGAGAAGGGGGAAATGAGATGCTATGAATACACGGGTCCCACCTGTAAGGAAAGGGCGGGGGCATCTGCTATCCAAAACAGTGCAAAACCGTGGTCAAACTGCGCTGACCACACAGAGCAGTCACTTAAGGGCATTCAAGCGAGCCCTGGGACAAATCTAAGGGCAAAACTGAGCAAGGTGGAAAACTAAGGGCAAACCCTGTGGGTAGGTTCCAACTAGGGGCAAACTTGCAATTGTCCATGGATGATATTTAAACCACTTCTCCTTAGGGAGATCAACATGAGTCGCCAAAGATTCACAAAAGGAAGCTACTATCTTCGATTCAAGTCCATATTTAGTGCTAAACTTTTCAAAAGCATCGGTATCCATAAAAGATTTAACACAATCAAACTCAAGTTTTATACCTGACTCTTTACCTTTGTCGAGTCCCCAATTTTTAGAGTTTCGTTCAATATTTTCCAAAAATTCCCATCTGAATTCAATAGTTTTCTTCATAAAGGAACTAGTAGAAGAAGCATCGAGCATGGTTTGATCATTATGAGAAAGCCGAGCATAAAATTTTTGTAAGATAATCTCCTTTGAGAGCTCATGATTGGGGCATGTGTACATCATGTACTTAAGCCTCCTTCAAGCTTGAGTGATACTTTATCCTTCACGAGGCCAAAAATTATATATATAATTCCGATCACAATGAACCAGATGCATAGGATAAAACTTTTGATGAAATTCCAATTTCAAACGGTTCCAATCCCACGTTCCAATATCATCACATAGCCTATACCATGTCAATGCCTTCCCCCCCCAAAGATAAAGGGAAAACCTTATTCTTAACTTCATCTTTGGATATACCTGCAAGCTTAAATAATCCACAAAATTCATCCACAAAGATTAGGTGCGTATCAGGATGTACTATTCCATCCCCTGCATAAGGATCAGCTAGCAGTTTCTCTACCATACCCGAAGGTATCTCATAATAAATATTTTCAGTAGGTGCAGTAGGTTGAGGAGCAACTCTTTGTGCTTCCAGTCGAGGTGAATATACACTGAACAAACCCCTCAAAGGATTGTTTTCCATAGTAACAAGTGACAGTAAATTTCAGCACGTAATATAAATGTTTCCTTACCAAATTCCACTCACCAAAAGCGCTTCACTCCCCAGCAATAGCGCCAGAAAAGAGTCTTGATGACCCACAAGTATAGGGTATCAATCGTAGCCCTTCTAATAAGTAAGAGTGTCGAACCCAACGAGGAGCAGAAGGAAATGACAAGCGGTTTTCAGCAAGGTATTGTCTGCAGGCACTGAAATTATCGGTAATAGATAGTTTGATAGTAAGGTAATTTGTAACAACCAACAAGTAGCAATAGTAACAATAGGTGCAGCAAGGTATCCCAGTCATTTTTGTTGCAAAGGACAGGCCTGAACTTTCTCTTATAGCAAGTAAAATGTTCTTGAGGCACACGGGAATTTCATCTAGTCACTTTCAACATGTTTGTTTGATTCGCATTCGCTACTTTGATAATGTGATATGTGGGTGGACCAGTGCTTGGGTGTTGTTCTTACTTGAACAAGCCTCCCGCTTATGATTACCCCCTCCCGCAAGCATCCGCAACTACGAAAGAAGAATTAAGATAAATCAAATCATAGCATGAAACATATGGATCCAAATCAGCCCCTTACGGAATAGCACAAAAACTAGGGTTTAAGCTTCTGTCACTCTAACAACCCATCATCTAATAACTACTCCAAAATGCATTCCCTTAGGCCCAAATATGGTGAAGTGTCATGTAGTCGACGTTCACATAACACCACTAAGAGAATCACAACATACACATCATCAAAATATCAAACAAATACCAAATTCACAAGATTAGTTATGACAAGACTTATCCCATGTCCTCAAGAACAAAAGTAACTACTCACAAATCATATTCAAGATCAGAGGGGTATTGAATAGCATCATGGATTTGAACATATAATGTTCCACCAAGTAAACCAACTAGCATCAACTACAAGATGTAATCAACACTACTAGCAACCCACAGGTACCAATCTGAGGTTTTGATACAAATATTGAATACAAGAGATGAATTAGGGTTTGAGATGAGATGGTGCTGGTGAAGATGTTGATGAATATTAGTCCTCCCATGATGAGAGGGTTGTTGGTGATGACAACAGCTTCGATTTCCCCCTCTCAGAGGGAAGTGTCCCCGGCGGAATCGCTCCGCCGGAGAGCAAAAGTGCTCCTGCCCAGGTTTCGCCTCAAGACGGCGGTGCTTCATCCCGGAAGCTTCCTTCTTATTTTTTTCTAGGTCAAATGCCCTCATATAGGAGAAGATGGGCTCCGAAGGCCTTCCAGGGGTGCCACAAGCTCAGGGGGCGCGCCCTGGGAGGTGGGGCACGCCCCCAGGCTTGTCACCGCCTGGTGGGTCTCCTTCTGGTATTTCTTCCGCTAATAATTTTAATATATTCCAAAATAATTCTCCGTCAACTTTCAACTCATTTCAAGATGTTCAGAAAAGTTGCCTCTGATAAAGCCCATTTCGGGCCAAAATTCCAGCTATCAGCAACTCCCTTTTCATGTGATTCTTGCAAAATAAGAGAGAAAAGGCATAATATTTGTATCATAAAGTGAAATAATAGTCCATAATGCAATAAATATCACTATGAAAACATGATGCAAAATGGACGTATCATTGCCCTACTCGTCCGCCTTGCCCTTGCCCTTGCCATCGTCGTCGTTGCCGGTGAGGTCGATGAAGACGGGAGGTGGCCCAACCCAACCGAATGCAGCTTGATAGGCCGCCAGGGCAGCCTCCTCCGATGTCTATTGTGGCGGCGGTATTGTGGCGAGGCGAGCGCGCTCCTCCTCCTTCTCAAGGCATAGTGCCTCCTCGTCATGGTGCAGCTTCTTCTCTCGACGCATCTGTCGCTCGCCGTCAGCCTTCTCCTCAGCGAGCCAATGCGCCTTCCAACGCTCAAGGTGGGCCGCCTCCTCTTCCGGCGTGGAGGCGTATGATACGTATCCAACGTATCTATAATTTTTTATTATTCCATGCTATTATAGTATGAATCTTGGATGTTTTATATGCAATTATATATCATTTTTTCGGACTAACCTATTAACCTAGTGCCCAGTGCCAGTTGCAGTTTTTTTGCTTATTTTTGGCTTTTCATGAAATCAGTACCAAACAGACTCCAAACGGTACAAAACTTTTTGATGATTTTTTCTGGACCCAAGGAGACCCTAGAAGGTTCGGGAGAAGACCAAACAAGTCATGGTGGAGCAGCAAGCCCGCTAGGCGTGCTCCCAGGCTTGTGGGCCCCTCGTGGCACATCTTGACCTAATTCCACCTCTAGAAATTCTTAAATATTCCTAATACATCACAGAGCCACCTGAAACTCTTTTTCCGTTGCCGCAAGTCTTTGTTCTTTCATGATCCCATCTGGAGGCGTTTTTCGGTACTCTGCCGGAGGGGGGATCGATCACGGAGGGCTTCTACATCAACCTTGCTACCCTTTCGATGATGCATGAGTAGTTTACCACAGACCTACGGGTCCATGCTACTTGTGATATGCGTTGTTTTTCCCCCGAAGAGGAGCAGATGATGTAGTAAAGTAGAGATAAGTATTTCCCTCAGTTACGAACCAAGGTTATCAATCCAGTAGGAGAACCAAGCAACAACTCATTAGTAGCACCTACACACAAAATAACAACTTCTTCCACCCAACGCAAACAAGGGGTTGTCAATCCCTTGGCGGTTAATTGCAAGGATTAAATCTAGTAGGGATAAATAGATAGATAAAAATACAAAATAAAATAACAGTAAATAAATTGCAGCAAAGTATTTTTGGATTTTAATATATGATAAAAGTAGACCCGGGGGCCATAGTTTTCACTTGAGGCTTCTCTCTTGAAGATAGCATATGCTGGGTAAACAAATTACTATTGGACAATTGATAGAAAAGCAAATAATCATGATGATATCCAAGGCAATGATCATGTATATAGGCATCATGTCCAAGACAAGTAGACCGAAACAATTCTTCATCTACTACTATTACTCCACACATCGACCGCTATCTAGCATGCATATAGAGTATTAGGTTCATAAAGAATGGAGTAACGCCTTAAGCAAGACCACATGACAGTATTGCAGGATGCTGCCAACACGACACTACAATCAGAGACCCTTCGATGAAACTGTGAGCGATGCATTAATCGCAAACGGTGATTTAATAAAACCATCAAAAATGATAAGAAACATTTGCGATGGCAGAGACATCAAACACGATTCAGATTATGGTTGCATGTGCGATCCGTGGCATACGGTTGATCCATACGAACTGTTTGCGATGAGCCAGAACAACATAAATGTGCAGCCATATCAAGGTGTGTGCGATATACGGCATACAGTTTGCTTGGATGAATGTTTGCGATGATCGAATTGAACACAAACAATTCGGCGTAACAAGATGTGTGTAATACCCAGCAAACAAGTCGGTAATTAGAATTGTGTGGGATCATTATAGACAGCGCATATGATTTTTTGTGTGTGAATTGTGTGCTCGACAGGGCACACAATTCAAGAAAGCAACCTGTGGGCGATAAGGTAAAAGATCTCTGTCGAATACGTATTGCTAACCGTCTGCGATGAGATTGACAAGGGAAACAGAGATAACAAATTAATATGAGCGAATGGCAACACAGATATATACATTCTGCTTAATTTAGTCCTTCTTCTTGTTGTTGTTGTTGGATGGCCCAGCGACATTGTCTTGGCGAGGATGCTTCTTGCCGCTGACCGCTGGCTTTTCGTCGCCGCTGTCGTCGTGATCGTCGTTGCTGTCATCATCGTCCTCCTCCTCGTTCGACCATTCCTCCTCCTCATCATCATTGTCCTCTTCTTCGTCCTCTGACGACTCCTCATCCATCTGGTTGTCGTCTGACGACTCGGGAGGTAGCGTCCCTTCCATGATCCGGATAAAATCAAGGTCTGGGCTCGACGCTGGACTCATGGAAGGCGAGCGGGATGATTCCGATGTTGACCTATCATCGGGCAGCAGACTGCTGGCAGAACTATCGTCCTTGCTATTGCTCGACATGGCTGCGGTACGTATACAAACCGCGAGAAAGCAAGATTGCAGAGTGTGTGCAAGTGTGTAGCACGGCCGACCGGGACGATGAAGATGGTGGACACTGAAGCGGGGTATGCAGAGAAGAGGAATGTCAAAAGAAGCGGGCGATTGACATATTATCTAACCACCTTGGCAGGCGGTTAGAATACTGATATAATCAATCGCAATTATTAGTACCCAGTCGCTCCAAATTCCCGCGGTTGTGAAGTTCTCAATGTGATAATTACGCACATGCGTTGGAGCGTCCAAATATGAACACACATTTTTCATACTCCCTCCTAATACGTCTCCGGCGTATCTATAATTTTTTATTATTTTATGCCAATATTCTACAACTTTTACATACTTCTGGCAACAATTTATATGATTTTCTTGGACTGACATATTGATCCAGTGCCCAGTGCCAGTTCCTGTTTGTTGCATATTTTTTTGTTTCGTAGAAAATCCATATCGAACGAAGTCCAAACATGATAAAATTTTATGGAGAATTATTTTGGAATATATGTGATTCTTGGGAAGCGGAATCAATGTGAGACGATGCCTGAGGGGCCCACAAGCTCAAGGGGCACGCCCCCCTACCTAGGGCGCGCCTGGCAAGCTTGTGGCCACCCCATAGGTCGTTTGGAGGTGTCCTTCGGTCGCAAGGAAGCTTATATCCGGATAAAAATCGTGTTAAAATTTCAGCCCAATCAGAGTTACGGATCTCCGGATATTTAAGAAATGGCGAAATGCCAGAAAATGGGAACACACACACACACACACACAGATCCAATCTTGGAGGGGCTGTCGCCCCTCCGCCGCCATGGAGGCCATGGACCAAAGGGGAAACCCTCCTCCCATCTAGGGCGGGGGAGGTTAAGGAAGAAGAAGAAGGATGGGGGGCTCTCTCTCTCTCGGTGGCGCCGAAACACCGCCGGGGCAAGGATCGTGATGGCAATTGATAACCCACAAGTATAGGGGATCGCAACAGTTTTCGAGGGTAGAGTATTCAACCCAAATTTATTTATTCGACACAAGGGGAGCTAAAGAATATTCGCAAGTATTAGCAATTGAGTTGTCAATTCAACCACACCTGAAAGACAAAATATTTGCAGCAAGTTGATCAGTAGCAAACTAGTATGATAGTAACAGTAACGGTAGCAATAGTAACAATAGCAATTTTGTAGTGATCGTAACAGCAGCAACGATGAAAGTAACTTAGCAAAGGTCAATATATTAAAAGTTCGTAGGCATTGGATCAGTGATGGATAATTGTGTTGGATGGCATTCATCATGCAATAGTCATAACCTAGGGCGACACAGAACTAGCTCCAATTCATCAATGTAAAGTAGGCATGTATTCCGTATATAGTCATACGTGCTTATGGAAAAGAACTTGCATGACATCTTTTGTCCTACCCTCCAATGGCAGCGGGGTCCATAAGGAAACTAAGGTATATTAAGGCCTCCTTTTAATAGAGAACCGAAACAAAGCATTAGCACTTAGTGAATACATGAGCTCCTCAAACTACGGTAATCACCAGAAAGAATCCCAATTATTTTCACCTTGGGTATGTAGATCATAACTCGTAATGGGTGCATATAACTTGCAAGATAGGATCAAGAACGCACATACAATCATGAAAACATAATAGGTTCAGATCTGAAATCATGAAACTCGGGCCCTAGTGACAAGCATTAAGCATAGTAAAGTCATAGCAACATCAATCTCAGAACATAGTGGATACTAGGAATCAAGCCATAACAAAAATAACTCGATTACATGATAAATCTCATCCAACCCATCACTGTCCATCAAGCCTATGAAGGAATTACTCACTCCCAACAGTGAGCATCATGAAATTGGTGATGGAGGAAGACTGATGATGACGACGATGGCAAATTCCACCCTCCGATGCCCCGAACGGACTCCAGATCAGCCCTCCCGAGGAAGAACGGGAGGTGGCGGCGGCTCTGTATTGTAAAACGCGATGAATCCTTCTCTCTGATTTTTTTTTCTTCGCAAATAGGAATATATGGAGTCGGAGTTAGGGTTGCCGGAGGTCCAGGGGGCCCACAAGCTCGCTGGGCGCGCCCTGGGGGGTGGGCGTGCCCCCTGAGCTTGTGGCTCCTGGGTGGCCCCCTTTGGCATATTTTTCCACCATTATTTTTTATATTTTCCACAAATATTCTCCCTAAATTTTCAGGTCAATCCGAGAACTTTGATTTCAGCAAAAAAATAACACCGTGGCAATTCTGCTGAAAACAACGGCAGTCTGGGTTAGTTTCACTCAAATCATGCAAATTAGGGTCCAGAACAAGTGCAAAAGTGTTTGGAAAAGTAGATACGATGGAGACGTATCAGCGATCTACATCAACAACCTCGCTACCGTCAACACCAACTTTCTCCCCCTCTATGCAGGGGTGTAACACCTCTTCTCCCCGTTGTAATCTCTACTTAAACATGGTGCTCAACACTATATATTATTATCCAACGATATGTGGTTATCCTATGATGTTTGATTAGATTCGTTTTGTCCTATGGGTTGATTGATGATCGTGATTGGTTTGAGTTGTATGTTTTATTTTGGTGTTGTCCTATGGTGCCCTCCGTGTCGCGCAAGCGTGAGGGATTCCCACTATAGGGTGTTGTAATACATTCATGATTCGTTTATGGTGGGTGGCTAGAGTGACAGAAGCTTACACCCGAGTAAGGGGTTTGTTGCGTATGGGACTAAAGAGGACTTGATACTTAATGCTATGGTTGGGCTTTACCTTAATGATCTTTAGTAGTTGTGGATGCTTGCTAGAGTTCCAATCATAAGTGCATATGATCCAAGTGGAGAAAGTATGTTAACTCATGCCTCTCCCTCATATAAAATTGCAATAATGATTACTAGTCTAGTTATTGATTGCCTAGGGACAAATAACTTTCTTGTGACAAAAAGCTCTCTACTAAACAACTACCTTTATTATCTTGCAATTTACTCGTATTTTTATTCTCGCTAAAGTACTTCTATTTTTATTCTTGCAAACCTATCCTATCACACCTACAAGTACTTCTAGTATCATACTTGTTCTAGGTAAAGCGAACATTAAGCGTGTGTAGAGTTGTATCGGTGGTCGATAGAACTTGAAGGGAATATAAATTCTACCTTTAGCTCCTCGTTGGGTTGGACACTCTTACTTATCGATAGAGGCTAAAATTGATCCCCTACACTTGTGGGTTATCAAGACATTTTTCTGGCGCCGTTGCCGGGGAGCAATAGCGTGGGCTGAATATTCTCGTGTGTGTTTGTTTGCTTTATCACTAAGTAGAATTTATTTTTAGTTCTAAGTTGTTTTATATATTTAGTTATGGATATGGAACATGAAATAACAAAAAAATTAGTTGTTCTTGCTACTTATGGAGATGGGGAACCTCCTAAAACCCTCGATGCTCATTATGTGAAAAATATTAAACACTACTTTGATAATCCTGAGAAAACCCCATTCAACTTGATAATGATGGGTTGTGTTTTACCATTACACATGATGATTTTGATAGATATAATATGCATGTGCTTGCTGCTCCTACTTGCAATTATTATGAGAGAGGAACTACATCTCCACCTCTCTATGTTTCTAATACGATAAAATTGCAAGAAACTGTTTATACTATGCATTGGCCTTTACTTTGTGTGCATGAATTGTTATTTTATGACATGCCGATGCATAGGAAGAGTGTTAGACTTTGTTGTTGCATGATATATATTACTTTGTGCTCAATACTAAAATATAAATAATTGTTAATTAAAATTGGCTTTGCTATACCTTGGTATCCGGGTGGATCAATTACTTGAGAACTTTATGCCTAGCTTAATGGCTTTAAAGAAAGCGCTGCCAGGGAGACAACCCGGAAGTCTTAGAGAGTCATTTTATTCTGTTGTGGCTTTTAAAAAGTTTAAAAACAAAAAAATATAGAGGGGAACCTAAAACTTTTCAAAAAGTAAAGTGAAATTAAGAAAGACGAGCACCGTTGAAGTGGGAGAGCTCCTTGAACTTTGTTCATGCCCATAGAAACTTTGCAAATCTTGAATTACAGAAAATTTTCAACAAAAATAAGGATCCTATTGTACAAATCCAAAAATAATGTGCCAAGATTTGCCTTTAGGATGATTAGATTGCTTGTTTGGTATAAGCGGTGCAAAAACAGAAACTTTTGTTGTAGTGCATGAATTTAGGTTTTTACTGGAATGTGCAAAAATTCTGAAATTTTTGCACAGTACTGCTATGCAAAATTTTTATTTTGTCCTAATTTTTCAGAATTTTTTGAGTTACAGAAGTATATGTACTATCTGCATCTTTACAGGTTGTCCTGTTTTCATAGATTGCGATTATAGTTTCATTATTTGCGTATGTTTGAAATCTTGTTGAGCCTCCTTTGACTTGGGGCCATAGAATTGTGATAGCATACAGTGTGTAATGTTTGATTATAATTATACAATAATGTTACAGTAGTACATGATGGGATTTGATGTTATATGTACTAACCCCGCTAATAAAAAGTTCGGTTAAGTTTTGTGTGGATGAAGTTTTCGAAGATCAAGGAGGTATCGATATGAGGAGAAAAGGAGAGGCAATAGTTCAAGATTGGGGATGCCCAAGGCACCCCAAGTAAATATTCAAGGAGACTCCAGCATCTAAGCTTGGGGATTCCTCGGAAGGCATCCCATCTTTCTTCAAAAATTATCGGTATGTTTCGATTTTTGTTTTGTTCACATTATATGCGTAAATTCTTGGAGCATCTTTTGTTTTTATTTTTCCTTTTTTTCTTTTATGCACCATGCTGTTATGAGATAGTCCTTGCTTGATTTATAGAATGCTCTTTGCACTTCACTTATATCTTTTGAGTATGGCTTTTTACAATGCTTCATGTGCTTCACTTATATCATTTGAAGCTCGGATTGCCTATTTCTCTACACATAGAAAACCGCCATTTGTAGAATGCTCTTTTGCTTCTCTCATATTTGTTAGAGCATGGAAAAATCTTTTATAGAAATAATTAAACTCTCTTGCTTCACTTATATCTATTTAGAGAGTTAACTGGAATTGGTCATTCACATGGTTAGTCATAAAATCCTACATAAAACTTGTAGATCACTGAATATGATATGTTTGATTCCTTGCAATAGTTTTGCGATATAGAGATGATAATATGTGGGAGGTACTAGTGAATTATTGTGGTTTAGTAAGAATATTGGTGTTCAGGTTTGTGATTCCCGAAGCATGCACATATAGTCTCTCGTTATGCTAAGAAGTTGAAGCATGATTTATTAATGATTGTCTTCCTTATGAGTGGCGGTCGGGGATGAGAAATGGTCTTTTCCTACCAATCTATCCCCCTAGGGGCATGCGTAGTTGTACCTTGTTTCGAGGGCTAATAAACTTTCACAATAAGTATGTGAGTTCTTTATGACTAATGTCAGTCCATGGATTATACACACTCTTACCTTTCTGCAATTTGCTAGCCTCTTCGGTACCGTGCATTGCCCTTTCTCACCTCAAGAGTCGGTGCAAACTTCGCCGGTGCATCCAAACCCCGTGATATGGTGCGCTCTATCACACATAAGCCTCCCTATATCTTCCTCAAAACAGACACCATACCTACCTATCATGGCATTTCCATAGCCATTCCGAGATATATTGACATGCAACTTCCACCATCATCATATACATGACATGAGTATTCATTGTCATATTGCTTTGCATGATCGTAAGATACCTAGCCTGATATTTTCATGGCCTGTCCATTTTTTGATATCTTTGCTATGCTAGATAATTGCACATCCTGTTACACCGCCAGAGGCATTCATATAGAGACATCATGTATTAGTTGTATCGAGTTGTAATATCGAGTTGTAAGTAAATAAAAGTGTGACAATCATCATTATTAGAGCATTGCCCCAGTGAGGAAAGTATGATGGAGACTATGATTCCCCACAAGTCGGGATAAGACTCCGGACGAAAAAAGAGAGGCCAAAAAGAGCCCAACAAAAAAAAGAAAAAAATGAGAGAAAAAGAGAGAAGGGGCAATGTTACTATCCTTTTCCACACTTGTGCTTCAAAGTAGCACCATGTTTTTCATATAGATAGTCTCCTATGTTGTCACTTTCATATACTAGTGGGAATTTTTCATTTAGAACTTGGCTTTTATATTCTGATGACAGTCTTCCTCAAATGCCCAAGCTCTTCATGAGCAAGCAAGTTGGATGCACACCCACTTAGTTTTCAGTTTGAGCTTTCATACACTTATAGCTCTTAGTGCACCCGTTGCATGGCAATCCCTACTCCTTGCATTGACATCAATTGATGGGCATCTCCATAGCTCATTGATTAGCCTCGTCGATGTGAGACTTTCTTCTTTTTTGTCTTCTCTATATTAATCTGTACCACCGTATTCTATTCCACCCATAGTGCTATATCCATGGCTTGCGCTCATGTATTGCGTGGGGGTTGAAAAAGTTGAAATGCATTAAAAAGTATGAACCAATTGCTCGGCTTGTCATTGGGGTTGTGCATGATAAATACTTTGTGTTAAGATGATGGAGCATGACCAGGCTATATGATTTTGTAGGGATAACGTTCTTTAGCATTGATATTTTGAAAGGCATGATTGTTTGTTGGGATGCCTGAGTATTGATGTCTTTATATCAAATTATAAACTATTGCTTTGATTCACTCATGTCTTAATATTCATGCCATGATTAGATTATATGATCAAGATTATGCTAGGTAGCATTCCACATAAAAAATTATCTTTTTTATCATTTACCTACTCGAGGACGAGCAGGAATTAAGCTTGGAAATGCTGATACGTCTCTGTCGTATCTATAATTTTTGATTGTTTCATGCCAATATTCTACAAATTTGACATACTTGTGGCCATGATGCCAATAGGAATTATGCTTACGGAGATGAACTTGCTATAGTTCCTTATGTTAAACATGAAATCGTTTCTATTTCACCCACACATGATAGTCCTATTATCGTTTTGAATTCTCCCAACTACACTATATTGGAGAAGTTCGCACTTATTAAGGATTATATTGATGGGTTGCGTTTTACCATTACACATGATGATTTTTATAGATATAATATGCATGTGCTTGCTGCACCTACTTCCAGTTATTATGAGAGAGGAACTACATCTCCACCTCTCTATGTTTCTAATACGATAAAATTGCAAGAAACTGTTTATACTATGCATTGGCATTTACTTTGTGTGCATGAATTGTTCTTTTATGACATGTGTAACATCCCAAAATTCTAAATTTTGGAATGTTATATTAAATAAATAGTTTTGATTGATTGTTTGATTGTGGTGTGGTTGCTTGTGTGAAATTGAGTGAAATTTGGAAACTTTTTGAAAGTTGAATGAGAGGGAATAAAATGACTTTCCCAAAACTTTCACCTTGCATTTATGATCTCCATGAATTCATATTCATTTCATCACAAAACCCTAGAGTGAAGATGATATCACTTCTTCCATTTAAATAAATGAAAAGGGTTTTGAAAAGATTTGAATTCCATTTGGAAATATTCCAAATTCGAAAACTTTATGCAACTCAATGATTTTCATGAGAGGAGATAAAATGACTTCTTCAAATTATATGAAATATGAGTTGGAAGTTTAAAACAATCAAATTTAAAGTCCCTTTGAAATTATTTTCAATTTGGAGTTATTTGGTTTTTATTCAAATTGTTTTTATCCAAAAATAAAATATATGGAAATTAGGGTAAAATGATTCCCTTCAATATAAAATTAGAGGGAAATAAATTTGAAATCATTTTGGTATTTTTAAAATGATTTTTATTAGGTTTTATTGCAGCAGTAGCACTGTTTGCGTTATTTAAATTTTTGTGAAATTTATTTGCCGCTGAAAATATGTTCATCTTTTAGGAAATCTTTTTCTGAAAATTTTGATATATAATATGCCTATGGAAATTTTTCTTATTTTCCGTTTACCGTTTTTTGTTTTTACTCTAAAAAAAAAACTGTACGAGCGACCGACTGCTATCCTTCGCCAGCGTGCGCAACATAGCTAGCAGGTCGGACTATATTATTTTTCCAGTTGTCCTTTATTTATTTATTTTTTGTTAAAAAAAAAAAACTCCGCGCACGCACACATGCGCGCACACGCGCAGGCCGGCCGAAGGCCCATGCGGCGTCGTTTCTTTTCTTTGTTTTTCCTATATCTTTCGTCTGCCTTTTGTTTACGTTTAGTCCCACATTGCCTAGCTTTTGACCTCTAAGCCTCCTTTCCACCTATAAATATAGACCCATAGAGCCTCCAAAAATCATCCGATTCGGATTAAATCAATATATTTTGGTTTGACTAGATTCACTAAATAAAAATATTTTTCTTCTCTCCGGCGGGACTTCTGAAAGTTGTCTTCTCTCTCGGAAGTCATCTTTTCTCTACCTTATAAAGGTATCTTTCTTCGTATTTTTTTATATACTCCCGTAGCTTATTATTTCTAGACTAGTACGGTAGAATAATTAGATTTATAAATTAGTCCTTGTATTTACATTTTAGGACTAGAATTCTTTTAGCCATAACTCTTTTTCTTCCGTAAAACAGCTTGGCCCTGATTTTTCAAATAGCCATAACTTTTTACTCGTTCATCCAAATTAGACGAAACCAACGCCAATATTTTTGTCTTGATTCCACCTTTCTAATGAATCTATCAAATAAACTTTTTGCAACTTTCAAATTTCGAAATTTGTTCAGATTCATATTCAAACTTGTTTTGGCTATAACTTGAGTTTCGTAACTCCGATTTAATTGATTCTTTTTGCAAATTAAAGCTCTTGACCTAAACTTTCTGATAAGACCAAATCCACCCAATTTTGGTACTGTTAGAAATTGTTTTCTGTTGCAAGAGTTAATTGCTAGTTTTCGAAGTTTTTCGAGATCTTTTCTTCGATTCTTTTGCATGAGTGCTTATGTATGCAATTGCTTGCTCACGTTAGATTGAACGGAGTGTGACGAGTAGAACTATCAGGAATTATGAGTGCGAAGGATCTTCATCAACAGTACAAGGCAAGTTCACACTTTGATCATACTCTTCTATACCCAGTTTTTATGCATTAGTTTTATCCTCAAACACTACATGACTAGGATGTGATTAACTTGTGGGTATTGGGAAGTAGATGATGAGGTAGAACCTATTGCCCTTTTATTATAAAACCCTTGGGAGTTACTTCCACGCTATGCTTATGTTGCCATGCTATGCTCGTAGACGTGGATTGGGTTTTGAGTGTATCCATGACAGATGTGAGATTTTTAATTAATGGTTCAACTTAAGGTGGCAATTTTAATACACATCTGGGTGGATTGCTTGTTTGGGCACCTGGGGATATACCAGTGTTGTCCTAGGAGATCCCGGGGATATACCGTGTGATCCTCCTACGGTCCGCCACCCAGGCTCAAAGGGATCATAAGATTATTCATGCTAGAAACTTCCGTGTGCAGCCACAAGCTATTATGGGCTCTAGCATAGTTGAGTATGTTACATGACCTCTTTCAGTGGTAGGCTAGCAGATGTAGGGGAAAGTAGGTGTAACTGTCTACCCAGAGTAAAGAGTAAATGTTTCTGAAAGACTGTGTCTCGGTCATCCGTTTCTCAAACACCATGTAGTGCGAGAAATCCAACGGAGGAGATCGAGTCTTGTGGGGAAAAGTGCACAAACCTCTGCAGAGTGTAAAAACTAATCATGATTAGCCGTGTCCCCGGTTATGGACATCTTGAGTATCTGGTTCTTGGATTTTCATATTGAATCCCATCACTCTAAATTAATTTGTTGGGATTAATGATTATTTTTAATTGGGATTGAGAGGGGGTTTTACCTTCTCAATGTTTCAACCACCATGATAGTTAAATAAAATAAATTCCTTTGTTGTAGGAAAAAAAATTAGCTTTTCGCAAAATCATGTTAAACCTAGAGCCTCCACCAGCCAAATATGCATATAGTGATAGCTATTATTCATCATTATCCTATGGTGTGAATTTGCCAGTACATTCAATGTACTGACCTACATGGCTGCAACGTCTCATGTTGCAGGAATTCTTACGACGAGTAAGTGATACGTTAGGGTTACGATTTCTACACTCAACTTTGCCGTTGGTGTTGATGGGAATCCACAACCTTGTTGTTACTTCCGCTATATGGATTGAGGTAATAGTATTTACGTTACTTTATACATGTGATTTACCTCTGTTATAAATCCTCGAGTACTGTGTGTGTCAGCATACCGATCCAGGGATGACACTTAAGCACAGAGACTTTGATCCATTCGGGTCGGGTCGCTACAACATGCCAGTGCATACGAAGAGATTTATACTTCGTTGTTTCATGGTATATATTACTTTGTGCTCAATACTAAAATACAAATCATTGTTAATTAAAATTGGCTTTGATATACCTTGGTTTCCGAGTGGATCAATTACTTGAGCACTTTATGCCTAGCTTAATGGTGTTAAAGAAAGTGCTACTAGGGAGACAACCCGAAAGTCTTAGAGAGTAATTTTATTCTATTGTGTGCTTTTAAAAAGTTTAAAAACAAAAAAATATAGAGGGGAACCTAAAACTTTTCAAAAAGGAAAGTGAAAGTAAGAAAGACGAGCACCATTGAAGTGGGGGAGCTCCTTCAACTTTGTTCATGCCCATGGAAACTTTGCAAATCTTGAATTACAGAAACTTTTCAACAAAAATAATTATCCCCTTGTACAAATCCATTGTATTATAAAAATAATGTGCCAAGATTTTCTTTTAGGATGATTAGATTGCTTGTTTGGTATGTGCGGTGCAAAAATAGAACTTTTGCTGTAGTGCGTGAATTTACGTTTTTACTGGAACGAGAAAAAATTCTAATTTTTTACACTGTACTGATATGCAAATTGTTTATTTTGTTTCAATTTTTCAGAAGTTTTTGAGTTACAGAAGTATATGTACCATCTGCGTCTTTACAGATTGTCATATTTTCATAGATTACTGTTATAGTTTCATTATTTGCATATGTTTGAAATCTTGTTGAGCCTCCTTTGACTTGGGGCCATAGAATTGTAATAGAATACAGTGGTTAATGTTTGATTATAATTATACAATAATTTTACAGTAGTACATGATGGGATTTGATGTTATTTGTACTAACCCGCTAATAAAAAGTTCGGTTAAGTTTTGTGTGGATGAAGTGTTCAAAGATCGAGGAGGTATCTATATGAGGAGAATAAGGAGAGGCAAGAGTTCAAGCTTGGGGATGCCCAAGGCACCCAAGTAAATATTCAAGGAGACTCAAGCGTCTAAGCTTGGGGATGCCCCGGAAGGCATCCCTTCTTTCTTCACCAATTATCGGAATGTTTTGATTTTTGTTTTGTTCACATGATATGCGTAAATTCTTGGAGTGTCTTTTGTTTTTGTTTTTACTTTTTATTTTATGCACCATGCTGGTATGAGATAGTCCTTGGTTGATTTATAGAATGCGCTTTGCACTTCACTTATATCTTTTTAGTATGGCTTTTTACAATGCTTCATGTGCTTCACTTATATCATTTGAAGTTTGGATTGCCTGTTTCTCTACACATAGAAAACATCTTTTTAGTATGGCTTTTTACAATGCTTCATGTGCTTCACTTATATCATTTGAAGTTTGGATTGCCTGTTTCTCTACACATAGAAAACCATCATTTGTAGAATGCTCATTTGCTTCACTTATATTTGTTAGAGCATAGGCAAATCTTTTATAGAAAGAATTAAACTCTCTTGCGTCACTTATATCTATTTAGAGAGTTAACAGGAATTGGTCATTCACATGGTTAGTCATAAAATCCTACATAAAACTTGTAGATCACTGAATATGATATGTTTGATTCTTTGCAATAGTTTTGCGATATAGAGATGATAATATGTGGGAGGTACTAGTGAATGATTGTGGTTTAGTAAGAATATTTGTGTTAAGGTTTGTGATTCCCGAAGCATGCACGTATTGTTGGAAATATGCCCTAGAGGGAATAATATTGTATTATTATATTTCCATTATTCATAGTTAAGAGTTTATATTCCATGCTATAACTGCTATGATCCTGGAATATGCGATTCAGTGGAAAACTCATATGCACGTGTGGAATGATAAACGGTAAACAATAGGTTCCCGGTCTCGCCTCTAAGACTGGCTCAAGTGTTGTTGGTGATTACGTTTTCCTGATCTTAGGATATCGTTAAGTGTAATGATAGTCCTAAAACAACATTGAGGGTATGACGTTAGAAGAACGATCATATTGAATCGACCCAATACTTGTCTGTTATACTATGTGATCATATCGTCTGAAATCATCTGTTATAACATGGAGTGTTAGCATGTGTTTTAGTTCCTCAGACCATGAGAGTGTCTTGGTCACTTCCTACCGGACGGTGGACCTTGGGGTTGCTCAAACGTCATCTGTAACAAGGTGATCATAATGACAACTTTCAGGCTCACCGGAAAGTTTGACAAGTGACTGAACAACTCGAGAGTGGGATTTGCTCCTCCGACAATGGAGAGATATTCTTAGGGCCCTCTCGGTGTGACGGCATCCATCATTGTCTGGCCATACACATGTGTCTACGTCACGGGGATGCCGGAACACGTCAACGAGAAAGAAGAACAAAACCGGTAAGGGGAGCAACGGTATAGTGAGCATGGTGATGACTCTGGAGGATACTGATGCACACCGGGTTTTATAAAGTATCGCGAAGCGAAGGGAACATCACATGATAACCAAATGTTCACTTGAATATCATTCATGTAATCATAGGGATCGATATGGATGTCCATGGTTCCGCAATCGGTCATTGAACGAAGGGGTTTCGTTCATGTCTATGGTTTACCGAACCTATGGGGCCACAAGCTTAAGGTAATCATGATCTGCTAAGTGTTAGTAGGACTGGAGTGATGAGAATATATTTGTGGAATTGTTTCATTAATATCCGGAATAGTTTCGAGAGGTTCCGGAACCTTTTTGGGGTCACCGGAAGGGTTTCATTGAATATCGGGTAATACCGGGTATTACCGATTAATATATATAGGTGGAAAATGTTTCCGGGGATGTTAAATTATATATATGATGCGCTGAAAATATTTAGAACAAATATATATTTAATTTAATACCAATGGGCCTAATAAGGCCAAGAGGTGGAAGGAATCTTGGGCCACAAGGGCCCAAGTGGGAAGGCGCCCCCTTTCCTTGTGGGGGGGGGGGCGAATTGGGGAGCTCCTGTTCGGCGCCTTAAGCGCCCGAACAGGTAGCTGGCGCCCACTACACCTCTTGCTGGGCCGGCCCACGAAAAAGAAAAGGGAAGCAAACATAACGCCAGAAAAACGTCACCTCCAGGATTCGAACTCGGTTCTCCACAACATTCTTTAAGCTGGGCTAACCAATACAACCACTAAACACTTGTGATTGATATTAATGCTAACTATATAATACCAAGTGTGTCCGCGCTATTTCTTAATCACTTAGATTTTATTAAAGGTGAATTTGGAAAGGTTCATCGACTTTGCGACAAAAGTTCATCATTTTGGAAGAAAGGTTCACAAACTTAATGTAGCGACCCGACCTCAAACGGTCAAGCCTCTGTGTATCCGTGCCATCCCTGGATCAGTATGCTGGACACACAGTACATCAATGTATATATCAAAGTGCAATCACATGTATAAATAACATAAAACTGATATATACCTTATAAGTCTCAGCGGAAACAATAAATCGGGTCTGGAGTCCCATCAACGCCATCGGCAGGTTGAGTGTAGACCGTAACCCTGTATCGTAACTCTTGCTCGTCGAAGAAATATCTGCAACATGATACGTTGCAGCCGTGTAGGTCAGTACATTGAATGTACCGGCAAGATCACAAATAAGAGAAACAGATGATAAAACTATTCTATATGCAATATGGCTTTGTGGCTCTGGGTCTGAGGTTTTTGCGTAAAACTGGTTTTATTTTTCCTACAACAAAGGAAATATCAGGAGTCTTCACTACAGAGTTTTCTACCATGACATGGTTCCGCCAACCGATGTCTCATAGCCCAGAACAATCATAAGTTACCCACAATTAAGTTATGAGTCCGGTGTTGAGAGTTTCGAGATAAATCCAAGTCCAGAGGCTCAAGTTGTCCGTAACCGGGGACACGGCTAATCGATTAGGTTTAAACCCTCTGTAGAGGTTTGTACACTTTACCCACAAGATTCGATCCCTCCCGTTTCATCCTCGCACTTCATGATGTTTGAGAACAGGACGATCGAAACATGGTCTTCCGAAGAGTTCCTCTGACCACTGTCCAGTGCTCATCCAATCCTACCGTAGTTCTACATCTGCTAGCACCGTCCCAGCCAGAGTCACAACTAAGGTCAACCAAGCTAGAGCCCATAGTGACTTGCGGTTGCACAGGTAAGCTTCCGGGCATGAAGTATTCTTCCGTCTCTTTGAGTCTGGGTGAAGCTTTCCGCAAGATGTCATGGCGCTTCTCCATGCATCCCGACCATCCACTGGTTGATCCAGGGTGCCCGTCAACCGTCCTTCACCCAGTAGTGTGTATTGAATTCTTGTCTCGAGTCTTGAAGTCTTGAGGCCTCGAAGGTGTAGTCCTTGCAGATTCCAGCATGGAGTTGTCGTCATTGACGTAGAGTCCTCCATTCTCACACCACTCCCGAACACTCGTACCAACCCCGTCTAATAGAGCGTAGCATTTAAACTACATAACGTCACGGGCTTGGTAATTCAGGGAGATGGGTTCCTACCTCATGCATTCTACTCAACTACAAGAATTCAATATCACTACTGGAGGGATTATGAATGGTGACACTAAATGCAATAAAAACATAGGTATGAAAAGCATGGTCAAAGTGAACTTGCCCGGTATAGTTGATGAAGTTTATCGCTCTCACAATTCTGATAATCTACTCGTCACACTCCGAGAAAATCTATCGTAAACGAATAAAATCCAGTAAACACTCATGCCAAAAAGAAGAACCAAAAGAACATAGGAACAAAATATGTCATAGCGCGAAAATAACAACGTACTAAGGTTAAATAGGAAAAGAAAGTTCTTATGGTGTTGTAAGGTGAAAGGTGAAAGAATCAACTCAAAAGGGTTAAAGGATGATGAACTATTGCTTTATAAGCATAGGTTGAAGACACTATGGAAGATGATCCAAAGTATAAGGAGAACTACATGAATGTTACTTGATAGATAGCATATGCCATAAGAATTTGTTTACAAAAAGATTCAATTGAAACGGAGCACTACAACGCAAGTTATAGTGTAACGAAGCGTGAATATAATTGGAATTCAGAAATTCAAAGGTATCTAAATCGAAGTATGATGGATATGAATTGCTACTGTATATAGGAAGTCAATATTTACATGTAGGAAAAGAATCAATGAAACAAAAGATACAAGTAATTCAATATAGCATTGAATCAGCTTAGAACAGAGTGTGAACACTTTTGGGGACTAAACGAGTAATCTGAGTATGATCAAAATTATATGTTGAAATGATAAAACTAATGGTGTGAACGGAAAGATTACTTCAATACAAATCGGACGCAATTGGATTCGTCGAAAACGGAGCTACGGATAAAAAGATATGATCAAAAGAAATTTGAATATGAATCTGAACAAATTTTAAAAATCTGGAATTTGTAAAAAGTTTATTTGATAGTTTCATTGGATAGATGGGATCAAGACGAAAATCTAGGCATTGGTTTCATCTAATTTGGATAAACGAGTAAAAAGTTATGGTCATTTGAAAAATAAGGGCAAGCTGTTTTATGGAAAAGAAATAGCTACGGCTAAAGAATTCTAGAGCTAAAATGTAAATACAGAGACTAATTGATAATCTAACTATTCTACCCATAAGATCCTACGAAAAAAAAATGTAACTTGAAAGAAAACTAGATTTCTACCGTATTCTAGTCTAGAAATAATAAACTACAGGAGTAAAGGAAAATACAAAGAGAGTACCTTTAGAACGCAGAGAAGAGACGACTTCAGAGAGAGGAGACGACTTTAAAAATTCCCGTCGGAGAGAAAAAATAATATTTTATTTTGTGGAAAGCTAGTTAAACCAAAAGATTGATTTAACCCGAGTTGGATGATTTTTGGGGCTCTATGGGTCTATATTTATAGGTGGAAGAGGTATGCGAAGGTCAAACGCTAGTCAATGTGGGACTAAATATATACGAAAAGAGGAGAAAAGAAAGGGAAAGGCACCGTATGGGCCTTTACTTCGGCCGGCCGCGCGCATGCAGAGTGCGGGCTGCGCTGCATTTTTTTTAACAATTTTTGTCCAAAGTGAAAAACAAAAAGAAAAAAAAATGGCTCGCTGGGCCTGGCCCATGTAGGATAGAAGAAAGAAAAAAAATGATGGGGCGCCCGAAGCCACTATGCTGCGCACGTCGGCAATAGTTAGTTCCAGGTGCATGCGCAATTTTTGTTTTTTTAAATAGAAACAGAAAAGGAAAAACTGAATAACGAAAATAAAAATAAAATTGTAAATAGGCATATTATATATCAAAATTTTCAGAAAAATATTTCCTAAATCTTGAACATATTTTCAGCGGCAAGTAAATTCAACAAAAATTTAAATAAATTGAACAGTACTAGTGGTTCATTTAAAAACCAAATAAAAAATATTTTAAAATACCAAAATGATTTCAAACTCATTTTTCTCTACTTTTCTACTATAGGGAATCATTTTACCCTATTTTTCATATATTTTATTTTTGGAGAAAAATAATTTGAATAAAAACCAAATAACTCCAAATTGAAAGTGGTTTCAAAATACTTCCAAATGATTTTCAATTTGATTCTTTGTAACTTCCAACTCATATTTCATATAATTGAAGAAGTCATTTTATCTTCTCTCGTGAAAATCATTGAGTTGCATAAAGTTTCCGAATTTGAAATATTCCAAATGGAATTCAAATCTTTTCAAAACCCTTTTCATTTTTTAAATGGATGAAGTCATATCATCTTCACTCTAGGGTTTTTGTGATGAAATGAATTTGAATTCATGAGGATCAAAATGCAAGGATGAAAGTTTGGGAAAGTCATTTCATTCCCTCTCATTCAACTTTCAAAAAGTTTCAAATTCCACTCAATTTCACACAATCAGTCACACAACAATCAAACAAACAAGAATAAATATTTTAATTATTATAGCATTCCAAAATTTAGAATTTTGGGATGTTACACTTAAAAAAAGTTCATCAATTTCAAAAAAAAATCATCAATATTGGAAAAGGTTCATCGATTTTGAAGAAAAAGTTCATCGAGTTTGAAAATTAGTTCACCGATTTTGAACAAAGTTCACAAGTTTGAAGAAAAAAGCATCAATTTTGGAAAAACTTCATTAGATTTGAAAAATGTTCATCCTTTTTGAAAAACAGTTCATCAATTGCGAAAAAAGAAATCATCAATATTGAAAAAACTTCATCAATTTTGAGAAAAAAGTTCATCGAGTTTGAAAATTAGTTCACTGATTTTGAAAAAAGTTCACATATTTGAAGAAAAAAAGCATCAATTTTGAAATAAGTTCATTGTATTTGAAAAAGTTCATCAATTTCGAAAAAGAAATAATAAATATTGAAAACGGTTCATCGATTTTGACAAAAAAGTTCATCGAGTTTGAAAATTAGTTCACTGATTTTGAAAAAAGTGCACAAATTTGAAGAAAAAAACATCGATTTTGAAAAAAGTTCATTGGAGTTGAAAAAAGTTCATCGGATTTTAAAAAAAAATCATCGGATTTGAAAAAGGTTCATCGGATTTGAAAAAAGTTCATCAAATTTGAAAAAAAAATCATCAATATGAAGAGAATGTTCATGAATTTGAAAAAAAGTTCAACGAATTTTTAAAAAGTTCATATATTTTCGAAAAATGTTGACTGATTTGAAAAGTTGGTCGAACAAAGAAGAAGGACATCTTTTTTCTTTTCGAACAAAACCATTCAGAATAAAAAAAGGACGAAAAATGAAAAAATGAAAAAAGAAATAGAAAGAAGGAAAAGACGAAAGAAGAAAAGGACGAAGAAGCAGTACCTGATCAGCTAACGCGTGTTGGTGGACTGGTTAGTGCATCGTGTTACAGACCCTGAAGACGGAGGATCGAATCCCTGTGAACTCGGCGTGATTTTTTGGTTTACCGCAGGAAAAAAAAGGGATAAGATGGGCCGAGCCCAGCTAACGCGGCTGCAGGCGCCTGTTTGCAGAATACTCATTAACGGGCGCCTGCAGCGCCAAATAGGAAATGCCGGCGAATTGGACAAGGGGAGGAGTCATACTCCTCCTCCCCATTCTTGGACGCCCCAAGGGGGACTTTTACCCTTGGTGGCTGGCCACTCCCTCCCCTCTAACCTATATATACTAGAGGATTTCCACCCTATGACAACACAAGTTTTAGAGCCTCCTCTAGTTGATCTAGTTCTAGTTCTAGTTGGTCCTAGTTGACTAATTAGAGCTAGCCCTACACACCTCTAATCCTCATAATTAGAAGCCTAGTGTGGTTCTAATCTCCTCCCTCTAATTCTCCGGCGACGATTAGCTCTGGACAGCGAAGCGCTGCCGGATCGTGAAGACCGTACGCTTGCAACCAAGTAGAGAGGCCGTGCTTTCGGTCTTCCGATAATTCATGGGCGGTTCGCGGGATAATATCAATGTTCGAGGGACTTCAAGTATGATCTACATTGACTCGTGTTCTTCCGTTGCACTCCCGGAGTCGGTAACGATCATTGATCACAACCCGTTATGCATCTTCATATTGTTCCTAGGTAATCGTAGGGCGAAATTTTTATTTTCTATTACGTTTCCCAACAGTGGCATCATGAGCTGGTTTATGAGTAGATGCAGGTTGCGATCTAGATCACATCTGATATGTGAGGGTTGATGTTCCTACTATGCTTCCCATGAGTGTTGCTTCGGTTCAGTTCATCGGCAGAATGATGTAGTTTTGCTACAAGGTTCTGACAATCGTTCGACTCTGGCTATTGACGATCTGCTAACAGTTCCTTGGGCTACATCATAGTCGAGAATAGTGAACCATCACTTACACAAGAGGGTGCCGAAGATGGATGATCTTCTAGGGGGCCACGTGTATTGACAAAGTTTAGTGTGGGGGATGATACTTTTAATTAAGTCTCTCTTTCACACACCCCGAAACTTAATCTAGCATCAAGAACATCACCTTGTTGTGCTTGCGTAGGTAGCTAGTCTTAATTGCTAAAACTGGTTAATCACGTAACTAAAATTATGCTAAAACCGATTAGAGGACGTCTAACTTGGTTTTGCAGGGTTTGCATATGATGTGGTATAGCCTTCGTCATGATAATGAGTTTATGTATGAGATGGTTATATGTTGTAATGTTAAGTGGCCTGCGCGTCACGGCATGATGGTTGGAGCCACGGGATTGCCACCTTAATGTAAATATCGTAGAGATAGGTCACAGGTGATGGTGGCAAAACGTACATGGAGGACCCCGGTGAGGAGAAGGTGTACCAGGCGCGGGACGAGGAGCTATAATTTCGTGCCACGACAGAATTTTAGATTTTGGTGTCACGGTAACGTTTTCTGAAATGGTCGCCACGGCAACGTTTTCTTAGATTGCAGCCACGGCAATGTTTTTGAATCAGTTGCCTCGGTAACGAAATATTGGCCATCACGTCACTTCAATTGGAGATTGAAGACGATCATGGAGGACTCTCGGCCGCCAAGGCTATACCATATCATGCTTTTATGAATTGCCTGAGATGTTTATCCCTTTGTTGTTTGCACGCTTTGATTGTGCAGCAGTCAATTATTAGGGTGATCTCTCACAGTAAATATCTAGCTAAAAGGTGCTCTTCCCAGTGTTGCAACCGTCTACAACACGTAGCGTTCCGGAGTGCAACATGTACACATCAGCACAAACGGACCGTGAGGTGTAAGGCGGGGATGGTCAGACCATGCTTGCAGATAACACTCGGTTGTCTTGAAGTTCTGGTAGAATAGTTCTGAGCTCGGAGCACAAAGCATAGAAAGATGAACAAGAGTCATATGGAGATATGATCGACAAAAGATTGCCCACTAGTCAAAATTCTCGTCATCGGTGATGCACACATCAATGGCTGGGAAATAGACTTGGATCTTGAATCACTCAGTATCAATTATGAGATTTATTGATTTGAGGGGGAGCACGATTATATATTAATTAAGTTTAATAAGTAGGGCAAATTAATTATGAACTATGCCTATGTGTAGTTTGCATTATAGTTGTAGAATTATGGCTCACAGTTCCACCTTTGTTGTTGAAATTGATTAACTGTTATTTATCTGGTTGAAACTTTATGTTTGAGAGGATTGTCCTCTAAAAGTGCCAAGAAGGATTTTGTCCTACTGCATGTTTACAATACTCTCTTGCTGGTGCTATGGATGACGAGACTCACGTCCTTTGATCCAAAAGCTAGAATTGCATTATGGTCTGCTTGCTTCCAAGAAACCCGAACTTCAAAATGTTTGGGATAGTTATGTGATATTCTTGGAACTGAAAATTGTTTTCAGAAACAAACAAAGGCTAATAGTATGTGATTTCTAGAGAAATTTTTTGTTTGCAAATTCTAGTGAAGTGTTCAACTATGTTTAAGACTGAAATGCGTAAGATCCGGAAGAAAGCCACTCATGTGTTGACGGTGAAAAGTTGTAGAGAAAGAACAAAACCAAAGGATTTAATGAGACTAACATGCCTAGGAAAGTTCGAGGCTCACGCCACTCTTAAAGTTGTTTTTCTTTTGAGACTAAGAGAAATATTGAAGTAAAACTTTAAGAAGTAAAAGGCAGAAAGAAAAGAAGACTGGAATGTCCAGCTCGGGTATGAATGTCATACAAGTTATGAGATGCAGAGGTGGTTGGTCAAGTAAAGTGTAGTTCTTGGGAAAAATGATCAATTTGTTTATCACTAATTCTTCGGTATTGTGGTTAAAAGGTTAATCACAAGGATATCGACTTGATTGCATATTATTGCAAATGATTGCAAGAAACTTAAAATGACCTAAATGACCAACAAAATAATGAGGTTAAAATATTTTGATGGATTGTAAAAGGTTACAGTATTTCTATCAGTGTATTTCCTCTGTATTTATTATCATAATTCATTTTAGAGTTTTTGTACACTCTAGCCCATTGCATAGAAGTTGCAAGGTGATTCTTCATGACAGAACAATAGTTGTTCGATGTTATGAAGGAGGTTGTCCATGACAGAACAATAGTTGTTCAATGTTATGAACAAAAGGGCATACTCTTATTGTGAATAAGGGGGCATACTCTTATTGTGAATAAGATGTATGTTATGAATATTGATAATAACATTGAACATCCATAACACTGACGCTAAATGTCGTAAGACTAAAAGGATACCACATGTGTGTGGCACTGCATTTAGTCACATTGGAGAAACTAGCATGAAGAAATTTCATAGTGATGAATTTTGAAGTCATCTGGTTGAGAATCATTTGACACTTGCAAGTTTCGCCCAATTAGTGAGGTAAACTAAAATACCGTTCACGGGCCATAGAGAACGAGCAACAAAATAATTAGCAATATGCATATCGATGTGTGTAGTCCAATAAGTGTTGTTGCAGGTAGTGGATTTATCTATCTTCAAGGATGGCTCAAGTAGATATTTATATTTACTAATTGAGGCATAAATCTGGATCTTTTGAAGTGTTTCAAAAAGTTTTCAGAATGAACTAGAAATTATTGTAACAAGAAATTATGTTTCTACAATTGGATTGCAGAAAAGAATATTTGAGTTACAAATTTAGCGAATGTCTGATGAGCTATAAAAGAATTTTATAGCTTGCACCTCCTAGAAACACTACTAAGAGTAGATTGTTTTAAGTAGATGCAATCAAACTATGTATGACATAGTGAGTTCAAATATGACATTAATTATTTCACCAATATACTTTCAAAGTGATGCTTTAGAGACTCTGGCTTTCACTGAAAAAGGGAGCGCCATCAAATTTATTGAAATAAGTGCTACTTTGTAGGTTATCCCAAATAGTTGGGTATTCCTCTATCACTACGCCGAGGCAAAGTGTTGCCATAGAATGCGGAAGTTTTGAAGAAAATGTTTTCTACAAAAGAGTTAGTGGGAGGGCAGTGCAACTTGACAAGATTGCGGAATCTTCGTAATCAGCTCAAAGAAAAGAAACACTAGAAGTAATTCTAGAATTTCTTACTGCGACTGATACAAAAGCCTCTACATGAGATATAGAGACTATGGTCGAACTTGCAGCAGAACTATATAGGTTGGAAAATTCGTGCAGACCTTTTTGGTATGCAAACGAAATATTGTTGGGCAAACAATGAACCTATAATTTACAGAGAAGCATTGATGGGCCCTGACTCCGCAAATTGGCTATACGCCAACATAATCTGAGATAGTATCCATTCACATAATTCAAGCTTAGAACTTGATGAACCCTTCGAAAGACTTAGAGTCTAAAGAATAGTAATGGATCTATAAACTGACAAAGATAAAAATGTTGTATAATGCTTGACTTGTTACAAATAGTTTATGACAAGATCAAAGAATTGACTATGACGAGATTGTCTCATCATAGCAATACTTAAAGTTAGTTTGGATTAAACTAGCAATTACTAAATATTTCAATTATGAGATAAAACAGATGGATGTCAAAATGATTCCCATGAGATGGAAATAGAACCAAGGTTGTATATTTGATACGATCCAAGGTAATTTTTTCAATCCAAAGGATGCTTGTAAGTATGCAAACTTCAAGAGATCCTATAAAGATCTGAAGCAAGCATAGTGGAGTTGGAATCTTCGTAGTGATGAAATGGTCAAATAAATTGATTTCATCGATTAAAGCGAAGATGCTTGTATTTACAAGAAAGTAAGTGGGAGCATGATAATATTTCTAAACACTATATGTACATGACATATTGCTGATTGGAAGTTATGTAAATTTCTTGACATGGATTAAGACTTTACTAAAATTAGTTTTTCAGTAAAATACTTAGGCAATGAATAGTCTTGGTATTAGACATAATGATCAATTGAGATAATGGTGTCTAATCAGACTTAGCCAAAATACATATTAACAGAATACTAAAGCAGTTTAGTATGTAAAATGTCAAGAAGAGTTTCTTGTCAATGTCACATGGAAGGAGTCAGTATCCTTAAATACTGATGAGCGAAATATGATTTCAACCACACTTGTATTCCATGGTATGTAAACAACCAGATATTTCCAATACTCCAAGTTAGTTGTAAGTAAAAGTTACTAGTATGGCCAAATTGTTGATCATAGGACAACAATGAAAAATGTTGTTAAGGATTAACGACGTGTTTCTCACACACGGAGAAAATGAAGAGATTGTTGTAAGGAGTTACATCAATAAAGGCTCGTTGTAAGTAGTACATCAGTAAAATCTTCATCTATGCTCCAAGTGATTTTTTGATTTCAAATTAAAAGTGACTTATGGTGGCACAGTAAGTTGGAATTGGTCCAAAAGTTATTGTGGTGAATTCTATAACAGAAGGCTAAGTATATTATTGCTTTCGAAGCAAAAATGAAGGGTGATGAATCGAAAGTTCATTCATGAGCTTGGTATGGTTTCTAGATGATTGTATCATTGGAACACTATTTTTAATAGTGGTTCCATAACTCAGTCTAAAGAATCAAAGGTTCTACCAGTGATTCAATATATATACAAATCCAGTTTCACACAAATTATGAATTCTTGTGAAAGAATTATAGATGCATAGAAATGCAAATGATACACGCGGATCTGAAGTCGTCAGATTTGATAGGACGAAGTATATACCAGAAGCAAAGCATGGACTGACACCGGATTGCCATTGGTGTAAAAGTTAAAAGTGCTAACTAGATTATTGACTCTAGTGCAAGTGGGAGACTATTGGAAATATGCCCTAGAGGCAATAATATTGTATTATTATAACATATGCCGTGCGTTGCAACGGGAGAAAAAAATTAGTGTATATATTTAAATTTACTAAGAAATGTATGTACAAACAAAATGCCTCATGCTACAGTACAAAAAAAACTTAGTTATCTCATCCATGAAAACACCCAGTGATACGGCACGGCAGCACCTGGATGGCGCCACAAGGCGGCAGGGAAGCACACACCGAGGTTGGTCAGCCACACCGTAATCACGTAAAACAAGCCTTGGCACGGGTAGCTATATCTAAATAAATATTTTGGGGACATAAAAAAAAAAATATTAATGCATATAACATAACTTAACACTGATGCATGTGTAATTTTTAGGCTGGGAATAATCCATGCAGCCAACGCACCTTTTGTTCATCAAAAGGATTTCAGACGCCTGGAATTTTAGTTTAAGTCCCATGACTAATGCTCTCAATTTAATAGGTGTTGGCTCATTGCACAACCTACTTCTCAGGGGCTAAATAAAATCAACGACTCACCATCTCCTTATCAATTTTGAAGACGACTTGTTGATACCCTAGGTAACTCGGAGGACGTATATAAATTAGTGGGATTCATGGTAAAAAAAAGCAAGATAAAACTATTTAATGGATAAATGTGTTGTATGCAAGTTTGCCTGCAATTTTAGTGGGCATCGGCTTTGAACTGGGCTTCCTATAACAAGTGTTGGTTGTGTCCTTGTGAAGCTCGTGGCATGGATTCGACTCCCTGACAAATATTCTGTATGTGTTACACTTTTTTCTGCGGCTTTATGTGCTACACATATATGCATTTGCTTATATTGCAATTATAGCAAATATGCACGTGCGTTGCACCAGGAGAAAAGACACCTCGCATGCACCCATTTTGTCTTTAAAAATTGCATGTTCGTGTTCAAGGTTCAACGAAATTGATATCTTGTGGTTCAGTCTAGTTCAACTAATAAACATATAACACTAATTTTATAGAGCACAAGTCTTTGCATACCCTCATGAAATGTTTCATATTTCACGTGGTCTTTTGCCCTTCATGTAAAGGTCATTTTCACATCCAAGGCCTCATTCAACTGTCAAGTGGCATAATGTTTCAAACCCAACCTCATGTGGCACATCTATTAATGCACATTCTAGCAATTCTAGTGTCAACCGCAAATGCAGAGTAACATATCAACAGAAGGCGGGATAGAAATGGAGCAATATCATGTAAACTCATGTAAAAAATTATGTTCACCTTAATCTTGTGAGTCAACCAGGGACCAACATCAAGAAGGAGCCTATTTCAAGATACATCTAGCTGATCTGCTACAGGTATACTTTTGGCAATAAGATCTTGTCCTACTCCCTCAGGCACTACAATTAATGACCATGTGGTTGTTCTCCTTCAGCTTCTTTCTGTATACTCAAAAAGTCCACCCTCTCCTTAAATGGAGATTTAGGAATTAACAGCAGTCCTAGTGTCCTACAGAAGACAAAAAAAATATAGGTTATCCAGCTAATAATAACACAAATTATGAGAAGAATGGCACATCTGAACATTGGTGATGCATCTCGTCAAACACAGCAAATGTTAGAAAGAAGAAGAAAATAAAGCTTTACAAAACTACTGAATGCATGTTTGGAATATATCAGGTATGCATAGAAGGTAGATTACCACATCCCTGCTTGTCAGCCTAGCATACATTGCAAAATAAAGGCGAACTTACCACATATCTGCTTATCAGCCGAGCATACAATGCAATAAACCCTGCATTAGCAAGGAATCGTCACAATGAGGACTATGGACTTCATAATGCAATAGCCAAAAAGAAAAAGTAAAGACAAATTTATTTTTCTTCACACAAATGAAGTGGTTTTAGTCTGCACACGAGAAATAAACATTTTTTTAGTGAATCAGATAAGATCAGCGAATGATAAGCTCGCCCCTTTTTGGTCTTCCTTGACATGAGGCGGGTGCCCATAGCGAGGCCCATCTTTGTGAGCATTCGATCTAGGGCGTCCTCCATCTTCGTGTCAGTCAGGGCCGGCAGACAAATCATAACATGGAATACTAATTATATGACCAAAAAACATTGAGCAAATGTTAACACATCTACACATATGTACATTGAGCTTTTTGATAGAATTTGAACATATATATACAACTTCTTCTTATACAATAACACATCTACACATATATTCACATCTATATAGCAGCAGTAGTAGCACGACCTAGCAGCTAGAACAAAATACAGTAGCAAGGATAGCAGCAGTAGCAGTCCTCAGGCACAGGAAATCAACATGCTTAAGGACTATATATATGCTGGTGTGTGAATAGTCTGACTAAACTAATACGATCAACTTGTACTAAAAAGATTGTCAATCCAGCTAAGCACATCAGGAATCCAACCTCAAAAAATATTAAATCATTGATTCTCTTATCATGTGATTCCATATGTAATGCACCTAGCATACCTCTTGGCAGCGTTCCTATCATAGCTTCCATTATCGGTTGGTAGTACAGCTGGAACAAGAGTGTTAGTCCCAAGTATATGCATTTTCATAGGACACTGTTCCTCGTTGTAGCAACAACATCACCACACCTTGCAAATATAAATTCAGTTTTTAAATACAAAACAGAAAGTACTGCCATGCATAACACAGAACACAAACATGGAACAAAGAAAAACATAAGATTGCATTTGTACCTTAGACATCCAACTTCGTTCATGGCGAATCGAGCATCACTCTAGATCACCCAGTTCAGAGAAAAGCTCCCGAACCATTCACACACAAAAAATAACTCAACAAGAGTATCCTATTGATAGGAAACTGCAAGAACATTTTATAGAGAAGCATATCATTGTTCAAGTAAACTATACAAAATGATCACCGATAATAAGAAAAAGGACAAAAGGTAAAGAGCAGCTTTGTCAACTTATGAAGCAAGAAATACAATATGCAAAAAATAAGTCTCACATTATCAATTAAATGTATCAAATCAAGGCTATGAGCAACAGATTCAACTCCGAGCCATGACAAACAGATTTTTTAAGTGATTGTTTAGTAATTTGAGAAATGACAAGCAATGAGCATGTGAATATCAAGACTAACTCCTAGATTTGATTGTCAGTGTACTCTCCTAGAGGGTCAAGGTTGTTTCTCATAGTTCAATCGAACATTGATGATGGTCAATCTAGATCTCAGATCATACAACCCAATGGTGCCAATGTCGATGATGTCTACTATTATCTAACCGATAGTAGGACCCATGATACGGAAAAGGGCATGCATGACAGTTGATTACCACTTACTATTCTAACAAAAATACCCGTCTGCATACCTTCACTGGTACAGCGAGGTGCTATACAAACGGTTTTTAACCCTTTCCGCGACGGCGTTCTGAACCGTCGCCTAGTGAGTGACTGCGATAGGGGGGTCCTTCCCACATGACCCAGAAACCATTGGGGATAGGGAGCCTTGATGCATACAGTTGTCCCTATAAAACTATTTCTGATATCTCGAATATCCCAAACGCTTCATCCTTGCTACTCGTTTGTGCTCACATTGCCATTGCAGTCGGAGTTTTGTGGTTTTACCTAAAACCAGGCACATTCCAGGCACGGGATTTTTCCAGCCGCAGTCCAAGCACATTCTAGGCACGTACCAAACTGGCTCTACATTTATGATGCCTGGCACATCACAAACAGTTCATCATTGTAAACCATGTATGATAGGGCGCCAATCACACACATTTAGTTTTGCCGCACCGTTTGTGATATTGTCTGACATCACACATGGTTTGCAAACAGCAACTGTGTGCATGGTTACACACGTTTCCTCTTCGTGAACCATGTCGGATTATGATGTATATCGCACACGCTGTGCTTTATAGACCGTGTGCACCGTAATGACCTGCAGAGCGTAATTTCACCCTAATTTAATTGCTGATATTTAAAATTCTAACCAATTTGAATTTGAAAGTAGGCTATAGCTTTATTAATATCCATCAGGTTCAAACAACCAATGCATTATTCGATTCACATGTACATATGTTCAAGAATTACATAAGCACCAAATAAAGAATGATGAACCATAGTTGTATACTTGTACTATTACAGATGGTAAAGAAAGAGGCGAGAGACATTCTGGTTGCTGAACAAGGTGAAGCGGAATGGCCCTATTGTGCTCTCCTCGATGCAGAAGGCATGCACAACTCTATTCCAACCCCTTGTGATGGCCGGCCGCCAATCATGTAGTTTGAGAGGTAATGTTGAGAAAGCTGCTTCAGGATCCACTGCAAAGAAAAAAGATTCAGACATTGTCATCTAACACAACTCATTACGGGCAGTAAAAAGAAGGCTACAGAGTTCTTACTTACCATCCTACAGTTCACTGTTGTCTTGCATAAAGTGTAAACAAATAGTTCGATTGACATCTTTCGACCCATTTTAATAACAATCTTTATCAGTTTCCTCACTTGATGCTGGTTCATGAATATCTCATTACCCTATACGCAGAAAGGGTCGAAGTGTGGATCTTTGGCAATGGCATATGTACCTAAAAGCACCAAGTTAATATTAGAACCTAAACAACAATTGCAAAATGATGTAGTACAACACTCCCTCCATCGCATTATATAAGATCTTATTACATGTATATCTAGACATCATCAGAACATTAAGGTAACACTCTTCCTTGTTGCTATGTAGCCTGGGATTGCATATTTAGTCATTTAGTACAATGCATGTTGCTATGTGGCCTCAGATATATTAAATATGGCCCTAGCTAACCTACCGATAAATGGGTTACAGATATATTCAGTGAAATGTCTGATTCGACGATTAATCCCTTATTAGCCCCCAGGCTATATGGTACCAGCTACCGATCTCCTAAACAGTGAGTATATATAAGCAATGCGATGAAACTAACCTCGATGGTAAATAGCAGTTGTTCTCAATATTGTCTTGTATGAGTACATATAAAGGCATGTTAAGCACAATAGGCTAAACATCAACCAAATATATCCATGGTAGAAAACATAATCTACAAATGATAGTTTTAGTGTGCAGGTTTAAGCACGCTAGTTAAGCAAAACAAGAAGTGGAAAGGTGTGTTAAATGCAACAGGCATAACATTTAAAAACAAGCAAATATAGTCATTCAAACTGGTATTGTGCAGGTCTAAAGTACACTGGTTATTGTTAAAAAAACGAAAAGGCATGCTAACTGCAACATCATTAACAACAACCAAATATCATAATTCATAGTGGTATTGTTGAAACTGTTATTGATGAAATTGAACTGCGCGGCAAATAGTTGCACATATAGAGCATCACATTGTGAAGAACTGAAATAAACAAGGCATAAGGCCATCTCTAGCCGACCCTTTAAAAGTTAGCGGACTAAAACCCTTAGTGGATATATATATACTCCAGCAATTTTTGGCCGTTTCTAGTCGATCCCCTAAACTTAACGTTGTAAACTTCAATTTGATCAAGTTCAAAGCAGGGTCAACCAAAAGTAGCATGCATTCAAACATAAACATAGATAGTTTTGCATAACCGAACATAAAACATAAATTTAAACTAAGATAAACTACTTTCGGTCAAAGTGGAAGTCTAGCCAATCCTTCCTCGTCAGGTACGGTGTGCCGCGAGTCGGGTCCGGGCCGTTGCCGTCGTCGGGGTCGTTGGGGAAGACACTCCTCCACTCGTCGACGACGATCTCCTCATCCTCGCTGCCCACCCCGATGCCCTCCGTGCCGCCGTCCTCGCCGCCTTCGACCTCGTCATCGGAGGAGAGCATGATAACCTCGCCACCCTCTGCACCGTCAAAGATCACCTGCTCCACCTCGATGAGCTTCGGGTGCTACCGTCGGAGCTCTTGCATGTAGGCCTTGTCGGCGGCCTCGGCCTCGAGGCGCTCCCACGCCTGGCAGTCCTCCCGCGCCATAGCCGAGCTCACCACCCCTGGCTCCAGCGGAACGAGGTCGACCGGACATGTGCCGAAGGGGAAATTGAGCCTAGCCGCCACACCGTGGTACCGGACCTGCCAGCGGTCGTACTCCATGGCCGCGAGCTCGGCCGTCTGGAAGCTACCGAGCCACCGGCGGGTGTGGGTCTCCCGATCCGTAATCTCGACCACCCACGTCCCCCACCGCCGCTGCCGGACCCCGAGGTAGGACCTCATCGGCGGCTGGGCCCAAGGGAGGACGGGGAAGTCCTCGAATCGGCGTAGGGGCGCGGCGGCGGGCGGATCGGGCGACCGGCGACGGCGGATCGATAAAGAGCCCGCGGAGGACGATGGGAACACCTTGGCGGCCACCTCACCGGCGTCAGGCAAAGAGGCTGCGATAAACCTCTTTTGGGCCATTAGCTCCTCGAGCTCCCCGGCACACAGGCAGAGGTTGAGGATGGAGGCGGCGGTGGCGATGGCGGCGACCTACCAATGGTTTCGAGCGAGGGAGGGGTGGTGTGTCTCTGTGTGAGCGGAGGTTTTGGGGAGTGTGTGGTGTGTGTGGAGGGAGGGGGGCAAGGTGGTGTTTGAGGAAATACCGCGGCAACTGAAAATTTTACTAGGCGGGAGTAAAATGCTGGACTACTGAAAATTTGGATCAAGGGCGAGCAGATATTTTTTAGTTTGCGAGGGATGCAGAGGCAGGAGTATAACAAGGCGGGGCTACTGAAAATTTGAATCAAGGGTGAGCAGATATTTTTGAGATTGCGAGGGATGCAGAGGCGGGAGTAACAAGGCGGGGCTACTGAAAATTTGAATCAAGGGCGAGCAGATATTTTTGTGATTGCGAGGGATGTAGAGGCGGGAGTAAAATGCCGGGGCTACTAAAAATTTGAATCAAGGGATTGATGCAGAGAGGGAGTAACAGACATTGCACACGGTCCGCACATACTAATCGTGTGCTATCAAACATAAAAACCTTCCAGGTGGTAGATATTTTCGAGATTATGAGGCGGTAGATATTTTTTAGAGCGGGAGGCAAGCCTCGTGGAGCCCAATCTGCTGTGCTGATGTGAGTGACTGCAGGGGCACGGGCGTTCCACACGGGTAGTCTGACCGAACCGTGTCTGTTGCGGACCCAATCGCAGACGGTTTCTGCATCCAACTGGTGTGCTGTTTATAAATTTCGCAAAAAGAATAACGCGGGAAAGGGTCAGAACACGAACACACTTGCATGTGGACCAAATATATGTACGAAAAGGGTGGTTTGATGTTCGAATACCCAATGCACAACTTTGATGTGGCACCTGTCGCACAAAGCGCACAGTATTGCTAGTCAGCCACCCCCTACGAACCCCACTTCATGTCGGCGATAAGGGAATCCTAGCTATGAATGCATGCCCCCATATAGTTAGGTTTGAAATCTCACCCTACTGTAACACAAAACCTATAGGAGTCCATCATATATATCGTCAAACTTCCCCTTTCGCTTCCGGGCAAAGGTGGACTGTGTGCCGACCCACAAATGTGTGTTTGTGGTGGGAGATGGGTGAGACCACATACGAACCACCTGCGGGTGGCCCTATACTATATGTATGAAAAGGGTGTGTGGTGTGATATTTAACTACCATTCACAACTTTGATGTGGCACGTGTGCCTCACAAAATAACCGGACTTCCCCAACCCCGCAGAGGTTGCGGGTAGTGCGAAGTAGCCCCCCCCCCCCACACACACACACTCCTGTTAGGGGGAGGGCATCTCACCAAGACATACTGTAACATCGACCAAACATAATCCAACTTGATCGTATAAACCTCTCTCGCTTGTTGTTGGTCAAAGTGATGGACATCCACACGGCCCCGCAAAATGGGCTAGCTTGTCGCCGATAAACTTGCGAGGGAGTATTGTCTGAAGACAAAACCCACTCTGTGCATGTGGCCTAATTATGTATATGGAAGTGGTGTGTGTGGCGTTTGAATACGAAATGCACAAATTTGATGTCACACCATGCTTTTTGGAACCGTAAAATCCCCACACTGATGGAGCGAGGGTTCACGATGCGTAGCATGCATACGCTCAAACTTAATTAGGCCTAGAATGATCGACCTACTATATGGTAACATGAACCAAAGAAGAAGAATCCACCCTGGTAACCTTTCTCGTCGTCGGTCGAAATGATGGATGTCCACGCGGGCCCACGAATATATATAGGCTTGCCGCCCATAACCAAGCGAGCGAGAGTGTCCAAAGACAACCATTGCATGCATGTGTCCCAAACATATTTATGGAGGTGCGTGATGCATGCATATGTGTTGAATACCTAATGCACAACATTGATGTGGTGCATGCGTTCAAAATCGCACAGGTCCCCACACAGAGCAAGAGGCTCATGACGTGTCGTGTGCTCGCCTCCCCTTCGATCCGGCGGGATGGATTCATGTGTACACATGCGCTATTATATATGTAATCTCACATCATGACCTATATCGCGAGACAAAACAAAAATTTAATCCCCTCCTAAGTCAAAATAATTAACCTCTCGTTGTCGGTGAAAGTGATGGACCAAGCGGGCCGACAGATGGAAGCATCGCCGATAACCACGTGAGTGAGTGCCACATGACAACCACCATCGCTTGCATGTGTGCCAAAACATATATATGGAGAGGTGTGTGGTTGTGATGTTTTGAATATACCTAATGCACAACCTTTGATGTGGCATTTGCCTCAAAAACCGCAAAGTCCCCACACAGAGTGAGGTTCATGTGTGACACCTAGTATATGTTGGTCCCATCCCCCCTTCGACACGTACTATATATATACTCCTACCCTAACACATCCCTAAAAGAATTAATCCTCCTGGTTCGTCAAATGTGCCTCTTTCTTGTTGGGTCAAAGTGATGGCGGACGACCTCGCAGGCCCACAGATGGAAGCACCGCACGCGAGTGAGTTCCTATAGGGCAACCACCGCCTGCATGGTATTGCGTGATGTTTGAATACCAATGCACAACTTTGATGTGGCACCTGCCACGGGAACCGGAAAGTCCCCACATGGAGCGAGGTTATGACACACATATATATATATAGAGCGAGAGTATACATGTTGCCCCCTCTTTGACATGTACGTACTACATACTCCTGCCATGCATATACGTAACACAAACAAAAAAAGAACCATCCTTGTTGGTCAAATTAACCTCTCTCTCGTTGTACGTTCAATTAATCGACGAAGACCTCGCGGGCCAACAGAGAGTCACACGCAAGCGAGTGTCATAGGACAACCACCGCGTGCATGTTGTCGTGTGTGTGTGATGTTTGAATACCCAATGCACAACTTTGACGTGGCACATGCTTCGCAAACCGGAAACGCACTACGCAGAGGTTCACGATGCGTAGCCCCCACACTTCAAGCCGGTGGGAGGGACTCATGTGTACGCACGTGACCGAACTTTGATATGGAATCTCACCATGCATAATCCACACCGTAACACACATGCCAAAGATGAATCCACCTTCGGTAATGCCTCTCGTTGTCGGTGGAAACTAGAAACCTTTGCGGGCTAACGAATGGGCACATCGCTGCTAACTGCAAGAGGGAGTGTCCGAGAGGACCACCAATGCATGCATGTGGCCCGAACATGTATGTATGAAAGGGTTGTGTAATGCTTTAAATAACCAATTCACGACTTTGATGTGGCATATATGCATGACTCACAAAATGATCAATAATCCCACGCCATGGAGGCTCGCGACTAGTAGTGTACGAGGACCCCACCCCCCCACACACACACACAGAGACACATATCCCGCACCACCGACTCCACTCTGAGGCATGTCAAACTTTTTCTGCAGTGAACAACTGAACATGTGACCAAAGGAGTGTCGTGTTAAAGTTTGAAAAAAAAACAGAGATCATTCGACCCGTTTTATACATTGATTGATTTCCTAGGGATTTAGTGTGCAAAAATCAAATTTGAGCTACATGTGCACCAAAAATGGATTGCAAAATCATATATGTGTCCCTGGGTGCATGTTTCCCCGTGAAAGAAATTTCAAAACATTAAGAATGTTGATTTTTAAAATTCAGTAAATCCAAAACTTAGTTGAAATTCATGAAACTTATCGTGGTGTCATATATGGACACCAATAGACTGTGATATTGTATTTTTTCGTCAAATTTGAGACAAGTTTCGATATAATGTACTTACAAATGGGAGATTGTTAATAACTGGCAACCAATATCTCATACGAAATATTTATTCGGACCATGTGCTTTAGACCGTGCCATGCTTCGGTTAAGCAGTAAAGCGGCAGAATGAATCATCAAAAAACAAAAAACAAAATGTGCCGCCACGCACCCCGTGTGGCGTGCGAGCAGGCGTGAGTTGACAGGACGCATGCGAGCAGTCCGCCACACAGGCAACCCGGGAGGCGTGCGTGCAGGTGTGTGAATTGACAGGAGGCGTTTTCGCTGCGCAGTGTCACCGGGAGGCATGCGAGTAGCTGTGTGAAATGATGGTATAGGAATGCCAGAAGTCCACCGCGCAGGCTCACCGGGAGGCAAGCCAGTGTTTGACCGCCGCCCGCCTCGCTCCCATTGGTCTATATTAATGGCGCGCCCGAGCGGCCACACCCCCAATCCTTGCCACACACACAATCCTCTCTCTCCGCCCGCATCCTCGACGCCGCTCTCAGTCCTCAAAGCCGTCAGTCTATGAGGATGCCGCCGAAGCGCCCCATCGGAGGGAGTGGCGACGCTGGAGCTGCTGAAGCACCGGAGCACAGCGTGAATATGGAGACAGAGGCTACCGTCACCACCGACAAGGTGGAGAACGAGGCTGCAAACAAGCGGAGGCGGGTCAAGAAAGAACCGCAAGCGACTCCAGCAGGCCTAGACTTCATCAGCAGCCTCCCCGATGATATGTTGACAGTCATCATATCCCTCCTCCCAATCAAATATGGGGCGAGGACAACCGTCCTTTCTCGGCGGTGGTGCCCCCTATGGCTCTCCACCCCTCTCGACCTCCTCGACGCCCATGAGCTCTGCCATGGCTATCGCAAAGGCTTGGATGCGTTCTCCCAGATCCTCGGCAGTCACCATGGCCCAATCAGAAGCCTTATCACGGGCAAGTTCCATTCCAACGGCAAGGACCGTGCCAAGCTTGACGAGTGGTTCCGATCCCCCACCCTAGATCAGCTCGAGGAGCTCAGTTTTAATGATGGGCATATGCGCTCGCTGCCAACGTCCGCGCTCCGCTTCGCGCCCACACTGCGCCTCGCCAAGTTCATGAATTGCCAGTCCCCCCCCCCCCTTAATGACGCGCCCGCTCTTTTTCTACCACGACTGAAGCACCTTGAGCTTGTCGCCGTCTTCATCCCAAAGGATGACATGGAGCGCCTGCTCCATGGCTGTACTGCACTCGAGTTCCTTCGTCTTCAGGCGATGAATTGGTCGAGTAGCTTCCACATCACCTCCAAGACTCTCCGGACTATTTATGTGTGTTGCTGGTGTTGCAACAAGAGATCACAAAAGGTGGACCAGAATATGGTCATTGAGGACACACCTTCACTTGAGAGATTACTTGTTGTTGATCAACAAGGTCCAACAAGAATCAATGTCATTTTTGCGTCGAAATTGATAGTGGTGGGCTACTCGACTGTCAAATACTTTCAGGTACAATAGTCACCTTCTACCTCTCCTTCTTGATATCAACATTATTTCTAATTTTGAAGATGTATGTTCATCTGTCATCTAGAAAAGCTTCACCCAGATTCTGCGCACAGTGAAGGTCTTGGCACTAGAATCTATCAGCCCCAACCTGGACCAAGTTGTCAGTTTCCTGAGATGCTTTCTGTGCCTGAAGAAGCTGTATATCGAGGTGATGTTCCTTTCCTGTTGAATGTTAACCATAAGGGAGTTCAATTTTTGGCATCTTTTCCCAAGTCTACAATGACAATGTCCTACGATTTCTGAAGGAATTTTGGAGGATTTTAGGACATACACCCCCACCCCATATTGGTTGCTTGATTCATATGGTTACAATCCATAAGCATTTCTCCTTTGGATTCATCTATACTAGTTTACTTAGGGAATTTTTCATCCACTCCAACCTCTTGTGAAGAAGGTTACATTTTTCTAGATTGTAATCAAATGCCCATGTTAATCATGTCAGATCGAAGATGCATGGCACGTTGGTGCATTTTACAAATCCTGCAAACCAAATAGGCCTGTAGTAGTGTTCAAAACTGCATGTAGGCACTAACACGTTCTCTTCTTTTGCAGATAATAATAGGCCCGGTGGTGGATAATGTTTATAACGACAATCACATCGAATGCCTGGATCTGCATCTCTCAAAAATTACTTTGAACTCCTACCGAGGGACCTTACCGGAGATTATATTCGCCAGGTTCTTTGTTGCCAGAGCAAGGATGCTGAAGGTAATGAGGTTGAACATGCATTTAAATAGGAAATATGAATGGTTTGTAGATCAGAGCCAGCAGCTACTGCAGAATGGAAGAGGCTCCAAAAAAGCTAAACTTCGTATTGGAACTGCATATGACAGAGTAATTGGAAGTCATTGTGTCAACCCCATACATGACTTGTCAGCGGCTGATCCCTTTGCACAAATGATGAGGTTTCGAAACCGGCCTTACTATTTCTATTTTTAGTTTGAACCTCTCTTATATCCATGTTCAGCTGATCAGCACGCGCGTTTGCAGCTGAATGAGCTGAATTTCATTTCTAATATCAGTTTGAACCTTGTAATCTTCGAATTTGAGCCATGTAACTCTGGAATTTGAACCTTGTAATATTTCGGGCTTTTGTGGTACTATCGTTGAAATGGCATCGTATGAGTCTCATATATTGGTAGTACTATTTTGACCTTAATATGCAATAGACTTAGATTTTATTAACCATTCACGACCAGGGATCGAGCCGGAAGCAGAGCAATGGCAAGCGTTGTCGCAACAAGATGTAGATGATTAGATTCTCGTTTATCCTAGTTTAGTACTTCCTCCATCCCAAAATAAGTGACTCAACTTTGTACTAGCTTTAGTACAAAGTTAGTAGAAAGTCGAGTCACTTATTTTGGGACGGAGGGAGTATGCATGTAATTGCTTACTTTGGTGTGTGGAAATGTTATGTGTGTAGTCACTTAAGGAATTGTATGCTTAATTCGGTTACGCAATGTTGTTCTTATAAGTATATATGTTGATGTTCTGTAGATAGAGCAAATCACATCGCACACGGACTAAACAATGGAACTCGTCGGTGATGATTTCATCAATCACTCACAATTGTATACCAGCAATTGTTTGCTTACAACACACATGGCTTGTTAACAGGAATTGTCTGTGTTGTTATCAGTCTTCCCACACATTTCTGATTACAGACCTGTTTGCCGCGTATCACACACATCTTGTTAAGTTGAACCGTGTCTATTTTTGGCTCAACGCAAATAGTTCATCCGAGTGAACTGTATGTCGTATATCGCACACACCTTCACCTGGCTGACCGTTTCTTTTGTGTTGCCTAATCACAAACAGTTCATCCGAGTGAACTGTATGTCGTATATTGCACACACCTTCATTTGGCTGCCCGTTTCTATTCTTATGCCTCATCGCAGACAGTTCATTGAACTGAACCGTATGTCCAGCATCCCACACACAACTAAAATCTGAACCGTGTTTGATGTATCCGCCATCGCAAACGTTTTGCATCTTTTTTGACTGTTTCTTTTACATCACCGTTTGCGATTAATGCATCACACACAGTTTTGTCAAAGGGTCTCTGATTGTAGTGTCGCGTTAGCAGCATCCTGCAGTAGTGCTTGGAGTATACCTCACCTACATCATTTAAAAAGTAATGACGTGAGCTACTTAGAAATGTTTTGTCGTTGATCTGGCAAAGCACTGAATCAAACAATTCATTTGCCCCCGAGTTTGGATTTCTGACAATTTACTCACAAGGAAAAAAAGTGTAGCTTCTTTTGAACATGCCAACACAAAAATGTAAATATGTAACAGAAGTGGGCAAGAGGGAACAGAGATGATGGTATTTACATGGAGGTTATGGAGCTGAATTTCTCCCTCTGACGGCCAGTTATGGGATAACCAATCTTCAGACATTGAAAGAGAGGCCACTATTAGTCTTTTTTTAGGAAGATTTGCCCTGAAGTAAGAAGGCAGTGAGAGTAAAAGTTGGGAACACAACTTGCCGCAGAGCTTAATCCATGTTCTGAAATAATTCATCTATCTATTTCCATCCGCAATTGTAAACAATACAACCACTGTATTGGCATTACCAGATGGCACAGCAGAGTAGAGCTAGCAGCAACTGAAAATCCGTAGCTCTCTACTCTTTGCATCCATGGCTGACCAATCTATCAATCATAACTACCATTGACATTCACATGTACAAACAATGCAGTGGTTGTACAAGTGCTCAATCCAGATGCCATTCTTTGTGAAGGGAATATGGAATAGGCAGTAGTACCTTTCTTGTCAATGCAGTGGTCATGGTCGCGATGTAGTCCACCGGCAACAGGGCAGAGGTGGAGGCCATGATGGCCCTCGTCGGATAGGACGTGGCTGGCTCCGAGCTTGCCACCGTCAAGGCCCACCGTAGCAGCGATCTCTCCTCTGTGCTGCACCCAGAAAAGGGGTGGTTCCGGATCGAGCACACACACACAAAGAGAAAGGGGAGGATTCGGAGGCACTCGTGTGGCGAAGGGAGGGGTGGGACTCGAGGGAGTTGACCGGCCAATGGAGAGCGGCTGCAGGAGAGAAGGAGGAGAGAGAGGAGTTGGGGGGAGGTGCGGCGCCGGCGTCGACTATCGCCGGTGGTGGAAAGCAGCAGGGATGGGGGCACTTCGAGTAGGGGTGCGAGCGGCGGCGGGGCAGGCAATGGCGGCGCGCGGCGGAGGCGTCGGGGCCAGCGGCGAGTGTTGGAGGAGTCAGGGTTGGTGGCATGCGGCACCGTGGTAGGGGGTGGCGGCGTGCTGGCGCTGGAGGTGGAGATGGGAGGTAGGTCGTGGGTCGTCTCCGTGCCTTTTTTTCTTCACAAACCGATTCGGCTTGACTTATCAACTGGACCACGGGTTGATTTTAGAAAATGCCAAGGACTTTTTTCAAAAATGTCGCGACGGTGAGCAGGCAGAAGCAATAGCTACTTTATTATTAGGTAAAGATTCATAATTAAGAGTTTATATTCCATGCTATAACTGCTATGATCCTGGAATATGCGATTCAGTGGAAAACTCATATGCACGTGTGGAATGATAAACGGTAAACAATAGGTTACCGGTCTCGCCTCTAAGACCGGCTCAAGTGTTGTTGGTGATCATGTTTTCCGGATCTTACGATATCGTTAAGTGTAACGATAGTCCTAAAACAACATTGAGGGTATGACGTTAGAAGAACGATCATATTGAATCGACCCAATACTTGTCTGTTATACTATGTGATCGTATCGTCTGAAATCATCTGTTATAACACGGAGTGTTAGCATGTGTTTTAGTTCCTCAGACCATGAGAGTGTCTCGGTCACTTCCTACCGGACGGTGGGCCTTGGGGTTGCTCAAACGTCATCTGTAACAAGGTGATCATAACGACAACTTTCAGGCTCACCGAAAAGTTTGACAAGTGACTGAACAACTTGAGAGTGGGATTTGCTCCTCCGACGATGGAGAGATTTTCTTAGGGCCCTCTCGGTGTGACGGCATCCATCATTGTCTGTCCAAACACAGGTGACTATGTCACGGGGATGCCGGAACACGTCAAGGAGAAAGAAGAACAAAACCGGTAACGGGAGCAACGGTATAGTGACCATGGTGATGAATCTGGAGGATACCGATGCACATCGGGTTTTGTAAAGTATCACGAAGCAAAGGGAACATCACATGATAACTAAATGTTCACTCGAATATCATTCGTGTAATCATAGGGACCAATATGGATGTCCACAGTTCCGCTATCGGTCATTGAACGAAGGGTTTTCGTTCATGTCTATGGTTTACCAAACCTGTGGGGTCACAAGCTTAAGGTAATCATGATCTGCTGAGTGTTACTGGGATGGGAGTGATGAGAATATATTTGTGGAATTGTTTCATTAATATTCGGAATAGTTCCAAGAGGTTTCGAAACCGTTTCGGGGTCACCGGAAGGGTTTCGGTGAATATCGGGTATTACCGATTAATATATATAGGTGGAAAATGTTTCCGGGGATGTTAAATTATATATATATATAATGCTCTAAAAAATTTAGAATAAATATATATTTAATTTAATATCAATGGGCCTAATAAGGCTAAGAGGTGGAAGGAAACTTGGGCCACAAGGGCCCAAGTGGGAAGGCGCCCCCTTTCCTTGTGGGTGGGGGGGGGGGCAAATTGGACAAGGGGAGGAGTCAAACTCCTTCCCCCCTTTCTTGGACGCCCCAAGGGGGACTTTTCCCCTTGGTGGCTGCCCTCTCCCTCCCCTCTAACCTATATATACTAGAGGATTTCCACCCTATGACAACACAAGTTTTGGAGCCTCCTCTAGTTGATCTAGTTCTAGTTCTAGTTGGTCCTAGTTGACTAATTAGAGCCCTAGCCACCTCTAATCCTCATAATTAGAAGCCCAGTGTGGTTCTAATCTCCTCCCTCTAATTCTCCAACGATGATTAGCTCTGGACGGCGAAGTGCTGCCGGATCGTGAAGACCGTACGCTTGCAACCAAGTAGAGAGACCGTGCTTTCGGTCTTCCATTCAAGGGATCGTTCGTGGGCGGTTTGCGGGATCGTCATCGATGTTCAAGGGACTTCAAGTGCAATCTACACTGACTCGTCTACTTTCGCTGCACTCCCGGAGTCGGTAACGATCATTGATCACAACCCGTTATGCATCTTCATATTGTTCCTGGGGTGATCGTAGGGCGAAATTTTTATTTTCTACTACATTTCCCAACATGTATAGTCTCTCGTTATGCTAAGAAGTTAGAGTATGATTTATTGAAAATGCTAGTTATCGACTAGAGGGGGGTGAATAGGCGATTTTTATGAAAGCCTTCAAAACACTAGGTATTTGAAGACAAACAAATGAAATGAACCTATTGATATGCAGCGGAAGATAGACTACACTAGACAAGCCATAGTCAAGTAAGCAATGTAGTGAAAGTACGAAGACTATCAGCAGCTAGGTAGTATGGATCAGAATGGAAGACAGTATTAAGCCAAACAGGTAAAACTCTTCACACAGTGAAGTCAATCAGATCAGACAGGCAAGCAATGACTTCACGAAGACAAACTGTAAAGTAAAGGGAAGTGGGGGATAGAACCAGTTGCTTGGTGAAGACAAGGATTTGGTAGACCAGTTCCAGTTGCTGTGACAACTGTATGTCTAGTTAGGGAGGCTGAGATTGAACTCAGAAGACCGCATCTTCACCTTATTCCCCTTGAGCTAAGGACACCCAGTCCTCGCCCAATCACTCTAGTAAGTCTTCAAGGTAGACTTCCAAACCTTCACAGACTTCATTCACCCGCAATCCACAATGGCTCTTGGATGCTCAGAATGCGACCCCTAACCGGCTGGAGGATTCACAGTCCTCAAGTGTAACAAGTCTTCAGGTCACGCAGACAGAAAGACTTCAGTGATGCCTAACACTCTTTGGCTCTGGGTGTTTTGGGCTTTGTCCTCGCAAGGATCTCTCTCTCAAAGGCTTCGGAGGTGGGTTGCTCTCAAACGACAAAAGCCGTGTACTAACTCTGAGCAGCCACCAATTTATGGTGTAGGGGGTGGGCTATTTATAGCCAGGAGGCAACCCGACCAGATATGTCCGAAATGACCCTGGGTCACTAAGGAACCGACACATGTCCAACGGTCGGATTTCAAACACACGCGGCAGCTTGACTTGGGCTACAAGTAAAGCTGACTCATCCAGCTCTGGATAAGGTTTGCTCTCATTGTCTTCGCTCGAAGACATAGGATTTTGGTTGAGCATCACTTCAGTCACTCTAACTTTGTTCACTTGGACCCCACTTAACAGTACGGTGGTTCCTATGGCTCAATGAAGAAGAAAAGGAAACTACGAAACAACTATGTCTTCGCACTCCATAGTCTTCAAGTGAATGTCTTCACGTGTCATAATCTTCATCGTGAATGTCTTCACGAACCACCATTGTCTTCAATGTCTTCACACATTTTTAGGGGTCATCTCTGGTAGGTAAACCGAATCAATGAGGGACCACTACCTGTGTTATCCTGCAATTCTAACAAACACATTAGTCCCTCAACCAGGTTTGTCGTCAATACTCCAAAACCAACTAGGGGTGGCACTAGATGCACTTACAATCTCCCCCTTTTTGGTGATTGATGACAAACTGGTTGAAGTTTTCAACGGGGATTAAAGTATGTGAAAGTTAAAGATCAAAGTCATTGTCTTCATAAGTTGCAAAAGGCTCCCCCTGAAGATGTGCATATAAGTAGTTTGCTTTTGAATGCAAATGCACATGGCAGGTTTTATTTTGTGGAGATCCTCTTCAACTTACGAAGACAATTCATCATGCATATATAAAAATAGTGAAGATAATGACATGCATAATGAGAAATGGGCGTCTGCAGAATGACTTCATGCGGAATTTATCATCGCATCACAAAGTAGCAGGAAAAGTAGTAGACGACCATCAGGTTTAAGTGTTACAACTCAAGAGCCAAATAGTTTCAAAACGAGAGTTGTAAGAACTTAGCAAAAATAATGCAACCACCCCATATGGACCCGCTTGTAGACTATCAACCTCATATGCTTCTCCCCCTTTTGTCAGTAAGGACCAAAAAGGTTTGAAGACATAGAGGATCTACTCATTCCCAGTTGGAGAAGATGTTGGAGCAGGGTCGACGTTGGAGTTGGGTGGTGCAGACGGGCCTAAAGTAGAATCGTGGTGCAGTGCAGCCAGAGTTGGTGAAGTGGCGTCGTCTTCTTCATCGACGACTCTCACAACAACAGTCGCAGCCGAAGACGAGTGTTCAGAATCTTCAATTGAAGGTGTGCGACGCCAACTTGCAGATTGCAGAGGCCTGGAGTCAAACTTGAAGCTCTCGGTGAAGCCATCTTCGCGAAGATCATCTTCAGGGCAGAGCAGTGTGAGGCTCTTCCAGGACCACCAACAGGCTTCATGTGCTACGAAGGAATTCTTGGTGGCCAAGTTGCGAATGCAATTTACATCTACCAAGAGACTCTGCATTTGGCGCTTCAGCTAGTCATGATGCCTATCCTGCTTTTGATGTAGAGAAACCAGAAGCTCACGGTCATTGAGGACACGGGGACGCTTCTGAGGCCTTTGAGCAATAGTGCTGGCAGTGGCTTCAGTATTGGCACGATGCGGCAGATGCAAGTTGCCAGCCAGAGGATAAGCAGGAGTAGCAGAATTTGGCACATGAGTGCCCTCAATGAGCTGCGTGAAGCTTTGGAATTCTGCATTTTGAAGATGGAGTGGCTTCTTAGCTGGCTCAAGGTAGATGGCTTCAATGGACATATCAACATCAGGCAGAAATACAACATGGTTGCGCGCTGAAGGTTGATAGTTGATCGATGAATGAAGCTTGATCAAACGCATCACCCATGGAGCATAAAACTTCAGTCCAAAGAGATCAATCCCAGAGGCTGCAAGTTGTCGGATGAAGAAATCCTGAGTATTTAATCTGATGCCATTGATGATGTAGAAAACCAATGTCTTCATGGCGCCTTCGAGTTTAGCTTCAGAGGAATTGCCTTTGATTGGCCAGAGAGTACGCCTTAAAATGTGATAAACTGTGCGGGGCAAGTACTCAAGGTCCTTAACAAAGAACTCCTTGGGGTATTCAGCGTCATGGGGTAATGGCTTCATCATGCTCTGCATCTGGCTCATGTCGGGCTCTGGCCTCTAGAATATGCTTTGCAGTTCATTTTGATAAAGCTGACAACCAGGTTCAAAAAACTCACCTGGAGTGGGCAGGGAAGTAAGCTCAATGATGTCCTGAGCTTTGGCTTCATGATGAATATCACCTGTCATCCACTCAAGGATCCAAGTCTTCGGATCCCTGTTGTAGCCTCGAATGTGCAATGTGGCACAGAACTGTAGCAGAAGCTCTTCGTTCCAGTGCTCTTTGTCAGTCACGAATGGAAGCAGCCCAACATCCTTGAAACAGTCAAGGGCCTCTTCAAGGCATGGCAGCCTAGCCATAGCATCACAATCCAGACGCTTATGAGGAAAAATCCGGTCCTGGTTGTATAAGATGCAGGAGTAGTAGCTTCGCTGCTGATGGCTCCAAAACCTGTCAGAGGATATCTTGGGCTTCGTGTACGGGTTCTTGGTGTTGTCAAAGAAAGTGTTGTGCACTCTGAAACTGAGCACACTGAACGAGCCTTGAGTCGTGGTAGCACTTGGAAGCCTTGGCAATCTTGGCTTTGGCTTCTGAGTTTGTGGCCTCTGCTCCACATGATAATCATACTGAGGTCTGGGAGCAGTTGGTGGAACCATGATAGGCCACTTGACAGTCATCAACACACCACTACGATTGAACGCACGTTCCATTGTATGAGGCCTTGCTGGAGGAACGGCTTCATCAGAAGTGATTGGCTGCACAATGTTGTCAGTTGCAGCATTGGCTTCGGGCTCCACATTGTCTTCAACCATGACAGTGTCATTGGCATCAGTGTTGTTGGTCGTGGCAGCCTCATTGTTTTCAACCTCCATCTCTTCAATGACAGGAGGGTCTGGCACAATCACATTCTCTTCTTGTTGGACAGGATCACTGGCAGGGGGAGTGGCTTCTCTCTCTTCTTCTTTGTCTTCTTCGGCAGCTTTAGCTTCAAACCCAGAAGCAGTCACAAAGGGGATGGCTTCAGGGAACACTTGACGTGCTACTGAGCTTGTGTGTTGCATATCCTCTTCTGTAATGCTTGACATGGAGACCTGAGGCCTGAGGCCTTTGCGAAGCCTGCGAAATGTTGGCGACGCCTTTGGTGATGGAGTGGTCTGTTCCATGTAATCATCGTCAAGCACCGAAGTGGTGACTTGAGCTGGTGGAGTACGGGGGATCTCATCTTGCAGGGGGGTGTCTTGTTGTTGCTCTACCCACGAATCATCTTGAGCAACTGGCGTCAAGGGACGACCAATGCTAATGAGTTCACTACTTGTGAGAGTAGGCGATGATACCGTATTGGGTTCAAGCTGACGAAGAACTTCATCATCATTAACATTGTCTTCACGATCAATGTCTTCAGCTACGTTGGGGTCAACAGCTGGAATCTCTTCACTTTCTGGAGCCTCTGTGGAAGCAGGCTCATGAATCACAAGGCGGCGCTCGCGGTTGTCCGGTGGAGCAACAGAGATGGGTTCAACAGTGAAGGGCTCTTGGGCAGCAGCACACTCTTTTCTTGAAGACTTAGAACCCTTTGTCTTCAGCTTTTTCTTTGAGGGAGCATCATCAGAAGTGTCTTTGAGCTTCCTCTTGCTGGCTTCAGCTTCTGCTTGCCTTGTCTTCTTCTGCTCAGAAGCTGTTGAGGAGACCTTTGGCTGTGAGCCAGTCATGCTGGCAGGGAAGACAATGCTTGGTTGCCCCTGCCTTGAAGCATCTGATTTGGCTTCAGCAGACTTCTTCTTGGCAGCCATCTTGGGGTTGATGCCAGGACGCCCAAGAGCTTTTCGCTTCTCAGCCTCATTGTGCGCTTGCACACACTTCTGCACATAATACTTCATGCACTCGCGTGAGCCTTTGGCTTCTTCACGGTTCTTGTTGAACTCGGCCTTGAGGACATTCATCATCTGCTTGAATATTTGTACATCAGCAACACTGAGCTTGGCCATGTTCTTCTTGAAATGTGCCTTCTCATAGTCTATCTTGTTCTTTAGCTCAACTATTTTCTAAGCTAAGGCAAGTTCGTTGGCAATAGCTCCATGAAAGGTGACGCTGATGTCCACAGGCAGCTGCAGATCATCAATGTTGATGCTTCAGTCCTCAAACCATTCATCAATGAAGTTGTTCAGTATATCAGCATCAAATAGAGGCAGATCTTGGAAGATCTCAGCCTCTTGCTTGCTCTTGATCAACATTTCCAGAGCTTCATCTCCAAGATCTTCATCACTTGAGAGATCAATGGTGTTATCCTCATTATGCAGGATGGCAGCAGGAGTAAGGTCATGCCCAGAAATCTTCTTAGGCTTCTTGGTCTTCTTGGAGACACGAGACAAATCTTCAGATTGCACACTTGGTTCAGCCGGTGCAGTCTCCAATGGCTTCACATTCGAAGCTTTTGGTGCAGCAGAGGGCTTTGAAGCTTTTGACTTCTTCTTTTGCTTCGGTGGTGCAGGTGCATCTTCAGAGTCTGCATCATCTACAGATTGATCTATTGTGACCCTCTGAGCAGCAATATGGGAGAGGAGCCCATCGAAGCCATTGAAGGGGCCGATAACATTTGGATTGGCGTCTCGTGTGCCATCAAGCCTTGGAGCAGACGGACCAGGGTTGAAGCCGAGTTCGAATGCCTTCTTGTTCTTGGCAGCCGACTCCTTAGCAAACTGAAAGTTGCGCTTGAAGAGATCATCGTCACGACACCATCGAAGAGATGATGGGTCAGCATTTTCTGGCTGAGGCCCTTGGACCATGCATGGATAGAAGCCTTGGGCTATGGCTTCAGGCTTGGTCTTGGGTGGCAGATTCTTGTAAAGAATATCGCCCCATGGGCGCTTGACAGCATTCTTTTCTGCATACTCTGGGGTGATGAAGTTATATTTGAACCATTGCTCTGCCCAGTATCTTCTAATCCACTGAATTCGTGTCTTGCGCTGATTGTAGTTCTCCTCAGGATCTGATTTGTAAAGTTCAAAGAGATCCAGAGGTAGATCTAGAGCTATATTTCCACGGTGCTGCCTTCCACCTTTCCTAGCAGATTTTTCAGTTGCCATTATATTCAGACTGAATGGCTTCAAAACAGTGAATGGCTTCCAACGACCGGTCAGACAAGAGCTGGCTTCAGGAGAGTCAATGTGATGCTGTAAGTATTCTGCAAATGAATGCAGAGTATGAAAACCAAGGGATTCTCCCACGGACATGTACCTATGACAGCATTAGAGATGCGAGGGAAGGGGAAGAGGTCGTATGCATTCTCAGAAGATTTTGAAGATAAATCAGTTTGAAGACATTGACCTCATAGTGCGAAGACATTCACTTATTTGAAGTGAGTTGGTTCCAGATTTGTACGAATCCATGAATAAGTACAAGTGAGGAATCTAACTAGTTGTGAGACATAAGTGAATATACTTTGCAAGATATGAGATTCAGAAACAGAAAGATCCAGATTTGGAAGTTGAGAAACCACTTTTGGTTGAAGTGGACGGATTCAACATATCGAAAAAGCGGTAAAAAGCGAGTTTATTTACCACTTGAAGAACTGCTAGACGAGGCGGGATGGATGCCGAGCAGTCCAATCTCCCGCGCCCTAACTTGGCGGCGGAAGACACCTACGGCGGCGGCAGAGGAGACGAGGTCCGCGGCCGGCGTGAAGACGGCGTTGAAGAAGTCGCGGCAGCTAAGCGCTTCATCTCCGGCGTCGAATCGAGCTAGCGACCGCGCGGGTGTGTATTTATAAGGAGAAGGGCTGCGCAGCACAATTGCATAGGTGCCCCTGGCGGTTCACATTTGATGGACACATGGCATGCATGCAACTCATTGAAAGTTGTTCCATGTTCCCACGCACGCCTGGTTTGTCGGGTGGTCGTTCCAGCTTCTCCAGTATCCAGGCAAGAGAGATATGGCATTAAAAACAGTTTTAAAAGTGTGTGTCTGTATCTTCAGTTGACAAGGATGCAGTGAAGACATTCGACATGTGTCAACAGAATGCATATGACTGGATAGATAGAATTTGAGGAAGAAGCACAGAAGGGGTTAGGGTCCGATCACATTCACTTAGTTCAGAAAATGGCAAGTTTGAAGACATAGCTATAAGTGAATGTTGTAGAGGACAGAACACATATTTACATATATAGATATTTCAGTAAAGACCAAATCAACATTGCGAAGATAAACTTGAAGTTAAATCAATGTTGAAGACAAACCAATATGAAGATAATGCAATCATGATGCCAAATGAAAATCTTCAAGAAAGTTTGGTGGTGGCGTTACCCACCGTATAGGAAGTATTAGACCCAGACATGGCGCACAATTATCGTGGCACTCCGAAGTCAAATTCCGCATTAATGTATTCACACTTAGAGGGTAAGTCTTCATTAATTGAAGATATACGTTACTTCGTGTGTTGCACATCTAAGTCGTCAACATGCATAAGCATTAGGATGTGTGTCCATTCACAGGACATTCGAGGATTCTAAGATATTTAGCTCACACCGCAGCTTGCAAAACCTTTTCTCATCCAAGGGCTTTGTGAAAATATCTGCTAATTGCTCTTCATTGTTGATGTGAATGATATCAATGACTTCCTTCATGACATAGTCTCTGAGAAAGTGATGACGGATTTGAATGTGCTTTGTCTTCGAGTGCTGAACTGGATTGTGAGCAATCTTGATGGCACTTTCATTGTCGCAGTAGAGTGGCACATGCTTCATGTTGATGCCATAGTCCTTGAGTGTTTGCTTCATCTAGAGAAGCTGAGCGTAGCAAGATCCAGCAACAATGTATTCTGATTCAGCAGTGGAGAGTGATACACAGTTCTGCTTCTTTGAAGACCAACAGACAAGAGATCGTCCAAGAAAGTGACATGTTCCTGATGTGGACTTCCGATCAACCTTGTCACCAGCATAATCAGCATCTGAGTGGATACCATAATCCTAGTGTTGGGGTGTGAGCCAAATATCGAAGAATTCGCTTCACAGCTAAGTGATGCGATTCCTTTGGTGCCGCTTGGAATCGGGCACACATGCAAACGCTAAGCATTATATCAGGCCTAGATGCACATAAGTAGAGTAAAGAACCAATCATGGAGCGGTATACCTTTTGATCGAACTCTTTACCATTGTCGTCGGGGCCCAATTGGCCTTTGGTTGGCATTGGCGTCATGTACCCTTTGTAGTCTTGCATTCCAAACTTCTTCAGGCAATCTTTGAGGTATTTCTCTTGTGATATGAAGATGCCATTTCTCTACTGACGGATTTGAATACCAAGGAAGAACTTCAGCTCACCCATCATGGACATCTGATATTGCTCTTGCATCATATGCCCAAACTCATCACTGTATCTCTTGTCAGTGCAGCCGAAGATATTGCCATCCACATAGATTTGGCACACAAACAATTCACCATCATATGAATTCATGAAGAGAGTGGGATCTAGAGAACCAGGTTTGAAGCCTTTGCACTTCAGGAAGTCTTTGAGTGTGTCATACCAAGCGCAAGGTGCTTGTTTGAGGCCATACAGTGCCTTGTTAAGCTTGTATACCATGTCAGGACGCTTTGGGTCTTCAAAACCAGGTGGTTGTGCAACATACACTTCTTCTTCAATTTTGCCATTGAGAAAGGCACTCTTTACATCCATTTGGTACAGAAGAATGTTGTGATGGTTGGCATATGCTAGCAGTATGCGAATGGCTTCAAGCCTAGCCACAGGAGCAAAGGTTTCATCAAAGTCAATCCCTTCAACTTGTGTGTAACCTTAAGCAACGAGACGAGCTTTGTTTCTGACTACTTGACCATGCTCATCTTGTTTGTTGCGATAGATCCATTTGGTGCCGATGATATTGTGCTTGCGAGGATCAGGACGCTTTACAAGCTCCCATATATTATTCAGCTCAAACTGTTGAAGCTCTTCTTGCATGGCTTGAATCCATCCAGGTTCCATGAAGGCTTCATCGACTTTCTTGGGTTTAGATATAGAGACAAATGCAAAGTGCCCACAGAAATTAGCTAGCTGAGTTGCTCTTGAACGAGTGAGTGGACCAGGTGCATTGATGCTATCGATTATCTTCTCAATCTGGACTTCATTTGCAATGCGAGGATGTACTGGACGAAGATTTTCCCCTTGCTGATCATTGTCTTCATCTTCAGCATTGGCTTCAGGTTGAGCAGTGTCTTCATGCTGATTCGGCACAGAAATGATGATTTCCTCTTCAGCCTGTTCCTGTGAAGGTATGATTTCTCCAGTACCCATAAGCTTAATAGATTCACTTGGTGTAGCTTCATCTAGCACATTTGGCAGGTGCTCTCTTTGCGAGCCGTTAGTCTCATCGAACCGCACATCCACAGTTTCAACCACTTTGTAGTGAAAGAGGTTGAAGACTCTGTAGGAGTGTGAATCCTTTCTGTAACCAAGCATAAAACCTTCATGAGCTTTCGGTGCAAATTTTGAAGTATGATGCGGATCCTTGATCCAGCACCTAGCACCAAAGACTCTGAAGTAACTGACATTTGGCTTCTTACCAGTCAGGAGCTCATATGATGTCTTCTTTAGGAACTTGTGAAGATAAACACGGTTGATGATGTGGCAAGCAGTAACAATGGCTTCAGGCCAGAATTTCCTTGGAGTCTTGTACTCATCAAGCATTGTACGTGCCATCTCAATGAGGGTTCTGTTCTTGTGCTCCACAATGCCATTCTGCTGAGGTGTGTATGGAGCAGAGAACTCATGTGTGATGCCCAATGTATCAAGGTAAGTGTCGAGGCCGGTGTTCTTGAATTTTGTGCCATTGTCACTTCTGATGTGCTTGATCTTGATGCCATAATTGGTCATGGCACGATTGGCGAATCGTCTGAAGACATCCTGCACTTCAGTCTTGTAGAGAATTATGTGCACCCATGTATATCTTGAGTAATCATCAACAATGACGAAGCCATAGAGGCATGCAGTGGTAGTAAGGGTAGAGTAATGAGTTGGGCCAAATAAGTCCATGTGAAGCAGCTCGAAGGGACGTGTTGTCGTCATGATTGTCTTCAACGGATGCTTGGCCCTTGTCATCTTCCCGGCTTCACAGGCACCACACAGATGATCCTTCTTGAACTTGACACCCTCAATGCCAATGACATGCTTCTTCTTTCGCGAGAGTGTGCAAGTTCCTCATGCCCGCATGTCCTAGCCTCCAATGCCAGAGCCAGCACTCTGAAGCTTTTGCTAGAAGACATACGGCAAGCTATGGTCCTGCGGAGAAATCTACCATATACAGATTGTCTCTTCGATACCCTTCGAAGACTAGAGATTTGTCAGATTCCATAAGCACAAGGCAACGATATTTACCAAATATCACAATCATGTTCAGATCACAAAGCATTGAGACAGACATTAAGTTGAAACCAAGGGATTCAACAAGCATCACTTTATCCATGTGCTGATCCTTTGAGATTGCAACTCTACCTAGACCCAATACCTTGCTTTTACCAGTGTCAGCAAATGTGATGTGACTTTTGTCAGACGGACGTAGGGTTGAATCCATAAGAAGACTTCGATCACCAGTCATGTGGTTAGTGCATCCACTGTCCATAATCCACTCAATATTCTTCGAAGCCGTACCCTACAGTTCAGTTAGCGGGATAGGCTTCACCAAGAGTATTTTGAAGCATAAACATTTGACGAACAAGCATACTATCAAAGTTTAGATCCTTGTTAGGGTAGATAGGATGATTGTCAAGAAACCCTGGGACGAAATACATAATAAGACTGTTTTGGCACTTTATCTTGCGTCCCACAAGATGTTTTAGGTCCCCAGCATCAGCACCTGACGCCTTTGATTTCCGGCTGGAGACCTTTCCCTGCAAAAGAAAGTTAGTTCTTCTTGACCACCCATATCTTCAGGGGTGGCTTAGAAGCAATGAGTCTTAGTGCAGCATCTGAGAACTTTGGCTTTGGAGCCCTAGCAAATAGCCTTGCAGGAGGTGAATAATACTCATAAGAATAGGCAGAAAAGTTCTTGGTCTTATGAACATAGCGGTTTGAAGAAACACGCTCATATTCATAAGTCAGAGTATGGTTTCCCTGCAAAACATTGGCGTTAGGGTGACCTTGTGAGGTCCCCTGTCTGTATGAAGCCTTTGGACCATATGAAGCCTTTGGTCTGGTGTTTGTCTTCTTCCCAGGTGGTGTCATGATGACATTCACGGGAAGTTTCTCAAGACAACTTTTGGGCACCCAGATCTTCTTCAAAGGTGGTCCATTCCTGCAGTTAGTACCAATAAACCTGGCAAACACTTTACCATTCTGATTCTTAAACAACTTATAGTTGGCGTCAAAGGATTCATCAATGATAATAGGGTTAGCACAAGTGAAGCCAGATAAGGTAGATGGGTCCACTGAGGGGCCCTTTGCAGCAACCCATGTGGTTTTGGGGTACTGCTCAGGCTTCCAGTATGAACCATCAACATTCATTTTCCTCTCGAACCCAACACCCTCTTTCCTAGGGTTTCGGTTCAGAATCTGTTTCTTGAGGACATCACATAGGGTCTGATGCCCTTTGAGGCTTTTGTACATGCCTGTTTCAAGCAATGTCTTCAACCTAGCATTCTCATCAGCAATAGTAGTGGTATCCTCAGATGAGGGGTTAGTTACCACATTAGCATTTGAAGATATTGCAACAATAGCAGCAGTAGAACATTCAGCAATAGAGACAGCATTATCACGCTCAAGACATTTTAAACATGGTGGCACAAAATCTACTTGAGCAGAACTGATCTGTTGAGCGCGAAGTGAATCGTTCTCTTTTTGAAGATCTTCATGAGACGCTCTCAGATTCTCTAGATCTTGCTTCCTTTGAAGATAATCATAGGAAAGCTTCTCATGAGTAGCTGAGAGAGTTTCATGACGACTTTCAAGTTCTTCATACTTAACATGAAGATTTTTAATGTCTTCAATTAAGGACTGAGTTCAATTCATTTCCGCGTCCAATAGGTCATCGCTTTTGTCTAGCAACTTTTGAATATGTTCCATAGCAGTTTGTTGTTTAGTTGCAATTTTTGCAAGAGTCTTGTAGCTAGGTTTGGATTCACATTCAGAGTCATCTTCACTAGATGTTTGAAAGTAAGCATCGCGTGAGTTTACCTTGGCACCTTGTGCCATGAAGCAGTAGGTCGGAGCAGAGTCATCCTCATCATCGGCTTCAGCGTTGGCGACGTGACCATTGTCTTCAGTGTTGAAGATGGACTTGGCGACGAATGCCGAAGCTAGAGCCAGGCTTGCCACGCCTGAATCAGACTCCTACTCAGACTCCACCTCTGCCTCCTCAGAAGCAGACTCCTCCTCTGAATCCATCTCCATGCCAACAAACGCACGAGCCTTGCTGGATGAGCTCTTCTTGTGAGACGAAGACTTTGATGAAGACTTTGAAGAAGACTTTGAGGATTTCTTCTTCTTCTTGTCATCAGAATCATATTCCTTGCTCTTCTTCTTCTTAGATTCCTTGTCCCATTGAGGACACTCAGAGATGTAGTGGCCTGGCTTCTTGCATTTGTGGCATGTTCTCTTCTTGTGGTCACGAGTGGAAGTCTCATCATTTCTTGAGCTGGATCTTGAAGACTTTCCGAAGTGATTCTTTTTGGAGAACTTCTGGAACTTCTTCACGAGCATAGCTAGCTCCTTTCCAATGTCTTCAGGATCCTCAGAACTGTAGTCAGATTCTTCTTCAGATGAGGAAACGGCCTTTGCCTTCAATGCACGGGTTCGGCCATAGTTGGGGCCATAGATGTCTCTCTTCTCAGATAGCTGGAACTCATGTGTGTTGAGCCTCTCAAGTATGTCAGATGGATCGAGATCTCTGAAGTCAGGATGCTCTTGTATCATCAAGGCTAGGGTGTCAAATGAGCTGTCAAGTGATCTCAGAAGCTTCTTAACGATTTCGTGCTTGGTGATCTCAGTGGCGCCAAGAGCACGAAGCTCATTGGTGATATCAGTAAGGCGATCGAACGTGAGCTGGACATTCTCATTGTCATTCCTCTTGAAGCGGTTGAAGAGATTGCGAAGAACATCAATCCTTGAGTCTCTCTGAGTAGAGACGCCTTTGTTGACCTTGGACAGTCAGTCCCAGACTAGCTTCGCAGTTTCCAGTGCACTCACACGGCCGTACTGTCCCTTGGTCAGATGACCACAGATGATGTTCTTGGCGGTCGAGTCCAGTTGAGCGAATCTCTTGACATCAACAGCGGTTACACCTTCACCGACCTTGGGAATGCCTGTCTTGACGACATACTAGAGGTCAATGTCAATGGCTTCAAGATGCATACGCATCTTATTCTTCCATTAGGGGTAATCAGTGCCATCGAAGACTGGGCACGCAGCGGAGACCTTGATTATCCCTGCAGTCGACATAGCTAAAACTCCAGGTGGTTAAACCGAATCACACAGAACAAGGGAGCACCTTGCTCTGATACCAATTGAAAGTGCTAGTTATCGACTAGAGGGGGGGTGAATAGGCGATTTTATGAAAGTCTTCAAAACACTAGGTATTTGAAGACAAACAGATGAAATGAACCTATTGATATGCAGTGGAAGATAGACTACACTAGACAAGCCATAGTCAAGTAAGCAATGTAGTGAAAGTACAAAGACTATCAGCAGCTAGGTAGTATGGATCAGAATGGAAGACAATATTAAGCCAAACAGATAAAAGTCTTCACAGAGTGAAGTCAATCAGATCAAACAGGCAAGCAATGACTTCACGAAGACAAACTGTAAAGTAAAGGGAAGTGGGGGATAGAACCAGTTGCTTGGTGAAGACAAGGATTTGGTAGACCAGTTCCAGTTGTTGTGACAACTGTACGTCTGGTTAGGGAGGCTGAGATTGAACTCAGAAGACCGCGTCTTCACCTTATTCCCCTTGAGCTAAGGACACCTGCTCCTCGCCCAATCACTCTGGTAAGTCTTCAAGGTAGACTTCCAAACCTTCACAGACTTCGTTCACCAGCAATCCACAATGGCTCTTGGATGCTCAGAACGCGACGCCTAACCGGCTGGAGGATTCATAGTCCTCAAGTGTAACAAGTCTTCAGGTCACGCAGACAGAAAGACTTCAGTGATGCCTAACACTCTTTGGCTCTGGGTGTTTTGGGCTTTGTCCTCACAAGGATCTCTCTCTCAAAGGCTTCGGAGGTGGGTTGCTCTCAAACGACAAAAGCCGTGTACTAACTCTGAGCAGCCACCAATTTATGGTGTAGGGGGTGGGCTATTTTTAGCCAGGAGGCAACCTGGCCAGATATGTCCGAAATGACCCTGGGTCACTAAGGAACCGACACGTGTCCAACAGTCGGATTTCAAACACACGCGGCAGCTTGACTTGGGCTACAAGTAAAGCTGACTCATCCAGCTCTGGATAAGGTTTGCTCTCATTGTCTTCGCTCGAAGACATAGGATTTTGGTTGAGCATCACTTCAGTCACTCTGACTTTGTTCACTTGGACCCCACTTAACAGTACGGTGGTTCCTATGACTCAATGAAGAAGAAAAGGAAACTACGAAACAACTATGTCTTCTCACTCCATAGTCTTCAAGTGAATGTCTTCATGTGTCATAATCTTCATCGCGAATGTCTTCACGAACCACCATTGTCTTCAATGTCTTCACACATTTTTAGGGGTCATCTCTGGTAGGTAAACCGAATCAATGAGGGACCACTACCTGTGTTATCCTGCAATTCTCACAAACACATTAGTCCCTCAACCAGGTTTGTCGTCAATACTCCAAAACCAACTAGGGGTGGCACTAGATGCACTTACATTTATTATTGATTGTCTTCCTTATGAGTGGCGGTCGGGGATGAGCGATGGTCTTTTCCTACCAATCTATCCCCCTAGGAGCATGCGTAGTAGTACTTTGCTTCGAGGGCTAATAAACTTTCGCAATAAGTATGTGAGTTCTTTATGACTAATGTGAGTCAATGGATTATACGCACTCTTACCTTTTCGCAATTTGCTAGCCTCTTCGGTACCGTGCATTGCCCTTTCTCACCTTAAGAGTCGGTGCAAACTGCGCCGGTGCATCCAAACCCCATGATATGATACGCTCTATCACACATAAGCCTCCCTATATCTTCCTCAAAACAGCCACCGTACCTACCTATGATGTCATTTCCATAGCCATTCCGAGATATATTGACATGCAACTTCCACCATCATCATATACATGACCTGAGTATTCATTGTCATATTGCTTTGCATGATCGTAAAATACCTAGCATGATATTTTCATGGCTTGTCCGTTTTTTGATATCTTTGCTATGCTAGATCATTGCACATCCTGGTACACTGCCAGAGGCATTCATATAGACTCATCATGTATTAGTTGTATCAAGTTGTAATATCGAGTTGTAAGTAAATAAAAGTGTGATGATCATCATTATTAGAGAATTGCCCTAGTGAGAAAAGGATGATGGAGACTGTGATTCCCCCACAAGTTGGGATGAGACTCTAGACGAAAAAAAAATATGCCAGAAAGAGCCCAACAAAAAAAGAATAAAAACAAAAAACAAAAAAATGAGAGAAAAAGCGAGAAGGGGCAATATTACTATCATTTTCCACACTTTTGTTTCAAAGTAGCACCATGTTTTTCATATAGAGAGTCTCGTATGTTGTCACTTTCATATACTAGTGAGAATTTTTCATTATAGAACTTGGCTTGCATATTCCGATGACGGGCTTCCTCAAATACCCGAGGTCTTCATGAGCAAGCAAGTTGGATGCACACCCACTTAGTTTTCAGTTTGAGCTTTCATACACTTATAGCTCTTAGTGCATCCGTTGCATGGCAATCCCTACTCCTCGCATTGACATCAATTGATGGGCATCTCCATAGCCCGTTGATTAGCCTCGTCGATATGAGACTTTCTCCTTTTTTGCCTTCTCCATATTAATCTCTACCACCGTATTCTATTCCACCCATAGTGCTATATCCTTGGCTTGCACTCATGTATTGCATGGGGGTTGAAAAAGCTGAAGTGCGTTAAAAAATATGAACCAATTGCTCGGCTTTTCATCGGGGTTTTGCATGATAAATACTTTGTGTTAAGAAGATGGAGCATGACAAGGCTATATGATTTTGTAGGGATAATGTTCTTTAGCATTGATATTTTGAAAGGCATGATTGTTTGTTGGGATGCCTGAGTATTGATGTCTTTATATCAAATTATAAACTATTGCTTTGATTCACTCATGTCTTCATATTCATGCCATAGATTATATGATCAAGATTATGCTAGGTAGCATTCCACATCAAAAATTATCTTTTGTATCATTTACCTACTCGAGGACAAGCAGGAATTAAGATTGGGGATGTTGATACGTCTCCATCGTATCTATAATTTTTTATTGTTTCATGCCAATATTCTATAACTTTTACATACTTTTGGCAACAATTTATATGATTTTCTTGGACTAACATATTGATCCAGTGCCCAGTGTCAGTTCCTGTTTGTTGCATGTTTTTTGTTTCGCAGAATATCCATATCAAACGAAGTCCAAACATGATAAAATTTTATGGAGAATTATTTTGGAATATATGTGATTTTTTGGAAGTGGAATCAACGCGAGACGATGCACGAGGGGCCCACAAGCTCAAGGGGCGCGCCCACCTACCCAAGGCGCGCCTGGCAAGCTTGTGGACACCCTGTAGGTCGGTTGGAGGTGTCCTTCAGCCACAAGGAAGCTTATATACGGACAAAAATCGTGTTAAAATTTCATACCAATCGGAGTTACGGATCTCCAGATATTTAAGAAGCGGTGAAGGCCAGAAAGCTGGAATGCGAAACAGAAGAGAAAACGAGAGAGAGAGATCCAATCTCGGAGGGGCTCTCACCCTTCACTGCCATGGAGGCCATGGACCAGAGGGGAAACCCTCCTCCCATCTAGGGAGGAGATCAAGGAAGAAGAAGAAGGAGGGGGGCTGTGTCCCCCTCTCTCCCGGGGGCGCCAAAACGCCGCCGGGGCAAGGATCTTGACGGTGATCTACATCAACAACCTCGCTACCGTCAACACCAACTTTCCCCCCCTCTATGTAGCGGTGTAACACCTCTTCTCCCCGTTGTAATCTCTACTTATACATGGTGCTCAACACTATATATTCCTATCCAATGATAGGTGGTTATCCTATGATGTTTGAGTAGATTCGTTTTGTCCTATGGGTTGATTGATGATCGTGATTGGTTTGAGTTGTATGTTTTATTTTGGTGTTGTCCTATGGTGCCCTCCGTGTCGCGCAAGCGTGAGGGATTCCCGCTGTAGGGTGTTGCAATACGTTCATGATTCGTTTATGATGGGTGGCTAGAGTGACAGAAGCTTACACCTGAGTAAGGGGATTGTTGCGTATGGGACTAAGGAGGACTTGATACTTAATGCTATGGTTGGGTTTTACCTTAATGATCTGTAGTAGTTGCGGATGCTTGCTAGAGTTCCAATCATAAGTGCATATGATACAAGTAGAGAAAGTATGTTAGCTCATGCCTCTCCCTCATATAAAATTGCAATAATGATTACCGGTCTAGTTATCGATTGCCTAGGGACAAATAGCTTTCTTGTAAAAAAAGCTCTCTACTAAACAACTAACTTTATTATATTGCAATTTACTCATATTTTTATTCTTGCTAAGTACTTCTAGTTTTATTCTTGCAAACCTATCCTATCACACCTACAAGTACTTCTAGTTTCATACTTGTTCTAGGTAAAGCGAACATTAAGCGTGCATAGAGTTGTATCGGTGGTCGATAGAACTTGAAGGGAATATAAATTCTACCTTTAGCTCCTCATTGGGTTCGACACTCTTACTTATCGAGAAAGACTACAATTGATCCCCTACACTTGTGGGTTATCACCTCCGTACCGTCGACCAAGGTGGGGGTGGGAACGAGAGAACTTGATGTTTATTTGCTAATCAATACTATTGCGTGAAGAGAAATGACCATTGCATGCTATGCTAAGTAGTCTGAAGTCATTGAATGCATACAAGCCCCACGACTCCTATTGGCTGATTTCTTTTTTCAGGGCAAAAAACAGGGAACGAGTTTTGGGATTATTTGATTTTCGTACTGTGACGTGTGCACTGGTACGAACAGAGTAGGACAGTTGGCAAGTAATACATTGAGCTCTTCTTAGTGATGAAGCCAGTAACAATCAAACAAAATCTCTAATCATCATTGCAAACAGCGCATAGAAGATGGCTAATGCGACAACCACAACTACACATGGTAGTTTGTAACACCCTGGATTTTGCCCATTTTTTCCTTTTGATTTTGGTTTGGATTTGCCTTTTTGTGGCTTAGTGGTCTTGCAACCTGGAGGGATCACCCTTGATTCCTCTTCCTAAGTGGCTTGTCAACCTCAAAACCATCCCAAGACCATGTCATCTCCATCTTGGACTACCCACTAGACAAGATGCTGCATGCCAGGGTGCACGGCGTGCGCCAGTTCACGCGGTGACCACGCGTCTGGCATACCAGCCAGCGCGCTCTGGCAGTTGTACCCTTGGCCTCGCCGCGTTCCTCCTCTCCCTCGCCACCTAGCCAGGTCTAGGGGCTTCGCCTTGTCGTCTCCCTTCGCCCTGGATAAGTCTCCCCCTCTCACGTCCCCTCCTACGCGGTGCGGCAGCCATGCCCGTGACGTGCCCGTCTCTGCCGCCGCCACGTCCGGTCGCCCGCGAGCTCCCGAACCCTCCCGAGCACGCTCGAGCTTCCTCTACTCCTCCTTGATCTCTCTGGATGCCTCTCCCCTCCTCCAAGCGTGTTCCCGAAGCTCCGGCGCGCGGCGCACGCGTCACCGCGGCCGTGCTCGCCCACCCGCGTCGCCCGGCTATATATAGCCATCCCCACGCCTCTCTGAGCTCACCATCAGCCTCCCCACACTCCTCTACCCCTCCCCGGCCACTTGCCTGAGCTCCAGGAGCCTTCCTCGCTCGCCTTTGCCGCCAAGGCCGCCGTCGGGCATCGCTCAAATTGGAGCTGCCCCGACCACCTCCCTCCGTTCCACCACCACCAGGGAGCTCCCCTGACCTAGGCAGAGCCCTGCCCAATCCCCTCCTCACCTCTCCACCACTACAGCCCCATGCCCCAAGCTCACCGGAGCTGCCATCTGCTGCGGCCGTGGGCACACGCGCTCCCGCCCTCCCCGAGCTCCGCCTCCTACCGGGATGGACGCGGCCCGTCGCCCCGGTCACGCCAATGGCCGGACCTCGGCCGGAGACGGCCTGTGCCACCGGGAGGCCTCGCCGGCGCGTGCCTCCTCTCTGCCGGTGCGAGGTGGAAGAAAGCAGGGGAGGAGAGAGAGAGAGGGTCAGCGCGGGGCCCGCATGTCAGCCTCCCAGGCGTTGACCCCACTCGGGCCCGCACGGTTTAAGTGGAAGCGCATTCAGTGCTTTACGCTTTCCCCATGGGAAAGCGTATTCTGCTGCAGTACGCGACCCGCCGAGCTGTCAGGGACCCTGTTGTGAATATTTTATTTGCAGATAGGTCCCTGGCAGAAAAACCAACACATCTTCTTGCTCGGAACTCCAAATGAGGTGATTCCAAAGCCCACTTCTTTGTCTCTACGAGCCCGTCATGCTGGTACCATTTTCATAATGTGTTGATGCTATGAAAATGACCATTTTGCCCTTGCCCGTAAATAGCCCCCTCTGAGAGAGAACTGTTTCTGGCAATCATTTCCGCGGACTCTCCGCACCCTCTTCCCGATGGTTCCTTCACCGTCAGGCAAGCCACAACTCTCATTTGCATAATTGCATTGCAATATCATAGTCAAACTAATTACTTTAATAGCAAGGATGAAGTATTCGTAAAATGAATTGGATTATGCAATGCTTGAGTAAATTCTTGAATAGGTGACTACCATGTTGATGACTGGATTGTTAGTGGCTAGTAGTTTACCCACTCGTTGATGCCATGACGTTGAGATTACCGTCTATGATTATTTTGGATTTCGTCCGGCACTTTGTGGAGACGAATTAGTAGCAGTAGCTTGAACATGGTGGCTATTGGATTACTAGTTGGTTAATGTTTTCACTTGGATTATTATGCTGTCGGAGTGTCAGTTATGATGAAGAGATTATTCCGAGATAAGGTACTTCATGGTTGATCCAGAGTCACCTGTCCGGACTTATCCGTGCAGCCACATTTGCCGGTATGGGACGGCCTTGACTTGGTCTGATCGCGTGCTCTTTCACCGGTACCGCCCAACAGGGAAGGTTATGCGTGCGCGCTACCTTGGCCCGGTAGGCGGCGATAACCTTGTGAGCCCAGTTGAGTTATATGGTACCAGGTCCCCGTTTGGGACATTTTGTTAGCCACGACGGTGGCAGGTGTCACGCGGTGACACAGGGGCCACCCAGGGCAGGACTTCGGGGTAGGATGATTGCCGGTGGTACGATGGGAGAGTCATGGGTTAGGCGGGTTTCGTTGGAGCAACACTGGTCCACCCGAATGGGATAACGAGGTCAGGTGCTCCATGGTATGGGTAAAGTGCGCAACCTCTGCATAGTGTAAAATCTATTCGAATAGCCGCGTCCACGGTATTGGACAGTCCGTCCAGACCTCACTCGGTGGTCAACCATAGTAGTGATAAGGATGGAAGAACTCATCGTAAGATCGGAAGTACTCGGTGGATCGTGAGTATTCTGAGGGTTGTGAGGCAACCCGAAAGAGAGTAAGTTTGTTATTCTTGTAGTGCAGATGGTATCAGGAATATGATATGTTAGCCATGGATGGCTATGAGATGAGTGGTCAGATGACCATATGATTTGGATTGGATTTGGAACAGATTCAGATTGGATCCTGAGATTATTCGGAGTACGAATTAAATATGCTTTACCTTACTGCATCTACTTCAGTAGCTATCTTGCTATGATGTTGTCTTGCCTTAATGCTGATGTTTGTTGTGAGCTTGCGAGTACATTCAAAGTACTCACCTGGCGTGTCATGCCAGTTTGCAGGTCATGCCATGATTGCTTGCTTGTCAAGGATCCTCAGTTTGCGAGCTAGGATACGCGTTCTAGCCAGAGTCCCTGCGGAGTGGAGTCCATCACCGCCGTCGCTATTCTGCTGCCAAGAGAGTTACTCCGTTGTTAGCATAGAGCTACCCCGGGCAGGCGTAGTGTCGCCGTACCGATGTAAACCTTGTACCCTTTGTAACCATATCCATTGTAATAAAGAGCTGATTTGTTCAATGCCAACAGTGCCGTATTCCATAAGACTTGTCCCTGGACTGGAATACGGGGCGTCCCGGTCTTCTCTGAGCCGGGGTGCCACAGGCGTTGGTATCAGAGCAGTTCTGGCTATAGGACGCCCTAGACCGTTCGAGCGTTAGTAACCGGTAGTATAGGATCCAGTTGGTTTGCTGCACTTGTTTGTTGCATTTGTTTGGGCATAGCATACATATAGACTAGATATCTTATCACTAATAATGGATCTGGTGAGTGTAGGTGGCATCGGTTTCGATTCCCTACCTGCGCTCTCCAGTTTGCATATTTGTTCCTTGGTGTGGTGTCATCTTCGTCCCAGCGGAGTGATGCCAAGGTGCTTGGTGGTGTCGATCCCTTGTCGAATTGATGCACCGGTGCCACACTAGCTTCTTCTCTTCCGACACCCCTATCGTTTCGGTGATAGACAAGTTCTATCCCGGATCTTGCCATTCCACTAGCTGCTTCGGCAACCCTTACTGATCCTTGTTATCAGAAAAGGGCAATGCCTACAAGCCTTTCTCTCCACCACTATCTCATTCCGCCACCTATTCTTTGGACGTGTACGGTTTTCTTCCGTACGCTTGATGATGATGTGGTCCTAACTTCTGTGTTCCGACCCCCGATCACCAAGTTCGTCTTAGCCACCGTGTCCGTCCAGATGGAACCAGTGTTAAGCTCGTATTTGGTGTAGCCTTGTTTACACCAATTTTCTTCCACACATTGATTCACTTTCGTGCACATCGTCACAGCATGTTAGACCGTAATACCGGAGTTCTTGCGAGATTTGTGTGATTAAGTAGGAATGCATATTATTGCTGGGAATAGCTGTAGAATGTGATATTGCTTGTGTGTGTGATCTTGCTGCTTTGTGTGCTTTTGTTTTAGTCGTTTCTTTTGCTTCTTTATTTGGGCCCTTGGTGTTACCTTATTTTCCCCTTATGGAAGTTGCTCACCGACACTGAACCCAAAGAGTCAGTGAAGAGACAGCCATTTGGAAGCTCAGCTCAGCAATATGGAATTTTCAGCAGATTGTGTTATATCGGGGATATCGGGCCTGAATACAAATGATACCCTGGCCGGATTGGTTATCAGCATCAAGTATACCTCAATGTGCAATCTTCACAGCAGCAATGATCAAATCAACAAGAAGGCACAGGTGTGTGCATGATCCACAGTGCATTCCATGCCAAAGGTATGATTCATATACACGGTTTGAGTCTGCTATGAGTACAATTTGAACCCTGCTATATCTTGGAAGCAAGCCAGAATGTGCTATGAACTTGGTGCTCAGCAAGAAGAATAGTCGAACAACTTTCTTCATACAACAAGTAACCGACAGCAGTAACATCAAGGTATACATATATATGCACTCCGACCGCATACGGCAAAGAGAAGCCTCGGGTGTAAGCAACTCAGCCATTCTCCGCAAAGCTACCAGAGAAGCTTACGACGCAAGAATTCAGGTGTCTTCCTCGATACGACACATGGACATCTTCTGGTGCAAGGTACTCAGGCTTCTTCAGTAAGCTATCATAGCAAGCTTCCGGCATAAGGTACCGAGTCTTCCCCAACAAGCCTTTAATGGGGTGAAGCGTCTGCGCCAGGAGCCCTATACAAGTAACTATGAACCTGGGTTCGGATAATCATTACCCTACGGGTAAAGTGTGGAGGATGAGAAAGCTGGTCATGTGAGCAAATATATCCTGTCAGGGGATCAGGATAAGATATGCCTGTCGGAATATTGCACCTGACAACACCTATGGTCACACGGAGAATCAAGAACACATAAGGCCAAGTTCTTTCAGTAAAGGGTCCAGGCAAAGAGAACTATAATGAAAAAGCAAGGTTGTCCATACAGGTATGGTAATGGTACAAATACTCCGGACAGTCTGGCTTGGTGCCAGTCACCATGGGTACACACCCACGGGGACTATTCCATTTGCAAGGACCCAATACCGAGACAACCCGCTCAGCCAACCAGGTATGCTCAAAATTGTCAGAAGCAGTTCAAATTCAGCAACTGTCATGGTTTTGTCACGGCAGATGTCCTAGTGTGAGGACTTAGTCGTGAGGCCAACGCAACTAGGTAGTAGCTTGAACGGGGTTGGTTGGAATCGAGAGACGCGAGGTTTTACCCAGGTTCGGCCCCTCACGGTGGAGGTAAAAGCCTACATCCTGCTTCATTGATATTGATCATGATGCCCACAATTACTAGGATGCTCTTTTGCTACCTCTATCTCGAGAGCTATTAACTTGTTTGTCTTAACCTGTAAAACTTCTCCCTCTTGGGGTGCCCTGCCCCTCCTTATATAAGTTTGAGGGGCGGGTTACATGTGGAGTCCTAGTAGGACTAGGACTATTCTATTACAAGTGGAATCCTAGTCTTGCTTCCCTTGCAAGGGAAATATTCCTTATGCCTTTCCTCTTAAGCCGGACCAACACACCATGAGCCGGCCTTCTATGAACCGCCTTCTGGGCCACCGAGTCTTGTCGCTCCTCTGACCCGCCTGCTAGGTCACCAGTGAGTGGAGAGATCCGGGCAGGTCACTTAGTGAGTCGCCAAGTCATGGTGGGTCACTAGTGAGTCGCCAAGTCCGGCCGGGTTACACCGCGGGGTATATCCCCGACATTAGCCCCCAGTTTAATTTGGATTTATCCATGTTAAACTGATCCTGCAAAATAAACACAAGAACAAATTTGACAGGTTGTGCTCCGGGTTAAAAGTTTTTCTGAACTGGCACCTGATCATCCTTAAGTCCTTGTCATTTCCTTCTCCTGGAAAGTCCAGGTCAATAGGCCAGCTTCATAGCCAATTTGCTTGTAGAAAAATATTGTGAAAAATGATCCATTTGAATCGTCTTCCAATGCTCTGACTTGACAAAAATATTGGTCTTGAAATACTCATCTAATTTTCAGCCGGCTTGAAAATGTAGATCTGGTTCTCTCAAGGCTGAAAATTTGAAGATGTTCCTCCCTTATATGCATATCACCTGTAGCCCCCAAGTCTTAAGAGGAGAACGTAGTGATAGCTTAAGACTTGCTTTAATATAAATGCTGCAACTTTGGAGAAATCCGGGTTGTTCATGAAAGTCGCCAATCATAAACTGAACACTTTGTACTTCCCATGTGTAGCCCCCAAGTGCCGGGTCATTATGCAATAATGAGCAGGGACTTTGTAGATTTGATTATGTAGACTTAAGCAGCAATATGTAGCCCCCAAGGGCCGGCTCATCATTATGTGATGGTTCGGGTCTTCATTGAGGCGAAAAAATGACCTTGCATTAGCCCCCAAGTGCCATGGTGCATGCTTGCAGTGACATGGGACTTGCATACTTGATATAATTTGGAATTTGAATAATGTAGCCCCCAAGTGCCAGGTCGTATGCCTGCAGCGACTTGGGACTATTCCTTCCATTGCAAAAAAATCATATCCTCTATCTGGATGATATTGCTGAATGCTGTGCATATCAATATTGAACCTTGCTCTCTGTTGTGAGCTGGTATTCTTGAATGAAGAAATAATAGCGATTACTCTGGAGCGGCTTTTGAAAACCTTAATCATAATACTGGTTATTGATAACCATAATAAAAATCCAGCCATGTTGGCTATTAAAGATTTGAATAATATAACCCGATTTGAAAACCGGTTCCTGCAATATAAACCAGTATATCCATGCATATATGATGCATGCTATGATGATGCAATGATTATGCAATGATGATGCAATATATGATGATGTATGTGCGTGATAGCAGAGTAAAAATGTGACACCCTGATTTTGGCAACTTTTTCTTTTCAAACTTTTCTTGGCTTTATATGAAATTTGAATGGTTTTTGAATCTTTCTAGTTGGTCTTGGAAACTTTTGAATCTTTCCAAGTAATCCAAAGCCTCATCACCTTTTCAAAACCCTGCCAAGTACCTCTAGGACCCAAATACCAATTTAAATCTTTTCCAATAACCCTTTTCTTTTATTTGGGAATTTAGGTCATCACTATGGGTTGTGAAGCAACCTATAGTTTGGATGGCCAGAAAATTCTCAAATAATTCTCTAAAATACCTTGGACCATATCTTGCCCCAATATCCAAAAATATTCCATGGCCTAGTTCAAATATTTTGCAAAACAATTCATTTTTGTTCCTGGTCAGTCTGGACCTTTGTGAAGGAAGTACCTGCTAGGTTTGTCCAAATGCTCTGAAATTTTTGTGGCATGAGGAAAACTACAAATGACTTCCCTCCACCAAGTTTCAGCCTCAGGAGATCATCTAAGTGAGTGGTACCTCAACATTCAGATTCTGGACCAGATTTGTAGGTTACACATGAACTACCCTCAAACCTCAACTAAACCTCCTCAAACTTGACCAGTTTGGAGTCCTTGCAATGAGCATCACTCCAGACAATCTTTTTGGCTCCATCCCTAGCTCTCCACCTCTCCAGATCCCTCTCTAGTTCACTGTCAGAAACTGTTGTTGATCCTACCCTTCATCTCAGACAGAACCAAGCCAAACCATGGGTGCAGATGAAGTGAGTGAACGAGGGTCGACATGTTGGATAGGTTTTGCCAGGCTTGTGTGGCCTCCTAGTGGCAAGCACCGTGGTGAGCACGGCTATGGCACGTCAGTCGCCGCACTCTGGACGCCACCAGGCTCGGGTCGCGTCAGAGCGGGACGCCCGCGTAGCCGTACCGTGTCCGAGCATGCCGACATCGTCCCCGTTCGCCACCTAGCCCTTCTGGACTCCTTCCCTCGCCAGAGAAGCTCTCGGCGGCCGCCACGACCACGAGCACTATCCCGCCCATGCGGCCACAGTTGCGGCGCCGCTCGTCTTCTTCTCCCCGAGCCATCTCTTCGCGCATTCAATGCTCTGCTCGCTCCCGTCTCGTCGCCCCGCGCCACGACGGCCAGCTCGACGTCCTTGCGCCAGTGGCGTAGCCACGTCGCCGCCGATCCAGAGAACTCAGCGAGCTTCGCCTCCCGTCTATAAATAGCCCCGCCCGGCCTCGCTGAGCTCCTTGCCTCTCTCTCTCAAATTGCCTCCCCAGAGCAAGAGCCAAGGCCGAAAGGCCCTCTGGCCTCGAGCTTCACCAGAGCTCCTCCGCCACCCTAGCTCTGCCACCAGCCACATCCACTCGACCTTCGCCTCACCCGAGACCACCATAGTGCTCAGCTCGTTCCACTGGTCTTTCCAAAGCCACCTTCCAGTCGAATTGCTGCCGGATTCGCTATCCCCGACGACCACCATAGCCACCACCCGCCGGAGAAGAAGGGCGCGACACCGTCCAACCACCTCCGGAGGATCTACGGGTACGGGTGTGCTCGTCGTCGACCGGCCGATCCATCCCCGCCATCCACGAGCCCAACCGCCGTCGAAATCGCTAGCAATCACCGCCGGTGAGCCGCCCCTTTCTCTGCCCTCTCCCTCTTTCTAATTTAAATGGGCCCGGCCCCACCTGTCAGCCACTTACCGAAGCGGTAAGTGGAGGCGCCTCGGGCGTTTACGCCTTCGACGTGGCCCCTTCGCTGGTTTTCTGTTTTTCTGATTTTTATTTATTTAAACAGAGTTGACCAGCCACTTTGACCTTGAATAACTTTTTATAGAAAGGTCCAATTGACCTGATTCTTTTTGCATTGTGTTGGTATTAAACTCCTTTATTTCCTGACTAAGTTTGGTATTTTTCCAATACTCACAGAATTGTTGGTGAATAAAAAGGCTTTATGTGACATTTTCCTTTGCCATTTAAAAATGTTTTCAGAAGGAGATTCTTGTGGATTTGAAGACCAGGAGTATTTGAACAACCCAACAGAGCAAGGCAAGCCAAGACATCCATATTATGAAGCATTTCATAGCATTGCATAATTCATATTCATTTCTTGCATTTAATTAACATAGATAATTCAAGTGAAGAATTTAAATGCCTATTGTTGACAACTTAAATTGATATGATGAATGACCATGATTGCTAAGTAAAACTTAGTTGGTTGATCAAGAGTCACCTGTCCGGGCTTACCCGTGCAGCCACATTTGCCGGTATGGGACGGCCTTGACTTGGTCTGGCTCCGTGCTCTTTCACCGGTACCTCCAGACAGGGAGGGTTATGCGTGCGTGCTGCCCTAATCAGGCAGACGGCGATAACCCTGTGAGCCCAGTTGAGTTTTGTGCCGGCGTCCCCGTTTGGGACAGTTTAGTTAGGCCACGATGGTGGCAGGTGTCACGAGGTGACACGGGGCCACCCAAGGCTTGACTCCGAGGGAGTGTGATTGCCGGTGGTACGATGGGAGAGTCACGAGTCAGGCGGGTTTCGTTGGAGCAACGCTGGTCCACCCGAATGGGATCACGAGGTCAGGTGCTCCATAGTGTGGGTAAAGTGCGCAACCTCTGCAGAGTGTAAAATCTATTCGAATAGCCGCGTCCACGATATTGGACAGCCCGTCCAGACCTCTCTAGGTGATTAACCGTAATAACCATAGTAATGATGGAAGAACTTGTCTTATGAACATAAGTACTTGTTGGTATCGAGTATTCCGAGGTTTGTGAGACAACCCGGATATGAGTAAGTTAATAACAGTAAGTGAATCATTTAAGACTTAACATGTTGATTGCCATGCTATTATTTGCTGCATACTTGGTTGTCATGTGCCTGCAAGTACATTCAAAGTACTCACCTGGCGTATCATGCCAGATGGAGGAGAAGACTGAGACGGAGGTCTCGAAGGTCCGTGTTGCGATGTCTAGGATGTGTCCTCAGCAGTGTCCCTGTGGATGGAGTTCCTATCATGTTCCGCTATGCAGTAGTCTTTCGCTGTAGTGTTCCGTAGTAATACCGAGGCCCTGATATGTTAGATAAATAATGTAGATATTGTCATAGCACTAGATGTGCTTTTGGCCTCGATGATCATGTAATATATAAGCTTGCACTCGACTATTATCAATAAAAGTTCAGCTATGTTCTGTTCCAAGTTGTTTCATGTTTCCAGAAGACATGATCTCTGGGTTGGAAACACTGGTAAACCGGTTCTCTGAGCCGGGGTGCCACAATGCTTGGTATCAGAGCCGTGCTGACTGTAGGACACCCTAGGTAACCCGTGCTAGGACTGCGATTAGCATAGGACTTTGAGTGTGCAACCTGCCTGTTGCATTTGATTGTTGCATGCCATGCCTCATGCATCATAATTCATTATATTACTAACCCTTGGCATTGTGAGTGTAGATGACACCAGTTCCATATCACTTTCATCATGAGCCAGAACCCCACACTTTTCCAGCTCTACTTCGTAGCGTCTGGCTTCGGCTGTATCACAACGGTGATGACCCGGTGTACCAGGTGTTTCGGGAGCAGTTGGGCGAGTCAGTATATGAGTACCATGCAGTGGCTTACATGACCGCGACTTCGGATATTGGAAGCTCTTCACGCTCTTCCAAGGGCGGAGTGGCTTCTACTCCAGAGCTCCTGATCCAGTTTGCTGCCATGGAGGCTATTACTGACTTGCGCTTCCACGAGGTCGAGATGCATACCCATCCAGGTTTCTTCCACTATCCCACCCTGTCGCCTACGACAGGGCGAATCCTTTTCTCACCTGTTGACCCGGCGTGTGATCATGCGGCTGGTGTTTTGTCTCGCTACCTGAATGCCAGTTACCGTATGATCATTTCCTTGGCTGAGGAGCTGTGTCGTGTTCAGGAGGCACTTGCAGCAGTGACTCCAGCACCTCCTCCTCCTGTAGTTCCACCTAGGTATCCACCACCAGTTCCACCTTCGCATGTGCTTGATACCCCTTCTGGTTTTTCTGGACCATCAGGCTTATCGTCTGGTAGCCGACTTGAGACCCCAGCTGAGTGGGCCTCACTCCTAGCCACTCCTGCTCCGCCGATGTTGAGGCGATGTGCTCTTTCTCCCGCAGAAGTAGAGCCGTCTCAGCAGCGACGTCGCGTCTCCTTTGACCCGGTGACTCACATCATCAGTTCTGATTCTGACTCAAGATCTGACGACGAGGACTCTTCAGATGGGCAGTGTTCATGTCACCGACGCACTAGACTGGAGCTTGAGTAGTAATGCATGCATCTTTGCATATGTCGACTGTCGTATGAGCAGTCTAGCCATGATATCCCCCTACTAGCTTGCCATGTATGATGTTGGGTTATCTTGTATAATTATGTTGTTCTGTTTATTTGCCTTTTTCATGAATTTTCTCTTGTGTCATATTACCGTATTTCTCCTTATGGATGTTGCTCATCGATTCGGTATTTGCCATGGGAACAAAAATTAGGATGAAGAAAGGAAGTAGCAATCAAGGCGGCGATGGAAACCCCGTCCGTCGATCCGCCAGGCAGGCAGGGCAACCGCCCGAAGACTTACCACCACCACCACCTCAAGCACCAACCACAGATCAGATAATGAGAATGTTTGAGGAAGAGAGAAACCAAGACCTCATGGAATTTCTCAAGAGTATGCAGACAATAGTAGGTCAGAACAATGGCAATGGGGTGCATTCCAAACTGTCTGACTTCCAGCGCACAAAACCACCCAGCTTTGGTCAGGCTGTGGATCCTATTGAGGCTAATGATTGGTTAAGAACCATGGAAAAGAAATTGGACATTACTCGTTGTGAAGAAGCAGATAAAGTCCCATTTGTCACCCATTATCTCGAAGGCCCGGCAGCCATATGGTGGAACAACACCAAGTTAATGTGGCCTGCTGGAGAAGAGATTTCCTGGGAGAAATTCAAAGAGCTGTTCCGCAAGTATCATATTCCCATGGGTATCATGAAAGTGAAGCAGAGAGAATTCCTGGCTCTCACGAAAGGAAACATGTCTGTGGGAGAATACCTAAACAAGTTCAACAACTTGGCCCGGTACTCTCCTCATGATGTGGCTACCGAAGAAAGGAAAATAGACCGGTTCCTCGGAGGACTTAATCACGCCCTCCGATGTCAGCTATGCATGTTGGACTTCCCCGATTTCCAGACCTTGGTGGATAAGGCCTTCATCGCCGAATGAGAACACAAGTCTGGGAATGATGATCATAAGAGGAAGTTCGAGCCCAAGAAGGACAACAGGGAGCCATATGCACAAAAGCTGTGCAATTGGCAGTCAGGGCCATCTGAGAACAAACCTGTGTGGAACAATGGTGGCAACAACAGCAAGCCAGGCAACCAGAGCAAGACCTTCGGCAAGCAGCCAGTCATAGAGGACTGCCGCCGCAACAACACCTGTTTCACTTGTGGCCAGAGTGGACATTACGCCAAGCAGTGTCCTACTAATAATGGAAAGCAATCAGCTGACCACAAGCCACAAGTCAATCACCTTGGACGCCGCCCCAACCACAACTTCAGCCACGGATGCGTCCACCACATCTCTGCCGAAGAAGTCTGCGAAGCTCCAGACATTGTCCTTGGTATGTTTTCTGTCAACGACATACCTGCAATAAGTTTATTTGATTCTGGGGCTTCCCACTTGTTTATTTCGCGAAGTTTTGCCACCTTGCACAAATTTTCTCCTTCACTTTTGGAAAAAATCATGGTGGTACAATCCCCTGGCTCTATGCTCAGAACAAATATAATATACAAGGGTCTGGAAATCTCAATCCATGGAGTCAAATTCCCAGCTACCCTTGTTGCCATTGAATCCCCAGGACTGGACATAATACTGGGGATGGACTGGTTGGCACCGCACCAAGTGTGTATCAACTGCGCCACCAGAACAGTGACATTGGTGAACCCCGCTGGACAAACCGTCCAATTTCTGGCCAGCAGAATGATAACAAGAAAGGGCACGGCATACCAGACCACTGTTACAGATATGAATCTGATCCCGGTAGTGGGTGAATTTCCGGATGTGTTTCCTGAGGAATTACCAGGAATGCCACCTGACCGAGAATTGGAGTTCGCCATTGAAGTAATTCCTGGTACAGCTCCAATATATAAGAAATATTATCGTATGCCAGGCCCAGAGCTGGCAGAGCTAAAGAAACAGTTAGACAAGTTGCTACAGAGAGGATACATTCGTCCAAGCATTTCGCCATGGGGGTCACCAGTATTATTTGTCAAGAAGAAGGATGGAAGTCTACGAATGTGCGTAGACTATCGCCAGCTTAACGAGGTCACTATCAAGAACAAGTACCCGCTCCCTCAAATTGATGACTCATTCGACCAGCTGAATGGAGCACGGGTATTCTATAAGATCGACCTCAGAACGGGATATCATCAACTGAAAATCCGAAAGGAGGATATCCCCAAGACAGCGTTCACCACTCGATATGGACTATATGAATTTACAGTTATGGCGTTTGGATTGACCAACACTCCAGCCTACTTCATGAGCATGATGAACAAAGTCTTCATGGACTTTCTGGACAAGTTTGTAGTGGTGTTCATTGACGACATCCTGATATACTCTAAGGATGAAGAGGAGCATAAGCAACATCTCAGAGCTGTCTTGGAAAGGTTGAGAACCCATCGCTTATATGCCAAGTTCAGTAAGTGCGAATTTTGGCTGAAAGAGGTGGGATTCCTTGGACATATTCTGTCAGAGAAAGGAATAGCTGTTGATCCCAGTAAGGTTACTGCGGTCTTGAACTGGAAGACACCAGCCACGGTGACCGAAGTCTGTAGTTTCTTGGGCTTGGCAGGCTACTACCGTCACTTCATTGAAGGCTTTTCTAAGATAGCCAAGCCACTGAAGGAATTGTTGAAAGAGAACCAAAGGTTTATCTGGACAGCCGAGTGCGACAGCAATTTCCAGGAGTTAAAGACGAGGATAACCATAGCCCCTGTCTTAGTCCTCCCAGACATTCATAAGAGTTTCGACATATACTGCGATGCATCCAGGCGTGGAATCAGATGCGTGCTAATGCAAGAGGGGAAGGTTGTAGCTTATGCATCACGACAGCTACGACCTCATGAGGAGAACTATTCCACACATGACTTGGAGCTAGCTGTTGTGGTTCATGCCCTGAAGATTTGGAGGCATTATCTTATTGGACAACGATGTGAAATATACACAGACCATAAGAGTCTCAAGTATATTTTCACACAACCCGACCTGAACCTCAGGCAGCGAAGATGGCTTGAGCTAGTCAAGGTCTATGATGTTGGAATAAACTATCATCCAGGGAAAGGGAATGTGGTCGCTGACGCCCTGAGCAGGAAACAAGCTGCTGTGAATGCACTAGTTGAGGGTATGCATCCGAGCTTACAAGAAGAGTTTGTCAAGCTCAATATGGTGCTATGCGGCCCAATGACCCCGGACACGTTGGAAATTACTCCAACCCTCATGGAGGAAATCAAGGAAGCACAGAAGTCAGATGAAGAAATTCGGGAGATCAAGGAGTTAATTCAGCAAGGGAAGGCCAAGTCCTTCCGTGTAGATGAACAGGGTACCGTGTGGTTCGAGAAACGAATTTGTGTGCCGGATCAGAACAACTTGAGGCAACAAGTACTCAAGGAAGCACATGAGTCCGCATATTCGATCCACCCGGGAGGTACCAAGATGTATCAGGACTTAAGAGAAACTTTTTGGTGGTCTGGAATGCGGAAAGATATAGCATACTATATCGCCTGCTATGACATTTGCAACAAGGTCAAAGCAGAGCATCAGAAACCCGCTGGGCTACTACAACCTTTACCGGTGCCCCAGTGGAAGTGGGACGACATATGTATGGATTTTATTGTGGGACTGCCCAAGTCCATGAGAGGCAATGATGCTATTTGGATCATTGTAGACATCCTCACGAAAGTGGCTCACTTTATCCCAGTAAAGACCACTTTCAATGCAAATCAGCTGGCACAACTCTACATGTCCCGGATAGTCAGTCTGCACGGAGTACCCAAGTCTATCACTTCAGATAGGGGTTCCCTATTTACCTCAGCATTCTGGCTACGGCTACATCAAGCTTTGGGAACCATGCTGAAACACAGCACAGCGTACCATCCGCAGACAGATGGCAGACCGAGCGAGTGAACCAAATATTAGAGGATATGCTTCGGTCATGTGCTCTCTCCCATGGACCCAAATGGGAGGATAGTTTACCATACGCTGAATTCTCCTACAACAACAGCTATCAGGCAAGTCTCAAGATGTCGCCTTTTGAGGCTTTGTACGGACGGAAGTGCCGCACACCGCTGAACTGGTCCCAAACAGGATATAGTCGCATCTTTGGCACGGACTTGATGCTCGAGGCTGAAAGGCAAGTCAAGGATATTCAAGAGCGGCTGCGAGCAGCCAAGTCCCGACAGAAGAGCTATTACGACCAAAAGCACCAGGAAGTAACTTTTGAGCCTGGAGACTATGCTTACTTGCGAGTAACCCCTATGAAGGGAGTAAAGAGGTTTGGCACTCGGGGAAAGTTGGCCCCAAGATACATCGGTCCCTTTCCAGTGATTGCTAGGAAGGGCAGAGTCGCATATCAGTTGAAATTGCCACCAGCATTGTCAGACGTTCATGATGTCTTTCACATCTCACAGTTAAGGAAATGCATTGCACCCCTAGCCAAACAAGTGGATATGAGTGAGCTAGAGCTGGCTAAGGATTTGACTTATGAGGAAAAACCTGTCAGGATCTTGGATGAGATGGAAAGAACCACGAGGAGTAAGGTGATAAGATTTTACAAGGTGTTGTGGGAGCACCACACTGAGGAAGAGGCTACTTGGGAAAGAGAAGATTTTCTCATATCCGCATATCCATACTTGTTCCCTGAGCAACCGAATCTCGAGGACGAGATTCATCCTAAGGGGGGTAGGTTTGTGACACCCAGATTTTTGCAACTTTTTCTTTTCAAACTTTTCTTGGCTTTATATGAAATTTGAATGGTTTTTGAATCTTTCTAGTTGGTCTTGGAAACTTTTGAATCTTTCCAAGTAATCCAAAGCCTCATCACCTTGTCAAAACCCTGCCAAGTACCTCTAGGACCCAAATCCCAATTTAAATCTTTTCCAATAACCCTTTTCTTTTATTTGGGAATTTAGGTTATCACTATGGGTTGTGAAGCAACCTATAGTTTGGATGGCCAGAAAATTCTCAAATAATTCTCTAAAATACCTTGGACCATATCTTGCGCCAATATCCAAAAATATTCCATGGCCTAGTTCAAATATTTTGCAAAACAATTCATCTTTATTCCTGGTCAGTCTGGACCTTTGTGAAGGAAGTACCTACTAGGTTTGTCCAAATGCTCTGAAATTTTTGTGGCATGAGGACAACTACAAATGACTTCCCTCCACCAAGTTTCAACCTCAGGAGATCATCCAAGTGAGTGGTACCTTAACATTCAGATTCTGGACCAGATTTGTAGGTTACACATGAACTACCCTCAAACCTCAACCAAACCTCCTCAAACTTGACCAGTTTGGAGTCCGTCCAACGAGGATCACTCCAGACAATCTTTTTGGCTCCATCCCTAGCTCTCCACCTCTCCAGATCCTTCTCTAGTTCACTGTCAGAAATTGTTGTTGATCCTACCCTTCATCTCAGACAGAACCAAGCCAAACCATGGGTGCAGATGAAGTGAGTGAACGAGGGTCGACATGTTGGACAGGTTTTGCCAGTCTTGTGTGGCCTCCTGGTGGCAAGCATCATGGTGAGCACGGCTATGGCACGTCAGTCGCCGCGCTCTGGACACCGCCAGGCTCGGGTCGCGTCGGAGCGGGACGCCCGCGTAGCCGTACCATGTCCGAGCATGCCGACATCGTCCCCGTTCGCCACCTAGCCCTTCTGGACTCCTCCCCTCGCCGAAGAAGCTCTCGGCGGCCGCCACGACCACGAGCACCGTGCGGCCACAGTTGCGGTGCCGCTCGTCTTCTTCTCCCCGAGCCATCTCTTCGCGCATTCAATGCTCTGCTCGACCCCGTCTCGTCGCCCCGCGCCACGACGGCCAGCTTGAAGTCCTTGCGCCAGTGGCGTAGCCACGTCGCCGCCGATCCAGAGAACTCGGCGAGCTTCGCCTCCCGGCTATAAATAGCCCCGCCCGGCCTCGCTGAGCTCCTCACCTCTCTCTCTCTCTCTCTCTCTCTCTCTCTCTCTCTCAAATTGCCTCCCCAAAGCAAGAGCCAAGCCCGAAAGGCCCTCTGGCCTCGAGCTTCACCGGAGCTCCTTCGCCGCCCTAGCTCTGCCACCAGCCACATCCACTCGACCTCCGCCTCACCCGAGACCACCATAGTGCTCAGCTCGTTCCACTGGTCTTTCCAAAGCCACCGCCCGGTCGAATTGCTGCCGAATTCGCTATCCCCGACGACCACCGTAGCCACCACCCGCCGGAGAAGAAGGGCGCGACACCGTCCAACCACCTCCGGAGGATCTGCGGGTACGGGTGTGCTCGTCGTCGACCGGCCGATCCATCCCCGCCATCCACGAGCCCAACCGCCGTCGAAATCGCCGGGAATCACCGCCAGTGAGCCGCCCCTTTCTCTGCCCTCTCCCTCTTTCTAATTTAAACGGGCCTGGCCCCACCTATCAGCCACTTACCGAAGCGATAAGTGGAGGCGCCTCGGGCGTTTACGCCTTCGACGTGGCCCCTTCGCTGGTTTTCTGTTTTTCTGATTTTTATTTATTTAAACAGAGTTGACCAGCCACTTTGACCTTGAATAACTTTTTATAGAAAGGTCCAATTGACCTGATTCTTTTTGCATTGTGTTGGTATTAAACTCCTTTATTTCCTGACTAAGTTTGGTATTTTTTCCAATACTCACAGAATTGTTGGTGAATAAAAAGGCTTTATGTGACATTTTCCTTTGCCATTTAAAAATGTTTTCAGAAGGAGATTCTTGTGGATTTGAAGACCAGGAGTATTTGAACAACCCAACAGAGCAAGGCAAGCCAGGACATCCATATTATGAAGCATTTCATAGCATTGCATAATTCATATTCATTTCTTGCATTTAATTAACATAGATAATTCAAGTGAAGTATTTAAATGCCTATTGTTGACAACTTAAATTGATATGATGAATGACCATGATTGCTAAGTGAAACTTAGTTGGTTGATCAAGAGTCACCTGTCCGGGCTTACCCGTGCAGCCACATTTGCCGGTATGGGACGGCCTTGACTTGGCCTGGCTCCGTGCTCTTTCACCGGTACCTCCAGACAGGGAGGGTTATGCGTGCATGCTGCCTTGATCAGGCAGACGGCGATAACCCTGTGAGCCCAGTTGAGTTTTGTGCCGGCGTCCCTGTTTGGGACAGTTTAGTTAGGCCACGATGGTGGCAGGTGTCACGAGGTGACACAGGGCCACCCAAGGCTTGACTCCGAGGGAGTGTGATTGCCGGTGGTACGATGGGAGAGTCACGAGTCAGGCGGGTTTCGTTGGAGCAACGCTGGTCCACCCGAATGGGATCACGAGGTCAGGTGCTCCATAGTGTGGGTAAAGTGCGCAACCTCTGCAGTGTAAAATCTATTCGAATAGCCGCGTCCACGGTATTGGACAGCCCGTCCAAACCTCTCTAGGTGATCAACCGTAATAACCATAGTAATGATGGAAGAACTTGTCTTATGAACAGAAGTACTTGTTGGCATCGAGTATTCCGAGGTCTGTGAGACAACCCGGATATGAGTAAGTTAATAACAGTAAGTGAATCATTTAAGACTTAACATGTTGATTGCCATGCTATTATTTGCTGCATACTTGGTTGTCATGTGCCTGCGAGTACATTCAAAGTACTCACCTGGCGTATCATGCCAGATGCAGGAGAAGACTGAGACGGAGGTCTCGAAGGTCCGTGTTGCGATGTCTAGGATGTGTCCTCAGCAGTGTCCCTGTGGATGGAGTTCCTATCATGTTCCGCTACGCAGTAGTCTTTCGCTGTAGTGTTTCGTAGTAATACCGAGGCCCTGATATGTTAGATAAATAATGTAGATATTGTCATAGCACTAGATGTGCTTTTGGCCTCGATGATCATGTAATATATAAGCTTGTACTCGAATATTATCAATAAAAGTTCAGCTATGTTCTGTTCCATGTTGTTGTGTGTTTCTAGAAGACATGATCTCTTGGTTGGAAACACTAGTAAACCGGTTCTCTGAGCCGGGGTGCCACAAAAAAATGTCGGCTTTCGAAGCTCGAGTCTTACTTCAATGAAACTAGCATGATAGCCACTGGAGTATCCTCGCTTTCCGTAAGCCGGCTCTCACATGACCCAATCGATGTTTTAACCTGGATAAGTTCAGGGTCTTATTTAAAAGATTGACTTATCGAGAGTACATGGGGTTCGGAGTAGCATCTTGCAAACAGGCAGGTTTAACCAAGTTTCAATGAAGGCGGCTTAATAGCCTGGGGTTATCGTCTCTATCCGTAAGCCGGCCCTCACATGACAAACCGTCGTTTTAACCTTAACGAGTTCAGGGTCTTATTTAAAAGATTGACTGTTAAGAGTATGGCGGGTCATTCAGGATTACCTGGTGGAGAAGCATCTTGCATACAGGCAGGATAACCCGGATTTCGGCGTTCTATGCCTGGACAAGAGGGTATGAAAGCTAAACCCATTGGGTTGGAAGCCCCCTAGTGACCTTTAATTTTTCTGAGAACTCGAACTTCCGAGAGATGAATTCCTCTTGAACCGGATGTTGAACCGGAATCTTCTTTTTAAGCCGGAAAATTTCTGACGGCCTTTAAATTTGCGCCAATGTGGCAGTAGCCACCGGGACTGTGTTATTTTTCCTCCAATGACCCGAGGTTCTTGAATTTGCTGAAATTGGCCAAATTTGCTGGGTCATGTCATTGTAGCCCCCGAGTCTTAAGACGACTCGAGGAGTTGGCTTGAGATTCTTCATGCTTGACCATGATATAAACCAGCATATAGTTGAACAGTGGATTGCTGGAATATGTTGAATCTCGGCGGGTTATAATTGACCCTGTCCATTGATCCATCCAGTGTAGGCAAGGGCCATAGCTTGATGGTCTCCTTTGTAATGATGAATTCTGCATAAGAAATTGCACAAACGAGAGTAATTGTTCTCGAAGAAAATAAAAATGTATTAATAAAAATTGATTGGACCGCTTTCACCTGATTCGTCCGGACGACAGACGAGTCGTAAATCGCGTCCGTGGATCACCTCCAGTAAATTCCATGGCGATTTAGCCACTCTCTCAGGGCTGTGGCTAAGGTGGTTCGTAACGGCGAAAACGGCTCTAGGTGAGACCGCGGGTGCCCCAAGGTGAGACCTGGATGTTGAAGTAGAGGCGGCTCATGGCAGAAGTGTAGCGAATCAGTCGCTGAGTTGTAAGCCGCGCGGACGGATGCTGGTCGCAAGATGGTGCTGTCGGGCGCTCTGTACCCGTGATATGATGTCATAATTATAGTGAATCCTTGCCCTACACGTTAAACTATACTCCCTTCGTTCCGAATTACTCGTCGCATCGTATGGATGTATCTAGAACTAAAATACATCTAGATACATCCATTTCAGCGACGAGTAATTCGGAACGGAGGGAGTACATGCTAGAGTATTGTTCTTGGATGAATTAATATATACATAGATAAAATATATAAGAAGGATATCACCTGATGTTTTTGTCGGGTAGCGACACGACTGATGGTACCCGAACCGGCCAGCTAGGTGCAGCAGCAGTCAAGCTTGCACGGCGCAACCGCGGAGTTTGCAGGAGTCGCCAGCTTTAGCACTGAACAAGTCGTCGATGACGCAGCTCCTCAGCATGCCTTCTTAAGCTCTGAGTTGATCTCTTTATCAAAATCCAATTTTGCATTGCCCAGTCAACTGAAACGGACGGCCGGAGGCGGTTTAAAGACTCGCGGGAGGCCCTTAAGCAGGGCGGGTCAAGGAGGCGCAGGAGCGGCTGAGGAGAAGCGCGGCACTGGCGGGTCACCGGCGAGGTAGAGCAGCGAACTTCCTGGACCGCCGGCGGCTTGCACGGCTGCAGAGCGGAGCAGGAGCGATGCGGCAAGAAAAAGCACGAGCCGGCGAGCAGCTGAGGAGCGAAAAAACAGCAGGTAACCGTCGCGGAGGGGCTCGGAGGCCAGCGGGGTTGACTTGAAACGAAGGCGACGGGTCACAATGATGAAGAGCAGAGGCGGCACCATAGCGGCCTAGCGGCGGCAGGGCGGCTCATCGACAGAAGTGACGTGACGAGGCGGCGGCCCAGTGGCGGCTTGGCATATCGGGCGGCTCGTGCCACTGCTGGAAACAGGGATAAGGCGGCGTGTGCAGACGGCCCGCGGGCGGGGCGAATCTGCCGAGGTGAGCGTCGTGGAGTTGAAAGGCGGGCGCGGCGGCTCGAAGCAACGCCGGTGAAGGTGAAGTAGCGGTGGCCAGCTCATGGTGCGGCTGTGGACTGCTTGCCGATGGCGGCAGGTGGCGGCTTGACGATGGCAGCTCGACGACGCCGGGCGGCTCGCATGTGTGTTGAGACGGTCCAGCAAGGAGAGGCAGAAGGCCGGCGGCGGCTTGGCCACGGCAAGGAGGAACGGGACCGAGGCGACGGAGGCCGGGGCGGCTCGAGCGCGACGGGCCACAGCACAAGAGGTGGAGGTGGAGGGCAGCAAAGCAGCCGACGACTCTCCCCCGCGGTAGTTGAAACGGGCGGCTCAAGGTAGAGGCAGAGACCAGGAAGGGCGGCTTGTGGCGGCGCCTCATTCACTAGTGAAGGTGGCTCGGACGGCCGCAGGAGCGGAGGTGCTTGGGAAGTGGCCTCCAATAAATAGGACCATAGCAAAGGTGGAGGTGACCCGGTTGCTTCAACGCAGCAAAAACAGCACTGCAGGCATGTGTCGGAGGGGGCAACTCAAAGCCGGTGACTCAGGTGACGGCGGCTTGCCGCGGAGCCGCGGGCCACAGCAGCGTAGGTGTAAGCGCAAAGCGCAGCGGAAGAAACAGCCGGCAGCCCGTCGTCGGCGGCTCGGCGACTTAACACGGAGAGGCTCGAAGGCAAGAGATTGACCCGACGGCGGCTCCGCGGCGGGAGGCCAAGGCGGCACGCGCAAAAGAGGCATCCGACCACGGTCGTTTAGAGGCGCGAGCCGGCGTGAAGTGCGCTGGGCGGGAGCTGCGGCTGTAGAAGAGCAGCGACTTGAGGTCTGCTTGGGGGCGGCTCGAGTGTGGTCATGGCAGAAGAGGAGTTGACCCGGCTCAGGTGACGGCGGCTCGCTGGTGCCGCGGGGGCCGAGGCGAGCGGCACGGCGGCTCAGGCGGCGCGATGACGTGAGACGAGTGGCGAAGCCCGAGTCTATGGCCAAGTCCGTTTCCGAGTCATGCGTTTTTTCCAAATCCACGTCCGCCTTGCTTTGCAATTAGTGGTGCTTTGGGTGGAATCTGGCGTGGGGATGTGGGGTCATGGCTGCCTGCCAACCCCCTTTTTTCTTTGTCTTGTGCAGGCACATGGACTCCAGTCTTCTATGGTTGGAGGTGCTCTGCGTTCACCACGACAACTAAGTTGCGTGGATGATTTTCGTAGGGACTCTGAGTGCTCTGGCTCGATCTCATCTCGGTATTGTAGCCTTACACGTCATGCTACATTTTGATATGGAAACGGACGATGCCCAGTTAAAAGTCGGTCTCGGCGGATCAATCACGCGTGGGCTGCTATGAATTTTCTTCTTCTCAGGAGTAACCGACACCATGAACATACGAATCAGCGACTTGCGCGCAGGGCTTGTCTCGGCTTTTGGCGACTGTACAGATCGAATATGCTGTAGTAAAAATTGTTGATGACCTCGATGAAACCTTTAATTTGGCGGAGCACTTTTTAGCAGCGGCACACCCGACACACGCCTAATTTCTCTTGATCTTCGTCTCGTATATGTCGTTTCGTCTGCTTGTCACGGAGACGACGTAGATCCTTCAAAACCGGTTCTTCTTTATCCGGAAAATTGTGAACTTCTCGATTCATGAGGAGAGATCCTTCCAAAAACTCAACACCACCGTGCGCAGGTCCCACGGTGGGCGCCAACTGTCGTGGTTTTGTCACGGCAGATGTTCTAGTGTGAGGACTTAGTCGTGAGGCCAACGCAACTAGGTAGTAGCTTGAACGGGGTTGGTTGAAATCAAGAGACGCGAGGTTTTACCCAGGTTCGGGCCCTCACGGTGGAGGTAAGAGCCTACATCCTGCTTCATTAATATTGATCATGATGCCCACAATTACTAGGATGCTCTTTTGCTACCTCTATCTCGAGAGCTATTGACTTGTCTGTCTTAACCTGTAAAACTTCTCCCTCTTGGGGTGCCCTGCCCCTCCTTATATAAGTTGGAGGGGCGGGTTACATGTGAAGTCCTAGTAGGACTAGGACTATTTTATTACAAGTGGAATCCTAGTCTTGCTTCCCTTGCAGGGGAAATATTCCTTATGCCTTTCCTCTTAAGCCGGCCCAACGCACCATGAGCCGGCCTTCTATGAACCGCCTTCTGGGCCACCGGGTCTTGTCGCTCCTCTGACCCGCCTGCCGGGTCACCAGTGAGTGGAGAGATCCGGGCGGGTCACTTAGTGAGTCGCCAAGTCAGGGCGGGTCACTAGTGAGTCGCCAAGTCCGATCGGGTCATACTTCTGGCCGGGTTACAACGCGGGGTATATCCCCGACAGCAACCATGTTAAAGCATTACACGGCCTACCATCCATATAGAGGTACCGACAGACTGAGTAATCATAAGGATGAACAATAGTCTCGAAGCATGTGTCCTCACAGATGGGAATCAGTTAAAGACTAACCTGCCGTGAACAAGATTCTGCTGTCAGGACTACTGTCAGTCAAGTCTATGGATAATATCAAAGTAAGACCGTACACCTTTATGCTGGTCACGACAGGTGACAGTCAAATATTTGGTAGGAGCCTTATACCCAAGACAGTGAAGATACCCAAGATGACCCAGCAATCCGTGCGAGAAGTCAGATTCCGCCAGGAGAACGGTACCATTTACAGTACTGTTTTGAACCAGGAGGACACACAGCCATTTGAAGTCACCCAATGCAATGAGTAAAAGATTTCGTGTCCACCAAGAGAATCTGTTCACAACTCATTGAACGGTCGTTTGTATTGGACCTCGTCACGACACGTCCATGAGGAACCACCCTCAGACTTACGAGCAGGGCACATAGTTTGGTCAGGATAATTTATTGCCCCAGACAGGTCAGCAGACATAAAATGATTGGAGTCAAAGTAGCATATGAGGTAAGATTTGTCAGAAAAAGGTTCCAGTGAAGCAAACCACCGCTAAGCAAGGCAGTCAGTCATATGAAATTCAGTGGGAACATTATACAAAGGTAAAAAGGAAACCCGAGTTGGAAACGGTTTTCTCAAGTGGAAATATTCATGTTTGATCCCTGAGCAACCAAATCTCGAGGACGAGATTTCTTTAAGGGGGATAGGTTTGTAACACCCTGGATTTTGCCTATTTTTTTTCTTTTTGATTTTGGTTTGGATTTGCCTTTCTGTGGCTTAGTGGTCTTGCAACCTAGAGGGATCACCCTTGATTCCTCTTCCTGAGTGGCTTGTCAACCTCAAAACCATCCCAAGACCATGTCATCTCCATCTTGGACTACCCACTAGACAAGACGCTACATGCCAGGGTGCACGGCGTGCGCCAGTTCACGCGGTGACCACGCGTCTGGCATACCAGCCAGCGCGCTCTGGCAGTTGTACCCTTGGCCTCGCCGCGTTCCTCCTCTCCCTCGCCACCTAGCCATGTCTAGGGGCTTCGCCTTGTCGTCTCCCTTCGCCCTGGATAAGTCTCCCCCTCTCACGTCCCCTCCTACGCGGTGCGGCAGCCGCGCCCGTGACGTGCCCGTCTCTGCCGCCGCCACGTCCGGTCGCCCGCGAGCTCCCGAACCCTCCCGAGCACGCTCGAGCTTCCTCTACTCCTCCTTGATCTCTCTGGATGCCTCTCCCTCCTCCAAGCGTGTTCCCGAAGCTCCGGCGCGCGGCGCACGCGTCACCGCGGCCGTGCTCGCCCACCCGCGTCGCCCGGCTATATATAGCCATCCCCACGCCTCTCTGAGCTCACCACCAGCCTCCCCACGCTCCTCTACCCCTCCCCGGCCACTTGCCTGAGCTCTAGGAGCCCTCCTCGCTCGCCTTTGCCGCCATGGCCGCCGTTGGGCATCGCTCAAATTGGAGCTACCCCGACCACCTCCCTCCGTTCCACCACCACCAGGGAGCTCCCCTGACCTAGGCAGAGCCCTGCCCAATCCCCTCCTCACCTCTCCACCACTACAACCCCATGCCCCAAGCTCACCGGAGCCGCCATCCGCCGCGGCCATGGGCACACGCGCTCCCGCCCTCCCCGAGCTCCGCCTCCTACCGGGATGGACGCGGCCCGTCGCCCCGGTCACGCCAATGGCCGGACCTCGGCCAGAGACGGCCTGTGCCACCGGGAGGCCTCGCCGGAGCGCGCCTCCTCTCTGCCGGTGCGAGGTGGAAGAAAGCAGGGGAGGAGAGAGAGAGAGAGGGTCAGCGCGGGGCCCGCATGTCAGCCTCCCAGGCGTTGACCCCACTCGGGCCCGCACGGTTTAAGTGGAAGCGCATTCAGCGCTTTACGCTTTCCCCGTGGGAAAGCGTATTCTGCTGCAGTTCACGACCCGCCGAGCTGTCAGGGACCCTGTTGTGAATATTTTATTTGCAGATAGGTCCCTGGCAGAAAAACCAACACATCTTTTTGCTCGGAACTCCAAATGAGGTGATTCCAAAGCCCACTTCTTTGTCTCTTCGAGCCCGTGATGCTGGTACCATTTTCATAATGTGTTGACACTGTGAAAATGCCCATTTTGCCCTTGCCCGTAAACAGCCCCCTCCGAGAGAGACTGTTTCTGGCAATCATTTCCGCGGACTCTCCGCACCCTCTTCCTGATGGTTCCTTCACCCTCAGGCAAGCCACAACTCTCATTTGCATAATTGCATTGCAATATCATAGTCAAACTAATTACTTTAATAGCAAGTATGAAGTATTCGAAAAATGAATTGGATTATGCAATGCCTGAGTAAATTCTTGAATAGGTGACTACCATGTTGATGACTGGATTGTTAGTGGCTAGTAGTTTACCCACTCGTTGATGCCATGACGTTGAGATTGCCGTCTATGATTATTTTGGATTTCGTCCGGCACTTTGTGGAGACGAATTAGTAGCAGTAGCTTGAACATGGTGGCTATTGGATTACTAGTTGGTTAATGTTTTCACTTGGATTATTATGCTGTCGGAGTGTCAGTTATGATGAAGAGATTATTCGGAGATAAGATACTTCATGGTTGATCCAGAGTCACATGTCTGGACTTATCCGTGCAGCCACATTTGCCGGTATGGGACGACCTTGACTTGGTCTGATCGCGTGCTCTTTCACCGGTACCGCCCGACAGGGAAGGTTATGCGTGCGCGCTACCCTGGCCCGGTAGGCGGCGATAACCTTGTGAGCCCAGTTGAGTTATATGGTACCAGGTCCCCGTTTGGGACAGTTTGTTAGCCACGACGGTGGCAGGTGTCACGCGGTGACACAGGGGCCACCCAGGGCAGGACTCCGAGGGAGGATGATTGCTAGTGGTACGATGGGAGAGTCACGGGTTAGGCGGGTTTTGTTGTAGCAACGCTGGTCCACCCGAATGGGATCACGAGGTCAGGTGCTCCATGGTGTGGGTAAAGTGTGCAACCTCTGCAGAGTGTAAAATCTATTCGAATAGCCGCATCCGCGGTATTGGACAGTCCGTCTAGACCTCACTAGGTGGTCAACCATAGTAGTGATAAGGATGGAAGAACTCGTCGTAAGATCGGAAGTACTCGGTGGATCGTGAGTATTTTGAGGGTTGTGAGGCAACCCAGAAGAGAGTAAGTTTGCCAGACTTGTAGTGCAGATGGTATCAGGAATATGATATGTTAGCCATGGATGGCTATGAGATGAGTGGTCGGATGACCACATGATTTGGATTGGATTTGGAACAGATTCAGATTGGATCCTAAGATTATTCGGAGTACGGATTAAATATGCTGTACCTTACTGCATCTACTTTAGTAGCTATCTTGCTATGATGTTGTCTTGCCTTAATGCTGATGTTTGTTGTGAGCTTGCGAGTACATTCAAAGTACTCACCTGGCGTGTCATGCCAGTTTGCAGGTCATGCCATGATTGCTTGCTTGTCGAGGATCCTGAGTTTGCGAGCTAGGATACGCGTTCTAGCCAGAGTCCCTGCGGAGTGGAGTCCATCACCGCCGTCGATGTTCCGCTGCCGAGAGAGTTACTCCGCTGTTAGCATAGAGCTACCCCGGGCAGGCGTAGTGTCGCCGTACCGATGTAAACCTTGTACCCTTTGTAACCATATCCATTGTAATAAAGAGATGATTTGTTCTATGCCAACAGTGCCGTATTCCAGAAGGCCTGTCCCTGGGCTGGAATACGGGGCGTCCTAGTCTTCTCTGAGCCGGGGTGCCACATAGTTCCTTCTTGTCTCTTGCTTTCATGTTGTTGCGTGTGATTGATTCTTTCTTGCTTCATCGTACTGATTGTACACTCCAGATCAGTCAGTTTCTTCTTCAGCTTTATGTTATCTTCTGCGAGCTTGGAGATAACACTCCAAGCCCTGCCATGCCATTCTTCATCCAGCCAGTTAACAAAGGCACAAGCCTCATATCCCTACCAATGTTAAATAGTATCCAGGATGAGCGATGGCATTAACTCGACTAAAATGATGAACTTAGCACTAACCTCTAAGGGGCAACTGAGAAACCATCTGCCAATGTCGAATCCCTCTGTGCATACACGTCGAGCGGGAGTGTGTCCGTGTACACAACTCAGCTTTTGGTACTCCTCGGTGACGCAAAACTCGGAGTCTAACTCATGTCGTGGGAGTTTGGAGTCATACTCTGGATCCGGCGGCTGGTCGCTTTCCTGGGGAGTGGTCATTCAGGATGGATTGAGCAGGGAACTACTTTAGACATGATAAAAAAGATCTAGATAGATTGGAACCTGACAAGACGATTCAGATCTGTAGTACACCTGCCTTTTGATGACCTTAGGCAAGTGCTCGACGGTGACCGCCGTCGTGGCGGCGCTGCCGAGAGCGGCGATACGAGCATGAGCAGCCACACTGAAATCATCAGCACCACTCGTCCGCATTCCCACAAATGTCAGCGCCACACGAGAGAATTTGGGGCTAGGGAATTTGGAGGCTATCTAGGGATTTGGGGGAAATGGGGAAACTGTGGGGATCTGCTAATGGTCAGGAACTACTTCTCGCACTATGTTGTATACGGAACACGGTTTATACATGTCATTTGTGTTAGGTATTACAACTTCACACACGATTTCCGCAACAAACCGTGTGAGAAGACAATGTAGGTGAGACACGATTGCTGTGACATAACCGTATGTGATGTACTACCCTGTACATATGGGGATGCAATAATTGAGTTAATACTTAGGGTAAACAGCCGCTCTGCGAATATCCATCAAAAAATAAAAGCAGCCGCTCTACAAATAGAGATGGCGGCGGCGGCCGAGGAAGCGGCTACCGGATAAGAGGTCAATCCTCGGTCGGTCACCGGTAGCAGCGTCATAGGAGGTCAATCCTCGTTCTGCTGCGGGAGATAGGAGGAGCTCAACCCTCGAGGTCGGTGGTGGCGTGATTGGAGCACATCCATCGCGGTCGATGGCGGGATACTGGAGCTCGAACTTCAGGCGGTTGCCCCACTAAGCTTTGGTCCTAGACCCTGCTATCTCGGCGTGCCACTACATCGCGCTTCTCTATCTGCTGGGTGGAGATTAATTAAGGTATTATTTTTGTTGAGTGGCTTAATTAAGGTATTCAATTCATAAGGGTAGTATTGTAGTACTCTGCGTGTAAATTGACTGGCAATTAAATTTTTGTCATCGCACGGCTGGATAACAATATGGAGCGCCCTCAGTAATTATGAAAATAAAATCTTGTGATTTATGCACGCGTCTTTGGGCATCAGTTAATCCATGTATTAACATTTTTTTGTTTGAATTACCCCTCGTGTGGTGCAGATGGAACGATCTGAATGGATGAAGGATCGGAGAAGCACAGATTTTATCAGTGACATGACGGACTTCATCAATTTGGCTGAAATGACAAAGAAGAGAGTTGGTAATGTGGATTACATCCTGTGTCCATGCAGTCGTTGTGCCAATACAGAGTCACGTGAAGTTACAGTTGTCAAGTTCCACTTATTCACTCGGGGATTCATGGATGGATATACACATTGGACTAGACACGGTGAAGAGATGGTCATGGATGAATATACCCAAGGCTGTGAGATGCCAAACCCCGATCAGAGTCATAAGGATGTTGAATCTAACATCAGGGCTGAGGCGCTACCAATGGAACACCAGAAAGCCAAGACGGCGACGCAGACAACGACGACGACAACCTTGATATGCCAGATTTTGCTGCTATGATTGCAGATTTCCATGGCCCAAAAAATGATATGGTTGGGTACAAGGATCTGCCATCCATTGATGCGGACTCCAAGAAAGATTTGTATCCAGATTGCAAAAAGAAATAATCCAAGTTGAGTGCCACACTGGCGCTTCTCAGATTTAAAGCAGCAAACGGTCTATCAAACAAGGGCTTCACAGAGTTGTTAGGTCTTTTCAAAGAAATTCTTCCAGAAGATAATGTGCTCCCCAAAAGCACAAACAAAGCAAAGAAAATTGTTTGTCCATTGGAACTTGAAGTACAGAAGATACACGCTTGTGTGAATGCTTGTATATTGTATCGTAGTGAGTACGAAGATTTGTGTGCATGTCCCACATGCAACCATGCACGATACAAGCACAGGAGAGCAAAGGACAAGTACGAATTGGACGACGGGATCAAGACAGGAATCCCGTTCAAGGTTGTTTGGTACTTGCCTTTAATTCCAAGGCTGAGGCGTTTGTTTGCAAACCCTAGAGAGGCAAAGAGGTTGCGGTGGAATCATGATGAGTGAATTGCAGATAAATATATGAAGCAACCAAAAGATGGGGCTCAGTAGGAATTAATCGACAACAAGTTTGAAGACTTTGCCAAGGATCCTAGAAGTATAAGACTTGGGGAGTGTACTGACGGGATGTGTCCTTTTGGCGATATGAGCACCAAATGTAGCACATGGCCGGTGCTTCTGTGCATACATAACCTTGCTCCTTGGTTGTGTATGAAGAAAAAATACATCATGATGTCAATGATTATCCAAGGCCTGAAGCAACTTGGAAATGACATCGACATTTACGTTCAGCTACTGGTAGAAGAACTGCTGACATTGTGGGTAAAAGAGCCTGCTATAAAATGTTTTGATGCTTACAAAAAGGAGTTTTTTGATCTACATGCGATGTTGTTGCACACCACTCAAGATATGCCGGCATTGGGCAACACATCGGGGTAGAAAACAAAGGGAGATGTAGGGTGTGTCACATGCATGGATAGTACAGCGAGCAGATTTCTTCCCAACTCGTGCAAAACCATGTATTTGCATCATCGCGGGTTCTTACGAAAAGGTCACCCATACAGAAAGATGAAAGCTGAATTTGATGGTACGACAGAGGTAGATTTGGGCCCAAGACCTTATCCTGGGGAGTTGGTCCACCGCATGGCTAAACAAATTAAAGTTGTGCTTGGCAAGAACCCCGCTTTGGCGGTGAAACAAACACCCAGGGATCAAGTGTTTAAGAAGAAATCGGTGTTCTGGGAATTACCTTATAGGGAGATTCCACGTGTATGTCACTGCATCGATGTCATGCACGTAGAGAAGAACGTATGTGAAAGCATCCTTGGTACTCTGCTAAAGATTAAAGGTAAAACAAAGGATGGTGACGGTGCATGACTCGATATGCTTGGTGATCAATCAAAACGCAAGAATGAAGCAGAAGATGATAATAAATTCCTCCACGCTCACCAGAGTTACAATTTCAGTACAAAAGAAGCAAAAGAGCTCTTCAACTATTTGTTGTCAGTTAAGACACCCTCTTCCTACTCCGCAAACATCAGAAGTCTCGTGGATGTGAGCTCTGGTAAAATGAAGTTGGCACACATGAAGTCACATGATTGCCACGTAATGTTGACACAAATCCTCCTGGTGGCCATCAGGAATCTGATGGACAAAGATATAAGAAACACACTCATTGAGGTCTGTGATTTCTTCAACAAACTATGGCAGAAAGTGGTAGATCCCGAAGAGTTGGATTCTATGCAAGAGGATATTGCAAGAATATTGTCTAGCCTAGAGATGTTTTTCCCACCGTCATTCTTTGATGTTATGGTCCATCTCACTGTGCACCTTGTCGATGAGATAAAGTATTGTGGTCATGTGTTTCTACGCAACATGTATCCCTTCGAGCGGTTCATGGGAATACCGAAGCGCTATTGTCGGAACCGAAGTCATCCAAAGGCAAGCATCCTACAAGGTTATACCACGGAGGAGGTGGTTGAGTTTTGCACCAAATACATGAAACAAAGACCTATAGGTTTGCCCCTCTCTCGCCATGAGGGGAGGCTGAAAGGTAAGTCGGTCCTTGCTGGCACGCCAAAGGCTGCACCCAGAGATTTGGCTGATAAAGCCCATTTGGCGGTACTGCTTAACAGCCGAGCTCTCGACGCTTATGCTGATGAACACTTGGAGGTGATACTACAAAGCTTCTTACCCATGGTGCATCTATTAGATGTCGAGATGAAGGCGTGCAATAAGGACTATGCCAGATGGCTGAAGGATCGTTTGGCACATGGATCCATGGAAGACATTGCTACGTGGTTGGCACAAAATCCATCACCTACAGTGTTGATGTACCAAGCGTATGACATAAATGGCTACACGTTCTACACTAAGGAACATGATGAGAAGACTTCATATCAGAACAGCTCTGTTCGAATAGAATGCATGACTATAGACGAAACTGATAAAAGGGTATATTATGGAACCATCAAAGAGATTTGGGAGCTTAACTATGTGAAAGTTATGGTGGCATTATTCAGGTGCACATGGATCCCTCTTAGTCAGGTAAAGGTTGATAATTACAGGAAGACTTGTGTTAACAAGACAATGATGGCATATCACACGGACCCGTTCATTCTTGCCAGCGTTGCTACCAAGATTTTCTATGTGAAAGATCCCTTGCATAAGAACTGCCATGTAGTGATGCGTGGGAAGAGGAGGGTACTGGGCGTCGAGGATGTTGTTGATGAGGATGTGTACAATGAATTTCCTGAGTTGCCAGCCAAGGGATCATGCACCATCCAAACAGAGAAGCGTAAAATCATCAAAAAACCTAAACTCATTCGGGATCAACCTAATGATCCCAGTTCCCCCATGTACATGGGAATTAAGCCGTAACACTAGTTTTTATGCCTGTTATGCAACTTAATTCATTAGAACTATCGCATGTACTGAATTTGTGAGTTATGCCGGCCTTTTGTTGATGTAAGAACGGTTAATATATTGACCTTGATATGTTGTCAGCCCAGGCAATGAATTTGAACTATTTATTGTTATTATACCCTAGAGGCAGCACAATCAATTGATCTCACTCCAGTATGTATGAACAGAACATATGCAATCTGGTTTGCAAATAGCACACGGTTCATTCATGAAAGCCGTGTGCCGACCAAATCGCACGCGCGATGTGAGTCATGCGTTCTGATTGTCCAGAGCGCAAACCCCACGGGTCGTACGTCTGTGCTACTTCTTGAGCTTGCGTTGGATTTTCCCTTGAAGAGGAAAGGGTGATGCATCAAAGTAGAGATAAGTATTTCCCTCAGTTAAGAACCAAGGTATCAATCCAGTAGGAGGAACACACAAGTCTCCAGTGATAGCACCTACACAAACAAACAAATACTTGCACCCAACGCGAAAAAGGGGTTGTCAATCCTTTCACGGATACTTGCAAGGATGAGATCTGATAGAGATTGATATAAAAGTTAGTAAAAGTGCAAAATAAGATAAAAGTAAATAAATTGCAGCAAGGTATTTTTGTGTTTTTGGTTTTATAGATCTGAAAATAATAAGATAAAAGATAGACCCGGAGGCCATAGTTTTCACTAGAGGCTTCTCTCTTGAAAGAAAGCATACAATGGGTAAACAAATTACTGTAGAGCAATTGATAGAAAAGCGAATAATTATGAAGATATCCAAGGAAATGATCATGTATATAGGCATCACGTGTGTGACAAGTAGACCGACTCCTGCCTGTATCTACTACTATTACTCCACACATCGACAGCTATCCAGCATGCATCTAGTGTATTAAGTTAACAAGAATGGAGTAACGCCTTAAGCAAGATGACATGATGTAGAGGGATAGATCCAAGCAATATGAATAAACCCCATCTTTTATCCTTAATGGCAACAATACAATACGTGTCATGTCCTTTTCTGTCACTGGGATTGAGCACCGCAAGATTGAACCCATTACAAAGCACCTCTCCCATTGCAAGAAAAATCAATCTAGTTGGCCGAACCAAATCAATAGATCAGAGAGAAATACTAAGCTATCTAAATCGTGCATAAAAGAGTTCAGAGAAGACTTGAATAATATTCATAGATAATCTGATCATAAACCCACAATTCATCGGATCTCAACAAACACACAGCAAAAGAAGATTACATCGAATAGATCTCCAAGAACATCGAGGAGAACATTGTATTGAAGATCAAAGAGAGAGAGAAGAAGCCATCTAGATACTAGCTATGGACCCGTAGGTCTGTGGTAAACTACTCACACATCATCGGAAGGGCAGCAAGGTTGATGTAGAAGCCCTGCGTGATCTAATACCCCTCCGGCGGAGTACCAAAAAAGGTCCCCAGACGGAATCTCGCGAGAACAGAAGCTTGCGGTAGCGAAAAAGTATTTTTGGTGTGCCCCTGGTCTACGGGGAATATTTGGGTATTTATAGAAGAAGAATTAGGGTTAGAGGAGCCACGGGGGGCCCACAAGCTTGGGGGGCGCCCCCCTGGGGCACGCCCAGTGAGCTTGTCGCCAATCTGTGGCCCTTTTGCCCCCCTCCCGAAGCTTCCAGGGTGTCTTGTGGTCCAAGAAAAATCCTCAAAAAGTTTCGGTCCATTTGGACTCCGTTTGATATTCATTTTCTGTAAAGGCAAAAACAAGGAAAAAAAACAACTGGCATTGGGCACTAAGTTAATAGGTTAGTCCCAAAAAATGATATAAAATAGCATAATAATGCATATAAAACATCCAAGATGGATAATATAATAGCATGGAACAATCAAAAATTATAGATACATTGGAGACGTATCAATCATCCCCAAGCTTAATTCCTGCTCGTCCTCGAGTAGGTAAATGATAAAAACAGAATTTTTTATGTGGAATGCTACCTAACATGTTTATCATGTAATCTTTCTTTATGTGGCATTAATATTAAGATCCATAAGATTCAAAACAAAAGTTTAATATTGACATAAAAACAATAATACTTCAAGCATGCTAAAAAGCAATCTTGTCTTCTCAAAATATCATGGCTAAAGAAAGTTATCCCTACAAAATCATATAGTCTTGTCATGCTCTATCTTCTTAATACAAAGTATTTATCATGCACAACCCCAATGACAAGCCAAGCAATTGGTTCATACTTTTTAACGTGCTTTAGCTTTTTCAACTCTCATGCAATACATGAGCGTGAGCCATGGATATAGCACTATGGGTGGAATAGAATATGATGTTGGAGGTTGTGTGGAGAAGACAAAAAAGAAGATAGTCTCACATTGAAGAGGCTAATCAACGGGCTATGGAGATGCCCATCAATTGATATCAATGCAAGGAGTAGGGATTGCCATGCAACGGATGCTCTAGAGCTATAAGTGTATGAAAGCTCAAAAGAAAACTAAGTGGGTGTGCATCCAACTTGCTTGCTCATATAGACCTCAAGCATTTGAGGAAGCCCATCATTGGAATATAAAAGGCAAGTTCTATAATAAAAATTTCCCACTAGTAATATATGAAAGTGACAAAATAGGATACTTTCTATCATGAAGAACATGGTGCTACTTTGAAACACAAGTGTGGAAAAGGATAGTAACATTGTCCCTTCTATCATTCCATTTATTTTTTATTTTTTGCTTTTTCTTTTTTTTGTTGGGCACTTTGGCCTCTCTCTTTTTTTTGTCCGGAGTCTCATCCCGACTTGTGGGGAAATCATAGTCTCCATCATCCTTTCCTCACCGAGACAATGTTCTAATAATGCATATGATCATCACACTTCTTTTTACTTACAACTCAAGAATTACAACTCAATACTAGAACAAAAATATGACTCTGTATGAATGACTCCGGCGGTGTACTGGGATGTGCGATGATCTAGCGTGACATGTATGAAAAATATGAACGGTGGCGGAGCCACGAATACTATGCCAACTATATGATCGTGCAAAGCAATATGACAATGATGATATGTGTCATAATAAGACGGAACGGTGGAAGTTGCATGGCAATATATCTCAGAATGGCTATGGAAATGCCATAATAGGTAGGTATGGTGGCTATTTTGAGGAAGATATAAGGTGGCTTATGTGTGATAGAGCGTATCATATGACGGGGTTTGGATGCACCGGCGAAATTTGCACCACAACTCAAGGTGAGAAAGAGCAATGCACGGTACCGAAGAGGCTAGCAAAATGCGGAAAGGTGAGAGTGTGTATAATCCATGGACTCAACATTAGTCGTAAAGAACTCACATACTTATTGCAAAAGTTTATTAGCCCTCGAAGCAAAGTACTACTACGCATGCTCCTAGGGGGATAGATTGGTAGGAAAAGACCATCGCTCGTCCCCGGCCGCCACTCATAAGGAAGACAATCAATAATAAATCATGCTCCAATTTCATCGCATAACGAGAGACCATACGTGCATGCTTCGGGAATCACAAGCCTTAGCACAAATATCTTTACTAAACCACAATTACTATCTAGCATGACTCTAATATTACCATATTTATATCTCAAAACAAATGCAAGGAATCAAACTTCTCATCTATTCAATGATCTTCATGAAAGTTTTTATTATATCCTTATTGAATACCCATCATATTAGGACTAAATTCATAACCCAAGTGAATTGCCATACTATTTATAAGACTCTCAAAATAATATAAGTTAACCATGAGAGTTCATAAATTTCATTAAAATATAACCACCACTGTGCTCTAAAAGATATAAGTGAAGCACTAGAGCAACTACCTAGCTCAAAAGATATAAGTGAAGCTCAAAGAGTATTCTAATAAATTCACGATTAATGTGTGCCCCTCTCAAAAGGTGTGTCCATCAAGGATGATTGTGGAAAACTAAAAATCAAATAAAGCAAAGACTCATATAATACACGACGCTCCAAGCAAAACACATATCATGTAGTGAATAAAAATATAGCCTCAAGTAATTTACCGATGGATTGTAGACAAACGAGGGGTTGCCATCCGGGGCATCCCCAAGGTTAGACGCTTAGTTCTCCTTGAATATTACCATGGGGGGCCTTCGGAATCCCCAAGCTTAGGCTCTTGCCATTCCTTACTCCTTAGTCCATCGAAACTTCACCCAAAACTTGAAAACTTCACAACACAAAACTCAACAGAAAACTCGTGAGATCCCTTAGTATAATAAAGCAAATCACTACCTTTAGGTACTGTTCTGAACTCATTAAAATTTTATATTAGCATTATATCTACTATATTCCAACTTCACCATGGTTCAAACCCCCCCCCCCCCCCCCCCCGCCGATACTACCCATAGATTCATCAAAACAAGAGAACAACACATAGAAAACAGAATCTGTCAAAAACAGAATAGTCTGTAGTAGCCTGAATTAATCTCATACTTATGTAATTCTAAAAATTCTGAAAACATGGGAAGACGTGGGCAATTTGTATATAAATCTTGTGTAAAAAATTCAGAATTAAAACACATTTCTGTGAATTTACAAAATTCCAGAACTTGGCACAAAAGTTTCTGTTTTTGCACAGAATCAAACCAATTATCTTCCAAACCATCCCAAAGGTCTTACTTGGCACAAACACTAATTAAAACATAAAAACCTCAATCATAACAGAAGCATAATTTCATATTTATTTACAAATAGAATAAAATCAAGAAAAACAAAAATAACATTGGGTTGCCTCCCAACAAGCGCTATTGTTTTATGTCCTTAGCTAGGCATATTGCATAGATCTAAGTATCATCATCTTTGGTATTCAATTCCTTCCTAATCAAGTCTTCCAAAACTTTTCTTAGCAAATTTCTTTTCTCATGTTGTTCCTTCCTAGTGGGAGAGCTTAATCTATGGAAAGGACTTTGATTGTTAACTTTGACATTCATAATTTCATAGTCATGATCGTCACCATAAACATCTTCATATAAAACATGTATCTCATCTTTAATAGGTTCTTGATACGTCTCCAACGTATCTATAATTTATGAAGTATTCATGCCATGTTTACAACAATTCTATATGGTTTTGGTATGATTTGCATGGAACTAACCCGGACTGACGTTGTTTTCAGCAGAACTACCGTGGTGTTGTTTTTTGTGCAAAAATAAAAGTTCTCAAAATTGGACGAAACTTTTTGACGATTTTTTTGGAAGAAAAGGAAAATACTGGAGCAAAGAACCATTGGAGGGCCCCCCTGCTGCCCACTAGGCAACAGGGTGTGCCACCCCCCTCTGGCGCGCCCTGGTGGGTAGTGGGCCCCCTGAGGCCCATCTTCGCGTGAAACCGACGCCAAAAAATCCTATAAATACGGAAACCCTAGAAATAACCCTAGATCAGAAGTTCTGCCACCGCAAGCCTCTGTAGCCACAAAAAACCAATCTAGACCCTACTCCGACACCTTGCTGGAGGTGGGACTCATCACCGGAGGCCATCTAATTGTCCCAGCGGCCACTATGATGAGGAGGGAGTAGTCCACCCTCGAGGCTGAGGGTTTGTACTAGTAGCTATGTGTTTGATCTCTCTAACTCTCTCTCTCTCTCATGTTCTTGATTTGGCATGATCTTGATGTATCGCGAGCTTTGTTAATATAGTTGGATCATATGGTGTTTCTCCCTCTCTGTCTTGTTGTGATGAATTGAGTTTTCCCTTTGAGATTTCGTTATTATCGGATTGAATACTTTTATGGATTTGAGAGCACTTGATGTATCTCTTGCTATGAATACCCATGGTGACAATGGGGTATCATATTGATTCACTTGATATATGTTTTGGCACTCAACTCGTGGATTCCCGAGGTGACATTGGGGTAATCTATGCATAGGTGTTGATGCACATTTTTGTCCTTGTTTCTCCGGTAGAAATCTTGGGGCACTCTTTGAGGTTCTTTGTGTTGTATTGAGTATTAGGAATCTGATTTTTTTTATGCATATCGTATAATCAACTCACAGATACTCGTGGTGACATTGGAGTATCTAGGTGACATTAGAGTTGGTTGATGTGTATCATATGGTGTTATTTTAGTACGAACTCTTGGGCTGTTTGTGACACTTATAGGAATAGATCGATCGGAAAGGATAACTTTGAGGTGGTTTCGTACCCTACAAACAATTTCTTCTTATGTTCTCCGCTAGATAAGAACTTTGGAGTGATTCTTTGTCACATGTTGAGGGGTTGTTATATGATCCAATTATATTAGCATTGTTGAGAGATTACACTAGTGAAAGTATGAACCCTAGGCTTCATTTTCAAGTATTACAATACCGTTTGTGCTCACTTTTGTTACTTATTACCTTGCTGTTTTTTATTATTACTATTACAAAAATCAATATCTTCTATCATTACTACACTTGTATCACCATCTCTTCGCCGACCTAGTGCACCTATACAATTGACCATTATATTTGGTGTGTCGGGGACACAAGAGACTCTTTGTTATTTGGTTGCAGGGTTGTTTGAGAGAGACCATCTTCATTCTATGCCTCCCATGAATTGATAAACCTTGGTCATCCACTTGAGGGAAAATTGCTACTGTCCTACAAAACTCTGCGCTTGGAGGCCCAACACGGGTCTACAAGAATAAAGTTGCGTAGAGGACATCAGTTCTCTAGACATCTCTTCAATCCACTCGTTATTAAACCCTTCATCAATTCCCTTAGTGACCCAATCAAATTTATCATAAGCATCAAGGTTTAAAGCTTGGATAACTTCCGCATAAGGGACTCTTTTCCTTAGATTGTTACTAAAAGCAACATAATCCTTAGATTCTAAACTACGTAGGGTTTCTTTATCATAGAGAATTTCTTCTATTGGGGGATGCTCAAAATTTATATTATAGTAAGCAAAGATTTCTCTAGCCTCTCGGACTATGTAATCAAATTCATGCATAAGAATAATAGTACCAATTTTCATGGCTTTAGGATCATGTATGTTGGGGAGTTCGTAAAACATCTTTTGTCAAGCCGGATGGATATGTAGAAATTCTCTCTCTAGTTTAATCACAAGCATGGAAATAGCTTCCACATAGCAATTTGTATTATGAAGAATAGATCACCTATCTATAGGCATAACTCTCATGCAATCAAAAAATTCCTGAATAATATTCTTTCCAATAATATTCCCAGCACCCACATGATAGATCTTTGTTTTAAGATGAGTGGGGGTTTCAATTTCAAGAGATTCATGATTAAGAGCACAAGATTCTAATTTTTCCTCCAGATTTTTACTAGTGTTTTCAATGATAAGCTTTTCAGATTCAGACATGATGACAAAGCAAGCAATCTAGCACACAAGCAAGCAAAAAGCTAACAAAAAGAAGGCAAATATTTTTGTATTTTTCTAAAAATGTTTTAGAAGCGGGGGAGAGGAAAACAAGAGGCAAATGGAAAATAATGTAAGTGCAAAAGATGAGAGTTTATGTGGGTACTTGGTAAGCTTGATGTAGATCCTCCCCGACAACGGCGCCAGAAATTCTTCCTGCTACTTGAGCTTGCGTTGGTTTTTCCCTTGAAGAGGAAAGGGTGATGCAGCAAAGTAGAGATACGTATTTCCCTCAGTTAAGAACCAAGATATAATCTAGTAGAAGGAACACACAAGTCTCCAATGATAGCACATACACGAAATAACAAATACTTGCACCCAACACGAAAAAGGGGTTGTCAATCCCATCAGGTTACTTGCAAGGATGAGATCTGATAGAGATTGTTATAAAAGATAAGTAAAAGTGCGAAATAAGATAAACGTAAATAAATTGCAGCAAGGTATTTTTGTGTTTTTGGTTTTATAGATCTGAAAATAATAAGATAAAAGATAGACCCGGCGGCCATAGTTTTCACTAGAGGCTTCTCTCTTGAAAGAAAGCATATGGTGGGTAAACAAATTACTGTTGAGCAATTGATAGAAAAGCGGATAATTATGAAGATATCCAGGCAATGACCATGTACATAGGCATCACGTCCGTGACAAGTAGACCGACTCCTGCCTGCATCTACTACTATTACTCCACACATCGAGCACTGTACAGCATGCATATAGTGTATTAAGTTAACACGAACGAAGTAACGCCTTAAGCAAGATGACATGATGTAGAGGGATATATCCAAGCAATATGAATAAACCCCATCTTTTTATCCTTAATAGCAACAATACAATACGTGTCATGTCCCTTTCTGTCACTGGGATTGAGTACCGCAAGATTGAACCCATTACAAAGCACCTCTCCCATTGCAAGAAAAATCAATCTAGTTGGCGAAGCCAAATCAATAGATCGGAGAGAAATACTAAGCTATATAAATTATGCATAAAAGAGTTCAGAGAAGACTCAAATAATATCATAGATAATCTGATCATAAACCCACAATTCATCGGATCTCAACAAACACACCGCAAAAGAAGATTAGATCGAATAGATCTCCAAGAACATCGAGGAGAACATTGTATTGAAGATCAAAGAAAGAGAGGAAGCCATCTAGATACTAGCTATGGACCCGTAGGTCTGTGGTAAACTACTCATACATCATCGGAAGGGAAGCAAGGTTGATGTAGAAGCCCTCCATGATCGAATCCCCCTCCGGTGGAGTACCGAAAAAGGTCCCCATATGGGATCTCGCGAGAACAGAAGCTTGCGACAGCGGAAAAGTATTTTTTGTGTGCCCCTGGTCTATGGGGAATATTTGGGTATTTCTAGAAGAAGAATTAGGGTTAGAGGAGCCACGAGGGGCCCACAAGCTTGGGGGGCGCGCCCTGTGAGCTTGTCGCCAATCTGTGGCCCCCTCCCAAAGCATCCAGGGTGTCTTGTGGTCCGAGAAAAATCCTCAAAAAGTTTTGTTTCATTTGGACTCCGTTTGAAATTGATTTTCTGTAAAGGCAAAAACAAGGAAAAAACAGCAACTAGCACTGGGCACTAAGTTAATAGGTTAGTCCCAAAACATGATATAAAATAGCATAATAATGCATATAAAACATAAAAAATGGATAATATAATAGCATGGAACAATCAAAAATTATAGATACGTTGGAGACGTATCAGTCTGCACCGTTGGATGCTCCCAGATCGAATGGCAATCCTCATCCCTTTCATCAGCACATGCAGTTGCGGTTGGGATTTGATTTATATGCACAAAATGAAAGTTAAATTCAAATATGGCTTAAATATAGCAAATAATACCTGAAATGCGCCAGAAAATCAAACCTGTGGTATAATGGTGATTGTGTACCATGGAAATTTTATGAGGTCAAACGATGAAGTCACCGGCTAATGGTAAATGCAAAAATGGCTCAAATATAGCAAACAAGATCTGACATGCGCCAGAAAATCAAACCTAGGGTACAATGGTGATTGCTTACCGTGAAACGATGAACTCATGTCTTCATTCAAACGAAAATATGTTGTTAGTTGATGTAAATGTTTTCAAATAGCACACGGTTCATTCATGAAAGTCGTGTGCCTATGAAACCGTGGCCGATGCTCCCCCCTCTACTATGCGCGCGATGTGAGTCATGTGTTCTGATTGGCCAGAACCCAAACCCTACGGATCGTATGGCTGCACCATTGGATGCTCCCAGATCGAACATCAATCCTCATCCCTTTCATCAGCACATGCAGTTGCAGTTGGGATTTGATTTATATGCACAAAATGCACATTAAATTCAAAAAACGGCTTAAATATAGCAAACGATACCTGAAATGCACCAGAAAATCAAGCCTGTGGTATAATGGTGATTGCGTACCGTGGAAATTTTTATAAGGCAAAACAATGAAGTCACCGGGCACTGGAGTTTGAATTCCCATGTCTCCTTTTGGAAAACATGATCCTTCTTGTGAGATGCTTCGGTTTCCAAGGAGCGATCATCAAAACTTGTGTCAAACTTTACGGAAAAAAAATCACAGGGTCGTGAGAGCACGCCACGGTCACACACTGATTTTCATGATTTTCGGACTCCGTCTGAATTTCCTGTAATTAAAAGACCAACTAGGCCTACGCCGGTGGCCGCACCTCGTAGCCGAAATGTTTGAAAATTCTCCCCGCTTCTCGGATAATGGATGAAAACTTGCAAAGCGTCACACAAATGATTTGTACACCTTCTTTGCTAACACCCACATGCAGTTGTAGTAGGGTTTTGACTTTATATGCACTAAATGCACGGTACATGAAAAAATGGCCTAAATATAGCAGACGAGACTTGAAAATGGTCCAGAAAAATCAAATCTAGGGTATATAGGTGATTGCCTAACGTGAAAAAAAATTGAGGCGGAATGATGAAGTCACCGACGATTGGAGTCCGAATTGCCGCGTCGCATATTGGAAACTATGATCCTTCTTGCGAGATGCTCCGGTTTCCAAGGTGTGACCATCAAAACTTGTGCCAAACTTTATCAAAAAAATTCCATGGGGTCGTGAGAGCACGCCGCGGTGACACACCGATTTTCGTGATTTTTGGACTCTATATGCATTTCCTGTAATTAAGATAGCAACAAGGCCTATGCATGTGGCCGCACCCTGCGGCCGAAATGTTTGAAAATTGTTCCTGTTTCTCGAACAATGAATGAAAACTCGCAAAGCAACACACAAATGATCTTGCTAGCACCCATGTGTAGTTGCGGCACGGTTTTGATATATATATGCACTAAATGCATGGTAAATGCAAAAAATGGCTCAAATATAGCAATGAGGCCTGAAATGCGCCAGAAAGTCAAACCTAGGGTACAATGGTGATTGCTTACCATGGAAAAAAATCGAGGCGAAACGATGAACTCACGTCTTCATTCAAATGAAAATATGTTGTTAGTTGATGTAAGTGTTTCAAATAGCATAAGGTTCATTCATGAAAGCCATGTGCCTACGAGATCGTGGTTGATGCTCCCCCCTCTACTGCACGCGCAATGTGAGTCGTGCGTGCTGATTGGCCAGAACCCAAACCCCACGGATCATACGTTTGCACCGTTGGATGCTCCCAGATCGAACGACAATCCTTATCCCTTTCATCAGCACATGAAGTTGCGGTTGGGATTTGATTTATATGCACAAAATGCATGTTAAATTCAAAAAATGGCTTAAATATAACAAACGATACCTGAAATGCGCTAGAAAATCAAGCATGTAGTATAATGGTGATTGCGTATGATGACCCATGATACGTCTCCAACATATCTATAATTTTTTATTGTTCCATGCTGTTATATTATCATTCTTGGATGTTTTACAATAATTTAATATCTTTTTTTGGTACTAACCTATTGACATAGTGCCCAGTGCCAGTTGCTGTTTCTGCATGTTTTTTACATCGCAGGAAATCAATACCAAACGGAGTCCAAACGCAGCGAAACTTTTTGTGAAATTTTTTTGGACCAGAAGACATCCAGTGGGCCGGAGAAGCACCTGGGGGGTGCTCCAAGGGGAGCACAACCCACCAGGCGCGCCTGGAGGCCCAGGCGCGCCCAGGTGGGTTGTGCCCACCTCGAGGGCCTCCCGCACCGCCTCTTTGATATATAAATACCCCAATATTCCAGAAACCCTAGGGGAGTCTACGAAAATCAATTCCAGCCGCCGCAAGTTCCATAACCACCAGATCCAATCTAGACACCATCACGGAGGGGTTCATCATCCTCATTGGTGCCTCTCCGATGATGCGTGAGTAGTTCATTGTAGACCTTCGGGTCCGTAGTTAGTAGCTAGATGGCTTTCTCTCTCTCGTTTGATTCTCAATACAATGGTCTCTTGGAGATCCATATGATGTAACTCTTTTTTGCGGTGTGTTTGTTGGGATCCGATGAACTTTGAGTTTATGACCAGATCTATCTTTTTATCCATGAAAGTTATTTGAGTCTTCTTTGATCTCTTATATGCATGATTGCTTATAGCCTCGTATTTCTTCTCAGATATTTGGGTTTTGTTTGGCCAACTTGATCTATTTATCTTGCAATGGGAAGAGGTGCTTTGTGATGGGTTCGATCTTACGGTGCTTGATCCCAGTGACAGAAAGGGAAACGACACGTATGTATCGTTGCCATTAAGGATAACAAGATGGGGTCTATTTCTACATAAATAGATCTTGTCTACATCATGTCATCGTTCTTATTGCATTACTCCGTTTCTCCATGAACTTAATACACTAGATGCATGCTAGATAGCGGTCGATGTGTGGAGTAATAGTAGTAGATGCAGGTAGGAGTCGGTCTACTAATCTTGGACGTGATGCCTATATAATGATCATTGCCTGTATATCGTCATGAGTATTTGAAGTTCTATCAATTGCCCAACAGTAATTTGTTTCCACCGTTTGCTATTTTTCTCGAGAGAAGCCACTAGTGAAAACTACGGCCCCCGGGTCTCTTCTTTAATATATTTGCCTTCAAGATCTATTTTGCTATTCGCTCTTTTATTTATTTGCAACTTTTATTTTCAGATCTATTAATCCAAAAACCCAAAAATACCTCGCTGAATTTTATTTGCATCTTTCAATCTACTACAATTTTATCTATCTCGTTAGGGATTGACAACCCCTTTAACACGTCGGGTTGCAAGTATTTGTTCTTTGTGTGCAGGAGCTGTTTACGTGGTGTTGCGTGGATCTCCTACTGGTTTGATAACCTTGGTCTCATCACTGAGGGAAATACCTACCGTCGCTGTGCTGCATCATCCCTCCCTCTCTGGGGAAAAACCGACGTAGTTCTAGCAGACATCAAGAGGAGTTTCTGGCGCCGTTGCCGGGAAGACATCATCAAGATCAACCAAGTTCCTAATCACAAATCTCATCTCCTTGCAATTTACATTATTTGATATTTGCCTCTCATTTTCATCTCCCCCACTTCACAAAAAATTGCCGTTTTATTCGCCCTCTTTTTTTTGTTTGCCTTTTTCTCGTCAGATCTCATGTATGCTTGTGTTGCCATGTGCCTTCTATTTGCTTGCATCTTCACTTGCTAAAATTCTATTGATATGGATCCTCATCCACTTGCTAATCTTTTCAAAAGATCCAATTATGATGAACCAATTGCTAGTGAATTGAGTTCACTAGATTATCTTTATGAAGTTTTGCTTGATATTTATAAATCTGAAAATTGTGATGAAGTGTTAAACGAACGAATTTATAAAGTGGTTCATGATAGCTCCTTGAATGAAAAGCATGATTGCAATGATGTTATTATAAATTATATTAATGTCAATTGTGCTAATAATATGCAAAACCCCAAGCTTGGGGATGCTAATTTTGATATGTCCGCTACTTATTGCAATGATCATGATTGGGGTGATTCTTCCTATGATCTTGAAAATTTATTTAAGCCTCATGATGAATATGTTATTGATAATAATGTTTGCAATAATATTGAAAGTGGGTTTGGAAGAGTGTTAACTCTTGGTAAAAATAATCCCACATATTTGGAGAGTGTTAAATCTTATGATTTTTTTTATAAAAGTGGGCTTGGAGAGGTCATGACTTTATTTGATGATAATCCCACTATTTTGGAAGAGTGTCAACTTTGCATGCATGTGGATCATGTAGAGAATATGTTATGTGATAGCTATATTGTTGAGTTTGAATATGATCCCACATGTAATTATTATGATAGAGGGAAATATGGTTGTAGAAATTTTTATGTTACTAAATTACCTCTCTTCATGTTGAGATTGCTATTATTTTCTTCCATGCATATGCTAGATCTTGCTTGTCTTGCTAATTTGTTTTCCTATAAAATTCGAAATATGTTAGACTTAAATATGTTTGTCACATGTTTTATGATGCTCTCTTTGTGTTTTTATTATTATCTTTCATGTGAGCATCAATAAAATCTTATGCCTAGCTAAGGGCGTAAAACGATAGCGCTTGTTGGGAGGCAACCCAATGAATAAAATTTATTTTTGTATTTTTCTTTCTGTTCTTGACTGTTTGCACAATTATGCTACTGTTATGATTGTGTTTTTTGTGTTTTAAATTAGTGTTTGTGCCAAGCAAAGCCTTTAGGGTGATTTGGGTGATAATTGATTTGATCTACCTGAAAAACAGAAACTTTTGCGCTCAGGAAAATATTTTTTGAGTCTTCTTTGATCTCTTATATGCATGATTGCTTATAGCCTCGTATTTCTTCTCTGATATTTGGGTTTTGTTTGGCCAACTTGATCTATTTATCTTGCAATGGGAAGAGGTGCTTTGTGATGGGTTCGATCTTACGGTGCTTGATCTCAGTGATAGAAAGGGAAACGACACGTATGTATCATTGCCATTAAGGATAACAAGATGGGGTCTATTTCTACATAAATAGATCTTGTCTACATCATGGCATCGTTCTTATTGCATTACTCCATTTCTCCATGAACTTAATACACTAGATGCATGCTGGATAGCGGTCGATGTGTGGAGTAATAGTAGTAGATGCAGGCAGGAGTTGGTCTACTAATCTTGGACATGATGCCTATATAATGATCATTGCCTGGATATCATCATGAGTATTTGAAGTTCTATCCATTGCCCAATAGTAATTTGTTTCCATCGTTTGCTATTTTTCTCGAGAGAAGCCACTAGTGAAAACTACGGCCCCCGGGTCTCTTCTTTAATATATTTGCCTTCAAGATCTATTTTGCTATTCGCTCTTTTATTTATTTGCAACTTTTATTTTCAGATCTATTAATCCAAAAACCCAAAAATACCTCGCTGAATTTTATTTGCTTTTATTTGCATCTTTCAATCTACTACAATTTTATCTATCCCGTTACCCGAAAGGGATTGACAACCCCTTTAACACTTCGGGTTGCAAGTATTTGTTCTTTGTGTGCAGGAGCTGTTTACGTGGTGTTGCGTGGTTCTCCTACTGGTTCGATAACCTTGGTCTCATCACTGAGGGAAATACCTACCGTCGCTGTGCTGCATCATCCCTCCCTCTCTGGGGAAAAACCGACGTAGTTCTAGCAGACATCAACCCACAAGTATAGGGGATCTATCGTAGTCCTTTCGATAAGTAAGAGTGTCGAACCCAACGAGGAGCAGAAGGAAATGACAAGCGGTTTTCAGCAAGGTATTCTCTGCCAGCACTGAATATATCGGTAACAGATAGTTGTATGATAAGATAATTCGTAACGAGTAACAAGTAACAAAAGTAACTAAGGTGCAGCAAGGTGGCCAATCCTTTTTGTAGCAAAGGACAAGCCTGGACAAACTCCTATAAAGCAAAGCACTCCCGAGGACACATGGGAATTGTTGTCAAGTTAGTTTTCATCATTCTCATATGATTTGTGTTCGTTACTTTGATAATTTGATATGTGGGTGGACCAGTGCTTGGGTGCTGCCCTTCCTTGGACAAGCCTCCCACTTATGATTAACCCCTCTTGCAAGCATCCGCATCTACGAAAGAAGAATTAAGATAAATCTAACCATAGCATGAAACATATGGATCCAAATCAGCCCCTTACGAAGCAACGCATAAACTAGGGTTTAAGCTTCTGTCACTCTAGCAACCCATCATCTACTTATTACTTCCCAATGCCTTCCCCTAGGCCCAAATCATGGTGAAGTGTCATGTAGTCGATGTTCACATAACACCACTAGAGGAAAGACAACATACATCTCATCAAAATATCGAACGAATACCAAATTCACATGATTACTTATAACAAGACTTCTCTCATGTCCTCAGGAACAAACGTAACTACTCAAAAAGCATATTCATGTTCATAATCAGAGGAGTATTAATTATCATTAAGGATCTGAACATATGATCTTCCACCGAATAAACCAACTAGCATCAACAACAAGGAGTAATCAACACTACTAGCAACCCACAGGTACCAATCTAAGGTTTTGAGACAAAGATCGGATACGAGAGATGAACTAGGGTTTGAGAGGAGATGGTGCTGGTGAAGATGTTGATGGAGATTGACCCCCTCTCGATGAGAGGATCGTTGGTGATGACGATGGCTTCGATTTCCCCCTACCGGAGGGAAGTTTCCCCGGCAGAACAGCTCCGCCGGAGCCCTAGATTGGTTCTGCCCAAGTTCCGCCTCAAGACGGCGGCACTTCGTCCCAAAAGCTTCCTTCTGATTTTTTCCAGGTCAAAACACACCATATAGCAGAAGATGGGCATCGGGGGCCTGCCAGGTGGCCCACAAGGCAGGGGGCGCGCCCCCACCCTTGTGGATGGCTGGTGGCCCCCCTCTGGTGCTTTGTTCGACCAATATTTTTATATATATTCCAAAATAATTCTCCGTGAAGTTTCAGGACTTTTGGAGTTATGCAGAATAGGTCTCTAATATTTGCTCCTTTTCCAGTCCAGAATTACAGCTGCCGGTATTTTCCCTCTTCATGTAAAGCTTATAAAATAAGAGAGAAAAGGTATAAGTATTGTGATATAATGTGTAATAACAGCCCATAATGCGATAAATATCAATATAAAAGCATGATGCAAAATGGACGTAACAACTCCCCCAAGCTTAGACCTCGCTTGTTCTCAAGCGAAAGCCGAAATCGAAAAAATATGTCCACATGTTTAGAGATAGAGATGTCGATAAAATAAAATACGGACATGAGGGCATCATGATCATCTTTAGGACAGTAACATATATTACCATATAATTTCTTATGCTAGAGTAACAATTCATTCACAAGGTAGAGTATAAATCAGAAACTTCATTGAAAACTAACAAACTATGATCTCAGTCATTGAAGCAATTGCAATTTATCATAACATCAGAAAGAGTCAATTCAAGAGCTTTTCAGCAAGTCCACATACTCAACTATCATTTAGTCTTTCACAATTGCTAACACTCATGCAATACTTATGAGTTCAAAGCTTCAATCGGACACAGAGAAAGATAGGGACTTATAGTTTCGCCTCCCAACCTTTTACCTCAAGGGTAATGTCAACAATAATACTTTATGATAACCTACATCCGGGTGGATATATATATATCTGGATCTCTCCAACACATAGTGCTTGTCAAAAGAAAAAGTGTAAAAAGGAAAGGAGAAGATCACCACGACTCTTGTATAAGGGTAGAAGATAAAAGTAAAATATAGGCCCTTCATAGAGGGAAGCAGAGGTTTTCATGCGCTTTTATGGTTGGATGCACAAAATCTTAATGCAAAAGAACGTCACTTTATATTGCCGCTTGTGATAAAGAACTTTATTATGCAGTCTGTCGCTTTTATTTCTTCCATATCCCAAGTTCGTATAAAGCTTATTTTCTTCACACTAATAGATCATACATATTTAGAGAGCAATTTTTATTGCTTGCACCGATCACAACTTACTTGAAGGATCTTACTCAATTCATACGTAGGTATGGTGGACTCTCATGGCAAAACTGGGTTAAGGGATGTTTGGATGCACAAGTAGTATCTCTACTTGGTGCAAAGGATTTGGCTAGCATAAGAGGGAAAAGCAAGCTCAACATGTTGGAGGATCCATGACAATATAACTTCTATTCGGATATAAGAAAACATAACCCATTATGTTGTCTTCCTTGTCCAACATCAACTTTTTAGCATGTCATATTTTAATGAGTGCTCACAATCACAAAAGATGTCCAAGATAGTATATTTATATGTGAAGCCTCTCTTTCTTTATTACTTCCTATTAATTGCAACAATGACCAAAACTATGTTTGTCAACTCTCAACAAATTTTATTCATCATACTCTTTATATGTGAAGTCATTACTCTCCATAAGATCAATATATGATCTTTTTATTTCTTTTTATTCCTTTCTTTTTATTTAATTCCCTCAAGATCATAGCAAGGAAGCAAAGCCCTCAACTCAAAACTACTCTTTATTATATATAACTCACGGACTCGATTACATAGATACATCTCGAAACAAAACTCAAAGCTAGATCATACTAAAACTTTATTCTGCTAGATCAAGATATAACCAAAAGGATCGAACTAAGAAAAAGCGATAAAGATAAAGATGTGATGGTGATACGATACCGGGGCACCTCCCCAAGCTTGGCAGTTGCCAAGGGGAGTGCCCATACCCATGTATTTAGGTCTCTTTCTTCGGAGGTGGTGATGATGGAGTTGTTGATGATGAAAGAATTTTATCCTCCGTCTTCCAAGGCATAGGTTCACCATCGTAAAAAGATGAACGAGTCTTCGGGATCCTCAAATCTGCAGCCAAACTCATCCTTTTAAATCTGTATTCATACTCACAGTTTTGGTTTTGCAGGTCATAGATCTGGGCTTGGAGATGCTCGATTTTCTCATCAAGCTTGAAGATGGCCTCCCCAATGTTCTCGGCATCCAGCTTGTGACCACTAGTAAATTCAGCGATCATCATGTGGTTGGCGTTGAGTCCGCATTCCACCATCCCTTGGCACTTGAAGACTTGCCGCTCCACTTCTTCGAGCCTTGTCTCCATGCTTCCGGTCTTCTTTGGCCCTTCAGTATCGCGGATGTGTAGCACCCCCTCACGCATCTCAATGGTTTGAGGGTGTTGCAGCACCTCCACGAGATAAGGGTTGATGAACTTCTCGAAAAACTTGTCCTTGGGGGCGCTTGGAGACGTCATGGTGATCTGGATCTGTCAGAAAAACAGCTCAAAACAAAGACAGGAGATATTGCCGTGCTATGGTGGTCAAAACCTTCGGGAGATTATATAATGAATTTTTACCAACCAAAAGAAGTATTGTGCAAGAAAACAGAGTCCGGAGGGCACACGAGGTGGCCACAAGGCAGGGGGCGCGCCCAGGGGGGTAGGGCGCACCCTCCACCCTTGTGGTCTCCTCGTGCATCTTTCGGACTACTTTTAATTTTTCTATTTTTCTAAATATTCCAAAACGGAGAAAAATTGCAATTATAATAGTTTTGGAGTCGGTTTACTTACCGTACCACATACTTATTCCTTTTCGGAGTCTGAAACATTCTGGAAAGTATCCCTTATGTACTCCTCCGGTGTTATGGTATTAATTACATTGGTCTCAACATTTATGGGAGTACCTGAGATATAATGTTTGATTCTTTGACCGTTTACCACCTTCGGATTTGTGCCTTCGGCGTTGTTGATCTTAATGGCACCGGAAAGATGGACCTCCTCGATAATGTAAGGACCTTCCCATTTAGAGAGAAGCTTTCCTGCAAAAAATCTTAAACGAGAGTTGTATAGCAAAACATGATCACCTACATTAAACTCACGCTTTTGTATCCTCTTCTCACCGACAAGTTTGAAATCATAGTTGAGCTCTTTAATAGCCCAATAAGCTTTATGTTCTAGTTCAAGGGGTAAGTGACATGCTTTTCCATAAACCATTTTATACGGAGACATACCCATAGGGTTTTTATAAGCAGTTCTATAAGCCCATAATGCATCATCAAGTTTCTTAGAAAAATTCTTTCTAGACCTATTAACAGTCTTTTGCAAAATCAATTTAATCTCTCTATTGCTCAATTCTACTTGACCACTAGACTGAGGGTGATATGGAGATGCAATTCTATGGTTAACATCATATTTAGCAAGCATTTTACGGAAAGCACCATGAATAAAATGTGAACCACCATCAGTCGTTAAATATCTAGGGACTCCAAACCTCAGAAAAATAACTTATTTAAGCATCTTAATAGAAGTGTTATAATCAGCACTACTAGTTGGAATAGCTTCTACCCACTTAGTAAAGTAATCAACATCAACTAAAATATGTGTATACCCATTAGAGGAAGGAAAAGGTCCCATATAATCAAAGCCCCAAACATCAAATGGTTCAATAACAAGTGAATAATTCATAGGCATTTCCTGGCGTCTATTAATATTACCAATTCTCTGGAATTCATCACAAGACAAGACAAACTTACGGGCATCCTTGAAGAGAGTAGGCCAATAAAAACCGGATTGCAATACCTTGTGTGCAGTTCTATCTCCAGCATGGTGTCCTCCATAAGCTTTATGACCCACAAGTATAGGGGATCTATCGTAGTCCTTTCGATAAGTAAGAGTGTCGAACCCAACGAGGAGCAGAAGGAAATGACAAGCGGTTTTCAGCAAGGTATTCTGTGCAAGCACTGAAATTATCGGTAACAGATAGTTGTATGATAAGATAATTCGTAACGAGTAACAAGTAACACAAGTAACTAAGGTGCAGAAAGGTGGCCCAATCCTTTTTGTACCAAAGGACAAGCCTGGATGACCTCCTATATAAAGCAAAGCGCTCCCGAGGACACATGGGAATTGTTGTCAAGTTAGTTTTCATCATGCTCATATGACTTGCGTTCGTTACTTTGATAATTTGATATGTGGGTGGACCAGTGCTTGGGTGCTGCCCTTCCTTGGACAAGCCTCCCACTTATGATTAACCCCTCTCGCAAGCATCCGCAACTATGAAAGAAGAATTAAGATAAATCTAACCATAGCATGAAACATATGGATCCAAATCAGCCCCTTACGAAGCAACGCATAAACTAGGGTTTAAGCTTCTATCACTCTAGCAACCCATCATAGACTTATTACTTCCCAATGCCTTCCCCTAGGCCCAAATCATGGTGAAGTGTCATGTAGTCGACGTTCACATTACACCACTAGAGGAAAGACAACATACATCTCATCAAAATATCGAACGAATACCAAATTCACATGATTACTTATAACAAGACTTCTCCCATGTCCTCAGGAACAAATGTAACTACTCACTACGCATATTCATGTTCATAATCAGAGGAGTATTAATTATCATTAAGGATCTGAACATATGATCTTCCACCGAATAAACCAACTAGCATCAACTACAAGGAGTAATCAACACTACTAGCAACCCACAGGTACCAATCTGAGGTTTTGAGACAAAGATCGGATACGAGAGATGAACTAGGGTTTGAGAGGAGATGGTGCTGGTGAAGATGTTGATGGAGATTAACCCCCTCTCGATGAGAGGATCGTTGGTGATGACGATGGCTTTGATTTCCCCCTACCGGAGGGAAGTTTCCCTGGTAGAACAGCTCCGCCAGAGCCCTAGATTGGTTCCGCCCAAGTTCCGCCTCGAGACGGCGGCGCTTCGTCCCGAAAGCTTCCTTCTGATTTTTTCCAGGTCAAAACACACCATACAGCAGAAGATGGGCATCGGGGGCCTGCCAAGTGGCCCACAAGGCAGGGGGCGCGCCCCCCACCCTTGTGGATGGCTGGTGGCCCCCCTCTGGTGCTTTCTTCGCCCAATATTTTTTATATATTCCAAAATAATTCTCCGTGAAGTTTCAGGACTTTTGGAGTTGTGCAAAATAGGTGTCTAATATTTGCTCCTTTTCCAGTCCAGAATTCCAGCTGCCGGCATTCTCCCTTTTGGAGTTGTAGTAGGGTTTTGATTTTATATGCACTAAATGCATGGTAAATGAAAAATGGGCTTAAATATAGCAGACGGGACCTGAAAATGGGCCAGAAAATCAAACCTAGGGTATATCGGTTATTGCTTGCTATGAAAAAAATTCGAGGCGGAACGATGAAGTCGACGATTCGAGTCCGAATTTCCGCGTCTCCTATTGGAAACTATGATCCTTCTTGCGAGATGCTCCGATTTCCAAGGTGCAAGCATCAAAACTTGTGCCAAACTTTACCAAATTTTTTTCATGGGGTCGTGAGAGCACGCCATGGTGACACACCGATTTTCGGACTCTATATGCATTTCCTGTAATTAAAATACCAACAAGGCCTACGCATGTGGCCGCACCCTATGGCCGAAATGTTTGAAAATTGTTCCCGTTTCTCGGACAATGAATGAAAACTCGCAAAGCAACACATAAGTGATCTTGCTAACACCCACCTGTAGTTGCGACACGGTTTTGATATATATATATATGTATGTATGTATGTATATATACTACTTTATCATCATACTACCGGGTGTAGTTACACCCATGTCTCATATACTACCATTTGGTAGTATATATACTACTTCATCATTTTTAGTATGTTCATATACTATATCTAAGAAAAAAACTCCAAAGTGAGTTATGTGAAAAAATTGCATGTGAGCCCATGTTTTTATCATATTTGTGAAATACATACATATTTGTACGTAAAAAGGAGTATGCTCAAAATATGTCACATACTACCTTAAAAAATAGTATATATGCTACCTAAACATTCTTACATACTACATACTACACGTACATACACTCCGCTATGATAGATACTACCTAAAACGTACAAAACAAAAATGGGAGTAACTACACCCAGTAGTAGGAAACATTTGTCCTATATATATATATATATATATATATATATATATATATATATATATATATATACATAAACACTATTTTGATCACGGGATCAGAATATTATTCTGATCACGGGTTGAACTTCCCGAGTTACACAATCTGAACTTCCCTCTGTAGGAACCCGACCTTAGGGCTATCTTCGCAACCGTGTCCCCCCGCGCGAATTATTCTGGTCAGTCGTGTTCTATGTGTTATAAGTGTAATCTGGAAAAGGTTTTTAGCAACTAAATGCCCGTTTTAAATAGGAATCTCGCTCGTTGTCGAATTTGCTCTCGGGATGTGATGAATTTGCGTCTGTTGCTATTTTTACTCCCTGAGTTGTTCGACCTGAACTTCCCTTGGTGACAGGTTGAACTTCCCACAACATTGTCCAAATGAGACTTGCAATATACCGTTCGAAAGCTGTGCACACGACGGTCACGACCCAAGTTGAATTTTTGGCAAAATGTGAGCGGTTTAAGAGCAGTTTTGAAAACCGTTTTTTCTTCATACAAAAAACGTGAATCATATTTTTTATCGCATTTCTAAACCGTTTATCGGAATGAGGTAAATAATATGGCGTTGGAAAGCTGCTGCAAAACCGCTCATTCCACATGCTGATAGGTTTCTCTAATTCCCTATGGTTAAAGAGTAATTTAGAAAATTGTAAAATCTCGCAAATCGAACAGCCGAGTTCGTATTTTTGATGCCATTTCTAAACGGCTAATCCAATTGAGGCAAATAATATGGCGTTAGAAATCTTATGAAAATGCGCTACTTTTTCATGTTGAAAGTTTTTTCTAATTTTGAACGGTTTAAGAGTAATTTAGAAAACGGTACAAGTTCCACCGAGTTCGTATTTTTGAGTTAATTTTTTAACCGTACGTCTGAATGCAGCAAATCATATGGCGTTGGAAAGCTTGAACAAATGCGAAACTTTTTGGTATATATTGTTTCTCCAAATTCTTTACGGTTTAAAGTCAATTTTGAAAATGGCTAAAAATATATTTTTGCCGTAATTTCTACAAACTTTATCGGAATGGGGCAAATAACATACCGTTGAAAAGCTACGAAAAATGCGATACTTTTTCATGTTGATGGTTTTCTCTGATTCCTTGCCATTTTCAAGTAATTTTGAAAACAGCGAGATCATGCGTTCTGCCTTTATCGCGAAACAGATTCTTCGAAAATGCACCGCGTGAAGAACTTGAACTTCTCGGCATGTCTACTTGAACTTCACTCTATTTTTCACGTGCTTTTTTGGGTCGTAGCTCTCCATCCACTCACCGGAATTGAGCAAGTGATATACCGATGGAAAGCTGCTGTAAACACGCAACTTTCCTGTGTTGATCATTTTTTCATACTCGTGACGGTTTTAAAAGTTTTTCATCTGAAATTCATTCAATGCAGTAGTTGAACTTCCTGTTGTTTTCACATTGAACTTATGTGACCTATTTTCGTTTGTAATTTTCTCATCCATTCGTCAGTGTTACACAAATGATATTCCTTTTGTACAAACCTCTCTCACAATATTTTTTTTTTAACTTTCTCCGACCGAGGACTTGAACTTGTAACAATAAAACTTTTAGTCTTTGCTTTTGTATTCTTTTTTAATACAAAATGCACACCGTGTAGTACGTGAACTTCTGGCGGTTATCAATCTGAACTTCTCTCGGTTACGTGAAAATATCTGGGTTTTTTATGAATATTAATCTGAATTTCTTAATCTTTTTTTATGAATTCCGAAGCGCTCTATTTTTAAAAGTTGAACTTCTTGTTATTTTATTTTTGAACTTCCATTTTCCATTCTTTAATAACGAGGAAAATCTGAGTTTTCTATAATCATCGAACTTCTCCATCTTTTTAATACGGACTTCCTGGTTTTTTTTCTTAATTTTTTTTATGAAATTTTGAAGCGCTCTATATTTAAAAGTTGAACTTCTTGTTATTTAATTTTTGAACTTCTTGTTTCCATTCTTTTAATAATGAGAAAATCTGAGTTTTCTATAATCATCGAACTTCTCCATCTTTTTAGTTTGGACTTCCTGGTTTTATTTCTTTTAGTAACAGAAAAAATCCTACTTTTTGATAGACATCGAGCCGCTCGATTTTTAAATTTGAACTTCTAGGTTTATTTTAAGAGAGAAAATATTTTTTTATAAAACTGTTTGAGATGCTTTTTTTAATGACCTTCTTTGGGTTTGTAACAAGCATTGAACTTCTTCGTCTTTTTAATTTGAACCTATAGGCTTTTTCTAGAAATGGGGAATTCTTTTTTATAACTTTTTAAAATGATTTTTTTTAATTTGAACTTCAATGTAATAGTATTACACAAAGAACTTACAAGCTTCTGAAACATGAACTTCTCTAGATGGTACCTTTGAACTTACAAGCTTCTGAAACATGAACTTCACCATGTTTATTTTATCTTATTTTTCACTTTGATTTCTTCTTTTATGAACATCAATAAAGGTCAAGTTCACGGATTTCTCGTATTGATCACTTTCTTCGCCTAGAATCTTTTTGTTTTTCAACTTTGAATCACGAGAGCTCATGTTCCAAAAAAATAACCATACTCTTTTTTATCTTTTCATTTTTGTTTCCTGTTTTTTACTTTCCATAATGGTTTTCCTATTTTTTGGGGGATGAACTAAAAAGCACACACAAGTCGAGTTGTTCTTCCACGGCTTGCTCGACTGGATCGGCCAACCCATTTTTTGCCGTTTCCTCCTTCGTTTCTGCACGGGGGTAGCTCCACAACTGCACCTTTATCGTTCACCTGCATATTGGCTAGCAAGAGGAACGCCAAGACGACGAGGCAGGAGGTTGGAGAAGAAGTTCTAGGCAGAAGATGAAGACGTCCGTGGTGCGCCACCGAGGAAGGACGGCGTCGGGGAATGGGGCCGTGGGCTCCTGGGTGGCGCGCTTGGTGGCTGGCGGTGGATACGGCGCTGATGTGCGCAGGAGAGGTGGGGGGACGGGTGGTGCTAACGGCGGCCAAATCGAGGGGCGGGTGCAGCATGGCGGCCGGACCCAGGCACGGGGGCGAAGCCGCGGCCGGACCGAGGCTTGGGCTGGCGCCAGGGCGAGATCCAGGAGAGGGAGATGTGCGGGGCCGGATCCAGGCAGGAGGGGGCAGCTCCAGCAGGGAGGAAGGCCGCCGACGGCCACCACAGTCGAGGGCGAAGCAGGAGGTGGTCGGCCGCGGCAAGGGATCCGGCCGCCGCCGTCCCTAGTGGATCCCTGGCGGGGGAGCTCGCCGCCGCGTGGTGGCGATGGATCCAGGGAGGCGCCGGTGGTTGGTGAGTGGGAGGCCGGCGGCGCCCGGGGATGGGTGGTGGGAATCGCTCACGTGGGGGAGTGGGGCGATGACGCGGGGTGGGTAGTTTCTTTTTTTGTTTGCTGTCGAGTTCGGGAACACCTAATCAGGCCTATATAGGGTGATCGTGATCCAAATAGTTATTCTAATCCTGGGATTAGAACAGTGCTGTCCTATATATCTATCTATCTATCTATCTATCTATATATATATATATATATATAGATGCACACACACACTAAGTGCATGGTAAATGCAAAAAATGGCTCAAATATAGCAAACGAGACATGAAATGCGCCAGAAAATCAAGCCTACGGTACAATGGTGATTGCTTACCATGGAAAAAATTCGAGGCGAAAGGATGAACTCACGTCTTCATTTAAATGAAAATATGTTGTTAGTTGATGTAAATGTTTTCAAATAGCACACGGTTCATTCATGAAAGCCATGTGCCTACCAAACCATGGCTGATGCCCCCCCTCTACTACACGCGCGATGTGAGTCGTGCGTTCTGATTGGTCAGAACCCAAACCCCATGGACCATACTTCTGCAACGTTGGATGCTCCCAGATCAAACGACAATCCTCATCCCTTTCATCAGCACATGAAGTTGCGGCTAGGATTTGATTTATATGCCAAAATGCACGGTAAATCTAAAAATGGCTTAAATATAGCAAACGAGACATGAAATGCGCCAGAAAATCAAACTCATGATATAATGGTGATTGCTAACCATGGAAATTTTTTTGAGGCAAAACGATGAACTCATGTCTTCATTTCAAAATTAGCATGTCTTCATTTCAAACGAAATTATGTTGTTTGTGCACACGGGCGCTTAGAGGCAACCGTTTGCACCAGCCTTTCCGCGCGGCGACCGGGGATCTTTTTTCAAAAAAAATTCCCCGAAGCCGCCAACATCCCCCCTCCCCACTGCCCACCCCCGTTTCACTCAATAGTCCACCCAATCTCCATCACCAGCTCCCCCTCCCCCAGATCCAAACCAGAACCCTCTTCGGCGCCGACGTGCTCAACCCGGCCGTGTGCCCGCTCTTCAGCATCAACCCTACCTCCACTGTCGTTCCCAACACACGGCTGCCTGCGTCTCGCCGTCTTCGTTTGCTTGCCAGCCGCCCTAGCATATTGATCCTGTAACCCTCGCCTCTCCTGTGGTTCTGCCGGGTTTGCATAAAAACCTGTTAGTTACTGCTCTCCATCGCGGTGAAGCATATTTCCTCACAATCCCACTTCCTATTTCGTTCGGTATGTTCCCAAATTGGCTATAAAATAACGGAGAGAGTATATATGTTCATTATCTACCTTCTTAACTAGTACATATAAGTTGTATTTGTTCCTATTAGTTATTGTCGATTTACAGATCATGGGCGCCCGAGTCACACAAAGTTAACAAATTAGCCGTACATTTTCAAAATTATTGCATGACATGTTTAGACAGCTTGCTACCAAGTTGTTAGCTTTATGCTTATCCTCCTTTCCTGAGTTTCGCATGTGTTATCTGTGGATGCCGAGTAGCAGCAACAGCACTCATGCTTCAGGAGATGTATCTGCATCTGAGTCTGACAACGTTAGGTCTCCAGTAGATGGTCAGGGATCAAGTAATCTGGAACGGGATAGAGCTACAGCAATTACCCTTGCGGTCAGGACACGGAAGAACGCTCCAAGGAAGCCCACACACCAGTCTAAAGGTGTATATGAAGTAACCGACATCAATTTAAAGTCTTGGGCTCCAATTAAACCTGGTAAAGCGTTCACGAGGTTCAGGAGTGTGTGTGGATTTGTTGGCAGGGCAAGGCACAACATTAGTCTGCCGGGGTTTCAGAAGGCTGACACAGAAACCCGGCAAAGGATAGTCCGGGAGATCATGGATCACTTCAACATTCCAGAGCAGTGGAGAATGCAGGTGGAACACATTGCACTGAAGAAGGCCATGGATGCTTGTAGAAACTGGAAGCACATGTTGTATTCACAAATATTCAAAACATAACAACAAACTTTATGTTTTCAAACAGCAACATATAGACTTGCAAAAAAAGTATGGTAAAGGCTATACTTGAAATTTTTATTGAAATAAAAGATGAAAAACATTACTCTAAATAATAGAAAGCAAATCCTAATAAAATAAAATGACGTTGCAATCAAAACTCATATCATGTGACGAATAAAAATATAGCTCCATGTGAGGTTACCGATAATGTTGGAGACGAAAGAGGGGATGCCTTCTGGGGCATCCCCAAGCTTAGTTGCTTGGGTCTTCCTTGAATATTACCTTAGGGTGCCTTGGGCATCCCCAAGCTTATGTTCTTGCCACTCTTCATTCTTCTCATATCGATATCTCACCCAAAACTTGAAAACTTCAATCACAGAAAACTTAACGAAACTTCGTGAGATGGGTTAGTATAGTAAAACAAATCATTCACTTGGGTACTGTAAAAGATAAGATTCATAATTGTTTCCACATAATTCCTATTGTACTCTAGAATTTCCATAATTTATATTAAGCAATATAAGCCATAGAAACCATAAATCAAGAAAACTATGCATTGCAAACAGAATCTGTCAAAAATAGAACAGTCTGTAAAGATCTAAGTAATCACTATACTTATGTAAATTAAAAAATTCTAAAAAATGGAGATAGCGTAGGAACTTTGTATATAAATCATTTGTAAAAAATTCAGAATTTTTTGATGCTCCAGTGAATTATGGTAATTCCAGAACTAGGCGGAAAAGTTTCTGTTTTTTCACAGAATCAAGTTAACTATCATCCACACTATCCCAAAGGCTTTACTTGGCACTTTTTTGAAACAAAAGCTATAAAACACGATTACTACAGTAGCTTAATCATGTGAACACACAAAAATAGTAGGTATAAGTATTGGGTTGTCTCCCAACAAGCGCTTTTCTTTAATGCCTTTTTAGCTAGGCATGATGATTTCAATGATGCTCACATAAAAGTAAAGAATTGAAACACAAAGAGAGCATCATGAATCACATGGAAAGCACATTTAAGTCTAACCCACTTCCTATGCATAGGGATTTTGTGAGCAAACAATTTATGGGAACAAGAATCAACTAGCATAGGAAGGCAAAACAAGCATGACGTCAAGATTTTCAATAAATAGAGAGGAAACTTGATATTGTTGAGATATGTAAAAGCAAATGTTCCTCTCTCATAGTAATTTTCAGTGGCATCATGAATGAATTCAACAATATAACTACCACATAAAGCATTCTTTTCATGATCCACAAGCATAGAATTTTTATTACTCTCCTCATAAGCAAATTTAATTTCATGAATATTGGTGGGAGCAAACTCAACAAAATAACTATCATGTGATACTTGATTGGGATAAGCCAATTGAAAATTAAAATCATGATGACAAGTTTCATGGTTATCATTATTCTTTATAGCATACACGTCATCACAATAATCATCATAGATAGAAAATTTGTTATCATAATAATCAATTGAAAGCTCTTTCGAAATAGTGGATTCAACATTAAATAAAGTCATGACCTCTCTAAATCCACTTTCATAATTATAATCATCATAAAAAGGAGGCATGCTTTCATCATAATAAATTTTCTCATCAAAACTTGGGGTACTAAAAATATCATCTTCATCAAACATAGCATCCCCAAGCTTATGGATTTGCATATCATTAGCATCATGGATATTCAAAAATCCATACCAACAACATTACAATCATGCTCATCATCCAAAGATTTTATGCCAAACATTTTATTAAATTCTTCTTCAATCAATTGAGCACAATTTTCCCTTCCATCTTTTTCACGAAATACATTATAAAGATGAATAATATGAGGCAACCTCAATTCCATTTTTTTGTAGTTTTCTTTTATAAACCAAACTAGTGATAAAACAAGAAACTAAAAGATTCAATTGCAAGATCTAAAGATATACCTTCAAGAACTCACCTCCCCGGCAACGACGCCAGAAAAGAGCTTGATGTCTACTACACAACTTGTTCTTGTAGACTCGTGTTGGGCCTCCAAGCGCAGAGTTTTGTAGGACAGTAGCAAATTTCCCTCAAGTGGATGACCTAAGGTTTATCAATCCGTGGGAGGCATAGGATGAAGATGGTCTCTCTCAAACAACCCTGCAACCAAATAACAAAGACTCTCTTGTGTCCCCAACATATCCAATACAGTGGTAAATTGTATAGGTGCACTAGTTCGGTGAAGAGATGGTGATACAAGTGTAATATGGATAGTAGATATAAGTTTTTGTAATCTGAAAATATAAAAACAACAAGGTAACTAGTAACAAAAGTGAGCAAAAATGGTATTGCAATGCTTGAAAACAAGGCCTAGGGTTCATATTTTCACTAGTGCAAAATCTCTCAACAATGATAACATAATTGGATCATATAACAATCCCTCAACATGCAACAAAGAATCACTCCAAAGTTCCTATCACGGAGAACATAAGATGAAATTGTTTGTAACGTACAAAACCACCTCAAAGTTATTCTTTCTGATCAATCCATTGAGCTATTCCTATAAGTGTCACAAACAGCCCTAGAGTTCATACTAAAATAACACCATATGATACACATCAACCAACTCTAATGTCACCTAGATACTCCAATGTCACCACAAGTATCCGTGAGATGATTATACGATATGCATCAAACAACTTCAGATTCATAATATTCAATCCAACACGAAGAACTTCAAAGAGCACCCCCAAGATTTCTATCGGAGAAAGGAATATGAAAATGCGTATCTACCCATATGCATAGATTATCCCAATGTTACCACGGGAATCCGCAAGTTGATAACCAAAACATACATCAAGTGAATCAATAGATCATCTGATTGTCACCACGGATATCCCATCGCAAGACATGCATCAAGTGCTCTCACATCCAAAAGATTCAGTCCGACATAACAAAACCTCAAAGGAAAAGATTCAATTCATCACAAGAAGGTAGAGAGGGAAGAACACCATAAGATCCAAATATATTAACAAAGCTCGCGGTACATCAAGATTGTGCCAAATCAAGAACATGAGAGAGAGAGAGAGAGAGAGATCAAACACATAGCTACTAGTGCATACCCTCAGCCGCGAGGGTGAACTACTCCCTCCTCATCATGGTGGCCGCCAGGATGATGAAGACGGCCTTCGGTGATGATTTCCCCCTCCGGCAGGGTGCCAGAACGGGGTCCCGATTGAGTCTTCGTGGATACAGAGGCTTGCGGCGGCGGAACTTCTCATCTAGGGTTCTTTTCAATGTTTGGGGTATTTATAGGATTTTTTTGCGTCGGTCTCACGCCAGGGGGTGCTTAAGGGGCCCACAAGCTCGGGGGCGCGCCCTAGGAGGGTGGGCACGCCCCCCAGGCTTGTGGCTCCCTCGTCCACTTCCTGGTCCAGCTCCGGTGCTTCAGGGGTCTCTTTTGGTCCATAAAAATCACCATAAATTTTCAGCCCATTCCGAGAACTTTTATTTCTGCACAAAAAACGACACCACGGTAGTTCTGTTGAAAACAGTGTCATTCCGGGTTAATCAAATCATACCAAAACCATATAAAATTGTTGTAACCATGGCATGAATACTTCATAAATTATAGATACGTTGGAGACGTATCCGGATACTACGGCATGAAACTGGTATGGGACCAGGAGGACAAAGAAGCAGTAGCTGCGGGTGGGAAACCGGCATTTAGTGAAATCAGGGGCGAACGCACTGGAGATAACTTGCGAGAATGTGCAAGGAGGCGTGACAATGGAACTTATTACTTTGAAAACTCACGTGACGAAGAACTGTATCGCGTGATGTTAAAGGCTTCCAAATCCCTGGAAGGTTCTATAGGAACTCAGGGCCATGTGACATTCTGTCCGATGCTCTGAAAACAAAAGAGCCCCCTGGCTGTGCAAGGGGTATAGGTGTCAATGTCCCGCACAAGAGGGCTTTCACTCTCAGCGAAGAAGAGAGGCTCATCATGAAAGAAGCGAGGAGTGAAATGAAGCAGAATGAATTGTATGAAAGGTTGAGGAAGGACATGTATCTGGGGCTTCAGAAGGAAATTAAGGAGTCAATGATGATGCAGAAGACTCTAACACTCACAGATAGCCAACAGATGGGAGGGGAGGCGGGCATGGAGGATGCTGCTTATTGCGCGACAACACCGCACAAGAGTAGATCTGCATCAGTTGACCCCAGCGACACCTAGACTGCAGCTGCTCATGATGATGCTATATCAGATCTATCTGGAATGAAAGCCGGACTGAGGGGCGTGCTTACACATTATGAAGGTACGTTAAAATGTGCAACAACCGGGGTTTGCCCATCCTTCTTGGAAGAGGGCCTCTTGTTGGACAATGTACCATTAAAGCCAGGCTGTGTGAAGTACTACGTGACTGAAGTAAAGCCTGGATTCAATGAATTTTCCTTGAAGAATGTCCTAGGGGACTTTGATGAGCAGAGGACCATGGGAGAAACATTGTTACATCACATCCAGTGGCCACGAAAGGAAATAGACTTCATGGATGAGATCCCTGAAGCCCCGCCAAGAGCAACCAATGTCGCCCTTCAACCGGTGACACTCTCCTTGCCATAGCAGCTCTCGCGTGCTTCCCCCAAGGAACCTATTGCTCGTAATCCGATGACTGATGCATCAACCTGTGATCAGCCCGCCCGACTTTGTGCCATACATGCCATGTCATCGTCCGCCCCAGAGTAGCCAGTGGCAAGGCCTACAACTGCTGAAGACGCACCACCGGTTCAGATGACAGCCACTGAAGCAGTGGGGGGAGACTCAGCGGCACCACATGTTCAGCAAACCAACCTAGTGGAACAGACTGATAAGCAGTCCGATGCTTCGGGACCGCCTGCTAAGCAGTCTGTAGGTCCAGAATCAACTGTTCATTAGTCCGTCGGTCCACAGCCACGTGATCAACATACCAATGCGCCAGCACTGCCTGCTCAGCAAACCAACGCATTGGCACAGCCTCCTCAGCACACCAACAAGTTGGCACCACCTGTGCAAAAACCCGATATAGCTTCAACGCCTGGTCAGCAGTCCGATGCCTCTGCTCCTACAGCCCAGCAGTCCAGCACCGCCAACTCAGCAGTCCGGCATAGCTAAACCGTCTACTAAGCATTCCATCGCAGCTTTACCGTCTACTCGGTAGTCCGCCTTTCAGCCATACAGACCTTGCACCAGAAGTGCTTCAAGTACCAAGAAGTAGGGGGGCAAAAAAGCTGCACCCGTGAGGAGGAATGAGAATGATTGCCTCTTACTTAAGGCACTCATCGCCCAAAACCAAATTAATAGCAAGTTGCTCTAATCGGAGAGTAATATTATTTCTGACAACATGGACGATGCAGAAATAGAATTGGCGCTTCAAAAAAATAAAGCAGACATACTTGAAGCACACAATTGCGTCCATGGCCAGCCATTTCTTGTTGGCGAATACTTTGAGGAGTGCAGTTCCAGTTGCCGCGCGTTACATAAACTAGACAATTCCTCACGTGTTGCTGCGGGAATTAGTTGTGGTAATTTAGCTGAAATTGGGTTGAGCGGAAATTAAGTAACAAATTCATTTTACTTGATTATTTAATAGAGTTATAACAGTTTCATAGGATATATAACATAATATGTGGCTAATTTTTTTTGAGTTGTCGACATCGGTGCCTTCTTCCTTGTGAACAAATTGTACATGTGGGATTTCTTTGTTGATGTACTCAAAGATGTATTTGCCAGCCTTGAAAGGATGATCCATTGTGGTGTCTTATTGAAATGAGACGCTGGTTGCTGGCAGTTTTGTAGCATTCTTCATCTTTGTAACAACCTTTGAGTACTCTTTGTGTGTTTGTCTTGTTCCATGATGAAGGTCGCAAAACTTTTCGTGGTGCATCAGATTGCATACTATGGGAAAATAGGTATGCATGTTGTTAATTTCATAGGAGGAACTAAGAAAACAACTTTGTATGTCATAGTCGTACCTATTGCCTTCCTGCTGGTTGTCCATGTACTTGCAGATGTCAATATTTAGGTGTAGGGAAGATAAATTGTAGGGATACAATGGCAGGCTGTGAGATTTGCCTTCCCAAGCGTTACATCTCATGTGCCTGGACATCATTCCAAACCATTTTTTTAGTAATCAGAGCCAGTACCAGCAAAGGGGTGGGTTTCAAAAATTGTATAATCACTGAATGGCATATATAGCAGCAAGCAAGGGTAGGAACGAAAAGTTCATCCAGAAGCTAGTCTGGCCAAGCACAAATTTCCATCAAGTAGGCACCACCTGTTCAGAGGCATAGTGCCCAGTACTTCAACCAAACATGGTCTGGATTTTTTTAAACACTGGTCACTACATAGTTCAACTGCACAAATTAGGAAATATTTGTAAGAAATTTCAAGTCATGAGTCTGGTTTATAATATATCCATGCAGGTTTAGGTGGTTGCACCGAATGTCATAGATGTATTGTTGCATGAAACAAAAGGTGTCCCAGATGATAACATTTCTGGGTTACTATGGAAGCTCAGCAATATGCGTATGAGAAGAAGAAATAATTTATTGCTGGTCGTAGGAATAGAAGGTTATTTTTCATCTGTAGCACAGTGGGAGTTCTCCTGCTTGTATTGCAAAGCATAGCATTGTTAAAGTTGGAAGTAACATAAATAGGAAGATACATAGGTTGGAATTAAAATTGAAGTAGCCATTTGGCCTGCATGTTTGGTTTACTCCTGCTATTCATGGTTGGTTGCTGGATTTTTATTATCTGTATTGCTGCTTAAGGAGAATATTTGGCATTGTAAATATTTGAAGGAAAAAAATTGTATTTGTGAGATCTATTTTATATAGGCTGTGAAAAGTAATACATACTCTTGATTGTATCTTTTGTAAGGACTATGGTCTTGTTCTTTTGAGCTGCATTTAGATAAGATAGTTCTCTTCGGGGGGTAAGCCAACCGATTAATAAAAGTAGAGCATGTATAAACCATGTGCATTATAGGCATGTTAGGATTGTCATACCTATTAGAATTGTTGGCATCATCATCTGTAAAATCTATTCTTCTTTTTTGCTCCAGATCTGATGAGAAAGGAAGTTTAATCAGAGGAGTACAATAAGCAGGGAGGTTTATGAAGCACTAAAGACAGGAAGCATAAGTTTGATCAGAGGGGTTAAATAAGCATGTATGTTTATGAATCACACCTATCTAACATGGGTGGGGGATGCAAGGTGTTAATCGTTCCGTGTAAAGATTTACGTGCAATGTTACATATTCATGAAGAAAAATTAAATTTAGATTGATATTGAGCAAACAAAATCCAGAATTAGCAATCAAGGGGGAGTTGGGAAGACTATGTACCAGTAGGAGGCAGAAACCGAATACGTCTGTCTATGCAGTGAGGGAAGACAGTGAGGGAAGACGAATGAAGATGGCTACTTGGGCATCGTCGAGCATGTACAACCTGAGAAAGTGCAAATGTGTGATGCAAGCAGCAATATGGCATAGCAAATATGGAGGAGATGGGAGGGAGTTGCTCACCAGTAGCAATATGATTGTTGTGGCAGAGACCCACCCGTGCTGGATGACGATGGGTACAAAACGAGGTGAGATGGAGCAGACTTTAAAGGGCAAAAATCCATCAGTTTCTTGTGGAAATGGTGGGGAGAGTAAGTGGAGCTTCATAACCAACGTTATTAGGAGAGGGAACGCCAAACATTAATGAGGCACCTGCAACAGAAATTATTTTGTTTTTAGTTATAGGGAGGTTGTTATGTTTTCAGAATCAGCCTATTAGCAACAAAAATAAGTAGACTGCTGGCTAGAGATCATAGCCGGGGAAGATAAATAGTGTGGGCCAGTGGAAGCAATGGACAGCAAAGAGGCTGAAGCAGTAGGCTGTGTAAGGTTGGCGTGACATTTTCCTTAAGAACAATATATACATGATTATAAGAAAGAAGAAAATACGGAGTACTCTTGTGAAGAACAGAGCACGGTACCTTGAAGTCCATAGATGGCTTCAGGATCGGCAACAACCGTGTGCAGTCAATGTCTGAGAACGGTGTGGCCACCAGAGCGAAGCCATCCCTGTACCAACTCCGGACGTCAGCTATCGGTCCGATTCTTCAACCTCACCACCTCACCAGCGACGCCGGATGCATCTTGGTGAGGTAGGGAGCACACCCAGAAGGGAAACAGGTAGGAAAGGTGCAATGCTGCATGCAGGGAGAAGGGTGCTGGACCGGCCATCCTGCCGGATGGGCGCCGCGTCGCACGCAGAGGGCCAATAGTCCGGCTGGAGTGGCGTCGCGCCGAACGAAGAGGGCCGACGGTCCTGCCGGAGCGCCACACAACACACAGAGGGGTGGGTGGCAATAGTCTTGCTGGAGGGGCAACACACCGCATGCAGAGGCCGGCAGTCCTACAGGAAGGGCGCCCCACCACACGAATAGAGCCAGTGGTCCTGCCGGAGGGGCTCCGCGCAACACGCAGAGGGAAGTTGCGCCACCGCCACTGCGCCTCATGTGACCCAGGGGAAAGGGGGCGATGGGTAGACACGTCTGTGGTCAGCCTCTAGTGGGTCCTACTGTTGGTAACTGAAAGATAACGTGGATGTTCTGTACTGTATAAGCTGGTAAGAAAACGTTGATGTGGCTAGGGTGTTGATGTGGACAGACTGCATGTTTAGATAAATAGTTTAGTGGGGATGAATCTCTTAGGTATATAGGATATTGCATGGATCTAATGTCAGCGGGTCATCATGTTCTGCTAGTCCACTACAACAGAGATCATTTCCGACATGATCCGGGTTCCATCAGTGTGGATTTCGAGGACTTACATCTCTTCTTCAACTTCAACGTGCTCGATGCCACTCTTGTTAGATGCCTGATTTTGAAAGTACTTTACAAGCTCTGATCAACTTCTCCATACAAGGTTGTAAATGATAAACAACTAACTGTATTTTATTCCTCTCAGGGGATTGTCCGCGCAGAGAAGAAAAAGGGAGAGTGTGTATTTCATAGATCCTGCCTTAGCAAATGGCACAATATTACATGGTAAGGATGAACGGAAGTGGGCCATTAACAAGGTCGCCCGTATCGTCGAAAACACGTCCCATGCAAAATCATTTCTCTGGCCATATCATGAATGATAATTCAAATAAACAACCACGCATACACTGATTGTCTTTCAGATTTCAACATAATTAGTAAGTTCATGGTTTTCTTAATCTGTAGCAATCACTGGATCTTGGTATTCATTGTTCCAAACCAGAAAATAGTTTACTACATGGATTCTCTCAGAGAGTCAATAAAGCCTCGGGATCTGACCATCTTCAGCAATTCATGGATAGGTATTGAATTCTATGATGTTGAAATTAATTTGCATTCATATCTGGTTAAAGAATTGATGTTGTGAAAATTCATCTTCATTTACAGTGTGTTCGCATTGCAGAAAACTAAACCAGGGAACCTATTCAAGAGGGAACTACCTCTGCAGCACAAGATCGTTTCTCCGGTAAGACACCGAAATCCGTTATTTTCGGAAAATGTATCCAATAGTTTGCAAATACCTTTTCTTACACTAGTCAAATATTCAAGTTTCTAAATAAACCTCTTTCTATTCCTGTCCAAAGAAAAAAATACATCTAACACCAGTTAGGTTGTTCCTAACAGGGCAAATACATGACTAATTCTATACAAAATATTTCACTGTCCTCAGCAACAAGCAGGGACCAACCTTTGTGGATACTATGTTTGCAGATACATGATCTCCATGTGCAAATCTGCTAATAGTTGTGAAGATGCTCGTGAATTAGTAATAGTAAGTCTATCTTAGTTAATATCTTCTACTCCACTCATATGACACATACTGATCTTAAAAATATTGTAGCTCATCTTTGAACCGAGGGCCCCTGAACCGCTCCCCGCTGGTGAATTGCTGATGGTTAGGAGATCTATCAGCAACTTCTTCCTGAATCACTACATCAAAGCCCACTAGTGATAATGAATATTTCAGCATGCCTTCTCCTGAAACAATGAGTAAGAGTTAGCCGCTAAACATATACGCATGGATCCATTATTTTCCATGTCATGAGGTCTTCGTATTTCGTACACTATGATTAATTATGTAATGCATATATATGTCGACAAATCATTGGAATTTAGCTACCATTTGTTCAATTGCAATTGTTGCGAATTCTGATGAATGTTCCTCCTATGGACACTATTTGTTCAATTGCATATTGTGGCGAATTTTCTTTTTCATGCCAATGGGATATTTTTTCTTTAACCTGGACATTGATGCTCACATGGTTCAACTAAATGAGTGTGTGCGAACCACAACGGAAAGCATAAGTCAATCATAGCGGAACCGTCGGTGATACACAGCAGATCACAGACAATTTGCAGCACTTCTACGTGTGCATAGGGGCTCCCAAACCGTTTGTGATACCACATTATCACACACGAGAGCTTATAGTAAACCGTGCTCAATGTAAAATACAATCCCACTCGTAAATTTTTAAGGAAATGTGTGCGATCCGAAACAGAAAGCACACGTCACTCGTACTGCAACCGTTGGTGCTACACAACAAATCACAAACGATTTGCATCACTTGTATGTGTGCGAAGGGGATTTTGAACCATTTTTGATAGCACAGTATCGCACAAGGTAATTGTTCGCCAAACCTGTGCGATAGTGTCATGCATGGCAGACGAGTTCTGCGGAAAACTCTTGTGCGATGGGGCACATTTCGCACACAGTTCCTATGTTGACCAGTGTGCCTTAGATATTGTTTCCCAAACGGTTCAGTATGAAACACCATTTGGTTTCACTGCGTCATTAGAAATGTTTGATCACCAATCCCACACGTGTGCCAGAATGTGGTGTGTGCGATATGTTGCTGCATCGCATACGATTACATTTGGCAACGTGTCTGCATCATGGCTCCCTATCCCCGACGGTTTTTGGGTCGTGTGGGAAGGACCCCCCTATCGCCCACACTCACTAGGCGACGGTTTAAAATGCCGTTGCGGAAAGGGGTTAAAAACCATTTCTATAGCAGCTCGCTGTACGAGTGTGATGTAGACAAAATAAACTCACGCGTGAATAAACCCCATCTTTTTATCCTTAATGGAAACGATAGAAATACGTGTCATGTCCCTTTTTGTCACTGGGATTGACCACCGCAAGATCGAACCCATCACAAAGCACCTCTCCCATTGCAAGATAAATCAATCTAGTTGGCCAAACCAAATCAATAGATCAGAGAGAAATATGAAGCTATAATAATCATGCATACAAGAGTTCAGAGAAAACTCAAATAATATTGATGGATAATCTGATAATAAATTCACAGTTCATCGGATCCCAACAAACACACCGCAAAAAGTGATTACATCGAATAGAACTCCAAGAACATCAAGGAGAACATTGTATTGAAGATCAAATAGAGAGAAGAAACCATCTAGCTACTAACTATGGACCCATAGGTCTATGGTAAACTACTCACACGTCATCGAACGGGCAACAAGGTTGATGTAGATCCCCTCCGTGATTGATTCCCCGTCCCGCAGAGTGCCGAAAAAGGCCACCAGATGGGATCTCTCGAGAACAGGAACTTGGGGCAACGGAAAAAGGGTTTCTGGTGGCTCTATGTTGGTTTCCCGATTTTAGAGAATTTATAGAGGCGGGATTAGGTCAAACGGATGCTGGTGGTCCACTCCATCTTCTGGCCCTCTCCCGAAGCTTCCAGGGTCTCTTATGTCCAGAAGAAAATCTCCAAAAAGTTCCTTGGCATTTGGACTTCGTTTGATACTGATATTCTTAAAAACCAAAAACAGGCAAAAACAACAACCGGCACAGGGCACTAAGTTAATAGGTTAGCCCCAAAAAATGATATAAAGTTGCTTGTAATTGAATATAAAACATCCAAGATTGATACTATAATAGCATGGAACAATAAAAAATTATAGATACGTTGGAGACATATCAGTCCATAGCTAGTAGCTAGATGGCTTCTTCTCTCTCTTTCATCTTCAATACAATGTTCTCCTCGGTGTTCTTGGAGATCTATTCGGTGTAATCTTATTTTGTAGTGTGTTTGTTGGGATCTGATGAATTATGGGTTTATGATCATATTATTCATGAATATTATTTGAGTCTTCTCTGAACTCTTTTATGCATGATTGTTATAGCTGTGTATTTCTCTCTGATCTATCCGTTTGGTTTGTCCAACTAGATTGATTTATCTTGCAATAGGAGAGGTGCTTTGTCTTGGGTTCGATCTTGCGATGCTCCATCCCAGTGACAAAAAGGGAAAGGACACGTATTTGTATCGTTGCCATTAAGGATAAAACGATGGGGTTTATTCATATTGCTTGAGTTTACTTTGTCTACATCATGTCATCTTGCTTAAGGCGTTACTCTGTTTTTATTAACTTAATACCCTAGATGCATGCTGGATAGCGATTCATGGGTGGAGTAGTAGTAATAGATCCAGGCAGGAGTTCGTCTACTTGTCTCGGACGTGATGCCTATATACATGATCATTGCCTTGAATATCGTCATAACTATGCGTTTTTCTATCAATTGCCTAACAGTAAAAAAATACCCACCGTATGCTTTTTATTCGAGAGAGAAGCCTCTAGTGAAAACTATGGCCCCCGGGTCAACTTTTTATCATATATTAAATCCAAAAATACCTTGTTGCAATTTTATTACCATTATTTTATTTTGTGTTTTTATTTTATCTATCTACCATTATGAGATTTGATCCTTGCAAATAACCGCCCAGGGGATTGACAACCCCATGTTCGCGTTGGGTGCAAGTATTTGCTTTTGTGTGTGTAGCTACTGCTAACGAGGTTCTGCGTGGTTCTCCTATTGTATTGATAACCTTGGTTCTTAACCAAGGGAAAAACTTATCTCTACTGTACTGCTTCATCCTCTCCTCTTCGAGGAAATCGCAATGCAGCTCACAAGTAGCATGAAGAATTTCTGGCGCTGTTGCCAAGGAGACATCACCAAAACCTATCAAGTACCTTCACATAAACTATCATCTATGTGTTCTTATTTTCATTTGCCATTTGCCTCTCATTTTCATTTCCCGCACTTCTAAAACAATTTTACAAAAAACACAAAAATATTTTTTGTTTGCTTGCTTGCTTTGTCGCTATGTCTCAAGAAAACACTAAGTTGTGTGATTTTTCCCATATTAATAATAATGATTTTATTAGTACTCCAATTGCTCCTCCCGCCACTAGTGCAGAGTCATGTGATATTAATGCTGCTTTGCTAAATCTTGTTATGAAAGAACAATTTTCTGGTAGTCCTAATGAAGATGTTGCATCCCATCTTAATACTTTCGTTGAATTGTGTGATATGCAAAAGAAAAAGGGTGTGGATAATGGTATTGCCAAATTGAAATTATTTCTGTTCTCACTACAAGATCGCGCTAAAACTTGGTTTTCATCCTTGCTGTGAAATAGTATTGATTCTTGGGATAACTGTAAGGATGCTTTTATTGCCAAGTATTTTCCTCCCGCGAAGATTATTTCTCTTAGAAATCAAATTATGAATTTTATGCAACTTGAGCATGAACATGTTGCGCAATCTTGGGAGAGAATGAAATTAATGATAAGAAATTGTCCCACTCATGGTTTAAGTTTATGGACGATCGTACAAATTTTGCATGCGGGATTAAACTTTGTTTCTAGAAATCTTTGGACTCAGCCGCAGGTGGTAGCTTTATGGAAATCACATTAGGAGAAGCTACAAAATTTCTTGATAATATTATGACAAATTATTCACAATGGCACAATGAAAGAACTCCAACTGGTAAAAAGGTAAATTATGTAGAAGAAATTAATACTTTGTGTGATAAAATGGATGCTCTTATGAAATTGGTTGCTAGTAAAAGTGCTCATGTTGATCCTAATGATGTGCCATTGTCTACTTTGATTGAGCAAAATAATGATGCCATTGATGTGAATTTTGTCTCTAGAAACTATTTCAATAACAATGCTTATAGAGGAAATTTTAATCCTAGACCATTTCCCGGAAATTATAATCCTAGACCATTTCCCGGAAATTACTCTAATAACTATATGGTAATTCCTATGGAAATTCTTATAATAATAATAGGATACCCACTGATCTTGATAATAATATTAAAGAATTTATTTATTCTCAAAAGATTTTTAATGATATGGTAGAAGAAAAATTGAGTGAAGTTGATGATATGGTTAGAAACATTGATAGAATTGTTCATGATGTGGATACTCTCAAAATTAAAAAAATTCCACCCAAGCTTGATATTAATGAGTCTATTAAAGCTATCCATGTCTCCATTAATGAAAGTAAAGAGAGAACCGCTAGGTTGAGAGCTAAGCGAGAATTCCTAGAAAAAGCAATTCCGCCCGGTTTTTATCGTAATCATGATGAAGATGTTAAAATGATTGGTATCTCACCCATTGAATTTTTATTTAGTAATAAAAATCTTGATGAAAAAGGGACTGGAGATGTTTCAACTTTAGTTAGAAGGCGTCCCAATTGTTCAGAGGGTGGTGATCTTAATGAAAAAATTGATAAAAGTGGATTTGGATAGGTCAAAACTAGCTAGTGATGTGCCCACTACTTTGGATTACAAGGACTTTAATTATGATAATTGCTCTTTAGTTTAATTTATTTGCTTGTTGCAATCCATGATAAACTCACCCAATGCTTATGAACAAAATAAAGCGTTCACTAAACATATTGTAGAAGCTATGATAAAAGCGTATGAAGAAAAGCTAGAGTTGGAAATTTCCATGCCTAGGAAATTATATGATGAATGGGAACCTACTATTAAATTCAAGATTAAAAACTATGAGTGTATTGCTTTATGTGATTTGGGTGCTCGCGTTTCCATTATACCAAAATCTTTATTTGATGTGCTAGGCCTTACCGATATGGAATGTTCCCTTAATTTGCACTTAGCGGATTCAACTATTAAGAAACCATTGGTAGAATAAATTATGTACTTATTCTTGATAATAGAAATTATGTGCCCATTGATTTCATTGTGCTTGATATTGATTGCAATCCGTCTTGTCCTATAATACTTGGTAGACCCCTTTTACGTACCATAGGTGCTATTATTGATATGAAAGAAGGGAATATAAGATTTCAATTTCCACTAAAGAAAGGAATGCAACACTTCCCTAGAAATAGAATTAAGACACCATATGAATCTATTATGAGGGCCACCTATGGAATTCACTTCAAGGATGACAACACTTGAAACATTGCCTTACGCCTAGCTAGGGGCATAAAACAATAATGCTTGTTGGGAGGCAACCCAATTGCTATCATTAGTTTTTTTTTCTGTTCTTGAGTGTTCACACAATTATGCAACTGTTATGGTTGTGTTTTTGTGTTTTAATTAGTGTCTGTGCTAAGTAAGGCCTTTGGGATGATTTGGTTGATAGTTGATTTGATTCTATAAAAAAAATAGAAACTTTTGCGCTCAGTCCAGAAACATCTAAAAATTACTGGAACGTGCTTGTGATCTGTTTTTTTACACATGATTGATATACATATTTCCCATGTTTTCCTAATTTTTCAGAAGTTTTGGAGTTACAGAAGTATGGTCATTATTCAGATTACTACAAGTTGTTCTGTTTTAGACAGATTTTGTTTTCATTGCATAGTTTGCTTGTTTTGATGAATCTATGGATTATATCAGGGGGTATAAGTCATGGAGAAGTTGGAATATAGTAGGTATTATGCAATAATAAAATATGAATGGGTTCATAACAGTACATAAAGTTTGTGATTTGATTGTTATACTAACGGATCTCACGAGGTTTCTGCTGAGTTTTGTGTGCTGAAGTTTTCAAGTTTTAAGTGAGATCGTGATGGATGAAGTAATAAGGAGTGGCAAGACCCTAAGTTTGGAGATGCCCAAGGCACCCCAAGGTAATATTCAAGGATACCCAAGCGTCTAAGTTTGGGGATGCCCCGGAAGGGATCCCCTCTTTCGTCTACAATCCATCGGTAAATTACTTGGAGCTATATTTTTATTCATCACATGATATGAGTTTTGCTTGGAGCACCGTGTATTATAGTGGTCTTTGATTTGTTTGCTTTTTATTTTGCCACAATCATCTTTGCTGGACACACCTTTTGAGAGGGACACGCACTCATTCGTGATTTGTTAGAATACTCTCTGTGCTACACTTTATCTTTCGAGCTAGGTAGTTGCTCTAGTGCTTCGCTTATATCTTTTAGAGCACAGCGGTGGTTATATTTTAAAGAAATAGTTGCACTCTCATGCTTCACTTATATCATTTTGAGAGTTTGATAAATTGTAATGGCAATATGCATGGGTTATGAAATTGGTCCTAATATGGTAGTTATTCAAGAAGGATATAATAAAAACTTTCATGTAGATCACTGAATATGATAAGTTCGATTCCTTGCAATAGTTTTACGATATTAAGATGGTAATATGGGGGAGGTACTAGTGAATAATTGTGGTTTAGTAAGAATATTTTTGTTTAAGTTTGTGATTCCCAAAGCATGCACGTATGGTCTCTAGTTATGCTAAGAAGTTGGAGCATGATTTATTATTGATTGTCTTCCTTATGAGTGGCGGTCAAGGACTAGCGATGGTATTTTCCTTTCAATCTATCCCCCTAGGGGCATGCGTAGTTGTACTTTGCTTCGAGGGCTAATAAACTTTCACAATAAGTATATGAGTTCTTTATGACTAATGTGAGTCCATGGATTATACGCACTCTCACCTTTCCGCAATTTGCTAGCCTCTTCGGTACCATGCATTGCCCTTTCTCACCTCGAGAGTTGGTGAAAACTTCGCCGGTGCATCCAAACCTCGTGACATGATGCGCTCTATCACACATAAGCTTCCTAATATCTTCCTCAAAACAGCCATCATACCTACCTATTATGGCATTTCCATAGCCATTCTGAGATATATTGCCATGCAACTTCCACCATTCCATTTTATAACACACATAATCATTGTCGTATTTCTTTGCATGATCATATAGCTGACATAGTATTTGTGGATCAGCCACTGTTCATCATTTTTTATACATGTTATGCTAGATCATTGCATATCCCGGTACACTGCCAGAGGCATTCATGTAGAGTCATATTTTGTTCTAGTATCGAGTTGTAATTTTGAGTTGTAAGTAAATAGAAGTGTGATGATCATCATTATTCATTATTAGAGCATTGTCACAGTGAGGAACTAAAAAAAGATGCCAAAAAGAGCCCACCAAAACAAGAGACAAAAGGAGAGAAGAGGCAATGTTACTATCCTTTTCCACACTTGTGCTTCAAAGTAGCACCATGCTTTTCATATAGAGAGTCTCCTATGCTTTCACTTTCATATACTAGTGGAATTTTTCATTATAGAACTTGGCTTGTATATTCTGATGATGGGCTTCTTCAAATGCCCGAGGTCTTCATGAGCAAGCAAGTTGGATGCACACCCACTTAGTTTTCAGTTTGAGCTTTCATCCACTTATAGCTCTTAGTGCATCTGTTGCATGGCAATCCCTACTCCATGCATTGAGATCAATTGATGGGCATCTCCATAGCCCTTGATTAGCCTCGTCAATGTGAGACTTTCTTCCTTTTTTTACTTCCCCTTATGAATCTCTACCACCGCATTCTATTCCACCCATAGTGCTATATCCATGGCTTGCACTCATGTATTGCGTGGGGGTTGGAAAAGCTGAAGCGCGTTAAAAAGTATGAACCAAATGCTCGGCTTGTCATCGGGGTTTTGCATGATAAATACCTTGTGTTAAGAAGATGGAGCATGCCAAGACTATATGATTTTGTAGTGATAACTTTCTTTAGAATTTTTATTTTGAAAGGCATGATTGTTTGTTAGTATGCCTGAGTATTGATGTCTTTATACCAAATTATAGACTATTCCTTTGAATCATTCGGATCTTAATATTCATACCATAAAAGAAAGATTACACGATGAACATGATAGGTAGCATTCCACATCAAAAATTTAGTTTTTATCATTTACCTACTCGAGGATGAGCTAGAATCAATCTTGGGGATGCTTGATACGTCTGCAACATATCTATAATTTTTTTATTTTTCCATGCTATTATAGTATCAATCTTGGATGTTTTATATGCAATTATATATCATTTTTTGGGACTAACCTATTAACTATAGCTGGCCAAATGGGTCGGGCCAACCAGGCCAGTCCGTGAGCATGCCGGCACGGCCCGCCATGGGCTAAACAGGCCATACCCGGCACGCCTTGGGCCATGCTTGGGCCTGGAGGGTGGGCACGCGGACCGGCATGGCACGGCCTGTTTATTATATATATATATATATTTCAGAATTTTTATACATATACATACCTAAATTATAGCCCAACAGGCTGAAAATGTGCAGCCCAGCGTGCTAAACGGGCCAACATGCCGGCCCGTTTACTAACTAGGCCGTGCCTAGGCCTGGAGGCGCAACACATGGGCCAGCACGACACGACCCACTTACTAAACGTGCCTCCATGGGCCGTGCCGTTCCTGGCACGATTAGCATGGGCCGGGTCATCTCGTGCCGGGCCGGCCGTTTGGTCAGCTATGCTATTAATCTAGTGCCCATGCTAGTTGTTGCTTTTTTGCTTGTTTTTTGGCTTTTCAGGAAATCAGTACCAAACGGAGTCCAAACGATGCGAAACTTTTTGACGATTTTTTCTGGACCCAGAGAGACCTTAGAAGGTTCGGGAGAAGACCAGACGAGCCATAGGGGAGCGACAAGCCCGCTAGCCGCACCCCCAGGCTTGTGGGCCCCCCGTGGCACATCTTGACCTAATTCCACCTCTATAAATTCTCAAATATTCCCAATACATCATAGAGCCACCCGAAACACTTTTTCCACCATTGCAAGTCTTCGTTCTTTCGTGATCCCATCTGGAGGACTTTTTCAGTACTCTGCCGAATGGGGAATCGATCACGGAGGGCTTGTACATCAACCTTATTGCCCTTCCGATGATGCGTGAGTAGTTTACCACAGACCTACGGGTCCATAGCTAGTAGCTAGATGGCTTCTTCTCTCTCTCTGATCTTCAATGCAATGTTCTCCTCGATGTTCTTGGATATCTATTAGATGTAATATTTTTTGCAGTGTGTTTGTTGGGATTTGATGAATTGTGGGTTTATGATGAGATTATTCATGAATATTATTTGAGTCTTCTCTGAACTCTTTTATGCATGATTGTTATAGCTTTGTATTTCTCTCCGATCTATCTGTTTGGTTTGGCTAACTAGATTGATTTCTCTTGCAATGGGAGAGGTGCTTTGTCTTGGGTTCGATCTTGCAGTGCTCCATCCTAGTGACAGAAAGGGAAAGGACATATATTTGTATCGTTGCCATTAAGGATAAAATGATGGGGTTTGTTCATATTGCTTGAGTTTACTTTGTCTACATCATGTCATCTTGCTTAAAATGTTACTCTATTTTTATTAACTTAATACCCTAGATGCATGCTGGATAGCAGTCAATGGTGGAGTAATAGTAGTAGATGCAGGCAGGAGTCGGTCTACTTGTCTCGGATGTGATGCATATATACATGATCATTGCCTTGAATATCATCATAACTATGCGATTTTCTATCAATTGCCCAACAGTAATTTGTTTACCCATTGTATGCTTCTTGTTCGAGAGAGAAGTCTCTAGTTAAAACTATGGCCCCGGATCTAATTTTATCATATATAAAATCCAAAAATACCTTGCTGCAATTTTATTACTGCTATTTTATTTTATCTATCTACCACTACGAGATTTGATCCTTGCAAATAATCGCCGAGGGGATTGACAACCCCCTTGTTTGCGTTGGGTACAAGTATTCGCTTTTGTTTGTGTAGGTACTTGTAATAAGGTTCTACGTGGTTCTCCTACTGGATTGATAACCTTGATTCTTAACTGAAGAAAATACTTATCTCTACTGTACTGATTCATCCTCCCCTCTTCGAGGAAATCCCAACGCAGCTCACCCACTCGCGGAGCTGGCCGGTCCATGAATAGGACTCCTTGGGCCAAGTGGGGGCTACGGAGACCGCTTCCGCGTGGGTGTGGGCTCGCACTTCGGCTTCGGCTCAGCCTTGGGCTTGATGACGGGCGGCGGCGGTGGCGGGATGATCAGCGGCGAGTGGATGGAGTCCCCCGCCACAGACAAGGCAAGGGCGTGCTCCAGCCCATTCCAACGGGCGTCTTCCTCGAGCCAGCCCGCCTCCAGCGCATGATCCAGGGCCTCCTCAAGGGCGGCTTGATACTCCGCCTCCGCCTCATCCTCTGGCTATACCTGCGGGGCGGCGGGGGAACATCGTGGTCGATGTGGACGCCGTGGGGGCACTCCTCCTCATGCTCTAGCTCAAGCCAGTGCTTTCAGTTGGGGGAGTCCGATGCGTAGGCATACTCGCGCGCTGCTCCGGCGTGAGGAGCTCGCGCCAACGGCGTACCTCCTCCACATGCACCCGCATCAACCGCGGCGCCACCGGAATGGGAATGCGTTGCGGGTCTAGATGCCAGTCGTGCGGTGGGTTCACATCCAGATACTATAGGGGCTGGCGATACTCCCAGTGCGACCGTGCCTGGTGGACTGGTATGTACAGCCTCTCTCGCTCCCGTGGTGGCGTGCCACGTCTAGCCGGCGGTGGCGGAGGAGGGAGGCAGAGGGAGGAGCTCGTGTCGGCACTGAACCTCCCCTTCCCCTTGCCACTGAAGAAGCCCCTGGCTTGCTTGCTAGGATTTCGGGACTGGCTGGCTAGGGTTTTCTGGTCGCCAGGGAGGGAGCAAAGGTAGCAAGATGTGGACGGGAAGTGGATGAGGCCAACCCCGCCGCACGCATCCAAGGACGGGCATGCGGCCCTTCCACACATTGCCAGGAGGGCCCTCGGTAGGTGGCCACGTTAATTACGACCGCATGCGGTAGTTCGCCGGCCGACAAGTGGTGCTGCGGCGGATATCGAGGGGACGCGCAGCGCGTCTGCTTCGTGTCCGCACCGACACATTTCAGACTGGCCTGAAATGCGTCGGCACGAACACGAAGAGGACACATTTTGGGTTTGGGTTTGCGTGTTGGGCCGACATTTTTGTCCGCTGCGACCCAAACGGACATGGGCAGACGAAATGAGTCGCCCGGTTGGAGTTGCTCTAACCTCAGCCAGGCCCCACTGAAACACACATGCAAAGAGGCAAAACACTGTGCGGATAACCAAAAACTCCTAAGATGATGACCATCGTGTAGATGGAGATACACCCCCTTTCAAGATAGGTTGCTGAATGGATCCACTAATTTGTTGCCATACTACTCGGGAAGAAGATCGAAAACACCTAAAAGTATGAGAACCATTGACCAATCAAACTTACGGGCATCAGATTTGTTAGGGAACTTACGACCAACAGATTTTTTAGGGAACATACGACCATTACATGATGAAGCGAGGAATGTCAACCCACGGGATTTAGAGCTGGTGATCCATGGGAGGAAAATATGGAAACAATTATCAAGATAAGTCATGTAGATAGTCTAAAGTACAAATTATTACATGTCATAGTAATATTTTTTTTTAATGGTCAACGAGGGGGGGAAGGGATCATCCCCACCTGAATATATTGCTCAAAAAGCTGCCGAAGCCAAGAGTCACCTCTTAAGCTTTGGTTGATCCAGTTTATAAGGGAAACCGGATCGAAAACCTAAACAATTGACCCTGTTTATGAGGAAAACCGAAAAGTTACAGAAGATGAGAAAAAAGGACGCCCAGGACCAGGCCCGACCTAGCTAGTAGACCGAAGGACCAACACCAAAAGGAGGCACAAGTAGATGTGGGGTGTTGTGGAGGGATCACAGTACCAAGCCTAAGCAAGCAACCTAACGCACCGCACTAGCGTGCAAATCGAACCCCATGACACAACTCAAGAGCAACCACAACCAACGAGTGACAACACGAACCTTGACTGGGAGCTCCGCCATGAGAATCTTGCACCATTACCAAGTTGGGGAGGCATCTTGCATCATCAAAGAGAAAAGATGAACTGGAACAACACCAAGAGCACTAAGCTCACCGCACCACAATGGCCACCAAGGAAGGTACTTGAACATGCACAACACCATGGCTGACACCAGGGAACACCACCGAAGACGAACACATAGGAAGCAGGGCAGCAGCAACACAAATCACCGTCGACCCCAACCGGCCGCAAGAACACCACCGAAACAACCACCGTCGACCCCAAACCGGCCGCACCACCACCACCGTCAAACCAACACTGGTCCCCCGGCTGATCCCTACCCCAAAAATGATGCCCACAAGAGGGGAACGACGCAGGCCGCCACCATCATCCGATCTGAAAGGGCATAGACCTGAGGTTTCCCTCGGAGCAGGGGACGACAAGGTAGAGGAGCACATCAACGCAACAACGCCCTCAAGAAGGTAGCAACGACCACGGACGCCGCCACTGCCGGCTCCGATCGTATCTGGAGACAGACTTTCGCCTGGCGTCATCTCCTACGCCTCTAACCAGAGCAGCCGGTCTGCCACAAGCACCACCACGACCATCCTCCACCAACCTCTACTTGCTTCGCACAGCCTAGTTCCCAGCGGCAAGCCGCCACCTCATGGCTGAGCAGCAGCCATCTCGGTGCCCCGAGACGCCAGATCCGGCGCTGCGCCTGGAGCCCCGACCCACCTAGTCGGCTAGCAACAAGGCCAGTAACAGCAATAGCGCGCCCAAGTTCCACCAAGCAGCAACGCCGCCGCATCTGCAGCCCACCAGTCCGCTGACGTTGCCGCTGCCGCACCCCGTTCCACTGGCGCGGCCACCACCCACGCGCGGACAAACAGGAGCACCGAGGCGACGACCCACTCCCACAACCACCGCCGTCCACCACCACATCAGTGCTCGGCGACGCGCCGTGCCGTCGGCCACCACCTGAGCCCCCTGCTCAAGGGATGGCGCCGCGCTGAGAGCTGCTGCCCGCCGCTGCTAGATCCAGTAGGGCTTTGTCCAGGGGATGCCTTAGGCGGCGGCGGGGGAGTGGATTGCGCCGGGAGGAGTTGGCGCCGCTCGAGTCGCCCTGGGGGAGGACGATGCATAGTCCAAACTACAATAGGTGACACAATATCTAGCCCAAAAAGTATTTGATTCGTTAGTTGATCAAAACAACTCAAATCAGCACAAGCGAACCAACCTGTGGTTGGATGGTTAGAGGGACTGTGGTATCCCCAGCCCACCAGGGTTCAAGTCCTGGTGCTCGCATTTATTCCTGGATTAATTTCAGGATTTCCGGTGATGCGCATTCAGTGGGAGGAGACATTCACGTCGATGACGAGGTGCCTACGGTGACTTCGTAAATTTCAAGATGATATGCCGGCTCAGTCTTTCGGAGGTGCTCATAGGGGTAGGGTGTGCGTGTGTGCGTTCATAGGGGTCAGTGTACGCGCGTGTATATGAGCGCTTGCGTCTGTATTGTGTTAAAAAAAATCAGCACAAAAAGACTATACCTATGTCCAAAGTGCATAATTATTGGAGACCACCCTCACGTTATGTGTAACCTTTTGACAACCAGTAAGCTATACGTGCATTACTTGGAAAACCCGGATAATCAAAATACTAATGTACATGTGTTTGTACTATAGTAAGCAAATGCAATTGAGGCCCATGCATAAAGTGTAAGATGCAAAACTCACGTGAAATATATCGAGCACATTTTGTGAATGAGGTATTTCTTTTAAGTACCTCATGTTGTAATTTTTAATAAAATAATAATAATAATAATAATCAGTTTGCATCTTCAAAGATAAAGGAGATTTATGGAGGTACATCCTAGCCTTGAATACATGGGAAAAACTACCAAGTAAAAATAAAAGACGGTTTGGTTAAAAAATCAGAAGTGTGTAGAACAAAATAAAATTGTGTTTTGAGGTTTGTGTATAACGTCCGTAGGGCTTACACCCAATCGTAACATCTTCTAAATATTACATGTGACGGAGTCTCTTCTAGTAGGAGGAGATCCAATGATAAACATCACTCATATTTGATGAACATTACTCCAAAGCGTAGAGCGAATTGACTTCTACATGGGATCGGAATACATCTTTTTTCAGAGAGCGACCACTGCCAGGAAGAAAAGGAACCAAATTAAAAGACGTATTGATGATTTGAGGGTTTGGCGTCAAGGGTCAGATTTGAAAGACCATATTATGGGTTATTTTAATAAACTCTTTACCGCCCAAGTTTTTTAACCGAATCGGGATATTCTTTCTCTGGTTCGAAGGAGGGTTTCCGATGAGATGAACATTTCCATGTTAGCCCTTTATACGGCTAAGGATGTGCGTAAAGCTCTCCTTGATATTGGGATCTTAAGGCTCCGGGATCAGACTATAAGAGATTATGGTCTATGTTGGGTGATGATTTGATTGAGGAAGTTTTAGAAGCGGTGAATACCTGTACTATTCCTTCAGGATGGAATGTGCGATTGTGCCTCCATATACATGCGGATTGTAAAGCTAGCTAGCTAGCTTGGAAAATACACGTCTTAGGCTGTTAGCAGCTGTTAATGACTAATCAGCTAATTTTACGTCATTGCATACTGCATAGTCAAACAGGTCCTCTGTATTAGTAATACTTTAAAATACAATGTTTTGTCGTACCCCGTCGTCTCTTGCAGCAAGTCCGTAGAAGATTAGGGTTTTCTGACCTCCTGCTGGCGTCGGCGCCGGTCCTCCTAGCCTCTGATTCTGATGGCCTTAGGGCCATGGAGATGTGGTGGACCCCGACCCTTGTCGGTGGGAGGGTTATCGTTCCATCTTTAGGCGATTCTTTGTGGTCGATTAGGGTTTGTGTTCTAGTCAGGACGGCCTGGCGGCGGCTTCTTGAAGATGGAATAAGGTACTCTCTGCCTAGGCCCGTCCAAGTAATACATCTAGCATCGTTAGAGGGTGTGTGGAGTTGTGTATTCAGAGAATCTCGTTGGATTCGGTCGTTGACGGATCTCCATGGATCTAGTGTTCGTCCGTCTGTCTACATGTTAGATCCTTCTAATCTACGCTTCTCTTCATTGGGCGGCAGTTGCTGTTCTCGTGCGCTGGTCCCGTGGGGCCTTAACACGACGACTTCCTGATTGTCTACTACAACAAGTTCTATCCGGTACCGCTGCGGGAGGGCAATGACGACAGCGCGCCTTCGGCTTGCTTCAGTCCTTGTAGTCGTCGCTAGATGGTTTACGAACCTGAATGTATGTTTTATTATTTCTAGTGTTCCTTATATTGCCATGACATATGATTAATAGATGGGAAGTTTCCCCAAAAAGAAATACAGTGTCAAGTCAAAACCATGGTATTTTATATCCTCATGCTAAATCGCTATGGGTTTTTTATACTTTGGTTCTGCAACTTTGCTATAAAAAATAGACCAGTATACATGATAAAAAAAACGTAATTAGAGCATCTACAGCCGGACTCCTCAAATGGACCGGACGGACACAAGGCCACTGACAGAAGAGAGAAGGAAAAAAGTTGACCCAACCAGACCCCTCAAAGCCTCCTTAAATGCTTGGACTGTCCGACACTTCTCATATTGCCCTCGTATATGGGATAAGTATGAGGTGCGCCGGGGTGTGTCTGGTCAGTGGTCCCACGTCCGCAACATAGGGTTTGGACCACCTTTTGTCTTTATTTATTCTTTCTCTTCTTTCTTTTACTTCATCTTCATCAATCACATGCATGTGACCGGATTTATAAGGGAAAAATGAGAGACATGGTTGTGAAAATAAAAATTTAAGAGGTGACCGGTCATGTCCACGAACGCGTCCGGACGAGTGCGGGGACGTTTGAGGGTCAGATTAGATGTACACGGCTGTAGATGCTCTTATAGTAACCCAAAGTGCGGTATCTAAACAGTAAAATCTTCATGCAAAAACGAATAGAACACGGGCATCGTCAAAAGAAGCGTCTGCATAAACTAGCTCGATCCCGTATCCCAACCCTAGATCCGCTGCTAGTATTTCACATGGTTACATGGTGGGTTGCATGGCCAGCTGTTATCCTGGACTCGAGCGCCATCCATGCGTGGATCACTTTTCATCGTGCGCCAGGCTCGGGAACAAATCTTTAATTAAAGGAACGATTGTTTCTTCATTTTTTTGGTTTGTGGTAGGATCTAGATTTTTTTCGTTCGTCATGGGATTAATGTTTTTCATTCGTTGCAAATCCTCTAGCGTGAGATTGCTTTTTGTCCGGTGGAAAAACAAGATAAAAAAAGATGCCCAGGTGGGAATCGAACCCGCAACCAACGGGTGCTACGCCCGCGCTCCTCACCAGTACAACAAGCTAACTTTAGTTGAATATATGTAGCACGGGAGTTAAAGAAACAAATAGTAGTGGCAAAACATAAAAACAGTTAGCAAAAAATTGTGCGTGAGTGGGACCAACCACGTGACCTCCCGTGAGTTAACAACGTCCCTAGCCATTGTAGTTCTTCAGTTTTTTTTGTAAAAATTGCAGCGGAAGATTTAAACCTTTTTGAGTTTTAAACTTTTTTGAAAAGAAGTGAATTTTTTGGAATACTAAACTATTTTTGAATTTTTGGACAAAATTTGAAAAAAGGATTCATTTCTAAAAAATGAATTAATTTTTAAAAATGCAAATATTTTTTAAGATACTGAACATTTGTTGAAAAAAGAAAAATCCTTGAGTGAGTAAATTGAGCTAGCTCGTACTTCTGTCTATACCTCCATCCATCATTATTAAGCCAGGTGCAATGACTACGTCCGTTATTTTTGGGTCATTCATGAAAAATGCTTGATTTAATATCCCCAGCAGATCGTTATAGAACACCAGCCAATGCATGCGATGGATTTTCTTTCCTCCAATTGGTGCATTGTATGCGAGCCCAATTATCCCACGTGGCAGCCAAAATATAATATTTACGTGCAAACTGCTTCTTTACGCGGTCACTGGCTACAGTTAGATGCATTTAATCTTCGCGTGAGGTTGTCTCTTGGTTGTAGAGTTTTGGCCCTCGAGCCCTTTAAATCCAAATGAGAGGGTTTGTTTACTTATAAGTTAAACAACCGCTTCTTATTTTCTTACACTAAATTTCATCAGTTTATATACGTTTGCAAGTTGTATGAAAAACAATAAACCGCTCCGGGAATCGATAGAGGGTGAGGAGTGGGTCCTGATTATTCCTGGAGAAATAAACACACAATTATTTTGTTACAGTTGAGTAGGAAGGATTTAACTCACATATCTCAAAAGGAAAAAATTAACTCCCAATACTCTGGATGCTTTGCACACGGGATTGTCGGTGAACATGAGATAGATGGTATATTATGAGACTATGGGAGTATGATATAACTTAATATATAATTGCAATCCGACAGTGTTTAACTTGGCCGTGCTGTAAGTTCATCGGCTGCACATTCACAACCTAGATTTAGGGTTAATACAAATGATTATAAGTTCAAATATAGTGAGGAGTTCCCTTACAGCAATTGAGTATGTCAGTTAAACTACTTAATGAGTTGATATGTTGTGCTTGCGCATCCAATGTTTCTTAAATTGAAGTACATATCAATTTTCATCCCCGTTGAAACACACGGGCATACGTGCTAGTAGCTACTCAAACCCAGTTGGACTTGGACATATGCGCGCCGCAATCGCAGCCATTCTGGGCCGTCGATCTTCGTTACTACCTCTCTCTTAGGACATCGTGCCTAGTGTGTGAGTGTGACCGTGAAACCGAAACCAGCAGCCCGGCCGATCCAAGGCACGGCACGGCTATGCATGCACCGATCGACCCCGCATGCGCCACCGGAAAACCAGCAGCGTCCGCCGCGGGTTGCCCCCACACGAGCGCGCACACGCGCCCGCCCATCCGCGCTCGCCGCCGTCCCCAACACGTGTCCTCCGACCTTCACGTGCCCCTGTCTTCCTTCGCGCGAATACTCCAGTGAGTGACGCCGTCAATCTCGCCGTCGCACGCCCGCCCGCCCCACGCGCGCGCGCCACCGGCCCACCCTCCTCCTCCTCTTCTACCGCGACCTCGCTATAAAAACGGAGCCACCGGCCCGCGAGTCCAGCCAGGCACCGCACCATGGAAGCCACCTCGTCCCTCACGCGCTCCCTCTCCCTCGTCCCCCGCCCCCGCCGCTCCTCCCGCTCCGCGAAGTCCCCGCACATGCCCACCCTCTCCCCGGCGCCGCGAGTCCTCCCGCTCCGCCGCGCCAGGTCGGACGCCGACCTCCTCGGATCCGTCCCCGCCGCGGCGCCAGGCTCCGTCCTCCTCCGTTCACCCCGCCCACGGACCCTCGCGGAGAGAGACGACGCGCCGATGGAGGACTGCTTCGACGGCTCGGGCGCCGGCAAGGGCAACAACAGCTCCGGCCGCGGCGGCGGCAGCGGAGGCGCCGGCGGCAACGGCCAGAGCGCTGGCATGGGGGAGCACTACCGCAGGGTGCTGAGGCTGGAGCCGGACAACCCGCTGCTGCTGCGCAACTACGGCAAGTACCTGCACGAGGTGGAGCGCGACCTGGCGGGCGCCGAGGAGTACTACGGCCGCGCCCTGCTCGCCTGCCCCGGCGACGCCGACCTGCTCAGCCTCTACGGCCGCGTCCTCTGGGAAGCCAACCAGGACAAGGACCGCGCCGCCGGATACTTCGAGCGCGCCGTCCAGGCCGCGCCCGACGACTGGTATGCGCGTGCCCCCATATCGTTCGCGACCATTTTGTTACTTGACTGTGTGGTCGATCGAATCACTTGCTAACTAGTGGTGTTTACTTGCAGCTATGTGCTGGGATCGTACGCGAGCTTCCTGTGGGACGCCGAGGACGAGGACGAGGAAGAAGCGAGCACGGCGGCGGCCAGCTCTCCGGCGTTGGTGCCGGCCTGCTGACCCTGGCCGTTGATCTGGAGTGGCGCGGCGGTGGCGGTCTACTGTACAATACTGCACCGCACTGTACTGTGCGTAGCAGAACCGGGATGGCGGCGGGTCGGTGACATCCTCGGCCGTGTGAATTGGCAGGCTGATCGTTCCAGGGATAGATCGACGCTGCATGCCATTGCCGGCAACAAGTTGAGGAAGGAGACGACGGACTTGAATCGATCTGGCCGGATCACCTGAGGCGTCAGTCAATAATAACTACTACTGCTATACTGAAGTTCTTTGCTGCTGCTCTATCGGCAATCGCTTACTGCTGCTTAATTAACCTTTGTTTTACTAATCACTACTAGATGTTACAGTACCTATAGAGCGAGCTTGTAATCCGCTGTACTGCTCGGCTGATGCTGCTGAGCTTAATTCTATTTCATTGATGTGTAATTACATGCCGGTCGGGATAACCTTTGCTTCGATCAGGCTGTTTTCATCCAATAATTAAGGTATCTGTCAAACTGTGCCATATCTTCAAACAAAATATAATACCTGTTGGGTGGAGCCATTTGCACAGCTTGCGATGGCAGTGGCATTATATGCGTGATCTGCAATTTGGCAAGAAGAAATAGAAGCGAGCTGTCAAGCATGCACGTTAGATTGTCAGTACAAGAAAGTCGTGACGAACAAATACTCTACTGTAAGGAAGTTTGGGCGCGTGTGCTGTCATTCAGTGGAGTTCCTTTTTTTTCGGGAATAGTTCGGCATAATATACCACAAATATTAGCGGATACGGTGAGCATTCACATGATTTCCATAGAACATTTTGTAGAACCGATGAATCTTAGTTTTTCTTCTACATCGGCTGTTTTCTTTTTTTGAAAAATACCACACTTTATTAATTGCAAATAACCGTTACATCATCTATAAGAAGCGGTACAATGTCCTCCAATGGCTCCTTCAACCAATCACTAGTTGCGGAAAATTTAGCTAATCTAGCAAGTTCATGGTCAACCTTATTCACTTCTCTATAACAATGTTCAAAACTAGTGAAAGAAAAATCACAAGCCAAAAAATAACAATCCTCAAAAACTGCCGTTGCCGCTCCCACAGACCATCCTTTATTCTTCATTGTATCAATGACCTCAGTATTATCAAAGTTAACAACAAGCCTGTTGCAACCCGCTCTTTGTGCAAGAGACACGCCAAACCTTAGAACCCAAGCTTCTGTTATCAGAATATCAGCGCACCAATCAATCTTCCAATTTTCACCAACGATGAAATTTCTTTTGTCGTCTCTAAATACAGCACCCGCTGTGCCCCTAAGCAGATCCTGATCAAACGAATTGAATCTTCATCCTTGAATGGACAACCGTATAGAAATTCAAAGCCCATGAAATCTCATCTATTATCCGTACATGGAGATCGATTTGCACTCTACTCAAACGTTCCACAAGAATTTTTTGCTTCTTCCGTGAGCAGTGCTGAAATTATCCAGCTATCAGATGGAAGGATACGGTAATCTCTACTACCTAAAACAAACGTAATGTTCCCTCTCCCCTCTTACGTCCCATCGTCGATCCCTCCACCCACCCGTCCACGTTCTCCTCCAAGTTAGTTTTTTAATGGAAAAAAACTGAACCTGATCCCACGTGATCTCGCTCCCGAACGAACCCACGCCATCAGTTCCCCAGCCCCTCCCCCTCCCGATCTGGTCGCTGCCACAATCTCGCCTCTGAATCCGGCGTCGCACACCCCCTTCTCTTCCAATCTTGTGAGCTGCAGGGAAGATCGGCGTCCAAATCCGCCACCATCGATGCCTCTTTGTTCCCGTCCGCAACCTGCCACTTGCGGCGAACGAGGCTGCCGAAGTGGGCGACCAAAGGATTCGAAACAGCCGCCCGGAGCTACTTCGCCCTCGACGTTGAGGACGGCTTGGGCCTGAGCTCCTGGCCTCCCAAGGGCCGCCGCCGCTGGGCTCGTATCGTCAGGCCGACGTGGCGCCGATCCGGTCAGAGGCAACGCCCAATCCTCTCCCTCTCAGTTCGTGCTCCCCCTACTTCATCTTCCCGTGTTTTTGTTCTTCGGGTTCTTGAGTCGGGTGCAGGCATGCGGCAACTCGCAACTCGGAGAGGAACTTTCGCAGTAATCTCTATCTCTACTACCTAAAACATACGTAACATTCCCTCTTCCCTCTTACATCCCGCGAATCGTCGATCCCTCCACCGACCCGTCCGCGTTCTCCTCCATGTTAGTTTTTCGCTGGAAAAATAACTGAACCTGATCCCACGCAATCTTGCTCCTAAACGAACCCACGCCATCGGTTCCCTAGCCCCTCCCCTCCCGATCTGGTCGCTGCCATAATCTCGCCACCGAATCCAGCGTCGCCCACCCCCTTCTCTTCCAATCTTGTGAGCTGCAGGGAAGATCGGCCTCCAAATCCGCCACCATCGATGCCTCTTTGTTCCTGTCCGCAACCTTCCACTTGCGACGGACAAGGCTGCCGAAGCGGGCGACCAAAGGATTCGAAGCAGCCGCCCGGAGCTACTTCGCCCTCGACGTCGAGGAGGGCTTGGGCCTGAGCTCCTGGCCTCCCAGGGGCCGCAGCCGCTGGGCTCGTATCATCAGGACGACGTGGCGCCGATCCGGTCAGAGGCAACGCCCAATCCTCTCCCTCTCAATTCGTGCTCCCCCTACTTCATCTTCCCGTGTTTTTGTTCTTCGGGTTCTTGAGTCGGGTGCAGGCATGCGGCAACTCGCGACTTGGAGAGGAACTTTCGTGGTAATCTCTATCTCTACTACCTAAAACAAATGTAACATTCCCTCTCCCCTCTTACATCCCGTGAATCGTCGATCCCTCCACCCACCCGTCCGCGTTCTCCTCCATGTTAGTTTTTCACTGGAAAAATAACTGAACCTGATCCCACGCGATCTCGCTCCTGAACGAACCCACGCCATCGGTTCCCCAGCCCTTCTCCTCCCGATCTGGTCGCTGCCACAATCTCGCCAACGAATCCGGCGTCGCCCACCCCCTTCTCTTCCAATCTTGTGAGCTGCGGGGAAGATTGGCCTCCAAATCCGCCACCATCGATGCCTATTTGTTCCCGTCTGCAACCTTCCACTTGCGATGGACGAGGCTGCCGAAGCGGGCGACCAAAGGATTCGAAGCAGCCGCCTGGAGCTACTTCGCCCTCGACGAGGAGGGCTTGGGCCTGAGCTCCTGGCCTACCAGGGGCCGCCGCCGCTGGGCTCGTATCATCAGGCCGGCATGGGGTTGATCCGGTCATAGGCCACGCCCAATCCTCTCCCCCTCGGTTCATGCTCCCCCTACTTCATCTTCCCGTGTTTTTGTTTTGCAGGTTCTTGAGTTGGGTCTAGGCATGCGGCAACTTGCGACTCAGAGAGGAACTTTGGTGGTAATCTCTATCTCTATCTCTACTACCTAAAACAAACATGATGTTCCCTCTCCCCTCTTACATCCCGCGAATCATCGATCCCTCCACCCACCCGTCTGCGTTCTCCTCCATGTTAGTTTTTCGCTGAAAAAAAAACTGAACCTGATCCCATGCAATCTCGCACCCGAACAAACCCACGCCATCGGTTCCCCAGCCCCTCCCCCTCCCGATCTGGTCGCTGCCACAATCTCGCCACCGAATCTAGCGTCGCCCACCCCCTTCTCTTCCAATCTTGTGAGCTGCAGGGAAGATCGGCCTCCAAATCCGCCACCATCGATGCCTCTATGTTCCTTTCCGCAACCTGCCACTTGCGAAGGACGAGGCTGCCGAAGCGGGGGACCAAAGGATTCGAAGAAGCCGCCGGAGCTACTTCTCCCTCGATGTCGAGGAGGGCTTGGGCCTGAGCTCCTGGACTCCCAGGGGCCGCCGCCGCTGGGCTCGTATTGTCAGGCCGATGTGGGGCCGATCCGGTCGCAGGCCACGCCCAATCCTCTTCCTCTCAGTTCGTGCTCCCCCTACTTCATATTCCCGTGTTTTTGTTTTGCAGGTTCTTGAGTCAGGTGCAGGCATGCGGCAACTCACGACTCGAAGAGGAACTTTGGTGGTAATGTCTATCTCTATACTACCAAAAAAAACTTAACGTTCCCTCTCCCCTCTTACGTCCCGTGAATCGTCGATCCCTCCACCTACCCGTCCGTGTTCTCCTCCATGTTAGTTTTTCGCTGGAAAAGAAACTGAACCTGATCCCATGCGATCTCGCTCCCGAATGAACCCACGCCATTGGTTCCCCGCCCCTCCCCCTCCCGATCTAGTCGCTGCCACAATCTCGCCATCGAATCCAGTGTCCCCCACCCCCTTCTCTTCCAATCTTGTGAGTTGCGGAGAAGATCGGCCTCCAAATCCGCCACCATCGATGCCTCTTTGTTCCCGTCTGCAACCTGCCACTTGCGACGGACGAGGCTGCCGAAGCGGGCGACCAAAGGATTCAAAGCAGCCGCCCGGAGCTACTTTGCCCTCGGTGTCGACGAGGGCTTGGGCCTGAGCTCCTAGACTCCTAGGGACCACCATCGTTGGGCTCGTATCGTCAGGCCGACGTGGTGCCGATCCGATCACAGACCACACTCAATCCTCCCCCTCTCAGTTTGTGCTCCCCCTACTTCATCTTCACGTGTTTTTGTTCTGCAGGTTCTTGAGTCGGGTGCAGGCATGTGGCAACTCGCGACTCGAAGAGGAACTTTGGCGGTAAGGACTATACAACTTTTTTCCTCGATCACGTCCTCTAGGTTCGTCTACACATCCACGTAACAAGTCCATGGTTGAGAAGAAGGGAATACACAAGATCTATTTATTTTCATGGGTAGGAAAGTAATAATCAATCTCTAGAAAGAAGTACAGTAATGATCAATCCCTCAAAGTGCAGGCCGAAGCGGGGAGCTTGTACATGGATTCCTGGAGGCCATACTAAAGAAGAAGACGACCAAGCCGCCGATTGCTGCAACGGGGCGGCGGGGCACATTGGAACCAGCCAACTTGACGGCTGTCAAGGCAACGGTAACCTTCTATAGCCTCCTGCGAGCAAGCGCGCCATTACCGGAGTTGCATGGAGGCCACATACCTACTGGTGTGTTTTCTCCGGTCTCTAGAACCGTGGCATGTCTTCAGGAGCACAGAGATGCTTGGCGTCGATGACCAATTGGCCGTCCATCATCTAATTTGCATTGCCGCGTTCATCGTTTCATGTGCATCTCCACAAGGTACTATACGTGTAACTCCAACCCATGTTGCTTAATTGAATCCTGAAGCAGTTAGTTTATAGCTTAATTACCTGCAGATTGCAATTCATGATTGTAATGGAATATACGTAAGAAGATGAACCATGGATTGTTCTATTTTTCTTTCACTATGATTGGATTTCTATAGTCTTTTGCATATTGTGCAGCACATGAGTTCAAATGTTTCTTATTTTGATGTGCTATAGAATAAGAAGGATGGTGTTTTATGACTCGATTGAACTGAAACTATCCTTTGGAATACAACAATTCTTGCTCCATTGTATGTGCTTCCAACCACTCATATAGAAGTAGTATTTTCAAGATCATTTACATACTCGAATATGTACAGAGGCTTGGCTCATTAAAAAACACACATGTACTATTGTAAGCCATAACATTGCTCCAACCATGAACTGCAGTTAATTAACACCTTGTGTTCGGAAAAAAAATCATTTGTTCTTCTGTGTTTGTAAGCAGTATATCATGGATTTGGTTTAGGTGGAGGGTCTTCTGGGGATACAATATAAGAAATAGTACGCATCTAGCCATCCAAGATCCAACAATCAACAAAAGCCTAAGATTAGCTGGGCTACATCATTCTTTGATTTAATTAAGCAGTGAACAGTTGTGCTCTTCTCTTCTTCCTCAAAACTATATAGTAATTAATTACAGTTAATAGTTGGAGCTATACTATGTCATGGTATATGAATTGCAGAAGAAATTGCAAATTGATAGTCATGATATATGACACTTTTAAGGTGACTACAAAATACACTGAAGACCCTCTGTACCTTACTGAATTTATTTTTTTGAACCGTACGTGCTATTGTTCTTTGGAGTGGCCGGCCATAGCTAGCATGCATAGATACATGCGGCCACATCTTCTTGGTGTACACCTTTCTCAAAAATATAACACTAATTGTTCAGTACCTTTTCTCAAGCATTAAGTTTTTGACAAAATAGAAGAGTGTAGAGATTAATGGATGTTTTGTGAGCAGCTCACTAAAGGAAGTCAATTATGATATTACCAACAGTTAGAGACACTTGCTTATTCTGAATTCTTAGAAGTTTCATTGTTTCTCAATTTTATACACGACTTTCGTGTATTTATAGGCATTTCTTTTCAATACTATGATTGTCACTCTCACTATGCCTAATTGCACTGTGAGTATTATCCTCTTTGATTGTCTATCTATCCTTTTCAATACTATGATGTATTGACTATCTATCTAAATGGAAAAGAAGCCGTGTGATCATAATGCACTACTGCTTCTGACTATTTATCTAAATGGATAAAAAGCCGTGTGATCATAATGCACTACTGCTACTTGTGAGCTGTGCTACTTGTGAGTTGCGTTGGGATTTCCTAGAAGAGGAGAGGATGATGCAGTACAGTAGAGATAAGTATTTCCCTCAGTTAAGAACCAAATTTATCAGTCCAGTAGAAGAACCACGCGAAACCTCGTTAACATCACCTACATACAAAAGAGCAAATACTTGCACCCAACGCGATCAAGGGGGTTGTCAATCCCCTTGGCGGTTATTTGCAAGGATCAAATCTGATAGTGATAGATAGATAATATAAAACACAAAATAAAATAATGATAAATAAATTGCAGCAAGGTATTTTTGGATTTTAATATATTGTAAAGGTAGACCCGGGGGCCATAGCTTTCACTAGAGGCTTCTCTCTCGAACAAAAAGCATACGGTGGGTAAACAAATTACTGTTGGGCAATTGATAGAAATGCGCATAGTTATGACGATATTCAAGGCAATGATCATGTATATAGGCATCACGTCTGAGACAAGTAGACCGACTCCTGCCTGCATCTACTACTATTACTCCACCCATCGACCGCTTTCCAGCATGCATCTAGAGTATTAAGTTCATAAGAAACGGAGTAACGCCTTAAGCAAGATGACATGATGTGGACAAAGTAAATCCAATCAATATGAATAAACCCCGTCGTTTTCCCCTTAATGGCAATAAAACAAATACGTGTCTTGTCCCCTTCTGTCGCTGGATATAGAACACCGCAAGATTGAACCCATTACAAAACACTCTCTCATTGCAAGATAAATCAATCTAGTTGGCCAAACCAAACGGATAGATTGAAGAGAAATACAAAGCTATAATAATCATGCATAAAATGATTCAGAGAAGACTCAATTAATATTCATGAATAATCTGATCATAAACCCACAATTCATCGGATCCCAACAAAGACACCGCAAAAGAGGATTACATCCAATAGAACTCCAAGAACATCGAGGGAACATTGTATTGAAGATCAAAGAGAGAGAAGAAGTCATCTAGCTACTAGCTATGGACCCATAGGTCTATGGTAAACTACTCACACATCATCGAAAGGGCAACAAGGTTGATGTACAGGCCCTCCGTGATCGATTCCCCTTTTGCAGAGTACCAGAAAAGGCCTCCAGATGGGTCGCGAAGAACAGAGACTTGCGGCGGCGGAAAAAGTATTTTGGGTGGCTCTCTGTTGATTTCCTGATTTTAGAGAATTTATAGAGCTGGAATTAGGTCAGACGGAGTCACGAGGGACCCACAAGGTACTAGGGCGCGCCCTAGTGCCTTGCCTACTCGTTTGCCTTCTGGTCTCCTCCCGAAGTTTAACACCCCCCTGTGTAATGATGCTACAGTAACCCCTGGGGTAAAGTTAACCATTTTGCTAAACAAGTGTTTGATCATCATTGTCTCATGTCGCTTTCAAATTCCAGTTGAATTCAATTTCAAATTATGAGTGAAATTCAAAATTGCTCAAACATGAGAACTAAAATGTTCATCATGTGGCAAATATTATTTTGATAATATTGGTTGTGAACCAACAATTTTAAATGGTATTTAAATGCCCTAAACTAATTAAAACAGTGGCTAAAATAATGTTTTAATTGCTTTTAAATTGTAAAAAAAATGCAAAACTATTTTATTTAAGTGTTAAATTTATTGTGGCAGTGGCCTAAATTTATTAAACTAAATTAGGAGCAAGTTTTATAAATTATAAAACTATTTTGGTTTTAAAAGGTTTTGCAAAACATAAGTTAAAAAAACCCAAAAGGAAAAAGAGGGAGGGCCCCCCCGCCCCACTGGGCTTTAGCCCACCTCGGCCAGCCGGCCCACTTAGCCCCCCCGGTCGCTCTCCCCTCCCTGTTCCCCTGCCTCGACCGCTACAGGGGCGGGCTCCGCCCGACTGCCTCGTCGTCGATGACGACGAAGGGGGATAAGAGCGCCCCCTCCAGCTCCTCGAGTCCTCCCCCACCTACCTCCATGATACGTCTCCAACGTATCTATAATTTATGAAGTATTCATGCTGCTATATTATCATTCTTGGATGTTTTACAATCATTTTATAGCAACTTTATATCATTTTTTGGGACTAACCTATTGACATAGTGCCCAGTGCCAGTTGCTGTTTTTGCTTCTTTTTTACATCGCAGAAAATCAATACCAAACGGAGTCCAAACGCAGCGAAACTTTTTGTGGATTTTTTATGGACCAGAAGGCATCCAATGGGCCAGAGCAGCACCTGGGGGGTGCCCCGAGGGGGGCACAACACACCAGGGCGTGCCTGGGCCCCCAGGCGCGCCCCGGTGGGTTGTGCCCACCTCGGTGGCCTCCCGCACCGCCTCTTTGCCCTATAAATTGCCAAATATTCCAAAAACCCTGGCGAAGACCCTAGATCAGAAGTTCCGCCGCCGCAAGGCCTCTGTAACCACGAGATCCAATCTAGACCCCGTTCCGGCACCTTGCCGGAGGGGGAGATCATCACCGGTGGCCATCTTCATCATCCCGACGACCACCACGATGAGGTGGGAGTAGTCCACCCTCGGGGCTGAGGGTTTGTACCAGTAGCTATGTGTTTAATTTCTCTCTCTCTCTCGTGTTCTTGAGATGCACAATCTTGATGTATCGCGGGCTTTGTTAATATAGTCGGATCATATGGTGTTTTCCCCTCTCTATCTTGTTGTGATGAATTGAGTTTTCCCTTTGAGATTTCAATTTATTGGATTGAATACTTTTATGGATTTGAGAGCACTTGATATATGTCTTGCATACGAATACCCATGGTGACAATGGGGTATTATATTGATTCACTTGATATATGTTTTGGCACTCAACTCACGGATTCCTGAGGTGACATTGGGGTAATCTATGCATAGGGGTTGATGCACGTCCTTGTCTTTGTTTCTCCGGTAGAAATCTTGGGGCACTCTTTGAGGTTCTTTGTGTTGGATTGAGCATTACGAATCTGAAGTTGCTTTGGTGTTATTTTAGTACGAACTCTTGGATAGATCGATCGAAAATAATAGCTTTGAGGTGGTTTCGTACCCTACAAACAATTTATTCTTATGTTCTCCGCTAGATAAGAACTTTGGGGTGATTGTTCATCGCACCTTGAGGGATGGTTATATGATCCAATTAGATTAGCATTGTTGAGAGATTGCACTAGCGAAAGTACGGACCCTAGGCCTTGTTTTCAAGCATTGCAATACCGTTTGTGCTCACTTTTGTCACTTGCTACCTTGTGATTTTTATTTATTCAGATTATAAAAATATATTTCTACTATCCATATTACACTTTTATCACCATCTCTTCGCCGAACTAGTGCACCTATACAATTTGCCATTGTATTGGGTGTATTGGGGACACAAGAGATTTCTTGTATTTGGTTGCAGGGTTGTTTGAGAGAGACCATCTTCATCCTACGCCTCCCACGGATTGATAAACCTTAGGTCATCCACTTAAGGGAAATTGCTACTGTCCTACAAAACTCTGCGCTTGGAGGCCCAACTCGAGTCTACAAGAATAAAGTTGTGTAGTAGACATCAAGCTCTTTTCTGGCGCCGTTGCCGGGGAGGTTAGGTAAGCGGCACTCACATCCCATCAACGAATCTCTTTTCTGGCGCCGTTTCCGGGGAGGTGAGTGCTTGAAGGTATATCTTTAGATCTTGCAATTGAATCTTTTAGTTTCTTGTTTTATCACTAGTTTGGTTTATAAAAAGAAAACTACAAAAAAATGGAATTGAGGTTGCATCATATTATTCATCTCTATAATGTCTTTCGTGAAAATGATGGAAAGGAAAATTGTGCTCAATTGATAGAAGAAGAATTAAATAAAATGTTTGACAAAAAATCTTTAAATGATGAGCATGATTGCAATATTGTTGGTATGAACTCTTTGAATATCCATGACGCTAATGATATGCAAAGCCATAAGCTTGGGGATGCTATATTTGATGAAGATGATATTTTTAGTCCCCCAATATTTGATGTGCAAATTTGTTATAATGATTGCATGCCTCCTATTTATGATGATTATATTGATGAAAGTTGATTCGGAGAGGTCATGACTTTATTTAATGATGATTCCACTATTTTGGAAGAGGTTTCAATTGATTATGAGAACAAAGTTGCTATCTATGATGATTATGATGATGGCATGTATGCTATATTGAATAATGATAACCATGAAACTTGTCATCATGATTTTAATTTTCAATCACATGACAGTTACTTTGTTGAATTTGCTCCCACTACTATTCATGAGAATAAATTTGCTTGTGGTGGAGAGTAACAAAATTTCTATGCTTATGCATCATGAAAAGAGTGCTATATGTGATAGCTATATTGTTGAATTCATTCATGATGCTACTGAAAATTAATATGAGAGGGGAACATATGCTTTTACATATTGCAATAATATCAAGTTTTCTCTCTTTATGTTGAAAGTTTTGAAGTTGCACTTGCTTTGCCTTCCTATGCTAGTTGATTCTTGTTCCCATAAGTTGTTTGCTCACAAAATCCCTATGCATAGGAAGTGGGTTAGACTTAAATGTGCTAGTCATATGCTTCATGATGCTCTCTTTGTGTTTCAATTCTCATCTTTTATGTGAGCATCATTGAAATCATCATGCCTAGCTAAAAGGCATTAAAGAAAAGCGCTTGTTGGGAGACAACCCAACATTTACCCTTACTGTTTTTGAGTGTTCACATGATTAATCTACTGTAGTAATCATGTTTTATAGCTTTTGTTTCAATAAAATGCCAAGTAAAGCCTTTGGGATAGTGTGGATGATAGTTGACTTGATTCTGTGCAAAAACAGAAACTTTTGCGTCCAGTGCAGAAATTTGTGTCTTTTACTGGAAGGTGGAAAATTCTGAATTTTTTAAAGTTGATGTATATACAAATTTTCTACGTTTTCCTAATTTTTCAGAATTTCTGGAGTTACATAAGTATGACCTTAATTCATATATTTACGTACTGTTCTGTTTTCGACAGATTCTGTTTGCAATGCATAGTTTGCTTGCTTTTATGGTTTCCATGGCTTATATTGCTTATTATAAATTGTGGAAATTGTAGAGTACAGTAGGAATTATGTGTAAAAAATTATGAATCTTATCTTGACAGTACCAAAGTGAAATGGTTTGCTCTTTATCATACTAACCTATCTCACGAAGTTCCGTTAAGTTTTGTGTGATTGAAGTTTTCAAGTTTTGGGTGAGATGTCGATATGAGGAGAATAAGGAGTGACAAGACCCTAAGCTTGGGGATGCCCAAGGCACCCCAAGGTAATAATCAAGGAAGATCCAAGCAACTAAGCTTGGGGATTCCCCGGAAGGCATCCCTTCTTTCGTCTCCAACATTATCGGTAACCTCACTTGGAGCTACATTTTTATTCGTCACATGATATGTGTTTTTCTTGGAGCATCATTTTCTTGTTAGGATTTGCTTGATGTTATTTAGAATAATGTTTTGCATCTTTATTTTTAATAAAAATGTCAAGGATAGTCTTTACCATGCTTATTTTGCAAGTATATGAGTTGCTGTTTCAAAACAGAAAGTTTATCGATGTTGCAAAAATTCCCGAGAAAAGTCAGAATGTGATAAAATGTTGAAACGTTTTGCACAATAAGCTATGATAAATTTTATACAGTGTGGTAAATTTTCATAATTTTTGGAGTTAAATAAGTATTGATACTCTTGCATTATTTACAGACTGTACTGTTTTAGCAGATTGCTGTTATGTTTGCATATGTTTGCTTGTTTAATGATTCTATTTGTGGATAGGAGTATTAAATATGCAGAGGAATTTATTATGCAATGTTAAATAATTATTTTAGTGATTTTCTAAAGTAGAGAATGATAAGGTTTTTGCATTGGTTTATACTAGCTTATCTCACGAGTTCTTGTTGAGTTTTGTGTGTATGAAGTTTTTAAGATTTAGGGAAACCATGATATAAAAGGAATTAAGTAGACGCAAAAGCTAAAGCTTGGGGATGCCCAAGGCACCCCAAGATAATATTTCAAGAAGTCTCAAGCATCTATGCTTGGGGATGCCCCGGTAGGCATCCCACCTTTCTTCATCAACAATTATCGGTTAGTATCGGTTGAGCCTAAGTTTTTTGCTTCTTCACTTGAGTTGTGCTATTCTTGGAATGTCATTTTGTTTTGTTTTACTTGTTGTTTTAATAAAATACTTAGATCTGAAAGTTCTTAAATAAGAGATAGTCCTCAATTAGCTACCCCTTTACTTAACTACTCGCTTGATCTTCACTTATATCTTTTTGGAGTAGTTTGTCATTTACTCTCGTGCTTCACTTATATCCTATGAGTAAATTGTTGAATGAATTGAATATCATGAAGTTGAAATTACATGTTCATATCATGCCCAGTGGTAGCTTCACATTGGGTTTAGAAAGTGAAATCTTTTGAAGCTTGACAATCACAATATTGGTCATACAAGCAATTCATGAATGATTACTATAAGGAAGAGAACTTTCACATGCAAATACACTATCTTGGAAATCTTTTGTGATTGTGAGCCCCCATCAAAATATTATATGCCAAAATTGTTGACGTTGGACAAGGAATACAACGTAATGATTTATGTTTGTTCATATTCACATAGAAGTTATATTGTCATAGATCCTTCAACATGTGGTGCTTGCCCCCCATCTTTGCTAGCCAAAAATTCCGCACCAAGTAGAGATACTACTTGTGTATCCAAAAACCCTTAAACCCAAATCTTATGTTCAAGAGTCCACCATACCTACCTAAGGATTGAGTAAGATCCTTCAAGTAAGTTGTCATCGGTGCAATAAGGCAATAAAAATTGCTTCTAAAAGTGTTAGATCATTTAGTGTAAGAGAAAATTGAGCGTTGTACGAACCTGTGATGGCAAAGAATAAAAGCAACAGACTGCATAATAAAGGTTGCTATCATAAGGGGTAATATAACGTGACGTTCTTTTGCACTAAGGGATTGAGCATACAAACAAAAAGTGCATGGCAACCTCTGCTTCCCTCTACGAAGGGCCTGCCTTTTACTTTTATGTATTTACTTTCATGCAAGAGTCAAAGGTTTTCTCTCTATTCCTTTTTATTTTTCTCTTTTGGTAAGCATCATGTGGTGAGGAAAGATCTAGGCACATATATCCAGTTGGATATGGGTAGCATGAGTTATTATTGTTGACATCACCCTTGAGGTGAATACGTTGGGAGGCGAAATTATAAGCCCCTATCTTTCTATGTGTCCGGTTGAAACGTTTTGCTCATGTGTATGCGGTGAGTGTTAGCAATCATAGAAGACTATATGATGGTTGAGTATGTGGAGCTCTTACTTAGACTCTGTTGAACAAGTTGAATTGCAATTGTTTGGTGACTAAGAATATAGGTTGTTGAGTTCCAAGAGAATTCATTGTTTGAACCTTAACATGTGAATTGGTTGCTACTTTGTCATGATGAGTTTTATGAGAAAGAGTTGTTGTTATGATGCTAGGGAAAGTGATTGAAATTATCATTGATCAAACTTATGCACTTTGCTAGCATTCACACTTCATAAATTATTTCTTTTATCATTTACCTACTCGAGGACGAGTAGGAATTAAGCTTGGGGATGCTAATACGTCTCCAACATATCTATAATTTATGAAGTATTCATGCTGCTATATTATCATTCTTGGATGTTTTACAATCATTTTATAGCAACTTTATATCATTTTTTGGGACTAACCTATTGACATAGTGCCCAGTGCCAGTTGCTGTTTTTGCTTGTTTTTTACATCGCAGAAAATCAATACCAAACGGAGTCCAAACGCAGCGAAACTTTTGGTGGATTTTTATGGACCAGAAGACATCCAATGTGCTAGAGCAGCACCTAGGGGGTGCCCTGAGGGGGGCACAACCCACCAGGGCACGCCTGGGCCCCCAGGCGCGCCCCGGTGGGTTGTGCCCACCTCGGTGGCCTCCCGCAGCGCCTCTTCGCCCTATAAATTGCCAAATATTCCAAAAACCCTGGCGAAGACACTAGATCAGAAGTTCCGCCGCCGCAAGGCCTCTATATCCACGAGATCCAATCTAGACCTCATTCTGGCACCCTGCCGGAGGGGGAGATCATCACCGATGGCCATCTTCATCATCCCGACGACCACCACGATGAGGAGGGAGTAGTCCACCCTCGGGGCTGAGGGTTTGTACCAGTAGCTATGTGTTTAATCTCTCTCTCTCTCTCTCTCGTGTACTTGAGATGCACAATCTTGATGTATCGCGGGCTTTGTTAATATAGTCGGATCATATGGTGTTTTCCCCTCTCTATCTTGTTGTGATGAATTGAGTTTTCCCTTTGAGATTTCGTTTTATCGGATTGAATACTTTTATGGATTTGAGAGCACTTGATATATGTCTTGCATACGAGTACCCATGGTGACAATGGGGTATTATATTGATTCACTTGATATATGTTTTGGCACTCAACTCGCGGATTCCCGAGGTGACATTGGGGTAATCTATGCATAGGGGTTGATGCACGTTCTTGTCTTTGTTTCTCCGGTAGAAATCTTGGGGCACTCTTTGAGGTTCTTTGTGTTGGATTGAGCATTACGAATCTGAATTTGCTTTGGTGTTATTTTAGTATGAACTCTTGGATAGATCGATCGGAAATAATAGCTTTGAGGTGGTTTCGTACCCTACAAACAATTTATTCTTATGTTCTCCGCTAGATATGAACTTTGGGGTGATTCTTCATCGCACCTTGAGGGATGGTTATATAATCCAATTAGATTAGCATTGTTGAGAGATTGCACTAGCGAAAGTACAGACCCTAGGCCTTGTTTTCAAGCATTGCAATACCATTTGTGCTCACTTTTGTCACTTGCTACCTTGCTGTTTTTATTTATTCAGATTATAAAAATATATTTCTACCATCCATATTACACTTTTATCACCATCTCTTCGCCGAACTAGTGCACCTATACAATTTGCCATTGTATTGGGTGTGTTGGGGACACAAGAGATTTCTTGTATTTGGTTGCAGGGTTGTTTGAGAGAGACCATCTTCATCCTACGCCTCCCACGGATTGATAAACCTTAGGTCATCCACTTGAGTGAAAATTGCTACTGTCCTACAAAACTCTGCGCTTGGAGGCCCAACACGAGTCTACAAGAATAAAGTTGCGTAGTAGACATCACTCCACCCACTCCCCTCTCCCTCTCGGCCTCTCTCTTCCCTCCTCGCCCAGATCCTCTCCTCCTCGTCGCTCATCCGAGGCCCCTGTCGCCGTCCGCCGCCGTCCGCGCACTTTGGCGCCACCCCGGGCTGCGCCAGGGCGACCAGAAGCTGCTCGTGCCTCGTCCTTATCCTCTCGCCCAACAACAGGAGCCGGGGAGGCCCCGCGTCTCCGGCTTCGTGCTCGTGTCCCTGTCGGCCACCGGCGCGCCCCCGTCTGCGTCAAGCTCCTGCACTTCTAAACTACCGCCGGCCACCGTCTGCCTCGCCGTGAGCATCCGTCTCCTCTCCCCTGGCTACCCATGCCCCCCTCCGTTTCCGGGGCCATAGAACTATGCCCGTGCCGCACCAGTCCGGCCGGTGGCCGCGTTCGTCGCGCGCTCAGCGCGGCCATGTCCGCGTCCCCCGCAGCCTCGCTCGCTCTCTGCCGTTGCCCTGTTGTTTTGCCTCCGCCCCTGCACTTGCTGCTGCTGCTGCTGCCTGCTGCCTTCCACCATGCCGGCCCTCGCCCGGCCGCGGTGCCCCGCGCGCGTGAGGCTGCTCCCGAGCCCCGCTCCGCTCCACCGCTAGCGTGTGCACTCACCTCGCGTGCGCGTGCGCGACCACGCCGCTCGCGCCGCTGCCGCCCAGCTCTCGCCGACCGCCTCAGCCGCCCCACTTCTTCTCCTCGCTCCCGACGCCGCCGGCTGCGCCCTGCATTCCCCCTACCGCTCGCCTCACGGACGCCACTGGCGCCCATGGTCGCTGCCCCATGGCGCCGCACCGCGCCGCCTTCCCCTGGCCTTGCTCCGGCCGCCGCCCTCCGCGCTCACTAACACCGCCGCCACTGCACGCCATCACCCCCGTCGAATGCGGCAGCCCCCGCACGCGCCGTGGCCACCAGTCGATGCACGACATCGTGCACGTGCCGTGGGATCCATCTCGGGACCAAATGGTGGCCGGAGTCAACCGAACGGCCGTCGCCGGTGTGTTCTGCCATCGCCGCCGTTGACCGCTGACGTGGCGCCTCATTAGCGCCGGTTAACCCCCTAACCCTCACTAACGTTGGGCCCCAGGCCACTAATTAACCTATTAGTTTTTATAAAAAAAATTGTTTTAGGCCCAGGGTCACTGACATGCGGGTCCCACTCGACCCGCTGACCAGTCAAACGTTGACCAGTCAACTATTGCGTCAGCAGTTGACTGGCCCCACCTGTCGGCCACTGGTGTACCTCTGGGTGCACTGTACCGGGTGCACCCAGCCCCTTTCTCTGCCTTTTTTCGAATTAGTTAATTAAAATAATTACAGAAAATATTTGAATACTTTGAAAATTAATATAAAATAATCTGTAACTCGGATGAAAATATTTTATATATGAAAATTGCTCAGAAAAATCCAAAAAATCCGAATACGCGATCCGTTCATCTGTCACATGCCCCTAGCATGCTGAACATGGAACCATCCCCTCTCTTTCATCTGTCCGAAATCCGTCTAACATCGAGAAATCATCCTCGGATGTTTTCCCCCTCCGTCTGCAGCGTGTAGTACTATGTTAGGTCAACCCTAGCTCTGCATATCGTCATATCATGCTTGGTAATGCACCTGTTTGCACTATATTTACTGTTTCTTCCCCCCTCTTCTCTCCGGTAGACCCCGAGACCGATGTTGCCCCTGTGATCGACTACGTCATCGACGACCCTTCTTCCCTTTTAGCAGAGCTTCCAGGCAAGGAAACCCCCCTTGATCATTCCGATATCGCCCATTTCTTTTCCTCTCATGCTTGCATTAGAACTGCTACTGCTTTTGTATGATCCTATTCTGATGCATAGCCTGTTTTTGTTACCTGCTTTCATACCTTACCTGCTTAACCTAAACTGCTTAGTTTAGGTTGGTTAGTGATCCACCAGAGACCCCTCACCTTGTCCCAGTTGCCCCCGCTTAATGACCGATGACTCGATCAACGTGATCGATGTCTAGAGCCCGACACATCACATCACACCCCCTTAGTTGTACGACACTCCAGGGTTACTATCAAGTGTCGAGGGTGATACCTCGTATAACACTTCTGATGTTAACTCTGCAGTGTAGTTAATTGGTCGTGGTCATCGAGGGTGATTCCTCCTTCACCACTCCCGATAACGACTCCGTCATGCCCCTAAAGTATGGACCATCGAGGGTGATTCCTCCAAGTCCACCTTGACGGTTACATCGAGTGGGAATCCATCGAGGGTGATTCCTCGGGTTTCCCCCTTGCTGTTTTGGACACACGGTTACTTTGACTTTACCATAGAACCATGATTGAAGTCGGGTCGGCCCGAGGGGTACCCGCGAGAGAAAAGTGAAGTCGGGTTGACCGTGAGTGTACCCATGAGTTGACGTGTAGTCGGGTTGATCTGGAGGATACCCGCGAGTTTTCCACGCGGCGCGGCCGGGCATTCTTAGCCCTTGCCGCAAGTCCGTGAACGGGGCGACGGGACCACATATCGTGGATCATTGATCGTTACCGTGCGCTCACAAGACACTAACGGTTTGGATATGTGATCCGAGTAGGCCTCTGGCCTTTTTCGCACTGACCACCACGCGGGAATAAGTATGGGCACTCTATGTCGTATGTATTAGCTGAAAGCTCTTCGGACGTTAGCAATGGAGCGGCGCGCGCCGGGTTGGACCGCGTAAGCACCTGCCTTGGTAATGGAGGTTGACAGGTCTGCTCATCGGCCGTGTACGGAACGTGCAAGAGTGCAACGGGCGATGGGCCCAAGACCCCTGCGCGCTTAGGATGTAGACCGACGTGCTGGCCTCTCTGTTGAGCCTAGGTAGGACTGCGGTGTGTTATTCGGCCGAGGCCGGTCATGACCTGATGGTGTGTCCGGCCGGAGTTGATCGAGCGTGTTGGGTAAGTTTGTGCACCCCTGCAGGGAATTATTATCTATTCGAATAGCCGTGTCCACGGTAACGGACGCTCTGAGTTGTATCCCGATCGATACAACTAGAACTGGATGCTGAGGCATGTAATGGAAATGATGGCTCTGGGATTGCTTTCTCGTAGGGAGTCGAGGAAGTGATATCTGGGCGATGTTACAACATACTTACTAATATTATAATATACTACTCGTATCTCTTCTGATGCTGCAAGATGCTTGAAGATGCTAGTCTTCGGTAGGATAGGCTTTCCCCTTCTCTTCTGGCATTCTGCAGTTCAGTCCACAGATACAGCCCATTCCTTTGATACAGATGCATGCTTAGTTTAGATCTGATGTAAGTCTTGCGAGTACTTGGGATGAGTACCCACGGTTGCTTTGCTACCTCTTTTCCCCTATACCTGATTGTTGCGATCAGATGATGGATCCCAGGAGCCAGACAACACCACTGATGACTACCACTACCCCAAGGGTGCCTACTACTACCTGACGGCCGCCGCCGACTAGGAGTAGTTAGGAGGCTCCCAGGCAGGAGGCCTTGCCTCTTCGATCACCGTTGATGTTTGTGTTAGCCTTCTTAAGGCAAACTTGTTTAACTTATGTATGTACTCAGATATTGTTGCTTCCGCTGACTCGTTTGTATTCGAGCTCTCGAGGCCCCTGGCTTGTAATATAAAGCTTGTATTATTTTAATTTGTGTCTAGAGTTGTGTTGTGATATCTTCCCGTGAGTCCCTGATCTTGATCGTACACATTTGTGTGTATGATTAGTGCACGATTGAATCGGGGGCATCAGAAGTTGGTATTAGAGCCGACTGCCTATAGGTAGCCCCCTTTCCAATCCTTGGCCGAAGTTGAGTCTAGTCATTACAAAACTTTTACTAACATGGCTGTGTGGCTTACGGGCCCACGTCGCCATTGGGTGGTGTTAGGATCTGTTACTCCTCGATCTTTACTCGGGACTCTGATCTCTCTTCCATTCGGGTTAAATGAATTTACTAACTCTAACATTAGGATCTCGTAATCGCATTCACCCCAGAGGTGGATTGTCTGCAATTATTTCGTTGAAATGTATTTTGAATAATACACACACGATCATGTTGACTACTATGATGTATCCATCGTACTTCTTTCATTATGCACGTTTCATCATGAATGGCCCTTTGTCTTTACAAATGCTCGATGCTGAACTACCCCTATTACATGTTAGCAGGATGGTTAGACCCGCTGGTCGTGGCCGTGGTGCCAACGATCCACCACCGCCTGAATTCTTGGCCGGAATGATACAACGGTTTGAGCTGAATTGCCAGTTCATGGAAGGAATGATGGCTCAGTTTCCTCGCCAGAATATGAATCAGCAGCCAGCCCCAGTAACTCTGCAAGACTTTGCGCGCCTCAACCCTGTCATCTACAAAAGCTCAACTCATCCCCTTGATGCCGATGATTGGCTCCGTGACATCACTTTCGAGCTAGAGTCTGCTGATGTAGCCCCTGCTAAGTATGTCACCTTCGCGGCATACTATCTGAGGGGCCCCGCTGCTCAATGGTGGGACAGCCACAGGTGTTCACTACCTGCTGGAACCGTCATCTCTTGGCCAGATTTCCAAGCTGCCTTCCATGCCCGCTTCATTCCTCAGGAAATCATGGACAGGAAGAAGTGAGAGTTCCGCAACCTCACCCAAGGCAACAAGACAATTGATGCTTATTAGCGGGAATTCCTGGACTTGTCCTGCTATGTCGAAGAAGACATTGCTACTGATGCTCGCAGGCAGGAAAAGTTCCGCGACTGACTTCAACCGGATATCAAGCTCGCGCTTCTAGTGCATGACTTTGCCGATTTCGCCACCTTGGTGAACAAGGCCATTCACGTTGAGACTGGTCTTCAGGAACACCAGGGATCCCTCAGGGGCAGCCGTGACGCTGGCTCATCTTCGGGCCCGTCAGCGCAGAAGCGTCGGATTTGGATTCCCCACAGCATGTATCATCCAACTACACCTGCACCAAGACAGTCCTATGTTGCACCTCGTCTGCCTCCTCCACCACCAAGGCAGCCTCTTCAGACTGCACCACCCCGAGCTCCTGCTTCCAACCCCAATGATGGTCTGTGCTTCAAGTGTGGCCTTCCAGGTCATCGTTCCAGGAACTGCCCTCAGAATCAGAATCAGCTGGCTCTGCCTTCTAATGCCCGTGGAAACAACCAGCCCCGCAACAACAATGCCAGACCTTATGGTCGTGGTCAGGCTAACCACGTTGATCTGAATGAAGCTCAAGACCAGCCTGCTACTATGATGGGTACTCTTCTCATTAATTCAGTACCGGCTTCTGTTTTATTCGATTCAGGAGCATTGCATTCATTCATGTCAGAAAATTTTGCATACGCGCACGACATTCGATGCAAGCCCATGAACACTTCGATAGTGGTACGCACCCCTGCGGGCCAATGTCAAACTACCATGATTGGTCGCAACGTTCCCGTTGAGATTGAAGGGTTGGAATTCCTTGTTTCCCCCATTATATTGGAGTCTTCCAATATTGATCTCATTCTGGGAATGGAATGGTTGAAATCGCATAAGGCTTCTATCATTTGCGCCACCAAAGTCGTTCATCTCCTACATCCATCGTACGAGATAGTAAGCTACCATGCTCATATTGTTCGAAATGGCGAAGCCCAACTTTATTTACTAAATGCGTTGAACGCAGCACCTCTTGAGGGAATTGAAAAGATTCCAGACGTTCGCCACATCCAAGATGTCTTTCCAGAAGAACTCCCAGGAATACCCCCTGCTCGAGCTGTCGAGTTCGTCATCGACTTGAAACCAGACACCGTTCCTATCGCCAAACGGCCCTACAAGATGCCACCTCATTAACTCCTTGAGCTTAAGGAGGAAATAGACAAATCTCTTGGCAGTGGTTTCATTCGTCCAAGTTCCTCTGCTTGGGGAGCACCTTCTGTCTTCGTTAAGAAGAAGGATGGTACGAACCGATTGGTCCAAGACTATCGTCCTATCAACCAAGCTACAATTCAGAACAAGTATATCCCCTTCCTCAGATCAATGATCTATATGATCAACTTGCTGGATCCTCTATATTCTCTAAACTCGACTTGAGGTTGGGTTACCACCAGATCCGGGTGCGTGAAGAGGATATTCGCAAGATAGCCTTTGTTACTCGCTATGGTTCATACGAGTACACCATCATGTCTTTCAGCTTGATCAATGCTCCAGCGACATTCTCTTGTTTGATGAATTAAATCTTCATGGAATACCTCAACAAGTTCATCGTGGTCTATCTGGATGATATCCTGGTATATTTGAAGAATAAAGAAGAACATGCTGAACATCTTCGAATGGTGCTGGAAAAGCTTCGAGAACATCAGCTATATGCCAAGTATTCCAAGTGCGAATTCTGGCTACCCGAAGTAACCTACCTTGGTCATGTGATCTCCAAGGATGGTATTGTCGTCAACCCAGAGCGAGTTCAGGTTATTCTTGACTGGACCCCTCTGAAGAATGTCAAGCAAGTCAGAAGCTTTCTCGGACTCGCCGGCTACTGCCGATGTTTCATCGAGAACTTCTCCAAGATTGCCAAGCCCCTGACTAGTCTGCTTCACAAAGGCGTCAAGTTTGATTGGACAAACAAATGTCAGGAAAGTTTCCAGGCACTCAAGGACAGGCTGACTTCTGCCCCAGTGCTTGCTCCTCCTGATTCTCGCAAGGACTTCATCATCTATTGTGACGCTTCACGTCAAGATTTAGGCTGCGTCCTAATGCAAGAGTGTAGGGTGATTGCTTATGCCTCTCGTCAAGTGCGCCCTCACGAAGAGAACTACCCAGTTCATGACCTTGAGCTTGCTGCGGTTATCTATTCACTGAAGTTGTGGCGACATTACCTTCTTTGTAATCGTTGCGAGATCTTCACCGACCATCAGAGTCTGAAGTATCTGTTTACTCAGCCAGATCTGAACCTCCGTCAGCAGAGATGGATGGAGGCCATAGCAGATTATAACATGGATATTTCCTATACCCCAGGCAAGGCTAATGTCATGGCCGATGACCTGAGCCGCAAGTCATATTGCAACAATCACATGGTTTACAAAGCTCAACCCCGCCTTTATGAAGAGCTATGCAAGCTGAACCTTCAACTAGTTCCACAGGGTTCTCTGAATAACCTTGTCTTGGAACCAACTCTTCTGAGAGCCATTAAGTCTGCTCAAGCCAAAGATGCTCATGTTGATCTGATGAAAAAGGATCTTGCCTTAGAGAAATCCAGAGATTTCTCACTTGGTGAAGATGGAACCTTATACTTCAGGAATCGCATTGTGGTTCCCCGGTTCGAGCTTATGATACAGAAGGTGATCATTGATCGTTACCGCGCACTCCCAAGACACTAACGGTTTGGATATGTGATCTGAGTAGGCCTTTGGCCTTTTTCGCACTGACCACCACGCGGGAATAAGTATGGGCACTCTGCGTCATATGTATCAGCCGAAAGCTCTTCGGACATCAGCAATGGAGCGGCGCGCGCCGGGTTGGACCGCGTAAGCACCTGCCTTGGTAATGGAGGTTGCCAGGTCTGCTCACCGGCCGCGTACGCAACATGCAGGAGTGCAACAGGCGATGGGCCAAAGACCCCTGTGTGCTTAGGATGTAGACCGGCGTGCTGGCCTCTCTGTTGAGCCTAGGTAGGACTGCGGTGTGTTGATCGGCCGAGGCCGGTCATGACCTGATGGTGTGTCTGGCCGGAGTTGATCGAGCGTGTTGGGTAAGTTTGTGCACCCCTGCAGGGAAGTATTATCTATTCGAATAGCCGTGTCCACGGTAACGAGTTGTATCCCGATCAATACAACTAGAACTGGATGATGAGGCATGTAATGGAAATGATGGCTCCGGGATTGCTTTCTCACAGGGAGTCGAGGAAGTGATCTCTGGGCGATGTTACAACATACTTACTAATATTATAATATACTACTCTTATCTCTTCTGATGCTGCAAGATGCTTGAAGATGCTAGTCTTCGGTAGGATAGGCTTTCCCCTTCTCTTCTAGCATTCTGCAGTTCAGTCCACAGATACAACCCATTCCTTTGATATAGATGCATACTTAGTTTAGATCTGATGTAACTCTTGCGAGTACTTTGGATGAGTACTCACGGTTGCTTTGCTACCTCTTTTCCCCTATACCCAATTGCTGCGATCAGATGAAGGATCCCAGGAGCCAGACGACACCACTGATGACTACTACTACCCCGAGGGTGCTTACTACTACGTGACGGCCGACGACGACCAGGAGTAGTTAGGAGGCTCCCAGGCAGGAGGCCTTGCCTCTTTGATCATCGTTCATGTTTGTGTTAGCCTTCTTAAGGCAAACTTGTTTCACTTATGTCTGTACTCAGATATTGTTGCTTCCGCTGACTCGTTTGTATTCGAGTTTATGTATTCGAGCCCTCGAGGCCCCTGGCTTGTAATATAAAGCTTGTATTATTTTAATTTATGTCTAGAGTTGTGTTGTGATATCTTCCCGTGAGTCCCTGATCTTGATCATACACATTTGCGTGTATGATTAGTGTACGATTGAATCGGGGGCGTCACACGAAGCTTCTAGGGTCCGTCTTGTCCAGAAAAAATCATCAAAAAAGTTTCGTGGCATTTTTACTTTGTTTGGTACTGATTTCCTAAAAAACCAAAAACATGCAAAAAAAACAGCAACTGACACTTGGCACTTGGTTAATAGGTTAGTCCCAGATAATTGCATATAAAACATCCAAGATTGATACTACAATAGCATGGAACTATTAAAATTTATAGATATGTTGGAGATGTATCAAGCATCCCCAAGCTTAATTCCTGCTCGTCCTTGAGTAGGTTAATGATAAAAACATAATTTTTGATGTGGAATGCTACCTAACATGTTCATCATGTAATCTTTCTTTTATGGCATGAATATTTCAATCCGAATGATTGAAAGCAATACTATACAACTTGACATAAAGACATCAATGCTTAAGCATGCCCTTTCAAAATAAAAATGCTAAAAAAGCGCTATCCCTACAAAATCATATAGCCTTGTCATGCTCCATCTTATTAACACAAAGTGTTTATCATGCAGAACCCTGATGACAAGCTGAGCAATTGGTTCATACTTTTTAACGTGCTTCAGCTTTTTCAACCCCCATGCAATACATGGGCGCAAGCCATGGACATAGCACTATGTGTTGAATAGAGTACGATGGTAGAGATTAATATGGAGAAGACAAAAAAGGAGAAAGTCTCACATCGACGAGGCTAATCAACGGGCTATGGAGATACCGATAAATTGATGTCAATGCAAGGAGTAGGGATTGCTACGCAACGGATGCACTAAGAGCTATAAGTGTATGAAAGCTCAAAATAAAAACTAAGTGGGTGTGCATCTAACTTGCTTACTCTAGAAGACCTCGGGCATTTGAGGAAGCCCATCATCGGAATATACAAGTCAAGTTGTATAATGAAAATTTTCCACTAGTATATGAAAGTGACTACATAGGAGACTCTCTATATGAAAAACATGGTGCTACTTTGAAGCACAAGTGTGGAAAAAGATAGTAACATTGCCTCTTCTCTCTTTTTCTCTCATTTTTTTGGTGGGCTCTTTTGGCCTTTTTTTCTGGGCTCTTTTTGGCCTCTTTTTTTCCTCACTGGGACAATGCTCTAATAATGAATAATGATGATCATCACACTTATATTTACTTAGAACTCAAAATTACAACTCGATACTAGAACAAAATATGACTATATATGAATGCCTCTAGCAGTGTACTAGGATGTGCAATGATCTAGTGTAACATTTATGAAAAATGATGAACGGTGGCTGAGCCACAAATTCTATGCCAGCTATATGATTAGGCAAGGCAATATGACAATGATGATGTGTGTCATAATAACGGAACGGTGGGAAGTTGCATGGCAATATATCTTGGAATGGCTATGAAAATGCCATAATAGGTAGGTATGGTGGCTGTTTTGAGGAAGATATAAGGAGACTTATATGTGATAGAGCTTATCATATCATGGTGTTTGGATGCACCGGTTAAGTTTGCACCACATCCCGAGGTGAGAAAGAGCAATACACGGTACCGAAGAGGCTAGCAAATTGCGAAAAGGTGAGAGTGTGTATAATCCATGGACTCACATTAGTCATAAAGAACCCACATACTTATTGCAAAAGTTTATTAGCCCTCAAAGCAAAGTACTACTACGCATGCCCCTAGGGGGATAGATTGGTAGGAAAAGACCATCGCTCGTCCCCGACCGTCACTCATAAGTAAGACAATCAATATTAAATCATGCTCCAACTTCTTAGCACAACCAGAGACTATACATGCATGCTTCGGGAATCACAAACCTTAACACCAATATTCTTACTAAACCACAATCATTCACTGGTACCTCCCATATATTACCATCTTTATATCGCAAAACTATTGCAAGGAATCAAACTTATCATATTCAGTGATCTACATGAAAGTTTTTATTATATCCCTCTTGAATACCTATCATATTAGGACCAATTTCATAATCCATGCATATTGCCATTACTATTTATCAAACTCTCAAAATAATATAAGTGAAGCATGAGAGTATATCTATTTCTTTAAAATATAACCATCGCCGTGCTCTAAAAGATATAAGTGAAGCACTAGAGCAACTGCCAAACTCAAAAGATATAAGTGAAGCACAAAGAGTATTCTAACAAATCACGAATAAATGTGCGTCCCTCTCAGAAAGGTGTGTCCAGCAAAGATGGTTGTGGCAAACTAAAAAGCAAACAAAGCAAAGACTCATATAATACATGACGCTCCAAGCAAAACTCATATCATGTGAGGAATAAAAATATAGCTCCAAGTAATTTATTGATGGTTGGTAGAAGAAAGAGGGGATGCCATCCGGGGCATCCCCAAGCTTAGAGTCTTGGGTGTCCTTGGATATTACCTTGGAGTGCCTTGGGAATCCCCAAGCTTAGGGTCTTTCCACTCCTTATTCCTTCATCCATCATGATCTCACTCAAAACTTGAAAACTTCAGCACACAAAACTCAACAGAAAACTCATGAGATCCGTTAGTATAACAAGCAAATCATAAACTTCAGGTACTGTTGTAAACTCATTCATATTTTATTATTGCATATTACCTACCGTATTCTAACTTCACCATGACTTATACCCACTGATACAATCTATAGATTCATTAAAACAGGCAAACTATGCAACGAAAACAGAATCTGTCAAAAATAGAACAGTCTGTAATAATCTAGACAAATACAATACTTCCGTAACTCCAACAATTCTGAAGAATTAGGACAACGTGAGAAATTTGTATATCAATCATGTGTAAGAATTTCAGAATTTTATCATGTTCCAGTAAATTTAAACAATTCTTCTACTGGGTGATTTTTTTATTTTTTTTCACAGAATCAAAGTAACTATCAACAAAATCATCCCAAAGTATTTACTTGGCACAAACGCTAATTTAAACACAAAAACACAACCATAACAGTAGCATAATTGTGTGCACACTCAAAAACAGAAAACAAAAAGGAAAAATAAAGATAACTATTGGGTTGCCTCCCAAGTAGCGCAATTGTTTTACGCCCCTAGTTAGGCGTAATGCATAGTTTCAAGTGTTGTCATCCTTAGTTTTTGCATCACGGGGTACGTGTTCATCAGGAGGCTTTAAAAAAATAATGGGGAACGCATCATTAACCAAAATTTTAGCATCGTTTAGGCAACTTTCATCAAATCCTTGTTGGTTCCCTTTTACAATCCAAGAATATTGTTGATTAATACCATTGAAAACTTGTTGGATAATATGTATAGGAGGAACTTTCTTTTTTGTATTTTTGTCAATAGTATGATTATCACGAAACAAATACCTCCTCAGATAATCTTCATCATATAAAATTTCATCTATAACAGGGCGTTCATGGCTCATATTATAAAAAATCAAAGATCTCTCTAGCCTCACGTACTATATAATCAAATTCGTTCATAAGGACAAGAGTAGCTATCTTTTTAGCCTTGGGATTATTTATAACAGGTAATTCATAGAAAAGCCTTTGCAAAGTGGGATGAGTACGCATAAATCTTCTCTCGAGTTTAAGGACAAGTGTTGAAATAGCTTCGGTGTAACTCTTGGTTCTTTTCAAAATAGGAATGTCAGCACAAACCAATGCCCCATACATTTACAGAATTCCTGAATAACACTTTTTCCTATGATGTTCCCACTCCCCGCAACAAAAGTTTTAGAATCCAAACTTGTGGGAATTTCAACGTAAGCAATTTTACCATCGTTACTTTTTTCAATAACAAACTCACAAATGGTAGCGACTTCAAGCAAGCAAACAAGCAAACGAAAATATTTTTGTGTTTTTTGTGAAAAAAAATTAGAAGTGGGGGAGATAAAAACAAGAGGCAAATGGAAAATGAAAGTAAGAACAAGTAGATGATAGTTTATGCGAAGGTACTTGATAGGTTTTGGTGATGTCTCCCTGGCAATGGTGCTAGAACTTCTTCCTGCTACTTGTGAGCTGCGTTGGGATTTCCTCGAAGAGGAAAGGATGATGCAGTATAGTAGAGATAAGTATTTCCCTCAGTTAAGAACCAAGGTTATCAATCTAGTAGGAGAACCACGCGAAACCTCCTTAACACCACCTACACACAAAAGAGCAAATACTTGCACCCAACGCAATCAAGGGGGTTGTCAATCCCCTTGGCGGTTATTTGCAAGGATCAAATCTGATAGTGATAGATAGATAATATAAAACACAAAATTAATTAACGATAAATAAATTGCAGCAAGGTATTTTTGGATTTTAATATATGGTAAAGGTAGACCCGAGGGCCATAGTTTTCACTAGAGGCTTCTCTCTCGAACAGAACGCATACGGTGGGTAAACAAACTACTATTGGGCAATTGATAGAAAAACGCTAAATGACGATATTCAAGGCAATGATCATGTATATAGGCATCATGTCCGAGACAAGTAGACCGACTCCTGCCTGCATCTACTACTATTACTCCACCCATCGACCGCTATCCTGCATGCATCTAGAGTATTAAGTTCATAAGAAATGGAGTAACGCCTTAAGGAAGATGACATGATGTAGAAAAAGTAAATCCAATTAATATGAATAAACCCTATCATTTTACCCTTAATGGAAACAATACAAATATGTGTCTTGTCCCCTTCTGTCACTGGATATAGAGCACCGCAAGACCGAACCCATTACTGAAGGAAATATGCCCTAGAGGCAATAATAAAGTTGTTATTTTATATTTCCTTATTCATCATAAAGGTTTATTATTCATGCTAGAATTGTATTGACCAGAGACTTAAATACATGTGTGAATAAATAAACAAATATCGTGTCCCTAGTAAGCCTCTACTAGACTAGCTCGTTGATCAAAGATGGTTAAGGTTTCCTAACCATAGACATGTGTTGTCATTTGATAATGGGATCACATCATTAGGAGAATTATGCGATGGACAAGACCCATCCGTTAGCTTAGCATATGATCGTTCAGTTTATTGCTATTGCTTTCTTAAATGTCAAATACATGTTCCTTCGACTATGAGAATATGCAACCCCCGGATACCGGAGGGTGTGCTATCAAACGTCACAACGTAACTGGGTGATCATAAATATGCTCTACAGGTATCTCCGAAGGTGTTTGTTGAGTTGGCATAGATCGAGATTAGGATTTGTCACTCCGAGTAACGGAGAGGTATCTCTAGGCCCTCTCGGTAATACACATCATAAGAAGCCTTGCAAGCAAAGTGACTAAGGAGTTAGTTGCAAGATGATGTATTACGGAACGAGTAAAGAGACTTGTCGGTAACAAGATTGAACTAGGTATGAAGATACCGACGATCGAATCTCGGGCAAGTAACATACCGACAGACAAAGGGAATTACGTATGTAGTCATAAGGTTCGACTGATAAAGATCTTCGTAGAATATGTAGGAGCCAATATGGGCATCCAGGTTCCGCTATTGGTTATTGACCAGAGAGGTGTCTCGGTCATGTCTACATAGTTCTCGAACCCGTAGGGTCTGCACGCTTAACGTTCGTTGACGATATAGTGTTATATGAGTTATATGATTTGGTGACCGAATGTTGTTCGGAGTCCCAGATGAGATCATGGACATGACGAGGAGCTCAGGAATGGTCCGGAGGTAAAGATTGATATATAGGACGATGATATTCGGACACCGGAAGAGTTTCGGAGTGCACCGGGTAGTCATCGGATCACCGGAAGGGGTTCCGGACACCCCCGGGAGGATGATGCGCCTATTGGGCCATTAGAGGGGAGCACACCAGCCCACAAGGGGCTGGCGCACCCCCCTATGGCAGACGGCCTATGGGAGAAAGGAAGGAGGGGGATTCGGCCTCCCCCTTCCTTCCCTCTCCCCCCTTTCCTTTGCCCCTCCGGCATATATCGTAAGGGGGGGGGGCGCGGCTAAGACAGGAGCCCAAGTAGGATTCAGCCCTACTTGGGGCGCCTCCTAGCTGCTCCCCTCTCCCCCACATATATATATGTGGGAGGGGGCGCCACACATAATGATGAAAATCTCTTAGCCGTGTGCGGCTCCCCCCACAACAGTTTCGTCCCTCGATCATATTTTCATAGTGCTTAGGCGAAGCCCTGCGGAGATAGTATCACCACCACCGTCACTACGCCGTCGTGCTATCAGAACTCATCCACTACTTCGCCGTCTTGCTGGATCAAGAAGGCGAGGACGTCACCGAGCTGAACATGTGCTGAACGCGGAGGTGACGTACGTTTGTACTCGATCGGTTGGATCGCGAAGAAGTTCGACTACATCAACCGCGTTACTAAATGCTTCCGCTTACGGTCTATGAGGGTACGTAGACACACTCTCCCCCTCGTTGCTATGCATCTCCATGGATAGATCTTGCGTGTGCGTAGATTTTGTTTTGTTTTCCATGCAACGTTTCCCAACAGTGGCATCAGAGCCAGGTCTATGCGTAGATGATATGCACGAGTAGAACACAAAGAGTTGTGGGCGGTGATAGTCATACTGCTTACCACCAATGTCTTATTTTGATTCGGCGGTATTGTGGGATGAAGCGGCCTGGACCAACCTTACATGTCCACGCACATGAGACCGATTCCACCGACTGACATGCAACTTGTTTTGCATAAAGGTGGCTGGCGGGTGTCTGTTTCTCCTACTTTAGTTGAATCGAATTTGACTACGGCCGGTCCTTGAAGAAGGTTAAAATAGCAAACTTGATAATCACCATTGTGGTTTTTGCGTAGTTAAGAACGGTTCTTGCTAGAAGCCCGTAGCAGCCACATAAAACTTGCAATAACAAAGTAGAGGACGTCTAACTTGTTTTTGCAGGGCATGTTGTGATATGGTATGGTAAAGATATGATGTGATGTACGTTGATGTATGAGATGATCATGTTTTGTCATATCGACAACCGGCAGGAGCCTTAGGGTTGTCTCTTAATTATTGTATGAAATGCAAACACCATGTAATTGCTTTACTTTATCGCTATGCGTTAGCAATAGTTGTAGAAGCAATAGTTGGCGAGACGACCCCGACGCAACGATGGAGATCAAGATGTCGAGCCGGTGACGATGGAGATCATGACGATGCTTTGGAGATGGAGATCAAAAGCACAAGATGATGATGGCCATATCATGTCACATATTTTGATTGCATGTGATGTTTATCGTTTATGCATCTTATTTTGCTTAGAATGGCAGTAGCATTATAAGATGATCCATTCACTAAATTTCAAGATAAAAGTGTTCTCCCCGAGTATGCACCATTGCCAAAGTTCGTCGTTTCGAAGCACCTCGTGATGATCGGGTGTGATAGACTCTACGTTCACAAACAACGGGTGTAAGACAGTTTTGCACATGCAGAATACTTGGGTTAAACTTGACGAGCCTAGTATGTACAGACATGGTCTCGGAACACTGGAGACCGAAAGGTCGAACGTGAGTCATATAGTAGATATGATCAACATAGAGATATTCACCATTGATGACTACCCCATCTCACGTGATGATCGGACATGGGTTAGTTGATTTGGATCATGTATCACTTAGATAACTTGAGGGATGTTTATTTAAGTGGGAGTTCATCAGTAATTTGATTAATTGAACTTAATTTATCATGAACTTAGTCTTAATAGTTTTGCATATCTATGTTGTATATCAATGACCCGAGCTACCGTTCCCCTGAATTTTAATGTGTTCCTAGAGAAATCTAAGTTGAAAGATGATGGTAGCAACTACACGGACTAGGTCCGTAACTTGAGGATTATCCTCATTGCTGCACAGAAGAATTATGTCCTTGATGCACCACTAGGTGACAGACCTGCTGCAGGAGCTACTGCAGATGTTATGAACATCTGGCAGGCTCGATCTGATGACTACTCGATAGTTCAGTGTGCCATGCTTTACGGCCTAGAACCGAGACTTCAAAGATGTTTTGAACATCATGGAGCATATGAGATGTTCCAAGAATTAAAGTTAATATTTCAAGCAAATGCCCGGGTTGAGAGATATGAAGTCTCCAACAAGTTCTATAGCTGCAAGATGGAGGAGAACAGTTCTGTCAGTGAACACATACTCAAAATGTCTGGGTATCATAACCACTTGACTCAGCTGGGAGTTGTACTCCCAGTTGATAGTGTTATTGACAGAGTTCTTCAGTCACTGCCACCAACCTACAAAGGCTTCATGATGAACTATAATATGCAAGGGATGAATAAAATGATTCCTGAGCTCTTCGCAATGCTTAAGGCCACGAATGTAGAAATCAAGAAGGAGCATCAAGTGTTGATGATTAACAAGACCACTAGTTACAAGAAAAAGGGCAAGGGAAAGAAAGGGAACTTCAAGAAGAATGGCAAGCAAGTTGCCACTCCCGGGAAGAAGCCCAAAGCTAGACCCAAGCCTGAAACTGAGTGCTTCTACTGCAAAGGGAATGGTCACTGGAAACGGAACTGCCCCAAATAGTTGGCGGATAAGAAGGATGGTAAAGTGAACAAAGGTATATTTCATATACATGTTATTGATGTGTACCTTACTAATCCTCGTAGTAGCGCCTGGGTATTTGATACTGGTTCGGTTGCTCATATTTGTAACTCGAAACAGGAGTTGTGGAATACACAAAGATTGGCTAACGACGAGGTCATGTTACGCGTCGGGAATGGTTCCAAGGTCGATGTGATCGCCGTCGGCACGCTACCTCTACATCTACCTTCGGGATTAGTTTTAGACCTCAATAATTGTTATTTGGTGCCAGCGTTGAGCATGAACATTATATCTGGATCTTGTTTATTGTGAGACGATTATTCATTTAAATCGGAGAATTATTGTGAGACGGTTATTCATTTAAATCGGAGAATAATGGTTGTTCTATTTATATGAGTAATATCTTTTATGGTCATGCACCCTTGATGAATGCTCTATTCTTGTTGAATCTCGATCGTAGTGATACACATATTCATAATATTGATGCCAAAAGATGCAAAGTTGATAATGATAGTGCAACATACTTGTGGCACTGCCGTTTAGGTCATATTGGTGTAAAGCGCATGAAGATACTCCATACGGATGGACTTTTGGAATCACTTGATTATGAATCATTTGATACTTGCAAACCATGCCTCATGGGCAAGATGACTAAAACTCCGTTCTCCGGAACAATGGAGCAAGCTAATGACTTATTGGAAATAATACATACCGATGTATGCGTTCCGATGAGTGTTGAAGCATGCGGCGGGTATCGTTATTTTCTGACCTTCACAGATGATTTGAGTAGGTATGGGTATATCTCTACTTAATGAAACACAAGTCTGAAACATTTGAAAAGTTCAAAGAATTTCAGAGTGAAGTGGAGAAACATCGTAACAAGAAAATAAAGTTTCTATGATCTGAACGCGGAGGCACATATTTGAGTTACGAGTTTGGCCTTCATTTAAAACAATGTGGAATTGTTTCACAACTCACGCCACCTGGAACACCACAGCGTAATGGTGTGTCCGAACGTCATAACCGTACTTTATTAGATATGGTGTGATTGTAGGATCGAAAGTATGTCTAGAGGGGGGGTGATTAGACTACTTGACCAAATAAAAATCTAGCCTTTTCCCAATTTTAAGTCTTGGCAGATTTTAGCAACTTAGCACAAGTCAAGCAATCAACCTACACATGCAATTCTAAGAGTATAGCAGCGGAATATAAATCATTGCGTATGAAGGTAAAGGGGAGGAGTTTGGAGGGAGCAAACGCAATGTAGACACGGAGATTTTTGGCGTGGTTCCGATAGGTGGTGCTATCGTACATCCACGTTGATGGAGACTTCAACCCACGAAGGGTAACGGTTGCGCGAGTCCACGGAGGGCTCCACCCATGAAGGGTCCACGAAGAAGCAACCTTGTCTATCCCACCATGGCCATCGCCCACGAAGGACTTGCCTCACTTGGGTAGATCTTCACGAAGTAGGCGATCTCCTTGCCCTTACAAACTCCTTGGTTCAACTCCACAATCTTGACGGAGGCTCCCAAGTAACACCTAACCAATCTAGGAGACACCACTCTCCAAAAGGTAATAGATGGTGTGTTGATGATGAACTCCTTGCTCTTGTGCTTCAAATGATAGTCTCCCCAACACTCAACTCTCCCTCACAGATTTGGATATGGTGTAAAGATGATTTGAGTGGAAAGCAACTTGGGGAAGGCTAGAGATCAAGATTCTAGTGGTTGGATTGGAATATCTTGGTCTCAACACATGAGTAGGTGGTTCTCTCTCAGAAAATGAGTAGTGGAAGTGTAGGCACATTCTGATGGCTCTCCCACAAATGGAGAAGGGGGTGGAGGGGTATTTATAGCCTCCACACAAAATCTAACCGTTACACACAATTTACCAAACTCGGTGGGACCGAATAGTGAAACTCGGTCAAACCGATTCAGTTCAAAATGTGAACGTTAGGATTTTTGGTGGGACCGATGTGATCAACTCGGTGGGACGGATGTGCTAGGGTTAGGGCATAACTTGATCTCGGTGAGACCGATCACATGAACTCGGTGGGACTGATTTCAGTAATAGGCAAACAGAGAATTGGTCAGGCAAACTCGGTGGGACCGATCGCTCATTTCGGTTAGACCGAAACGTTACGAAAAGGAAACAGAGAGTTTGCATTGCGAACTCGGTGGGACCGATCGCTCATTTCGGTTAGACCGAAACGTTACGAAGGGAAACAGAGAGTTTGCAATCCCATCTCGGTGAGACCGAGATCCGTATCGGTGAGACCGAATTGATTAGGGTTTCTGGCTATGGCTATGTCAAGTGAACTCGGTGGCGCCGGATAGATCAAATCGGTGGGGCCGAGTTTGACTTTAGGTTTAGGGCATATGTGGAAATGAGAAAGTGGTTGAGGGCTTTTGGAGCATATCACTAAGCATTTTGAGCAAGCAAGCCATTAAGCAACACCTCATCCCCTTTTAATAGTATTGGCTTTTTCTATGGACTCAATGTGATCTTGGATCACTAAAAAGAAAATGTAGAGTCTTGAGCTTTTGCCAATATATGTCCTTAGCATTTTGAGGGGTCCACATCTCTAGTCCATGCCATGCCAATCATTGAACTTTCTGAAATGATCATCTTGAAAGAGTATTAGTTCAATGAGCTATATGTTGTTAAGAATTACCAAAACCACCTAGGGATTAGTTGCACTTTCAATCTCCCCCTTTTTGGTAATTGATGAGAACATATAGATCAAAGCTTCGACAAATGATAATAAGAATGAAATACATCGTCGCTTTGAGAAGTATGTGATAAGCAAGAGCTCCCCATAAATTTGTGCATTATTTAAAAATTTGCTTGTGAATGCAAATGCACAATCAATTAGGATCATGGGTTACTCTTCCATGTCACATACATCTTGGTGGAGCACTCAAAATGATAGAATATGAAATATACACTCATCACCAAGATAAAGTGAATGATCATACATGAGAGATAGAGAATATCATCATCCAAGCACAAGCATTAAAGTATGATATGATCAAGCACATGACCACAAGTATCTCACATGCACAACCATAGAGTATCATCCAAGCAGGCAAACAAATAAGTAGCAAATAAGTAGCAAAAGAGGCAAAAAGAAGCAAAGCTCTCTCTCTCTCGAAGCCTATGATCTATACACTTTCTCCCCCTTTGGCAACAAGTTACCAAAAAGCTTGAAAATGCATAGTGCTATGCGGCTCTCTAAGCTTGATCTTCGGGAGGTGGCGTGGAGAGGAGTCCTGCAACAAATGCATCTGAAGAGGTTGTAGGAGCTGGTGGAGTTGCAACTGGAGGGGCAACTGAAGTTGTGGCTGCAGGAGCTGAAGTTGTAGCTCTAGTGTCTGTCACTGGCACTGCTGCAGACCTCTGTCTTCTGGGCACCCTTTGATAAGCATCAGTGGTGGTCTTGTCACTCCTATCCTCAAGCTCTTCTTGGATCTTCTCCACAGAAGTCTGAATCTCTGTCACCTTGACATCCAAGTCATGAAGTGTTGTCTCAAAAATTCTCTCAAGACTCTCTTGATTCTGAGTCAGGGTGGCCAATCCTTTCTCAATCCTCTAAGTAGCTTGAATGAGATAGCTAAGTTGATCTTGTTTAGACTTGAGAAAAACTTGGGATGCCTCTTCAACACTTGGCATCTTGGCTGCCTTCTCTGCTTTTGCTTTTTCTCTCTTCTTCATCCTCAGCTGGGTCTCTCATCATAGATGGTTTGCCAATCACTCTGGCCATGGTCTTCTTAACCCTTTCCTTTCTCTTCTTGCCCTCGCCAGTAGCCTCTTCAACAGTTGATTTGGAGGCTTCAAGAGTTGAGGCTCTGACCTTAGACATGGGCACTCTCTTGGCAGGAGCTTTCTTGTGCAGACCACGTCTGGTTGAAGCTATAGTGCCAAATTCTTTCTTGACAACTTTCTTCTTTGAGCTGACCTCCTCCTCAACAGCAACATAATCTTCATCCTCGGAATCTGAGTTTCTCTTTCTCCTTGTCCTGGTAGCTGCTTTGGGCAAGTTGCTTGGGGTGCTTCTGCTACCCTCATCATAGCTGCCAGAGGGACTAGTGCCCTCACTCATGCTAACTTGCTCCTCGGACTTGTTCTGGCTGTCACTTTGATCTGACATAGCTGACACTGCAAACTGAAAGCTGACCCTGTGAATAGATATAGTTGAGATAGAGTGGATGAGCATCACAAAGTGCAGAGATTTTGCAAAACAATTGAGTCAAAAACTTAGTTTTAGTTTTCTACAGAAAGCATTTTGGATCTACCGATTTGTTAAACTCGGTGACACCGAAGCAACATAAGAGTCTAAACTAGTGGAATCGGTCAAACCGAGACACAGTTCGGTGACTCCGAGATTGCTAGGGTTTCACTGAGAGTTGAACTCGGTCGCACCGATTCGTAAGTTTCGGTCAGACCAAAAATTACAAGTGCAATGGCCTAGGCCAAATCGGTGAGACCGATTTCTACAACTCGGTCGGTCCGAGATGAGTTCGGCGGAAACCTAACCCTAAATTTTCAAATCAACACTAATCTAAAGGAAGTTTTTACTGGATAGAGTAATCTCATGCGTGGTAAGAATCATGGCATTGACCTAAGTGCAGGAATCGGAGGTAAAGAATGCACATAGGGGTCGAGTTCATACCCTAACTCGGCGGTGAACTCGCTACGGCGGCAACGGCGGCAAAGATTCCCGTTGACGGCGGCGGAGACCAGTGGTAGGAGGTCACTGGCGATGAGGAGACGATCCGGAGACTCGAGTCGGCAGAGCAGGATACGCGCGGGCGAAGGGTTTTTGGAGAAATTTCCAAAATTTGACCCGTGGGTATATATATCCTGACCCTGTCGGTGTGACCGAGTGGAATGACTCGGTGGCACCGAGATGCAGAATCGCAAGCGGTTACTGCAACTCGGTGTGACCGAATTGCTCAAATCGGTTGCACCGAGATTGAAAACCTAGATCAACTCAATGAACTCGGTATGACCGAATGGAATGAATCGGTCAGACCGAAATACAGTGAGAGGTTTTGGAAGTTTAAGTCTATGACGAATCAGTGGCTCCGAGTGCTCCTCACCCAGAGGGTTCGAATGTGACTTGATCAAACTTTGTGATGTAGCAAGAATAGAGTTTGAGACAAGAAAAGCATAGATAGCTAGAGAAAGTTCTTAGGCATTCTTGTCCATCCATTTGGCAAAAGAAAAAGAGCCAAACAATCAAAGCAACAAATGGATGTCCTCGAATAATAAAAAATATGCAATCAACATGCTCACACAATAAGATAGCAAATGAAATATGTGCCAAAGCATGCACAAACACTATAGCATATATCAAGCATTTGGCAATGACTAGGTCATCTATATATGAGTATATTGACTTAGGAGTCAAATGAGAACATTTGATCATAGGTCATACTCATCGTTTAAGCACAAGTGGGGTTACCACTTTTACATAAAGCATTGCTGTGTTCACACCATTAGAGTTGCTTTAGCTCAATTCCTAGAGTAAAGCTCCCCCGAGATGTGATGTCCCCCCTAAGAGGGATGAACTAACCTTGGGTTTTGTCAATGATGACTTCATGTAGATGTTGAAGATGTGGATGCTCAATGTTGATGTAGATCATTTGGAGCAATCCATTGGAGTGAGTTGCACTTTCAATACCTACATGGGTTAGTCCCACAAGGAACAAGCAAGGATATCCATAGACATAGAGTGAAGTACACACAAGATGATGTCCATGACAGCATTAGGTTACCTTGTCCCTTGACTTACCAACAAGAGGGTTTGTGACTCCTTGAACTAGTGCAAGATGTGGAAGTTGATTGCACTTGTCCTTGCCAATGTGAATGTGAGTGAAGTATGTTGGCGGAGTCACCCTCAAGAACTCTCTAGTTCTTCTTCTTCGGGATCCACACCATCTTGATGGGAATCCTTGGGGTTGTAGATGAACTTGATGAAGTAGAACTTGATGTAGTCTTGGGAACCCACTTGACCAAGGCCTTTGGAGCTTCTTCAAATGCATCAATCTCTTCTTGAAGCTTGTCCTTGCCTTTTAGCTTGTGGTCTTGTGGTGGAAGATCATCTTGAGCTTGTGTCCCCTCGAAGGAAGTAGGATCATACTTCTCTTGTTGAGGAACAAACTTCATCTTGGGGTATTGATCTTCTTCCCACTCAACTCCATTGGCATTGAACTTTCGTTCAAAACCAACACCTTGATTCTTCCGGTGCCTTCCTTGCTTGCGTACAATTTCCTCAAATTGCTTACTTCCGGCAAGGCTCTTGTAAACACCTTTCTCTATAATTCCCTTCAATAAGCTATTTTCTTGCTCAAGTGTAACTTGGCTAAGAGAATCATTAGTGGAATCAAGAGAACTACTAGACGCAACAATATTGGATTTAGCATGATTATTGTTACTACTAGAAGAAGAATTTTTCTTACTCTTGTTGCTAGATTTTACTTGTGGCATGTAAGTAGACAAGAGTAAACGCTTGGCAATGTAAGTAGAACTTTTCTTCCGAAGATCATCATTGATGGCTTTTAAGAACTCATGCTCTTGCTCTAGATTGAGCTTTTCAAAGCGTAGCTTCTCATGAGTCTTTAAAAGTTCTCGATGATCTTCTAAAGTAGTTTCATGAGCTAACTTAAGAGTGTTTAGTTCTTTAGTTAGACGCTCAATCTCCTCCTTATCATTGTCATTCGTTTTATCTTGATTAGCATGATTAATAGCAAGTTCATCATAGTTTTCATCACTAGAGTTGTCAACAAGTAAATCATCATCTCCTAGCAAATCATCTTCATCACTATTGAAATCAACATACTCAGGGTGTGATACCTTTGGGCCTTTAGCTATGAAGCATCTTCCAATTCCTTCATTTGGTGAATCAAATATGTCATAGGAGTTGGTTGACACAAGTGCTAGACCGGCAACACCTTCATCTTGAGTATATTCAGAGTCGGAGTGATAACTTCTCTCGGAGTAGTGGTCGGAGTCGGAACCGGATACCCATTCACCAACATGAGCTTGATGTCTTCATCTTGTGTAGCTCTTTGATGACTTGTCCTTCCTTTCCGAGTCCTTGCTTCTGCGAGAGGGTCTTCGTTCATAACGATCATCTCTACTCCTTCTCTCTCTTGGAGGTGATTCTTCTCTTCTACTTCTTCTCTTAGGTGAGTCTTCCCTTATTTTGTGTGGGGCCGTACACTCATTGGAGTAGTGTCCGGGTCTTCCACAATTATAGCAATTTCGCTCACGACTAGAAGATCTTTTGTCATTGTAGGACCTTGACTTGGAACTTCTTTCTTTGCTTCTACTCTTGTAGAACTTGTTGAAGTTCTTCACCATTAGGCTCAATTCTTCATTGAAGGCTTGTTTCTCACTTGATGATGTAGGAGCATCACATGAGGCTTTGTAAGCACCACTAGACTTGTGAAGCTCCTCTTTATCCTTGAGTGACATCTCATGAGCAACAATTCTTCCAATGACTTCGGTTGGTTTGAGATCTTTGTAATTGGGCATCATTTGGATCAAAGTGCACACGGTATCATATTTTCCATCCAAGGCTCTTAGGATCTTCTTGATGATGAATCTATCGGTCATCTCTTCACTTCCTAAGCCGGCAATCTCATTTGTGATGAGAGCAAGCCTAGAGTACATTTCAGCGACACCTTCACCATCCTTCATTTTGAACTTGTCAAGCTGACTTTGAAGCACATCCAATTTGGATTCCTTGACGGAGTCGGTACCTTCGTGCATATCAATCAAAGTATCCCAAATTTCCTTTGCATTCTCAAGACGGCTGATTTTGTTGAATTCTTCAGGGCACAATCCATTGAAGAGGATATCGCAAGCTTGAGCGTTGTATTGCAACATCTTCAATTCTTCAGCGGTAGCTTCACGATTCGGTTCTCTCCCATCGAAGAATTCACCTTGCAAACCAATGCACACAATAGCCCAAACGACGGGGTTATGTCCAAGAATATGCATTTTCATCTTATGCTTCCAACTAGCAAAATTAGTACCATCAAAGTAAGGACCTCTACGGTGGTAATTTCCCTCGCTAGACGCCATACTCTCCTAGGTTGTGAAACCAAGGCTATGATCACCAAAGCTATGGAAATCAAGGCAAATGGAGACCAAAGCTCTGATACCACTTGTAGGATCGAAAGTATGTCTAGAGGGGGGGTGATTAGACTACTTGACCAAATAAAAATCTAGCCTTTTCCCAATTTTAAGTCTTGGCAGATTTTAGCAACTTAGCACAAGTCAAGCAATCAACCTACACATGCAATTCTAAGAGTATAGCAGCGGAATGTAAATCATTGCATATGAAGGTAAAGGGGAGGAGTTTGGAGGGAGCAAACGCAATGTAGACATGGAGATTTTTGGCGTGGTTCCGATAGGTGGTGCTATCGTACATCCACGTTAATGGAGACTTTAACCCACGAAGGGTAACGGTTGCGCGAGTCGGCGGAGGGCTCCACCCATGAAGGGTCCACGAAGAAGCAACCTTGTCTATCCCACCATGGCCATCGCCCATGAAGGACTTGCCTCACTTGGGTAGATCTTCATGAAGTAGGCGATCTCCTTGCCCTCACAAACTCCTTGGTTCAACTCCACAATCTTGACGGAGGCTCCCAAGTAACACCTAACCAATCTAGGAGACACCACTCTCCAAAAGGTAATAGATGGTGTGTTGATGATGAACTCCTTGCTCTTGTGCTTCAAATGATAGTCTCCCCAACACTCAACTCTCTCTCACAGATTTGGATATGGTGGAAAGATGATTTGAGTGGAAAGCAACTTGGGGAAGGCTAGAGATCAAGATTCTAGTGGTTGGATTGGAATGTCTTGGTCTCAACACATGAGTAGGTGGTTCTCTCTCAGAAAATGAGTAGTGGAAGTGTAGGCACGTTCTGATGGCTCTCCCACAAATGGAGAAGGGGGTGGAGGGGTATTTATAGCCTCCACATAAAATCTAACCGTTACACACAATTTACCAAACTCGGTGGGACTGAATAGTGAAACTCGGTCAAAGCGATTCAGTTCAAAATGTGAATGTTAGGATTTTCGGTGGGACCAACATGATCAACTCGGTGGGACCGATGTGCTAGGGTTAGGTCATAACTTGATCTCGGTGAGACCGGTCACATGAACTCGGTGGGACCGATTTTAGTAATTGGCAAACAGAGAGTTGGTCAGGCAAACTCGGTGGGACCGATCGCTCATTTCGGTTAGACCGAAACATTACGAAAAGGAAACAGAGAGTTTGCATTGCGAACTTGATGGGACCGATCGCTCATCTTGGTTAGACTAAAACGTTACGAAGGGAAACAGAGAGTTTGCAATCCCATCTCGGTGAGACCAAGATCCGTATCGGTGAGACCGAATTGATTAGGGTTTCTGGCTATGGCTATGTCAAGTGAACTCGGTGGCGCCGGATAGATCAAATCGGTGGGGCCGAGTTTGACTTTAGGTTTAGGACATATGTGGAAATGAGAAAGTGGTTGAGGGCTTTTGGAGCATATCACTAAGCATTTTGAGCAAGCAAGCCATTAAGCAACACCTCATCCCCTTTTAATAGTATTGGCTTTTCTATGGACTCAATGTGATCTTGGATCACTAAAAAGAAAATGTAGAGTCTTGAGCTTTTGCCAATATATGTCCTTAGCATTTTGAGGGGTCCACATCTCTAGTCCATGCCATGCCAATCATTGAACTTTCTGAAATGATCATCTTGAAAGAGTATTAGTTCAATGAGCTATATGTTGTTAAGAATTACCAAAACCACCCAGGTATTAGTTGCACTTTCAGCGATCTATGATGTCTCTTACCGATCTACCACTATCGTTTTGGGGTTATGCATTAGAGATAGCCGTATTCATGTTAAATAGGGCACCATCTAAATCCATTGAGATGACACCGTATGAACTGTGGTTTGGCAAGAAACCTAAGTTGCCGTTTCTTAAAGTTTGGGGACGCGACGCTTATGTCAAAAGGCTTCAGCCTGATAAGCTCGAACCTAAATCGGAGAAGTGCGTCTTCATAGGATACCCTAAAGAAACTATTGGGTACACCTTCTACCACAGATCCGAAGGCAATATATTTTTTGCTAAGAATGGATCATTTCTAGAGAAGGAGTTTCTCTCAAAAGAAGTGAGTGGGAGGAAAGTAGAACTTGATGAGGTAATTCTACCTTCTCTCGAATTGGAAAGTAGCACATCACAAAAAATTGTTCCCGTGATGCCTACACCAACTAGAGAGGAAGCAAATGATAATGATCATGAAACTTCAGATCAAGTTACTGCTAAACCTCGTAGGTCAACCAGAGCTCGATCTGCACCAGAGTGGTACGGTAGTCCTGTCCTAGAAGTTATGTTATTAGACCATGCTGAACCTACGAACTATGAAGAAGCTATGATGAGCCCAGATTTCGATAAATGGCTTGAGGCCATGAAATCTGAGATAGGATCAATGTATGAGAACAAAGTATGGACTTTGGTGGACTTGCCCGATGATCGGCAAGCCATAGAAAATAAATGGATCTTCAAGAAGAAGACTGACGCTCATGGTAATGTTACTGTCTACAAAGCTCGACTTGTCGCGAAAGGTTTTCGACAAGTTCAAGGAGTTGACTACGATGAGACTTTCTCACCCATAGCGATGCTTAAGTCTATCCGCATCACATCATTAGGAGAATGATGTGATGGACAAGACCCATCCGTTAGCTTAGCATATGATCGTTCAGTTTATTGCTATTGCTTTCATAAATGTCAAATACATGTTCCTTCAACTATGAGATTATGCAACTCCCGGATACCGGAGGGATACCTTGTGTGCTATCAAATGTCACAACATAACTGGGTGATCATAAAGATGCTCTACAGGTATCTCCGAAGGTGTTTGTTGAGTTGGCACAGATCGAGATTAGGATTTGTCACTCCGAGTATCGGAGAGGTATCTCTGGGCCCTCTCGGTAATACACATCATAAGAAGCCTTGCAGGCAAAGTGACTAAGGAGTTAGTTGCAAGATGATGTATTATGGAATGAGTAAAGAGACTTGCCGATAACGAGATTAAACTAGGTATGAAGATACTAACGATTAAATCTCGGGCAAGTAACATACAGACAGACAAAGGGAATTACGTATGTTGTCATAAGGTTCGACCGATAAAGATCTTCATAGAATATGTAGGAGCCAATATGGGCATCCAGGTTCTGCTATTGGTTATTGACCGGAAAGGTGTCTCGGTCATGTCTACATAGTTCTCGAACCCGTAGGGTCCGCACGCTTAACGTTCATTGACGATATAGTGTTATATGAGTTATATGATTTGGTGACCGAATGTTGTTCGGAGTCTCGGATGAGATCACAGACATGACGCGGAGCTTTGGAATGGTTCGAAGGTAAAGATTGATATATAGGACGATAATATTCGGACACCGAAAGAGTTTCGGAGTGCACCGGGTAGTCATCGGATCACCGGAAGGGGTTCCGGACACCCCCGGGAGGATGATGGGCCTATTGGGCCATTAGAGGGGAGCACACCAGCCCACAAGAGGCTGGCGCACCCCCCTATGGCAGCCGGCCTATGGGAGAAAGGAAGGAGGGGGATTCGGCCTCCCCCTTCCTTCCCTCTCCCCCCTTTCCTTTCCCCCTCCGGCATATACGGTAAGGGGGGGCACGGCCAGGGCAGGAGCCCAAGTAGGATTCGGCCCTACTTGGGGCGCCTCCTGGCTGCTCCCTCTCCCCCCCCACCTATACATATGTGGGAGGGGGCGCCACACATAACGACGACAATCTCGTAGCCGTGTGCGGCGCCCTCCTCCACAGTTTCGTCCCTCGGTAATATTTTCGTAGTGCTTAGGCGAAACCCTGCGGAGATAGTATCACCACCACCCTCACCACATTGTCGTGCCATTGGAACTCATCCACTACGTCACCGTCTTGCTGGATCAAGAAGGCGAGGACATCACCGACCTGAACGTGTGCTGAACGCGGAGCTGTCGTACGTTCGGTACTCGATCGGTTGGATCGCGAAGAAGTTCGACTACATCAACCGCGTTACTAAACGCTTCCGCTTACGGTCTACGAGGGTACGTAGACACACTCTCCCCCTCGTTGCTATGCATCTCCATGGATACATCTTGCGTGTGCGTAGAATTTTTTTTGTTTTCCATGCAACATTTCCCAACAATTACAAAGCACCTCTCCCATTGTAAGATAAATCAATCTAGTTGGCCAAACCAAACAGATAGATAGGAGAGAAATATAAAGCTATAATAATCATGCATAAAAGAATTCAGAAGACTCAATTAATTTTCGTGAATAATCTGATCATAAACCCATAATTCATCAGATCCCAACAAACACACCGCAAAAGAAGATTGCATCGAATAGAACTCCAAGAACATCAAGGAGAACATTGTATTGAAGATCAAAGAGAGAGAGAAGAAGCCATCTAGCTACTAGCTATGGACCCATAGGTCTGTGGTAAACTACTCACACATCATCGGAAGGGCAGCAAGATTGATGTAGAGGCCCTCCATGATCGATTCCCCCTCCAGCAGAGTACCGAAAAAGGCCTCCAGATGGGATCGCGAAGAACAGAGACTTGCGACGGCGAAAAAAGTATTTTGGGTGGCTCTCTATTGGTTTACCGATTTTAGAGAATTTATAGAGCTGGAATTAGGTCAGACGGAGCCATGAGGGACCCACAAGGTACTAGGGCGCACCCTAGTGCCTTGTCGTCTACTCCTTTGCCTTCTGGTCTCCTCCCGAAGCTTCTAGGGTCTCTCTTATCTAGAAAAAATCTTCAAAAAGTTTCGTGGCATTTGGACTTCGTTGGTACTGATTTCCTGGAAAAGCAAAAACAAGCAAAAAATAGCAACTGGCACTTGGCACTGAGTTAATAGGTTAGTCCTAGAAAATGATATATAATTGCATATAAAATATCCAAGATTGATACTATAATAGCATGGAACAATAAAAATTATAGATACGTTGAAGACGTATCAACTACTACTTCAGGTTACATGCTTATATGGGAGAATGGATTAGTTAAAGAGGACAACAAATACCATTTTAATTTGAAGTGGTACAATCGTTGAGGGAAAACTTTTGGATATAGAACTTCAATTTATGCATGGAATGACCACACTACCGGAACTTTTTAATCAAGCTATTGACGTATGATGGCAATTGCCTATGATTTATCAATTTATGATTATTGCCAGTATAGTTGTATCATAGGAAAAATAATTTGAAATAGAGAGTTATGGTGAATTTAACTTGGCTATTATGGTGTTTATTGTCCTTTATTCATGCTTGGTTTGACACTACAATGTAAATGCTTATGTGTCTTAATGTTTCTCAAAACATCATGTTTGTAAGATCGATACATATTACGACGATCTCAGAACACCATGTTTCATGATACTCTTGTAGTGTTGAAAATTGTTCAGTTCCGGTAGCAACGCACGGGAAATTTGCATTTTATGTTTTTGATGGAATTTGCATTTTAGAATTTTAGAATGGGCTATGCATTTTAGAATTTTGATGCAACTCAAGCTCAAGCACGAGAAAACATTTTGTTGGGATCAAATTTTACGCTGGGTGAGCCTTCACACTTGGGTGGTTTTAATGTGTTTCAAATAGGGAGTTAGACAGAGATAGTGGATGAAGAAAGATATAGGTTAGACATAATTGGCATGAAACCACTAGCATATGTATGCCTCGCTGCAACTCACGGGCAATTTCCTAGCCCTACTTAGAGGTTTGCTGATTATCCAAGGATTTGAGGAGCCAAAAAACCACTGCCTGGCCACAACTATCTAATGAACAATCTAGGGCCCATGTGGTGAAATTCTATAGGAATTATGGAGGATTCAGTTCCTTAGAATATCTTTCGATAGAGCTTATTTGGTTAATAGGATTATAAACCAAAATTATTTCTAACATCTACTTTTCTGCGCAAAAGTTTGTTCATGTATTAATAATATGCAACAACAGTACAAAAATTCCAAGAAGTAAAAGAGATTACGACCATGGACCATCTAGCAACGACTATAAGCACTGGAACGAGTCGATTGTGTGTTGCCGTCATCGCCCCTTCCTCATCGAAGTGGGACAATTCTTATTGTAGTTGATAGTGGAAAGTCGTCGTGCTAGCGCATTAGAACAACAACTGTCGCCGATAATGTGAAAAGTAGATTGGAAGAGCCGTACATGCAAACACACCAAAGATTGCGACTGCTGGCCGAATCTAGACGGGCCCGCTAGGGACCAACGTCAGCAGATCCGCCAGAAACAGACCTCCACGTGTTCTCCATCGGCATTAGGCGCATCGACGGAGCGAGGATAGGGCGCGGAGGACGCCGTTCTAACCTTGGGTCGCTGCATAGCGCCTTGGTAGTAGCAGATCCAGCCCAATGAGTCAGGGTGGCCATAGTAGAACTGCTCATAAAAAATGTTTTCCCAAATATTTTTTACTTTTTTTGATATGATATAAAGCTATTGGAAAATCCCAGGGTGGGCATTGGCCCACCCTGTCCACCCTCTACTTCCATCACTGCGCCTTACAGCCTCGACGAAGTCACTAAGACTGCCTAAAGAAAGGGTGTGAACCCTCCCGCCTATGAGACTAGGTTCCGTCGCACCTCGAAGACCCATGAGGCCGCCGGAAGCTGGGTGGACTAGCAACGACGTCAACAAAAGGGACAGAAACCATAATCGCCTCTAGATCGGCCGTGGAGGAGAAGGGGAGGGGAACTGTTGTTGTTCCAGTATTCTTCCTATGATTTGTTTTGCATCTAATTTCAAAATGACTTTGTATCAAGTCTAACCTTTTCTAAACAACAAGTCGACAACTACACCATGTATCTATTTATAAGAAAGATCCTACATTTTTTTTATGGTGCAATCAAACAAACTATATTCATAGATTCGTATTTTTATGGGTCCCTCTATGTCTCATCTAGATGAGACATATTATCTCACATCTAAGTGAACTCACAACCTTTTTCTTTATTGAGGGGACTTTTTCTTTATTGTTTGTTCTGTGTCTTTTTAACCATTGCTTGTTACATGTCGGGCTTCGTAAACTTGCATCACTTTTCAATGAACCATTATCCTGGAGCTTGGTTGTGCGTCACTTTCTTTTTAGGATTTTAGCATGTTCTTTTGCCACATCCAGCGCACACTCATCGAATAAAAATCTTTGCCCATATAGTCTTTAATGACTAGCGATGGGGCCTGCACAGCTCTGATCCGAGTTTGACAGATACACGGTGTCCGTGTTCAGTTTAACAGTGCCACGTTTAGGTGTTGTCCACCTCTTCTCTCTGCTAGGCTGCCGACATCCTTTTGTTTATTTGTCATTATTAAACCTTGTAACCTCACATGTGCATCTTGTAGCTTATTTGTGTTGCATGTCCCTTCTCCTTTTTCTTTTGTGATTGTACCTAGATAGGTCTAGCTTTTCTCCTTTTGGTTGTCAACATCTCCCACGAAAAACAGAGATATAGTGAGGCCTATTTCTACAACACCTCACATAGAAAACAACCAAATTAAACGGGGGAAAAATGCTAAACAACAAAATGTTAGTAAAATCTCCACATAAATATGTCAGTAAATTTCAAAATATTTTTGCAAAATTTAAAAAAGCATTCATAAATTTTAAAATAGTCGTGAAACTTCAAATGTTCGTGAAAATGGAAAAAGCTCACAAATTAATTGTTCATCACTTGTTTGAAAAAAATGTTCATCATGCATTAAAAAATTTCAACATTATTTTGAAAAATGCTCACGGAGTATTAAAACAATGTTCGCCGCGCATTTGACATATGTTGAATGTTATTTAAAAAAATATTTAGTAAATATTTAAAAAAGTTCAAATTTGTCGCATTGTGCAGTTGCAGTCGCTTTCTATATACAAAAAGGTCGGGGCCGAGGGCAAGTTGGGTGTCGAATGTGGACATGCAACTGGATCAGGCTTGCTGCAACTGGTTCAGGGTTAGGGCAAGTTGCGTGTCGAATTTGGATACGCAAATGGGTTAGGCTTGGGGGGAACTTGCATGTCGAGGGTGCACTTGCAATTGGATGAAAAGCAAAACACAGGTCGAGTTGTGAGTCATGGGTGGGGTTGCAACTGGGATAAAGAAACTACATACCTAGTTGTGAGTTGAGGCAGGACTTGCAATTGGTATGAAAAAAAAAACTATGAGCCTAATTGCAAGCCGAGTGTGGACTTACAACCGGGATACCTACAAAAAACTCTGATACTAGTTGCGAGTAAAGGGTGGACTTGCAACAAGGACAACTACAAAATCACATGACTAGTTGCAAGTCAGGGGTGGACTTGCAACTGGGATGAAACAAAATACGGTCCTAGTTGCAAGACAACTACACAAAACTATGATACCATTTGCAAGTTGAGGTGGACTTGCAACTAGGAGAATAACCAACTACGAGCCCAGTTGTGAGTCGAGCGCGGACTTGCAACTAGGATGAACAACAAAACACATGTCCATTTACGAGTAGAGGTGGACTTGCAACTGGGACAACTATGAGCCCATTTGCGAGTCGAGGGTGGACTTGCAACTGGGAGAACTACAAAACTACAAGCCCAATTGTGAGTTAAGGATTGACTTGCAACTAGGATGTAACAAATTACGGACCGAGTTGTGAGTCAAGGATGGACGTGCAACTAGGACGAAAAACAAAATACAGACAAAGTTGCGAGTCAAGGATGAGCTTGCAACTGAGATGAAACATACAACTGGCCTAGTTGCAAGTCAAAGGTGGACTTGCGATTGGAGCAACTACACAAAATTACGATACAGTTGCAAGTAGAAGGTGGACTTGCAACGAGGACAACTATAAACTACGAGTTGAGCTATGAGTCGAGGGTGGACTTGTAACTGAGATGAAAAACAAACAACAAGCTCAGTTGTGAGTCAATGGTGAGCTTGCAACTGGGATAAAAAGCCTATTACTTCAGTTGCGAGTCAAAGGTGGACTTGCGACTAGAACACCTACACAAAACTATGATACTAGTTGCGAGCAAAGGGTGGACCTGCAACTAGAACAACTACAAACTACGAGCCGAGTTACGAGTCAAGGATGGACTTGCAACTGGAATGAAAAACAAATTATGGGCCCAGTTATGAGTCGAGGGTAGAGTTTTAACTTGGACAAGCCACCCACTTCCACTTCTACAACACATGCCAGATAAAATGGGCACACAAGAGTGCAAGCAGAAAAAATGCTCAACAAAATAACATACATACAACACGGAACGTGGCGATAAATGAACAAAAGGGAACAAGGCTACACTGGAATATATCGGCCAACGATGCAAGACCAAGAGTTTGCACAAAAATTACAACAGCAATATCCAACGGACAACAACTTATATGAAACATTGCTAAATCTTGTCTTGATAAAGATTAAAAGAAATAGGAGACAATGTCGAAATGAACTCGGAACGTAACGGCCACGATAAAGCTTCCCTTCTTGCCTCTTCCAATTCCACATTGTGGCCTAGAAACAATGCAGCGAAACAGGTTGCCAGCGCGACATGATAATGGGCCGACAAAAGTGAAGCCAAACGGGCCAACAAAAGGATGCACGGCAAACAATACATCGACCAACAAGGCGGGGATCGAACGCTTGCATGAAAATTACAGAAACTAAATCGAACAGTGACAAACTTAGATGAGACATCCTTAAAAATCATCTAGATGTGATTTAGAAATTCTGTACAAAAATTATTCACGAATTTGGAATGCTTTCGCACAAATTTGGAAAATTATTTAGAAAAATCTTATTCACGAATTTGTCAAAAAGGGGAAAATAAAGAAAGAAAGAAAGAAGCTAACTAAAAAACCATAAAAAGAGAAAAATAGGAAGAAAAAACCGGTAAGCACATGTCGGGGGTGAACTTGCAACTGGCATAAAAAGAGGGTTGGATCCTCACTTGCGTGTCAAGGGTAGACTTGCAACTAAGTCATATAATGGGACAAGCCAAGTTGCGTATGAAAGATGGACTCACAACTAGGACAATAAGAGACGCGAGTGCTAATTGATAATCAATATAAAATACAAAAAATGAGAGAAAATGAGCCATGCTAATTGCTAAGCATATGCCATGCCTGGCACATAGGCAAGAAAGACCCCAAGGCCTACACATCCACGTGACAAAACACAACAAGCGCAAATTTTTTTAAAAAATGTGACCCACGTAGACAAGAGAAGGACAACAGATAACAAAAGGAGGCACATACACAGATACATTTGCATCGTGCGGGGGCAACAACTCCAAAACAAGAAAAATACAAATCTTAAATGCAAATCATAAAGCGTTAGATCTTTTGGTTAAGGACTTAGATGTGAGATAAGTACATCACATCTAGATGTGAAATAGCAAACCTCTATTTTTATTACTACTGTTGTAGAATTAAATGACATACATCACAATAATGTTATTTTCTTATTTTCGCGTATTTGGACTGCCCTTAGCAATACAATGAGCCCTCCTCATATTGGATCTTGTTCTTTCATGGCGCATGGCCTCAATGCTCGCCCAGTTGTTCCCCTGCAGAATGAAACACACCACTTTTGCACAATCAGAGATGATAGTTGACACGCTCGATGCCCAAGTCAATCGCATGGGCCAGTGCCTCCCATCAAAGTCAGAGCAAACAGCGGGCACGACTTTTTTTTAGCATAACACCTCTCGACTTTATTAATCACCAGCAAAAAAGTTTACATAGTCAGGTGGCTCCAAAAGCCACAAGTGGCGGCCAATATTAAGGTTCAACGAGTTCCTAGCAATATTATGTGCGTCCCCATTACACTGCCTACTTTCAAACTTGAAGATTGTATCATCCCGCCCATCTTTCATATCCCTGATCTCTCTAATGATCATAGCATTCTCCCCCAGCGATCCTTCTCCAATACTCCTGACAACACTTGCACAATCAGATGCAACCACCATTGAGTTTAAACCCAGATCTTGCACAAGGCAAAGCGCTTCCCTGCATGCTACAACTTCGACAGTTGCAGGTTCCATGTTCCCTGCCATAACCAGGACTGAATCTCCCATGAAGCTTCCGTCTTCTCCACAATATATATTGCTGCAGCTGCGCACTTCCGTAAGTTTTCAGAGATAGCACCGTCCACATTTGCTTTAACACTCCCACTAGGAGGGGGGATCCACCCTGTTCGTAGAATAGACGGCTTGATTGGTTGGTGCAAACCCATCCTTACGGTGTCCGTCCCTAGATCAGATATGAATTTTGATATGAAACCACTTGTAGCAAAAGGTGACTGAAATTTCTGTTCATAGATCACATCCCTTCTGACTTCCCAAATTGCCCAAAGTGTCACCATTACCTTGACGTACTTATGTTCTGGAAGCATGTCCTGAAGCTCAAATAACCAGTTTCTTGCATTTGAATCAGTATGCCGGCGGATTTCTTCATACAACGGGCGCGGCTATGTCCCGCCTATTGCGAGGCGGTGGCTTGCCTGGCCTGAAGGCAACCGATTTGTGGGCCGGCCCAGTAGTGCTGACGTCTGCCCACTTTTTTTCTTCTTTTGTTTATCTTTTATGTTTTAAAGTTTTGTTTCCATTTTTTTCTCTTTTGTTTTTATTTTCATTTTAGTTTTATAAAAATGTCCATCGCACATTAAAAAATGTTAATCATACCCCCCTCCCCCCGTTCCTGAAAAGCTGTTCTAGTTGTTAACCACAATTGTGCATGAGTTAGTTAAGAGTTGCGACCATTTTTCCGGTACATAGAGAGTATTTGAGAAAATACTAAACATATGTGAAAGATCGTGGATGTCGCCTAGAGGGGGGATAGGCGTTGTAAAATAATTACGGTTTAGGCTTGAACAAATGCGGAATAAACCTAGCGGTTAATTTGTCAAGCACAAAACTTACAACAACTAGGCTCACCTATGTGCACCAACAACTTATTCTAAGTAAGATAAAGAACTAAGTGATAGCAAGATATATAACATGAAACACTATGGCTATCACAAAGTAAAGTGCATAAATAAATGGCTCAGGTAAGAGATAACCGAGGCACGCGGAGACGATGATGTATCCCGAAGTTCACACCCTTGCGGATGCTAATCTCCGCTTGAAGAGGTGTGGAGGCACAATGCTCCCCAAGAAGCCACTAGGGCCACCGTAATCTCCTCACGCCCTCGCACAACCCAAGATGCAGTGATTCCACTAAGGGACACTTGAGGGCGGTCACCGAACCCGTACAAATGGCAACCCTTGGGGGCGGTCACCGAACCCATACACTTTGGCAACCCTTGGGGGTGGTCACCGGTACCCGTCAAAATGCTCGGGGCAATCTCCACAACCTAATTGGAGACCCCGACGCTTGCCCGGAGCTTTACACCACAATGATTGAGCTCCGAAGCACCACCAACCATCTAGGGCGCCCAAGCACCCAAGAGGAACAAGCTATAGGGTACCAAGCACCCAAGAGTAACAAGCTTCTCAAGTTGATTTCCACGTATCACCGTGGAGAACTCAAACCGATGCACCAAATGCAATGGCAAGGGCACACGGAGTGCCCACGTCCTTCTCTCCCAAATCCCACCAAAACAACTAATGCTAGGGAGGGAAAAGAGAGGAGGAACGAAGAAGAGAACACGAAGAACTCCAAGATCTAGATCCAAGGGGTTCCCCTCACATAGAGGAGAAAGTGATTGGTGGAAACGTAGATCTAGATCTCCTCTCTCTTTCACCCCCCCCCCCCCCAAAACTAGCAAGAACCCATGGAGGGATTGAGAGATAGCAAGCTCGAAGAAGTTCAACAATGGGGGCAAACATGAGCTAGAAGGATAAAGTACAATGGGGAAGAAGACCCCCTTTTATAGGTGGGGAAAAATCCAACCTTTATGTGCCCAGCCCGCACACAAGCGGTACTACCGCTGCACGGAGCGGTACTACCGCTTGGGCGGCAGTAACAGAAAAAATAGAGCAACGGCTAGAAACCTTGGGCGGTAGTGCCGCCTGGAGCGGTACTACCGCTCATCAAGCGGTACTACCGCGGGAGAAGCAGAACACATGAGCAGAGGAGGCAGGGCAGAGCAGAGCGCGACGACAATTCTGCAGTAGTGGTACTACCGCCCGACCGGGGCGGTACTGCCGCACACACTGCCGCTCTACTACCGCTGAACCCGACACGAAAAACAGAACCCCTAGAATAAGCAGCGGTAGAAGCCGCGGAACTGGATAGCTGAAGTACCTCTTACAAGCGGTACTGCCGCCTGACAAGGACGGTACTATCGCTTACGAGCGGTACTACCGCCCAACAAGGACGGTACTACTGCTTACAAGCAGTACTACCGCTGCCTAGAGCGGTACTACCACAGGGGTGCATCAAGCAAGCCCCAAGCAAAGCAGATGCAACAAGAAATCGAGAATTGCCAAAACTTCTGCATAAGAGCTCCGAATTGAGCAAACTCAAGCTTGTTGGATAGAGGACGATAAGAACTATCCAACAGTGACGGGTTATAGTAAGAAGAGGCAGGGGAGGTATGCCTAAGATATAGAGGAGTGAAACCTCCAACCGAGAAGAACCGACATAACCTCCAACATCGAAAACATCATAGAAGATGCATGTGAACTCCGTTTTCGATGAACTCGAGCTTGTCATGAAGATGACCATAAGCTCTCAAACTCACAAAGAGAAACACCAAACAAGAACCAAGAAAGATGATGCAAGGATGCAATAGTTTGAGCTCTCTACGAACGATACGATCAAGCTACTCACTTGAGAGCCCCCTTTGATAGTACGGCAATCGATCCTATAAACCGGTCTCCCAACAACCACCAAGAGACCGGTAAAATATAAAACCTATCAAGGGCAAACCTTTGCCTTGCGCATAATCCACTTGAGATGATGACGATCTTGTCCTCCTCAAGATGGACCACCTTTCTTGATTGGGTTGGGTCGATGAAGACTAATTGATTGCTCCCCCATACTCCACTATGGGTGAGCCACTCTTCGGCACATCTTCTCAAGTCCGTCCATTGTCACCACAATGGACGGCAAGCTTCAAGCACTTGATCGATTCGTGATCCTCCACTTGAACTTGCACACCGCAATCTTGATGACGATCACTACTTGATGTCATCCTCTCCATGGGTTGTATGATATCTTCCTTTTGACGCAAGCCCATGGAAACATACCTAACCCCACATAAAACTCTCACGTAGACCATGGGTTAGTTCACAAAGCGCAATGGACAATGCTTACCATACCATGGGATCACTTGATCCCACTCGGTACATCTTGTACGCTTTGTGTGTTGATCGACTTGAATCACTCTTTGTACTTAGTCTTGATCTACCTTGAATCTTTCCAACTCTCTTCATTAGGATAATGTCTTGAAGGTAAACATGAATGTCCACACAATCTACTTCTTCAAGACATGCTTGCAATAAGCTCAACTCTCACATGACCAATCTTTGAATAATTCCTTGAAAAGCACCTTGGTCATCTCATAAACTCCTTGAAACCAACACATGGACTTCAAGAAAAGCCTATGGACAAATCCTTCAAATATAACTCAAGGCAACCATTAGTCCATAGAGATTGTCATCAATTACCAAAACCAAACATGGGGGCAGCGCATGTTCTTTCAATATGTATAAAGAATGTTCCTAATGTACACGAATAATGTACAATGTGTATGAAAAAATTAGTCATCAAAACAAGCATTTAGAAAAATGTTAATCATGTATTTAAAAATGTTAAACATGTATAAAAAATGATTCAGGTCTATATGAAAAATGTAAGATGTCTATGAGAAATGCATACATAAAAACATATGAGATAATTAAAGTTAATAAAGTATTTGAAAATGTGAGCATGTATAAAAATAATGATATGTATACGAAAAATGTACAATATGTAAGATAAAATTAGACATCAAAACCCATATTTAAAAATTTATTAATCATGTGTTTTTAAAAAATAATCAAGTTCAAAAATATTTTGGATGTATACAAAAAATGTACAGATGTGTATGAAAAACGGACATACTTGTTCAAAAATAGACATCTAAACATATATTTGAAAATATAATATTAATAAAGTATTTGGAAAAAGGTTAAACATGAATGAAAAAATAGTCCAGCTGCATTCAAAAATGTACAACATGTATGAAAAATAGTAGTTATTAAAGCAAATATTAAATAAATGTCATTCGTGTATTTTCAAACATTGTTTGGTCCGGCCCAATATAGGGTTTTAACCCCACCGGTTTTGGGAAGATTGTAGAACTTTCCCAGAACCAGTTTTTCGTTTTCTTTTTTCTTTCTTTTCATTTTTCCTTTTTATTTTTCTCTTATGCTTCCTGTTCTTTTTTTTGCCGAATATCTTTCAGATTTATTAACATTTTTTGAAATCATGAACATTTGTTTGAATTATGTGCACATTATTTGAAATCATGAATATTTTTTTAATACGAGAACATTTTTTCAATTTTTTAAACTTTTTTCTATATAGTGAACATTTTCTAAATACATAAACTTTTTTTATAAGTTCGTTAATGGTTTTGTGATATTCTTGAACACTTTTTGAAACTTGTGATTTTTTTTTCAAAAATGGGGAACAAATTTTGAAGTTCACAAGTATTTTTTTTATGAACAAATTTTGAAATGCATGAACATTTTCCAATCATGAACATTTTTCAAATCAGTGAAAATAATTTGAATCGATAAACTTTTTTTGTAGTTCATGAACATTTATTTGATTTTTGTGCACGTTTCTAAAAATAGATGAACATTTTTTAATTCATGGAGAAAATTGGAATACGCAAACATTTTAAAAAAATCAAGAACAATTGTTTTTGTTTCACGAACTTTTTTTTTTTTCAAAATCATGAACATTTTTTCTGAATATGCGTACATTTTTCGAAAATACTCATAACAATTTTTCAAGGAGCATTTTGTGATTTCTTTAACATTTTTTTTCCAAAATTTACTGATATATTTGGTTTTTTTGAAAACTCAAATTATTTTAAAGAAGAAAAAATTGAAACGGAAAAATAACGAAAGGGAGAAAAAAATAAAAAAGATTTTTGTTGGGAAACACCTGTAATTTTATTCATACTCATAGTAATTATAGGTACACTGATTTGGATCTAAGATCCGGGAAAATACAAAGTAACTCCTAAAACAAAGAGTTGCAAAGAAATCTCTTGGAAACATCTTCTTCGCGGTATCAATCTCTGATAGAAGAAATACTCCAAAGACTTTAGTAAAGAGGCTGTAATTGGGCTGGAGCAACGATGCTGTCTCAATCACTCGCACGAACATTACCAATAATGTTTTTTGAAGTGCCTTGAGTCGCCCATCCAAAAAGATGGGAAGTCTTGATCGATGAACGTACTTGGGTCAGGGATGATCCCCTAGAAGTGTGGGTCATTGAATCACAATATCTTCACCATGGTGTGGATGGAGGATTTCACCTCCACAAAGAAACAAACCAACAAAAAAAACTTGACACATCAACATAAACTATGAAGACAGAAAACTATCTAACCTTGTGGCACCGCCAAAAAAAACAAGAGTAATTTTATTCTCATAAAACACGAAGATCATTACATGTTGACGAAGAAAGTAACAATTCTGAAGATGTGAGGTCCCCCCACTTTACAGTGTGAAGATGGCAGCCGGAGGCAAGGAGACCAAAAGTTCCTGACGGCGGGTTCCATCTGTTCTAGAGAACCGGAGGCACAAGTTGCGCGCGCGTCTCGGGAGATCTAGATCGGCCGCCGGCGACTCTCCCTCGTCAACGTCCCCTTCCCCTCACCGCCTTCGGAGTGCGCCCGCCGGGCGAAGCCCGTGCGGCGTGGGCGGCGGCAGGGCAATCCCTCCTTCCTCTGGTCCTCGTGGCGGCGGCGCGGGTCAGTTGTTCGGGGACAAGGGGCGCCTCGTCCGGCTGGTCTCCCGGGCGGGGACGGCTGGACCCGGCGGCTACTGGGCTAGGAGGAGGTGGCGCGGTGCGGCGGCGCTGGTGGCGGGGTTTCGGTCGGGTTCGTCTTCGATCTCGATCGAGATCTCCATCGGGGGCGTCGCACGGTGGTGGCGTGACCGGATCGGCGGCGGCGTCACCGGTTCGGCGGCCGGCACCGCTCGGTTCCAGCCAACCGCGAGATCGAGACAACGTGGCTTCCGGTGAAAATCGCACCTGACTGCGGTCATGGCGGACGATGGCGGCGTCTTGGACGTCGTTCCCTTCTCGAGGCATCGTCGTTGCAGGTCACGTCAACCTGATCGGAAGGTTCCGGGGGAAACCCTAGATCTGGATCTACTGGATCGGACGATGGCGACGTTTCGATGTCGTTCTCCCTCCTGGGGGCATCGTTTTGGAGCAAGTGTTGGCTGGAGGGGACAAGAGGAGGAGCGGCGTGGTATCTGACACGTCGACAACGGCGGGTCTCAGCGGCATGGAGCAGCGGGGTCTCGCCGATGGGCGTGTGATGATGGACGAGCGCAGGATGGTGGCGTTGTCTGGCGTCGTGGTGGCGTCGACGGCAGCTAGACCTGGCAAGGTACATGCAGCAGTACAACACTAAAGATGGACTGGTGGCAGGTGGCTGCGGCGCCTTATACCCGGCAGGCGTCCAGGTTGAGGAGTTCGCCGGACTGGTGGGTGCCCCATACCCGGCAGGCGTCCTGGTTGGGACCTCAGGTCTTAGATGTTAGGTTTGGCTGCGAGGTCTGTTTGGTATTAGGCCCAGACTATCAGCATCCCTTCATCAACTGGATAGGAGTAGCGACAGATGTTGCCTAGATGGTGGCTTTAGTCTTACTTTTGTATGACTTTGTAAGGTCTTGTGTGAATAATTAATAAAGTGGCTGCATGCATCGTCCAGATGCAGAGGCGGGGGGTCCTCCTCCATTTCTAATAAAAAAAAAGGACACGGACAAAATTTTTTTTTTTTTGTTTATAATGGTTAAGAGCGTTGGGGGGGGGGGGGGGTGGGGGGGGGGACGCGGCTGCGCGCTGGGTCTGTGTCCGGTACAATCAACGTACGTGCGTGCAGTTCTGCAGCCCAACGCAGCCCATTCCGGTACACGTGATGTCGTATTCGGAATAGGAACAAACAAACAACTCAAAACTCTTGGACCCTGGAAAAAAACGACACTTGCAACAGAAACCAACGATTATCTGTCAGTCATCGACGCGATCCACTAGCCACCAAAAGCGACGGCTCAAATGATCCAATAATCCAATAATCATCCACTACTGAAGCAAAGCACGTTGAGTTTCAAAAAGAGATGTAAAATGAATATATTCTAAGGCACAGTGGGCTTCAATGGAATTTCTGAAAGAAATGGATGGCAGGTTCCCAAGAACCTGGTTGTAATTTCTTTTTAGTTTGTGTGCTTTGTACCATTGTTTGGCTTTAATATAATTCTACGGTCTTTTCCGCAGTTCTTTTTAAATTTTCGCGGAGTAGGTGCAAGTTGCTACTACGAGCGCTAAACGAAAATGAAAGTGCCGACCATTTTGATTTTGATTGGAGTGTCGAGTCTCTAGCCGAGAAAAGGGAGAGGGTTAGCTCAAGATTCCCGACTCAACTTGACGAGATACTTAGCATACTTCTTTATTTGTCTCGCTTTGTTCTCTCTCAACGATGCTGCTATGCTTGCTGTCTTGGATAGATAATTGATGGTTGAAGCACAATCGATTTGACACACATGCGAGAAGATTCCGAGTGAGCATGCATGCAGAGCCGCCTTGCCCTTGCAACGATCCACTGATCGAGTGGACGGACAAAATCCCGAAACAAATAAGTATACCATTCTTTAATTAGTACGCTTTACCGCAACTAAATCGCAGCGCAGATCGCTTTCATTTACGGAAATAAACAAGGCAGGGGGAATGTGATCTACTATTCTCTCTCTCTCTCTCTCTTTCATCTCGGTAATTTTGCTTGCAGCTACAGATCTCCTCGTCATCTTCGCGGAATCTGCACTGCGGATTCCTGTGGGCCACGCCAGGCAGGAAGCCCACGTGATCTCGCTGATCTGGCGCGTGGGGCTGTTGCCAATCGCACGCGTGGCCTCGTTCCGGTCCCTCCGTGGCCATCTGGACGGCTGTGCCAGCGCGATCGACGAGGAAGGAGAAGGTCAACACTGACGTGGACCCACAGGCCCGCGCCGGGAGACGTCCGTCCAGGACACATGTCACCCCGGAGCGTCCCACGTCTCCCAACGGTCTCAAGCTGTCGCGCACTCCCACGAGGGGTTCAGGTAGACCAGGACCACGCGCACCGGCTCCATCAATCGTTCTCGTGCATCACAGGACCAGTCATCCGCTCCATCTGGTTGGTGCTAGTGACCTTGCTTGACTAATGAAACCACTCCGCTTAGCATTTTTATTTTAGGATTTCTATCTAATGATCGAGCTAATCATGCTAAAATGTAAATCCAACGAATCCATACACCTTCTGTATAGCATATTGCCACCACCTGCCAAACATCATTTTCAACGTTCGGGCCCTACAGAATTCCAAGGTAATAAAGTTCAAAATAAGTATCAAGATATTTTTTTAAATCTCGACCTTCATTTTTTATGAAAAAACTTCCAATATATTCAGCGTGCATCATGGCAGTACAAAGAGCACCAGTAATAACAAAAAATTACAATCACATCCATAGACCACCTAACAACCACTATAAGCACTTGAGCGAACCGAAGGCACGCTGCCTTCATTGACCCCTCCCTCACCAAAGTCCGACAAAACTTGTTGTAGAAGATACTCCCTCCGTCTCGGTAGGCATCTAACGAAAATCAAATAATCCCAAAACGCTAAGGCACGAAACAATAGTACTAGTTGCATGCATATTAATTAGACCTCATCTATTAATTGAAGGACCAATGCATGCAATTCTTACGACACGCTATTCTGATTTGAAGAGGTCTCGTAACTAATAGCACGCTTTTAGTTGAGAAAGGAATGATGTGATTGGCTTCTTCTGCCATTCAATTTTTCTCTTAGTCCAATCTCTTCGCGCCTAGGTTGCGGTACACCTTCTAAGATGTCTAATGCACCTAGACTGAGGGAGTAATAAAGAAGTCGTCGTCATACAAGCACTTGAGCGAACCGAAGACACACCGTCGTCATTGACCCCTCTCTCACCAAAGTCGGACAAAACTTGTTGTGGAAGATAATAAGGAAGTCATCGTGCTAAGGTCCCACAGGACCAGCGCACCAGAACAACACCTGTCGTCGATGAAAAGAAATGTAGATCAGACGGATCCAACCTATAGACACATGAACAAAAATTGGATCCAAACAGATCCACCGAAGAATTGCATCCCGCGAGATCCACCGGAGACACATCTCTGCACGCCCTTGTATGCCGCTAGATGCTAAACGCATCAATGAGACGGGAGTGAAGTCTGATTTAAACCTTGAGGTTGTAGAGCTCGTCGCAAATGAACCCTCACCTCCAAATCCCTGAAGTTTATACCCTATCCTTTACAATCCCGGTCGTTTTCAACCCTAAACCAATCCTAGACCTGTTTGTAAGCATAATCCCGGCCGGGATTGCTCGTTTCTCTCTATGACAACTTGGGCCTACGTGTCATCTTCATCTAGCTCCCCTCTTCTCTTTCTCTCTTGGTGTGAGCCCATGCAATCCGAGCAGCAATGCAACATACTAGAAGCAATTCGCGCGCCTTGCCGCGCCCGTTTTTCTCTACACGATCTCTCTACTGGATTTGTTTTGCCTTTTGCTTGTTATAGTTTAGAGTTTTTCTTTTTGTGATGGCTGCTTGTTTTGTTTTTTACACGATAGTTTTCCTAGGCTAGCACCAAACGCAGCTCACTACAAACGATGATACCACATCCAGAAAAGCATTTGCTTCGAAGTCGCGGATGTTTAGCCTAGCTAAGTACAAACATCTTTACACACAAAACAACACTACTAAATGCTACAGAAAGACGCTTGGCCTATGGAAGACCAGAAGCTTCTTCAGTCTCCGACACACGCATAGTGAGACATAACAAAGAAGAGGCTATAACACAGGCCATGGGTAAATGGAATGTGTGCCCATGGAGTAAACAAAAGCCTCTCATCAGCTAGCTACTTGCAGGCCGCATGAGTCACATAAACCAGAGCAATCAGAGCAATATGCAACTCATCTTATGTGAGAAAATCGTATCGCTCCATCGAAGCCACTACTAATTAGGATTCCCACCGGCATGATGTAGACCACTCCAAAGACATCATACTATCTGAGATGACTGGTTAGGATCAGCCTAAAAAAATCACGTTATTTCATCATTAAATTAGAAGGAAGAAACTAAACATGATGACCAAATGATGTGTGAGTAAAGGTTCTGGAAGCAATATCACACAAATAGACCAAAACCCACTTCCAGTAGCGATGAGCATATGCATTATTGTAATTGGATGCGACACTGTATACTTTGTTCAAGAAAAACCATTACTACCTAGGAAAATAAAACTATGCCAAGAATGACCCGAACATTGGAATCAACACTCAACAGAACAAATATTAAGATCGACATTGGACAAAGCAAAAGCGCATACCTAAGTTGAATTGGTATCTCACACTTCGACATAGGGGTATGAAAGGAGCTTAGAGGCTTAAAGGATCTAACATGAATGACACACGCACAAACACCGACACAAACACATGCACCGGTGCACACCTCTTCCGAATTCCAGGCATAACCCTGGAAACCAGCTCCAAAACCCTCTGATCTGCCCTAACCGTAGCTCTAATGCACTTTGTATTCCTCTCTCTGATTTATCAATGAAATATGGCCCTAGGGCTATCTTTTCGTAAAAAAAACAAGCAAGGAAATAGATAGAGATACAATCTAGATCATTCATCAAATAGTCATATAAATCCCAGGAACAACTACTGTTGTTGGAATGAAATCCTTACTGGAGCAACAATTTTTTTAGGGCTACATTTTTAGTCAATCAACAACTCACATTTCCCACTTTAGTAGCCAATAAATCCACACTACAGCAAGCTTCTGCAGAAAAAAAACAATGAGATTAGATAGCCACAAAACATAGAATGAAACACAGTTTTCTGTATCAAAACTAAATGAGGGGATGTTGGCAAATACCATATATCCGAACAAAAGAACGACAACGATCAATGGCTAAATTAATACTCCCTCCGTCCCATAATATAAAACGTTATTACATCCAATATACTCACATATTGGATGTAATAAAGTCTTATATTATGGGACGGAGGGAGTAGTACATAACCACACACCCTAAACTTAAGGTACTGATTCGGAATCATTTATAATGGCAACGGTTTCATGCATAATTTGCTAGTACCTAAGTAAGAGATAAGAGATTAAGGTGAATATGCGAATTTTACCAGCTGAGAATTACCTGCTGGATAAGAACTGACATCCTTTTCAACAGATTAAACAAAAAAATTGCCACAGCCGGAGTCATCTTGTAGAAGAACACTCCTCTGATCCTTGAAAATATGTCTTCACAATATGCAATGTAATCAGTACATCCATAACACAATTCAAATGATGTTGGCCATGGTTATTTCTTTGCTATTTCTTTCATAAAAGGGAACAAAAACCATCATCTAAATAATGTACAGGTCTCATATCTGCAAGATACAAAAGGGAAAGTAAATTTACATGAATAGATTATCATAGAAGATATAAAAAAATGATAGTGAATTCTTGAAAACCTTGAAGCTGGCAGCAACATGTACTGATATGACACCTCTTTGACTTCCAATAGTGAAATCATGCTAGTAAAAGAATCCATATACTATGAAAGGTCAGATTTGTGGTTTAGAAACACAACAATGTCGCGAATTTGGTCATTGAACATAGACTGTAGACTTCCAGACAACCCATGGACTTGAACACTTGGCCTGCAAAGCAAGGGAATGAAGATGTGAATAAGCACATCAGAAGCTAATCGAGCCAAAAAATATATTTTTGAAACCACTTCCCTTGTAGATTAAAGTCTCTATTTTCAGAATCTGACAGGGCAAGTCCAACACCAGTCCAGTCACTTATTGATATATCAAATTCATTTGACAACGAAACATCTCTGGAGTAATATAATTTGCCTAGTAGTTGTTGAATTCTGGTTTATCCATGTAGTATCTATTAACAGTGAATATTTAGATTACAAATTCATTGGCACCAAAATATCCAGTAGCACTTTTTCCAAACAAACATTAAGCATTATTATGCAACTTTCTAGGCTGCAGTTTACTAAATGAAACTGTGAAAAAAAAAGATATTCAGATGAATCGAATCCATACATAAATTATCAATTAATGCAACACAACTTTAAAAATCCAACACTTGGATCATCAATAACAACAAAAATCAGTACAAATGCATATGCATGACATCGTAATGTATGCAAAACCTGAATTATCATTGTAATTTGTAAAGATTCATTGCCAGAGAGAAGAATATAACTGAATGAGAACAATCACTGACCTGCAGCAGATGAGCATGATTCTTCACGGAACAAGAACATGCATAGGCATTAACCAATCAAAACTACATGGTTTACTCCTGCATATGAACATCAACAACAAAGATTATGTCCTCATCGCAACCTCGTCACCCTCTTTCCATGGCGTGCCGCGAGATGATGCAAGAAAGCGGGAGTGCGGGAGGAGCAGCGGTGAGGCAGGAAGAGGACGTGTGGCGACTGCGAGAAACACAGAAGACATGCGCGCGGAAGGCAGTCGTTGTCTCGCCGACCACTTGGGACAAAGGCACAGAGAGAAACTCCCATCCATCAACCACACAAATGGCGGTCCCAGATTGGCGGCATAGAACGGACAGAACGGCGGTATGCCACCCGAAAGCCGGCATCCCCTCTTTAACGACCACCGAAGCCCTCGCCACTCCCCCAAATCAATCCCCCTCAACTGAGCACCGGTGGCCTGACAACCTCCCCCAAATCAGCCCTCTTTCCCTCCCTCCCTCCCTCCCCTTCCCTCTCTCTTTCTCTCTCTCAACGCTGAGCAGAATGCGAGCCCAACACAAAGCCCCCAACAGTAGCGAGAGGAGGACACGGGGCAGAATACTTTAAACTTCTGTTTGGCATCAATGATGAAAGTACTGCTAACCTGCTGTGTCATTCATGTCATCAGCCATAATAGAAACTTCCCCCTTCAGATCACCAATTAAGGGGATGACCTACATGACTGCATGTGGTCGCAGACATGAACTCAAAATTATAATATACCATTTTCACACGCTAGCTTCATGAATCTTGAATTATATGTGGTCACTTAGCCAATGCAAATCAGAGTGAATGGCTTTGTACAATGCAATAAAGAATCTAGCTAGATTAAAAAATGATCATACGATCAAAAAGTTATACTCCCTCTGTAAACTAATATAAGAGCGTTTAGATCACTATACGTTATTTCTAGTTCTATTGCTAGTTTACGACACATATTTAACACTCATCTGATAAAGAGTTCAACTAAAACTAAACAATGTGGATGTCTAACTTTGCTATACAAATAGAACTAAAAAAATAGAATAGATACAATCCAAAGAAATCCATCTTAGCTCTAACATATTGTTAATCTATTCTTCTTTCACCAGTAGCTAAAAGGGCATCACAATTTCTTGGCAAATGCAAGTGCTCTAACAACAACACCCACATCAGCAGAAATAACCACAAGATCCTTTGAATAGTCTAGGTAGCACGGTAATCCAGAATCACAGCCTACATAAAAAGATATGTTAACTATTTTTTTGTCAGCTCAAGTCCTGCGAGAACATTCTAAAAGAAGTGCCATATATGGACCCATCCAGTTCTGCACAAATGTAATCCTAAATCCTTGTCATACCTAGAGAAAGTCCTATAAATGCATCCATACAGGTCCGATTATTCACATAAAGTTCCTGAATATGTTTCTACCAAAGAGCTAAACAGAAAATTCAGAGAGATGCAGAGTAAAGTTTCAGCAACAAGTACTGGGCAGTTTACGATGGTGAAGCTCGTCGGCATGGTCGTGCTGGCTGTCGCCCGTCGTCTCCATTGTGGTGGAGCCCGTTGTGGAGGTGGGCTAGTGATGGCGTCGATGGCCAGGAATCCTATTGCGCTCACAGATTTATCGAACAGCTTGCCCGTGGCGGCCTGCCACTCGGCCATCTCGACGGCGGCGGCGCACACGCACTGGCTGCGGCGAGAGGAAGATGACGTCGCGAGGGAGCGGAGTCTGCGGCCAGCAAGCTCAAGCGGACTCTAGGTGCTCCGCCGGGGCTGCAGCCGCGGTCGGGATGGTGGCGTGTGCGGGGGCGACAGAGTTCGCTGCCATGGTGTTGGGCGGTGTGTGGATGGTGAGATAGCGAGGTGGGTGGGGAGGGGAGGGGCGGGAGGTAGAGAGAGATGGAGAGGAGGTGGCGGCGGCGGCGCAAGATGGGACGGAGGGAAAGGGGGACGTGCAGACAGAGAGAGGTGGGAACGGTGGAACGCCAAAGGAGAATGCGAGGATGATTCCAACACATCCGATTTTGACCGACACAAGAAACGTCGGTTGCGTTGCGTTCGCTGAGGACGTCACGACACGATCTGACCCTGACAAATAGGGTCAACTTCGAAGGAAAAAATACACGAGCTCTCCCAGGCCTCCATTTCCTAGGAGCTTAGAATCTGTAGTGATGTTGGCTCTTGTGCGCAAACTGGGCGAGTATGTCGGCCACATGCAGGAGCGCTCGGAAGGAGGTGCCGTTGATCTGATCTGCAGTTCTGCACAACGAGGATCTTGGATATTACATGGCCAGTTTGCAATGCTACAGCTGAGTACGCATGTGTAAACACAGAAAAAGTAGAACGCATGTGTAAACTAGGCGAGTGTGTAGCCCGCATGCAATGTCTAGCTAGCAATCAATGCACGCTTGCATGGATCGATCTTGTACGTGCCTTCCATCACATCATCGATTCCAACACAAAATACACAAATCACAAGCCGAAATGTGGCTGTCCATCCAAGCCAATCCTCGTCTTCCTCCTGCTCGCCGTCTCCACGGCGACGACCAGAGGCAATGTTGAACGCACCTTTCTGTTGTGCTACGGGGTCTCATGTATACTCGAGCTTATCCTTTCTTGTAAACTAGGATCATTAGCTGGTTAGTTAGCTAGCCTCGAGGAGTTTGTTAGCACGTCTGCATGCCCCATGTACATGTATATTTAGCCCTTTTGCTTGAGCAATACAATCACGTTGCCTCACTCCTCTCTCCGGTTCTACAGACAAGCCTCTGCTCATGATGATCACCAAGGGTGGCGCGGCCACGGCGCTCTACACTGCGCCGCTCAGCACCGGCCTCCTGATGGTCCTCGACCTATCTGCACCTACCATCACGTCGCCGTGCAGCGGGCAGACAACGACCGTGACGCTCTCCGCCAACTCCACCGGCGGCAACAGCCCATTGTCCCCGATCTCCGTCGCCGCCAATGCCACCTGCGAGCCCGCCCCCTCAGGCACCGTCGGTGTCGCCAGGCTCGCATGCTCCAGCGCCTCGTTCCCGACCTAGCTGGCCAGCACGCAGAAGGTGGTCAGCTTTCGTGCTCTGCCTCCGGATCGACGGCAGGACCGGGGCAACAACGTGGGCGTGGCACTCTTCCTGGCTGGCTGTTTTTCCTCGCGCCCTTGGCAGACCTTCCATCGTGATGTGGGCCAGTGTAGTAAGAGTAAAAAAACTAAATACTGATTCTGTCCGGGATCATGTCTTTTCCTGTGCACCAAACGGGTTCAGGGCTTGGGATTGGCCGGGATCCCTGAGTACAGGGTATAGATTTCAGGGATTTAGAGGTGAGGGTTTATTTGCGACGAGCTCTATAATCTCAAGGTTTAAAACAGACTTCACCCACGAGACGGGGCTAGGCGGGAGAAATTTATTCCATCTTCTGTGAGTCATTGCCAGTCGCCTTCCTGAGCATGACACGAACCTAAACGAACTAAAAAACCACCTAAAAAAGCATGATCCTTTCCGCCGGCATGCGCCGGGGTCCACCACACCTCCATGGCCCTAGGGCCATCGGACACGAGACAGACCGGTGACGGCACCAACGGGAGGAAGAGGAACCTAAACTCTCTTGGGAGAGGAGGCGGCGGCTGCGTCAAATAGATACATTTTTCCTAATTCTTTTATGTAAAGTGTATTGTTTCGTTAATAGAAACATTTGAGTATAAATCAGCGACAATTAATATGTATCGAAAGGAGTACATTTTTATGATGAAATTGGTTTCATTGTATTCGCTTCCAAAAATACTTCTTTTACATTGTAAATTTATGGGAAAAGCTTACCTTCAGCTGGCCGATCGCGCAGGCGCGTCCGCCGGCTCCGTGTCCGTCAGATCCTCTGTTGATCAGATGTACGAGAGCACCCCCGTGTCCATGTGTTTCTGCAACTGAGCCTTTGTTTCGAAAAAGAGAGTTTTGCAACTGCCTGACTTTTTGCAGCGGCGGTGACTCGTGCGGACGGGACGGTGGTGGTGGCGAGGAATCTCGTCGGATCTGACGAGGATGGCATGCAGGCAGGAGGCAGGGACGTCCGGGAGCCGCGGGGCGGAGACTCGTGCGGCTAGGAGCGCGACGACGGCGAGGATTCCAGCCGAATCTCGCCGGATCCGACGAGGATGACCCACGGGCAGGAGGTGGGGACGCCTGGGAGTGGCGGGAGCTAGTCTCGGGCGAGGTTTGACAGGGTTGACGGCAAGCTTCATAGAAAGGACCCGTGACTACACCGGCACACAGCGATCCTGCGGTGAGAGATACAGAGAGATGAAGAAAACGGAAGGAAGAGGAGGATGGTGGCGAGGTGACTTTGGTTGGAGGTCCGGTGCTCGCCGGCGGCGGCGCGAAGGCGGGAAACGGGCGGCACCGATCCTCCCTCACCACCATCTGGCGAAGCTCGCGGTGAACAACGGTTTCAGGGGAGCATGTTTCTGAATAAAGCTCTTGTTGCAATAGTCAGCATGTTTCTGAAACAAAGCTCTTGTTGCAAAGAGGGGCCATATGTAGAAATCTTTAAAATTCTGCAACAAGACCTTTGTTGCGAAAAAATTCTGAAGCAAGATCTCTATTGCAGAAAATAAAAAGAACACACGCACGGGTGATCTTTAAAATTTCTACAACAAGATCTCTGTTGCGAAAAATTTCTGCAATAAGATATCTGTTGCAAAAAATAAAAAAATACAGGCTCGGGTGATTGCAACAAGCAGACTGTTGCAGAAACACTACTCTTGTTGCAAAGGGTGGTTGCTTACTTGTGTTGGTAGATTGGACGGTCATTAATACGTCAATCCAATGGTCAGCAAGGCGGCGGATCTTTTTTGAATTTCCGTCGACGAACGCATAGCATCGCCCTAAATTTATACCTTCCTTTTCGGGAATTGATTGGGATCACCCGATGGATCACGACGTTTGCGTCCGCCGTCTTTGTGGTCATTCGATCAGATTTTAATGAGATGGCTAGGAGCGACATATTACCTAGACTAGTTTTTGTAACTTAGTGGTTGTTGCAATTTCCCACATCGCAACAACTGGTGTGTTGCTGGATATGAATCTGGATCCCCTCGAGAGCAGCCACCAGCCGTGCTCCTGCCAAGCACCCCCGCTGCACCAATGCTAATGCCGGCGAGCACCCAGTCGCGCCACCGCCAAGCAGCCTCGCTGCGCCACCGCTGACGCCGGTGAGCACGCACTTCACCGTCACGGTCGTCGGCCGCCTCCACCACCATCCACCCTCTCTCCTCCTCCTTCTTCTCTCCTTCATCCAGACGAGGCGTTGGCAGCCGCGCCGCCGCGAGCATTCTAGCTGCGCTGTCGCTGACGCTGACGAGCACACGCTCCGTCTTCATGGTCGTCGGACGCCTCCACCACCACCCACCCTCTCTCACGATCAGGGCGACCGCTCCTGCTGCTACCAGGTGATGAGGAAGACAACCTCCGCTCAACACCGACGACGGCAAGGCGCCGTCCACTTCTACAACATCACCGATGTTTCAAAAAACAAATGTGCAATAAGACCTCTGTTGCAAAAAAAATCCGCAACAAGACCTCTATTGCAAAATAAATTCCGCAACAACACTTTTGTTAAAAAAAAACTGCAACACAACCTCTGTTGCACAAAAATTATGTTACAAATGTTTCTGTAACAAGATCTCTGTTGCAAAGTATAGAAAAGACATTCACCGTGCTAGATCTGTGTCAGATCCGACGACTCGCGAGATGGCGGATCTTCCAATTAGGGGTAAATTTATACCATCTAAACCATATATAATTGATGTAATTCTTTATTAAATAATTTTCTTAATGAAACCCCATACGTCCTATATATAGAATGGAAGGAGTGTTTGTTAAAATAATTGCTTGTATCATTCAAATTTTTCATTCTTAATAGTGCAAAAATACAACTATTGGCGTGTCTGCGTACATCAATAAATAGACAGGTCGTCATTTCCTCCTTTTGAAAGAAAAAAACATGTCACAATCATGTGCTTCATACTATTTGTGTTGTCATTTTAATTTGAGCTAATTAATGCTCAGAAAAGCCTGCCATTTTCTTGGGGCGACGAGGTTAGGGTTTTTTGTAGTGCGTGTGCGACCGCGAGATCTGATGTCAGGCACTTCAGATTGATTCAAGGGTTCAACGACGACTGCTGCAGCTTCAGGACGCTGGTCCTTAGGGTCACGTGCACAAAGACTTCTCGACTGTCATTGACAAGGTCAGGCTGGCTCCGGTAGGACAGCGACAACATCACCACGTCGGTGGCTCGTTCTGACAGTGGTAGTGGTTATTTGGTTGTCTAGAGACCTCAATGTATTTTTTATTATGTTTGGGGTGCTTTGTACCTCTTATGAACTTTTTAAATAGATTTTGATGTTTATTGGCACAAAAAAGCCCAGAGAAGCCAAGCTGTGATAGCCTGGCTTAGCAGAGATGATAGACTACTCATATCAATAAGGAATTCCTTCTTTTTCGAGAGCCGTTCGGAAAGAACTCCCAAGTTAAGCATGCTCAGCTTGGAAAAAATTTCAGGATGGGTGACCGACTGGGAAGTTGGTCCCAAGTGTGCACGATTGAGGACAAAATGCGCAGGAAAGACTAGCGTTGATTTGTGGGGCCGGTCTAGATCCTGCTAGGAGTAACAGCCAGTAACCGACGGGTGTGTCTGGGGCGTTACCAGTTGGTATCAGAGCCAACCCTCATGGTTACATACACGGATATTTGTTGGCCAGGTGCACGGTCATGTTGTGCATGACGTTTGTGGCCCGTCGTGGCACACGACATGGCACATACGCCGGACTGGACGCAGAGACGTTTGCCAAGTGGGAACGTTCTTGTGGGCCAACGAGGACATCGGTTCCTTTGAGTGGGTTTGTATGTGCTAGCCAGGCTTAATAAGGATGATAGACTACTCAGATCAATAAGGAATTCCTTCTTTTCTGGGAGCCCGTTCGGAAAGAACTCCCAAGTTAAGTGTGCTCAGCTTGGAGCAATTTCAGGAGGTGACTGACTAGGAAGGACCAACTACACACGAGTGAGGATAAAGTGCGCAAGAAAGACTAATTTTGATCCAACATCTCGGTGTGAATTGATGTTTCATTTTCTGGATTTATTTCATACTTTCCGGCGATGCTCGTTCAGTGGGAGTGAAATGATCGATATGGTTGACTAGAGGGGGGTGAATAGGCAACTACCAATTTTTAGCCTTTCTTAACAAATTAGGGTTAGCAACAAATAGGTTGTCTAGATATGCAACTAGGTGAACAACCTATACGATGCTAGCAAAGACAATACCACAAGTAAGCAAGATAAGCAACACAATTAAAGCAAGCAAAAAGTAATGGTAAGAGATAACCACAAGTGGCGTGGGGGAGACGAGGATGTGTTACCGAAGTTCCTTCCCTTTGAGAGGAAGTACGTCTCTGTTGGAGCGGTGTGGAGGCACAATGCTCCCTAAGAAGCCACTTGGGCCACCGTATTCTCCTCACACCCTCACACGATGCGAGATGACGTGATTCCACTAGTGGTGCCCTTGAAGGCAGCAACCGGACCTTTACAAACAAGGTTGAGGCTCTCTCCACAACCGAATTGGAGGCCCCCAATAACACCATGAAGCTTCACCACAATGGAATGTGGCTCCGAGGTGACCTCAACCATCTAGGGTGCTCAAACACCCAAAGAGTAACAAGATCCGCAAGAGATTAGTGGGGGAAATCAAGTTTCTCTTGGTGGAAGTGTAGATCTAGGCCTTCTCAAGCAATCCCTAAAGAATCAACAAGTTTGATTGGCTAGGGAGAGAGATCGGGCGGAAATGAGCTTATGAGCAATGATGACCCACATGTATAGGTGATTAATCATAGTCCTTTTGATAAGTAAGAGTGTCAAACCCAACAAGGAGCAGAAGGAAATGACATGTGGTTTTCAGCAAGGTAATTTCTGCAAGTACTGAAATTGTCGGTAACAGGTAGTTTGATAGCAAGATAATTTGTAACAGATAAGTAACGGTAACGGTAGATAAAGTGCAGCAAGGTAGCCCAATCCTTTTTGTAGCAAAGGACAGGCCAAAACTGTCTCCTATAATAAGCAAAGCGTCATTGAGGGTACACGTGAATTTCATCTAGTCACTTTCATCATGTTGGTTTGATTCGCGTTCACTACTTTGATAATTTGATATGTGGGTGGACCGGTGCTTGGGTGTTGTTCTTACTTGAACAAGCCTCCCACTTATGATTAACCCCCTCGCAAGCATCCGCAACTACGAGAAAATTATTAAGATAAAATCTAACCATAGCATTAAACATATGGATGCAAATCAATCCCTTACGAAATTGCGCATAAACTAGGGTTTAAGCTTCTGTCACTCTAGCAACCCATCATCTAATAACTACTCCACAATGCATTCCCTTAGGCCCAAAGATGGTGAAGTGTCATGTACACTACAAAAAAAAGACACATCCGTGACATTTTGGCCCGAACGAAAAAAAATTATGTCATGCTTATGACACTTCTATGACGATAATTGTGACAAAAGCACGTATCATCATAGATGTGGTGGGATCCTACTTCTATGACAAAAAATCATGACAAAAAATGGGCTTTTCATCCTGGGCGGGCTGGGGACGCACCTGCATGACATTCTTTGGGCCGTCCATGATGGAAAAAATCATGGTAGAAGCGAGGGCGAGGAAAATTTCGGGGAGTTCCCGGTTACGGTGGGTGGTCGGGGCCGAGCGATGCACAGAGGTTTGCGCGTTTCTCTTGTACACGTATGCGCATGTGTGCGAGGCGTTGGGCTCTAACTGAACCTGAGCGAGGCGCTGGGCTCTAACTGAACCCGAGCGATTGCACTAGCTACGTTACTGAACCCCGATCGATCCCTTGGCTGTTAACTGAACCCGAGTGATTCCTTCGTTACTGCTGCTAACTGAAGCCGATCGAAGCTGCCTCTTGATGAACAGTCCCCGGTGGGGGTTGGATGAACAGTTCCCGGTGAGGGTTGGATGAACAGGACCCCGTGGAGGGCTGGTTGAATAGTAGCTGGTGGAGGGTGGATGAACAGTAGCCCGTGGATGAACAGTGGCTGGTGGAGGATGGAGGAAGTCAACGGTGGATGAACAATAGTAGGTGGAGGCTGGAGGAAGTCGACGGTGGATGAACAATAGGCCGTGGAGGCTGGAGCGAGGCAGTAGACGGTGGATGAACATTAGCCCGTGGAGTCCCGTTTTGCGGTACGCCACACCCCTCCCGATCAACAGGACCCCGTTTCGATCGTAGGCGCTCCAACACAAGTCTGTTTCCTCCGTTTTGTGGTACGCCACACCCCTCCCGATCAACAGCACCCCGTTTTGACCGCAGCCACTAGAACAGAAGGCCGTTTCCTCTGTTCTGCGGTATGCCAGACCTCGTTTCGGCTGTTCCGTCCAAGCCGGTTGGCTCCCGATGAACATGACATATTTCGACCCAGTCGGTTGCCTCCCGATGAACACGACGCTCTTTCCTCTGTTCTGACCTAGCCGGTTGGCTGGCGATGAACAGGACGTCGTCGATGTACGCGTTCGAGACCACACCTGTATGTACATACGTGGCCGTTTTTTTGCAGCGTAGATGTCATATGTGTACAGGATTTAGATGGGACTGCCTGAACTGCTACAGCTCCTTACTCAGCCATGGTTCATCGTGGCAGACAGACCGATCGACCGGTATGTACATAGATAACCCTACGTACGCTTCAACCGGGTGGGTCCCAGCTGTCAGGAGGACAAGGAGGCACTTCCTTGCGTGTGAATATATAGCTGGCGGGTCCCAGCGGTCAGGGGCGGAATCATATATTTTTTGCCCGTAATAAGGAGGCACTTCCTTGCGTGCAAAGATGTTGTTGGTGGGTCCCAGCTGTCAAGGGCAGGAATAAGGAGGCACTTCCTTCCTTGCGAAGATATACGTGGTGGGTCCTAGCTTTCAGGGGGAGGAATAATTTTATTTTCGCATAATAAGGAGGCGGTTGCATGCGTGCGTCCATGGACCTGGTGCGTCCCCACTGTCAGCCTCTTCACGTACAGTCCTCTTCCGATGACTCGTTTGTTGACCACGCCGCACCAAGCGCACCAAGGTAGTGGACGACGGCGAGGCCCCGGGCGGCAACGAGCCGGTGATGGGAAGACGCGGCAGTGGAGTCGCAGACGGAGAGGTGTACGAGGGTTATAACTGGTTCCGGTGCGGCATGGTTCTGCAGTCGGCGGAGAATAAGAGGAGGTGTGGAGGGGTGGAGGGATGGCTTGGCCGGCGGTGGGGTAGCACTTCGCAGCGAAGCGTGCTAAGCAGAGCTGCTAGCAGCCGGAGGCGGGAGCAGGTGGTCCCAGCGGCGCTGGAGGAAGAAGACGAGAGATTGAAGATGAATGCCGGCCGTTGGATTTACATCCAACGGCTATCGATGTCATAATCATTTGTTGACTAAGTTGGCAACACCTATTGGCCCACATTTCAGCCTCCAAAAATGTCGCACATATTCAACCCATTTTTTTAGAATTTACAGTCCATTTGCTGGGCTGGGTGAACAAATAATGTAGTGTCCATGTGGCCCATTTATTTTTTCCTAAAAAACTACAGCCCATTTGCACTTTCTCGAAAAACACGAATTTGCTGGGCTAGGTGAACAAATAATGTAGTGTCCATGCTGCCCATTTATTTTTCCTAAAAAATTACAGCCCATTTGCACTTTCTCAAAATACACGATTTTGCTGGGCTGGTTCTAATTATAATGTTGGGTTGGGCGCAGCAATGTTATCAAAAAATAAACAGGAGCTGAGCATTTTGTTATAAATATATTTAAATAATAAGTGCTTTATTTACATTGGTCCTTAAATCTTACCAAGCTTTTGTACACAATCACCTGGATTTTCGTTGACCTTAATGTAAAAAACCTAGGATTTTATTGTTAAATATTTTTTTTATAAGTTCGTAATACGTGGGATATTTTTTTCTTATATATGTAAGTATCTGTTAAATATATGATGATAATAATAATAATATATAATAACATATAAAATAACATAAATATATATGATATAGTTAGAAGGGAAACATAAGTTGGACCTGGTGTTCCTATTCTTATATAGAAAAATAGAACAGACCTCTGCGTTCTCTTCAAAAAAATACATAAGTTGGGTTGCGGATGTTTAAGAAAAAATAAAACCTAGGATGAGAGGGCCATAGGCCGGTCGATACATGATGGCCCTCAAAAAAATACAAACCGGCATGTAGTGGGATGCACATGTTAAAAAAGAAAGCCAAGACTGGACAGCCCACAACCTAGCTGATACTTGTTGGCCCACTGATAATAAATGATACCTGCCAGCTGCCCGATGACTAGCTTTGTTGTAAATTTATCTGTAACTATGTTGACAAACCCGTGGCCCCCAACGTCAGTATAGCATTAGGAGGAAGTATATTTTTTCAATGAGGCACTTGCTTGCGTACGGCCATGGACCTGGTGGGTCCCGACTATCCGCCTCTCCATGTACGGTCCTCTCCAGATTCCTCTCGGTTGTTGAGCATGTCCGCAACGGCAGACAGCGGCGCCGCGGCGAGCGCACAAAGGCTGAGGATGACGTCCAGGCCCCGGACGAGAACGCACCGGAGCTGGGGAAGACGTGCTACAGTAGTGGTAGATGTTGTGCCTAATTTCTATTGAAAGTACTGGAGTAGCCCAGTGGTCAAGTTCCACTCCCCAACCGTTGCTCCGTCCGGGTTCGATTCCACCTGATGCAGTGAAAATATCCACAAATTTTTACCTCTGACTCTGACATGTGGGTGCCCATTGTCATCTACGCACACCACCTCCAACACTTGCCAAAACTTCGTCCCTCAGTTTCTGTCTTTCGCACACTCAACATTGTGTGGGCATTTTGAAAATATCATATCTTTTTGACTGTGCATCATATGAAGATGTGCTATGCATGAATGTTGATCAGCATGATGTTAACTGGCTGGTAGTTCCATTTTCGACAATGAATAAAACTTCCAACATGATGTTATCCCTGTTTGAAAAGGGCGTGTTAATATAAATGCTCTGCCTCTGAAACTTGCAGTTTCTTATCTGAAACTGAAACTTGCAGTTTCTTCTCTGAGAATCACATTGTCTGTACTTTTATATGAAGCTACATTTTTTGAAGTGCTAAAAATAGATCTCTAGAATTCATAAAATACTTCATAGGCTCAATACTGCAAATATGAAATTCAAAAGGCATTCATATCTGAAAGTACTCTCAAAATACACAACACAAAACATAATTCACAACCTTCAAATACTGACAACCTAAGCTTCTCCTCAGACTATTTGTGGGGGGGGGGGGGTCCCCTCCTATTCCTCGGCGGCAGACAGCCGCCCAGTGGGAGGAGGTGAACGGCGAGGGAGAGGATGGCGGGGAAGCGTCGTCGCGCCAACTGTTTTTCTCCTCTTGCAGTTGGGTTCCATCGACAAAGACTCCACAGTAGCCTTTTCGATAAGTAAGAGTGTCGAACCCAACAAGGAGCAGAAGGAAATGACAAGCGGTTTTCAGCAAGGTAATGTCTGCATGTGCTGAAATTGTAAGTAACATAATTGTTTGATAGCAGGGTAATTTGTAACAAGCAAGTAACAATAGTATTAACAAAAGTGCAGCAAGGTAGCCCAATCCTTTTGAGGCAAAGGACAGGCCAAAACAGTCTCTTATGATAAGCAAAGTGTTCTTGAGGGTACACGGGAATTTCATCTAGTCACTTTCATCATGTTGGTTTAATTCGTGTTTGCTACTTTGATAATTTGATATGTGGGTGGACCGGTGCTTAGGTGTTGTTCTTACTTGAACAAACCTCCTACTTATGATTAACCCCCTCGCAAGCATCCGCAACTACGAGAAAAGTATTAAGAATAAATTCTAACCATAGCATTAAACTTTTGGATCCAATCGGTCCCTTACGGAATAGCGAATAAACTAGGGTTTAAGCTTCTGTCACTCTCTCAACCCATCATCTAATAACTACTCCACAATGCATTCCCTTAGGCCCAAATATGGTGAAGTGTCATGTAGTCGATGTTCACATGACACCACTAAGGGAATCACAAATGATAATCATGCTCAAGATCAGAGGGGTATTAAATAGCATATTGGATCTGAACATATAATCTTCCACCAAATAAACCATATAGTAATCAACTACAAGATGTAATCAACACTACTAGTCACCCAGAAGCACCAATCTATAGTTCCGGTACAAAGATTGAACACAAGAGATGAACTAGGGTTTGAGAGGAGATGGTGTTGTTGAAGATGTTGATGGAGATTGCCCTCCCCAAGATGGGAGAGTTGTTGGTGATGATGATGACGATGATTTCCCCCTCCGAGAGGGAAGTTCCCCTGGCGGAATCGCTCCGCCGAAGGGCAAAAGTGCTCCTGCCCAAGTTTCGCCTCGAGACGGCGGTGCTCCGTCCCGAAAGTCCTCTCCTTATTTTTTCTAGGTCAAAATGACTTATATACCAGAAGATGGGCACCGGAGGTGGGCCGAGGGGAGCACAACCCACCAGGGCGCGCCTGGGCTCCCTGGCGCGCCCAGGTGGGTTGTGCCCACCTGGTGGGCCCCCTCTGGTACTTATTGGCTCCAATATTTCTCATTTATTCCATAAAAAATCCCCGTAAAGTTTCAGCTCATTTGGAGTTGTGCAGAATAGGTAGCCTGACGTAGCTTTTTCAGGTCCAGATTCCCAGCTGCCGGAATTCTCCCTCTTTGTGTGTACCTTGCATATTATGAGAGAAAAGGCATTAGAATTACTCCAAAAAGCATTATTATGCATAAAACATCATAAATAATAGTAGGAAAACATGATGCAAAATGGACGTATCAACTCCCCCAAGCTTAGACCTCGCTTGTCCTCAAGCAAAAACCAAAATCGAAAAACATGTCCACATGCTTAGAGAGAGAGAGGTGTCGATAAAAACAAAATACGGACATAGAAGCATCATGTAATTTTATTATAACAGCAACAAACTTTAACATAAAACTTTTATCATAGAACTTTTATCATAGACTTCTCATGAATAAGTAACAATTCATCACACAATCGAAGTATAAAGCATAAACTCTATTAGAAACCAACAAACTATGTTCTCAGTCAACTTTGCAACTACAATTCATCATCTTTTCAGGAAGGGTCACGTATCGGAGCCTTTAGGTAAGTCCTCATAATCAACCATCATATAGTCTTCTATGATTGCTAACACTCACCGCATACACATGAGCAAAACGTTTCAACCGGACACATAGAAAGATAGGGGCTTATAGTTTCGCCTCCCAACGTATTCACCTCAAGGGTGATGTCAACAATAATAACTCATGCTGCCCATATTCAACTGGACATATGTGCCTAGATCTTTCCTCACCACATGATGCTTGCCAAAGGAGAAAAAATAAAAGGAAAAGAGAGAAGAACTTTGACTCTTGCATAAAAGTAAATACATAAAAGTAAAAGATAGGCCCTTCGCAGAGGGAAGCAGAGGTTGCCATGCGCTTATTTGTTTGTATGCTCAACCCCTTAGTGCAAAAGAACATCATCTTATATTACCCCTTGTGATGGCAACCTTTATTATACAGTCTCTCGCTTTTATTCTTCACCATCACAAGTTCGTACAACGCTCAATTTTCTCTTACACTAAATGATCTCACACTTTTAGAAGCAATTTTTATTGCCTTATTGCACCGATGACAACTTACTTGAAGGATCTTACTCAATCCATAGGTAGGTATGGTGGACTCTCGAAAATAAGATTTGGGTTTAAGGGTTTTTTGGATGCACAAGTAGTATCTCTACTTAGTGCGGAAATTTTGGCTAGCAAAGATGGGGGCAAGCACCACATGTTGAAGGATCTATGACAATATAACTTCTATGTGAATATGAACAAACATAAATCATTAAGTTGTGTTCCTTGTCCAACGTCCACAATTTTGGCATATAATATTTTGATGGGGGCTCACAATCACAAAAGATTTCCATGATAGTGTATTTATATGTGAATCTTCTCTTCCCTTATTAATTCTTACATGAGTTGCATCATTGACTAATGCTATGTTTGTCAATCTCTAATAAAATTTTCTACTTATACTTTTCCTTATGTGGTGTTATCACCTACCATAGGATTAGCATATGATCTTTTCATTTATTTTCTTTCTCTTTATTGAAACATGAAAGTAAAGAAAGCAAAAACTCAAACTAAACTTTATTACATATCTCGTACACGATTACAAGGATGGATTACTAAGCAAGTTCTCATAAAGAAAGGATCGAACTAAACTTTTATTCATCTAAAGCAAAAGATAACCATGGATCGAACTAAGAAAAGTAAAGGCAAAAGATAGTGGGGGTGATACGATACCGGGGCACCTCCCCCAAGCTTGGTGGAAGCCAAGGGGAGTGCCCATACCCGATACTCAATTTTCTTTTGGTGATGAAGAAGGAGGTGGTGGTGCTGATGAAGTAGAAGCGATCTTGTCCTTCGAAATCAAGAGATTCTCCAATCTATGGATGACGCTCCGGAGGGCGATGATGTGCTCTTGCAACAGAATATTTTCATGGGTGAGATATTTATTTTGCACACGAACCGTTTCGATGATCCGAAAGGCTTCGATCTCGGTGGGGGTGAGAAGATCATAGTAAGGCTTAAGGATATCTTCTTCTTCTTCTTCGGCAGGCCAGGCCTGCTCAACCATCGGCGCTGGATCTACGGTAGCCTCCTTGCCCTTGTCCTCCTTGACGGCTCCAACGGGCTCTTCCCTCTTCAGCTCGATCTTCATCAACCAAGCATCCTCTTCCACATTGTTGGAGGAAGAAGAAGACATGATGCCTGGCTTAACAGATCTAACAGAAAACAGCAAGGAAAAGAAAACAGGAGATTTCTCCGTGATACGGAGGTTAATAGGTTCGGGGGGGGTATATAAAGATTTTTTATCTTGGGAAACAAGCAAACGGAAGAAACACGGAGTCCGGAAGGTACCCGAGGTGGGCGCAACCCACCTGGGCGCGCCTGGCAAGCCAGGCGCGCCCTGCTGTCTTGTGCCCACCAGGGGTGCCTTCCTGGTTGCTTCTTATTTTCCTAATTTTTTAAATATTCCAAAACTGATAAACAATATTTTTATGGATTTTTCGGAGTTCGTTTACTTACCGTATCATGTACCTCCTCTTTTTCACGATTTTGGAGTGTTCTGGAAGGACTCTTTTATATGTTCTTCCGGTGTCATAGTTTGGGTAATATTACTTTCAGCATTAATGGGCGTACCTGAGATATAATGTTTTATTCGTTGCCCATTAACAACCTTCGGGTTAGTACCTTCGGCATTATTTATTTTGATAGCTCCAGACCGATAAACCTCCTCGATAACATAGGGTCCTTCCCATTTGGAGAGGAGTTTTCCTGCAAAGAATCTGAAACAAGAGTTGTACAAAAGAACATATTCTCCAACTTTGAACTCACGCTTTTGTATTCTTTTATCATGCAATCTTTTAACTTTTTCTTTAAATAACTTGGCATTTTCATAAGCTTGGGTTCTCCATTCATCTAATGAGCTAATATCAAATAACCTCTTTTCACCGGCAAGTTTGAAATCATAGTTGAGTTCTTTAATTGCCCAATATGCTTTATGTTCTAACTCAAGAGGCAAATGACAAGCTTTTCCATAAACCATTTTATAAGGAGACATACCCATAGGATTTTTATATGGTGTTCTATAAGCCCAAAGTGCATCATCTAATTTCTTATACCAATTCTTTCGAGACCTACTGACAGTGTTTTGCAAGATTAATTTTATTTCTCTATTGCTAAGTTCAACTTGACCACTAGACTGAGGATGATAGGGTGATGCAATTCTATGGTTAACATCATACTTGGCAAGCAGTTTACGGAAAGCACCATGAATAAAGTGTGAAGCACCATCAGTCATTAAATATCTAGGGACTCCAAACCTTGGGAAAATAACTTCCTTAAGCATTTTAATAGACGTGTTGTGACCAGCACTACTGGTTGGAATAGCCTCTACCCACTTAGTAACATAATCAACAGCAACCAAAATATGAGTATACCCATTAGAGGAAGGAAAAGGTCCCATGAAATCAAATCCCCAAACATCAAATGGTTCAATAGCAAGAGAATAATTCATAGGCATTTCTTGACGCTTACCAATATTACCTATTCTTTGACATTCATCACAAGATAAGACGAACTTATGAGCATTCTTGAAGAGAGTAGGCCAATAAAAACCAGATTGCAATACCTTATGAGCAGTTCCGTCTCCCGCATGATGTCCTCCATAAGCTTCGGAGTGACATTTCCGTAGGATTTGTCCCTGTTCATGCTCAGGTACACAACGTCTAATAATACCATCTACTCCTTCTTTATAAAGATGTGGGTCATCCCAAAAGTAATGTCTTAAATCATAGAAGAATTTTTTCTTTTGTTGGTATGTAAAGCTAGGCGGTAAATATTTAGCAACAATGTAATTAACATAATCATCATACCAAGGAGTGTTATTAGAAACATTTATTGCAGCTAACTGCTCATCAGGAAAGCTATCATCAATAGGTAGTGGGTCATCAAGGACATTTTCAAGCCTAGACAAGTTATCAGCTACGGGATTCTCTGCTCCTTTTCTATCAGTAATATACAAATCAAATTATTGTAGCAAGAGAACCCACCTAATGAGTCTAGGTTTAGCATCTTTCTTTTCCATAAGATATTTTATAGCAGCATGATCGGTGTGAACAGTCACTTTAGAATCAACAATGTAGGATCTAAATTTATCACAAGCAAACACAACTGCTAAGAATTCTTTTCCAGTAGTAGTATAATTTCGTTGGGCACTGTCTAGAGTTTTACTAGCATAATGGATAACATTTAGTTTCTTATCAACTCTTTGTCCTAGAATAGCACCAACAGCATAATCACTAGCATCACACATAATTTCAAAAGGCAAGTTCCAATCAGGTGGTTGAACAATAGGTGCAGTAATTAAGGCTTTCTTGAGTGTTTCGAAGGCTTCTAAACAATCATCATCGAAAACAAAAGGAGTATCCTTTTGCAAAAGATTTGTAAGAGGCCTAGAAATTCTAGAAAAGTCTTTGATAAATCTCCTATAGAAACCAGCATGACCAAGGAAACTACGAATACCTTTGATATCTTTAGGACATGGCATTTTCTCAATTGCATCAACCTTAGCTTTGTCCACCTCAATACCTCTTTCAAAAATTTTATGGCCCAAAAAAATACCTTCATTAATCATAAAGTGGCACTTCTCCCAATTCAAGACAAGATTTGTCTGCTCACATCTCTGCAAAACTCGATCAAGATTGCTTAAACAATCATCAAAAGACTTCCCATAAACAGAAAAGTCATCCACGAAAACCTCAACAATCTTTTCACAAAAATCAGAGAATATAGCAGTCATACATCTTTGAAAGGTAGCAGGTGCATTGCATAAACCAAAAGGCATACGTCTATAAGCATAAGTTCCAAAGGGACAAGTGAATGTGGTCTTTTCTTGATCAGGTTGAGAAATGGGTATTTGTGAAAAACCAGAATATCCATCAAGGAAACAAAAATGTGTGTGCTTTGACAATCTTTCTAGCATTTGATCAATAAAAGGCAAAGGGTAATGATCTTTTCTAGTTGCTTTGTTTAATTTTCTAAAATCAATTACCATTCTATAGCCTGTAACAATTCTTTGTGGTATGAGTTCATTTTTATCATTAGGAACAATAGTAATTCCTCCCTTCTTAGGGACACAATGAACAGGACTTACCCACCTACTATTAGCTATAGGATAGATTATACCTGCTTCCAGAAGTTTTAATATTTCCGTTCTTACCACTTCTTTCATCTTCGGATTTAACCGACGTTGGTGATTAACAACGGGTTTAGCATCAGGTTCCATATAAATTTTGTGCTGACATAGAGTGGGACTAATGCCCTTAAGATCATCAAGAGTATATCCAATAGCAGCTCGGTGCTTCCTTAGAACTTTCAATAGTCTTTCTTCTTCATGTTCTGAAAGGTTAGCACTAATAATAACAGGATTTATCTTTTTCTCATCAAGATAAGCATATTTCAAAGTGTCTGGCAATTGTTTTAATTCAAACACAGGATCACCTTTAGGTGGAGGAGGACCTCCTAGAGTTTCAATAGGCAAATTGTGTTTAAGCAGAGGGCGTTGTTCAAAGAAAATCTCATCTATTTCATTTCTTTCATGCATATGTAAATCATTTTCATGGTCTAGCAGATATTGTTCTAAAGGATCAGTAGGAGGCACAACAATAGAAGCAAGACCAATTATTTCATCCTTACTAGGCAATTCTTTTTTATGAGGTTTTCTACTAAACTTGGAAAAGTTAAACTCATGAGACTCATCACCAAAACTGACACCGACAGTTTGTTTCTTACAATCTATTTTAGCATTAATGGTGTTCAAGAAAGGTCTACCAAAGATAATGGGACAAAAATCATCTTGTGGGGAACCAAGAACAAGAAAATCAGTAGGATATTTTATTTTCCCACACAAGACTTCAACATCTCTAACAATCCTAATTGGTGATATGGTGTCTCTATTAGCAAGTTTAATAGTAACATCTATGTCTTCTATCTCAGCGGGTGCTATGTCATTCATAATTTCTTGATATAAGGTAAAGGGAATAGCACTCACGCTAGCACCTATGTCGCATAAACCATTATAACAGTGATCTCCTATTTTTACTGAGACAACGGGCATGCCAACAACGGGTCTACGAATATCTGACTTATCAGGTTTGACAATTCTAGTAGCTTCATTACAGAAGTAAATAACATTCCCATCTATATTTTCTTCCAGGAGATCCTTAACCATAGCAACACTAGGTTCTACTTTGATTTGTTCATCAGGTTTAGGTGTTCTAATATAACTTTTGTTGACCACAGTTGAAACTTTAGCATGTTCCTTTATCCTAACAGGGAAAGGTGGTTTCTCAATATAAGCAGTAGGAACAACTGGATCAACATTATAAACAATAGTTTCCTCTTTAGCTGGTACAGGTTCTTTAATTTCCTTTTTAATAGGTGGGTGATATTTAAACCACTTCTCCTTGGGGAGATTAACATGAGTAGCAAATGATTCACAAAAGAAGGCTACTATCTCAGAGTCAAGTCCATATTTAGTGCTAAACTTTTGAAAAGCATCGGTATTCATAAAAGATTTAACACAATCATACTTAAGCTTAATACATGACTCTTTACCTTCGTCGAGTTCCCAATCTTCAGAGTTGTGTTTAATTCTTTCTAAAAGATCCCACCGGAATTCAATGGTCTTCTTCATAAAGGAACCAGTACAAGAAGTATCAAGCATGGATTGATCATCACGAGAAAGCCGAGCATAAAAATTCTGAATAATAATTTCTCTTGAGAGCTCATGATTGGGGCATGAATATAACATTGACTTAAGCCTCCCCCAAGCTAGAGCGATACTTTCTCCTTCACGAGGCCAAAAATTATATATGTAATTCCGTTCACGATGAACTAGATGCATAGGATAATTTTTTTGGTGAAACTCCAATTTCAATCGATTCCAATTCCAAGATCCAATATCATCGCATAGCCTATACCATGCCAATGCCTTTCCCTTCAAAGATAAAGGGAAAACCTTCTTCTTAACTTCATCCCCGGGTAAACCTGCAAGCTTAAACAATCCACAAATTTCTTCCACATATATCAAGTGCATATCAGGATGTTCGGTTCCATCTCCTGCATAAGGATTAGCTAGCGGTTGTTCTATCATACCCGAAGGAATTTCATATTCAATATTTTCAGTAGGTGCAGTAGGTTGAGGGGTAACTAATTGTGGTTCCGGTCGAGGTGAAGATACCCCGAACAAACCCCTCAAAGGATTGTTTTCCATAGTAACAAGTGACAATATATTTCAGCACGTAGTAATAAATTTTCCTTACCAATTTCCACTTACCAAAAGCGCTTCACTCCCCGGCAATGACGCCAGAAAATAGCCTTGATGACCCACAAGTATATGGGATCAATTGTAGCCTTTTTGATAAGTAAGAGTGTCGAACCCAACGAGGAGCAGAAGGAAATGACAAGCGGTTTTCAGCAAGGTAATGTCTGCAAGTGCTGAAATTGTAAGTAACAGAGTTGTTTGATAGCAGGGTAATTTGTAAAGAGCAAGTAGCAATAGTAGTACCAAAATTGTAGCAAGGTAGCCCAATCCTTTTGAGGCAAAGGACAGGCCAAAACGGTCTCTTATGATAAGCAAAGTGTTCTTGAGGGTACACGGGAGTTTCATCTAGTCACTTTCATCATGTTGGTTTGATTCGTGTTCGCTACTTTGATAATTTGATATGTGGGTGGACCGGTGCTTAGGTGTTGTTCTTACTTGAACAAACCTCCTGCTTATGATTAACCCCCTCACAAGCATCCGCAACTATGAGAAAAGTATTAAGAATAAATTCTAACCATAGCATTAAACTTTTGGATCCAATCGGTCCCTTACGAAATAGCGCATAAACTAGGGTTTAAGCTTCTGTCACTCTCACAACCCATCATCTAATAACTACTCCACAATGCATTCCCTTAGGCCCAAATATGGTGAAGTGTCATGTAGTCGACGTTCACATGACGCCACTAAGGGAATCACAACACACATACTATCAAAATATCGAACACATATCAAGTTCACATGATTACTTGCAACATGATTTCTCCCGTGATCTCAAGAACAAAAGTAACTACTCACAAATGATAATCATGCTCAAGATCAGAGGGGTATTAAATAGCATATTGGATCTGAACATATAATCTTCCACCAAATAAACCATATAGTAATCAACTACAAGATGTAATCAACACTACTAGTCACCCACAAGCACCAATCTATGGTTCCGGTACAAATATTGAACACAAGAGATGAACTAGGGTTTGAGAGGAGATGGTGTTGTTGAAGATGTTGATGGAGATTGCCCTCCCCAAGCTGGGAGAGTTGTTGGTGATGATGATGACGATGATTTCCCCCTCCGGGAGGGAAGTTCCCCTGGCGGAATCGCTCCACCGGAGGGCAAAAGTGCTCCTGCCCAAGTTCCGCCTCGAGACGGTGGTGCTCCATCCCAAAAGTCCTCTCCTTATTTTTTCTAGGTAAAAATGACTTATATACCAGAAGATGGGCACCGGAGGTGGGCCGAGGGGAGCACAACCCACCAGGGCGCGCCTGGGCTCCCTGGCGCGCCCAGGTGGGTTGTGCCCACCTTGTGGGCCCCCTCTGGTACTTATTGGCTCCAATATTTCTCATTTATTCCATAAAAATCCCCGTAAAGTTTCAGCTCATTTGGAGTTGTGCAGAATAGGTAGCCTGACGTAGCTTTTTCAGGTCCAGATTCCCAGCTGCCGGAATTCTCCCTCTTTGTGTGTACCTTGCATATTATGAGAGAAAAGGCATTAGAATTACTCCAAAAAGCATTATTATGCATAAAAACATCATAAATAACAATAGGAAAACATGATGCAAAATGGACGTATCATCCACTGATACGTCTCCAACGTATCTATAATTTTTTATTGTTCCACGCTGTTATATTATCATTCTTGGATGTTTTACAATCATTTTATAGCAACTTTATATCATTTTTTGGGACTAACCGATTGACATAGTGCCTAGTGTCAGTTGCTGTTTTTTGCTTGTTTTTTACTTCGTAGGAAATCAATACCAAACAGAGTCCAAACACAACGAAACTTTTTGGTGATTTTTTCTAGACTAGAAGACACAAGTTGGGCCAAGAAAGTACCTGAGGGGGGCTCCGAGGGGATCACAACCCACGAGGACGCGCCTGGGGGCCCAGGCGCGCCCAGGTGGGTTGTGCCCACCTCAGCCACCTCTCGCACCGCCTCTTTGCTCTATAAATACCCCAATATTCCAGAAACCCTAGGGGAGTCGACGAAAATCAATTCCAGCCGCCGCAAGTTCCAGAAACCACAGATCCAATCTAGACACCATCACGGAGGGGTTCATCATCCTCATTGGTGCCTCTCCGATGATGCGTGAGTAGTTCATTGTAGACCTACGGGTCCGTAGGCAGTAGCTAGATGGCTTCCTCTCTCTCTTTTGATTCTCAATACAATGGTCTCTTGGAGATCTATTTGATGTAACTCTTTTTGCGGTGTGTTTGTTGGGATCCGATGAACTTTGAGTTTATGATCAGATCTATGTTTTTATCCATGAAAGTTATTTGAGTCTTTTGATCTCTTATATGCATGATTGCTTATAGCCTCGTATTTCTTCTTCGAATCTTTGGTTTAGTTAGGCCAACTAGATCGGTTTTTCTTGCCATGGGAAGAGGTGCTTTGTGATGGGTTCGATCTTACGGTGCTTGATCCCAGTGATAGAAGGGGAACCGACACGTATGTATCATTGCTATTAAGGATAACAAGATGGGGTCTATTTCTACATAAATAGATCTTGTCTACATCATGTCATCGTTCTTATTGCATTACTCCGTTTCTCCATGAACTTAATACACTAGATGCATGCTGGATAGCGGTCGATGTGTGGAGTAATAGTAGTAGATGCAGGCAGGAGTCGGTCTACTAATGTTGGCCGTGATGCCTATATAATGATCATTGCCTCGATATCGTCTTAATTATTTGAAGTTCTATCAATTGCCCAACAGTAATTTGTTTACCCATCGTATGTTATTTTTCTCGAGAGAAGCCACTAGTGAAATCTACGGCCCCCGGGTCTATTTTCTCATCATATATTTTCAGATCTATTTTGCTATTTGCCGTTTTATTTATTTTCCACTTTTATTTTCAGATCTATATTTCCAAAAACCCAAAAATACCTCGCTGAGTTTTATTTGCTTTTATTTACATCTATCAATCTACTACAATTTATCTCATGTCTGTTTGCCAATTTCTGGCGCCGTTACCCGAAAGGGATTGACAACCCCTTTAACACGTCGGGTTGCAAGTATTTGTTCTTTGTGTGCAGGTGTTGTTTACGTAGTGTTGCTTGGTTCTCCTACTGGTTCGATAACCTTGGTCTCATCTCTGAGGGAAATACCTACCGTTGCTGTGCTGCATCATCCCTTCCTCTTTGGGGAAATACCGATGTAGTTCAAGCCAACATCATCCACCGGCTCGCTCTGCCACGACACCCTCACAAACGGCACCCTGTAGATGCTCGATCCTTCAATCTCGAGTGGATGCTCCATCTTGGATCGATACTCCCACCACCGCAGCCTCACGATCGGATCCGGTGAATCTGTTTGCTCCATGGCCCAGAGGAGCAGCTCTATGTACTCCCGCGCGACTCCCTCCCGGTATATTGCCTCCTTTTCTCTCTTTTCCAGATATTTGGCCATCGCTGTCGCCATCGCCGCTAATTGCTCCAGGTTGTCAAACCAAGACTGTTTCTCCAACATCCTAGCTAGCTTCACAGGGTCGCCGCCTGCAAGCCACACATATCGGTTGTACTCCTCCATCGATCTACTTCTCCACAGCACCTTCACTCGCCGGCGGTGGTTTTTGAATGGAAGAGGAGAGGAGCGGCACTAGTTTTGGATTAGAACAGGAGAGGAGCGGCGGTGGTTTTGAAATGGAAGAGGAGAGGAGCGGCGCTGGTTTTGGATTGGAACACGAGAGTAGCGGCGGGGGTTTTAAAATGGAAGAGGAGAGGAGCGGTGCTGGTTTTGGATTGGAACAGGAGAGGAGCGGAAGTGGTTTTGAAATGGAAGAGGAGAGGAGCGGCGTTGGTTTTGGATTGGAACAGGAGAGGAGCGGCGGTGGTTTAAGAGGAGAGGAGCGGCGCTGGTCTTGGAAGTATTTTTTTTGTTTTGCGTATTTTGGGTCAAAGTTTGACCATGTACTATATTTGACAAGCAAAATGTGAATGCATGCCATCAAAAATTGTATCGTTTGGTTCGTATTTGAATGTACTTTCAAATTATATTATTTTTGCAACATATAAAATATATTTTATTTGTTAAAATCATGGTCAAATATGACCCAGAATACAAGGGAGACTAATTAATGTGGGGTCGCTTTCTTAATTGAAGGGTAAATTGATTTTGATTTTGATCCAGTCACAGCGCGTCGGCCCTCTCGTCCAATCCTGTAAATCGCTGCCGCACGCTCCTCTCCCTCTTCTCCATTGCAAAACCACCCCCTCTCCTCTCCATCTTCTCCATTCCAAAACCACCGTCTCGCCTCTCCCTCTTCTCCATGGCAAAACCACCCCCTCTCCTCTCCATCTTCTCCATTGCAAAACCACTGTCTCGCCTCTCCCTCTTCTCCATTCAAAGACCACCGTCTCTCCTCCCATCTTCCAAAGCTAGCACCGGACCTCTCAGAAGGACATCTATGGAGAGGATGCAGTAGCGAATCAGGCAGATCGCCGGCGGTGACCAGGCGAAGTTAGCCAGGTTGAAGGAGATCCTTACTTGGTTTGACAACGAGTGGGAGATTTCGAGGACGGTGAGGGCCATGTGGCAATGTATGCGAAAGAGCGAGACGGCGGCGATGAGGGCGGCAAGGTACTCCCCGGCGGCAGTCACGCCGCAGTCCTTCGAGTTCATCAAGTATCTCCTATGGGCGATGAAGCAGACAGATTCGCCCGAGGCGAAAGTCAGGCGGAGGTGGTGGGCGTACAGTTCGAAGTTCGAGCATCCAAAGGATAACGAATCGATCGAGTACGGTGTGCCGTTCGTGAGGGCACAGTGACAGCCAGAGCCACAGGAGTATTCGTTCTCCCACCGCAAGAGGAGGCCGGATGGCGCGACGTTGCTTCCCCGCCGTTCTCCATGGTTCCCTCGCCGCTCGCCTCGTTTCAACGGTGGTGGTAGGGTTTAAGGTAAACTTTGCACTAGCCTAATCTTCCATCTGCTCATGCTTACAATCAGTGTGACGGCTAATGAAAATCATATGGGTAAGTACTGGGTAGTACTCCGAGTCTCCGAGTACTACACCAATCACCCTAAAATAGCTCTGGACCAAAAACAAAGTTGTGACAATGTGTACAAACAAAGAAAAATCGATTGGTGCTTCTTTCAGAAAAGAGTACTCCCTAGAAAAGTGCCAATATAAGCTACTAGTATTTTATTAGAGGATTTGCTGCTGAGAAAGATCCGTCCACAGAGAGCGCCACCCATCCCACCAGTGGTGGTTGCCAATGCTTAGATGGAGCATGGTTGGTGTCGGTAATTTTTACTTGGCACCTATCACTCTGCATATATGCCGGTTCCATCCATACATTTGTGCAGTTCCACCAAAATGCAGCTGAATAACCCTGTTTGCACAGATAATGAAAAAGCATGATTACATTATAGTGGCACTAGTTGATGAAGCATACAGTAATAAATAGAAGAAATTTCATTTTCTTAATGGGAAAGTATTGCGATAGTATCACAGTATGCCATACTGTGAGGGCGAGATGGGCCCTGCGATGCCTCATACGGTATGCTTCATACTAGAAATCGACCCGATTCTCCCCGATACACCTTCTACCAGTGATGAACATCAGTGTACCGCGGTAGTACAAAGAGGGGCCTTGAAACATTCCAATCTCTATTTTTGTGCAGATCAACTAAAATTAAGAACCCTAGTTTGCAGAAACACTTGAACGTTAACAATGGGACTAGTTGATGAAACATATACTAACAAAGAGAAGCACTTTCTTTAACTACATTGAAAATGAAATGATAGAGAGGACACTAGCTCTATTTTAACTGTATTATTACTTCATTTTATCAGTGGCACTAGGGTCGAGTGATATGTCTCCAACGTATCTATAATTTATGAAGTATTCATGCCATGTTTACAACAATTTTATATGATTTTAGTATGATTTGATTAGAACTAACCCGTATTGACGCTGTTTTCAGCAGAACTACCGTGGTGTCGTTTTTTGTGCAGAAATAAAAGTTCTTGGAATGGGCTGAAAATTTACGGTGATTTTTTATGGACCAAAAGGGACCCCCGAAGCACAAGAGTTGGGCCAGAAGAGTCCCGAGGCAACCACAAGGGTGGGGGCGCGCCCCCCTAGCTTGTCGCTGCCTCGTGGACCCCCTTGATGTGAGACCGACGCCAAAAATTCCTATAAATAACAAAACCCCCGAAAAGAAACCTAGATCGGAAGTTCCGCCGCCGCAAGCCTCTGTAGCCACCAAAAACCAATCGGGACCCCGTTCCGGCACCCTGCCGGAGGGGGGCATCATCACCGGAGGCCCTCTTCATCATCCCGGCATTCTCCATGAAAAGGAGGGAGTAGTTCACCCTCGGGGCTGAGGGTATGTACCAGTAGCTATGTGTTTGATCTCTCTCTCTCGTGTTCTTGATTTGGCACGATCTTGATGTACCGCGGGCTTTGTTATTATAGTTGGATCATATGGTGTTTCTTCCCTCTCTATCTCTTGTTGTGATGAATTGAGTCTTGCTCTTTGAGGTTTCGTTATGTTGGATTGAGTATTGGATTTGAGAACACTTGATGTATGTCTTGCGATGGGATATCTGTGGTGACAATGGGATGTTCTATTGATTCACTTGATGTATGTTTTGGCACTCAACTCGCGGATTCCCGAGGTGACATTGGGGTAATCTATGCATAGGGGTTGATGCACGTTTTCATCCTGTGTTCTCTGATAGAAACTTTGGAGTGATTCTTTGTTGCACGTTGAGGGATTGTTATATGATCCAATTATGTTATCATTGTTGAGAGAACTTGCACTAGTGAAAGTATGAACCCTAGGCCTTGTTTTCAAGCATTGCAATACCGTTTTTGCTCACTTTTGTTACTAGTTACCTTGCTGTTTTTATATTTTCAGATTACAAAAACCTATATCTACTATCCATACTACACTTGTATCACCATCTCTTCGCCGAACTAGTGCACCTATACAATTTACCATTGTATTGGGTGTGTTGGGGACACAAGGGACTCTTTGTTATTTGGTTGCAGGGTTGTTTGAGAGAGACCATCTTCATCCTACGCCTCCCACGGATTGATAAACCTTAGGTCATCCACTTGAGGGAAATTTGCTACTGTCCTACAAAACTCTGCGCTTGGAGGCCCAACACGAGTCTACAAGAAGAAGGTTGCGTAGTAGGCATCAAGCTCTTTTTTGGCGCCATTGCCGGGGAGGTGAGTGCTTGAAGGTATATCTTTAGATCTTGAAATCGAATCTTTTAGTTTCTTGTTTTATCACTAGTTTAGTCTATAAAAGGAAACTAAAAAAATGGAATTGAGGTTGCCTCATATTATTCATCTCTATAATGTCTTTCTTGAAAATGATGGATCAGAAAATTGTGCCAAAGTGTTAGAAGAAGAATGCAATAAAATGTTTGGCATAAAATCTTTGAATGATGAGCATGATTGCAATGTTGTTAGTGTGAATTCTTTGAATATCCATGATGCTAATGATATGCAAAGCCACAAGCTTGGGGATGCTATGTTTGATGAAGATGATATTTTTAGTCCCCCAAGTTTTGATGAGAAAATTTATTATGATGATAGCATGCCTCCTATTTATGATGATTATATTGATGAAAGTGGGTTTGGAAGAGTGTCAACTCTAGGTAATGATCCCACTATTTTGGAGGGTGTTGAATCTTTTCACAATATTGATAAAAGTGGATTTGGAGAGGTCATGACTTTATTTAGTGATGAATCCACTATTTTGGAAGAGATTCCAATTGATTATGAGAACAAAGTTGCTATGTATGATGATTATTGTGATGACATGTATGCTATAATGAATAATGATAACCATGAAACTCGTCATCATGATTTTAATTTTCAATTGAATTATGCCTCACATGATAGTTATTTTGTTGAGTTTGCTCCCACTACTATTGATGAGAATAAATTTGCTTATGTGGAGAGTAATAAAATTTCTATGCTTATGCATCATGAAAAGAGTGTTTTATGTGATAGCTATATTGTTGAATTCATTCTTGATGCTACTGAAAATTATTATGAGAGAGGGACATATGCTTCTACATATCTCAATAATATCAAGTTTCCTCTCTATGTGTTGAAAGTTTTGAAGTTATGCTTGTTTTGCCTTCCTATGCTAGTTGATTCATGTTCCCATAATTTGTTTGATCACAAAATCCCTATGCATAGGAAGTGGGTTAGACTTAAATGTGCTAGTCATATGCTCCATGATGCTCCTGTTATGTTTCAATTATTATCTTTTATGTGAGCATCATTAAAATCATCATGCCTAGCTAAAAAGGCATTAAAGAAAAGCGCTTGTTTGGAGACAACCCAATATTTACCCCTACTGTTTTTGTGTGTTCACATGATTATGCTACTGTATTAATTATGTTTTATAGCTTTTGTTTGAACAAAGTGCCAAGTAAAGCCTTTGGGATAGTGTGGTTGATAGTTTATTTGATTCTGTGCAAAAACAGAAACTTTTGCGTCCAGTACAGAAATTCCTATCTTTTACTGGAACGTGTAAAACTTCTGAATTATTTACAGTTGATTGGTATACAAATTTTCTACATTTTCCTAATTTTTCAGAATTTTTGTAGTAACATAAGTATGAGCTTAATTAAGATCTTTACAGACTGTTCTGTTTTTGACAGATTCTGTTTTCAATGTATAGTTTGCTTGTTTTCTAGTTTATATGGCTTATATTGCTCAATATAAATTGTAGAAATGATAGGGTACAATAGGCATCATGTGAGAAAATTTTGAATCTTGTCTTCACAGAACCAAAGTGAATGATTTGTTTTATCATACTAACCCATCTCACGAAGTTCCGTTAAGTTTTGTGTGATTGAAGTTTTCAAGTTTTGGGTGAGATATCGATATGAGGAGAATAAGGAGTGACAAGACCCTAAGCTTGGGGATGTCCAAGGCACCCCAAGGTAGTATTCAAGGAAGATCCAAGCAACTAAGCTTGGGGATGCTGCGGAAGGCATCCCCTCATTCGTCTTCAACATTATCGGTAACCTTACTTGGGGCTATATTTTTATTCATCACATGATATGTGTTTTGCTTGGAGCGTCATTTTCTTTTGTTAGGATTTTCTTGCTGCTATTTATAGTAATGTTTTGCATCTTTTATTTCAATAAAAGTGTCAAGTTTAGCCTTTACCATGCTTATTCTACAAGTCTATATGTTGCTGTTTGAAAACAGAAAGTTTTCTATCATTGTATGAATTCTTATGGAAAGTAAGAATGTGATAAAATCTTGAAATTTTTACACAACAAGTAAAAACAAATTTTATACATTTGGTAATTTTCAGAATTTTTGGAGTTAGGGAAGTATGAGTATAATTGCACTCTTTACAGACTGTCCTGTTTAGACAGATTGCTGCTATGTTTGCATTGTTTGCATATGTTTGCTTGTTTAATGATTCTATTTGAGAATAGGAGTATTAAATACGCAGAGGCATTTAGTATGCAATGTTAAATAATAATTTTAGTAATTTGCTACAGTAGAGAATGATAAGGTTTTGCATTTGATTTATACTAACTTATCTCACGAGTTCTTGTTGAGTTTTTTGTGGATGAAGTTTTTTTTTAGATTTAGGGAAACCGTGATATAAAAGGAATTAAGGATACACAAAAGCTCAAGCTTGGGGATGCCCAAGGCATCCCTAGTTAATATTTCAATAAGTCTCAAGCATCTAAGCTTGGGGATGCCCCGGTAGGCATCCCACCTTTCTTCATCAAGAATTATCGGTTAGTATCGGTTGAGCCTAAGTTTTTGCTTCTTCACATGATGTGTGCTATTTTTAGAATATCATTTTATTTTATTTTTCTTGCTGTTTGAATAAAATACTTAAGATCTAAATTATTATTTTTGAGAGAGAGTCTTCACATAGCTACTTAATTATTTAACTACTCATTGATCTTCACTTATATCTTTTTGGAGTAGTTTGTCATTTACTCGTGTGCTTCACTTATATCCTATGAGTAAATGGTTGAATGAATTGAATATCATAAATCTGAAATTATATATGTTTCATATGCTTATCCCAAGGGGAGTAATGACTTCACATATAAGAAGTGGAGGTGGTAAATTTATTGAAAGTTAGCAAACGTAGTTTTGGTCACTTGAACAATTCATGAAAGAATATTGAAGGAAGAGAGATTTCACATATAAATATACTATCTTGGACATCTTCTATGATTGTGAGCTCCATTAATTATTTTCAAATTTGAGCAAATTAGTTGAAGTTGGACAAGGAAGATAATGTAATGAGTTATGCTTGGGTATATTTGTATAGAAGTTATATTGTTATGGATCCTCCAACATGTGGTGCTTGTTATTTAGAATCTTTTGCTAAGCCAAAATTTCTATACTAAGCGGGAATACTGCTTGTGCATCCAAAATCCTTGAACCAAGTTTCTTCCGTGAGTGTCCACCATATCTACTTATATGCGGTATTTACCTGCCGTTCCAAGTAAATTTGCATGTGCCAAACTCTAAACCTTCAAATAATAATCTATTTTGTATGCCTGAATCGCTCATGTAGCGACTAGGGGCTGTCAGTATCTTCCATGCTAGGCGGGTTATTCTCATGATGAGTGTTTATTCACTTGTCATTCACGAGAGAGTGGCTGGTAATTGGGATGCCCAGCCCTATGATCAAAAGATCAAAAACAAAATTTCAAATAATTAAACAAAACTCCCCCAGGAAAGTTGTTGGTATGAACGGCACCCGTGAATTCGGCTAGCCGTGGAGTGTGATTGTTGGTGGAGGGGGAGTAAAGACTTTACCATTCTGTTTCGGAATCGCCGATAATGTGTCTAGCATGGAAGATAGTGAGAACTCTTGGTTGTTATGTTGACAATGAAAGCATACCTCTCAAAATTATGTTCATCTCTGTTTTAAAAGCTTCGAGCTCTGGCACCTCTGCAAATCCCTGCTTCCCTCTGCGAAGGGCCTATCTTTTACTTTTTTTTTGTTGAGTCAATTTCTTATTAACCTATTCTTTAGTTGGCAAGAATCATGTGGTGGGGAAAGATCTAAGCATATATGGCCATTCAAATATATTTGATCATGAATTATTATTGTTGACAATTATCTATATGATAAATAAGTTGGGAGGCGAAACACTAAGCCCCTATCTTTCTCTGTGTTCGATGGATGCTATTTGTTATAAAAATATGCTTTGAGTGGTAGCAATCATGGAAGACTATATGATAGTTGAGTATGTGGGATTTGCTAAATCAAAGCTCTTACATAGACCCTTCCTAAAAATAAGATGAATTGCAATTGTTTGATGACTGAGAACATAGTTTGTTAGTTTTCAAGAAAGTTTATGGTCTATGCTTTAACATGTGAATAGCTTGTTACTTGATCATGAGAAGTTTTATGATATGAGCTACTGTTATGATATATAATGATGCTAGAAAAAGTGGTTGAAATTATTATTGATCAAACTTGTGCACTTGCTAGCATTCACACTTCATAAATTATTTCTTTTATCATTTACCTACTCGAGAACGAGCAGGAATTAAGCTTGGGGATGCTGATACGTCTCCAACGTATCTATAATTTATGAAGTATTCATGCCATGTTTACAACAATTTTATATGATTTTAGTATGATTTGATTAGAACTAACCCGGACTGACGCTGTTTTCAGCAGAACTACCGTGGTGTCGTTTTTTGTGCAGAAATAAAAGATCTCGGAATGGGCTGAAAATTTACGGTGATTTTTTATGGACTAAAAGAGACCCCCGAAGCACAAGAGTTGGGACAGAAGTGTCCCGAGGCAACCACAAGGGTGGGGGGCGCGCCCACCCCCTAGGGCCTGCCCCCCTGGCTTGTCGCTGCCTTGTGGATGTAACACCCCATGTCATTAGCCACAGTAATCACTTTTGATAATGACAAGTCAGCATGTTTAACAGTGCCAAATCATCAATAGCATCATATTGCATTTCAATTCCTAACTCAAATCCAAATTTAAATGAAAGTGGAAAATAAAAGTTGTTCAACATAGAAACTAAAATGTTCAATAACTAACAAATATTACAGAGACCATTCTAAAATTGTAACCAACATTTAATAAATTAATTAGGTGACCCAAACCTCTTTTAACAGTGGCTGGAAATAATATTTAATAACCTTTTAATTAATCTAGATCAAGTATGAAATGATGTTTTGCCCAAACTAGTTTTTGGTGTTAGGGTATAGTGCACTGATATTTAAGGACTAGCTCACACTTTTTACAAAATTCATTTGGGTGCTCAAACATTTTGCAAACAGAAAAGAAAAGAAAACAGAAAAAGAGAAAAGGAAAAGGCCTAAACGCGCTACTGTGCACTTAGGCCTACTGCTACAGCGCCGGCCCAGCCCACCCCGCGCCTCCTCCCACCTCTCACTGCTCACCGCCGCCCCGCTGTCGAACACCGAGCGCGCGCACCCCAGGCCCCCCCTCGCTCGTCGCTCGACAGCGCGCCCGCGCGCGCGCTGGGTTAAGAGCAACCCCGCACCCCCCTGGCGAACCCTAGCCACTCCCCTTGTCCTCTGCCTCGCTCCCCCGTCGCAGCCGAGCGCCACCGCCGCCATGGCTCCGGCATAACCACGGCCACCGTGCCCCGTTCGCCCCGCCGACGTGTCCACGAGCTCCGCCGCGTCGAGCCCATCCTCCTCAACCACAAGCTCGAGTCCCGGGAGCCCTGCATCGACCCCACGCCATCTTCTTCTTCCTCGGACCGCCGCCGCACTCCGTCGTCGATTCGCCTCCGTCGAGCCCTCCCCGAGCCCGCTATTGCACACCTACAGGGCCTGGTGAGCCGTCGCCGTCCTCCCCCTCTCTTTCCGGCTCGATATCGTCGCCGTAGTGGTCGCAATAGAGATGCTCGAACGCACCGCCACCTGACCTCATCGCCGGCGTGGCCACGGCGACCATTTGGTCCCGTGCGTGCCACCGTTGCACTCCCCGCAGCGTGTAGACACCGTAGCCACCTCGCCCTGCCCTTTTTGCATGTTGTAGCCCCGATCCCGACGGTGGCCGAACTCCGGCGTCTGCCGTGTTGCTCGCCGTCGACGCTACCGACCACCGCAGCCCCCGCCGTCACCCTAGATCGCTCCGCCGTCGTTTGCCCGTTAGAAAGAGCCCGGCCGCGCTCGCAATGGTGCCCTGTGCGCCATTTCCAAGCCGTGCCGCCGTCCCTGGTGCTCGCCGGAGCAACTCCGGTGGCCGGCCGGCGCCGCTGCCGACGTGGCTGGCCTGGGGCCACCCCCAGTGCCACTGCCGGTGGGCCAAGCCGGCCCCAGTTGACCAGTTGACTTGGTCAACTGGCTGACTGGGCACTGCCCAGTCACTGACTGGTGGGGCCCCTCTCCCTGTGTCTATGACATATGGGCCCCCCCTGTCAGGTGCCTAATTAACTAATTAGTTAAATAAAAATAATTAAAATCCTAATTAGTCACTGACTGCTGGGCCCCACCTGTTAATTAATCCAATCAATTAATTTAACCCCTCAGTTAATGTCACAGTATATGACATGTGGGTCCCACCTGTTAGGTTTGACTCTGGTCAGCCAGAGTTGACATGCTGACGTCACCCTGACCTCATGCTGACGTCATCATTCACTATTCTGGATAATTCGAATTTAAATAAATAATTAAATTCTAGAAATTAATAAAAACTTTAGAAAATCATATTAAATAAACCATAACTCCGATGAAAATAATTTATATATGAAACTTGCTCGGAATTTCGATACGAACCCGAATACGCCCTCCGTATTCTTGTCAGATGCCCCTAGCTATATAAACATTGAACTTTTAGACCGATTTCGATAAATGAATAGTGCCCAATGTTGATTAAATAAATCCAAATAAATTCCTAAAATTAACTAAATCGTTTAGTTAGGCTGTAGAACATCCCGGCATATCATTTAGGCATGTCATACATATTGTTTGCATTATTGCCGTGAATTTATTATTTCTCTCCCCCCTTCTCTTTCGATATACGCTGAGACCGACGACGCTGCACCTGGGTACGACTACACTACCGACGAGCAGCCCGTTGACGACCCCTCTCTCTTGCGAGAGCAACCAGGCAAGCCCCCCCCCCCCCTTGAGCATCCAGATATCGCCCATTCTATACTCCTGCTTGCATTAGATTTTGCTACTGTTAATGTATGCTCCTATTCTGATGCATAGCCTGCTTTTGTAACCTGTTCATTGTTACCTTACCTGCCTATGATAAACTGTTTAGTATAGGTTGGTAGTGAACCATCAGTGACCCCACCACCTTACCCTTGTCGCCCCTGCTTGATTTTCGACGACTCGATCAACGCGATCGTCGACCAGAGACCGACACCTCACTTCACACCCCCCTTAGTTGTACGACTCTGCATAGTAGCTATCGGGTGCCGAGGGTGATACCTCGTAACGCACTCCTGGTGAATACTCTGCAGTGTAGCTGTTCGGTCGTGGTCATCAAGGGTGATTCCTCCTTCTCCACTTCCGATACGACTCTATCGTGCGACCCCTCAGTGTGAACCTCGAGGGTGATGCCTCATACGTTCACCCTGATGATTTCGTCGAGTGGAATCCGCCGAGGGTGATTCCTCGGGTTTCCCCCTTGATGTTATGACCACACGGTTACTTTGACCTTTGTTACAGGCGGGTCCAGCCTGGTGGGTACCCGCTGGGGATCTATGATGTCGAGTGTGCCGGAAGGGCACTCGAGTGTGATATTGAGGCGGAGCATCAGGGACTCTGATTGTCTCCGCGTGATACTAATTGAGCCTATTAGATTTGGGTTTGTGATCTGAGTGGGTCGACGTGCCCTATACGCACTACCACCACGCGGGATAATGGTTATGGGCCCCTCTGCGATGTACGTTTCTCCCGAAAGCTCGTCAGACGTCACGATTCACCGTGCGGGCTGATTGTCGGGATTGGGCTGGATACTTCACTGACGAGTTCAGTGTCGCGCCTGCACCCCGACCAGTCTCGCAACGCGCAGGGTGCCTAGGGCGATGGCCCAAGACCTCTGGGTGCATAGGTTAGTCCGGCGTGCTGACCTCTCTGCTGAGCCTAGGTAGGGCGTTGCTTCGTGTTGATCTTTCGAGGACGGGCATTACCCAGCAAGTGTGTCCGGCCAGAGTTGATCGAGCGTGTTGGGTAACAGTAGTGCACCCCTGCAGGGATGAATGATCTATCGATAGCCGGTCCTACGGTAAAGGAAGCTTAGTTTGTGTATCCCGATCTACTACTTGAACTGGATACCGGTTACTTAATTGAAGCTTCGGGATCGCTTTCTCACAGGGAGTCGAGGAAGGATCTCTAGGCTTGCTTCAACATGTTTGCTAAATAAAATGCTATTCTACTCTCTTCTACTGCTGCAAGATGATGGCTTCGTGAAGATGTTTGAAGATGCTAGTCTTCGATAGGACTAGGCCTTCTCTCTATTATGGCATTTCTGCAGCCCAGTCCACATATACAGCCTTTCTCCATTGATAATGTTGCATATGTAGTATAGATCCTTGCTTGCTGAGTACTTCGGATGAGTACTCACGGTTGCTTTACTTTCTTTTTCCCCCATACCCCACCTTGATGATACATCAGACGATGGAGTCCAGGAGCCAGATGCCACCTCAGGAGCTTACTACCAGGAGGGTCCAGAGGGCACGTATTACTGGATCGAGCCAGCCGACCAGGAGTAGGATCGGAGGCTCCCAGGCAGGAGGCCAACGCCTTTTGATCTAGTGTCATTGTTTGTGCTAGCCTTCTTAAGGCGGAATTTGTCTAACTATGTCTGTACTCAGATAATATTTGTATGACTGACTTATGTATTTGGATCTTCGGATCCCTGGTCTGTAATATTGTGGATCTCCAGTTATTTGTGATTAGAGTTGTGTTGTGATATCTTCCCGTGAGTCCCTGTGCTTGATCGTACACGTTTGCGTGTATGATTAGTGTACGATTGAGTCGGGGGCGCCACAGTGGACCCCCTTGACGTGAGATCGACGCCCAAAATTCCTATAAATAACAAAACCCCCGAAAAGAAACCTAGATCGGAAGTTCCGCCGCCGCAAGCCTCTGTAGCCACCAAAAACCAATCGGGACCCCGTTCCGGCACCCTGTCGGAGGGGGGCATCATCACCGGAGGCCATCTTCATCATCCCGGCGGTCTCCATGACGAGGAGGGAGTAGTTCACCCTCGGGGCTGAGGGTATGTACCAGTAGCTATGTGTTTGATCTCTCTCTCTCGTGTTCTTGATTTGGCATGATCTTGATGCACCGCGAGCTTTGTTATTATAGTTGGATCATATGGTGTTTCTTCTCTCTCTATCTCTTGTTGTGATGAATTGAGTCTTGCTCTTTGAGGTTTCGTTATGTTGGATTGAGTATTGGATTTGAGAACACTTGATGTATGTCTTGCGATGGGATATCTGTGGTGACAATGGGATGTTCTATTGATTCACTTGATGTATGTTTTGGCACTCAACTCGCGGATTCCCGAGGTGACATTGGGGTAATCTATGCATAGGGGTTGATGCACGTTTTCGTCCTATGTTCTCCGATAGAAACTTTGGAGTGATTCTTTGTTGCATGTTGAGGGATTGTTATATGATCCAATTATGTTATCATTGTTGAGAGAACTTGCACTAGTGAAAGTATGAACCCTAGGCCTTGTTTTCAAGCATTGCAATACCGTTTTTGCTCACTTTTGTTACTAGTTACCTTGCTGTTTTTATATTTTCAGATTACAAAAACCTATATCTACTATCCATACTACACTTGTATCACCATCTCTTCGCCGAACTAGTGCACCTATACAATTTACCATTGTATTGGGTGTGTTGGGGACACAAGAGACTCTTTGTTATTTGGTTGCAGGGTTGTTTGAGAGAGACCATCTTCATCCTACACCTCCCACGGATTGATAAACCTTAGGTCATCCACTTGAGGGAAATTTGCTACTGTCCTACAAAACTCTGAGCTTGGAGGCCCAACACGAGTCTACAAGAAGAAGGTTGCGTAGTAGACATCATCGAGCAGGTGCCAAGCGAGGTGTACCATGCGTTGCAAGGATGGAGGCCGGGAGTGCTTAGACTGGGATGCTGAAGCTGGCTCTTTCAGTCCCTATCTTCTCCCCTGATGTTTTTGTGGTAGCTTTTGGGTTGTAGTCCAAACTTGGTCGAGCTGGGGATGCTTGATACGTCTCCAACGTATCTATAATTTTTGATTGTTCCATGCTATTAAATTATCTATTTTGGATGTTTTATATGCATTAATATGCTATTTTATATTTTTTTTGGACTAACCTATTAACCTAGAGCCCAGTGCCAGTTTCAGTTTTTTCCTTGTTTTTGAGTTTCTTAGAAAAGGAATACCAAACGGAGTCCAAACAGAATAAAACTTTCACGATGATTTTTCTTGGACCAGAAGGAAACCAGGAGACTTGGAGATGAAGTCGGAGGAGCCACGAGGCGGCCACAAGGACGGAGGGCGCGCCCAGGGGGGGTAGGGCGCGCCCCCCACCCTTGTGGGCCCCTCGTGCACCTCCTGACCGAATTCTTTCGCCTATATATACTCATATATCCCCAAACCAACAGAGGCATCCACGAAAAGACTTTTCCACCTCCGCAACCTTCTGTACCCGTGAGATCCCATCTAGGGACCTTTTCCGGCACCCTGCCGGAGGGGGATTCGATCACGGAGGGCTTCTACATCAACACCATTGCCCTTCCGATGAAGCGTGAGTAGTTTACCACATACCTACGGGTCCATAGCTAGTAGCTAGATGGCTTCTTCTCTCTCTTTGATTCTCAATACCATGTTCTCCTTGATGTTCTTGGAGATCTATTCGATGTAATACTTTTTTGCGGTGTGTTTGCCGAGATCCAATGAATTGTGGATTTATGATCTGCTTATCTATGAATATTATTTGAATCTTCTCTGAATTCTTATATGCATGATTTGATATCTTTGTAATTCTCTTCGAACTATCGGTTTGGTTTGGCCAACTAGATTGGTTTTTCTTGCAATGGGAGAAGTGCTTAGCTTTGGGTTCAATCTTGCAGTATCCTTTCCCAGTGATAGTAGGGGCAGCAAGGCACATATTGTATTGTTGCCATCGAGGATAAAAAGATGGGGTTTTCATCATATTGCTTGAGTTAATTCCTCTACATCATGTCATCTTACTTAATGCGTTACTCCGTTCTTTATGAACTTAATACTCTAGATGCATGTTGGATAGCGGTCGATGTGTGGAGTAATAGTAGTAGATGCAAAATCGTTTTGGTCTACTTGACAAGGACGTGATGCCTATATTCATGATCATTGCCTTAGATATCGTCATAACTTTGCGCTTTTCTATCAATTGCTCGGCAGTAATTTGTTCACCCACCGTATTATTTTCTATCTTGAGAGAAGCCTCTAGTGAAACCTATGGCCCCCGGGTCTATTTTCCATCATATAATCTTCTACTTTTCATCATACAAGTTTCCGATCTACTATTTTGCAATCTTATACTTTCCGATCTATAAAACAAAAATACCAAAAATATTTACTTTATCGTTTATCTATCTCTATCAGATCTCACTTTTGCAAATAACCGTGAAGGGATTGACAACCCCTTTATCGCGTTGGGTGCAAGTTGTTTGATTGTTTGTGTAGGTATTCGGTGATTTGTGCGTTGTCTCCTACTGGATTGATACCTTGGTTCTCAAACTGAGGGAAATACTTATCTCTACTTTGCTGCATCACCCTTTCCTCTTCAAGGGAAAAACCAACACAAGCTCAAGAAGTAGCAGGAAGAATTTCTGGCGCCGTTGCCGGGGAGATCTACACCAAGTCAAGACATATTAAGTACCCATCATAAACTCTCATCTCTTGCATTACATTATTTGCCATTTGCCTCTCGTTTTCCTCTCCCCCACTTCTAAAACAATTTTTGAAAAGATTTGCCTTTTTATTCGCCCTTCTTCCGTTCGATCTTTTGTTTGCTTGTGTTACCATGTGCCTTCTTTTTGCTTGCATCTTCGCTTGCTAAAAAGTTTATGGATCCTCATCCACTTGCTAATATTTTTAAGAGATCCAATTTTGATGAACCAATAGCTAGTGATTTTTGTGCACTAGATTATCTTTATGAAGTTTTGCTTGAAATTCGTGAATCTGAAAATTGTGATGAAGAAATTTATGAATTGATTCATGATAGCTCCTTGAATAAAAAGCATGATTGCAATGGTTCTACTATAAATTCTATTAATGTCAGTTGTTCTAATGATATGCAGAACCCTAAGCTTGGGGATGTTAATTTTGCTAGGTCCACTACTTGTTGCAATGATCATGATTGGGGTGATTTTTCTTATGATCTTGAAAATTTATTTAAGCCCCATGATGAATATGAGATTGATAATAATGTTTGCAATAATACTGAAAGTGGGTTTGGAAGAGTGTCAACTTTAGATCCCACATATTTGGAGAATGTTCAATCTTATGAATTTTTTTATCAAAGTGGGTTTGGAGAGGTCATGACTTTAGTTAATGTTAATCCCACTATTTTGGAAGAGTGTCAACTTCGCATGCATGTGGATCGTGTTGAGAATATGTTATGTGATAGCTATTTTGTTGAATTTTCTTATGATCCTACATGTAATTATTATGAGAGAGGAAAATATGGTTGTAGAAATTTTCATGTTACTAAATTACCTCTCTTCATGTTGAGATTGCTATCGTCTCTTTCTTCTTCCTTGCATATGCTAGTTTTTGCTTGCCTTGATAATTTATTTGCTTATAAAATGCCTATGCATAGGAAGTATTTTAAAATTATATGTGTTTTGTCACGTGTTTTATGATGCTCTCTTTGTGCTTCAATTCTTCTCTTTTATGTGAGCATCATTGAAATTATCAATGCCTAGCTAAAAGGGCGTTAAACAATAGCGCTTGTTGGGAGGCAACCCAATTTTATTTTTGTTTTTGCTTTTTGTTCCTGTTTTGCTTTGAATAATTCATCTAGCCTCTGATTAGATGTGGTTTTGTGTTTTAATTAGTGTTTGTGCCAAGTAAAACCTTTGGGATGGCTTACGGTGATAGTTGACTTGATCTTGATGAAAAACAGAAACTTTTGCGTCCAGTCACAGAATTTTAATAATTCACTGGAGCATTTAAAAACCCTGAATTTTTTATACGAGATTGATATACAAATTTCCTCTATTTTATAATTTTAAGAATTTTTGGAGTTACAAAAGTATTAGAACAATTCAGATCTTCGCAGACTGTTCTGTTTTTGACAGATTCTGTTTTCTTTGTGTTGTTTGCTTATTTTGATGAATCTATGGGTAGTATCAGCGGGTATGAACCATGGAAAAGTTGGAATACAATATATATTACACCAATATAATTAAAGAATGAGTTCACAACAGTACCAAAGTGGTGATTTATTTTCTTATACTAACGGAGCTTATGAGATTTTTTGTTGAGTTTTGTGTTGTGAAGTTTTCAAGTTTTTGGGTAAGGATTTGATGGACTATGGAATAATGAGTGGCAAGAGCCTAAGCTTGGGGATGCCCAAGGCACCCCAAGGTAATATTCAAGGACAACCAAGAGCCTAAGCTTGGGGATGCCCCGGAAGGCATCCCCTCTTTCGTCTTCGTCTATCGGTAACTTTACTTGAGGCTATATTTTTATTCACCACATGATATGTGTTTTGCTTGGAGTGTCTTGTATAATTTGAGTCTTTGATTTTTAGTTTTTCACAATCATCCTTGCTGTACACACCTTTTGAGAGGTACAGGCATGAATCGTGATTTATTAGAATACTCTTTGTGCTTCACTTATATCTTTTGAGCCAGGCAATTTTGCTCTAGTGCTTCACTTATATCGTTTTAGAGCACGACGGTGGCTTTATTTTGTAGAAATTATTGAACTCTCATGCTTCACTTATATTATTTTGAGAGTTTTTAAACAGCATGGTAATTTGCTTTGGTTATAAATTTAGTCCTAATATGATAGGCATCCAAGAGGGATATAATAAAAACTTTCATATAAAGTGCATTGAATACTATGAGAAGTTTGATTCCTTATGATTGTTTTGAGATATAAAGATGGTGATATTAGAGTCATGCTAGTGAGTAATTGTGAATTTTAGAAATACTTGTGTTAAGGTTTGTGAGTCCCGTAGCATGCATGTATGGTGAACTGTTATGTAACGAAGTTGGAGCATGAGATATTTTTTGATTGTCTTCCTTATGAGTGGCGGTCGGGGACGAGCGATGGTATTTTCCTACCAATCTATACCCCTAGGAGCATGCATGTAGTACTTTGTTTCGATGACTAATAGATTTTTGCAATAAGTATGTGAGTTCTTTATGACTAATGTTGAGTCCATGGATTATACGCACTCTCACCCTTCCACCATTGCTAGCCTCTCTTGTACCGCGCAACTTTCGCTGGTACCATACACTCACCATATACCTTCCTCAAAACAGCCACCATACCTACCTATTATGGCATTTTCATAGCCACTCCAAGATATATTGCCATGCAACTTTCCACCGTTCTGTTTACTATGACACGCATCATCATTGTCATATTGCTTTGCATGATCATGTAGTTGACATCGTATTTGTGGCAAAGCCACCATTCATAATTTTTTCATACATGTCACTCTTGATTCATTGCACATCCCGGTACACCGCCGGAGGCATTCATATAGAGTCGTATTTTGTTCTAGTATCGAGTTGTAATTTTTTTGAGTTGTAAGTAAATAGAAGTATGATGATCTTCATTATTAGAGCATTGTCCCATGTGAGGAAATAAAAAAAAGAGGCCAAAGAAGCCAAAGAAAAAAAATAGAAATAAAAAAAAGGAAAAGAAAAAGAAAAAAAGAAGAAAGAAAAAAAAATGAGAGAAAAAGAGAGAAGGGGCAATGTTACTATCCTTTTTCCATACTTGTGCTTCAAAGTAGAACCATGATCTTCATGATAGAGAGTCTCCTATGTTGTCACTTTCATATACTAGTCGGAAATTTTCATTATAGAACTTGGCTTGTATATTCCAACGATGGGCTTCCTCAAATTGCCCTAGGTCTTCATGAGCAAGCAAGTTGGATGCACACCCACTTAGTTTTCTTTTTGAGCTTTCATACAGATATAGCTCTAGTGCATCCGTTGCATGGCAATCCCTACTCACTCACATTGATATCTATTGATGGGCATCTCCATAGCCTGTTGATACGCCTAGTTGATGTGAGACTATCTCCCTCTTTTTCTCTTCTCCACAACCACCATATTCTATTCCACCTATAGTGCTATGTCCATGGCTCACGCTCATGTATTGCGTGAAAGTTGAAAAGGTTTGAGAACGTCAAAAGTATGAAACAATTGCTTGGCTTGTCATCGGGCTTGTGCATGATTTGAGTATTTTGTGTGATGAAGATGGAGCATAGCCAGACTATATGATTTTGTAGGGATAAGCTTTCTTTGGCCATGTTATTTTGAGAAGACATAATTACCTTGTTAGTATGCTTGAAGTGTTATTGTTTTTATGTCAATATTAAACTTTTGTTTTGAATCTTATGGATCTGAACATTCATGCCACAATAAAGAAAATTACATGGATAAATATGTTAGGTAGCATTCCACATCAAAAAAATTGTTTTTATCATTTAACTACTCAAGGACGAGCAGGAATTAAGCTTGGGGATGCTTGATACGTCTCCAACGTATCTATAATTTTTTATTGTTCCATGCTATTATATTATCTGTTTTGGATGTTTTATATGCATTCATATGCTATTTTATATTATTTTTGGGACTAACCTATTAACTTAGAGCCCAATGCCAGTTTCTGTTTTTCCCATGTTTTTGAGTTTTGCAGAAAACGAATACCAAACGGAGTCCAAACGGAATAAAACTTTCCTGATGATTTTTCTTGGACCAAAAGGAAACCAGGAGACTTGGAGATGAAGTCGGAGGAGCCACGAGGCGGCCACAAGGACGGAGGGCGCGCCCAGGGGGTAGGGCGCGCCCCCCACCCTTGTGGGCCCCTTGTGCACCTCCTGACCTAATTCTTTCGCCTATATATATTCATATATCCCCAAACCAACAGAGGCATCCACGAAAAGACTTTTCCACCGCCGCAACCTTCTGTACCCGTGAGATCCCATCTAGGGACCTTTTCCGGCACCCTGCCGGAGGGGGATTCGATCACGGAGGGCTTCTACATCAACACCATTGCCCTTTTGATGAAGCGTGAGTAGTTTACCACAGACCTACGGGTCCATAGCTAGTAGCTAGATGGCTTCTTCTCTCTCTTTGATTCTCAATACCATGTTCTCCTCGATGTTCTTGGAGATCTATTCGATGTAATACTTTTTTGCGGTGTGTTTGCCGAGATCCGATGAATTGTGGATTTATGATCAGCTTATCTATGAATATTATTTGAATCTTTTCTGAATTCTTATATGCATGATTTGATATCTTTGTAATTCTCTTCGAACTATCGGTTTGGTTTGGCCAACTAGATTGGTTTTTCTTGCAATGGGAGAAGTGCTTAGCTTTGGGTTCAATCTTGCGATGTCCTTTCCTAGTGATAGTAGGGGCAGCAAGGCATGTATTGTATTGTTGCCATCGAGGATAAAAAGATGGGGTTTTCATCATATTGCTTGAGTTAATTCCTCTACATCATGTCATCTTACTTAATGCGTTACTTCATTCTTTATGAACTTAATACTCTGGATGCATGCTGGATAGAGGTCGATGTGCGGAGTAATAGTAGTAGATGCAGAATCGTTTCGGTCTACTTGACACGAACGTGATGCCTATATTCATGATCATTGCCTTAGATATCGTCATAACTTTGCACTTTTCTATCAATTGCTCGGCAGTAATTTGTTCACCCACCGTATTATTTTCTATCTTGAGAGAAGCCTCTAGTGAAACCTATGGCCCCCGGGTCTATTTTCCATCATATAATCTTCTACTTTTCATCATACAAGTTTCTGATCTACTATTTTGCAATCTTATACTTTCCGATCTATGAAACAAAAATACCAAAAATATTTACTTTATCGTTTGTCTATCTCTATCAGATCTCACTTTTGCAAATAACCGTGAAGGGATTGACAACCCCTTTATCTCGTTGGGTGCAAGTTGTTTGATTGTTTGTGCAGGTATTCGGTGATTTGTGCGTTGTCTCCTACTAGATTGATACCTTGGTTCTCAAACTGAGGGAAATACTTATCTCTACTTTGCTGCAACACCCTTTCCTCTTCAAGGGAAAAACCAACGCAAGCTCAAGAAGTAGCAGCTGCGTCCCCCTACCTGCCTAGCTTATGTGGCGAATTTGTCTCCTGCTAGTACTCAGTCCGTTCTAGTAGTAGTTGCATAACTGCCCGTTTACACTGAGATGTTGTCGGATAATGTTTCTCTATGGTTGGGTTTCTTTAATGAAATCGGAGGAAACCCCCTCTTTTGATATAAAAAAAAATCAGTGGCACTAGCGATGCCAAAACATTGCCTCAAATTAATAGTGCCAGTAGATTAAGGTGCAAAATAATAACGTTACTGCTTTATCTTGGCAGTGCCAAAACAGTAGCACAAGAGCAAAGTCAACATGCAGGATCTTTGGCAAACAGTCGGACCAAAAAGGAACATACCTCGTGATGGGAACCATATCTGCAGTCAACGCCATCGTAGAAGGGATGACACCAGTCACCAACATGGATGATTCAATTCATGGGACCTTTTTGTGTAGTTCACCTAAAATGAAGCAATGTTTGCATCATGCAGTTAGCAAGTACTTGGTCCCATGATCTAGCAACTTCTTCTTCATTAGTTGCAATAAAATTGAGCAACATCAAGGTTGGTCGTGAAGCTCGTGGAATGTTCAACTATAATTTGGATATCATTTTGTGCAATTCAACTAAGATCAAGCGTGAAATGTATATCTCTGTTTGGACAAAAAGTTGGAAAGGAGGGTGACTAACAAGTGATGAAACATACATCAAATGAAAAGAAGCATGCTCCTTATCTGAATGGCGATCCTAGAAGGACAGTAGCAATTTCTAAAGCAACAGCATTGCTAGATATTAGTGTGGGCATTAGGATTAACTATGATAACCGTTAAATATGACATTACTTTAATGATGCCATTGCTTCATTTTACCAGCAACATTACATTAACAGCTGCTAAAGAGTTGGTATTTGGGCACGGGAGAGTAGGTGTACCAGGACAGTTGCATTTCTAACGAAAAGAAGCAACTTATCTTAATGGGAAATTTAGCAGGACATGAAAAACAGTGCCATTGATTCATATTACTAGAGGCATTACATTGAAAAGAACATTGGTTTAACGTGTCCGTACTTTAATAGTGGGACTGCTACATTTTACCAGTAGCATTACATAAGAGGGGCTCGGGGCAACAAACATCCAAACAGGATATCTGGGTTGGTCCCATTTTTGTTCGGTATAGCCACCTTATACTGTGTGAGGCTAGCAAATCTAGTGCTGGACATACTCTGTTGACTTGTCCCCCAGTCCCCACTTTCTTTCCTTTTTCAACCAATAGATCGGTTTATATCGAGTTTGTACTGCGTTTCCCTTTATTTCCTTATTAGACCAAGAGACCAGTTGGATAGCCAGTCTCTACTACTTTTCGCCCCCATTATTTCCTCTTTCGACCAAGTCCTAGATTCAGGTAACAAATGTTCCCCCAACCCCCACCCCCTTTCTTTCCTGTTTGAACCAAGTAGTACAAGATTCGACTGCATGAAGTAGTACTACTAGATTCGACTGCATGAAGCAGTTTTACCTCTTAACAGTAAAAATTTAGATGGCTTTCGAACAGCCGATCGATCCTATCTACGAGGGCCTGAGAAATAGTAAAACATACAAATGCAATGATGCGAGGAGCTGGGGCAGTAGAGCAAGGCCGGTTTTGAAGGAAGTTATACCTGAGGGTCGCCGGGATGTCGCTAGGTGGGCGGCGGGAGGCCTGATCTGCCCACACTATGGCAGCGAGGAAGAAAGGGTCGGAGGCCCTCCCTAGCCGGCACTGCATGGGAGAGAACGGCAAGGCAAGCTGATAGGGACGCGCCGGCAGTGGGTAAGAGCCGTCGCTGAGGACGACCGCGTGAACGTTGCACCTTCTCACCTTCCCCGGCGGAGGGGATCCGCCCGGATCTGTGACCAACGGTGAGCAGAGAGAGAGTGTGGCCACCGCTATCGTGTTTAGATCTAGAGAGGACGAGAGAGTGTGAAGAGAGCAACACTAGCAAGCAAGCGCGGATGCTCCTGCCTATATAGTGTAGTAGTTTTGTTTTTTCTACCGGAGCCGGCTTGACCTCGTCAATGACTGTCGAGAAGTCTTCATGCATGTGCCTCGGAGGCGCAGTTGTCATCATTTTGATCTGAAGCACCGGATTAACATATAACACGAAAAAATGCCACATGACAAGAAACCATAACCTCACTGCCCCAAGGAGAAAACATGAATCCCGACGGACAAACTAGACGAGGATCAAAGCTCAAATTAAAACACAAACTCGTAGATAAGTTAGTTAACATAGCTGGCTTGACCTAGATGGCAGCCGAGTGCATGTGCCCCCAATGACCAGCGCCTTGGAGGAACGCAGTTGTCGCTGTTTAACCCTCGCAGTGATCCGAAGCACATGACAACTTGAAAGAACATGCGGTGCCCCCATGTTTGGTTTTGGTAATTGATGACAATCTCTATGGACTAATGGTTGCCTTGAGTTATATTTGAAGGATTTGTCCATAGGCTTTTCTTGGAGTCCATTTGTTGGTTTCAAGGAGAGTTTGTGATGACCAAGGTGCTATTCAAGGAATTACCTAAAGATTGGTCATGTGAGAGGTTGATCAAGACTAAGTCAAAGAGTAAATCAAGTTGATCAACACACAAAGCGTAGAAGATGTACCGAGAGGGATCAAGCGATCCCATGGTATGGTAAGCATTGTCAATTACGCTTTTGTGTACTAACCCATGATCTTCGTGAGAGTTCTTTGTGGGATTAGGTTGCGGTGTGCAAGTTCAAGTCTATCATCATGAAGAGATCATATGCTTGAAGCTGGCCGTCCATTGTGGTGGCAATGGACTTGTGAAGATGAGCCAAAGAGTGGCTCACCCATAGTGGAGTATGGGGGAGCAATCAACTAGTCTTCACCGAGCCAACGCAATCAAGAAAGGTGGTCCAACTTGAGGGAGTCAAGATCGTCATCATCTAGCTCAAGTGGACTTTGTGAAAGGCAAAGGTTTGCCCTTGATAGGTTTTCTATTTTACCAGTCTCATGGTGGTAGTTGGGAGACCGGGTTATAGGATCGATTGCCGTACTATCAAGGGGGGCTCTCGATGAGTAGCTTGATCGTAACATTCGTAGAGAGCTCAAACCATTGCATCCTTGCATCATCTTTATTGGTTCTTGTTTGGTTCTTCTCCTTGTGAGATTTGGAGCTTATGGTCATTTTCATGACAAGCTCAAGTTCATCGAAAACGGAGTTCTCTTGCATCTTCTATGATGTTTTCGATGTTGGAGGTTATGCCGGTTCTTCTCTGTTGGAGGTTTCACTCCTCTATAAGCTAGGCATACCTCCCCTGCCTCTTCTTACTATAACAAGCTTGAGTTTGCTCAATTCGGAGCTCATTTGCAGAAGTTATGGTAGTTCTGGTTTTATTGTATCCTTTTGTTAGCTGCGATATGAAGGCAGCCAAGTGCTAAAGCCTTTGTGGCGTGCGGTAGTACTGCTCAAGGGAGCGGTAGTACCGCAGGGGCCAGCGATAGTACCGCTCCCGGTGAGCGGTAGTACCGCTTCCTCCAGCCCTGACGCTGATGCATGCGGAAGTTGGCGCGGATGTAATTTTTTACATCCGCCCTTACGCGGTAGTACCGCTCCCTGTGAGCGGTAGTACCGTGTCGGCTTTCTACTCGAAGCTAGCTCCAGCGGATGTAGGCGCGGTAGTAATTTTTTACATCCGTGGACGCGCGGTAGTACCGCTATTCCCAGCGGTAGTACCGCTACCTCACTGTGTATACTGCTGTGTGCTGCACCTGTGTGGCCGTTGAATACTACCCCTGCGGTAGTACCGCAAGGGCAGGCGGTAGTACCGCTCCGGCAGTAGTACCGCCTTGTTGCCCCGTTGCACTAGTGTTTCTTTTGGCTACTGCCGCCCTAGCGGTAGTACCGCTCCTTGGAGCGGTAGTACCGCTTGGTGCGGGCTGTGAGGATAACGGTTGGATTTTCCCCCTCCTATAAAAGGGGGTCTTCTTCCCCAATGAACCTTATCTTTTGAGCTCGTGTTCTTCCCCCATTGTTGACCTTCTTCGAGCTTGCTATCTCTCAATCCCTCCATGGATTCTTGCTAGTTTTTGGGGGAAAAGAGAGAGGAGATCTAGATCCACATTTCCACCAATCACTTTCTCCTCTATGTGAGGGGAACCCCTTGGATCTAGATCTTGGAGTTCTTGGTGTTCTCCTTCTTGTTCTTCCTCTCATTTTCCTTCCTAGCATTAGTTGCTTCGGTGAGATTTGGGAGAGAAGGACTTGGGCACTCCGTGTGCCCTTGCCATTGCATTTGGTGCATCGGTTTGAGTTCTACACGGTGATACGTGGAAGTGAAGTTGAGTAGATTATTACTCTTGGGTGCTTGGTACCCTTGAGCTTGTTCCTCTTGGGTGCTTGGGCGCCCTAGATGGTTGTTGGTGTTCGGAGCTTAATCATTGTGGTGTAAAGCTTCGGGCAAGCGTCGGGGTCTCCAATTAGGTTGTGGAGATCGCCCCGAGCAATTTGACGGGTTCCGGTGACCGCTCCCAAGGGTTGCCAAAGTGTACGGGTTCGGTGACCGCCCTCAAGGGTCCCTTAGTGGAATCACGGCATCTTGCATTGTGCGAGGGCGTGAGGAGATTATGGTGGCCCTAGTGGCTTCTTGGGGAGCATTGTGCCTCCACACCGCTCCAAACGGAGATCAGCATCCGCAAGGGTGTGAACTTCGGGATACATCGTCGTCTCGGCGTGCCTCGGTTATCTCTTACCCGAGCCCTTTACTTATGCACTTTACTTTGTGATAGCCATATTGTTTCTTGTCATATATCTTGCTATCACCTAGTAGTTTATCTTGCTTAGCATAAGTTGTTGGTGCACATAGGTGAGCCTAGTTGTTGTAGGTTTTGTGCTTGACAAATTAACCGCTAGGTTTATTCCGCATTTGTTCAAGCCTAAACCGTAATTATTTTAAAGCGCCTATTCACCCCCCCTCTCTCTAGGCGACATCCACGATCTTTCACAACTATTATTGCGAGATGATAAGAAACCTTTTTTTTAGATTTCTCATCAGAACTACAGCCCTGTACAACACAGCCTGCACGAACTGATCTCCCGTGTTGTGCAGGGATCGTCGAGGCACCGACGTGTGTACAACACTGCTCCAGTGCTATCGCTCGTATCTCTCTTCTATTAACTAAGCCGACTTGTGGGGACGGGGGGTGTGCCTATGGTCAGTTCTCAATTGCGGTCCCACATGTGTGTGCAAACGCAATATGACGCGTGTTCCATTCAGTGAGCAGCGTGCCAGACTGACCGACCGTCTGGGGTGTGACGCGAACGCGACGGGCGTGCTGTATACGTGTGTACCGCCGTTTTCTTCAGGCTTTGCTCCATGGCGCAATCCATGGATACAAAATTATATTTAAAAGTCGACGGTGGGGCTTTTCCTGCATGGTAGGTAGGGCAGTTCCGCCTAGTCGGTTCGACAGAGAGGCGAGAAGATGAGGGAGTAGACCGCTGCAAACGTAGGGCTGTGTGATTTGATGGCTCGTTACTGCTGAATAGGTCGGGCCCTGTGATTTGACTTGACATTATCATTATTACTGTGGCGCTACGACCGGGGTGAGTCTCCCTGATCCCCTCCATGGTATATAGGTGCCATGCCAACATCAGATAGCCTAACGCACCTGGATGGACCGACGGAGGAAGTAGTTTCATGCATGCGAAGTACTGTAGAAAAAAATGCTCATTTATAGCCGTCCGAAATCTCCAAGGGCGCGACCGCGCGAGTGAGGCGACGGTTGTGGTAGGCGCGACCATGATACGGGCTGCTGACAGCCCTTGGATCTGAGATCGAACGGTCGCATGCTAAGTTGCTGAAAATTTACAGAATAACCCTCCAGGATAGGATATTCACCCATAGGTCTAGAATCACGCCATGCAACCGTTCGATCTCAGATCCAAGGGCTCTCGGAAGCCCGTATCATGGGAGCATGGAAAGCTTCATATCACCTATAATTTTCCCGACGCTTGATGTGCGAACACGCAGATGCATGAAGCCATTTAATTGGGCGTCTAGTAGACATGACATCTAATTGGGCCCCATAGTGCATGAAGCCATTTATCCACTGGGCAAGCCACAACCCTACCGTTCGCACGCCCCATTCAACATTTTTACAATCGGAAAACCGCTAGCAATTTGCTCCTACTCGTCCCCGGCCGTCCTTTAACATTACGGCAGTTCGCTCCTAGTCGTCCCATCCTTTCACATTACAGCAGTTCCACTAATCCTAACCCTCCTCCCAAATCCATGGCGTCCCAAATCTCCATGATCAGCGGGGAGTACAAGGTTAGAACCATCACCGACGATGAGTTCGACGTCATCTACACCCGTTCTTCCGCGTCGGTGAAAGGATGCCTTGCTCGCTTCAGACGCATGTTCCAAAAGTCAAATGGTGATGAGTGGGTCGCTGGGCTAGATGTTGAGTACACCACAGTCCTGGGAAAAGAGAAGAATCTAAAGTAGGAAGAGAGGAAGAAGTCCGCCGTGATCCAGGTTTGCGTGCATAACTTGTGCTTGGTCTACCACATATGCCATGCCGACGTTGAGTGCGAGGATTTTAAGAACTTCCTCGCGGGCGACAAAGTCAAATTCGTTACTGTAGACTTTACGAATGATAGAAGAGTCATGGATCGGATAGTCCTTGTTGTAGGCCAGCCCTTCGACCTCCAGAAGAATGGGCTGGTGTCCTCCCGTCAGCCTTCAATGTTGACCCTGGCAGGAGCCATGGTTGATCCTTCATACGGTAAACTAACGAAACCTTCGCCCAAGTTTCATCTTGCATGGCAGTGGAATGTACTAGATAGAGACCACATCCAGTACGTTGTAATGGATGCCTACCTTTGTTTCAATATCTACAAGGGTTGGATGAAGAGCGAGAGCCAAGTGTGCAGTTCAAGCAAAGAAGTATCGGCCAAGAGGAAGAGGGACAAGGACGAAGTCGAGCACGTGGATGAGGAGTCCGAGTAAGGTGGCAGTGTCGTTGCTCATGGTGGTTCTAATGCAGTGTCTACCGGATTAGTTGCTTAGTTTAATTTCAGGGTGCTTAGTTTTATTTGAGGGGTGTGTTGTGCTGAGCCCCCAGCAGAATTATGTTATGTTCCTTCTCGTTACTTTAGCTCTTCAGTACGTACATACTAGTATTTCTTACAGTTCATCTTGTAGTTGGTAGTACTACCACTCGTTTCTTCACATTATATACGTACTATATATGATATGGCCAACATCATATTGGCTATACTATAACCACGCTCTAAGCATGGCATATACGCAAAACACTTAAATGACATAAGTAATTTAAAAAAAACTTAAATGAGAGAAGTTTACCTAAAGCATGAAGGAGTTTAGTTGTCAAATAATTAAATACGTATGCTAATTTCTTTAATAGACTTTAGCACCCCATCTAAGCACGTACTAACTTTTTTAATAGTACTATATGCATAATTTGGCGACGAGCGCTCTCTATATGTACCACCTTTTTTCTTTAATTTCATCTTGTTAGTTTTGCTCCATGGCGCAATCCATTGATACTACTACTGTACAAAAGTAGTACATTTAAAAGGCTAAAGGGTGGGGCAGTCTCGCTTGGTCGGTTTCATGAGAGGCGAGGGCCTTTGTGATTTGACGGCTCATTACTGCTGGAAGATGGGGCCTTGTGATTTGACTGCTCGTATAAATGTTGCCGACGACCTGAGGAGGAGCAAAGAAGCGTGCGGTATACTCAAGTTTTCCACTTGAGTACTAGTACGACGGAGGAGCGCGAAACACGGCAGCCCAGTGAGATATGGCGATAAAAATGATCTAATTTGCTAGTCATTGATCCCACGACGCCGCTCATTGTTAGCATTGTTCTATTCGTGCCTCGCAGAGAACGTGACACATGCGCGAAACACCCGAAGCAAAAGAAGAAACACAGGAGCAAAAGAAGAAGGAAGATTACCCCCCCCCCCCAAAAAAAGAAGGAAGACGCAGACACAAGTCTGGGGCGCTGCTATCTACTTCATGAAGATTTTACCGCGGAGTCCTAACTGCTTCTTCATCGCCTCCATGACCTTCATATCCTCACTCGTCTCCTCCGCCATCTTCTTCATTTTTTCCATGACGTGGGATTTCCCGACGCGAGCGTTCATCATCTCTTCCATAGCCGCATTACGTACCTTGACAGCAGCCGGGTGCTCGATGCGGAGCTTCGCCAACTCCTCCTTCTGTTCGATGACGAGGGCGTGCAACATCTTCACCGAGGAACTACTCTTCTTATGCAGCTTCTTCCAGCCGGCGTTCTCCTTCTTTAGCAGGTCGAGCTCATGGCGGAGCTTCGCCTTGTCCTCCTGAAGTTGCAGGATTTCGCCGGTCGCCTTCTTACCCGAGGCAATGCTCTCCTTCAGCAGCTTCACCAAGCTGGCGGTCAACTCCTCCTGGTTATTGAGCTCAGCGGGCATGTCATCGAGGCTCTCCTTCAGCAGCTTCACCAAGCCGTCGGTCAACTCCTTCTGGTTATTGAGCTGAGCAGGCATGTCGTCGAGGGATAACGACTCCAGCACCGCCAGCTCGGCATGTTCGCCTCCGCGGCTAGGGCGCTCTTGGGAGCCCTCGCCTGCCCATGAGAGATCTTTCGAGCCCCCCGCGAGGCGGCGAGCCCTCTCTTTTTTTTCGCCGCCTTGGTCGCTGCTCCCTACTTACTAGTAGTTCTCAACCTAGAGCTCTGCACACCGGCCATTGCAGGGAAGGACGAACAAGAAAGACTTATGAGGAGGAAAGTAGAGTAATTTTCGGCTAGGTAGTTCCCCTTTTTATAACCTAGTACTAGCACTAGTACTAAAACCTGCATAGTGGGAACACGTTCAGGTTTGATACTACTCCCGGCTAGTACTACTTTGGAATGTGATGGGAACAAGCTAAAGATTAATTGATGGTTTTGGTTTGGAGGCACGAAACGGCCCCCGATGAGTTTCCTGGAACACAAATTTCAAGTACTACTGCTCAAATGCGGTCGCACAAGTCAGTGATGTAACTGGTCGTACATGTCAGACCAAGCCGATGCGAGTCCCTTCGGTGAGACGCGGGTCCGGCCGACCGTCTGTGGTGCGACCGACCGTAAGTATTACGCGATGGAGACTTGTGGTTGTGGCTTCGGGTGATTGTCACGACCAAGCATTCAAAAACTAGTGATAAATCAATTACTCCTACCATCTTTTTCCAAACGACCAAGTATTTTCACAGGAATACAATACATATAGATGGAGTGATTGTCACGGTTGCAAACCGCCATGGCGCCGCAAGTTCACTGCAGTAGCAACCGAGTAGGTCACTGCATCGCTGGCGGGGAAGGAGGGCAGCTCACCTCGCCTACGATGCATGCCCAGCGCCGCCGCCGTAGCTGTCTCCGCGATTTGGCTTCTCCTACCGCCCATTTGAACAGTTCCACCGGCTGCTCATCCCATCCCGCAGGCATGCGCGTTCTCTACTCCGCAGTCGACTCCGTGAATATGATCTCTGCCATTAGCCCCAGCTCAAAATCAACGCAACGCTGCCAGATGCTGACATCCCTCAGCATCTCTCCCCTAAGATCGACTTGCGCCTCCGCCTTGTGCTTCGCCAGGCGCAGCTCCTTCGAACTTGTCTCCAATCGATGCGACGCTTCCTCGATCTGATTTTCCCTTGCTGTCCACCACCTGAAAATGCAGCCCTAGCATGTCCTCCGGCGCCACCGATCTGTGATTCCAGAGCAATGGATTCCCTCTGAAACACATGTGGATTTCGCTCAAAGGCGGCAGTGCTGCGGGCCGCAGCGAGAGGGCAGCCCGCGGGATCCTGGGATCTAAGGGATTATCCATGGCGGGATCCTACATGGCGGGATCCGGTGGGCGAGGCGGGAAGGCGAGCCTAGGCGCTGGGAGAGCCCTACGAGGCTAAGATAAAGATAGTACTACTCCACTCCGTCCATATTTAAATACAAAGGCCACCAACAATAGCCCAGGCAAAAATTGATCATGCTGCCTGCGTCCTGGTTTATTGGCCCCCTTTTTATTTTGTGCCAATTTTTGACCAAAAATTTAACTAAGAAAATGTTTGTGCATGTCACCAAAAATTATATCATTGGAATCGCATTTGAACATAGTTTTCGATGATATACTTTTTATGACATGCATAAATATTATGTTACTTAAAAATATGGTAAAAAATTGGCACAAAATACGAAGAAGATCAATGGAAGTAGCAACCCATGATTTAACTACTCGCATGCACGCAGTGGAGTAGTAATGTCATTCTCAACTACTTCCTCCCTCACATCCACTCAATTTGCATGTGTATTAATTGACCATCAATTAAGTGAACGACTCTACATGCGTCAAATTATCACATGGGGTGGATCTTCGTACAAAAATGGGTCCCACCGTGTACCCGCGTGTGCGTGCGTGCACATCTTCGCTTCGTGCACGTACTGCCAGTGTGCGTGAGAGAGGACGAGTACATTCTTCTAGAACCAGCAGCACGTCACTGTGATCAATCCACACAACAAGGTCGTGACGACGCCTCCACATGTGCCACGTGGCTTCATGGATGCCCCACATCATTTTAATGAAAAAGGGAGAGACACTGTGTTGCGTGCCATTGGAATTCTAATTTTACGTGTTTTGCACATACTGGAAGTACTAGTAAGGTACATGTGCATTGCACGCATGAGATTTGGCAACCAAATTATGAATAAACACCACACTATAGCATGTAAGCTTTGAGTCATATATGCATGATGTAGATGTTCGTTTAATTCTTATGGTTTATCCCATTCAAAACCAATTAGTTTTTATAAAAAAGTTAATCTATTTTAAGATTCATGGAATTGTGCATTGTAAAGCATAAAGTAAAAACAAATAATGGCAATTCATCTAGAAAAAAATTGAGCAATTATGATACGGAAGATTCTAGAACAAAGGAGAAGTGCTTGTGTTTTGAGGTTTATGTGTTATGCTTAAGTTCAACCATGGAGTATTCTAGATTGTACATGTGGCAGAATTTGGTGGGATGTAGATGATATCCAACGGCCGGCAGTGCTCGGGTTTGCCATCTCTGCACCGTCGGATTGGCTTCATCCAACGACCATCTTTGAAAGTTATTCGCACACTATATAGGGGTATAGATATAGATATATAGACTAGTGGCACATCGTCTAAAGCCTTTCTACACGCTCATTTTTTGTATAAATGTGCTCCACCGTGCACCCGTGCATTTGTATGTGGGAACGAGTGCGTGTGTGCACCTCTTCTATTTCATACACGTAGTCCGTGTATGTGAGAGACACTGAGATATGGTGAGGGAATACGTGTCAATGCAATTTGTGTGAAGGAGAGGCCTATATACATACATGTATGTGCATGGGGCCGGGGCGATATACAAGAAGGGAGGGGAGGGGTCGACCGCACGAGATATCGATAGAGACAGATAGAGGGAAGAGCTCTACGAGCGTAGAAGCACTGGGATATGGGGGGTGCTGGAAGATGGTGCGAGGGGCCAACTGGAGGGAGACTGGGAAGGAGTGCACAAGTGCGAGATCGATATTTAAAGAGAGGGGACGAGAACGTGCGCGGTTGCGCGCAGTGGCGGAGCCATGAAAATTAAATGATTTAGGGGGGCCAAGCATTGCTAATCCTTTGTGGGGAGGGCCAATTCATCAACTTAAACCATTTTACCAGCAATTGATATACTGATCACATTCATATTAGCCTCAATAAAGTGATGTTAGGGGGCCAGGGCCCTTGTTGCCCCTATCTTCGCAACTGTGCGCGCGTCTGAGAGATGAAGCGGAAGGCATGGATGATGAGAGGGAGACGATGGATAGATAATGTGTATGTATTAGCTGTGTAGTCCTATATAGAGAGGTATATTTGATCGATGTGTACGTGGGAAAGAGCAGGGTGAGACCTGACTAGAGATATAGATCGATCGGTTTGTGTGGAAAACTGGGAAAGACCTAACTATATATATACACACATAGAGGAACATCGATCATTGTGCATGCATGTGAGAGATAAAGAATGGCCGAAGTGATGAAGAGGGGGAGGTGTGTGTGTGTGTGCATGCATGGGAGACCGACCTAAAGAAAAAGATTATATGTGTGCGATGGATAATGCCGAGTGGTAGTGTGTGTACATGCATGCACGACAGAAAGTAAGTGGTACAACTATAAAGAGAAGACAACTGTGTGGGTGTAAAAGACTTGGTGAGGTCATAATCAATGTAAAGTTGAATTCAAATATTTGAATAAGAGATCATGATGTTTGAAACCCATGCATGCATGAATATAATTGAGATATGCGTGGTGTGATTTTGAAACAAGCATGCTATACTGTATACACATTGAACAAGGTCAAACTGATTTGAATTTGAGATACCAATGGCAGGCATCATTTGGCGACATTTGCATCCATGCATGGACACACTATTCAAATTGTAGATGATGGATGGCTTTCGCGGCACATATCTAAATGGTGTGTGTGTGTTGTGTGTGTTAAACACATTGTACATAGTATCATACATGGTTTAGATTCCGAACATCTAGCTAGAGCATACATGTACTATGATTTGAATTCAACATAAAATGGATACATACATTTGAATTCGAGATCGTATGTACATGTAGTTCATATTTATATGGGAATTTACTACTCTCATATTCATGTCATGTGTTGTGAATTTGAGATCGTATGTACATGTAGTTCGTATTTATATAGAATTTACTACTCCTATATTCATGTCATGTGTTGTGAAGATAATATTTAGATGGTTGTATAACTAACCCGAGTACAATCCCATTCAAACAGGGAAAATGTACTCAAATTTAGTCCATATGCTAGACAATATGAAATGTTTTTTTATTGTTGAGGGAAGTGCAAATTGATTTGGTAATGTACACGTTAAGTTTGTTGTCCCGATTTTTTTAGTTTTTTGTTGTTGTTTTTTAATGGCATTTCTAGTAATAATATAGTAAAACGGGACATGGCTCTCTCTAGTGGGATGCGAATTGTCTTTTTTATTTTTGTTTTTTTACACGTTAAGCTTGTTCTCCCCAAATTTCAAGCCGCGCCTTGTTATGCCGAAATTTCATGCTAGCATCTCTGTCTATCGTGCTGTGAAACTCCCGCCTCTTCAACCCGCGCCTTGTTATCCCGAAATTTTAAGATATCTCATTGTCTCGTTGTGCTCCGAAAACTCCCTCCATCTCAACCCGCGCCTTGCTATCCCAAAATTACAACGCGCGCGAAAACTCCCACCTCCTGCGAAATCCCGACACGCGAAATTCCTGTGATACCCTTGAACCGAAAGAACCGCCTAGTTCAAATCGGTGGGGGTACTTTCGTAACTTACCCCACATTTCGGACAAGCGCGTCTCTAAGCCATGGTTCCCCCCCTCCCATCCCCTCTGCCCCACATTCGTACACCGAGGCCGCGAAAACCCGTGAAGCCCCACACCCTCCTCCGTCCACCACCCAGCCGGAGCCTCTTCCCCGACGACATCGTCCACCGCAATAGATCGATGTCCCTCATCCACCGCACCGGATGAGGATCCATCGTCGATCTCATCGTCCCACTGGTTCAGCCACCCCATCCTCCACCTCCAAGGAGCTGCCCCGATGTTCGCCGCGTCTATCGCGCCACCTCCATTCCCACACCGCCATCTTCAACTGCATCACCGGAAGAGCAGCACCATCACCGATTCCTCGGATGAAGCTGAGGCCTAATCGACGCCACCAAAGAGGTTCGACACTAATCGTTGCATTTTCTTCTTGATTCGATCTCACGGTGCTGCCGGCGCTCGGTCCCGAGCCGCCATGGCGCGGCTCCATCTACGACGGCGTCGTCGACTACTTCCTCCATGGCGTTTCTCCCTCGGCGGCAACGTCGACATCAGTAGGAGCTGCTGCTACTGCTGCTCCGGCTCTCGCTAGCACTGCTGATGCTGCTTCGGCTCTTGCTCGCGCTGCTGCTCTGCTGTTGCTCTCGGTCCCCTGCCTGGTCTGCTCCTGCTCTTGCTCGCACTCTTGCTCTTGCTTGCGCTGCTGGTCTACTCTTGCTCGTGCTGCTGCTGCACGAGCAGCAGCTTCGGCTGTCGCTCGAGCTCCTGCTGCTGCTACCCGAGATGCTGCTACACGACCAGCTGCCCCGGCTCTCGCACGCACTGCTGCTGCTGCACGACCAGCTGCCCCGGCTGCTCTCTGGTATTACGTTCCCTGTCAGAGCGGCTACCGATTTAGATCACTACTACTCTACCACTAGTGCTCGAGGGGGCAAAACTATTAGTGCACTGCTTTTCTGCTAATAGTGTGTTCAGTTTCGACAGTAAAATTCAGTTTTGATAGCAAAATTCAGTTTTGACAGTAAAATTCAGTTTCGACAGTTAAATTCAGTTTCGACAGTTAAGTTCAGAGATGAGCGGCTGATGTATTTTACATCTAGCACTTTGTGGTTATGTATTTTACATCATCTATTGGAGATGGTATTAGAATTCCTCTCAGGTTTACGTTGTCTCTCTTGTCCTGCTTCAGCCTCGTCATCGTACAACTCACCGGAGCTGCTCCAACGATGAAACCCTCCATCACAGTGGAGCAGTTGCCTCGGCTCCATCTCCAGACACCTAAGATCTTCTTCCCCTCCTCCGACAGCCACATCAGTCGCAGCATCCTCAGCGACCAAACCAATGATGCTGAGATCTACATGGCTTCGCCAAAGAGGTTGTACACTTGTTGCATCTCTTTTTTACTCTACATGTTATATATATTGTCCACTGAGCTCGTGTAGTAACGTTAAATACGATTAATTTCTCCTACTATATGACAAGCAGTGAGGTACCAGGCAACTTAGCTATCCGGGACTCTCTCGAAAGCCATCATTATTTATTTCTGCGCTTTTGAGTTGTGCATTTGTAGATGGGCCTGGGAGTTCAGCTAGTAGGGTAGTGGCCTGGGTCCAAAGTAGTAGAAGTAGCACAAAAACATTTATGGAGTGTAGGCTTTTGCCTGTTCAAGCCTGCCTATAGAATCGCCACTGCTTGAAAGGAAAAGAGAAGGAAAAACATAGGATTTGGAAAGTTTCCTATGGTACTACTATTCATGCATTTGGTTCAAAGGAATGGAGCAAAGGAAAACTGTATGATTTGTTCCTTTAGTGTCTCCTTCAAAGAAAAACCGTAGGAATTTTAATATCCACTTGGCCTCCTTTTCAAATTCCTATTCATGAAGCACAAGACTAGGAGATAGTAGCATAATAACATTATAACTGTACATTTTCTTGTGGTTTGACTTAATTTCACCATGCTTTGCATTCATGTGATCTTCCAATTATTGTGAACCAAACACTCAGATTGACAAAAATCATGTGTTTTTAAATTCTCTGTTTTGCACGTGCATCCCTATCCTATTCCTGTGTATTTCCTATCCCTGCATTGTTAGAATCCTCCAATTCAAACAAGCCCTTACAAAATTACTTCTGTTATAGATATGTGTCAAAGAAAACCTTGTTTAGTTTGTGCCGCTCCTGCTGCGCTGTCGTCCACCCCAGATCAGGTGCTCCAACGAAAGAAGGGTTCACCACAGCAGGGATCCGCCCATCCAGACTGTCTTTCACGGCCTCAGATCTTCTTCCCTGCCACCGGCAGCCACGACAACTGCATTACCATCATCAACTGAGCAGATGACCTTGAGGACTACACGGGTCCGCAAGAGAGGTCGCACTCTTTCGTGTTTGCTTATGTTATGCATCGTTTAATATGGCATGCTACTTTATTGTCCTGTTCACCGATTAGACTTCGAGTCAGGTCCAAATGAATGCTTAAACTTGAGTTTTTAAATGGTTGTGGGGTACATATTGGGGCAACAATCAATAGTATATGTCTACTATCTGCTTAATCTCGGGTGTCTACTATGAATTTCATATTGGGTGGGAAACAAACATTAAAGGAGCCATTATCTGTATTTTTTAACTGAAGCTATTATCTGCCTGCTATCATTGGTTTTGGGTCTATCCACAGGTTGCTACCATCACTCTGGATTTGTGCATGCACTCCTTACATGATCTCACTATGTTTTATTCCTATGCATGTCAATTATTGTACACAATGCTACTAAAGATGTACAGCAAAAGAGACGAGCCTTGCGTGGCAATAAAATTTCATGCAGACGTCGCTCCATGGTGGGCGCAAAAGCAACCCCCTTCCCCCATTCTAGACTATAATCAAGAGGAAGATAACTGTTCATAGGGGGATTCAGAGGGAGCAGATCACTCCTATTTACCCCCTGAGGTCTTTTGCTCTAACTTGGCAAGGTGATGTTGGTCATATCATGCATATGGTGCCTTGCATTGCTTACTTTATACATAAAATATGTCATCTTCTTAGTTTGGACATGCTTTGTGTGAATTTCATCTGTTTAGTTTCTATATCATATATGTGAATCATGCAATGCCATCTTGTTTAGCCAGGCATCATATATGTGAATTTTGCAATGCCATCTTGGTTAGCCAGTCATCTTATATGTGAATTATATCATGCCATCCTTTTATATTACGTATTAAATTTGTCAACAATATTAGTAAATTCAATTACTCTTCCTGTGCATCAGCCATTCGACACGGTCATGGAAAAATCTGGAGTGAAAACAAGGTCTTCAGAGCAGACAATGCTATCTGACGAAGCGCATGTCTTGTTGGTTACTGATAGCTTCTCAGAGGAGGATTCAGAGACAGATGACCAGTCCTATCCCCCCCCCCCGAGGTGCATGCTCTAACTTGGTAGGGTTATATTGCTCATATCGTGCATATGGTGTCTTGCATTGCTATGTCATTTGCTTAGTTTAGACATGCTTTGTGTGAATGCCACCTGTAGTGTCTAGTTACCATATATGTGAATTATGCAATGCCATCTTGTTGTAAGACATTATATATGTGAATTATGCAATGCTATCTTGTTGCAAGGCATTATATATGTGAATTATGCAATGCCATGCTGTTTAGCCAAGCATTGTATATGTGAATTATATCATGCCATCCTTTTTTTGTATTACGTATTCCATTTGTCGACAATGTTTGTATATTCAACTACTCTTCCTGTGCATCAGCCATTTGAATTGGTGATGGAAAAATCTGGAGTGAAAACAAGGTCTTCAGAGCAGACAATGCTACCTGCTGAAGTAGATATCTTGCTGGTTACAGATAGCTCCTCAGAGGAGGATTCAGAGACAGATGACCCGTCCTATTTCCCCCCTGAGGTGTATGCTCAAACTTGGCAGGGTTATATTACTCATATCATGCATATGTTGTCTTGCAATGCTTAGTTTTTACATCATATACACAATATTGAATGCCATCTGCTTAGTTTACACATCATATATGCGATTGCCCTCTGCTTACTTACTTAGTATATAAATCATATATTTGAATTATATCATGCCATGATGTTTACATAGACACCATGTATCTGAATTATGGCATGCCAACCCATTTTCTAAAGACATAATATAGTTATATCATCTCATCCTGTTTACATAGTCATCATATTTTGAATTATGTCATTCTATCCGTGAATTATATCATGCCATCATGTTTCCATCGACGGCATGTATGTGAATTATGGCATGCCAACTATTTTAATAGACACATCGTATAGTTATATCATGTCATCCTGTTTACATAGTCATCATATTTTGAAGTATGCCATTCTGTCCTATTTAGTTAGCCATCATATATGTGAAATTGTGTCATGGTATCCGGTTTAGTTAGCCATCATATATGTGAAATTGTGTCATGCTATCCTGTTTGGTTAGACAACATAAATGTGAATTATTTCATGCCCTATTTTCTTCCCTACTATCCATTGCACCTTGTCTATCATACAATGTATGTGCATTCAATTACTTTTCTTGTTTATCAGCCATTTGAATTGGAGGGGGTGATGGTAGTATCTATGGGAGTAAAAACACGGTCTTCAGAAAAGATAGTGCTACCCGTCGATGCAGATAGAACCACGGTTGTACTTGCCCAAGAACCAGCCCCACCACATATAACCCAGACTCACGCAGATTGTACCCCTACCCAGTTGGACAGAGAACCAGCTACACCCCTTCCAACCCCAGCAGATAGTAACCCAGTTCCAGTTGACACATCACCGTCTCCACCACAGAGCACCCAAACATGAGCAGTTAGTAAGGCAACTGCAGTGCCTAAAGCACGAGGACCACCACTCTGAACCCCAAGTCAACGCTTAAAGTAGAAGAAGAATTGTTCTCAGGTCAGGTTCCGTAGCTATGGTTCATACTCCTTCGCTCTTGCATCACTGTATTTACTCATAACAACTAATTCCAAATTTGAAGGATGCAATTGAAAATCCAATGGCGCAACAGGTATGTTTTAAACCTGTTTCTTTAATTGGTTTGCTGTTGTAACTTGCTCTATGTTGATTTCAGTTTCAATTGAATAAACAGTTATGTTCTCATGCCATGCACATTACAAGTGTTGTTAGTGCTGTGTAGTTTCCCACACTTATATTCTGTCCATGCTGCTTTGTCTTAAACAGATATAATTTGAATTGTCTCTATCTTGATTTGGCAACATAAACTAGAATGATATAGACCATACAGTGACCATAGTGCATAGATATATGTTTGTTTCATGCTGTTATCCTGTCCACCTTTCTACTGAACTGGTTTACCAAAATGAGTTTCATATACAACATGGTAAACCTGTGATGTGCCTGCTTGTTTCTCTTTTAGACTGCGGACAAAATATTGGAGAAGAGTACTCCGTTATGCAATGATAAAGGAAGTAATGCAGATAAGGTTCAAGATAGTGAGACATCCCTGTTGGTCTCCAAGAAAGCTGATAAAAACTATCTTGAAGACAGTGAGACAACCGCAAAGTCCTGTCTTGATGTAGTGTTCGAGTTACTGGCCACTACTGCTAGCACAAGCTCTTTGAACTTGCTGCCTGAATCAGTTCGACTTCTTGAGTCTCAACTTCAAGTTGAAAGACATCGATCAGATGTGCTACGACAGGAAGCCGAAGGACTGAGGAAGTCCCTGCAGAATTTAGATGCATACTTTCTGGTGCAACAGCAAATGCTGGAGGATTTAAGCGCCAAACAAGAGAAAGCTAATAAGCTTGCTAAGCGTCTTGCCAGCATGGTGGATACCCAGGATATTGTTTCTTGAGCTCTTGCGAAGTGGTTTCAGTTCTGGACTTGTTTTGCTGTGGCGTTTATTTGCACTAGCCGCCAACTTTGACAACCAGTGTATGTAATATGCTGCTTTGTTCTCCATATTTGCACTGGTGGCGAACTTTGATGCCCAGTGGATGTAATATGTGTAATAGTCGTAATAGCCTAGCGTAAGTTGCTTGCTTATTTATTTCCTTGTTGTCTTGTTTATTTGTAGTCAATGCAGTTCTTTTTCCGCGGTTTGTTAGTGGTCGCAAGAACTTATGTTTTAAAACTAGGCCACAATAACCATGGGCAACATACGGACCGTTGCCACCATGGTCCTGCTATCTGCTATAGTGACCATGGGCCTCCTACGGGCCGTAGAATCAATGGGCCTTCTACGGTCCGTATGATCGATTGGCCAAACGTGGGCCAATAACGGACCGCATTGTGGGCCGAAACGGGCTAGAGTGAGAATCGTCCGTTCATGGGCCAACCATAACGGGCCGTTAATAGGCCGATGAGTATAACAGGCTTAATTCTGCCGGGAGGAATAACATGCCGTTAATGGGCCGTATTTGATGACGCTATGAAAACGGCCCAACGGATTAACGAGCCACAAGCGGGCGGACTTTAACCAGGGGCTGAATTTGGCCCACAACCGAAACAGGCCAGTAACGGACCGTAAGTAATTGATTGCTACAAATCAGCCCAAGAATAAATGGGCCCTTAGAAGGTCGAAAGATAACATGGCCGGAAACGGCCCAATGGAATAATGGGCCTTTAATGGGCATAAAGCGATATACTGTTCATTATGGGCCAGTTTCACCACGGGCCGTTAGTGGGCCAAGAGTTACACAGGGCCTCATATGGGCCGAAAGACGTCATGGGCCATACATGGGCCGAAAGTTACAACGGGCTGAAATCATATTGGACGGCCCAGATGACGCTACTGGGCCTATTTCGGATTGGCCATAATGGGTCGTGTGTTAGCGGGCTGTAAATGGGCTATATGCGAACATGCCGTTAACAGGCTTTCAGTGGGCTGGGTCGTTACCATTTGACCAGGTCAAACGGGCTGGCCTTTTGACCTGAATGGGCCACTATTGGACCGAGCCACGTGTCGACGTATCATAGGCGCATCCCGTCCATTCGCTGGATGACATCTGTCCCAACGCTGAGCCGACACGTGGATCCGTCGACGAATGAGAATTTTAGACGTGGAAAATCCCCATTGGTCGTTGCTATTAATGGGTTATCGGATCCAAAACCGTACCCGATAGCTTAACGCCGACCCGTTACTGTGGATGCCACGTGTCAGTTATCCTTGACGAAAGCACTTCCATGACGCGTCATTTATCGTCATGGAAGTGAACACTTCCGTGATGATAATTTTGGTATTGTCATGGAACACTTCTACGACAGCACAGGTATGACTATCTTGATTCTGTCATAAAATCGTCATGGATGTACATGCATGACAAAAAACGTGACCTACTGTGACAAACACGTATCATCACGGAAGTTTTTTTTTGTAGTGGTAGTCGACGTTCACATAACACCACTAAGGGAATCACAACATACATATCATCAAAATATCAAACACATATCAAATTCACATGATTACTTGCAACATGACTTCTCCCGTGGCCTCAAGAACAAAGGTAACTACTCATAAATGATATTCATGCTCAAGATCAGAGGGGTATTAAATAGCATAATGGATCTGAATATATAATCTTCCACCAAATAAACCATATAGTAATCAACTACAAGATATAATCAACACTACTAGTCACCCGCAAGTACCAATCTGAGGTTCCGGTGCAAAGATTGAACACAAGAGATGAACTAGGGTTTGAGATGAGATGGTGCTGTTGAAGATGTTGATGAAGACTGGCCTCCCAAAGATGGTAGGGTTGTTGGTGATGACGATGGCTTTGATTTCCCCCTCCGGGAGGGAAGATCCCCCCGCAGAAACGCTCCGTCGGAGGGCAAAAGTGATCCTGCCCAAGTTTCGCCTCGAGACGGTGGCGCTTCGTCCCGAAAGTCCTCTCCTTATTTTTTTTCTAGATCAAAAGATCTCATATACCAGAAGATGGGCACCAGAGGTGGGATGGGCTGCCCACCACCCACGAGGGCGCGCCTGGGGGCTTGGCGCGCCCTGGTGTCTTGTGGGCACCAGGTAGCCCCCTCCGGTAGTTCTTTTCTCCAATATTTATTAAACATTCCAAAATAATTCTCCGTAAAATTTTAGCTCATTTGGAGATGTGCAGAATAGGTATCTCTGACGTAGCTTTTTCAGGTCCAGAATTCCAGCTGCCGGTATTCTCCCTGTTTGTGTAAACCTTGCATATTATGAGAGAAAAGGCATTAGAATTACTCCATAAAGAATTATTATGCATAAAATATTATAAATAACGGTAGAAAAACATGACGCAAAATGGACGTATCAAGCAACAATGGAGCTTGGGGGAGGAAGAGGTAAGTCAACTTGGGGAAGATGACTCCCTTATATAGTGGGGGAATAAATCCAACCGTTATGCACCTACAACCCGTGCACAAGCGGTAGTACCGCTCAGGGAAGCGGTACTTCCACTGGCACGAAAGTTCTAGCAACTGTGTACAAATGAGCGAGTCAGGGAGGCGGTAGTTTCGCCGGAGCGGTACTACCGCTCCCACCAGCGGTACTTCCGCTTGGTGTTGAACAGCAGCCAGAGACTGCAGTAGTAGAGGGGGCGGAGCGGTACTACCGCTGGGAACTGCCGCTCTACTTTTGCCTGTGGAATAGACCAGTCCAGAACACAGAATTTAAGCGGTATTCCCGCGGCACAAGCCAGCGGTAGTTCCGCTGGAGCAGTACTACCGTGGCGTGGAGCGGTACTTCCTCTTAGCCTGTGAGTGCCCAGTAAGCCCGCGGTAGTAGAGAGGCAGTTAGGCCTGTAGTACCGCTCCACGCATAACTGTCGCTCTACAACCGCCCGTTTACAAAACCCTCAAAACAGACGGAAGTAGGAGCCGCACTGCACAGCGGCAGTACCGCTGGAGCGGTACTACCGCGGGGTAGAGAGGTACTACCGCTTAGGCTATTAGGACAATGTCCAAGCACAAAGGGGGGACAAGCTCATGGGATGGGAAAGAAAGAGGGTGCAAGGTGAAAGTGTACGTGTTGATCCCACCCAAACCTTTCCGAAGTGGACCCCCTCTTAATAGTACGGTGTTCCTATGACTCAAGTCCACCGAAAAAGAAATGCAAGAAAAACACCGTCTTCATAAATATCCAGAGGGGTTCAAATCGTCTTTGCGCCATATGGTGGATTATGTGAAATGCTCAATGCACACGATTAGTTCGCAAAAGCATTGTCATCAATCACCAAAACCACTAAGGGAGAAATATGCCCTAACAGGGAGGATACGTTCCGTCGACTACGAAAGCTCTATGGGTGACTTCATCAATCTCAAATGATATGTCGGCTCAGTCCCTCAGAGATGCTTACAAGGGTAAGAAGCACATGCGTTCATACTAATGAGTGTATATGCGTATGCAGGGCCAGCGTTGGGCCAGGGCAGCAGGGCGACGACCTGGGGCCAGCCAAACAAGGGGCCCCAACCCAGGGCATATCCTGAAGGCCTGGAGTACAACAGTACATGCCCAATATTGATGGAAAAAAAAGGCCGGAGAGGCCGATCTATGATATGTGACGCAATCATATGTGAATTCATTCCGGAATACCGATCGGCTATATGTGCGTGTTTGCGTGGCGCCGTGGCTGTTGGTTTGATCAACTATATGTAAGTGTTATTCTGATTTCGAGCTCATGTTAGCTTGGATGAGCAATAAAATAAAAGAAAAATTAATTCCTTTCTTGCCAAACATTGACAAATGTGTTGTTTGTTTGCCACATTTTTCACGAATGTCATCTGCTGATGAAACTTTGCATCCAATTATAACATTTGTCAATGTTTGGCACAAACAAGATCATGTTTTTGTCTTAAAGTTTTTCCAATTTTTTTATTTTACTCTTCACAAGGGCTCACATGAGTTTGGGATCAGAAAATTTGTGTCACATGTCGTTGCTGCTAATTTACACCAATGTTGAGGTGTCCTCGCATTTTTTATGAAAATGCTACCAAAACATTATCTTAGTTCTAAGAAAAGAAAAGGAGAAAACATAAAATCGGTTAGCTAAATCTCAGAAAGGGGTTATGAATAAATTTGTTATGAAGAATGACACTACTAATAATCTAAAGAAATTATATGTCAATATTATTGAACAATATAAACCTAATACTATCAAGTACTATTTAAATGGGAAATTTATTGTAGTTTATGCCTTTACATGATTTGTTTTCCTATCAACATATGGAATCGGTTTTTTATCTACTCCAATCATTGGGTTCATTCATAGAGTTCGCCCCTGGGGCCTCCGAAACTCCAGGACCAACACTGTGCGTATGTATGAGTGTCTGCGTCCAGACCGTGTTAAAAAACAACTCGGCGTGAAAAGGACTAACAGGTCCTGGAAAGGATGCATTGGATGGCGTGGTGGAAAATGTGTGTTCCAAAAGAGCAAGGAGGAATGGGCTTCCGGGATATACATTGTTTTAACATGGCACTACTAGCTAAACAAGCTTGGCGTCTACTGAAAAATCACAATCGTTATGTGCCACCATTTTAAGAGCGAAGTACTTTTCGGGGGGCGATTTGATGAGCGCAAGATTAAAAAAGGGCGCTTCCTTTACTTGGCAAAGCATTATGGCAGGAGTAGAATCTCTCAGAAATGGTTATATATGGAGGGTTGGAACTGAAGAAAATATCGATATATGGAGAGATGCACGGATCCCGAATTGTGCGAATAGGAGAATTATTACACCTAGAAGGGGGAATCTATTGACGAAAGTGGCTGACCTTATTGGTCCAGTCACAAATTTTTGGGATGAGGATTTGGTGAGACAAACACTGTGGCCTATCGATGCTCAAAGAGTCCTGGCAATCCCTCTCCCTATGCATAATATGCAGGATTTCATTGCTTGAAGCTATACTAAAAATGGTCTGTTCACAGTACGATCATCTTATATGGAGGAATAGAGTAAACAACACGGGCGGAAACTGGATTACACAAATGACAGGGGTAGAAGTAAGGTCAATCCTATTTGGGGCAAGATTTGAAAATTGGCTTGTCCGGCGAAGGTTAAATTTTTTATCTGGTGTACGCTTCATGGGACTCTTCCGTGTTGTGTTACGCTGGTTAATAGACACATAAAAACTTCGTCGGTTTGCCCGGCATGTTCGAATGGGCCAGAGAATACCAAAGACGTGTTGTTTTTATGTCAAAAGGCAAGAAAAGTGTGGGAAAACTTTGGGCTGCATGAAGTGATTAAAAAGCTAGCGTGATGGACCGTGCAGGAGAGACAATTCTTGAAGTGTTACTTCTTATGTCTGATCAAGATCTGTCTATGTTGGGTTCCCAGAATGGAAGGGAGTTGATCACTATTACCACGTGGTATTTATGATGGAATAGAAGGAAGCTTGTTCATGAGGGCAAGTCGGAAGAGGCGTCCCAAATCTCGATGGGGATTCGGGCTCTAACGGCAAACTATGTAAACGCCCACTTACCAAAGGCGAAGAAGAAGAGTGGAGGATGGAGCATACCTCCTATGGGGTTTGTTAAATTAAATATGGATGCTTCTTTTGATCATGATCAGCTAAGGGGCACAACGGGTGCTGTTATAAGGGACGACAAGGGAAATTTCATTGTAGGTGCAAATTGGAAGATTGAGTGATGTGTGGATGCTCTGACAGCGAAAGCGTTAGCACTTAGGTTTGGCCTTTTGTTGGCACAAAAAGGGGATGCAATCGGCTTGTTATCAACTCTGACAACATGAAAGGCATTGACACAATGAAGAATGGAGGATACTGTGCAGAGCGGCGGCCACAAACTTTGAGGACTGTTTTTTATGGCTTGTGATTTTTCTTTTACTACTTTTGAGCATTGTAATAGAGAAGCGAACAAAGTAGCTCATGAGCTCGCTAGACTAGCAAAATGTTCCAGCACGAGGGAATGGATCGAGGAGCCCTTGAAAAATATTGTACCGCTTCTTATAGACGATGTAACCATTATCTCTAATTAATAAAGTTGATGATGTTTTTAAAAAAAACACTCAAAACAAAGATGAGATGGTCCATGGGGGTTTAGCATCGTACGATGTTAACAAATGCAGCCAGCTATACTTGGGCATATCTCGGGCCGGGCCGGGCTCGGGCCTACTAATTCGGGCCCGAGCCCGGCCCGAGCCTAAGAAAGCCCGACACGGCCCGATCGGCCCGGCCCGGCTACGGCTAAAATCACGTTTTTTGCAGGCCCGAGCCTGGCCCGATTTACCTATCGGGCTCATTTTCCAGGCCCGAGCCCAGCCCGATGGCACACTCGGGCTCAGCCCGGCCCGGGATTTTCGGGCCGGGTCGGGTCGGGCCGACCGGGCCGGGCTGCCCATGGCCAGGTCTACAGCCAGCCCACGGGCGTAGACCCGGTCCACGGAGACAGAGCGGAGAGGAGACGAAGGGGATTCTTTCGACCTGAGAATTACTCCAGATCGAATCGTACTGTTTATAAAAGAGAGGGCATCACATCCCTCCCGTTCCTTTATCCACCCCATCCAAATCCCCGATTCCTCCAACCCTCCCAGACCGCAATGGCCGCCGCCGCCGCCGCCGCCGAGCCCTCCTCCGCCGACAGCCGCCGCTACGTCGTCGGCTACGCACTCGCGCCCAAGAAGCAGAACAGCTTCATCAAGCCCTCGCTCATCTCCCGCGCGGCGGCTCGCGGCGTGGACCTCGTCCCCGTCGACGACGCGCGGCCCCTCGCGGACCAGGGCCCCTTCGACCTCGTCATCCACAAGCTCTACGGCCACGACTGGCGCGCCCAGCTCCAGGCCTTCTCCGCCCGTTACCCCTCCGTCCCCGTCGTCGACCCGCCCCACGCCATCGACCGCCTCCACAACCGCATCTCCATGCTCCAGGTCGTCTCGGAGCTCGACGTCCCGCCTAGCGACGCCGCCTCCGCTGACGGCGACGACCGCCGCCACACCTTCGGCATCCCCAGCCAGGTCGTCGTCTACGACGCCGCCGCGCTCGCCGACTCGGGCCTCCTCGCCGCGCTCCGCTTCCCGCTCATCGCTAAGCCCCTCGTCGCCGACGGCAGCGCCAAGTCGCACAAGATGTCCCTCGTCTACCACCGAGAGGGACTCCGCAAGCTCCGCCCGCCGCTCGTCCTGCAGGAGTTCGTCAACCACGGGGGCGTCATCTTCAAGGTTTACGTCGTCGGCGGCCACGTCACCTGCGTCAAGCGCCGCAGCCTACCGGACGTTTCCAAGGAGATCCTCGAGGACGCCGCCGCCGAGGGCACCATCTCCTTCTCGCAGGTATCCAATCTCCCCAATCAGCGCACTGCGGAGGAGTACTATGAGGACATGCGGCTCGAGGACGCCGTCATGCCGCCCACCGATTTCGTCAACGAGATCGCAGGCGGGCTCCGCCGTGCCCTGGGCCTGCAGCTCTTCAACTTCGACATGATCCGGGATGTTCGTGCTGGGGACCGGTATCTCGTCATTGACATCAACTACTTCCCCGGTTACGCGAAGATGCCCGGCTACGAGATTGTCCTTACTGATTTCTTCTGGGATATGGTTCACAAGGACGACGTGGCCCTCAAGGAGGAGGAGGAGCAGAGCAATCATGCTGTTGTGAAATGAGATGGATTTGGCCGGCATAGCTTGCTCGCAAACCTGCAATTCTTTCATGTCTGGGGGAAATGTGAGGTGGCAGGATGGTTACAAGACTCGAGGGGAATAACGAGCAACCAATTAGGAAGGGGAGATGGGGATTAACAGGTTCTGGATTTACTAGGGTTTCAACCAGCCGCAAGCGGAGGACCTGCAATGTAAATCCTCTCTCCTTGCTCCTGTCATACCGGTTGTTTAGGTATCTTTCTGTTCTTCGTAATTTGCTTCACCCAGTTTAGTTAGAACAAAAGTGGGGAACTGAAGCCAAGTTCTGAAGAAGATATTTGTTCTGGATGTGCAAATCTTTTGTTCTTGATGAGTACTGGATGAATGGCAACCCAAAATCTTAGTGGTACTGCGATGATGAATATGTTTCCAATGATACTGGAGCTCTGAAAGTTTTATCACCTCCTCGAAAGAAAGGGGTGATGCAATTCTCTGAACTTTTAGCATTTGAAATGCAAACTTGAGTCACTTCTTTCTGTTGCACCAGTTCTATCATCCAGAACTGAACTTTACACCTGTGATCACAGAGTTAAATATATAGTATATACCTGCAATGATGCCATTTACCATATGCTTGACTCTGCTTGTGAACATGATATCCTATGTTTTTCAAATTGGGTGGACTGGAGAAATTATCATTTGCATATATGATATCCTATGTGAACATGAATTCCTGCTTAATACTCCCTCCGTTCCAAAATACTTGTGTTTTTAGCTCAATTTTTTGGAATGGAGGGGGTAATATAATTTGAAGCGTTTGAAAGTGTCATTGAGGGCAAGCTTTCTGCTTATTCCTTGATAATGTGAAATGTTTGAAGTTGAGTGTACTTCAATGTTTTATCTGCACTCTGCAACATCAGATTGTTAGCATGTGGGTTTTCCCTTATAGTCAGGTCAAGCTGAATCCTGCATGTTTTGTGATGGAGTGTCTTAACCTCCTTTAGAGGGTGTGAAAGCAGTAGTGAAGTATTGGGTTGTCATCTTCATTCGCTACAGTTGGAAAAGTGAACAGGATAGCATAAGCATTTTGCATAGCAATTGTTACTATTTCATTTTTCTGCCGCTCTAACTACATGTTTTGAATGATGACCTATTTTCCTTTACTAGAAATTTGTTCAATATTGGGACCGCGGTCTTCTTTTTGTCCTTTGTACTCTGTAGAAATAGTGGTGTTCATGATTTCATGATATGGGTAAGGTAAAATTTTGTTTTGAGGTTAGAATTTGGAGCACACCTAACACATGATGCAGTATCATCTTCAAGTTTACCAAAAATTCAACTTCTGCTGGGGTAAACAAATCCGAAAGACGCCGCTGGAGCAACTATGCTTGCTTCGTTGTTTGATCTATCGGAGATGATCTCCTCTGTGTTGCTGCCACGAAACACTTGACTTTTTTAAGCATTTCACTATGGACATATTGACCTGAAATAGTTATATCAAGCAGTGTTAAGGATAATGTATTTAGCTCTACTGCATCAGGGCCAGTACCAGTTAATCAGAATTGTTAAGTCTATTTATGATTCTTCTGTTTTAGAAGCTCGAGTTACAGGAATCTTTGGTTTGCATTCCACCAAGGCACATGAATCTCTGTTGCCTCCCCATATCTTTTTTTCGTGACTGCTGTTTCTTGACGTGTTTACAAGTTATTCTTCCGCACGAGTCTGCAGTGAATACGGTAAATGGTAATGCGCAGCCCCTTTGATACAGAAAAAAGCAGCACAGTAACAAAATAGAAAGAACTTAAACAGCACAGCAAGAGCTGTCTTTCGTACACTTGTAAATCAAGACGCAAAGGCAAGGACAACTAAACACAATTTTTATGAACGAAATTGGAAAAAAGGCGGGAAAGTCCAAGCAACGATTTGCTTAAATACTCGAAGCGACAAAAAAAAATTACAGACACCACACAGCAATGTTTCCTTCGACATAATCATTTATTAAAGGTCTATCAGCAACTTCAGAGGTAAGAGAAGAGCTGCAGCAGTTCAAGTTACTCCTTTCAGTTCCAATGGAGAGAAGACCTGCGCACAAAAATAGAAGGGTCAGTGTTATGGTCTACAATAATATACTAATGGCTCTACTTTGTTCCAACAGAGGAGAGTCGGCAGAATTGTTAAGACTGTTGAAATGCATTTGCAAGACAGAAAATAAAATAAGATTAATTACCAACAGATGAGGTAAACTAATCGGCATAGATAACATTTGATACATTTCAAATATGGTGAGAGAAGCCAAGGAGATGTTCTATGACGTAATACTCCATCCATTCACAAATATAAGATGTTCTAACTTTTTGCTGATTCGGATGTATAGACGCATTTGTGTGTTTGGTCACTCATTTCAGTCCGTATATAGTCCATATTGAAAAATCCAAAACATCTTATACTTGTGAACGGAGGGAGTAACAAATAATATGTGCAACTAATTTTCTTGCATTCTGATGGCAACAAAACTATATTTAATCAAAAAAGACTCTGCAATTTTCTTTATTAATTCCTGGCATGAGAATATGCTAGAGGTTTGAGTTGTGGAAGATGGTGCTCTCAGTATAAAATCAGATACATCCACTTACTGTCTCTTACGTTGACTTTAAGAATCAGTAACAAATGAACTCAGACAGTGGTCCTTGAAGAAAGTTAGATAATGGGATAATGTGTGGGCAAACTCGGGATGAAGTAAGCTTTCTAGTTGTTTCAACTGTTACGAAGTAACTTGGAAGTGTTTTCAGACATCAAAGGTACTAATTTACCCGGACCGAGTAGCAGAGCACACCACAGCAATCCAGCTTACCAACAGTTGTGGTGAACAGTGAGTTATGACAACGGCTAATAAATTATGAACCTATCATGATTTGATCCAGGGGAGTATGATCACAAGAACCAAAAATAATATTCCCTCCGTCCCGAATTACTTGTCTTGGATTTGTCTAGATACGGATGTGTCTAGATACGGATGTGTCTAGACACGTTAGATACATCTGTATCTAGATAAATCTAAGACAAGTAATTTGAGACGGAGGTAATAGTTGTCTAGCTATCTCTAAAAATGCACACACTACTATCAAGACTTCCCGAGAAAGTTCATCCAGGGTCAAGGTTTCAGGTACCGACCTTTCCTTAATAATAATTCAAAATCCCGTATTTTTCGATTTCAGACTTCGCGTAGGTCTTGATTGGATCTTAGGTTTAGGCAAGGTCAGAAATAGGCCAACAGCAGTAGCGAGGGGCTGAGAGGCTGAGAGGTGAGGGGGCACATAAGGCTGAGAGGCTATGCTTGCACCTTCTTTTCTGACCCAGGTTTGTTCTGGGACGTGGCTTTAGTCGATTAACTAGGCATTTGAATGAGGGATACTTCACTGGGAAGTTTTGGGACTTGATACCCCTCATTTCTGTTTCATGAAAAGCATAGTAGTTGTTGCCCGTCAAGAGGAAAACATCCACTTCGATACAAGTTGGAAAGAACAGTTTGCACAGACAGTCATGATGTCAAGACAAACACCCTTCCAGTTGTTCAAACCCCTTAGGGCGTGTACAATGGTGCTATCTTAGTAGTGCCACGTAGGATAAATGATGAGGTGGAGGAGAAAGAACTCATAAGAAAAGGCTAAGAGAAGACAAGAGATGATCTCTTAGCACAATATGTCTCACCATGTTTTTAGGAATAGCTAGTTATTGAAGATAAGGCTAAGAGATGACCCATTGTAGACATTCTTTTTTGCCATCTCTAAAGTACATGCAACTTAAGATAAGATTATCTTATCAACCATTATACATGCCCTTATAAACCAAAAATGCTTCCTACACATGTGCTAATGTTTGGTGTTCTACTACTACAACATTCCCAAGTTCCCAACTATCTAAGCATGGTAATATGACCAGCCCAAACAGAAATCTGAAGTGAGTGCATGGAACAGGATGATACAAACATTTATTTAAGATTAATCGGCACTGAAAGCTGCATCGCGCATAAAGAATAACTAAGATTCTTAGCATAACAAGCAAGCAGCCTGACCTGTCCATTCCAGGAACAGCAGGAGAAGCAGCGGAGCTACTCCTCGACCTCGACCACCTTCTTGGGCTCTGCGCAACATCAAACAACCAACCGTATCAGCCAGTGGAACAAACGAGACCATAGCCTGAAGGCAGAGTAGGATTCGGGCGGCGGTACCGTGGAGATCCGCCGGGCGGTGGTCCTTGCCCCATCCGACGCCGCGGGTGGACTCGAGGTACTGGTCGACGAGGTGGCGGCACTTTTGGTGGTGGTTGACGCCCTCGATCCGGTAGCACCAGCGGAGGCGGTCGCGGATGATCTTGGCGGTCTCGATCTGGATCCACTTCTCCCGCACCAGGTGCTCCCTGTACTCCAGCATCGCCACCGGGTCCCCGTACGGGTTCTTCGGGTCGAAGTCATCCGGCGGCCTCTCGTCGAACTCGACCTTCGCCTTCCGCACCATCTCCGATCGCCGCCGCCGCCGCCGACCTCTCTCTCCTGCCTTCTCCTTCGCCTGGGGTGGATCTCGTCGTGGGGATGGATTGGGGATTGGAGAGAGACGAACGGACGGCTTCCCACTTACAGTAGCAGCCCGGCCCATTTATATGGCCCATTTACACGGCCCACTTGGCGCTGTCGTATAATTCGTTGTTGAGTCTGACCAGTGACCACCCACACGGAAGGGCGCCGCGTTTCAAACGAGGCCGATCTCCGATGAGCTCTCCGGCGAGGTCGACCGTTTCGGCGGCGAGCGCGGGAGGCGGGATCGCGATCTCCGCTGCCGACGACCTCGCCGACTCGATCGATGCCCTCTACCGCAAGGACGAGGCCATGGCCGGTAAATCCATCCCCCTCGACACTTCGCAAGCCCTAGTTCCCTTCCCTTTATGTCCTCCCCCGCTCAGTTAAGCCGTCGAATTGGTCTGGCTGGTTCCCCCGCAGAGCTCAAGTCGGAGGTCATGGAGGCGCTGCAAAAGGAGGTCAGGTCGCTCGACGACAACAGCTGGATGTTCGCCGCCCCGCGCTCCCGCATCAACCTCGTCTCCAGGCCAGGTAACAACACACAGCAACACCATAAATCTCAGTGGAATACAAAATGCATAAGAATTTAAGGTTTGATTATGGTATATTGTTCCCCGCTAGGAATTGAGATTGTTGTGTAATACGATTACAAGAGTGGAACACAAAATGCATAAGAATTTAATGTTTGATTTCCGGCTTGGCATGTTCTTCTCAGGTGGTTACCTGCCCAAGCAACAGGGGAAAATTGCAGAGCTGGATCAAGCGCCCAAGAAGACAAGGAACTGCTAGGGATTATAGGTTTTTCATTCAGGCTGTGCTCTTAGGGGCTATCATCTGATTTCAGTCACCTGTAGTAGCATTCTGCTGAATCATTTCCAAGTACATGCTAGGATATTTATTTGACCCAAGTGAGATGATGATGTTCATAACTTGTTTAAATCATTTTCAGGTACATGCTCGATTTACATTTAAGTAATCCAAGTGTTATGATGATGTTCATGACTTGTGCCTTTTACCACCAAATCCTTGCAAGTTGATCCAGTTTTTTCTCAGATAAATCTTGAGATACAGTGTGTCGACTTTGTAGGTGAAACTGTAAAATATTGATAAGCACATGCACTTTCACTATCTTTGATCTTCAGTCTTGACCAGCAATACATCGTCGTTTCAAATATCTATGTTTATCACCTGTGAGTTAAACTTTAGAAATAGATTAACTGTGTCATTTTTTCCTAGAATACAATAGCCTGGCAGTAGAAAAGATGCAAGGTATATTTTCTTCTTGTCAACTGGGTCATCCTTTTTGTGGGATTGTTTCGTAGCTGTTTGTGATCTTATGCATGCCTGGCTGGCGGCTTCCTCTTATGCATCTAATAAGTTATTCCAATTGCTTACATCCTTCAAACAAGAGAAGGTCCTAAAAACACATTATTACCTGAACACTTCTGAGTTGATCTTCAGTCTGATAGCCCAACACGGCACACTTTGATGTTGCTGCGGAATAACTATTGACCCAAATGAAGAATATAGGCTGGTTTTCTACTCAAAGCTAGACTGTTCGAAACTAAAATCTTTGCACCCATGATACTTCTGGGTTTTTGCTATAACAGCATGCTTTTGTTTTTCTCCCAAGTATATTAGTAAATGGCCAGTGTTCTTGAGTAATCACCGCTCACCCTGTCCATCTGCCTCTACATCGTATCTGCGGCTTGTTGAACACAGACTTGCAGTGCTATTCTATACATACTAGTATGAGCTATTCAGTGCCCCACAGCTTAGTAATGTAAGGGGAAGGATACAATTGCATTGATAATATATTGGCAAGCATGATATAAGAATGTACAGCCTAACTATGATTTTTCCAGAGGTAATGATCTGAAAGTTGAAACTTTATAATAATGTAGGCCGATTTTCTACTCAGAGACACACATTAAAGCTATCTTTGCACCCCCTGATACTTCTGGGGTTTTGCTATAAAATTATCAGTGTTCTGTGGTAGTCACCATTCTCCCTTGTCCATCGGCCTCTGTTGCTCTGCACCTTATTGAACACAGATTTGCAGCGCTATTCCAAATATACTATATGAGCTATTCTATGGCCCACTGCTTAATAATGTAAGGGAAAGGATATAAGTGCTTTGATAATATATTCGCAAGCATGATATAAGGATGTACGGTCTGACTAGTGCCTTGTTCCAGATGTAATGATTTGAAAGTTGACACTTCAGAAAAATAACTTTTCTCCTAGTGCCCACAAAAGATCTTGATTTCGCACCAGTCTTTATTTTTCCAGTGGTGGTGTTCAATGTCAGTGTGAACCTGAAAGTGCCTTTGCGAATGTGGTTGTCATCATGAGTGAACATTAGTTTGAAAGTGCTTGGCAACTGAAGATAATAGCAGCCCGCACCAAAACATAGATAAATCGTATTTTGCTCATTCCAGTTTGTTAAGATGGTGATCAGGGTGTAATTAGTTCAAACGATACTTTTAGCTGCCACAAACTATGAACTATCAGATGCCTTCTCATGAGAACTTTTGTCTTGAAGAAAATCCAGCGCCTATCTAAAATGATTGGCTATAAATAAACCATAGAATCATTATGTTTTCAGCAAGTTACAGTAAATGTTCCTGTTGGTTTTATTGATCTGTGTGAATAAGTTACTAAGTAGAGCCATGTCTTGTATCCCTTCTGCAGGATTGTTTGAATTTCGAGGTGCCTTCCCCAATTTTGTCACATTTTCATTGGTCATTTGTGTTAGGTGATGCGTGCTCTGTGTGTTTACCATGCAGGTCCAAATGTTTGTTTGAACCAAAATATTCTGCCAAACCCAGAATTTTGAACCGATGGGGCGCAAGAAACGAACGGATCCTGCGGTGCATGAGCCATATATTGACCATCTGTAAGTTGTTGTTTACCTGAGCTAGCGGCAGCCAGCATTCTTGTGTTTAAAGCTCCTTGTCGGTGGATGTGACTTGCCGGAGGAATGGGGGTGCGCTGCTGCTGCCGCTGATAGCACATTAGCACTTGTATATGGATCTCGTGCTGTTGCTACTGCTCAGTGCCTATGCTCCCCGGCGCCACTGACGATTGCCACTCACATCTCTTCTTGCTTCTGTTCCTTGCTGGATTCCTTTTCATTTTCTTGCTTGCTTTTTGTTTGAGACGAAGCTTTGTACTACCTTCATCCTGATTTATTGGTCCCATTAGTATTTCATGCCAAATTTTGACAATGAATTTAATTAACAAAATGTTAATGCATGTAAAAAAATATAGTATCATTGGAAACGATGTTCAAATAAGAATCCAACTATATAATTTTTTATGACATGCATTAATAATTTATCAATTAAATCTTAAATTTTGGCACGAAATACAAGGAAGGTAGTACGTAGTTTGGTAGTGTTCACGGAGATACAGTTAATCTATGTTTTCACTGTGAGTCTTGTAAAAGTGAGAGATGGAGGGCATTGGCCCCAACGAGGCACCGCCAGGTGGTACCCAGCTTGGATATAATCGTTACACCTGAGGTTTGGAGCTGTGTGCATCTTCGGGTTGAGCCATTGCATCCAATCCAAGCCAATTAACCAGCCAGGCCTAAGTTGGACTAGCAGCAGCAACGTGAATGTACCAGCGTCCAGTATGTTGTGGCCTGTCTGTCCACTTGACTGCTGCCGAGCAATAAATTTTTCTCGTGATCTCCTGCGGCAGCTTGGCCCCGAAACCGAACGCTGGAGCCAGCTCATTCATTCGTTCGTTTACCCGCCCGTCCCATTCATTCAATCGAAAAGGCAAAAACAGAAACCAGTTCAAAGACGATGGACAATCCGACGCACCTGAACCAGAATTCTATCCATCAATTTCCTCATCAGTACTACCAATTACGGAAAAAGAATTACAGAATCAATAGCAGGTGAACAACCGAAGGGAAAAGAATGACGATGGGGTATGAACACATGGTGATTGACGATTGCGATGGGCGGCTGGTAATCTAATCCAATTTCTAGAGGCCACAGGAAGACGAACGCTCGCGGCCATTCAAGTTCCACCAACGACGCAGCACGGGGGTGGAGAGAAAGAGACGTGCGCTGGGGACGCGTCGTAGTACGTTCCAACGGCTAGCTGCTTGCGCGGACGTGGGCCAGCCTTAGCCTTCCCGTTCCCCAATTCCGCGCCGTCGCCGTCGCCGTCATTGCCGCGGCGCTCCCAGCCTTCGCCCGCGGCGCGGCGTCGGGTCCGCATTCAGCCGCTGGTGCGCGCCGCCCCGCGGCACCGACGGCGTCGTGTCCGCTGCAGGAACGAACAAAGGTGAGAGAGAGAGAGAGAGAGAGAGAATCAGACGAGGTAAGAGGTGGGGGAATGGGACGCAGACGGAGACGGCGGGGTTCGTCGCGAGTCTTATGGCCTACCTGTGGCCTCGAGGGAGCGGGCGGTGACGGCCAGGACGGGCGGCGAATCTGCACGGACGCGCGAGCGGCGTTAGGAGCAGGGCCGGCGAGGGAAAGGGAGTGGAGCGAATCTTTGGCTAGCTACTTACCGGCGATGGCGCGGGAAGTGGCCGGGTCGTGGGAGAAGAGGAAGAGGACGAGGAGGCAGAGGAGCGTGAGGAGGGGGACGAGGTGGATGGACTTGTCCGGCGCGGCCGCCCTGGCCGCCTTCCCCGTCGCCTTCTCGTCCGCCTCGTCTGCCGCCGCGGCGGGGGCGGCATCCAGGCTGGGTCTCGAGCCCGGCGATCCGATGGAGAGGCGCTGCATTGCGGCGGCGGCGGCGGAGGAGGAGAAGGAGGAGATTTTTTCTTTCTGTTGTTACGATGCGGGGGATAGGTGCGGTGGGGTTTAACAGGGGAACGGGAAGGTGAGTTGTACGCGGGCGTATTTATCCGCGGGGATTGAGACGAGATGTTTGCTGCAGAAATGACAGTGTGGCTTTTCCCGTTCATTAGTCCATCCCCTTTGTAATAGCACGGCTAAAACTCTTCAAAATCCGGTCCGGCTTTTATTAGTCGGTCCTCCCCTATGTAATTACTATTTGCTGATTCTCGAGTAGAATCAACAAAGTTTCGTCTAACCTTTACCCCCATTTGATTTCACACGGAGATTCATGCGGACCTTTCCTTTTTCTTTTCATGTTTGATTAATTTACCTTTTTATTTTATTTTTATTTCCCCCTTTTTCATCCGTGCTTGCATGTCCGATTGTCGTACAAGTCTATAGTTGCGCGTCCGCGCATAACTATAGTTGCATGTTCACGTATCAGTGCGCAACATGTTAGTTATGCATCTCACGGTTACATGCTCGATGACTACGCGCAACTGCATGTCCATCGACCACGCACAAACACAGTAGCATGTACTTGCACCTAGTCATAATATATGTACTGCATTTTTAAGATTGCTTAAAGTTTTAAGTACCTCAGTTGGACGAAATCTTTGCTTCTTGTCTTTAGAGGAGATGAAGAGATTGTTGTAAAGGTTACACAAAATAATTGTTGTAAAAGTAACACAAGACAACTTCATGACTGATAAGCTATATGGCTATAAATTTTGAAATAGTTTTAGAAATGATAAATTGTGGATCTATAAATGATATAGTTAGAGACTTGAGAAGTTTTTCAATATAATATAATTTGGATCAATAAAAGTTTATTGATGTAGTTTCAAATAAATATTGACTATATTGAGATATAGCAATTGGACTATATGGAGATATAGTGTTACTATAAAATGGACTATATGGAGGTATAGTGTCACCATTAATGTAACAAATGAATTACACAATAAAACCAAATGTTACCGACACAAATAACATTGGGATTTGAAGAGTGAGGCTCTACCACTAGCAAAGCATGAGCAGCACCGGATAAGCCATATGTGTTAAGAAAAACATGCAACTAGATTATTGACTCTAATGCAAGCGGGAGACTGTTGGAGATATGCCCTAGAGGCAATAGTATTTGTATTATTATGTTTCCATATTCATAATTAAAAGTTTATATTCTATGCTATAACTGTTATGATCCTGAAACATGTGATTCAGTGGAAAACTCATATGCACGTGTGGAATGATAAATGGTAAATAAAAGGTTCCTAGTCTTGCCTCTAGGACTAGCTCAAGTGTGGTTGGTGATCATGTTTTCTGGATCTTAGCATATCGTTAAGTGTAACGATGATCCTAAAACAAAATTGAGATTATGACGTTAGAAGAACGATCCTATTGAATCGACCCAATCTTGTTTGTTATGAGTTGAGTTTATATCGTCTACATTCAATTGTAATAACACATAGTGTTAACGTGTGATATATTGCTCCTTAGACCATGAGAGTATCATGGTCACTTCTTACCGTACGATGGGCTTTGGGGTTGCTGAAATGTCACCAGTAACACGGTGATCATAACGACAACTTACAGGTTCATCGGAAAGTTTGACAAGTGATCGGATAGCTCGAGAGTGGGATTTGCCCCTCCGACGATGGAGAGATATTCTTAGGGTCCTCTCGGTGTGACAACATCAAGCATCGTCTGGCCAGACACACGTGACTTCGTCAGGGGGATGCCGGAACACAATAACGAGAAAGAAGAACAAAACCGACAACGAGGATTTCGGTATAGTGAACATGGTGATGACTCAAGAGGATACCGATGCATCCTGGGTTTTGTGAAGTATCGCGAAGCAAAGGGAACATCACATGATAACCAAAGGTTCACTCGAATATCATTCGTGTGCTCACAGAGATCAATATGCACGTCCGCGGTCCCATTGTCGGTCATTAAACGAACAGTTTTGTCCATGTCTATGAATTACTGAACCTACGGGGTCACAAGCTTAAGGCAATCACGATCTACTGAGTGTTAGTAGGACGGGAGTCATGAGAATATATTTGTGGAATTATTTCATGAATATTCGGAATAGTTCTGAGAGGATCCGGAAGCGTTTCGGGGTCATCGGAAGGGTTTCGGTGAGTATCGGCTAATACGGGGTATTACCGATAAATTATATATAGGCGGAAATTTTTTCCGGAGATGTTAATATATATATATATATAATGGTCTAGAAGTATTTGGAATATTATATATTTAATTTAAATATTAATGGGCCTAAAAAGGCCAAGAGTTGGAAGGCAACTTGGGCCAAAAAGGCCCAAGTGGAAAAGTGCCTCCTTCCCTAAGGAAGGAGGCCGGATTGGACAAGGGCCGGCGCACCAAGGGGAAAACTTTCCCCCTTGGTGGCAACCCTCTCCTCCCCCTCCAACCTATATATACATGATGATTTTGCTCTTATGAATATATATGTTTTGGAGCCTCCTCTAGTTCTTCTAGTTCTTGTTCTAGTTGGTCCTAGTTGACTAATTAGAGCTTGGCTAATCCTCTTGTCCTCATAATTAGAAGTCCAGTGTGGTTGTAATCTCCTCCCCTCTAATTCTCCGGCGATGATAAGCTCTGGCTGGTGAAGCGCTGCCGGATCATGAAGGCTGCACGCTTGCAACCAAGTAGAGAGGCCATGCTTTCGGTCTTCAGTTCAAGGGACTGTTCGTGGGCCGTACGAGGGATCGTTCATCGGCGGTTCGAGGGACTCTAAGTACAGTCTACACCAGCGCGGTCTTCTGGCGCTGCAACTCGGTGACGGTAACGATCGTGATCCCAACCCGTTATGCATCTTCATATTGATCTTGGGTGATTGTAGGTGCGATTTTTTGTTTTCTACTACGTTTCCCAACAGTGGCATCATGAGCAGTTTTATGAGTAGATGCAGGCTGCGATTTAGATCACATGTGATTGTGAGGCTTGATGTTCTTGTTGTGCTTACCTCGAGTGTTGCTTCGGTCCATTCATCGACGGCATGGTGTCGCTTCTTACAAGGTTCTGACAATCGATCGACTTTGGCTGTCGATGATCTGCTAACAGTTGCTTGGGCTTCACTATAGTTGGGAATAGTGAACTGTCGCATACACAAGAGGGTGCCGAAGATGGATAATCTTTTAGGGGGTCACACGTATTTGACGAAGTTTAGTGTGGGGTTAGAGATTTTTTTAATTAAGTCTCTTGTTTCACACACCCCAAAACTTAATCTAGCATCAAGAATCATCGCCTAAAATTGTGGACGTAGGTAGCTTGTATTACTTGTTAAAACTGGTTAACCATGTAACTAAAATTTTGCTAAAACAGATTAGAGGACGTCTAACTTGGTTTTGCAGGGTATGCATATGATGTGGTATAGCCTTCTTCATGATAATGAGTTTATGTATGAGATGATTATATGTTGTAATGTTAAGTGGCCTGTGCGTCACGGCATGATGGTTGGAGCCATGAGATTGCCACGTTAATGTAAATATTGTAGAGATGGCCTACATGTTACATGTGACGATGACAACCATATATGAAGGAACCTAATACGTCTCCGTCGTATCTATAATTTTTGATTGTTTCATGCCAATATTCTACAACTTTCATATACTTTTGGCAACTTTTTATATTATTTTTGGGACTAACATATTGATCCAGTGCCTAGTGCAAGTTCCTGTTTGTTGCATGTTTTTTGTTTCGCAGAATATCCATATCAAACAGAGTCCAAATGCGATAAAAACTTACGGTGATTTTTTTGGAATATATGTGATTTTTGAAAAAAAGAATCAACGCGGGACGATGCCCGAGGGGCCCATAAGCCCTAGGGGCGCGCCCCCTACCCTGGGCGCGCCTGGGAGGCTTGTGGCCACCTCGTAAGGCAGTTGGTGCCCTTCTTCGGCCGCAAGAAAGATAATATCCGAATAAAAATCGTGTTAAAATTTTAGCCCAATCGGAGTTACGGATCTCCGGTAATTTAACAAACGGTGAAAGGCCAGAAAAGGGGAATGCGAAACAGAAGGAAACGGAGAGAGAGATCCAATCTCGGAGGGGCTCCCGCCCCTCCGCCGCCGTGGAGGCCAAGGACCAGAGGGGAAACCCTCCTCCAATCTAGGGGGGAGGTCAAGGAAGAAGAAGGAGGGGGGCTCTCTCCCCCTCTCTCCCGGTGGCGCCGGAACGCCGACGGGGCCATCATCGTGAAGGTGATCTACACCAACAACTTCGCCGCCGTCATCACCAACTCTCTCCCCCTCTATGCAGCGGTGTAACCTCTCTTTTACCTGCTGTAATCTCTACTTAAACATGGTGCTCAACTCTATATATTATTTCCCAATGATGTATGGCTATCCTATGATGTTTGAGTAGATCCGTTTTGTCCTATGGGTTGATTGATGATCGTGATTGGTTTGAGTTGTATCTTTTATTATTGGTGTTGTCCTATGGTGCTCTCCGTGTCGCGCAAGCATGAGGGATCCCCGCTGTCGGGTTTGCAATATGTTCATGATTCACTTATGGTGGGTGGCGTGAGTGACAGAAGCACATACCCGAGTAAGTAGGTTGTTTGCGTATGGGAGTAAGGAGGACTTGATACCTTATAATGCTATGGTTGGGTTTTACCTTAATGTTCTTTAGTAGTTGCGGATGCTTGCTAGAGTTCCAATCATAAGTGCATATGATCCAAGTAGAGAAAGTATGTTAACTTATGCCTCTCCCTCATATAAAATCACAATAATGATTACCGGTTTAGTTATCGATTGCCTAGGGACAAATAACTTTCTTGTGACAAAAAGCTCTCTACTAAAACTAACTTAATTGTTTCTTTTATCTAAACAGCCCCTAGATTTTATTTACGTGTTCTTTATTATCTTGCAAACCTATCCCTTTACACCTACAAAGTACTTCTAGTTTCATACTTGTTCTAGGTAAAGCGAACGTTAAGTGCGCGTAGAGTTGTATCGGTGGTCGATAGAACTTGAAGGGAATATACATTTTACCTTTAGCTCCTCGTTGGGTTCGACACTCTTACTTATCGAGAAAGGCTACAAGTGATCACCTATACTTGTGGGTTATCAAGAGCTTTTTTTGGTGCCGTTGCCGGGGAGCAATAGCGTGGGATGAATATTCTCGTGTGTGCTTGTTTGCTTTATCACCACGTAGATTTTATTTTCTATTCTAAGTTGTTCTCTATCTTTAGTTATGGATATGGAACACGAAATACCAAAAAAATTAGGTGTACTTGCTACTCATGGAGATGAGGAACCTCCTAAAACCCTCGATGCTCGTTATGTGAAAAATATTATGCACTACTTTGATAATCCTGAGAAAACCCCATTCAACTTGATAATGGGAGACACGTTGGATCAACGTGAATACTTTAGGGATTATCTCTTGACTCAAAAAGGGAAACTGTTATGGGATCAAATTCATATGTTGCATTGGTATGCTTGGAATTTATGCTTGAGATATGATTATACATGTTGCTCTAGGATGAAGGCTCCACACCTTACCTTTTCATGTAAATTTGGTGATAATGAAACCTTGGCTTCTTATGCTAATGGTATATATGATTACTATGATATGGAACAAATAGAAGAATTCGTTGCTTTTAAGGGTGCTTATGAAATTGAATCTTTGTTTGAAAAGTGTGAAAATCATGATGATGTTGTTTACAGACCTGAAAATTATGCTATGCTTAAATATTGCTATGAGAATTATGAATATAATGCCGATATTAATGAGTTTATTGATAAAGTCTCCACTGTCCAAGAAGAGACTAATATTTTGCAGGAATCTATGAAAGAAGAATTTGATGACACTGTGAGCTCATTAGATGAAAAAGATGACGAGGAGAGCGAAGAACAAAACGAGGAAGAGCGGATTAGCTACCCGTTCCCACCTTCTAATGAGAGTAACTCTTCAACTCATACATTGTTTAATTTCCCTTCGTGCTTATCGAAGGATGAATGCTATGATGATTGCTATGATCCCTTGGATTCGTTTGAAATATCGCTTTTTGATGAAATTGATGCTTGCTATGCTTGTGGCCATGATGCCAATATGAATTATGCTTATGGAGATGAACTTGCTATAGTTCCTTATGTTAAGAATGAAATTGTTGCTATTGCACCCACACATGATAGTCCTATTATCTTTTTGAACTCTCCCAACTACACTATATCAGAGAAGTTTGCTCTTATTAAGGATTATATTGATGGGTTGCGTTTTATCACTACACATGATGATTTTGATGAATATAATATGCATGTGCTTGCTGCTCCTACTTGCAATTATTATGAGAGAGGAACTACATCTCCACCTCTCTATGTTTCCAATACGATAAAACTGCAAGAAACTGCTTATGCTATGTATTGACCTTTACTTGATGTGCATGAATTGTTCTTTTATGACATGCCGATGCATAGGAAGAGAGTTAGACTTTGTTTTTGCATGATATATATTGTTTTGTGCTCAATACTAAAATACAAATCATTGTTAATTAAAATTGGCTTTGATATACCTTGGGATCCGGGTGGATCCACTACTTGAGCACTTAATGCCTAGCTTAATGGCTTTAAGGAAAGCGCTGCCAGGGAGACAACCCGGAAGTTTTAGAGAGTCATTTTATTCTGTTGAGTGATTTTATAAAGTTTAAAAACAAAAAAAGAGGGGAACCTAAAAACTTTTCCAAAAAGAAAAGCAAAAGTGAGAAAGACGAGCATTGTTAAAATGGCAGCTAGCCTTGAACTTTGTTCATGCCCATGGAAACTTTGTGAACCTCGATTACAGAAACTTTTCAACAAAAATAATTATCCCCTTGTACAAATCCATTGTATTACAAAAATAATGTGCCAAGATTTGCCTTTAGGATGATTAGATTGCTTGTTTGGTTTGTGCAATGCAAAAACAGAAACTTTGGCTGTAGTGCGCGAATTTACATTTTTTACTGGAACGTCAAAAGTTTCTGAAATTTTTACAAAGTACTTATATGAATTTTTTTTATTTTTTCCTAATTTTTCAGAATTTTTGGAGTTACATAAGTATGGTTAATGTTCAGATTACTACAGACTGTTCTGTTTTTGACAGATTCTGTTTTTATGCATTGTTTTGCGTGTTTTGATGAATCTATGGATTGTATCGGTGATATAAGCCATGGTGAAGTTAGAGAATAGTAGATATAATGCAAAAATAAAACATTAATGAGTTTTCAACAGTACTTAAATTAGTGATTTGCCTTATTATACTAACGGATCTCACGAGGATTTTGTTAAGTTTTGTGTGATTGAAGTCTTCAAGTTTTGGGTGAGATCACGATGGATGAAGGAATAAGGAGTAGCAAGAGCCTAAGCTTGGGGATGCCCGAGGCACCCCAAGATAATATTCAAGGACTCCCAAGCAACTAAGCTTGGGGATGCCCCGGAAGGCATCCCCTCTTTCTTCTAACGACCATCGGTAATTTTACTTGGAGTTATATTTTTATTCGTCACATGATATGCGCAAATTCTTGGAGCATCTTTTATTTTTATTTTTCCTTTTTATTTTATGCACCATGCTGGTATGAGATAGTTCTTGGTTGATTTATAGAATGCTTCATGCACTTCACTTATATCTTTTGAGTATGGCTTTATAGAATGCTTCATGTGCTTCACTTATATCATTTGAAGTTTGGATTGCCTGTTTCTCTACACATAGAAAACCGCCATTTGTAGAATGCTCTTTTACTTCACTTATATTTGTTAGAGCATGGGCATATCTTTTGTAGAAAGAATTAAACTCTCATGCTTCACTTATATCTATTTAGAGAGTTAACATGAATTGGTCATTCACATGGTTAATCATAAAATCCTACATAAAAACTTGTAGATCACTGAATATGATATGTTTGATTCCTTGCAATAGTTTTGCGATATAAATATGGTGATATTAGATTCATGCTAGTGAGTAATTGTGGATTGGTAGAAATACTTGTGTTAAGGTTTGTGATTCCCGAAGCATGCGCGTATGGTGAACCGTTATGTGATGAAGTCGGAGCATGATTTATTTTTTGATTGTCTTCCTTATGAGTGGCGGTCGGGGATGAGCGATGGTCTTTTACTACCAATCTATCCCCCTAGGGGCATGCGTATTAGTACTTTGCTTCGATGGCTAATAATTTTTTGCAATAAGTATGTGAGTTCTTCATGACTAATGTTGAGTCCATGGACTATACGCACTCTCACCCTTCCACCTTTGCTAGCCTCTCTAGTACCACACAACTTTCATCGGTGCATAAACCCTCCATATACCTTCCTCAAAACAGCCACCATATCTAACTATTATGGCATTTCCATAGCCATTCTGAGATATATTGCCATGCAACTTCCATCATCATCATACACATGACTTGAGTATTCATTGTCATATTGCCTTGCATGATCGTAAGATAGCTAACATGATATTTTCATGGCTTGTCTGTTTTTTTGATATCTTTGCTATGCTAGATCATTGCACATCCTGGTACACTGCCAGAGGCATTCATGTAGAGTCATCATGTATTAGTTGTATCGAGTTGTAATATCGAGTTGTAAGTAAATAAAAGTGTGATGATCATCATTATTAGAGCATTGTCCCATGTGAGGAAAGGATGATGGAGACTATGATTCCCTCACAAGTTGGGATGAGACTCCCTACTTAAAAATAAAATAAAAGGAGGCCAAAGAGACCAAAATAAAAAAAAGAGGCCAAAGAGCCCAAAACAAAAAAAAATGAGAGAAAAAGAGAGAAGGGTGATGTCGCTTGAACTACGTCAGTATTTCCCCAAAGAGGAAGGGATGATGCAGTACAACTACAGTAGGTATATTCCTCAGTTATGAAACCAAGGTTATCGAACCAGTAGGAGAACCAAGCAACACTATGTAAACGGTACCTGCACACAAAGAACAAATACTTGCAACCCGATGCGTAAGAGGGGTTGTGAATCCCTCCCGGGTAAAAGATAGATTGGTTTGTATAATTTTCGATAAATAGATCTCGCAATAAATAAAATAAAATAAAGAAAGAAAATAGATCTCAAGGCAAATATGATAGAGAATAGACCCGGGGGCCATAGATTTCACTAGTGGCTTCTCTCGAGAAAAATAGCATACGACGGGTAAACAAATTACTATTGGGCAACTGATAGAACTTCAAATAATTATGATGATATCCAGGCAATGATCATTATATAGGCATCACGTCCAAGATTAGTAGACCGACTCCTGCCTACATCTACTACTATTACTCCACACATCGACCGCTATCCAGCATGCATCTAGTGTATTAAGTTCATGGAAAAATGGAGTAATGCAATAAGAACGTTGACATGATGTAGACAAGATCTATTCATGTAGGAATAGACCCCATCTTGTTATCCTTAATGGCAACGATCAATACATGTCTTGCTGCCCCTTCTGTCACTGGGAAAGGACACCGCACGACCGAACCCATCACAAAGCACCTCTTCCCATGGCAAGAAAAATCGATCTAGTCGGCCTAACTAAACCAAAGATCCGAAGAAGAAATACGAGGCTATAAGTAATCATGCATATAAGAGATCAAAGAAACTTAAATAACTTTCATGGATAAATAGATTTGATCATAAACTCAAAGTCCATCGGATCCCAACAAGCACACCGCAAAAAGAGTTACATCAAATAGATCTCCAAGAGACCATTGTATTGAGAATCAATAGAGATAGAGGAAGCCATCTAGCTACTAACTACGGACCCGTAGGTCTACAATGAACTACTCACGCATCATCAGAGAGGCACCAATGAGGATGATGAACCCCTCCGTGATGGTGTCTAGATTGGATCTGGTGGTTCGGGAACTTGCGGCGGTTGGAATTGTGTTTCGTCGACTCCCCTAGGGTTTTTGGATTTTCGGGGTATTTATAGAGCAAAGAGGCTGTGCGGGAGGCGGCCGAGGTGGGCACAACCCACCAGGGTGCGCCTGGGCCCCCAGGCGCGCCCAGGTGGGTTGTGCTCCCCTCGGAGCCCCCCTCTGGTACTTCTTTGGCCCAACAGGTGTCTTCTGGTCCAGAAAAAATCTCCAAAAAGTTCCGCTGCGTTTGGAATCCGTTTGGTATTGATTTTATGCGAAGTAAAAAACAAGCAAAAAAACAGCAACTGGCACTGGGCACTATGTCAATAGGTTAGTCCCAAAAAATGATATAAAGTTGCTATAAAATGATTGTAAAACATCCAAGAATGATAATATAACAGCATGGAACAAGCAAAAATTATAGATACGTTGGAGACGTATCAGCATCCCCAAGCTTAATTCCTACTCGTCCTCGAGTAGGTAAATGATAAAAACAGAATTTTTGATGTGGAATGCTGCCTAACATGTTCATCACATATTCTTTCCTTTTGTAGCATGGACATTTGGACTTTTATATGATTCACAGCAATAGTCTAGTTTTGACATGAAGATTTCAATAATCAAGCATATCAACAAGCAAACATGTTTTTCAAAATATCAACACTAAAGCAAGTTATCCCTAGCCCATTATGCTCAATCATTGATCCATCCATGAAACACACTCATATATTAGCTACACCCAATGCTCAAGTACGATCATAGTGCCCCTTAGTTGGTGCCTTATAAGAGAAGATGGAGACTCAAATAAAAATTGCATAAAGTAAATAGAAAGGCCCTTCGCAGAGGGAAGTAGGGATTTGTAGAGGTGCCAGAGCTCAAAGCGAAAAAATAGAGATAAAACATTTTGGGTGGCATGCTTTTCCTGCCAACGAAAACGATCGAGTAGTTCCCAATACTTTCCATGCTAGATATATCATAGGCGGTTCCCAAATAGAAAATAAAGTTTATTCCTTTTTCCACCATACTTTCACATTCCACGGCTAGCCGTATCCATGGGTGTTGTCCATACCAACACTTTCCAAGGAATTTATTATTTGACAACATAAAGTAAATTCATTTTTCATTTCGGGACTGGGCATCCCTAATACCTTTGCCATACTCTCGTGCAATGACAAGTGAATAAACACTCATCTTGAGAATAACACATCTAGCATGGAAAAATATCAGCCACCCCCTACCGTTTCATGAGCGGTACAAGCACACAAAAAGAAAAATTTATTTTGAAAATTAGAGATGTCACATACAAATTTGCTTAGAGCGGCACAGAAATACAGGTAGGTATAGTGGACTCATATGGCAAAACTGGGTTTAAGGATTTTGGATGCACAAGTAGTATTCCTACTTAGTACAAGTGAAGGCTAGCAAAAAGATTGAGAAGCATCCAACCAAGAAATGAAAAATCACATAAGCGAGCATTAAGCATAACTAACACTGAATAATGCACCACAAGTAGGATGTAATTTCATTGCATAACTATTGACTTTCGTGCTTGCATAGGGAATCACAAACCTTAACACCAATATTCTTACTAAAGCACAATTACTCACCAACATGACTCACATATCACTATCATCATATCGCAAAACTATTACAAAGAATCAAGTTTATTTTGTCCAAAGATCTTCATGAAAGTTTTTATTATATCCCTCTTGAATATCTATCACTTTGGGATTAGTTTCATATGTTGATTTTGATAGCTCAAACAAATCTAAGTGAAGAACATGAGCATAAAATTTTTCGTCACTCAAAATAATATAAGTGAAGCATGAGAGAATTTATTCAAAAATTACTAAATCTCAAATAAATCTAAGTGAAGCATGAGAGCATTTCTTCAAAAACATTAAAGCACACCGTGCTAAAAAGATATAAGTGAAGCACTAGAGCAATTCCATAGCTCAAAAAATTTAAGTGAAGCACATAGAGCTATTCTAACAAATCATAGCATAATTTTGGCTCTCTCAAATAGGTGTGTTCAGCAAGGATACTTGATACAAAACAAAAAGCAAAACAAGCAAAGACTCATATAATACAAGACGCTCCAAGCAAAACTCATGATATGTGACGAATAAAAATATATCTCCAAGTAAAATACCGATGGTCGTTAGAAGAAAGAGGGGATGCCACTCGGGGCATCCCCAAGCTTAGTTGCTTGTTTCTCCTTGAATATTACCTTGGGGTTTCGTGGGCATCCCCAAACTTAGGCTCTTCTTACTCCTTATTCCTTCATCCATCATGATCTCACCCAAAACTTGAAAACTTCAATCACACAAAACTCAACAAAACCATCGTGAGATCAGTTAGTATAAGAAAACCAATATTTACTTTAAGTACTATAGAAAACCCATTCAAATTTTGTTATTGCATTATATATACTGTATTCTAACTTTTCCATGGCTTATACCTACCGATACGACCCATAGATTCATCAAAATAAGCACACAATGCAAAGAAAACAGAATATGTAAAAAACAGAACAGTCTGTAAGGATGCCAATTGTTCTCATACTTCTGTAACTCCAAAATTTCTGAATAATTTGGACAACAGAGGCAATTTGTATATAAATCTTTTATAAAAAATTCATAATTTTTGGTCGCTTCTGTGAATCTAGACAATTATTTTACTGGACGTAAAAGTTTCTGTTTTTCAACAAGATCAAATCAACTATCACCAAAGCTATCCCAAAGGCTTTGCTTGGCCCAAACACTAATTAAAACATAAAAAATACAATCATAACAGAGGCATAATTGTGCAAACACTCAAGAACAAAAAGAAAAAAAAGAAAAAATAAATTTTATTCATTGGGTTGCCTCCCAACAAGCGCTATCGTTTTACGCCCCTAGCTAGGCATAAAGCATAGATTCAAGTATTATCATCTTTAGTTTTGGCAACTTTTGCAAGGGATTTCTCAAACCCGGGAGGCTCTTTACACTTCCCTAAATTGTCAGGAAAGGAAACCATCTTGAGATCTAAAATATCCAATAGTTTATTGCAAAGAGTAATCAAAGTATTCATGCGATTGAGGTATCCACTAATATGTTTGAGAGGTTCATTATATTTTTGCAACTCGACCATATGTTTATGCAAATCACTCAACTTGTCTAAAATTTGGACCCCTTCTTGAGTAAAAGAAATCCCCCTTTTGGTTGGTGGGATTCCCAAGATCCCCTCTAGGATCTCATAAGCAACATTAGCATCAAGTTCAATAAAATTCCCTTTAGCGGCAAAATCCAAAAGTTGTCTATGATGCAAAGCTAATCCTATATAAAAGTTTCGAAGCAAAATCCTTGCGTCTCCTTTAAGATTGCTAATACGATAAGATTCCATTAATCTATACCAACCATCTTTCAAATTTTCTCCTTGTTTTTGCTTGGAGTATAGAACTTCAAAATATGGTGACAAAGGAGGAGTAGTCATGCTAGCCATAATGACAAAGTAGGCAAGCAAGGTTGCACAAAAAAACAGATCTGACGAAAAAAGGGCGAACGAAAAAGAGGGCGAATAAAACGACAAATTTTTGTGAAGTGGGGGAGATGAAAACGAGCGGCAAATGGCAAATAATATAAATCGCAAGGAGATGAGATTTGTGATTAGGAACCTGATAGATGTTGATGATGTCTCCCAGGCAACGGCGGCAGAAAATCCTTTTGATGTCGCTTGAACTACGTCGGTATTTCCCCAAAGAGAAAGGGATGATGCAGTACATCTATGGTAGGTATTTCCCTCAATTATGAAACCAAGGTTATCGAACCAGTAGGAGAACCAAGCAACACTATGTAAATGGTACCTGCACACAAAGAACAAATACTTGCAACCCGACGCGTAATAGGGGTTGTCAACCCCTCTCGGGTAAAAGATAGATTGGTTTGTATAATTTTGGATAAATAGATCTGGCAATAAAACAAAATAAAATAAAGAAAGAAAAAGTGCAGCAAGGTATTTTTGGGTCTTTAGAATAATAGATCTGAAAACAAAAGCAAATAAAAATAGATCTCAAGGCAAATATGATAGAGAATAGACCCGGGGGCCGTAGATTTCACTAGTGGCTTCTCTCGAGAAATGTAGCATACGGCGGGTAAACAAATTACTGTTGGGCAATTCATATAACTTCAAATAATTATGACGATATCCAGGCAATGATCATTATATAGGCATCACGTCCAAGATTAGTAGACCGACTCCTGCCTGCATCTACTATTATTACTCCACACATCGACCGCTATCCAGCATGCATCTAGTGTATTAAGTTCATGGAAAAACGGTGTAATGCAATAAGAACGATGACATGATGTAGACAAGATCTATTCATGTAGGAATAGTCCCCATCTTGTTATCCTTAATGGCAACGATCAATACGTGTCTTGCTGCCCCTTCTGTCACTGGGAAAGAACACCGCTTGACCGAGCCCATCACAAAGCACCTCTTCCCATGGCAAGAAAAATCCATCTAGTCGGCCTAACTAAACCAAAGATTCGAAGAAGAAATACGAGGCTATAAGTAATCATGCATATAAGAGATCAAAGAAACTCAAATAACTTTCATGGATAAATAGATCTGATCATAAACTCAAAGTTCATCAGATCCCAACAAACACACCGCAAAAAGAGTTACATCAAATACATATCTAAGAGACCATTGTATTGAGAATCAAAAGAGAGAGAGAGGAAGCTATCTAGCTACTAACTACAGACCTGTAGGTCTACAATGAACTACTCACGCATCATCGGAGAGGCACCAATGAGGATGATGAACCCCTCCGTGATGGTGTCTAGATTGGATCAGGTGGTTCTAGAACTTGCGGCGGCTGGAATTGTGTTTCGTCGACTCCCCTAAGGTTTTTGGATTTTGGGGGTATTTATAGAGCGAAGACGCCGTGCGGGAGGCGGCCGAGGTGGGCACAACCCACCAGGGCGCGCCTGGGCCCCCAGGCGCGCCCAGGTGGGTTGTGCTCCCCTCGAAGCCCCCCTCTGGTACTTCTTTGGCCCAACAGGTGTCTTCTGGTCCAGAAAAAATCTCCAAAAAGTTTCGCTGTGTTTGGACTCCATTTGGTATTGATTTTCTGCGAAGTAAAAAACAAGCAAAAAACAGCAACTGGCACTGGGCACTATGTCAATAGGTTAGTCCCAAAAAATGATATAAAGTTGCTATAAAATGATTGTAAAACATCCAAGAATGATAATATAACAGCATGGAACAAGCAAAAATTATAGATACGTTGGATACGTATCAAAGGGGCAATGCTACTATCCTTTACCACACTTGTGCTTCAGAGTAGCGCCATGTTTTTCATATAGAGAGTCTCCTATGTTATCACTTTCATATACTAGTGGGAATTTTTCATTATAGAACTTGGCTTGTATATTCCGATGATGGGCTTCCTCAAATGCCTGAGGTCTTCATGAGCAAGCAAGTTGGATGCACACCCACTTAGTTTTCAGTTTTAGCTTTCATACACTTATAGCTCTAGTGCATCCATTGCATGGCAATCCCTGCTCACTTGCATCGATATCGATTGATGCGCATCTCCATAGCCCATTAATTTGCCTAGTTGATGTGAGACTTTCTCCTTTTTTGTCTTCTCCTCACAACCACCTTCTATTCCACCTATAGTGCTATATCCATGGCTCACGCACATGTATTGCGTGAAAGTTGAAAAAGGTTGAGAACATTAAAAGTATGAAACAATTGCTTGGCTTGTCATCGGGGTTGTGCATGACGAAATACTTTGTGTGATGGAGATGGAGCATAGTCAGACTATATGATTTTGTAGGGATAACTTTCTTTTAGCCATGATATTTTGAGAAGACATGATTGCTTTATTAGTATGTTTGAAGTATTATTGTCTTTATGTCAAACTATAGACTATTGCTTTGAATCACTCGTGTCTTAATATTCATGCCATGATTAGATTATATGATCAAGATTATGCGAGGTAGCATTCCACATCAAAAATTATCTTTTTTATCATTTACCTACTCGAGGACGAGCAGGAATTAAGCTTGGGGATGCTGATACGTCTCCATCGTATCTATAATTTTTTATTGTTTCATGCCAATATTCTACAACTTTCTGTAGGATCGAAAGTAGGTCTAGAGGGGGGGGGGGTGATTAGACTACTTGACCAAATAAAAATCTAACCTTTTCCTAATTTTAGTTGTGGGCAGATTTTAGCAATTAACACAAGTCAAGCAATCAACCAACACATGCAATTCTAAGAGTGTAGCAGCGGAAAGTAAAACATTGCATATGAAGGTAAAGGGAAGGGTTTGGAGAAGGCAAATGCAATGTAGACACGGAGATTTTTGGCGTGGTTCTGATAGGTGGTGCTATCGTACATCCACGTTGATGGAGACTTCAACCCACGAAGGGTAACAGTTGCGCGAGTCCACGGAGGGCTCCACCCACGAAGGGTCCAAGAAGAAGCAACCTTGTCTATCCCACCATGGCCATCGCCCACGAAGGACTTGCCTCAATCGGGTAGATCTTCACGAAGTAGGCGATCTCCTTGCCCTTACAAACTTCTTGGTTTAACTCCACAATCTTGTTGGAGCCTCCCAAGTGACACCTAACCAATCTAGGAGACACCACTCTCCAAAAGGTAATAAATGGTGTGTTGATGATGAACTCCTTGCTCTTGTGCTTCAAATGATAGTCTCCCCAATACTCAGCTCTCTCTCACAGATTTGGCTATGGTGGAAAGATGATTTGAGTGGAAAGCAACTTGGGGAAGGCTAGAGATCAAGATTCTTGTGGTAGGATTGGAATATCTTGGTCTCAACACATGAGTAGGTGGTTCTCTCTCAGAAAATGAGTAGTGGAAGTGTAGGCACATTCTGATGGCTCTCTCTCAAATGGAGAAGGAGTGGAGGGGTATATATAGCCTCCACACAAAATCCAACCGTTACACACATTTGACCCAACTCGGTCAGACCGAATAGAAGAACTCGGTGAGACCGATTTAGTTCAAAATGTGAACGTTAGGAATCTGGTGGGACCGATTGGAACAACTCGGTGGGACTGATGTGCTAGGGCATAGGGCAAACATCAATTCGGTGGCACCGATTACATCAACTCGGTTAGACCAAAGTGAAGCAATAAGGCAACAGAGAGGATGTCAAGCAAACTCGGTGGGACCGATTGCATATTTCGGTGAGACGGAAATAATTGCAATAGGCAACAGAGAGTTTGCAAGGCCATCTCGGTGAGACCGAGATTCGTATCGGTGTGACCGAATTGTCTAGGGTTTCTGGTAGTGGCTATGTCAACTGAACTCGGTGGCGCCGGATAGGTCATTTCGGTGGGGCCGAGTTTGACTTGGAGTTTTGGACATATGTGGAAATGAGAAAGTGGCTGAGTGTTTTGGAGCAATATCACTAAGCACTTTGAGCAAGTAGACCATTAAGCAACACCTCATTCCCTTTTAATAGTATTGGCTTTCCTATGGACTCAATGTGATCTTGGATCACTAAAATAGAAATGAAGAGTCTTGAGCTTTTGCCAATCTTTGTCTTTAGCATTTTGAGGGGTCCACATCTCTAGTTCATGCCATGCCAATCATTGAACTTTCTGAAATATTCAACTTGAATGGATATTAGTTCAATGAGCTATATGTTGTTATGAATTACCAAAACCACCCAAGGATTAGTTGCACTTTCAATCTCCCCCTTTTTGGTAATTGATGACAACATATAGATCAAAGCTTCGACAAATGATAATATGAATGAAATACATTGTCGCTTTGAGAAGTATGTGATAAGCAAGAGCTCCCCCTAAATTTGTGCATTATTTAAAATTTGCTTTTGAATGCAAATGCACAATCGATTAGGATCATGGGTCACTCTTCCATGTCACATAGATCTTGGTGGAGCGCTCAAAATGATAAGAGTTGAATAACATGCACTCATCACCAAGGATAAAGGTGCTTGATCATACACAAATATCATAGACATAATCATGCAAGCACACACATTAAGCGTAGTATGATCAAACACGTGATCACATAAGTATCTCATGAGCATAACACAAATTGTAGCATAGGAATCAAACAACCAGACGATCAAATTAGCAAGAGAGGCAAATAAAAGGCAAAACACACACTCTCTCTCTCGAAGCCTAATGATCTATACACTTTCTCCCCCTTTGGCAACAAGTTACCAAAAAGTTTGAAAACGTATAGTGCTATGCGGCTCTCTAGGCACGATCTCCGGGAGCTGCTGAAGGGGTCTTCTGGCTTGTTGCTCCGGTGTGCGTAGATGGCGTGGAGAGGAGTCCGTCTACAAATGCCTCTGAAGTAGTCTGTGGAGCTGGAGGGGTTGACACTGGAGGTACAACCGTGGCAGTTGCTGCAGGTGTTGAAATAGTAGTCCTGGAGTCTTTGACAACTGGCACTACTGATGACCTTTGTGCCCTTGGCACTCTCTGGAATGTATCTGTGGTTGGTCTATCCTCACTGTCCCCAGCTTCTTCTTGGAGCTTCTCCACAATGGTCTTTATCTCAGTGACCTTAACATCTAGATCATGGAATTTAGTCTCAATGATCCTCTCAAGACTCTTGGTTTTGAGTCAGGGTGGCCAAGCCCTTCTCAATTCTCACTGTAGCCTCAAGCAGATAACTGAGTTGATCTTGCTTGGTCTTGAGCATCACTATGGAAGCATCTGGTGCACTTGTTGCCTTTGCTGCTTTTGCAGCCTTTGCTTTCTCTCTCTTCTCCTGGGCTTCAACTGAATTAGGATGTGATGCATCCATGACAACCTCGTTGTCCTCAAAATCTGGCCTCAAGGGAAGATGCTCTTTATCAAGAAGATATGTCCCGGTTCCCATCTTGGAGTTGATCAACATCAGAATGTGAGGGGCATATCCACAAGATCTCTTCTGATCAGCAGCAGTTCTCTTCACAGTCTCAACAATCAAGCTCATCAGCTTGAACTTCTGAGGTACATCAAACATGTGAAGCAAATTGATTGAGTGACCACGGATCATTCTATGATCTCCTGACTTGGGCAAAAGAGTGTGCCTCAAGATAATGTTGATGGTGGTCAGACCAGACAGCAGATAGTATATTGATCCAAGCTTGTGTGTCTCCAGGGCATCATCAGGAATAGTCTTGTACATGTTGGCCATGGAGTTGTGATCCTTCCTAGGCTCAACAGATACATTAGTGTCATTCTCCTCTTCCTCTGGGGCATTGATCAGCTTGGCCCATTCTGAGATAGTTGATTGATACCTTGTACCTTCAATCATCCAGATAATCTTTCCATCAGGATAGAAGTGAGCAGTGGGATAGAATTGCATGATCATCTCATCGTTCCACTTAGTCAACTTCTGTCCAACAAACTTGTCAACTTCATTCATTCTGAAGCTCTCATGCACACCTAGGAAATAGTCCTCATTGTCATCAATGTGTTTCCAGTCAATCCATCTCATATCACACACAATGGGCTTCTTGTCCAAAAGGATAGTCTCATAGAAATCCTGTTGTTCCTTTGTGTGAAAGCGGTAGTCCACAACAGTTCTCCTCCTGGTGGCATAGGGATCAGTCTGTCTCCAAAGTCTCAGACCTGCATCCATTCTCAGCTTCATATTTTCTGCCACAGGATGATCATCACTATGATCTGGAATCTTTGGCTTGAGCTTTCTGAGCACTAGTGACTCTTCCTCTTCTTGAGCTTTAGGCACTGGGGCCTTATTATTCTTAGCAGCAGAAATGTTCCTTGTTGATCTCTTTGGTGCAGATGGTTTGGGAGCTTGAGCTTGAGCTGGAGGCTTGGGGGTAAATTTGGGCTTATATGAAGCAGCCCCAGTCCTTATGGCATCCCCCATAAGCTTCTGATTTTTTGCAGGAGGTGCAACAGGCTCTTCCTCCTCTTCTTCTTCATCAGAATCTCTCATCATAGAAGGTCTGCCAATCACTCTGGCAATGGTCTTTCTGACTCTCTCCTTCCTCTTATTTCCTCCAGCAGCCTCTTCCTCTCTTGGTTCAAGAGTGAATTCCATGGTTTCTTGAGTTGAGGCTCTGGCTTTTGACATTGGAGCTCTCTTAGCAGGAGCCTTCTTCTTCATTCCAGACTTGTGATAGCAGCAGCAGCAGCAACAACATACTCTTTCTTGAGTATCTTCTTCTTGGAGGTCACCTCCTCCTCAAAGACAAAGTCCTCATCCTCAGATTCAGATGTTCTCTTCTTCCTTGTCCTGGTTGCTGCCTTTGGCAAATTGCTGGGAGTGCTTCTGCTCCCTTGATCATAGCTGCTTGAGGGACTAGTGCCCTCACTGAGGTTGACCTGCTCTTCAGACTTGTCCTGACTATCACTGCCCTCTGACATAGCTGAAACTGACCCTGTGAATAGTTGGGTATAGATAGAATGGATGAGCATCACAAAGTGCAGCTTATTTTGCAAAAATATTGAGACAAAAACTTAATTTTAGTTTTCTGCAGAAAGCATTTCGGAGCTACCAATTTGACAAACTCGGTGACACCGAAGCACTAACAGAGTCTAAACACACAGTTTCGGTCAGACCGAAATGCAGTTTGGTGACTCCGAGATGCTAGGGTTTCACAGAGAAAGTGATTTCGGTCGCACCGATCAGTACACTTCGGTCAGACCGAGTTGTACTTGTGCAATGGCCAGGGCCAATCGGTGTGACCGAGATCCTCAGATCGGTCGTGTAACACCCCCAGTGGTTAGCTACAGTAATCCCCTTTTGATAATGCCATGTCATCATGATCAACAGTGCTTAATCATCATTAGTAACATATCCCTTTTCAAATTCAAATTCAAATGGAAATTCAAAACTAAAAGTGAAAATAAAAGTTGTTCAAATCAGAAACTAAAATGTTCAATAAATAGCGAATATTGCAGAGACCATTCTAAAATTGTAACCAACAATAAATAAATTAATTAGGTGGCTCAAACTTTACCAAAACAGCAAGGTTTAATACATTCTATTTATTATAAAATTCGTGTGAGGTCCAATTGACTCCAAACTAATTTTTGGTAGTAGTAGAGGATGCCTAGTAATTATTGGAACAATTCCTATGTTTTACAAAATTCAATTTGAGGCCTAACAATTTACTAAACAGAGAGATGTGAATAAATAAAAAAGAAAAGACAAAGAAAGAAAAGAAACAGAGAAAAAAAAAGGGAAAAACCCCCGCCCAGCTGGGCCACGGTCACCAGGCCGGCCCAGCTCCCCCTCCCTATATGGCCTCCCCCAGGCCGAACCCTAACCCACCCCCCCCACCGACACTCCCCCCCTCGTTCCCCTCCCACCCCCGATCCATTCTGGATCGGGCGCCGGCCCGACGCGCCCCTCGCCCACACGCTCGCCCCTCGCTTGCGCCCGACGCCGCCTCGCCCTCGCATCGACGCCGTAGCCGACCACCGTCGCCGCCCCGACCCCGACATCCTCCCCGCGCCCACTGCCCCGTGCCCTACACCGTACGGTGAGGCCCCGGCCTCTACCCTCTCTCTCCCGTCGCCGGCTCGGCCCGCGCTCGCGCTCACCGCGCCCATCGCCTCGCTCGCCCCGCTCCGCCGCACCGGCCCGCGCTCACCGCGGCCCTGCCCCGTCGGCGTGCCGCCGCGTGCGCCCCGACCACTCCTCCCGCACCGCGCCCGCACCTCGCCCTCCGCTGCGCCCGCACCCGATCTGCTGCTGCTACGCTGCGCCTCGTCGCGCCTCGACGCCGCGCGCCCGCCCCCACGCTCCGGCCGCGCCTGCGTCGCCCCGCGCCGCGCCGCCGCTCGCCATCGCCGCGCTCACCCGCGCTGCCGTGCGCCTGTCCCGCCCCTGCCGCGCACGCACACGCGCGCACGCGCGCCGCGCCCACTCGTGGCCCTCGTGCCACCGACAGGTGGGGCCCCGCCGCCCCTGTGCCGCTGGCCAGTGGGCCCTGCTCCCACCTGGCCCAATGACAGAACGGGCCCACGCCCTAAAAACGATTTTAAAAAAAAGAAAGAAATAAAAATAAAATAAAAATAATTAAAATAATTAATTAGTTAATTAATTAAGTTAATTAACCCTGATTAGGTTAATCTAAATTAGTTAATTAGTTTAATTAAATACTAATTAATTAGTTAACCCTAATTAACTAACCAGTCAATGACAGGTGGGACCCATGTGTCAGATTGGCTGCTGACATCAGCATGATGTCATGCTGACGTCATCAACTACTGTTTCGGATAATGTTGATTTAAATAATTAAATAAATTCCAGAAAATTAATAAAAACTTTAGAAAATCATATTAAATAAACCGTAACTCGGATGAAAATAATTTGTACATGAAAATTGCTCAGAACGACGAGACGAATCCGAATGCGCGGTTCGTTCGTCCGCCACGCGTCCCTAGCTACCCGAACATGGAACGGTTCCCCTCCGGTCATCTGTCCGACATTTGTCCGGAACCGGGAATACTTTCCCGGATGAATCCCCCCTTCGCCAGTATCACCCGGCACTGCGTCAGATCACCTCTGTCACCGCGTATTGCCATGTTATGCTTTGTGTTGCACTTGTTCGCTGTGTATTTATACTGTTTCCTCCCCCTCTTCTCTCTCGTTAGACCCCGACGTCGTCCCCGAGACCGACGCAGCTCCGGAGACCGAAGACACCATTGACGACCTTGCCCTTGCCGCCGAGCAACCAGGCAAGCCCCCCCTTTGATCATCCCGATATCGCCCATTCTATTTTCTCATGCTTGCATTAGAATTGCTGCTGCTACTGCTTTACCTATTCTGATGCATAGCCTGTTTATTGTAACATGCTGTTGATAATTACCTGCATATCCTAAACTGCTTAGTATAGGCTGGGTAGAGACCTATCAGTGACCCCACTTATCCCGACTGCCCCGCTGGATTATCAGAAGACCCGATCAACGGGATTGAAGACCAGGCCCCGACACCGCACATCATCCCCCCTTAGTTGTAATGACACTGCAGCGTTACTATCGAGTGTCGAGGGTGAAACCTCTTGTAGCACTTCGGATGTTAACTCTGTAGAGTAGCTATTCGGTCGTGGTCATCGAGGGTGATTCCTCCTTCACCGCTTCCGATAACGACGCCGTCGTACAACACCTCAAGTGTGAACCCAGTGAGGGTGATTCCTCCGAGTTCACCTTGACGGATACATCGAGTAGGAATCCAACGAGGGTGATACCTCGGATTCCCCTGATGTTATGGGCACACGGATACCTGGACTTTACACTGTTACTTGGATAGGCGGGTCGACCCTGAGGGGTACCCGCGTGCGCCTGAGAGGCGAGTGTTGTGAAGACGGGTGCCTGTATGGTGCCCGAGTGATGAATACGAGGCGCGGCCGGGCATTCTTAACCCTTGCAGCAAGTCCTCGAGACGGGGCGACGGGGTCACATCTTTCGTGAGTCTCTGCTCGTTACCGCAAGCCCAAGGTACTAACGGTTTGGATATTTGATCTGAGTGGGCCTCTGGCCCGATAGCACTAACCACCACGTGGGCATAGTATGGGCGTTCTGCATCGTATGCATCAGCCGAAAGCTCTGACAGACGTCCAGTTCAGCAGTGCGGCATGGAGTGATTGGCGCCATTCACGACAGAGGTGGTGCTTGGATCTGAGCCATGTGCGCAACGACCCGGAGGGCGAGGGGCGATGGCCCAAGACCCCCTTGCGCTTAGGATGTAGACCGGCGGGGACCTCTCTGCTGAGCTCTAGGTAGGGCTGCGGTGTATCGTTTGGCCGAGGCCGGGCATGACCCAGGAAAGTGTGTCCTGCCGGAGTTAATCGAGCGTGTTGGGTAAGTTGGTGCACCCCTGTAGGGAAGAAAACTTCTATCGATAGCCTGTCCTATGGTAACGGACACTCAGAGTTGTATCCTGATTGATACAATTAGAACTGGTTACTTGGATACTATGGCTCTGGGATTGCTTCTCGCAGGGAGTCGAGAAGGGATCTCAGGACGAGGTTGATGACTGTATGGCTCTGGGATTGCTTTCTCGCAGGGAGTCGAGAAAGGATCTCTGGGTGAGGTTGAGACTTAATGATACTGCTACATTATATGGTACTGTCTACACTCTTCTAATGCTGTAAGACCTCTGAAGATGCTAGTCTTTGATAGGACTAGGCCTTCTCTCTATTCTGGCATTTCTGCAGCCCAGTCCACATATACAGCCTCTCTTTGATAATGATTGCATATGTAGTGTTGATCCTTGCTTGCTGAGTACTTCGGATGAGTACTCACGGTTGCTTTGCTTTCTTTTTCCCCCATATCCTTTTGATGCGACTAGATGACGGAGCCCCGGATACAGCTGCCCCCGCCGACGACCGCTACTACTACCCCGAGGGTGGATATTACTTCGAGCTTGCCATCGACCAGGAGTAGGATCGGAGGGTCCCAGGCAGGAGGCCTACGCCTTTCGATCGTAGTGTTTTATTTTGCCCCACCTTTCTAAAGGCCTTTCTGTGCTTTCTTTTATATCTGTACTCAGATATCTGATGCTTCCGCTGACGCTTGTTCGCAAGCTTATGTATTCAAGCCCTCGAGGCCCCTGGCTTGTAATATAAAGCTTGTATGCCTTTATTTATGTTTTAGAGTTGTGTTGTGATATCTTCCCCGTGAGTCCTTAGGCTTGATCGTGTGCATTTGCGTGTATGATTAGTGCACGATTGAGCCGGGGGCGTCACAAGTTGGTATCAGAGCCGACTGCCAGTAGGAACCCCCTTTCCAACTCCTTGGCCGAAGTTGAGTCTAGTAACCGAAAATTGTTCTACTAACTTGGCTGTGTGGCTTACGGGCCCACGTCGCCAATTGGGTGGTATTAGGATCTTTTACTCCTCGACCTTTACTCTGGGACTCTGATCTCTCTTCTACTTGGGTTAAAATTTTACTAACTCCAATATTAGGTTCTCGTGATCACATCCACCCGGTGTTCTGAAAATTTTCTCCCCCTTCCTTCAAGATTGCGGGCCAGGTTCTGTTTGCAGGATCCTCTTATCGAGGGCACCCTGTGTTGTCACTTGCAGATTCCTCGCTCCAACAGTTTTCTCCGACGTTGACGTAGCCTTTGCTATGTCTCGTTGTGTACTTCCCTACCACGTGCCTGCGCGCCGCCTAGATGTCTAGCCCTCCCCTTTCAACTGTCGTAATGCCGGATACTAACTGAGGCTATGTGTGGCTTTGAAGGTCTGGTGCGAATATGATGAAGTATCTATTGCACTTCCTTCTGTTGTGCGTGTTACTTCATGAATCATTCCATACACATGTAGTTTTTCTTGCTAAACTGCCCCTGTTGATTTGGCAGGATGGCTGATGATCCTCCACCTCCACCCTATATTGCCGCAATGATGCAGCAGTTTGAACTCAACCGTCAGCAGTTTGAGCTTAACCGTTAGGTTATGACCGGGATATTGGCTCAGTTCCCAAACCAGAATGCTCATCAACAACCTACTCCAATAACTCTGCTAGAATTCGTGCGCCTCAATCCATCCACTTTTCGTACCTCGACTGATCCAATGGATGCTGATGATTGGCTCCGTGACATTGCCTTCCAGATGAAGTTGGCCAATGTTATCCCTGACAGTTACGTCACCTATGCGACGTATCACCTGAGGGGATCAGCTGCTCAATGGTGGGAAAGCCACAAGGATATGTTGCCTGCTGAAACAGTAACCACTTGGCAGGAATTTCAGTCAGCTTTTCGTGCACGGTATATTCCTCAACGTCTGATGGATCAGAAGAAGCAGGAGTTCCGCAAACTCTCTTAGGGTAAAATGACTGTGGATGAATATCAGAGGAAATTCCTTGAATTGTCCTGCTATGCTGAAGATGACGTCTGCACTGACGCACGCAAGCAGGAGAAATTCCGTGAAGGACTGCGTACTGATATAAACCTCACACTGGCAGTCCATGATTGCATAGACTTCGCAACACTTGGCAGCAAATCTTTCCAAGTTGAAACAGCTCTGACTAAATGCCAGGAGTCGCTCAAGCGTACTCGAGATGTCGGCTCGTCTTCCGGTTGACCTGCTCAGAAATGTCGAGTCTGGATTCCACACAATATTCATCATCGACCTGCTCCAACACCAAGGCCGTCATATGCTGCACCTCGTCTGCCTTCACCACCAAGGCAACTGAACATTTCAAGTGGACAGCCCAATGTTGGTGTTTCTCCCCATAATGATGGTCTGTGCCACCAGTGTGGACAGCCAGGGCACCGTGCTATCAACTGCCGTCAGAGTCAGCCTCAACACGCATCACGTCCTTCTGCTGGTTGCAGGAAGAGCCGTCGAAAACATCCTTCTAGGAACGTTGAAACTAGACTGCCTGCTAGTCAACTTGTTCATGTCAACCAAGTCAACATTGAAGAAGCTCGACAGGACCCCAAAATTGTGATGGGCACCCTTCTAGTGAATTCAATCCCAGCTTCAGTCCTCTTTGATTCTGGAGCATCGCACTCCTTCATGTCCGAAAGTTTTGCACGAAGCCATGATATACCTTTCGAGGAGATGTCCATCCCATTAGTAATCCAGTCACCTGGGGCTAATTGGCAAACTACCATGGTAAGCCACGGTAACCACATTGTGATCGAAGGATTGATGTTCCCCATTTCCCTCATTGCTCTCAAGACCTCCAACATAGACATTATTCTGGGTATGGACTGGTTGAAGCCCCATAAAGCTTTGATTGACTGTGCCACTGAAACAGTCCGCCTCACACACCCTTCTGGCCAGACAGTCAAATACTCAGCCCAAATAGCTCAGGATGCTGAAACTCAAATATATGTTCTGAATGCATTGAATGCTTCACCTCTTGAAGGCATCGAGAACGTTCGAGTTGTTCGTAAATTTCAAGATGTCTTTCCAGAAGAACTTCCAGGAATACTCCCTGCTAGAGCTGTCGAGTTTGTCATCGACTTGAAGCCTGGCACTACCCCTATTGCGAAGCGTCCTTATAAGATGCCTCCGCATCATCTTCTCGAGCTTAAGGAAGAAATCGACACGTCACTTAAGAAAGGTTTCATCTGCCCCAGTTCCTCTGCTTGGGGAGTGCCTTCACTCTTCATCAAGAAGAAAGATGGAACTAACCGACTGGTTCAGGATTATCGGCCCATTAACCAAGCCACAATCCAGAACAAATATCCGCTTCCTCGGATCAATGATTTATATGATCAACTTGCTGGATCATCAGTATTCTCTAAACTTGATTTGAGGTTGGGTTACCATCAGATCCGTGTTCGTGAAGAGGATATTCCCAAGACTGCATTTGTTACTCGTTATGGCTCCTACGAGTACACGGTCATGTCCTTCGGCTTAACCAATGCTCCAGCAACTTTCTCCCGTCTGATGAATTACATTTTCATGGATTACCTTGACAAATTCGTCGTGGTATATCTGTAAGTGCATCTAGTGCCCCTTAGTGATTTTGGTGTATTGAAGACTTATAGGTTAAGGGACTAATGTGTTTGTGAGTGTACACAGGTCTATAAGTCTATGAGGAGTTTGTTATTTACGATGAATGTCGACCCCTAAAAATGAATGTCTTCAACTGAAGACTTTGGTTTTCTTGAAGACTTTGAAAGTGAAGAAATTGGTGTGACCCTGAAGACTTGATATTCATGCGAGGATTATGAAGCGTGAAGACTTTTGTTTTCGTAGTTTCATTTTCTTCTTCTTGAGTCATAGGAAACACCGTACTGTTAAAGGGGGTCGAGGTAAAACTAAGGAAAAGTTTCCAAGTGATGCTCAACTCAAAATCCTACACCTACCCAATCCTTTCGAGTGAAGCCATTGGAAATCTCATACAGTTTAGTCAAGTTCTTTAGTGACAGAGACGAAGTTCTTCTGTTCTCTGAGGAATTTGTTCTGACTGAGGAGTTAGGAATTCGCCAGTGCGGATTGCCTACAAGTGAGGAACATGATAGCCCTGAGGAATTTGATACTCAAATTTCCGACCGTTGCTGTGCTACGCGCCAGCTGTCCAAATATCCTACCCACCTAACGGTCATATCATTGAAGGGCATTTATGTCTTATCATGTTGGGCTGCTCCCTAGGCTATAAATAGCCACCCCCTTCAACAACTAGCTGGTTGGCTGCTCCAAGAAATAGATTGACACTTGTCATTTAGAGCATCCCATCCTCCGAGGACTTTGAGCGAAAATCATCAAGTGAGGAAAAACCCAAAAACCCAAACACCTACAAACCCAAAGTGATTGAGCATCACTGAAGAGATTGTTCTTGTGTGGAACCGACGCTTGTTACCTTTGAGGACTGTGCATCCTCCAGACGGTTAGGCGTCATGGTCTAGAGCATCCAAGAGGAAATTGTGGATTGCCGAGTGACCGAGTATGTGAAGGTTTGGAAGTCACCTGAAGACTTACCACGAGTGATTGGGCGAGGTTTGTGTGACCTTAGCTCAAGGAGAATACGGTGAGGACTGTGTGTCCTCAGGTTTAAATACCTAGCCGCTCTAACCAGACGTATAACTGTCACAGCAGTTGGAACTGGTCTACCAAATCATTGTCTTCACCGAGCTACTGGTTCTATTTCCTCAACCCTTTCATTTCCTCGCATACTTGCTATGTATTTGATCATTACTGTTTGAAGACTTTGTCTGAAGACTTTCTCAATTTCCTCAGTTCAATTTCTTCAGTCAGTTTGTCTTCAGCCTGCTTATCCTGTGTTTATGCTACTCGTACTCTGTGCTTGTTTTCATTTCATCATGATGACTGTGCTACTGCTCTGTTATGCTTGCATCTGAGCACTTATTCCGCTGCTAAGTAGTTCATCGCTTAGGAATTTCCTCACCTTGAAATTCCTCAGTGACGAATTTGTAAAAATCGCCTATTCACCCCCCTCTAGTCGATATAACGCACTTTCAATTGGTATCAGAGCAAGGTACTCCCTTGTTCTGTGTGATTTTGGTTTAACCACCTGGAGTTTTAGTTATGTCGACTGCAGGCATGATCAAGGTCTCAGCTGGGTGTCCTACCTTCGATGGGACGGACTACCCCTACTGGAAGAACAAGATGCGCATGCATCTTGAGGCAATTGACAACGATCTCTGGTATGTTGTGGAAAAGGGTGTTCCCTCTGTCACTCCTTCCGTAAACGCTGCTGATGTGAAGAGATTCAAGCAACTCGACTCTCAAGCGAAGAATATCATATGTGGCCATCTGAGCAAAGGGCAGTATGGCAGAGTGAGTGCTTTGGAGACAGCTAAGCTTATCTGGGATAGGCTGTCCAAAGTCAACGAAGGAGTCTCAACTCAACGTGACTCTCGAGTTGACGTTCTTCGCAATCTCTTCAACCGCTTCAAAAGACTCGACAACAAAAATGTTCAGCAAACCTTTGATCGCCTCACTGACATTTCAAACGAGCTTCAAGCACTGGGTGCCACTGACATCACCGACCATGAGGTGGTGAAGAAATTGCTGAGGTCACTCGATTCTTCATTCGATACACTGGCACTGATGATTCAAGAACGTGGAGACTACAAGTCACTTGATCCTGCTGATATCCTCGAGAGGCTAAATACTCATGAATTCCAACTAGCTGAGAAGAGAGATCTCTACGGACCGAGCTATGGTAGATCTCGTGCACTGAAAGCCAAGGCAGTCTCTGAATCTGAAGATGAAGATTCTAGTAGCAGCCTTGGTGATCCTGAAGAACTGAGTCAGGAGCTAGCAATGCTCGTGAGGAAATTCCAGAAGTTCTCTAGACGTGGCCGATTTGGAAAATCCTCAAAAGGTGATGACATGAAATCAGATTCCTCATCCCGTGATTACAAGAAGAGAACTTGCCATAAATGCAAGAAACCTGGTCACTACATTACTGATTGTCCTCAGTGGGAGAAGGAATCGTAGAAGAAGAAATCTTCAAAGTCCTCATCGTCAAGATCTTCAAAGTCTTCATCTCACAAGAAGAGCAGCTCCAAGAAAGCTCGGGCATTCATTGGCAAGGAAATGGACTCTGAAGCTGAATCTGAGGAACATGAGGAAGAGGAGGCATCTGAGGAGTCAGACTCTGGTGTGGCGAGCCTAGCCCTCGCTACTGCTTACGTTAGCAAGTCCATCTTCAACACTGAGGAAAATGGCTTCCCCAACACTGCTGATGACGGCAACGATGACTATGCTCCCACCTATTGCTTCATGGCAAAAGGTGCCAAGGTACTCAAATATCCCTCCTCTGAATCAAGTGAGGATGAATCTGATGATAACCTCAAACCCAGCTATTCCAAACTTGCTAATATTGCTGTTAAACAACAAAAGGCTTTGGAAAAGGTTCAAAATATGCTAGACAAAAGCGATGATCTGTTAGGTGAGGAAATGGATCGAACTCAAACACTGACTGATAATCTTCAGCAACTACAGTCTAAGTTTGACAACCTTCAAGGTCGTCATGATACTCTCCTAGCCGATCATGAGAAGCTTTCTTATGAATTTCTTCAAAGAAAGCAAGATCTTGAGAAGCTAAGGGTGAGTCATGAAGATCTTCAGAAGGAAAATGATTCTTTGCTTGCTCAACAGATCAGTTCCGCTCAGGAAGAATTTATTCCACCATGCTTGAAATGCATTGGACGTGAAACTGCTAATTCTTCACCTGAATGTTCAAATGCTTCCATTGCTGCAAATTCTTCAACTATCTCTGTGGTCACAAATTCCTCATCTGAGGATACCACTAGTATCACTGACGAAAATGCAGGGTTGAAGGAATTGTATGTGACAGGCATGTACAAAAGCCTCAAAGGGCATCAGACTCTTTGTGATGTGCTCAAAAAGCAGATCTTGAACAGGAACCCTAGGAAAGAGGGTATTGCCTTTGAGAGGAAACTCAATGCTGATGGAACCTACTGGAAACTGGAGCAGTATCCCAAAACCTCATGGGTTGCTGCGAAGGGACCTCCCGTAGATCCATCCACTTTATCTGGCTTTACTTGTGAATCCTCATATTCATCTGATGAGTCATTTGACTCCAACTATAAACTGTTCAAAAATCAGAATGGTGAGGTATTTGCTAGATATGTTGGATCTAACTGCAGGAATGGTCCCCCTATGAAGAAAATCTGGGTTCCCAAAAAGTTCCTTGAAAGTCTTCAGGTGAATGTCCTCATGACACCACCTGTGAAGAATAAGAACCCCAGATCAAATTCTTCATATGAACCAAAGTCTTCATATGGATCCAAGTCCTCTTATGGATCAAATTCCTCACATGGATCCAAGTCCTCACATGAACATCATCGTGCTAACACTTCTGTTTCACAGGGAAAGCCTAAGGGCTATGAATATATGCATTATTCTTCAAATCATTATGTTCATAAGTCCTTAAAGAATTTCTCTGCTTATTCATATGCCTACCCTAACCCCTCTTATGTGAAACGAAGTGGTCTGGCGTCTATGCCACCTTTCTCTTATGGAGCTCGCAGAATGATGAACTCTTTGCCACCCCTCCAGATGTGGGTGGTGAAGAAAAGGAACTAATCTCTTATGCAGGGTCAGGTCTCCAGACGAACTAAATCGTCTGAAGAATTTGCTGGAGACCTGAAATGCTTGAAAGGACGCAAGCTAATCATGAAGAAATGATTTATTCATTTCTCACGTCCTCACATTGCTATATATACATATGTTGCTTTAATTGATGAAATATGTCTGATGAATTTGATGTCATATTCTTCACTCTGAAGTATATGAGTTCGTAAGATGCACTAATTCATCTGCAGGATGATTTACCCAAAGCTACTGAGTGGGTCCTCGATAGTGGATGTACAAATCACATGACCGGTGACAAGAGCTTACTGATGAACACTCCTTTATCTCCATCACACTTGAAGCATATCACCTACGCTGATAAAGGCAAAAGCAAGGTATTGGGTCTAGGTAGGGTTGCAATCTCAAAGGATCGACACATGGATAAAGTCATGCTTGTCGAGTCCCTCGGATTCAACCTCATGTCTGTCTCAATGCTTTGTGATCTTGATATGGTTGTTGTCTTTGGCAAATATCGTTGCTTAGTGCTCATGGAATCTGACAATTCCAAAGTCTTCGAAGGCTTTAGGAGAGGAGACTTGTATATTGTTGATTTCTCTGCAGGACCACAGCCTGCCACTTGTCTACTTGCTAAAGCTTCAGAAGGCTGGCTATGGCATCGACGACTGGGTCATGCTGGCATGAGGAACTTACACACGCTCGTGAAGAAAAAGCACGTCATTGGCATCGAGGGTGTCAAATTCCTCAAAGATCATCTTTGTGGGGCTTGTGAGGCTGGAAAGATGACCAGGGCCAAGCACCCCTCGAAGACTATCATGACTACTTCTCGTCCTTTTGAATTGCTTCATATGGATCTCTTTGGCCCTACTCATTATGCCACACTAACAAATGCAGCATCTCTATATGGCTTTGTCATTGTTGATGACTATTCTCGTTACACATGGGTGCATGTCATTACTTACAAGACTGAAGTGCAGGAAGTCTTCAGACGATTTTCCTCAAGGGCTTCGACGAATTTCGGCGTGAAGATCAAGCATATACGTAGTGACAATGGGACTGAGTTCAAGAATACTGGTCTTGATGACTATCTCGATGAACTTGGTATTACTCATGAGCTATCTGCCCCATACACTCCTCAGCAGAATGGCGTTGTGGAGCGCAAGAATAGGACTCTTGTTGAGATGGCTCGCACCATGCTTGATGAATACAAGACACCTCGTCACTTCTGGCCTGAGGCAATTGATACTGCATGCCACATCATCAACAGGGTATATCTTCACAAATTCTTCAAGAAGACCTCATATGAACTCCTCACTGACAAGAAACCCAATGTGAGTTATTTCAAAGTCTTCGGTGCTAAATGCTGGATTAGAGATCCACATCACAATTCTAAATTTGCACCGAAAGCACATGAAGGTTTTATGCTTGGTTACGGAAAGGACTCGCACACCTACAGGGTCTTCAATGCCTATCACAACAAGGTTGTTGAAACTGTAGATGTGCGGTTCGATGAAACTAACGGCTCGCAAAGGGAGCACCTACCTCCTGTGCTAGATGAAAAGACGCCTGAGGAAACCATCAAGTTCAAAGCTACTGAGGATGTCATTCCTACCGAAGAATCTGCTGAAGAAATCATTCCAGAACATGAAGAACAGCATGCTGGCGCATCTGAAGAAAATGGCTCTGAAGAAAATGCTGAGCCAAATCAAAGTCGTCAACCTGCTCATCCCCGCGTTGCAAATGAAGTACAGATTGAGAGAATCATCAACGACATCAACGCACCAGGTCCTCTGACTCGCTCAAAAGCTTCACATTTATCTAACTTTTGTGGGCATTTTGCTTTCGTCTCTATCACAGAGCCCACCAAAGTTGATGAGGCATTTCTGGAGCCTGAATGGATTCAAGCAATGCAAGAGGAATTACATCAATTCAAGCTGAACAATGTGTGGGAGCTTGTCAAGCGACCGGACCCATGCAAGCACAATATCATCGGTACCAAATGGATCTACCGCAACAAGCAAGATGAAAATGGCCTAGTGGTGAGGAACAAGGCTCGTCTTGTGGCTCAAGGCTACACACAGGTTGAAGGAATTGATTTCGATGAGACTTTTGCACCTGTTGCTAGACTTGAGGCTATTCGCATATTGCTTGCTTATGCTAACCATCATAATATCATCTTATATCAAATGGATGTGAAAAGTACATTCCTCAATGGTAAGCTTGAGGAAGAAGTATATGTTGCTCAACCCCCAGGTTTTGAAGATCCTAAGCATCCTGACAAAGTCTTCAGACTCAATAAGGCCCTCTATGGCCTCAAGCAGGCCCCTCGGGCGTGGTATGATACTCTGAAGGAATTCCTCATGAAGAAAGGCTTCAAACCCGGTTCACTCGACCCAACTCTTTTCACCAAAACCTATGATGATGAATTATTCGTGTGCCAAATATATGTTGATGATATTATCTTTGGCTGTACTAACCAACATTACAGTGACGAATTTGCTTACATGATGAGTGAGGAATATCAAATGTCCATGATGGGAGAATTGAAATTCTTCTTAGGTCTTCAAATTCGTCAACAACGTAATGGCATCTTCATTTCTCAAGAGAAATACCTCAAGGACGTTCTGAGGAAATTCGGTATGCAAGAATGCAGAGGCGTCAAAATCCCTATGCCCACAAATGGCCATCTATGCACTGATGAAAATGGAATAGACTTCGATCAAAAGGTATACCGCTCCATGATTGGCTCTTTATTGTACCTATGTGCATCTAGGCCGGATATTATGCTTAGTGTTTGCATGTGTGCCCGTTTTCAAGCTACACCGAAGGAATCACACCATAAGGCTGTGAAACATATTCTTCGATATCTAGCTCACACTCCAACACTTGGATTATGGTATCCCAAGGGCTCGGTTTTTGATCTCATTGGATATTCTGACTCTGACTATGTCGGTGATCGTGTGGACCGCAAGTCAACTTCAGGCACATGCCATTTCCTCGGACGATCCTTAGTATGTTGGTCCTCAAAGAAGCAGAACTGCGTATCACTCTCTACTGCTGAAGCTGAGTATATTGCTGCTGGTTCTTGCTGTGCTCAATTGCTATGGATGAAGCAAATCCTCAAGGACTACGGCATCAATGTGAAGAATGTGCCACTCTACTACGACAACGAGAGTGCCATCAAAATTGCTCATAACCCAGTTCAGCACTCGAAGACAAAGCACATCGAGATTCGTCATCATTTTCTTCGAGATCATGTGTTGAAGGGTGACATCTCTATTGATCCCGTGAAGTCTGAAGAACAGCTAGCGGATATCTTCACAAAGCCCTTGGATGAGAAGAGATTTAGCAAGTTGCGGTGTGAGCTAAATATCTTAGAATCTTCGAATGTCCTTTGAAAAGGACACACATCCTAACACTTATGCAAATTGATGACTTAGGTGTGCAACACATGAGGAAACATTTTTCTTCAATCAATGAAGACTAACCCTCTAAGTGTGAAGAAATTAATGAAGAATTTGATTCTCAGAACCCTACGATAATTGTACGCGGTGTCTGAAATCATCATTCTTACACGGTGGGTCACACCACCACAAAAAGTTGAAAATCTTCAAAATCTGAGTCTTTCATCATTGTGCAAATTCTTCAAATTTTCAAATTCTTCAACTTTGCAAAATCTTCACTCTTTCCGACTGTGTTCTTCATTGACTATATATATATATATATTTGAGTTTTCTGTCCTCTACAGCATTCACTTATTGCTAATTCTTCAAGTTGTGTTTCTTCTAAGTGAATGTGATCGGACCCGTTCCCCCTCTATGCTAAACTCAATCCAGTCCGTTCACAAATTCTTCATGTGTGTTCTATTTGAAACCCGTTCAAAGTCTTCACTGTGTCCTTGACAGCTGAAGAATTTGCGAACGAAACATTAAAATATTCTTATCTGAATTTTCGGCTTTTGCCGCTCAAACCGTTCCATATCCCTCGATAAGATTTATCTATTCACCCACGATCTAACACGATCTCCACTTCACAGTACGTGGGTGACACATGTCGCTAGGATGAGAAGGGTCAGGGGCAGGTTCGTCCAATTTCCTCGGACGAGCGGTTTTTTTTCACCTCGGCTATAAATACCCCTCACCCTCCTCAGAGCTCATTTACCCCACTCGATCTTACTCCCTCGCTCGAGCTCTCAGACCTAGCGCCGCCGCTACACTCCATCATCGCCGGTGAGGAAGAGCTTCACTGCCTCGACCTCGTCGCCGTTGTACTCACGCCGGCCGCGGAAATCTTCACTCTGCCGCCGCCGTAGCTGTTTTCCATCGCCAAGTTAGGGCGTGGAAGATCTGAACGGACGAACATCTCCACTGCCACTCTCAGTTCGTCGTGTTCTTCGTCAAGGGTAAATAAAATTTATTTTTACTGCCCTTGTTGATTCTGATGATTTCCACAAAATCTTCAAAAGGTGTTTATTCTTCAACTTTCATGTTCTTAAACACCAACTTGCTTCTGTCCTTGATCAGTTTCTCTAAGCAACGTTTTTCTTCAAGATTCCTCAATCAATCTACACAACTCTGGAACCTAAGTCAAAATGCTTAGTGAAATTCCTCAAGACACCCCTGGTCATCTTCCTCAAACTTGATACTTTTGAAAATCTTCTAAGAACGCATATGACCTCTCCAAAACTCTTCGCACCTATATTCTGTTCACAGGTACACATGTCCGCTGCTGAATCTCTAGGTTCTCATCAACTTAACTCATTTGCAGCGTTCCTTGAAGAAAAATTGCATACCTCATCAGAAAATTCGATTGTTCAAAACCCTCAAGTGAAGAAAATGGCTGATGGTAAAAGACCTCAGAAGGGAGGAAATAGGCCAGAAACAAATACTGCTTTTGAGATCCCTGATGACATCTATGATGAATATTGTACTCCTGATGAAGCAACTCATGGCAAGGAGAACAAAAATCAGCGCAAAGTGCGCATTCAGAAGATTGAGAGGAGATGGGCAAGAGAATGGAGGGAATATCGCTATGTCACTCCCAAGTACATGAAGAAATTTGCTGTTAACCCTCCATGTCCAAGACCTCCATTGGCTCCTGGCCAAGAAGCTGATCCCACTAGCATTAGAAGAGGTGAGGAATTTCCTCAGGAGTGGGCTAAGCGTCAAGCCAAGCTGGCCAAAGTGGCTAAAGAGGCAGTAAAGAAATTCAATGAAGATTCTGTTGCTGCCGCCGCTGAGGCCTCTGCTATCAAGCCTAAGAAGGCTATGCTGAAGAAATCAGCTGTCAAGACAAGTTCCTCAGCTGCAATGCCCTCACGGCCAAGCTCTTCAAAGCCCTCACGGCCTGTTCCTCAAGCAAATTCCTCAAAAGCAGCTCCAACTCCCTCGGTTGGAAAATCCTCAGCTGCTCCTGCAAAGTCCTCAGCACCTGTGCATCTTGCCACATGCCAAAGGACTACTGGAATCTCAATTGCTTCAGGAGTCTCTGCAAGTTCTTCAGCTCCAACTCAGTCTTCAACAACTCCGACCTTGCTGAAGAAAAAGGCCACTGCTGGACGAGGCACAAGGCCAAGTCCTCACAAGAAGCAAGTCGCCTTTCAGGTTCCGTCAAGCGAAGACGAAGCTGATGATGAAGAATTAGCTGAGATCATCAGAGATCGACAACAAAGGGCCGCTAGAGCCAAAGGCAGTGTTGTGCCCCTCATGCTGGATCCAAGGAAGATCCTTGATTTCATCGATCTATGGCACAAGGATCCAAATACACCTTTGCCTGAATTAAACCTCACTCCTGGTCAAAGTCACATGTTGACGGCCTTCATAAATGAAGAGAAATGGAAATTTGAAAAGGCCAGGCAGGTGAAGAAGGCTCAGTACAAGAAGGAGCGTTTTCTGAAGAACAATGTTGTGAAAATGTCTCCTGAAGAACTTGTGTCTATGCAGGCTGAGATCAAAGCACTCAGTGATGAATTTCATGCATTCCATGCAGATTGGCTAGGTGCCAAAGTCAGATTCGTCAGAATGGCAAAAGGATTTACTCCAAGTGTTGCAGCTTCATCGCAACCCAAATTTCCTCAGACTGGAACATCTGTTTAGTCTGCTGAAGAAAATGAAAGCACCAGAGCTGATGAAGAAATTCCAGTCTCTGAAGAAAATGCCAGCGCAACCTCCAATATTGCGCCTGAAGAGCAATCCAGGCCAGTTGAAGCATCTGCTACTGTGCCTGAGGAATCTGAACAAGCCAGGGCAACTGCATCAGTTGTGCCTGAAGAAATTCAACCAATTTCCTCTGCTCCTCCTGCACCGATGACAAGCATCAACCTTCCTTCTGCATCAGAAGCGAAGAAAACCAAGGCTGCGGAGCGAGCAGCTGTGAAGAAAAGGAAAGCATCTGCATCTTTAGAGTCTTCAGCTCCCAAGAAATTGAAGACTTTGACGAGTTCATCTGAAAACCCAATTGATGCTATTCCAATATCAAGCATGCCATCAAAGGAGATCATTCCCTTTGGTGAGGAATATGAAATTCCAAGTAAATCTGATGAAGAAGATCCTTCTGCTGCTTCGACAGAGCAGATGGATGAAGAAATTGAAGTGGATACTTTCCCTTCAACCCCACTGGTATCATCGCCCATGCCTCAGTTCACAGCTGAAGAGGCAGGCGTCGAAGGAACTGAAGAAGATGAGGATGTGGATATTGGGTCTACAACACCTATTCTGAATGATGACTTTTGGGAAAGTCATCACCCCAATTCACCTCTGACAACCCCTCTACATCATGTTCCTCAGTCTCCTGTGCAAACTGAAGAAATTCATACGGGCTCTGATGAACGTCAAGCTTCACTTCACTCTATACCTGAAGAAGTTCCAGTCACTAGCGTTGATGTACATATGTCTGAAGAAATGAAGGCCAAGGCTGCTGCTGAAATTCCTCAGCCAGTGGCTCCAGTGGCTACACCTCAAGAGGCTGTAAATTCTTCAACTGTTAATCTTCAGCCCAAGCCACAGAACCCTCACTCCAAGAAGCAGAAGTTTAATGCTGAGGATTTCTTCAACGAGCTACAATCCCTATGACTCTGCTCGTCTTCGTCGCAAGCGTTTCTGGACTGCAAGCCAGATGAACTTCTACTCCTCATTGTTGGTTGATAAGGATAAGATCTTTGAACAGGAGCAAATTCCTCATGTAGATATGGAATCGCTGCCCTGCTTCACACCAGTCCTCAGTGTTCTTCATGATGCTGGGTTACTCCATTTCTGCACCGACATCTGCGATTGGAATGAAGAACTCATTCTTCAATTCTTCGCCACGCTGCACATTACTGGAAATGTTGATGATGTCAATTCATGGGTATTGGACTGGATGACCGATAATACTCATTTCAAAGCACCGGCCTCTGAATTGCTTCATGCCGTCCCAGTCAGTCCTCCCACTGAAGGTGCTAGGCTTCTCTATGTTGAACCTGAACTGTCTGATCATCTGATGCAAGTGCTGATGAAGCCTTTGAAGCCAGGCCAAGCTCCAAGGACCAAATTCCTCATCAAGGAATTGCTCTATGTGCCAAGGACAGTCTATCGCATATTGACCAAAACCCTCAGTCCAATCAAGGGCCACAACTCTGATGATGAAGAAGTTGTTGGCATTATGAAGAATCTGCTGTTCAATATCATTCACGGTATTCCTATCAACTACCATGATTTCTTCATGAGGACTTTGGCCAATGCTGCTCTGTCGCCTTTTGAGTTGAAGCCTTATGCTCCCTGGATCATGAGATTCATCAGATCAAGGTCTTCAATTCATTATAAGGCTGACTTTCAAAATCATCTCAGCTATTTGCCCCCTATTGAAGTCCTCAAACGGACTATTTCCTCAGCTGACGAGAAGGGCAAGGCTGCTGTTATTGATGAAGGTACTCGTCCATTGGATGGACAGTTTCGCAAAGCTACTTCCTACTCCACCAATGATGACTCTGCAACTCAAGATTCTGCCGCCAAAGCTTCAGAACATCATCCTCAAGCCACAGCTTCGCGTGTGATGACTGATCGTGAACTTCTCCTTAGTCTTCATCAGAAAGTTGATCGAAATCACAAGTGGGTCAAGCGTCAGTTTGGTGCAATTCTTCAGAACATGACAGTCACTCAAAATACTGTGAAGAAGAATCACTACTACTTGCATGAAGTCTTTGACCGCACTTGGGCGATTCTGTCTAATCTTCATAGTGCTGAAGAACTCAAGGAGATGGGCTTCCAACAGGACTTTGACTGGTCCCAGCCACCTTTGAAGAAATTCAAGAAAGTCAAAGTTCCTCAGCTTGTTGCCAGTTCATATTCTTCATCGCGCGAGACGGATGAAGCTGAAGACTTGAACGACACTACGGCAGGCCCTACCTCAACAGACGATCCCAACAATGCTGGCGCTCCTCCATCGACATCATGATGATATTCTTCAGGGGCGTTAGTCCTCATTTTTCGTCCCTTTTGGTCATTCAATGACAAAGGGGGAGAAATTTGAGTTTAGTCTTCAAGCGGGTCTTATATATATGGGCTATATTTCTGTCAAGTTTCAACTCTTGCTTTTCTGAGGTGTTTGCTCTGATGAGTTGTAAACTTAAGTCCTATGGTGGTCTGATACTTTTGCTCTGTTTTTCTGCATGCTATTTCCTCAATACCATAATGCACGCATGCTGAATTTCGTCAGACACCATATTTCATCATGCATTTCAAATTCTTCATATCATATGATAAATGCGTGTATGAATTTCAAGATATAGGAGGAGATCTCCATGATATTATTCAACAATGTGCATTTGCTATTTCAAAGCAAATTCTTCAAATATGCACATCTTCAGGGGGAGTTCTTCTATATCTTGCAGTCAAATTCCTCAATATTAGTATTTACACTTCATATGTTTATCCCCGTTGAAAACTTAACCTATATTGTCATCAATCACCAAAAAGGGGGAGATTGTAAGTGCATCTAGTGCCCCTTAGTGATTTTGGTGTATTGAAGACTTATAGGTTAAGGGACTAATGTGTTTGTGAGTGTACACAGGTCTATAAGTCTATGAGGAGTTTGTTATTTAAGATGAATGTCGACCCCTAAAAATGAATGTCTTCAACTGAAGACTTTGAAAGTGAAGAAATTGGTGTGACCCTGAAGACTTGATATTCATGCGAGGATTATGAAGCGTGAAGACTTTTGTTTTCGTAGTTTCATTTTCTTCTTCTTGAGTCATAGGAAACACCATACTGTTAAAGGGGGTCGAGGTAAAACTAAGGAAAAGTTTCCAAGTGATGCTCAACTCAAAATCCTACACCTACCCAATCCTTTCGAGTGAAGCCATTGGAAATCTCATACAGTTTAGTCAAGTTCTTCAGTGACAGAGACGAAGTTCTTCTGTTCTCTGAGGAATTTGTTCTGACTGAGGAGTTAGGAATTCGCCAGTGCGGATTGCCTACAAGTGAGGAACATGATAGCCCTGAGGAATTTGATACTCAAATTTCCGACCGTTGCTGTGCTACGCGCCAGCTGTCCAAATATCCTACCCACCTAACGGTCATATCATTGAAGGGCATTTATGTCTTATCATGTCGGGCTGCTCCATAGGCTATAAATAGCCGCCCCCTTCAACCACTAGCTGGTTGGCTGCTCCAAGAAATAGATTGACACTTGTCATTTAGAGCATCCCATCCTCCGAGGACTTTGAGCGAAAATCATCAAGTGAGGAAAAACCCAAACACCTACAAACCCAAAGTGATTGAGCATCACTGAAGAGATTGTTCCTGTGTGGAACCGACGCTTGTTACCTTTGAGGATTGTGCATCCTCCAGACGGTTAGGCGTCATGGTCTAGAGCATCCAAGAGGAAATTGTGGATTGCCGAGTGACCGAGTATGTGAAGGTTTGGAAGTCACCTGAAGACTTACCACGAGTGATTGGGCGAGGTCTGTGTGACCTTAGCTCAAGGAGAATACGGTGAGGACTGTGTGTCCGGGACTGTGTGTCCTCAGGTTTAAATACCTAGCCGCTCTAACCAGACGTACAACTGTCACAACAGTTGGAACTGGTCTACCAAATCATTGTCTTCACCGAGCTACCGGTTCTATTTCCTCAACCCTTTCATTTCCTCGCATACTTGCTATGTATTTGATCATTACTGTTTGAAGACTTTGTCTGAAGACTTTCTCAATTTCCTCAGTTCAATTTCTCCAGTCAGTTTGTCTTTAGCCTGCTTATCCTGTGTTTACGCTACTCGTACTCTGTGCTTGTTTTCATTTCATCATGATGACTGTGCTACTGCTCTGTTATGCTTGCATCTGAGCACTTATTCCGCTGCTAAGTAGTTCGTCGCTTAGGAATTTCCTCACCTTGAAATTCCTCAGTGACGAATTTGTAAAAATCGCCTATTCACCCCCCCTCTAGTCGATATAACGCACTTTCAATATCTGGATGATATTCTGGTTTATTCGAAGAATAAAGAAGAACATGCTGAACACCTCCATCTTGTACTGGAAAGGCTCCGAGAACACCAGTTGTATGCCAAATACTCCAAATGTGAATTCTGGCTTTCTAAAGTGACATACCTCGGCCATGTGATTTCCAAAGATGGCATTGCCGTTAACCCAGAACGAGTTCATGCTATTCTTGATTGGACTCCTCCGAAGAACGTCAAGCAAGTAAGAAGTTTTCTCGGCCTTGCAAGCTATTGCCGTCGATTTGTCAAGAACTTTTCCAAGATTGCTAAGCCCCTGACTGATCTGCTTCACAAGGGCGTTAAGTTTGAGTGGACAGACAAATGTCAAGAAAGTTTCCAAACACTCAAGGACAAGCTAACCTCTGCCCCAGTACTTGCTCCTCCAGATTCTCGCAAAGATTTTGTGATTTATTGTGACGCATCCCGTGAAGGATTAGGCTGTATCCTAATGCAAGAGCGTAAAGTGATTGCCTATGGCTCTCGTCAGTTGCGTCCGCATGAAGAGAATTATCCGGTACATGATCTAGATCTAGCTGCTGTCATCTATGCACTGCAGTTGTGGCGACATTACCTCCTCGGTAATCGTTGCAAGATCTACACGGATCATAAAAGTCTGAAGTACTTGTTCACTCAACCATCCCTGAACCTCCGTCAGCAAAGATGGATGGAGGCCATTGCGGACTATGATTTGGGTATTTCCTATACCCCTGGCAAGGCTAACATGATGGCTGATGCCTTAAGCCGCAAGTCTTATTGCGACAACATCATGGTTAGGCGAGCTCAACCTCGTCTTTTTGAAGAACCGTGCAAGCTGAATCTACGTATTGTCCCACAGGGTTCTCTTAATAACCTCGTGATACAACCAGATCTTGAGAAAGCTGTTAAGAATGCGCAAGCTAAAGATGCTGAAGTTGATCTGATGAAGAAAAATCTTCACCTTGAAAAGTACAGGGATTTCTCGCTGTCTGAAGATGGAACCTTGTATTTCAGAAAACGCATTGTGGTACCTCGCTTCGAACTCATGACTGACAAAGTCATGAAGGAGGCACATGATACTCCGCTGTCTATTCATCCGGGTAGCACCAAGATGTATCATGATCTTCGTCAAAGATATTGGTGGTCTAAAATGAAGCAGGATATTGCTTGGTACATTGCTGAATGTGATGTGTGTCGTCGCGTTAAAGCAGAACATCAGAAGCCTGCTGGAATTCTGCAACCACTTCCTATTCCTCTATGGAAATGGGATAAGGTTCAGATGGATTTCGTTACAGGACTTCCCAGGTCACAGAAGGGTCACGATGCTATTCTTGTCGTCGTCGACCAACTCTCTAAAGTTGCACACTTTCTGCCCGTCAAAGAGACTATCACTGCTAGTCAGTTAGCAGAGTTGTATATCTCCAGAATTGTATCACTCCACGGTATTCCGAAGGAGATCAGTTCGGACCGTGGCGGCCTTTTCACTTCCAAATTTTGGGAAAGTTTCCAAACAGCTATGGGAACTCATATTACCTGGAGTTCGGCTTATCACCCCCAATCCCAAGGCCAAGTTGAGCGAGTCAATCAGGTTCTTGAAGACATGCTACGAGCTTGTGTTATATCGTTTGGCAAGAAGTGGGAAGAATCTCTTCCGTATGCCGAGTTCTCTTATAACAACAGCTATCAAGCCAGCTTGAAAATGGCCCCCTTCGAAGTTCTATATGGACGTAAGTGTCGAACCCCTCTGAATTGGTCAGAAACTGGGGAACGACCGCTCGTGGGTCCGGATATTATTCAACACGCCGAAGAACAAGTTCGTATTGTTCGGGAAAATCTCAAGGCGGCTCAGGACCGCCAGAAGAGCAACTATGATCACAAACGATGGGGTTTGACTTATCAACCTGGTGATCAGGCTTATCTGCGAATCACCCCGATGAAAGGCACTCACCGTTTTGGAATCAAGGGCAAGCTAGCTCCACGCTATATTGGTCCTTTCCGCATAATTGCTAGACGTGGTCAGGTGGCGTATAAATTGGAGTTGCCGCCGCAATTCTCTCATATCCACGACGTCTTCCATGTGTCGCAACTTCGTCAATGCTTCAAGGAATTTCCGCACCGAGCTGTCGATCACGAGGTGCTCGAATTGCAAGATGACCTATCTTATAAGCAGCATCTGATCCGCATTCTCGATGAAGCTGAACGTCGGACCCGTCAGAAGGTTACCAAGTTCCTCAAAGTGCAGTGGTCAAATCATACTGAAGATGAAGCCACTTGGGAACGCGAGGAAAATCTTCGTGCGGAATACCCCGAACTTTTTCCTTCTACCTCTTAATTCTCGGGACCAGAATTCTTGTTAGTGGAGGAGACTTGTAACACCCCCAGTGGTTAGCTACAGTAATCCCCTTTTGATAATGCCATGTCATCATGATCAACAGTGCTTAATCATCATTAGTAACATATCCCTTTTCAAATTCAAATGGAAATTCAAAACTAAAAGTGAAAATAAAAGTTGTTTAAATCAGAAACTAAAATGTTCAATAAATAGCGAATATTGCAGAGACCATTCTAAAATTGTAACCACCAATAAATAAATTAATTAGGTGGCTCAAACTTTACCAAAACAGCAAGGTTTAATACATTCTATTTATTATAAAATTTGTGTGAGGTCCAATTGACTCCAAACTAATTTTTGGCAGTAGTAGAGGATGCCTAGTAATTATTGGAACAATTCCTATGTCTTACAAAATTCAATTTGAGGCCTAACAATTTACTAAATAGAGAGATGTGAATAAATAAAAAGAAAAAGACAAAAGAAAAGAAAACAGAGAAAAAGAAAAAGGGAAAAACCCCCGGCCCAGCTGGGCCACGGCCACCAGGCCGGCCCAGCTCCCCCCTCCCTATATGGCCTCCCCCAGGCCGAACACTAACCCACCCCCCCACCGACACTCCCCCCTTGTTCCCCCCACCCCCGATCCATTCTGGATCGGGCGCCGGCCCGACGCGCCCCTCGCCCGCGCGCTCGCCCCTCGCTCGCGCCCGACGCCGCCTCGCCCTCGCATCGACGCCGTCGCCGACCACCGTCGCCGCCCCGACCCCGACATCCTCCCCGCGCCCACCACCCCGTGCCCTACATCGTACGGTGAGGCCCCGGCCTCTCTCCTCTCTCTCCCGTCGCCGGCTCGGCCCGCGCTCGCGCTCACCGCGCACATCGCCTCGCTCGCCCCGCTCGCCCTGCTCCGCCGCACCGGCCCGCGCTCACCGCGGCCCTGCCCCGCTCGGCATGCCGCCGCGCGCGCCCCGGCCACTCCTCCCGCACCGCGCCCGCACCTCGCCCTCCGCTGCGCCCGCACCCGATCTGCTGCTGCTGCGCTGCGCCTCGTCGCGCCTCGACGCCGCGCGCCCGCCCCCACGCTCCGGCCGCGCCTGCGTCGCCCCGTGCCGCGCCGCCGCTCGCCATCGCCGCGCTCACCCGCGCTGCCGTGCGCCTGTCCCGCCCCTGCCGCGCACGCGCCCGCGCGCACGCGCCCGCGCGCCGCGCCCGCCACCCGCGCCCGCCTGTGGCCCTCGTGCCACCGACAGGTGGGGCCCCGCCGCCCCTGTGCCGCTAGCCAGTGGGCCCTGCTCCCCCTGGCCCAATGACAGAATGGGCCCATGCCCTAAAAACGATTTAAAAAAAAGAAATTAAAATAATTAAAATTATTAATTAATTAATTAAGTTAATTAACCCTGATTAGGTTAATCTAAATCAGTTAATTAGTTTAATTAAATACTAATTAATTAGTTAACCCTAATTAACTAACCAGTCAATGACAGGTGGGACCCACGTGTCAGATTGGCTGCTGACGTTAGCATGATGTCATGCTGACGTCATCAACTACTGTTTCGGGTAATGTTGATTTAAATAATTAAATAAATTCTAGAAAATTAATAGAAACTTTAGAAAAGCATATTAAATAAACCGTAACTCGGATGAAAATAATTTGTACATGAAAATTGCTCAGAACGACGAGACGAATTGGAATACGCGGTCCGTTCGTCCGTCACGCGTCCCTAGCTACCCGAACATGGAACCGTTCCCCTCTGGTCATCTGTCCGGCATTTGTCCGGAACCGGGAATACTTTCCCGGATGAATCCCCCCTTCGCCAGTATCATCCGGCACTGCGTCAGATCACCTCTGTCACCGCGTATTGCCATGTTATGCTTTGTGCTGCACTTGTTTGCTGTGTATTTATACTGTTTCCTCCCCCTCTTCTCTCTCGTTAGACCCCGACGTCGTCCCCGAGACCGACGCAACTCCGGAGACCGAAAACACCATTGACGACCTTGCCCTTGCCGCCGAGCAACCAGGCAAGCCCCCCCTTTGATCATCCCGATATCGCCCATTCTATTTTCTCATGCTTGTATTAGAATTGCTGCTGCTACTGCTTTACCTATTCTGATGCATAGCCTGTTTATTGTAACCTGCTGTTGATAATTACTTGCATATCCTAAACTGCTTAGTATAGGCTGGGTAGAGACCTATCAGTGACCCCACTTATCCCGACTGCCCCGCTGGATTATCAGAAGACCCGATCAACGGGATTGAAGACCAGGCCCCGACACCGCACATCACCCCCCTTAGTTGTAACGACACTGCAGCGTTACTATCGAGTGCCGAGGGTGAAACCTCTTGTAGCACTTCGCATGTTAACTCTGTAGAGTAGCTATTCGGTCGTGGTCATCGAGGGTGATTCCTCCTTCACCGCTTCCGATAACGACGCCGTCGTACAACACCTCAAGTGTGAACCCAGTGAGGGTGATTCCTCCGAGTTCACCTTGACGGATACATCGAGTAGGAATCCAACGAGGGTGATACCTCGGATTCCCCTGATGTTATGGACACATGGATACCTGGACTTTACACTGTTACTTGGATAGGCGGGTCGACCCTGAGGGGTACCCGCGTGCGCCTGAGAGGCGAGTGTTGTGAAGACGGGTGCCTGTATGGTGCCCGAGTGATGAATACGAGGCGCGGCCGGGCATTCTTAACCCTTGCAGCAAGTCCTCGAGACGGGGCGACGGGGTCACATCTTTCATGAGTCTCTGCTCGTTACCGCAAGCCCAAGGTACTAACGGTTTGGATATTTGATCTGAGTGGGCCTCTGGCCCGATAGCACTAACCACCACGTGGGCATAGTATGGGCGTTCTGCATCGTATGCATCAGCCAAAAGCTCTGACAGACGTCCAGTTCAGCAGTGCGGCATGGAGTGATTGGCGCCATTCACGACAGAGGTGGTGCTTGGATCTGAGCCATGTGCGCAACGACCCGGAGGGCGAGGGGCGATGGCCCAAGACCCCCTTGCGCTTAGGATGTAGACCGGCGGGGACCTCTCTGCTGAGCTCTAGGTAGGGCTGCGGTGTATCGTTTGGCCGAGGCCGGGCATGACCCAGGAAAGTGTGTCCGGCCGGAGTTAATCGAGCGTGTTGGGTAAGTTGGTGCACCCCTGCAGGGAAGAAAACTTCTATCGATAGCCTGTCCTACGGTAATGGACACTCGGAGTTGTATCCTGATTGATACAATTAGAACTGGTTACTTGGATACTATGGCTCTGGGATTGCTTCTCGCAGGGAGTCGAGAAGGGATCTCAGGACGAGGTTGATGACTGTATGGCTCTGGGATTGCTTTCTCGCAGGGAGTCGAGAAAGGATCTCTGGGTGAGGTTGAGACTTAATGATACTGCTACATTATATGGTACTGTCTACACTCTTCTAATGTTGTAAGACCTCTGAAGATGCTAGTCTTCGATAGGACTAGGCCTTCTCTCTATTCTGGCATTTCTGCAGCCCAGTCCACATATACAGCCTCTCTTTGATAATGATTGCATATGTAGTGTAGATCCTTGCTTGCTGAGTACTTCGGATGATTACTCACGGTTGCTTTGCTTTCTTCTTCCCCCATATCCTTTTGATGCGACCAGATGACGGAGCCCCGGATACAGCTGCCCCCGCCGCCGACCGCTACTACTACCCCGAGGGTGGATATTACTTCGAGCTTGCCATCGACCAGGAGTAGGATCGGAGGGTCCCAGGAAGGAGGCCTACGCCTTTTGATCGTAGTGTTTTATTTTGCTCCGCCTTTCTAAAGGCCTTTCTGTGCTTTCTTTTATATCTGTACTCAGATATCTGATGCTTTCGCTGACGCTTGTTCGCAAGCTTATGTATTCGAGCCCTCGAGGCCCCTGGCTTGTAATATAAAGCTTGTATGACTTTATTTATGTTTTAGAGTTGTGTTGTGATATCTTCCCCGTGAGTCCTTAGGCTTGATCGTGTGCATTTGCGTGTATGATTAGTGCACGATTGAGCCGGGGCGTCACAGGTCGGTCCGAGATGAGTTCGGTGGAAACCTAACCCTAAGTTTTTGCATCAAATCTATTCTAAGGAGTTCTTTTGGTGGATAGATCAATCTCATACTTGGAAAGAACATAGGCATTATGCTTTGTGCAAGAATTGGAGTTATGGAAAGCACAAAGGGTCAAATCCGTACCCTAACTTGGCGACGGATTTGCTACGGTAGCAATGGCGGTGAGGATTCCGTTGACGGCGGTGGAGACCAGTGGCAGGGGGTCACTGCCGACGATGGCAACGATCCGGAGACCAGGGGCGGCAGTGCTGGGGCGCGGGCTCGTGCGGTTGAAGTGATTTTCAACCGTATGGGTACGCAGAGTATAAATACCCAGGCGCTGTCGGTGTGACCGAGTGGAACTACTTGGTGGCACCGAGATGCAAAGCTGCTAGCAGTTGCTGCAACTCGGTGTGACCGAATGGTTCTAATCGGTTGCACCGAGATTAAAAACCTAGATCAACTTAATGATTTTGATGAGACCGAATAGGAGCGAGTTGGTCTGACCGAAAGGCATTAAGAGGTTTTGGAGGTTAAGCCCTTGACGGATCGGTGGCTCCGAGTGCTCCTCACCCGGAGGGTCCGAATTCGACTTGTTCAAACTTTGTGATGTAGCATGAATAGAGTTTGAGATGAGAAAAAGCATAGATAGCTAGAGGAAGTACTTAGGCATTCTTATCCATCCATTTGGCAAAAAGAAAAAACCAAACAATCAAAGCAATAAATGGATGTCCTTGAATGGAGAAAATTATGCAACCAACATGCTCACACAATAAGATGGCAAATAAAACATGTGGCAAAGCATGCACAAACACTCTAGCATCTATCAAGCAATTGGCAATGACAAGGTCATCTATATATGAGTATATTGACTTAGGAGTCAAATGAGAACATTTGATCATAGGTCATACTCATCGTTTAAGCACAATTGGGGTTACCACTTTTACATAAAGCATTGTTGTGTTCACACCATTAGAGTTGCTTTAGCTCAATTCTTAGAGCAAAGCTCCCCCTAGATGTGATATCCCCCCTTAGAGGGATGAACTAACCTTGGGTTTTGTCGACGATGACTTCATGTAGGTGTTGAAGATGTGGATGCTCAATGTTGATGTAGATCATTTGGAGCAGTCCATTGGAGTGAGTTGCACTTTCAATACCTACACGGGTTAGTCCCACAAGGAACACACAAGGATATCCATAGACATAGAGTGAAACACACACATGATGATGTCCATGAAAGCATTAGGTTACCTTGTCCCTTGTCTTACCAACAAGAGGGTTTGTGACTCCTTGAACTAGTGCAAGATATGGAAGTTGGTTGCACTTGTCCTTGCCAAAATGGATATGAGTGAAGTATGTTGGCGGAGTCACCCTCAAGAACTCTCTAGTTCTTCTTCTTTGGGATCCACATCAACTTGATGGGAATCCTTGGAGTTGTAGTCATACTTGATGAAGTAGAACTTGATGTAGTCTTGGGAACCAACTTGACCAAGGCCTTAGGAGCTTCTTCAAATGAATCAATCTCCTCTTGAAGCTTGTCCTTGCCTTTTAGCTTGTGGTCTTGTGGTGGAAGATCATCTTGAGCTTGTGTTCCCTTAAGAGAACTGGGGTCATACTTCTCTTGTTGAGGAACAAACTTTGTCTTGGGGTATTGATCTTCTTCTCACTCAACTCCATTGGCATTGAACTTTCATTCAAAACCAACACCTTGATTCTTCCAGTGCCTTCCTTGCTTGCGTACAATTTCCTCAAATTGCTTACTTCCGGCAAGGCTCTTGTAAACACCTTTCTCTATAATTCCCTTCAATAAGCTATTTTCTTGCTCAAGTGTAACTTGGCTAAGAGAATCATTAGTGGAATCAAGAGAACTACTAGAAGCAACAATATCGGATTTAACATTGTTATTGTTACTACTAGAAGAAGAATCTTTCTTGCTCTTATTGCTAGATTTTATTTATGGCATATAAGTAGACAGGAGTAAACGCTTGGGAATGTAAGAAGAACTCTTCTTTCGAAGATCATCATTGATTGCTTTTAGGAACCCATGCTCTTGCTCTAAATTTAGCTTCTCGAAGCGTAGCTTCTCATGAGTCCTTAGGAGCTCTGTATGATCCTCTAGAGTTGTTTCATGAGCTAACTTAAGAGTGTTTAGTTCTTTAGTTAGACGCTCAATCTCCTTCTTATCATTGTTATTCGTTTCATCTTGATTAGCATGATTAATAGCAATTCCATCATAGTTTTCATCACTAGTGTTGTCAACAAGTAAATCATCATCACCTAGCAAATCATCTTCATCACTATTGAAATCAACATACTCGGGGTGTGATACCTTAGGGCCTTTAGCCATGAAGCATCTTCCAATTCCTTCATTTGGTGAGTCAAATATGTCGTAGGAGTTGGATGACACAAGTGCAAGACCGGCAACACCTTCATCTTGAGTATATTCGGAGTCGGAGCGATAACTTCTCTCGGAGTAGTTGTCGGAGTCGGAACCGGATACCCATTCACCAACATGAGCTTGATGTCTTCGTCTTGTGTAGCTCTTTGATGACTTGTCCTTCCTTTTCGAATCCTTGCTTCTATGAGAGGGTCTTCGTTCATAACGATCATCTCTACTCCTTCTCTCTCTTGGTGGTGATTCCTCTCTTTTACTTATTCTCTTGTTGCTATAAAATGATATAAAGTTGCTATAAAATGATTGTAAAACATCCAAGAATGATAATATAACAACATGGAACAAGCAAAAATTATAGATACATTGGAGACGTATCAAAGGGGCAATGCTACTATCCTTTTCCACACTTGTGCTTCAGAGTAGCACCATGTTTTTCATATAGAGAGTCTCCTATGTTTTCACTTTCATATACTAGTGGTAATTTTTCATTATAGAACTTGGCCTGTATATTCCGATGATGGGCTTCCTCAAATGCCCGAGGTCTTCATGAGCAAGCAAGTTGGATGCACACCCACTTAGTTTTTAGTTTTAGCTTTCATACACTTATAGCTCTAGTGCATCCATTGCATGGCAATCCCTACTCCCTTGCATCGATATCGATTAATGCGCATCACCATACCCATTAATTTGCCTAGTTGATGTGAGAATTTCTCCATTTTTGTCTTCTCCTCACAACCACCTTCTATTCCACCTATAGTGCTATATCCATGGCTCACGCTCATGTATTGCGTGAAAGTTGAAAAAGCTTGAGAACATTAAAAGTATGAAACAATTGCTTGGCTTGTCATTGGGGTTGTGCATGACGAAATACTTTGTGTGATGAAGATGGAGCATAGCCAGACTATATGATTTTGTAGGGATAACTTTCTTTTAGCCATGATATTTTGAGAAGACATGATTGCTTTATTAGTATGCTTGAAGTATTATTGTCTTTATGCCAAACTATAGACTATTGCTTTGAATCACTTGTGTCTTAATATTCATGCCATGATTAGATTATATGATCAAGATTATGCTAGGTAGCATTCCACATCAAAAATTATCTTTTTTATCATTTACCTACTCGAGGACGAGCAGGAATTAAGCTTGGGGATGCTGATACATCTCCGTCGTATCTATAATTTTTTATTGTTTCATGCCAATATTCTACAACTTTCTGTAGGATCGAAAGTAGGTCTAGAGGGGGGGGGGGGGTGATTAGACTACTTGACCAAATAAAAATCTAACCTTTTCCCAATTTTAGTTGTGGGCAGATTTTAGCAATTAACACAAGTCAAGCAATCAACCAACAAATGCAATTCTAAGAGTGTAGCAGCGGAAAGTAAAACATTGCATATGAAGGTAAATGGAAGGGTTTGGAGAGTGCAAACGCAATGATGACACGGAGATTTTTGGCATGGTTCCGATAGGTGGTGCTATCGTACATCTACGTTGATGGAGACTTCAACCCACGAAGGGTAACGGTTGCGCGAGTGTAGGATCGTAAGTAGGTCTAGAGGGGGGGGGGTGATTAGACCACTTGACCAAATAAAAATCTAACCTTCTCCCAATTTTAAGTGTTGGCAGATTTTAGCAACTAGTACAAGTCAAGCAATCAACCTACACATGCAATTCTAAGAGTGTAGCAGCGGAAAGTAAAACATCGCATATGAAGGTAAAGGGAAGGGTTTGGAGAAGGCAAACGCAATGTAGACACGGAGAATTTTTGGCGTGGTTTCGATAGGTGGTGCTATCGTACATCCATGTTGATGGAGACTTCAACCCACGAAGGGTAACGGTTGCGCGAGTCCACGGAGGGCTCCACCCATGAAGGGTCCACGAAGAAGCAACCTTGTCTATCCCACCATGGCCATCGCCCACGAAGGACTTGCCTCACTCAGGTAGATCTTCACGAATTAGGCGAACTCCTTGCCCTTACAAACTTCTTGGTTCAACTCCACAATCTTGTCGGAGGCTCCCAAGCGACACCTAACCAATCTAGGAGACACCACTCTCCAAAAGGTAATAAATGGTGTGTTGATGATGAACTCCTTGCTATTGTGCTTCAAATGATAGTCTCCCCAACACTCAACTCTCTCTCACAGATTTGGCTATGGTGGAAAGATGATTTGAGTGGAGAGCAACTTGGGGAAGGCTAGAGATCAAGATTCTTGTGGTAGGATTGGAATATCTTGGTCTCAACACATGAGTAGGTGGTTCTCTCTCAGAAAATGAGTAGTGGAAGTGTAGGCACATTCTGATGGCTCTCTCTCAAATGGAGAAGGGGGTGGAGGGGTATATATAGCCTCCACACAAAATCCAACCGTTACACACATTTGACCCAACTCGGTCAGACCAAATAGAAGAACTCGGTGAGACCGATTTAGTTCAAAATGTGAACGTTAGGAATCTCTGTGGGACCGACTGGAACAACTCGGTGGGACCGATGTGCTTGGGCATAGGGCAAACATCAACTTGGTGGCACTGATTACATCAACTCGGTTAGACCGAAGTGAAGCAATAAGGCAACAGAGAGGATGTCAAGGAAACTCGGTGGGACCGATTGCATATTTCGGTGAGACCAAAATAATTGCAACAGGCAACAGAGAGTTTGCAAGGCCATCTCAGTGAGACCGAGATCCGTATCAGTGTAACCGAATTGTCTAGGGTTTCTGGCAGTGGCTATGTCAACTGAACTCGGTGGCGCCGGATAGGTCACTTCGGTGGGGCCGAGTTTGACTTGGAGTTTTGGACATATGTGGAAATAAGAAAGTGGCTGAGGGTTTTGGAGAAATATCACTAAGCACTTTGAGCAAGTAGACCATTAAGCAACACCTCATCCCCTTTTAATAGTATCGGCTTTCCTATGGACTCAATGTGATCTTGGATCACTAAAATAGAAATGAAGAGTCTTGAGCTTTTGCCAATCTTTGTCCTTAGCATTTTGAGGGGTCCACATCTCTAGTCCATGCCATGCCAATCATTGAACTTTCTGAAATATTCAACTTGAATGGATATAAGTTCAATGAGCTATATGTTGTTATGAATTACCAAAACCACCCGAGGATTAGTTGCACTTTCAGCGAGTCCACGGAGGGCTCCACCCACGAAGGGTCCACGAAGAAGCAACCTTGTCTATCCCACCATGGCCATCGCCCACGAAGGACTTGCCTCACTCGGGTAGATCTTCACGAAGTAGGCGATCTCCTTGACCTTACAAACTTCTTGGTGCAACTCCACAATCTTGTTGGAGGCTCCCAAGCGACACCTAACCAATCTAGGAGACACCACTCTCCAAAAGGTAATAGATGTTGTGTTGATGATGAACTCCTTGCTCTTGTGCTTCAAATGATAGTCTCCCCAACACTCAACCCTCTCTCACAGATTTGGATATGGTGGAAAGATGATTTGAGTGGAAAGCAACTTGGGGAAGGCTAGAAATCAAGATTCTTGTGGTTGGATTGGAATATCTTGATCTCAACACATGAGTAGGTGGTTCTCTCCCAGAAAATGTAGGCTGGAATTGTAGGCACGTTCTGATGGCTCTCTCACATATGGAGAAGGGGGTGGAGGGGTATATATAGCCTCCACACAAAATCCAACCGTTACACACATTTGACCCAACTCGGTCAGACCGAATAGAAGAACTCGGTGAGACCGATTCAGTTCAAAATGTGAACGTTAGGAATCTCGGTGGGACCGACTGGAACGACTTGGTGGGACCGATGTGCTAGGGCTAGGGCAAAACCTCATCTCGGTGAAGCTGATTGCTTGAACTCGGTGAGACCGATTTCAGCAAAGAGCAAACAGAGAGTTGGTCAAGCAAACTCCATGTGACCGATCGCTCACTTCGTTGAGACCGAAATGTTACAAAGGGAAACAGAGAGTTTGTAGGGCCATATCGGTGAGACCGAGATCCGTATCGGTATGATCGAAGTGTTTAGGGTTTCTGGCAGTGGCTATGTCAAATGAACTCGGTGGTGCCGGATTGAAGATTTCGGTGGGGCCGAGTCTGACTTTGGGTTTTGGACATATTTGGAAATGAGAAAGTGGTTGAGGGCTTTGGAGCAATATCACTAAGCATTTTGAGCAAGTAGACCATTAAGCAACACCTCATCCCCTTTTAATAGTATTGGCTTTCCTATGGACTCAATGTGATCTTGGATCACTAAAATATAAATGAAGAGTCTTGAGCTTTTGCCAATATGTGTCATTAGCATTTTGAGGGGTCCACATCTCTAGTCCATGCCATGCCATTCATTGAACTTTCTGAAATATTAAACTTGAATGGATATTAGTTCAAAGAGCTATATGTTGTTATGAATTACCAAAACCACCCGGGGATTAGTTGCACTTTCAATCTCCCCCTTTTTGGTAATTGATGACAACATATAGATCAAAGCTTCGACAAATGATAATATGAATGAAATACATCGTCGCTTTGAGAAGTATGTGATAAGCAAGAGCTCCCCCTAAATTTGTGCATTATTTAAAATTTGCTTTTGAATGCAAATGCACAATCGATTAGGATCATGGGTCAATCCTCCATGTCACATACATCTTGGTGGAGCGCTCAAAATGACAAGAGTTGAATAACATGCACTCATCACCAAGATTACAAGTGATTGATCATACACAAACATGCATGGATATAATCATGCAAGCACACATTAAGCATAATATGTTCAAACACATGATCACATAAGTATCTCACGCGCATAACACAAATTGTAGCATAGGAAGACAACCAAAATAACCAAAGTAGCAAGAGTAGCAAATGAAACCAACAAAAAGCAAGAGGCACTCTCTCTCTCGAAGCCTATGATCTATACACTTTCTCCCCCTTTGTCAACAAGTTACCAAAAAGTTTGAAAATGTATAGTGCTATACGACACTCTAAGCATGATCTCCGGGAGCTTCTGAAGGGGTCTTCTAGCTTGTTGCTCCGGTGTGCATAGACGGTGTGGAGAGGAGGGCATCTGCAAATGCCTCGACAGAAGTCTGTGGAGCTGGAGGAGTTGACACTGGAGGTACAACTGTGGCAGTGGCTGCAGGTGCTGAAGTGGTAGTCCTGGAGTCTCTGGCTACTGGCACAGCTGATGATCTTTGTGCCCTTGGTACTCTTTGGAACGTGTCTGTCGTGGGTCTATCATCCCTATCCTCAGCATCCTCTTGAAGCTTCTCCACAATGGTCTGAATCTCAGTGACCTTCACATCTAGGTCATGGAACTTAGTCTCAATAATCCTCTCAAGACTCTCCTGATTTTGAGACAAGGTGGACAAGCTCTTCTCAATTCTCACGGTGGCCTCAGGCAGATAACTGAGTTGATCTTGCTTGGTCTTGAGATTCACATCTGAAGCATCTGGGGCACTTCCTGCCTTTGATGCTTTTGTAGCCTTTGCTTTCTCTATCTTCTCTTGGGCATCTGCATAGGTAGGATGTGAAGCATCCTTGACAACCTCGTTGTCCTCAAAGTCTAGCCTCAGGGGAAGATGCTCTCTGTCTAGTAGATATGTCCCAGTCCCCATCTTGGAGTTGATCAAAGTCTGAATGTGAGGGGCATATCCACAAGACCTCTTCTGGTCTGCTGCTGTCCTCTTCACTGTCTCTACTATCAAGCTCATCACCTTCAATTTCTGTGGGACATCAAACAAGTGAAGCAGGTTGATGGAGTGACCACGAATCATCCTATGATCTCCTGACTTGGGCAATAGAGTGTGCCTCAAGATGGTGTTCATGGTGGTAAAGCCAGCAAGCAGATAGTAAATAGAACCAAGCTTGTGTGTCTCCAATGCCGCATCAAGGATTGGCTTGTACATGTTAGCCATGGAGTTGTGATCCTTCCTAGGCTTACTGTATACATCAATGTCATTCTCTTCTTCCTTGGGGGCATTGATCATCTTGGCCCATTTTGAGATTGTTGACTGATATCTGGTTCCTTCTGTCATCCACACTATCTTACCACCAGGGTAGAAGTGGGCAGTGGAGTAGAACTGCATGATCATCTCATGGTTCCACTTCGTCAGTTTGACCAACAAATTTGTCAACACCATTCATCCTGAAGCTCTCATGCACATGAGGAAAGTAATCTTCATTGGAATCAATGTATTTCTAGTCCTCCCATTTCATGTCACAGACAATGGGTTTCTTGTCCAATAGGACAGTCTCATAGAAGTCCTGCTGCTCTTTGGTATGAAAGCGATAGTCCACAACAGTCCTTCTCTTGGTGGCATAAGGATCAATCTTCCTCCATTGTCTCAGACCTGAATCTTTTCTCAACTTCATGTTCTCTGCCACAGGATGATTGCTACTTCTTGATCTTGCGTTGGTTTTTCCCTTGAAGAGGAAAGGGTGATGCAGCAAAGTAGAGATAAGTATTTCCCTCAGTTTGAGAACCAAGGTATCAATCCAGTAGGAGACAACGCACAAATCACCGAATACCTGCACAAACAATCAAACAACTTGCACCCAACGCGATAAAGGGGTTGTCAATCCCTTCACGGTTACTTGCAAAAGTGAGATCTGATAGATATAGATGAAACTAAATAAAAGATAAAGTAAATATTTTTGATATTTTTGGTTTATAGATCGAAAAGTAAAAGATTGCAAAATAGTAGATCGGAAACTTATATGATGGAAAATAGTAGATCGGAAACTTATATGATGGAAAATGGTAGATCGGAAACTTATATGATGGAAAATAGACCCGGGGGCCATAGGTTTCACTAGAGGCTTCTCTCAAGATAGCAAATAATATGGTGGGTGAACAAATTACTGCCGAGCAATTGATAGAAAAGCGCAAAGTTATGACGATATCTAAGGCAATGATCATGAATATAGGCATCACGTCCGTGTCAAGTAGACCGAAACGATTCTGCATCTACTACTATTACTCCACACATCGATCGACTCCTGCCTGCATCTAGAGTATTAAGTTCATGAAGAACAGAGTAACGCATTAAGTAAGATGACATGATGTAGAGGAATAAACTCAAGCAATATGATGTAAACCCCATCTTTTTATCCTCGATGGCAACAATACAATACGTGCCTTGCTGCCCCTACTGTCACTGGGAAAGGACACCACAAGATTGAACCCAAAGCTAAGCACTTCTCCCATTGCAAGAAAAACCAATCTGGTTGGCCAAACCAAACCGATAGTTCGAAGAGAATTACAAAGATATCAAATCATGCATAAAAGAATTCAGAGAAGATTCAAATAATATTCATAGATAATCTGATCATAAATCCACAATTCATCGGATCTTGGCAAGCACACTGCAAAAAAGTATTACATCGAATAGATCTCCAAGAACATCGAGGAGAACATGGTATTGAGAATCAAAGAGAGATAAGAAGCCATCTAGCTACTAGCTATGGACCCGTAGGTCTGAGGTAAACTACTCACGCTTCACCGGAAGGGCAACAGGGTTGATGTAGAAGCACTCCGTGATTGAATCCCCCTCCGGTAGGGTGCCGGAAAAGGTCCCTAGATGGGATCTCATGGGTACAGAAGGTTGCGGCGGTGGAAAAGTGTTTTCGTGGATGCTTCTGGTGGTTTGGGAATATATGTTAATATATAGGCGAAAGAATTAGGTCAGGAGGGTCACGGGGGGCCCACAAGGCAGGGGCGCGCCCTACCCCCTGGGCGCGCCCTCCACCCTTGTGGCCGCCTCGTGGCTCCTCCGACTTCATCTCCAAGTCTCCTGGGTGTCTTCTGGTCCAAGAAAAATCATCGCGAAGATTTTATTCCATTTGGACTCCGTTTGGTATTCCTTCTCCACGAAGCTAAAAAACAAGGAAAAAACAGAAACTGGCACTGGGCTCTAGGTTAATAGGTTATTCCCAAAAATAATATAAAATAGCATATTAATGCATATAAAACATCCAAAATAGATAATATAATAGCATGGAACAATCAAAAATTATAGATACATTGGAGACGTATCAATCGTCCCCAAGCTTAATTCCTGCTCGTCCTCGAGTAGGTAAATGATAAAAACAGAATTTTTGAAGTGGAATGCTACCTAACATACTTATCCATGTAATTTTCTTTATTGTGGCATGAATGTTCAGATCCATAAGATTCAAGACAAAAGTTTAATATTGACATAAAAACAATAATACTTCAAGCATACTAACAAGGCAATTATGTCTTCTGAAAATGACATGGCCAAAGAAAGCTTATTCCTACAAAATCATATAGTCTGGCTATGCTCCATCTTTATCACACAAAATATTCAAATCATGCACAACCCCGATGACAAGCCAAGCAATTGTTTCATACTTTTGATGTTCTCAAACTTTTTCAACTTTCACGCAATACACGAGCGTGAGCCATGGACATAACACTATAGGTGGAATAGAATATGGTGGTTGTGGAGAAGACTAAAGAAGGAGATAGTCTCACATCAACTAGGCGTATCAACGGGCTATGGAGATGCCCATCAATAGATATCAATGTGAGTGAGTAGGGATTGCCATGCAACGGATGCACTAGAGCTATAAGTTTATGAAAGCTCAAAAGAAAACTAAGTGGGTGTGCATCCAACTCGCTTACTCACGAAGACCTAGGGCAATTTGAGGAAGCCCATCATTGGAATATACAAGCCAAGTTCTATAATGAAAAATTTCCAGTAGTATATGAAAGTGACAACATAGGAGACTCTCTATCATGAAGATCATGGTGCTACTTTGAAGCACAAGTGTGGTAAAAGGATAGTAACATTGTCCCTTCTCTCTTTTCTCTCATTTTTTTGGGCCTTCTCATTTTTTTGGCCTTTTTTTCCGTCCGGAGTCTCATCCCGACTTGTGGGGGAATCATTGTCTCCATCATCCTTTCCTCACATGGGACAATGCTCTAATGAAGATCATCACACTTTTATTTACTTACAACTCAAAAATTACAAATCGATACTTAGAACAAAATATGACTCTATATGAATGCCTTCGGCGGTGTACCGGGATGTGCAATGAATCAAGAGTGACATGTATGAAAGAATTATGAACGGTGGCTTTGCCACAAATACGATGTCAACTACATGATCATGCAAAGCAATATGACAATGATGAAGCGTGTCATAATAAACGAAATGGTGGAAAGTTGCATGGCAATATATCTCGGAATGGCTATGGAAATGCCATAATAGGTAGGTATGGTGGCTGTTTTGAGGAAGGTATATGGTGGGTGTATGGTACCGGCGAAAGTTACGCGGTACTAGAGAGGCTAGCAATGGTGGAAGGGTGAGAGTGCGTATAATCCATGGACTCAGCATTAGTCATAAAGAACTCACATACTTATTGCAAAAATCTATTAGTTATCGAAACGAAGTACTACGCGCATGCTCCTAGGGGGATAGATTGGTAGGAAAGACCATCGCTCGTCCCCGACCGCCACTCATAAGGAAGACAATCAATAAATAAATCATTCTCCGACTTCATCACATAACGGTTCACCATACGTGCATGCTACGGGAATCACAAACTTTAACACAAGTATTTATCAAATTCACAATTACTCACTAGCATGACTCTAATATTACCATATCTATATCTCAAAACAATCATAAGGAATCAAACTTCTCATAGTATTCAATGCACTTTATATGAAAGTTTTTATTATATCCCTATTGGATGCCTATCATATTAGGACTAAATTTATAACCAAAGCAAATTACCATGCTGTTTAAAGACTCTCAAAATAATATAAGTGAAGCATGAGAGTTCAACAATTTCTATAAAATAAAACCACCGTCGTGCTCTAAAAAGATATAAGTGAAGCTCTAGAGCAAAATGGCCTAGCTCAAAGGATATAAGTGAAGCACATAGAGTATTCTAATAAATCATGATTCATGCGTGTCCCTCTCAAAAGGTGTGTACAGCAAGTATAATTGTGGCAAACTAAAAAACAAAGACTCAAATCATACAAGACGCTCCAAGCAAAACACATATCATGTGGTGAATAAAAATATAGTCTCAAGTAAAGTTACTGATAGACGAAGACGAAAGAGGGGATGCCTTCCAGGGCATCCCCAAGCTTAGGCTCTTGGTTTTCCTTGAATATTACCTTGGGGTGCCTTGGGCATCCCCAAGCTTAGGCTCTTTCCACTCCTTATTCCATAGTCCATCAAATCCTTAACCAAAACTTGAAAACTTCACAACACAAAACTCAACAGAAAATCTCATAAGCTCCGTTAGTATAAGAAAATAAATCACCACTTTTGGTACTGTTGTGAACTCATTATTTATTTATATTGGTGTAATATCTACTGTATTCCAACTTTTCCATGGTTCATACCCCCCGATACTACCCATAGATTCATCAAAATAAGCAAACAACACAAAGAAAACAGAATCTGTCAAAAATAGAACAGTCTGCGAAGATCCGAATTGTTCTAATACTTATGTAACTCAAAAACTTTTGAAAAATTAGAACAACATAGGAAATTTGTATATAAATCTCTTATAAAAAACTCAGGGTTTTTCAACGCTCCAGTGAATTATTAAAATTCTGTGACTGGACGCAAAAGTTTCTATTTTTCAGCAAGATCAAATCAACTATCACCGTAAGCCATCCCAAAGGTTTTACTTGGCACAAAGACTAATTAAAACACAAAACCACATCTAACCAGAGGCTAGATGAATTATTCAAAGCAAAACAGGAACAAAAAAGCAAAAACAAAAATAAAATTGGGTTGCCTCCCAACAAGCGCTATTGTTTAACGCCCTTAGCTAGGCATAAAAACACGAATAGATCTAGGTATTGTCATCTTCTCCCTTTTGGTAGTAAAGAGAGAATTTCTTGTCCAGAGCGCTTATCTTTCCATTTTGTGTAAGTACGTGGCCATTAATGGTGGAAGAAAGATTAAGCACACTTCAAAAATTTGAATCTAAACTAGCCTTCATCTCTTTGATTATTTCATTTTGATAAAAGCACATAAGAGTAGTTGATTCAACATTTTCACCTTTGGAGTGCCCAAATATAGTTTTCATCTTTTCATAAGTATCGATGGCATCCCCTTCAAGAAAACCATTTTCAAATATAGAATCCAAAACTTGCTTAAAATAAGGGGGTAAACCAACAAAAAAGCTTTTCAAGTATATCTCAATATGATATTGGGGCACATAGCTAGCTCGGAACCTCAACAGCCTATCCCAAGCATCTTTCAAAGATTCATCAAGCAGATAGCGAAAAATTCCGGGGTCATCTTCATCAAAATTGTTAAAATTCTCATTAACAACCCTGGTAGGTCTTTCCGTAGCATCATTATTTATGAGCTTAGAGAGGATAGAGGGGCTATCTAAAGAATTAAAACTCGGGAGAAAACTTTTAACCCTTTTTGATTCGGCCATAACGATAGAAAGGCGAACTTAAGCAAACAAGAGGGCAGCGAGAGAAAAGGCAAACGAAGAAGACGGACAGAAGAAGGGCGAATAAAAAGGCAAATCTTTTCAAAAATCATTTTAGAAGTGGGGGAGAGGAAAACGAGAGGCAAATGGCGAATAATGTAATGCAAGAGATGAGAGTTTATGATGGGTACTTGGTATGTCTTGACTTGGCGTAGATCTCCCCGGCAACGGCGCCAGAAATTCTTCCTGCTACTTCTTGAGCTTGCGTTGGTTTTTCCCTTGAAGAGGAAAGGGTGATGCAGCAAAGTAGAGATAAGTATTTCCCTCAGTTTGAGAACCAAGGTATCAATCCAGTAGGAGACAACGCACAAATCACTGAATACCTGCACAAACAATCAAACAACTTGCACCCAATGCGATAAAGGGGTTGCCAATCCCTTCATGGTTACTTCCAAAAGTGAGATCTGATAGATATAGATGAAACTAAATAAAAGATAAAGTAAATATTTTTGGTATTTTTGGTTTATAGATCGGAAAGTAAAAGATTGCAAAATAGTAGATCGGAAACTTATATGATGGAAAATAGTAGATCGGAAACTTATATGATGGAAAATGGTAGATCAGAAACTTATATGATGGAAAATAGACCCGGGGGCCATAGGTTTCACTAGAGGCTTCTCTCAAGATAGCAAATAATACGGTGGGTGAACAAATTACTGCGAGCAATTGATAGAAAAGCGCAAAGTTATGACAATATCTAAGGCAATGATCATGAATATAGGCATCACGTCCGTGTCAAGTAGACCGAAATGATTCTGCATCTACTACTATTACTCCACACATCGACCGACTCCTGCCTGCATCTAGAGTATTAAGTTCATGAAGAACAGAGTAACGCATTAAGTAAGATGACTTGATGTAGAGGAATAAACTCAAGCAATATGATGTAAACCCCATCTTTTTATCCTCGATGGCAACAATAGAATACGTGCCTTGCTGCCCCTACTGTCACTGGGAAAGGACACCGCAAGATTGAACCCAAAGCTAAGCACTTCTCCCATTGCAAGAAAAACCAATCTGGTTGGCCAAACCAAACCGATAGTTCGAAGAGAATTACAAAGATATCAAATCATGCATAAAAGAATTCAGAGAAGATTCAAATAATATTCATAGATAATCTGATCATAAATCCACAATTCATCGGATCTTGGCAAACACATTGCAAAAAAGTATTACATCGAATAGATCTCCAAGAACATCGAGGAGAACATGGTATTGAGAATCAAAGAGAGAGAAGAAGCCATCTAGCTACTAGCTATGGACCCGTAGGTCTGAGGTAAACTACTCACGCTTCATCGGAAGGGCAATAGGGTTGATGTAGAAGCCCTCCGTGATCGAATCCCCCTCCGGCAGGGTGCCGGAAAAGGTCCCTAGATGGGATCTCACGGGTACAGAAGGTTGCGGCAGTGAAAAAGTGTTTTCGTGGATGCTTCTGGTGGTTTGGGAATATATGTGAATATATAGGCGAAAGAATTAGGTCAGGAGGGTCATGGGGGGCCCACAAGACAGGGGGTGTGCCCTACCCCCCTGGGCGCGCCGTCCACCCTTGTGGCCACCTCGTGGCTTCTCCGACTTCATCTCCAAGTCTCCTGGGTGTCTTCTAGTCAAAGAAAAATCATCGCGAAGATTTTATTCCGTTTGGACTCCGTTTGGTATTCCTTCTCCACGAAGCTAAAAAACAAGGAAAAAACAGAAACTGGCACTGGGCTCTAGGTTAATAGGTTAATCCCAAAAAATAATATAAAATAGCATATTAATGCATATAAAACATCCAAAACAGATAATATAATAGCATGGAACAATAAAAAATTATAGATACGTTGGAGATGTATCAATGATCATCATTATGATTTGGAATCTTGGGCTTGAGTTTCCTGAGCACTAGTGGCTCTTCTTCTTGAACTTCAGGCACTGGGGCCTTGTTCTTTTCAGCAGCTGATATATTCCTTGTTGATCTCTTTGGAGTTGTTGTCTTGGGGGCTTGAGCTGGAGCTGAGGGCTTGGGGGCAGACTTGGGCTTAGAAGGAGCAGCCCCAGTCCTGATGGCACCCCCATCAGCTTCTGTGTCTTGGCAGGAGGTGCAACAGGCTCTTCTTCTTCTTCTTCTTCTTCATCCCTCATCATGGATGATCTACCAATCACTCTGGCAATGGTCTTCCTAACCCTTTCCTTCCTTTTCTTTCCACCAGCAGCTTCTTCTTCCTTTTTGGACTCAAGGGTAAACTCCATTGTTTCTTGAGTTGAGGCTCTGGCCTTGGACATTGGAGTCCTCTTAGCAGGTGCCTTCTTAGAGAGGCCTGGCTTTGTGGCAGCAGCATACTCTTTCTTGAGTACCTTCTTCTTGGAGGTCACTTCCTCCTCAATCACAAAATCTTCATCTTCAGATTCAGATGTTCTTTTCTTCCTATGCCTAGTTGCTGCCTTAGGCAAGTTGCTGGGAGTGCTCCTACTCCCCTCATCATAGCTACCAGAGGGACTAGTGCCCTCACTGAGATTGAGTTGCTCTTCAGACTTGTTCTGACTATCATTGGCCTCTGACATAGCTGCAACTGTCCCTGTGAATAGTAGGGTGTGGATAGAGTAGATGAGCATCACAAAGTACATCTTGTTTTTGCAAAAAAAAAATTGAGTCAAAAACTTAACTTTAGTTTTCTGCAGAAGGCATTTCGGAGCTACCGATTTGGCAAACTCGGTGACACCGAAGCAGTAACAAAGTCTAAACATGCCATTTCAGTCAGACCGAAATGCAGTTCGGTGACTCCGAGATGCTAGGGTTTCACAGAGAAAGTGATTTCAGTCTCACCGATCAGTACACTTCGGTCAGACCGAGTTGTACTTGTGCAATGGCCAGGGCCAATCAGTGTGCTCGAAATCCTCAGATCGGTCGGTTCGAGATGGGTTCGGCGGAAACCTAACCCTAAGTTTTTGCATCAAATCTATTCTAAGGAATTTGTTTACTGGATAGATTGATCTCATACGTGGGAAGAACAAAGGCATTATACTTTGTGCAAGAATCGGAGCAATGGAAAGCACAAAGGGTCAAATCCGTACCCTAACTTGGTGACGGATTGCTACAGTGGCAACGGCGGTGAAGAATCCCGTTGACGGCTGCGGAAACCAGCGACGGAGGGTCACTAGCGAAGACGACAATCCGAAGATCAAGGGGGCGGCAGTGCTGGGGCGCGAGCTTGTGCGGTTTGAAGTAATTTTCAATCGTACGGGTACGCGAGATATATATACCCACGCGCTGTCGGTGGCGCGGAGTGGAATGTCTCGGTGGCACCAAGATGCAAAACTGCTAGCAGTTGCTGCAACTCGGTGTGACCGAATCATTCTAATCGGTGGCACCGAGATGAAAAACTAGATCAAGTTATTGATTTCGGTGAGACCGAGTTGGATAAGTTGGTCTGACCAAAAATCATTAAGAGGTTTTGGAAGTTAAGTCCTTGACGGATCAGTGGCTCCGAGTTCTCCTCACCCGGAGGGTCCGAAAGTGACTTGTTCAAACTTTGTGATGTAGCATGAATAGAGTTTGAGACGAGAAAAAGCATAGATAGCTAGAGGGAGTACTTAGGCATTCTTGTCCATTCATTTGGCAAAATAAAAACCAAACAATCAAAACAACAAATGGATGTCCTCGAATGGAGAAAATTATGCAAGCAACATGCTCACACAATAATATAGCAAATAAAATATTTGGCAAAGCATGCACATACACTCTAGCATCTATCAAGCAATTGGCGATGACTAGGTCATCTATATATGAGTATATTGACTTAGGAGTCAAATGAGAACATTTGATCATAGGTCATACTCATCGTTTAAGCACAAGTGAGGTTACCACTTTTACATAAAGCATTGTTGTGTTCACATCATTAGAGTTGCTTTAGCTCAATTTTTAGAGCAAAGCTCCCCCTAGATGTGATATCCCCCCTAAGAGGGATGAACTAACCTTGGGTTTTGTCGATGATGACTTCATGTAGATGTTGAAGATGTGGATGCTCAATGTTGATGTAGATCATTTGGAGCAATCCATTGGAGTGTTTTGCACTTTCAATACCTACATGGGTTAGTCCCACAAGGAACATACAAGGATATCCATAGACATAGAGTGAAACACACATATGATGATCTCCATGAAAGCATTAGGTTACCTTGTCCCTTGTCTTACCAACAAGAGGGTTTGTGACTCCATGAACTAGTGCAAGATATGAAAGTTGATTGTACTTGTCCTTGCCAAAATGAATATGAGTGAAGTATGTTGGCGGAGTCACCCTCAAGAACTCTCTAGTTCTTCTTCTTTGGGATCCACATCAACTTGATGGGAATCCTTGGAGTTGTAGTCGTACTTGATGAAGTTGAACTTGATGTAGTCTTGGGAACCCACTTGACCAAGGCCTTAGGAGCTTCTTCAAATGAATCAATCTCTTCTTGAAGCTTGTCCTTGCCTTTTAGCTTGTGGTCTTGTGGTAGAAGATCATCTTGAGCTTGTGTTCCCTTGAAATAAGTGGGGTCATACTTCTCTTGTTGAGGAACAAACTTCGTCTTGGGATATTGATCTTCTTCCCACTCAACTCCATTGGCATTGAACTTTCATTCAAATCCAACACCTTGATTCTTCCGGTGCCTTCCTTGCTTGCGTACAATTTCCTCAAATTGCTTACTTCCGGCAAGGCTCTTGTAAACACCTTTCTCTATAATTCCCTTCAATAAGCTATTTTCTTTCTCAAGTGTAACTTGGCTAAGAGAATCATTAGTGGAATCAAGAGAAATACTAGAAGCAACAACATTGGATTTAACATGATTATTGTTACTACTAGAGGAAGAATCCTTCTTGTTCTTATTGCTAGATTTTACTTGTGGCATATAAGTAGACAAGAGTAAATGCTTGGCAATGTAAGAAGAACTCTTCTTTCGAAGATCATCATTGATTGCTTTTAGGAACCCATGCTCTTGCTCTAAATTTAGCTTCTCGAAGCGTAGCTTCTCATGAGTCCGTAGGAGCTCTCTATGATCCTCTAGAGTTGTTTCATGAGCTAACTTAAGAGTGTTTAGTTCTTTAGTTAGACGCTCAATCTCTTTCTTATCACTGTCATTCGTTTCATCTTGATTAGCATGATTAATAGCAATTTCATCATAGTTTTCATCACTAGTGTTGTCAACAAGTAAATCATCATCACCTAGCAAATCATCTTCATCACTATTGAAATCAACATACTCGGGGTGTGATACCTTAGGGCCTTTAGCCATGAAGCATCTTCCAATTCCTTCATTTGGTGAGTCAAATATGTTGTAGGAGTTGGATGACACAAGTGCAAGTCTAGCAACACCTTCATCTTGAGTATATTCGGAGTCGGAGTGATAGCTTCTCTCGGAGTAGTTGTCGGAGTCGGAACCGGATACCCATTCACCAACATGAGCTTGATGTCTTCGTCTTGTGTAGCTCTTTGATGACTTGTCCTTCCTTTCCGAATCCTTGCTTCTACGAGAGGGTCTTCGTTCATCTCTACTCCTTCTCTCTCTTGGAGGTGATTCATCTCTTTTGCTTCTTCTTTTTGGTGAATCTTCTCTTTTCTTGTAGGGAGCTGTACACTCATTTTAGTAGTGTCCGGGTCTTCCACAATTGTAGCAATTACGATCACGGCTAGAAGATCTTTTGTCATTGTAGGATCTTGACTTGGAGCTTCTCTCTTTGCTTCTATTCTTGTAGAACTTGTTGAAGTTCTTCACCATTAAGCTCAATTCTTCATTGGAAACTTGTTTCTCACTTGATGTTGTAGGAGCATCACATGAAGCTTTGTAAGCACCACTTGACTTGTTCTGGAGCTCTTCCTTATCCTTGAGTGACATCTCATGAGCAACAATTCTACCAATGACTTCCATGGGCGTGAGATATTTGTAGTTGGGCATCATTTGGATCAAGGTGCACACGGTATCATATTTTCCGTCCAAGGCTCTTAGGATCTTCTTGATGATGAATTTGTGGGTCATCTCTTCGCTTCCTAAGCCGGCAATCTCATTTGTGATGAGAGCAAGCCTAGATTACATCTCAGCAACTCCTTCACCATCCTTCATCTTGAGCTTGTCAAGTTGACTTTGAAGCACATCCAATTTTGATTCCTTGATGGACTCGGTACCTTCGTGCATATCAACCAAAGTATCCCAAATTTCCTTTGCATTCTCAAGGTGGCTGATTTTGTTGAATTCTTCGGGGCACAATCCGTTGAAGAGAATATCGCAAGCTTGTGCATTGTATTGCAACATCTTCATTTCTTCCGCGGACGCTTCACGATCCGGTTCTTTTCCATCCTCGAAGAAATCACCTTGCAAGCCAATGCGCACAATAGCCCAAACGGCAGGGTTATGACCAAGAATATGCATTTTCATCTTATGCTTCAAATTAGCAAAATTAGTACCATCAAAGTAAGGACCTTTACGATGGTAATTTCCCTCGCTAGATGCCATACTCTCCTAGGTTGTGAAACCAAGGCTATGATCACCAAAGCTATGGAAATCAAGGCAAATGGAGACCAAAGCTCTGATACCAATTGTAGGATCGAAAGTAGGTCTAGGAGGGGGTGATTAGACTACTTGACCAAATAAAAATCTAACCTTTTCCCAATTTTAGTTGTGGGCAGATTTTAGCAATTAACACAAGTCAAGCAATCAACCAACACATGCAATTCTAAGAGTGTAGCAGCGGAAAGTAAAACATTGCATATGAAGGTAAAGGGAAGGGTTTGGAGAGTGCAAACACAATGATGCACAGAGATTTTTGGCGTGGTTCCGATAGGGGGTGCTATCGTACATCCACATTGATGGAGACTTCAACCACAAAGGGTAACGGTTGCGCGAGTCCACGGAGGGCTTCACCCATGAAGGGTCCATGAAGAAGCAACCTTGTCTATCCCACCATGGCCATCGCCCACGAAGGACTTGCCTCACTCGGGTAAATCTTCACGAAGTAGGCGATCTCCTTGCCCTTACAAACTTCTTGGTTCAACTCCACAATCTTGTCGGAGGCTCCCAAGCGACACCTAACCAATCTAGGAGACACCACTCTCCAAAAGGTAATAGATGTTGTGTTGATGATGAACTCCTTGCTCTTGTGCTTCAAATGATAGTCTCCTCAACACTCAACTCTCTCTCGCAGATTTGCATATGGTGGAAAGATGATTTGAGTGGAAAGCAACTTGGGGAAGGCTAGAAATCAAGATTCTTGTGGTTGGATTGGAATATCTTGATCTCAACACATGAGTAGGTGGTTCTCTCTCAGAAAATGTAGGCTGGAAGTGTAGGCACGTTCTGATGGCTCTCTCACATATGGAGAAGGGGGTGGAGGGGTATATATAGCCTCCACACAAAATCCAACCGTTACACATATTTGACCCAACTCGGTCAGACCGAATAGAAGAACTCGGTGAGACCGATTCAGTTCAAAATGTGAACGTTAGGAATCTCGGTGGGACCGACTGGAACAACTCGGTGGGACCGATGTGCTAGGGCTAGGGCAAAACCTCATCTCGGTGAAGTCAATTGCTTGAACTCGGTGAGACCGATTTCAGCAAAGAGCAAACAGAGAGTTGGTCAGGCAAACTCGGTGTGATCGATCGCTCATTTCGGTGAGACCGAAATGTTACAAAGGGAAACAAAGAGTTTGCAGGGCCATCTCGGTGAGACCGAGATCCGTATCGGTGTGACCGAAGTGTTTTGGGTTTCTGGCAGTGGCTATGTCAAATGAACTCGGTGGCGCCGGATTGAAGATTTCGGTGGGGCCGAGTCTGACTTTGGGTTTTGGACATATTTGGAAATGAGAAAGTGGTTGAGGGCTTTGGAGCAATATCACTAAGCATTTTGAGCAAGTAGACCATTAAGCAACACCTCACCCCCTTTTAATAGTATTGGCTTTCCTATGGACTCATTGTGATCTTGGATCACTAAAATATAAATGAAGAGTCTTGAGCTTTTGCCAATATGTGTCCTTAGCATTTTGAGGGGCCCACATCTCTTGTCCATGCCATGCCATTGATTGAACTTTCTGAAATATTAAACTTGAATGGATATTAGTTCAATGAGCTATATGTTGTTATGAATTACCAAAACCACCCGGGGGTTAGTTGCACTTTCACTTTCATATACTTTTGGCAACTTTTTATATTATTTTTGGGACTAACATATTGATCCAGTGCCAAAGTCAATAGTTATGCAATGAAATTACATCTTACTTTGGTGCATTATTCGGTGTTAGTTATTCTTAATGCTTGCTTATGTGATTTTTCGTTTCTTGGTTGGATGCTTCTCAATCTTTTTGCTAGCCTTCACTTGTACTAAGTAGGAATACTACTTATGCATCCAGAATCCTTAAACCCAGCTTTTGCCATATGAGTCCACTATACCTACCTATATGCGGTATTTCCGTGCCGTTCTAAGCAAATTTGTATGTGCCATCTCTAATTTTCAAAATATATTTTCCTTTTTGTGTGCTCGTACCACTCATGAAATTGTAGGGGGTGGCTGATATTTTTTCATGCTAGATGTGTTATTCTCAAGATGAGTGTTTATTCACTAGTCATTGCACGATAGTACGTCAAAGGTATTAGGGATGCCCACTCCCAAAATGAAAAATGAATTTACTTTCTGTTGTCAAATAATAAATTCCTTGGAAAGTGTTGGTATGGACGGCACCCGTGGATACGGCTAGCCGTGGAATGTGAAAGTATGGTGGAAAAAGGAATAAACTTTATTTTCTGTTTGGGAACCGCCTATGATATATTTAGCATGGAAAGTATTGAGAACTACTCGATCGTTTTCGTTGACAGGAAAAGCATGCCACCCAAAATGTTTTATCTCTATCTTTTTTCGCTTTGAGCTCGGGCACCTCTACAAATCCCTACATCCCTCTGCGAAGGGCCTTTCTATTTACTTTATGCAATTTTTTTATTTGAGTCTCCATATTCTCTTATAAAGCACCAACTAAGGGGCACTATGATCGTACTTGAGCATTGGGTGTAGCTAATATGCGAGTGTGTTTCACGAATGGATCAATGATTGAGCATAATGGGCTAGGGATAACTTGCTTTAGTGTTGATATTTTGAAAGACATGGTTGCTTGCTGATATGCTTGAGTATTGAAATCTTCATGTCAAAACTAGACTTTTGCTTCGAACCATATAAAAGTCCAAATGTCCATGCTACAAAAGAAAAGAATATGTGATGAACATGTTAGGCAGCATTCCACATCAAAAATTCTATTTTTATCATTTACCTACTCGAGGACGAGTAGGAATTAAGCTTGGGGATGCTGATACGTCTCCAACGTATCTATAACTTTTGCTTGTTCCATGCTGTTATATTATCATTCTTGGATGTTTTACAATCATTTTATAGTAACTTTATATCATTTTTTGGGACTAACCTGTTGACATAGTGCCCAGTGCCAGTTGCTGTTTTTTGCTTATTTTTTTTACTTCGCAGAAAATCAATACCAAACGGAGTCCAAACACAACGAAACTTTTTGGAGATTTTTTCTGGACCAGAAGACACCTGTTGGGCCAAAGAAGTACCAAGGGGGGCTCCGAGGGGAGCACAACCAACCTGGGCACGCCCTGGTGGGTTGTGCCCACCTCAGCCGCCTCCCGCACCGCATCTTTGCTCTATAAATACCCTGAAAATCCAAAAACCCTAGGGGAGTCGACGAAACACAATTCCAACCGCCGCAAGTTCCAGAACCACCAGATCCAATCTAGACACGATCACAGAGGGGTTCATCATCCTCATTGGTGCCTCTCCGATGATGCGTGAGTAGTTCATTGTAGACCTACAGGTCTGTAGTTAGTAGCTAGATGGCTTCCTCTCTCTCTCTCTCTTTTGATTCTCAATACAATGGTCTCTTGGAGATCTATTTGATGTAACTCTTTTTGCGGTGTGTTTGTTGGGATCCGATGAACTTTGAGTTTATGATCAGATCTATTTATCCATGAAAGTTATTTGAGTTTCTTTGATCTCTTATATGCATGATTACTTATAGCCTCGTATTTCTTCTTCGAATCTTTGGTTTAGTTAGGTCGACTAGATCGATTTTTCTTGCCATGGGAAGAGGTGCTTTGTGATGGGTTTGGTCGTGCGGTGTTCTTTCCCAGTGACAGAAGGGGCAGCAAGACACCTATTGATCGTTGCTATTAAGGATAACAAGATGGGGTCTATTCCTACATGAATAGATCTTGTCTACATCATGTGATCATTATTATTGCATTACTCTGTTTTTCCATGAACTTAATACACTAGATGCATGCTGGATAGCGGTCGATATGTGGAGTAATAGTAGTAGATGCAGGCAGGAGTCGGTCTAATAATCTTGGATGTTATGCCTATATAATGATCATTGCCTGGATATCGTCATAATTATTTTAATTTTTATCAATTGCCCAACAGTAATTTGTTTACCCGCCGTATGCTATTTTTCTCGAGAGAAGCCACTAGTGAAATCTACGGCCCCCGGGTCTATTCTTTATCATATTTGCTTTGAGATCTATTTTTATTTGCTTTTGTTTTCAGATATATTATTCTAAAAATCCAAAAATACCTTGCGGCACTTTTTATTTATTTATTTTATTTTGTTTTATCGCGAGATCTATTTATCCAAAATCATACAAACCAATCTATCTTTTACCCGAGAGGGATTGACAACCCCTATTACGTGTCGGGTTGCAAGTATTTCTTCTTTGTGTGCAGGTACCATTTACATAGTGTTGCTTGGTTCTCCTACTGGTTCGATAACCTTGGTTTCATAACTGAGGGAAATACCTACCGAAGCTATACTGCATCATCCCTTCCTCTTCGGGGAAATACTGACGCGGATACGAGCCATCAAGAAAGGATTTCTGGCATCGTTTCCGGGGAGACATCATCAACATCTATCAGGTTCCTAATCACAAATCTCATCTCCTTGCAATTTACATTATTTGCCATTTGCCTCTCGTTTTCACCCCCCCAGTTCACAAAAATTTGCTGTTTTATTCGCCCTCTTTTTCGTTCGCCGTTTTCTCGTCAGATCTGTTTTGTGTGCAATTTTGTTTGCCACTTTCTGTCGCTATGGATAGTTCTTCCTCTATTGCGTGCACCCCTGAGAACGAGGTGCTTAATTTCCAACAAAGGGGAGGGGAGAATTTAAAAGATGCTTGGTATAGGATTTGCAAAGCTCATAATAGTTCTATTTGTAAGCAATCTACCGTTGTTCTTCTTCGCTGTTTTTATGTGGGCATCACTACTTGGTATAGATTCTTCCTTGATATGATTACCGGTGGGAATTTCTTGATGTGTCTTTCTCTACATGCTTTTAACACTATGGGAAATCTAGTGGGTTCACCACCTCTTATGATTAATGAAACAACTTTAACTCTCGAGCATGTTATGGAAAGGCTAGATGCTATTGAAAAGAAAATACTCACTGAAGAAAACATTGAAAAATTAGATAAAAGGATGCACACTCTTGCTAATAGAATTGGGTCAAAAGCGGGAGACGCTCTTAAAGTACTAAAAGAAAAAGAGCTTGCATTGAACGAGACAATAGAGGAGAGCCCCGCTGGAATTGATAAGTTGGAAGAAATTTTTAGTAATCTAAGCATGGCTTTTTCTTCCGCTAAAACTATTGAAAAAACTCCAGTAAAAATTGGCAAGATTACTCAAGTCACTAAAAACAAGGGCGCAACTTCTAATAGTAACAAAGAAGATCTTAAGATGATTAGTATTCACCCCGATTTTGTTGAAGTGATAAAAGACCCTACTTGCAAGAATGATTTTTTCAAACTTGTTCCTAGGAGTATTTTTATTGAAAATTTGTATGCTAAATCTTTAAAGAATTCTAAGTGTTTGATTGAGGAGTTGGAAACTAAAGATGACAATACTTAGATCTATGCTTTATGCCTAGCTAGGGGCGTAAAACGATAGCGCTTGTTGGGAGGCAACTCAATGAATAATTTTTTTTTGCCTTTTTCTTTCTGTTCTTGAGTGTTTGCACAAGTATGCCTCTGTTATGATTGTGTTTTTTATGTTTTAATTAGTGTTTGTGCCAAGTAAAGCCTTTGGGATAGCTTTGGTGATAGTTGATTTGATCTTGTTGAAAAACAGAAACTTTTGTGTCCAGTAAAATAATTGTCTAAATTTACAGAAGCGACGAAAAATTCTGAATTGTTTTACACAAGATTGATATACAAATTGCCTCTGTTGTCCTAATTTATCAGAATTTTTGGAGTTACAGAAGTATGAGAACAATTTGCATCTTTACAGACTGTTCTGTTTTTGACAGATTCTGTTTTCTTTGCATTGTGTGCTTATTTTGATGACTCTATGGTTTGTATCGGGGGTTATAAGGCATGGCAAAGTTAGAATACATTAGATATAATGCAATAACAAAATTTGAATGGGTTTTCTACAGTACTTAAGTAAAGATTGGTTTTCTTATACTAACGGATCTCACGAAGGTTTTGTTAAGTTTTGTGTGATTGAAGTTTTTCAAGTTTTGGGTGAGATCACGATGGATGAAGGAATAAGGAGTAAGAAGAGCCTAAGCTTGGGGATGCCCACAGCACCCCAAGATAATATTCAAGGAGAAACAAGCAACTAAGCTTGGGGATGCCCCGAGTGGCATCCCCTCTTTCTTCTAACGACCATCAGTATTTTACTTGGAACTATATTTTTATTCGTCACATATCATGGGTTTTGCTTGTATTATATGAGTCTTTGCTTGTTTTCCTTTTTAGTTTGTCACAAGTATCCTTGCTGGACACACCTATTTGAGAGAGCCAAAATTATGCTATGATTTGTTAGAATTGCTCTATGTGCTTCACTTACATTTTTTGAGCTATGGAATTGCTCTAGTGCTTCACTTATATCTTTTTGAGCATGGTGTGCTTTAATATTTTTTGAAGAAATGCTCTCATGCTTCACTTATATTTATTTGAGAGTTAGTAATTTTTGAAGAAATTCTCTCATGCTTCACTTATATTATTTTGAGAGACGAATTTTTTTATGCTCATGTTCTTCATTTAGATTTGTTTGAGCTATCAAAAGCAACATATGAAACTAGTCCCAAAGTGATAGATATTCAAGAGGGATATAATAAAAACTTTGACGAAGAGCATTGGACAAAATAAACTTGATTCTTTGTAATAGTTTTGCAATATGATGATAGTGATATGTGAGTCATGTTGGTGAGTAATTGTGCATTAGTAAGAATATTAGTGTTAAGGTTTGTGATTCCCTATGCAAGAACGAAAGTCAATAGTTATGCAATGAAATTACATCCTACTTGTGGTGGTGTTAGTTATGCTTAATGCTCACTTATGTGATTTTTCATTTCTTGGTTGGATTCTTCTCAATCTTTTTGCAAGCCTTCACTTGTACTAAGTAGGAATACTACTTGTGCTTTCAAAATCCTTAAACCCAATTTTGCCATATGAGTCCACTATACCTACCCATATGCGGTGTTTCCGTGCCGTTCTAATCAAATTTGTATGTGCCATCTCTAATTTTCAAAATATATTTTCCTTTTTGTGTGCTCGTACCGCTCATGAAACGGTAGGGGGTGGCTGATATTTTTCCATGCTAGATGTGTTATTCTCAAGATGAGTGTTTATTCCCTTGTCATTGCATGAGAGTACGGCAAAGGTATTAGGGATGCCCAGTCCCGAAATGAAAAATGAATTTACTTTATGTTGTCAAATAATAAATTCCTTGAAAAGTGTTGGTATGGACGGCACCCGTGGATACGGCTAGCCGTGGAATGTGAAAGTATGGTGGAAAAAGGAATAAACTTTATTTTCTGTTTGGGAACCGCCTATGATATATCTAGCATGGAAAGTATTGAAAACTACTCAATCATTTTCGTTGATAGGAAAAGCATGCCACCCAAAATGTTTTATCTCTATCTTTTTTCGCTTTGAGCTCTGGCACCTCTACAAATCCCTACTTCCCTTTGCGAAGGGCCTTTCTATTTACTTTATGCAAAATTTTTTATTTGAGTCTCCATTTTCTCTTATAAAGCACCAACTAAGGGGCACTATGATCGTACTTGAGCATTGGGTGTAGCTAATATGCGAGTGTGTTTCACAAATGGATCAATGATTGAGCATAATGGGCTAGGGATAACTTGCTTTAGTGTTGATATTTTGAAAGACATGGTTGCTTGTTGATATGCTTGAGTATTGAAATGTTCATGTCAAAACTATATTGTTGCTTCGAACCATATAAAAGTCCAAATGTCCATGCTACAAAAGAAAAGAATATGTGATGAACATGTTAGGCAGCATTCCACATCAAAAATTCCGTTTTTATCATTTACCTACTCGAGGACGAGTAGGAACTAAGCTTGGGGATGCTGATACGTCTCCAACGTATCTATAATTTTTGCTTGTTCCATGCTGTTAAATTATCATTCTTGGATATTTTACAATCATTTTATAGCAACTTTATATGATTTTTTGGGACTAACCTATTGACATAGTGCCTAGTGCGAGTTGCTGTTTTTTGCTTGTTTTTTTACTTCACGGAAAATCAATACCAAACGGAGTCCAAACGCAGTGAAACTTTTTGGAGATTTTTTCTGGACCAGAAGACACCTGTTGGGCCAAAGAAGTACCAGAGGGGGGCTCCGAGGGAGCACAACCGACCTGGGGGCGCCTGGGGGCCCAGGCGTGCCCTGGTGGGTTGTGCCCACCTCGGCCGCCTCCCGCACCGCATCTTTGCTCTATAAATACCCCGAAAATCCAAAAACCCTAGGGGAGTTGATGAAACACAATTCCAGCCGCCGCAAGTTCCAGAACCACCAGATTCAATCTAGACACCATCATGGAGGGGTTCATCATCGTCATTGGTGCCTCTCTGATGATGCGTGAGTACTTCATTGTAGACCTACGGGTCCGTAGTTAGTAGCTAGATGGCTTCCTCTCTCTCTTTTGATTCTCAATACAATGGTCTCTTGGAGATCTATTTGATGCAACTCTTTTTGCGGTGTGTTTGTTGGGATCCGATGAACTTTGATTTTATGATCAGATCTATTTATCCATGAAAGTTATTTGAGTTTCTTTGATCTCTTATATGCATGATTACTTATAGCCTCGTATTTCTTCTTTGAATCTTTGGTTTAGTTAGGCCGACTAGATCGATTTTTCTTGCCATGGGAAGAGGTGCTTTGTGATGGGTTCGGTCGTGCGGTGTTCTTTCCCAGTGATAGATGGGGCAACAAGACACGTTTGATCGTTGCTATTAAGGATAACAAGATGGGGTCTATTCCTACATGAATAGATATTGTCTACATCATGTCATCATTCTTATTGCATTACCCCGTTTTTTCATGAACTTAATACACTAGATGCATGCTGGATAGCGCTCGATGTGTGGAGTAATAGTAGTAGATGCAAGCAGGAGTCGGTCTACTAATCTTGGACGTGATGCCTATATAATGATCATTACCTAGATATCGTCATAATTATTTGAAGTTCTATCAATTGCCCAACAGTAATTTGTTTACCCGCCGTATGCTATTTTTCTCGAGAGAAGCCACTAGTGAAATCTACGGCCGCCGGGTCTATTCTTTATCATATTTGCTTTGAGATATGTTTTTATTTGCTTTTGTTTTCAGATCTATTATTCTAAAAATCCAAAAATACCTTGCTGCACTTTTTCTTTTTTTATTTTATTTTGTTTTATTGCGAGATCTATTTATGCAAAATCATACAAACCAATCTATCTTTTACTCGAGAGGGATTGACAACCCCTCTTACGCGTCGGGTTGCAAGTATTTGTTCTTTGTGTGCAGGTACCATTTACATAGTGTTGCTTGGTTCTCCTACTGGTTTGATAACCTTGGTTTCATAACTGAGGGAAATACCTACCAAAGCTGTACTGCATCATCCCTCCCTCTCCGGGGAAATACTGACGCGAATACGAGCCATCACCTCTCTTTTACCCACTGTAATCTCTACTTAAACATGGTGCTCAATGCTATATATTATTTCCCAATGATGTATGGCTATCCTATAATGTTTGAGTAGATCCGTTTTGTCCTATGGGTTGATTGATGATCGTGATTGGTTTGAGTTGTATCTTTTATTATTGGTGCTATCCTATGGTGCTCTCCGTGTCGCGCAAGCGTGAGGGATCCCCGCTGTAGGGTTTGCAATATGTTCATGATTCGCTTATGGTGGATGGCGTGAGTGACAGAAGCATAGACTTGAGTAAGTAGGTTGTTTGCGTATGGGAGTAAAGAGGACTTGATACCTGATAATGCTATGGTTTGGTTTTACCTTAATGATCTTTAGTAGTTACGGATGCTTGCTAGAGTTCCAATCATAAGCGCATATGATCCAAGTAGAGAAAGTATGTTAGCTTATGCCTCTCCCTCATATAAAATTGCAATAATGATTACCGGTCTAGTTATCGATTGCCTAGGGACAAATAACTTTCTTGTGACAAAAAGCTCTCTACTAAAACTAACTTAATTGTTTCTTTATCTAAACAACCCCTAGCTTTTATTTATGTGTTCTTTATTATCTTGCAAACCTATCCCTTTACACCTACAAAGTACTTCTAGTTTCATACTTGTTCTAGGTAAACGAACGTTAAGTGCGCGTAGAGTTGTATCGGTGGTCGATAGAACTTGAAGGGAATATAAATTCTACCTTTAGCTCCTCGTTGGGTTCGACACTCTTACTTATCGAGAAAGGCTACAATTGATCCCCTATACTTGTGGGTTATCAGACCCCAATGTGGAGAAGGTGTACTTGGCACGGGACGAGGAGCTATAATTTCGTGCCATGGCAGAATTTCAGAATTTGGTGCCACTGCAACATTTTCTGAAACAATCGCCACGGCAACATTTTCTGAAATTTCCGCGACGACAACATATTTTAAACGGTTTCCAAGACAATGAAATATTAGTTGTCACGACGCTTCAATTGGGGACTGAAGATGATCACGGAGATTCCCGGCGCCCAGGGCTATACCATATCATGCTTTTATGAACTGCCTGAGATGTTTATCGCTTTGTTGTTTGCACCATTTGATTGCACAGTAGTCAATTATTAGGGTGACCTCTCACAGTAAATATCAAGTAAAAGTGCTCTTCCTAGTGCCGTAACCGTCTATGACATTTTCTAGCATCTCAAAGTTCGTCATGTCCACATGAGTTCAAATGAGATGAGAGATGTGAGACGGAGATGGTTAGACCATATGTGCAGATAGCACTCAGTTACCTTGAAGTTCTAGCAGAAACGTTCTGAGCTCAGAGCACAAAGTATTGAAAGATGAACAAGAATCATATGGTGATATGATCGACAATAGTTTGCCCACCGATCAAAATTCTCATCATCAGTGATGTCCACATCAATTACTGAGAACTAGATTTGGATCTTGAATCACTCGCTATTAATTATGAGAGATATTAATTTGAGTGGGAGTGCACTTTAGATTAAATTTGGTTAAATACTAGTGCAACGTTAATTATGAATAAATGTCTAAATGTATTTTGTGTATATTGTTGTAGATCAATGGCTCGCAATATGTTTAACTTAGCCCCTATGTTAGAGAAAGAAAAGTTGGCTGCTAATGGTGGAAACTACGCGGATTGGATCCGGAACCTGAGATTTGTTTGCAGGAGTGACAAGAAGGAGTACATGTTGGATCAGCCCCTGGGTTATGCTCCCGGAAAGGATGCAACACCAGAAGAAGTTGCTGCTTATGCTGCTCGTAGTAATGACTACGGTTCAGTCCAATGCCTCATGTTAACATTCATGGATCCTAAACTACAGAAGCGTTTTGAACGATCCACTACTCAATTCATAATTGGGTCACTGGAAGTTCTGTACAAGAAGCAGGCAAGGACCGAGCGTTTTGAATTAACCAAGGCCTTGATTTAATGCAAGATGAAAGAGCGTTCCTCAATGAGTGAGCATATAATAAAGCTTGCTGGCTATGTTGATAGACTGGTTTCACTGGAATATAGAATTCCACCAACACTCGATACAAATATTATACTTGCTTCACTCCCCCATCTTACGATGGCTTTATCATGTATTACAACATGAATGGGGTGGAGAAAAGTGCACACGAGTTGTTTGCTATGCTCAAAATTGCGAAAGCTAGAATGCAGAAGAACAAGACAGTGTTGATGGTCAACAAGACCACCAGTTTCAAGAAGAAAGGCAAGTCCCAGAAGAAGAAATGTACTGAAACCGATAAGACCGAGTCTCAGAAGAAGAACAAGGGCGGAGCCTCTAAAGAGACTGAATGTTTCTACTGCAAATAGAAAGGACACTAGAAGCATAACTGCAAGAAGTATTTGGCAGATAAGAAGAACGGTTCCTCCGGTAAGGGTATAATCATTATACAAAGTTAATGTTATTCTACTTGTAAATTTCTGTATGTCATGAGTATTTGATACTAATCGGTTGCTCCCATTTTGCAAACCGGTACAGGGACTACAGAAAGCTCACAAGGAGAGAAGAAATGAAGTCGTGATACATGTCGGGAATGGTGATGGGATCGCTACTCGGAGACCGTTGAAGTCATGTATTTAGTTTATCTTCAAGATTTATCTTAGAAATAAAATAATTGTTATTCGGAGTTATGTAATGCATTATCCTCTGGATTATGCAATGGATATTCTTATAAGTTTTAAACAATAGTTGTTCGGATTATTACGAGAATATGATTTTTTATTAAACCTCTATTTTGTGACGGTTTATTCATGACGAATCTTGAAGTTGGTGATCAATAACATTAAAGCTAAACGTCTTGAGAAGACTGCTACTTGTGAGCTGCGTTGGATTTCCTCCAAGAGGAGAGGATGATGCAGTACAATACAGATAAGTATTTCCCTTAGTTAAGGACCAAGGTTATCAATCCAGTAGGAGAACCACGCGAAACCTCGTTAACAGCCTACACACAAAAGAGCAAATACTTGCACCCAACGCGATCAAGGGGGTTGTCAATCCCCTTGGCGGTTATTTGCAAGGATCAAATCTGATAGTGATAGATAGATAGATAAAACATAAAATAAAATAATGGTAAATAAATTGCAGCAATGTATTTTTGTATTTAAATTTTAATATATGATAATGGTAGACCCAAGGGCCATAGTTTTCACTAGAGGCTTCTCTCTCGAACAAAAAACATACTGTGGGTAAGCAAATTACTGTTCGGCAATTGATAGAAAAGCGCATAGTTATGACGATATTCAAGGAAATGATCATGTATATAGGCATCACGTCCGAGACAAGTAGACCGACTCCTGCCTGCATCTACTACTATTACTCCACCCAATGACCGCTATCCAGCATGCATCTAGGGTATTAAGTTCATGGAAAATGGAGTAACGCCTTAAGCAAGATGACATGATGTAGACAAAGTAAACCCAAGCAATATTGTTTGTGCAATGATAGGCCCCTTATGTTTTGGAGTTTGTTGACATAAACAGTATGGGACTTATGTGTTTGCTAGGGCACACAGAGTAACAGGTCCCTGGAGTATCGAGGAGTTTGATGCAAACGACGAAGATAATCTCCCTGCGTGGCAGCGAAGGTTATCACCGAAGATAAAGCTAACAAGAGTGACCCCTAAAAATTGCTGAAGCTTAAGCAATTGGTTCGGTGCATGTTCGAAGAAAATGATTGCGTTCGAGGAAGAATGAAGACGAAATGAAGACGTAGTATTTGTTTTGTTGTTCTTCTTCTTTCATTGAGTCATAGGACCACCGTACTATTAAGAGGGGTATAGCGCTCGAAGCTTTGATTCTCTGATGCTAAACCCAAATCCTATGAAAGTTGTGAGAGAAATCTCTTTGTGCTCCGAGTAAATACTTGCCAGCAAGAGACTGTGATCTTCTTCGCTGTGAGAGATTTGCCTCGGACCGAGGAGTTAGCATTACTTGTTCCTCAAGTAATGTTACCGTTGCTCCAAAATCCGACCGTTGTAAATGTGTCGGTTGGCCATTGGCTAGACCTCGTGTCCAAAATGGTCATTTCCCATCCGGGAAGGCTGCGGCTATAAATAGCCACCTCGCGTCGGCTTTGTCAGGTGGCTGCTCCGTTTGATTCTGAGAAGATTGTTGAGCAACCCACTCTCTGAGCGATTTGAGTTTAAAATCCACCAAGAGAAAACCCTAGAGCCAAAAAATTAGATAGTGGTTCAGCATCACTAGAATCTAAGTTTAGTACGCTCCACCTATTACTCTTGAGAGCTGCAAACTCTCTAGACGGTTAGGTGTCATATTCTTCAGAGACCAAGAGTGATTGTGGTTCTCGAAGAAGAAGTCTGTAAAGGTTCAGAGATCGCCTTCAAGTATCTACCACGAGTGATCGGCATCGGTTGACGAATCGATTGTCGAGGAGAAAAGAGAGTTTATATTCCGTGTTAAGTCACAGCCCCTCCAACCAGACGTAGTCCTTGTGCAGAAGGACGAACTGGTCGAACAAATTCCTTGTCGCCATCGAGCATCATCAGTTATCTTTGTCACTCATGTTTACTTTCGATGCTTTTCATTCATATGATTTACTTCGATGCATGTCTTACTTATCGTTCACCACTCTGTTTTAGTTCACCATAGCTTGTTTTTCATTCATTCCGCTGCTGGGTTCTGAGAGATCTAAGTTTTTCGAAGAAAATTTAAAACTCCCATTCACCCCCCCTCTGGTAGACATACTTCGTTCCTACAAATATGAATAAACCCCGTTGTTTCCCCCGTAATGGCAACAATATAAATATGTGTCATGTCCCCTTCTATCACTGGGATTGAGCACCGCAAGATTGAACCCATTACAAAGCACCTCTCCCATTGCAAGATAAATCAATCTAGTTGGCCAAAACCAAACGGATAGATTGAAGAGAAATACAAAGCTATAATAATCATGCATAAAAGAATTTAGAGAAGACTCAATTAATATTCACGAATAATCTGATCATAAACCTACAATTCATTGGGTCCCAACAAACACACCACAAAAGAAGATTACATCGAATAGATCCCCTAGAACATCGAGGAGCACATTGTATTAAAGATCAAAGAGAGAGAAGAAGCCATCTAGCTACGAGCTACGGACCCATAGGCCTATGGTAAACTACTCACACATCATCGGAATGGCAACAAGGTTGATGTAGAAGCCCTCCGTGATCGATTCCCCCTCCCATAGAGTACCAGAAAAGGCCTCCAGATGGGATCTCACGAGAACACAAACTTGCGGTGGCGGAAAAAGTATTTGGGGTGACTCTGATGTATTGTTAATATTTGGGGATTTATAGAGGTGGAATTAGGTCAAGAGGTGCCACAAGGGGCCCACAAGCTTGGGGTGCGCGCCTACCCCCCTGGGCGCACCTCCTGAGCTTGTCGCTCCCTCGTGGCTCTTCAAGTTTTCTCTTGAACCTTCTAGGGTCCCTTCTGGTCTAGAAAAAATTAATCCAAAGTTTTTTTCTCCGTTTGGATTCTGTTTGATATTGATTTTCTGAAAAGCCAAAAATAAGCAAAAAAACAGCAATTGACACTGGGCACTAGGTTAATAGGTTAGTCCCAAAAATGATATATAATTGCATATAGAACATCCAAGATTGATACTATAATAGCATGGAGCAATAAAAAATTATAGATATGTTGGAGACGTATGAAGCATCCCCAAGGTTAATTCCTGCTCGTCCTCGAGTAGGTAAATAATAAAAATAGAATTTTTGATGTAGAATGCTACCTAACATGTCTATCATCTAATCTTTCTTTTATCATATGAATATTTAAATCCGAATGATTCAAAGCAATAATCTATAATTTGACAAAAAGACATTAATACTTAGGCATACCAACAAACAATCATGCCTTTCAAAATATAAATGCTGAAGAGCGCTATCCCTACAAAATCATATTGGTTTGTCATGCTCCATCTTCTTAACACAAAGTATAAATCATGCACTACCCTGGTGTCAGCCAGCAAGTGGTTCATACTTTTTAACGCGCTTCAGCTTTTTCAACCCCCACGCAATACATGAGCACAAGCCATAGATATAACACTATGGGTGGAATAGTATGCGGTGGTAGAGATTAATTTGGAGAAGACAAAAAAGGAGAAAGTCTCACATTGACGAGGCTAATCAACGGGCTATGGAGATGTCGATCAATTGATGTCAATGCAAGGAGTAGGGATTGCCATGCAACGGATGCACTAAGAGCTATAAGTGTATGAAAGCTCAAAATAAAAACTAAGTGGGTGTGCATCCAACTTGCTTGCTTTAGAAGACCTCGGGCATTTGAAGAAGCCCATCATTGGAATATACAAGCCAAGTTCTATAATGAAAAATTACCATTAGTATATGAAAGTGACTATATAGGAGACTCTCTATATGAAAAACATGGCGCTACTTTGAAGCGCAAGTGTGGAAAAAGATAGTAACATTGCCCCTTCTCTCTTTTTCTCTTTTTTTTGGTGGGCTCTTTTTTGCCTCTTTTTTCTGGGCTCTTTTTGCCTCTTTTTTTATTTCCTCACTAGGACAATGCTCTAATAATGAATAGTAATGATGATCACACTTCTATTTACTTACAACTCAAAATTACAACTCGATACTAGAACAAAATATGACTCTATATGAATGCCTTTGGCGGTGTACCAGGATGTGCAATGATCTAGCGTAACATGTATAAAAAATGATAAACGGTGGCTGAGCCACAAATACTATGTCAGCTATATGATCATGCAAAGCAATATGACAATGATGATGTGTGTCATAATAAAGGAACGATGGAAGTTGCATGGTAATATATCTCAGAATGGCTATGGAAATGCGATAATAGGTAGGTATGGTGACTGTTTTGAGGAAGATATAAAAAGGCTTATGTGTGATAGAGTGTATCATATCACGGGGTTTGGATGCACCGGCGAAATTTGCACCATATCTCGAGGTGAGAAAGGGCAATGCACGGTACCGAAAAGACTGGCAAATGGCGGAAAGGTGAGAGTGCGTATAATCCATGGACTCACATTAGTCATAAAGTACTCACATACTTATTGCGAAAGTCTATTAGCCCTTGAGGCAAAGTACTATTACGCATGCCCCTAGGGGGGAGGTTGGTAGGAGTTAACCATCGCGCGCGCCCGATCTTCACGCAAAGACACTCAATAACAAATCGTGCTCCAACTTCTTAGCATAACGAGAGACTATGCGTGCATGCTTTGGGAATCACAAACCTTAACACCAATATTCTTACTAAACCATAATTACTCACTAGCACAACCCTCATATTACCATCTCTATATCTCAAAACTATTGCAAGGAATCAAACTTATCATATTCAGTGATCCACATGATTTTTTTTATTATATCCCTCTTGAATACCTATCATATTAGGACCAATTTCATAACCCGTGCATATTGACATTACTATTTATTAAACTCTCAAAATTATATAAGTGAAGCATGAGAGTGCAAATATAACCACCGCCGTGTTCTAAAAGAAATAAGTGAAGCACTAGAGCAACTACCTATCTCAAAAGATATAAGTGAAGCACATAGAGTATTCTAACAAATCACGAATAAATATGTGTCCCTCTCAAAAGGTGTGTTCAGCAAAGATGCTTGTGGCAAACTATAAAGCAAACAAAGAAAAGACTCATATAATACATGACGCTCCAAGCAAAACTCATATCATGTGATGAATAAAAATATAGCTTCAAGTAATATACTGATCGTTGGTAGAAGAAAGAGGGGGTGCCTTCCGGGGCATCCCCAAGCTTAGAGTCTTGTGTATCCTTGAATATTATCTTGGGGTGCCTTGGACATCCCTAATCTTAGGGTCTTGTCACTCTTTATTCCTTCATCCATCGCGATCTCACTCATAACTTAAAAACTTTAGGACACAAAACTCAACAGAAAACTCGTGAGATCCGTTAGTATAACAAGCAAATCATAAACTTTATGTATTGATTTAAACCCATTCATATTTTATTATTGCATAATACCTACTATATTCTAACTTCTCCATGACTTATACCCCCCGATACAATCCATAAATTCATTAAAGCAAGCAAACTATGTAACAAAAACAGAATCTGTCAAAAAACAGAACAGTCTGTGATGTCTGGACAAAATCAATACTTTTGTAACACCAAAAATTCTCAAAAATTAGGACAACGTGGGCAATTTTTATATCAATCATGTGTAAAAAATCAGAATTTATCATGTTCAAGTGAATTTAAACAATTCTGCTACTGGGCGCAAAAGTTTCTGTTTTTCACCGAATCAAATCAACTATCAACCAAATCATCTCAAAGGCTTTACTTGGCACAAACACTAATTTAAACACAAAAACACAGCCATAATAGTAGCATATTTGTGTGCACACTCAAAAACAGAAAACAAAAAGGAAAAGTAAAGATAACCATTGGGTTGCCTCTCAAGAAGCGCTATTGTTTTACGCCCCTAGCTAGACGTAAGGCATAGTTTCAAGTGTTGTCATCCTTAGTTTTAATAGACCTAGCAATCTCTATTTCACTCTCTTTGCCATTATCAATAATATGAACTAAATGATCAAGCTTGGTGCTAAGAGTTTTTATTTCTTTCAAAACACAAAGAGCATCAACCCTTTGTTCCAAAGTATTAAATCTCCTATTTTGTGACATCACATTGCCATTCATTTTAGAAGCAAGATTAAATATCTCTCCAAAATTGGATTCCATACTAGTTTTTGTTTCTTTTATTACCTCAGTTTGACGATAGCTTACTAGAATGGTAGGTTCAATAGTTTCTACTTTTGGTTGTCCAAATATACTTTTCATCTTTTCATAGGTGTCAAAGGCATTATTCCCAAGGAAATCATTTTCAAACATAGAATCCTTGTGTTTCTCGATGCTCAATCAAACCCCCTTTTTTAAGGAATCTTCCTCTGGGCTCTCGTATCCGTCATCTGAGTCTTCTTCCTAGTCTTTCTTTAAAGTACCATATTTTTCCTTTGCGCTTTCCTCGGGGCTGTCATATCCGTCTTCTGAGCTCAATTGTGAATGGCCCAAGCAAAATATAGTCGTGCAACAAAATAACACACAACTCAACTTCTTCAGCTGTTATTACGTCCAAATTAGTTGGACACGAGAGACCATCCACCTTTAAAACAAGAATGATTGCAGCTACAGGGCATAAGAAATAGGGACCAGCAGACAGCTATCTATCTGGCCAAATCATAGTCGAGACACATTGAGCCATTTCACTGGAATCTGACCAGGCAACCCGACGGCTACAGCTGGTGGTGAAAGATAACCACGCATGATCCGTTCAACACGAGTGATCACAGGAAAACTTCAACAGCTCACACAAAACCTAATAAAAAGGCAATGGCTGCCAGCCATGCGCTGAATTTGTTTTGTACGTATGACATGGTAGACGGCAGCACAAAAAAACGGAGATCCGATGCTCTGCACATCAGGACGGCCGTCTCTTCGTCCTTGCCTCCTTGGACAACATGAACAAAGAACAAGTCACTAATAATGGACCCAACCATTCATGGACAAATTCTCCTTATCCTTAATAATGTCGAACACTTGATCTATGTGAGCATCAGATGACCATCGAGCGAGATTTAGGACGATCGATTGACGGGAGCAAATTAATCAACAAACACAATGTGCATTTTGCATGGATAATTCATTCCTTGACCCCTAAAGTAATCTTGCCACTGCCATTCTGGGTTTGTTTAATCTGTTTGTTATTCATAACACACAACAGCTCATCTCACCAACACCTGCAGCCTAAAAATTATCTGATCACTGACCTCCCCGTCCCCGGACAAGAACACAAACGATCGAGAAGCACGGACACCAACAGAGCGCGATCGGTGATGACGCGCGACATGGATCGAATCCGCACGGAGGTTGAAGGCGATGGATGGGCGGGCCTCTCTCAGGTCGACGGCTCGGTCAGGAGAAGACGTTGTCGAAGGCGGCGGCGGTGATGGCGCGGGAGAACTCACGGAAGTTGATCCGGCCGTCGCCGTCGGTGTCGGCCTCCTCGATCATTCCGGTGAGCTCCTTGGCGGTGAGCGCGTGGCCGAGCTTGGCCATGGAGTGCGCGAGCTCGGCGGCGGTGATGAAGCCGTTGCCGTCGCGGTCGAAGATCTCGAAGAGCCTGCGGAGCTGGTCCTCGGAGTAGGGGGAGCGGTCGTCGAGGAGCTCGGGGGAGACGAGGGCGACGAACTCGGAGAACTCGACGAGGCCGTTGGAGTTGGTGTCGGCGCGGTGGATGAGGGCGTCGAGCTCGTCGGTGCTGGGCTTGAGGCCGAGGGAGCGGAGGAGGGAGCCCAGCTCCAGCTGCGTCAGGCTGCCGTCCTTGTTGCGGTCGAAGGACCGGAAGATCTGCCGCAGCTCCGACAGCTGGTCCGCGTCGTCCTGCGTCTCGGGCTGCGCCTGCTGCTGCTGCTGCTGCTGCTGCTGATTGGCGGTGGCGGTGGCGTCAGGGTCGTCTCCGGCGGCGGCGGTCGTCGCGGGTGCCTCGCTCATGGCGCACTGGAGCGATCGGGAGGCTGGGAGGAGGAAGAGGAAGAGGGGGCGGTCGAGAGCGTTGGAGGTTGTTGGGTCGGGAGAATTTTGGGTGGTGCGCGCGGAGAAGGCGGGGGATTGGCAGCTACGAGGAAGTTGGCGCGCCGGAGAGGCGGATCGAGGAAGACGGACACGATTGTACTGGAGCTCCCCTGATCAATTGATCATGGCGACGTGCTCCGCATAGTTGAAATGCACCGGGTATATATTACACCACGGCGAAGAAAGTGAAGCCGCAAAATGGTTGGTTCGAATTTATCTTGCGGCATTTAAAAATTACCAATTATTGTATATCCGGACAAAGAAAAAATTTCATTTATATCTATATATATTCCTTCATTCAAGTATAAATATCAAGTATAAAAGGCACGAATTAAGTTTGATCAGATTTATAAAAAATGCAGTCAATATAAAATAGCAGGTAAGTTTAATCCAAGCTATTTAATATATTCAATACAAAAAAAGCATGAATTAAGTTTGATCCAATTTGTTATAATATATTCAATATAAAATTCACTACTTAATTAAGTTTAATCCGAGCTATTTAATCTACTCAATGTAAAAAGAACGAATTATGAACCAACCTATTACAAAGTAAAAAAGAAAATATCACTCACGCACTAATCTCCCGCCTCCCACTCCGAGTTTTTCCCGTAGCACTCCTTTGCTCCAATTTTTTTATTTTATTTGTTGACCCCCTCCTTCCGGTTCATTCATTGAACCCCAAGTGCGCACGTCTCCAAAGAAGCAAACTACCGTGGCCTCTCCTTCTCTCTGACCGATCCCTAACTGCTCCAATTCTCTATGGTCCCTTCCCTAGCCTCCTCGACAACGTCAGATCCGGAAGGCTGCCAAGAAGGCCAACACAGAAACGCGCAAGGGCGCACCATGATGCACTTCATCGCGCCATAACCCTCTAGCGGGTTGCATTAGTGCCACGCCGCCGCACCCCACTCGTCGTTCTCCATCCACTACCTCCACGCGGTTGGACAAGATGACGGGGAAGAACGAGGAGGTGTGGAAGGATGGAAAGATCCACAGCATGGTGGTGCTGGTGAAGAAGGACGTGTTGGACCTGAGCGACTTTCCGACTGTTGGGAAACGTAGTAGAAAACAAAAAAAAATGCACCTACAATCACCCAAGATCAATATGAAGATGCATAACGGGTTGGGATCACGATCCTTACCGTCACCGAGTTGCGGCGGAAGAAGAACGTGTCGGCGTAGATCGTACTTGGACTCCCTCGAACCGTCGATGAACGATCCCTCGTACCGCCCATGAACAGTCCCTCGAACTGAAGACCGAAAGCATGGCCTCTCTACTTGGTTGCAAGCATGCAGCCTTCACGATCCGGTAGCGCTTTGCCGTTCAGAGCTAATCGTCGCCGAAGAATTAGAGGAAGAAGATTAGAACCACACTGGACTTCTAATTATGAGGACAAGAGGATTAGCCAAGTTCTATTAGTCAACTAGGACCAAGTAGAACAAGAACTAGAAGAACTAGAGGAGGCTCCAAAACTTATATATTCAAAAGAACAAAATCCTCGTGTATATATAGGTTGGAGGGGGAGGAGAGGGCTGCCACCAAGGAGGAAAGTTTTCCCCTTGGTGCGCTTGCCTAGGATAGGGAGGAGGATTCCTCCCCTTGTCCAATTCGGCCTCCTTTCTGTGGGAAGGAGGCACTTTCCCACTTGGGCCTTTTTGGCCCAAGTTGCCTTCCATCTCTTGGCCTTTTTAGGCATGTTGATATTTAAATTAAATATAAAATATTCTAATTACTTATAGAGCATTTATATATATTTTAACATCTCCGGAAACTTTTTACACCTATATGTAATTTATCGGTAATACCTAGCATTACCCGATACTCAACGAAACCCTTCTGGTGACCCCGAAACGCTTCCAGATCCTCTCAGAACTATTCTGAATATTCATAAAATAATTCCACAAATATATTCTCATGACTCCCCTCTTACTAACACTCAGCAGATTGTGATTGCCTTAAGCTTGTGACCCCGTAGGTTAGGTAACTCACAGACATGGGCGAAACCGTTCGTTCAATGACCGACAACGGGACCGTGGACGTCCATATTGGTCCCTGTAAGCACACGAATGATATTCGAGTGAACCTTTGGTTATCATGTGATGTTTCCTTTGCTTCACGATACTTCACAAAACTCGCGATGCATCGATATCCTCCTAAGTCATCACCATGCTCACTATACCGAAATCCTCGTTACCGGTTTTGTTCTTCTTTCTCGTTATTGTGTTCCGGCATCCCCGTGACGAAGTCACGTGTGTCTGGCCAAACGATGATTGATGTTGTCACACCGAGAGGGCCCTAAGAATATCTGATACGTCTCCAATGTATCTATAATTTTTTATTGTTCCATGCTATTATATATCTATCTTGGATGTTTTATATGCATTAATATGCTATTTTATATCATTTTTTGGGACTAACCTATTAACCTAGCGCCCATTGCTAGTTGCTGCTTTTTCCTTGTTTCTGGCTTTTACAGAAAATCAATACCAAACGGAGTCCAAACGGAACAAAACTTTTTGAGGATTTTTCTTGGACCAGAAGACAACCACGAAGCTTCGGGAGGAGGCCAGAAGACCCACGAGGGAGCCACAAGCCCTCAGGGCGCGCCCCAGGGGGGCCCTAGGCTTGTGGGCCCCTCGCAGATCTTCTAACCCTAATCTCAGCTCTATAAATACCCAAATATTCCCCTTACGTCAGAGGGGACTCCAAAAAAACTTTTCCGCCGCCGCAAGCTTCTATTCTCGTGAGATCCCATCTTGGGGCCTTTTTCGGCACTCTGCCGGAGGGGGATTCGATCACGGAGGACCTCTACACCAACCTTGCTGCTATTCCGATGATGTGTGAGTAGTTTAACACAGACCTACGGGTGCATAGCTAGTAGCTAGATGGCTTCTTCTCTCTCTTTGATCTTCAATACAATGTTCTCCTCGATGTTCTTAGAGATCTATTCGATGTAATCTTCTTTTGCGATGCGTTTGTTGAGATCCGATGAATTGTGGATTTATGATCAGATTATCTATGAATATTATTTGAGTCTTCTCTGAACTCTTTTATGCATGATTAAGATAGCTTTGTATTTCTATCTGATCTATCGATTTGGTTTGGCCAACTAGATTGGTTTTTCTTGCAATGGGAGAGGTGCTTTGTGATGGGTTCAATCTTGCGGTGTTCTCACCCAATGACAGTAGTGAAGGAAATATGCCCTAGAGGCAATAATAAAGTTGTTATTTTATATTTCCTTATTCATGATAAAGGTTTATTATTCATGCTAGAATTGTATTGATCGGAAACTTAAATATATGTGTGAATACATAAACAAATACCGTGTCCCTAGTAAGCCTCTACTAGACTAGCTCGTTGATCAAAGATGGTTAAGGTTTCCTAACCATAGACATGTGTTGTCATTTGATAACGGATCACATCATTAGGAGAATGATGTGATGGACAAGACCCATCCGTTAGCTTAGCATATTGATCGTTCAGTTTATTGCTATTGCTTTATTCATGTCAAATACATATTCCTTCGACTATGAGATTATGCAACTCCCGGATACCGGAGGAATACCTTGTGTGCTATCAAACGTCACAACGTAACCGAGTGATCATAAATATGCTCTACAGGTATCTCCGAAGGTGTTTTTTGAGTTGGCATAGATCGAGATTAGGATTTGTCACTCCGAGTATCGGAGAGGTATCTCTAGGCCCTCTCGATAATACACATCATAAGAAGCCTTGCAAGCAAAGTGACTAATGAGTTAGTTACAGGATGATGTATTACGAAACGAGTAAAGAGACTTGTCGGTAACGAGATTGAACTAGGTATGAAGATACCGATGATCGAATCTCGGGCAAGTAACATACCGATGGACAAAGGGAATTGCGTATGTTGTCATAATGGTTTGACCGATAAAGATCTTCGTAGAATATGTAGGAGCCAATATGGGCATCCAGGTTCCTCTATTGGTTATTGACCGGAGGGGTGTCTCGGTCATGTCTACATAGTTCTCGAACCCGTAGGGTCCGCACGCTTAATGTTCGTTGATGATATAGTGTTATATGAGTTATATGATTTGGTGACCGAATGTTGTTCGAAGTCCCGGATGAGATCACGGACATGACGAGGAGTCTCGAAATGGTTGAGAGGTAAAGATTGATATATAGGACGATGGTATTCGGACACCGGAAGAGTTTCGGGATGCACCGGGTAGTCATTGGGTCACCGGAAGGGGTTCTGGACACCCCCGGTAGGTGTTATGGGCCTAATGGGCCAAGGCGGGACAGACCAGCCCACAGGGGGATGGTGCGCCCCTCTCCCTGGCCAGCCGGCCCTAGGGAAGGAAAGGGGGAGGGCTAGCCCCTCCTGCCTTCCCCTTCTCATGGGAGAAAGGAAAGGGGGGGGGGGGGGGGGGGCGCTTCCCTGCCCTGCCTTTCCCCCGCACCTAAACATGGCAGGGGGGCGCGGCTTGGGGCAGGACCCCAAGTGGGATTCGGCCCCACTTGGGGTGCCTCCAGGCTGCCTCCTCCTTCCCCCCACCTATGTATATGTGGGAGGGGGGGCGCCTAGCACACCTAGAACAATTGCTTAGCCGTGTGCGGCGCCCCCCTCCACCGTTTACACCCCCGGTCATATTTTCATAGTGCTTAGGTGAAGCCCTACGGAGATAGCTTCACCATCACCTTCACCATGCCGTCGTGCTGCCGGAACTCATCCACTACCTCGCCATCTTGCTGGATCAAGAAGGCGGAGGGCGTCACCGAGCTGAACGTGTGCAGAACGCAGAGGTGTCGTACGTTCGGTACTTGATCGGTTGGAGCGCGAAGAAGTTTGACTACATCAACTGCGTTATCAAACGCTTCCGCTTACGGTCTACGAGGGTACGTAGACACACTCTCCCCTCTCGTTGCTATGCATCTCCTTGATAGATCTTGCATGTGCGTAGATTTTTTTTTGTTTTTCATGCAACGTTTCCCAATAGTGGCATCCGAGCCAGGTCTATGCGTAGATGATATGCACGAGTAGAACACAAAGAGTTATGGACGGTGATAGTCATACTGCTTACCACCAATGTATTATTTTGATTAGGCGGTATTGCGGGATGAAGCGGCCCGGACCAACCTTACGTGTCCACGCACATGAGACCGGTTCCACCGACTGACATGCAACTAGTTTTGCATAAAAGGTGGCTGGCGGGTGTCTGTTTCTCCTACTTTAGTTGAATCGAATTTGACTATGGCCGGTCCTTGAAGAAGGTTAAAACAGCAAACTTGATGAATCACCGTTGTGGTTTTTGCGTAGGTAAGAACAGTTCTTGCTAGAAGCCCGTAGCAGCCACGTAAAACTTGCAACAACAAAGTAGAGGACGTCTAACTTGTTTTTGCAGGGCATGTTGTGATGTGATATGGTCAAGATATGATGTGATATATGTTGATGTATGAGATGATCATGTTTTGTAATATCGACAACCGGCAGGAGCCTTAGGGTTGTCTCTTTATTGTATGAAGTGCAAGCGCCATGTAATTGCTTTACTTTATCGCTATGCGCTAGCAATAGTTGTAGAAGCAATAGTTGGCGAGATGACCCCGACGCAACGATGGAGATCAAGGTGTCAAGCCGGTGACGATGGAGATCATGACGATGCTTTGGAGATGGAGATCAAAAGCACAAGATGATGATGGCCATATCATGTCACATATTTTGATTGCATGTGATGTTTATCTTTTATGCATCTTATTTTGCTTAGAATGGCGGTAGAATTATAAGATGACCCCTTCACTTAATTTCAAGATAAAAGTGTTCTCCCTGACTATGCACCGTTGCCAAAGTTTGTCGTTTCGAGGCATCACGTGATGATCGGGTGTGATAGACTCTACGTTCACATACAACGGGTGTAAGCCAGTTTTACACAAGCAGAATACTTGGGTTAAACTTGATGAGCCTAGCACGTACATACATGGTCTCGGAACACTGGAGACCGAAAGGTCAAACATGAGTCATATAGTAGATATGATCAACATAGATATGTTCACCATTGATGACTACCCCATCTCACGTGATGATCGGACATGGGTTAGTTGATTTGGATCATGTATCACTTAGATAACTTGAGGGATGTTTATTTAAGTGGGAGTTCATTAGTAATTTGATTAATTGAACTTAATTTATCATGAACTTAGTCTTAATAGTTTTGCATATCTATGTTGTAGATCAATAGCTCGCGATATAGCTCTCCTATATTTTTGATATGTTCCTAGAGAAAAATAATTTGAAAGATAATGGTAGCAATAATGCGGACTGGGTCCGTGATCTGAGGATTATCCTCATTGCTGCACAGAAGAATTATGTCCTTGATGCACCGCTAGGTGACAGACCTGTTGCAGGAGCTGATGCAGACGTTATGAACGTTTGACAAGCTCGATATGATGACTACTTGATAGTTTAGTGCGCCATGCTTTGCGGCTTAGAATCGGGGCTTCAAAGACATTTGGAACGCCATGGAACATATGAGATGTTCCAAGAGCTGAAATTGGTATTTCAGACTTATGCCCGTGTTGAGAGGTATGAGACCTCTGACAAGTACTTTGCCTACAAGATGGAGGAGAATAGCTTAGCCAGTGAGCATGTACTCAGAATGTCTGGGTACTACAATCGCTTGAATCAAGTGGGAGTTAATCTTCCAGAAAAGATAGTGATTGACATAGTTCTCTAGTCACTATCACCAAGCTACTAGAACTTCGTGATGAACTATAATATGCAAGGGATGACGAAAATGATTCCCGAGCTCTTCGCAATGCTGAAATCGGTGAAGGTAGAAATCAAGAAAGAGCATCAAGTGTTGATTGTTAACAAGACCACTAGTTTCAAGAAAAAGGGCAAGGGAAAGAAAGGGAACTTCAAGAAGAATGGCAAGCAAGTTGTTGCTCCCATGAAGAAACCCAAAGCTGGACCCAAGCCTGAAACTGAGTGCTTCTACTGCAAAGGAAATGGTCACTGGAAGCGGAACTGCCCCAAATACTTGGCGGATAAGAAGGATGGCAAAGTGAACAAAAGTATATTTGATATACGTGTTATTGATGTGTACCATACTAGTGTTCATAGTAGCACCTGGGTATTGGATACCGGTTCAGTTGCTAAGATTAGTAGCTCGAAACAGGAGTTGCAGTATAAACATAGACTAGTTAAGTGCGAGGTGACGATGTGTGTTCGAAGTGATTCCAAGGTTGATACGATCACCATCGCTCACTCCCTATACCTTCGGGATTAGTGTTGAACCAAAATAAATGTTATTTGGTGTTTGCGTTGAGCATGAATATGATTAGATCATGCTTATTGCAATACGGTTATTCATTTAAGTTAGAGAATAATTGTTGTTCTGTTTACATGAATAAAACCTTCTATGGTCATACACCGAATGTGAATGGTTTATTAAATCTCAATCGAAGTGATACACATATTCATAATATTGATGCCAAAAGATGCAAAGTTGATAATGATAGTGCAACATACTTGTGGCACTGCCGTTTAGGTCATATTGGTGTAAAGCGCATGAAGAAACTCCATGCAGATGGACTTTTGGAGTCACTTGGTTATGAATCATTTGATACTTGCGAACCATGCCTCATGGGCAAGATGACTAAAACTCTATTCTCCGGAACAATGGAGCGAGCTAATGACTTACTGGAAATAATACATACCGATGTATGCGATCCGATGATTATTGAAGCATGCGGCGGGTATCATTATTTTCTAACCTTCACAGATGTTTTGAGTAGGTATGGGTATATCTACTTGACGAAACACAAGTCTGAAATGTTTGAAAAGTTCAAAGAATTTCAGTGTGAAGTAGAGAATCATCGTAACAAGAAAATAAAGTTTCTACGATCTGATCGCGGAGGCGGATATTTGAGTTACGAGTTTAGCCTTCATTTAAAACAATGTGGAATTGTTTCACAACTCACGCCACCTAGAACACCACATCGTAATGGTGTGTCTGAATGTCGTAACCGTACTTTATTAGATATGGTGCGATTTATGATGTCTCTTACCGGTTTACCACTATCGTTTTGGGCTTACGCATTAGAGACAGCCGCATTCACATTAAATAGGGCACCGTCTAAATCCATTGAGACGACACCGTATGAACTGTGGTTTGGCAAGAAACCTAAGCTGTCGTTTCTTAAAGTTTGGGGTTGCGACACTTATGTCAAAAGGCTTCAGCCTGATAAGCTCGAACCCAAATCGGAGAAGTGTGATACGTCTCCAAGGTATCTATAATTTTTGATTGTTCCATGCTATTATATTTTCTGTTTTGGATGTTTTATATGCATTATTATGCTATTTTATATTATTTTTGGGACTAACCTATTAACGTAGAGCCCAGTGCCAGTTTTTGGTTTTTCCTTGTTTTTGAGTTTCGTAGAAAAGGAATACCAAATGGAGTCCAAACGGAATAAAACTTTCGCGATGATTTTTCTTGGACCAGAAGACACCCCGGAGACTTGGAGTTCAAGTCATAAGAGCCACGAGGCGGCGACAAGGGGGGAGGGCGCGCCCAGGGGGGTAGGGCGCGCCCCCCTGCCTTGTGGGCCCCACGTGACTCCACCGACCTACTTCTTCGTCCTATATATTCATATATATTCCAAAACCCTCAGAAGCATCCACGAAAAGACTTTTCCACCGCCGCAACCTTCTGTACCCATGAGATCCCATCTAGGGACCTTTTCCGGCACCTTGCCGGAGGGGGATTCGATCACGGAGGGCTTCTACATCAACTCTATTGCCCTTCCGAAGAAGCGTGAGTAGTTTACCTCAGACCTACGGGTCCATAGCTAGTAGCTAGATGGCTTCTTCTCTCTCTTTGATTCACAATACCATGTTCTCCTCATTGTTCTTGGAGATCTATCCGATGTAATATTCTTTTGCGGTGTGTTTGTCGAGATCCGATGAATTGTGGATTTATGATCAGTTTATCTATGAATATTATTTGAATCTTCTCTGAATTCTTATATGCATGATTTGATATCTTTGTAATTCTCTTCGAATTATCGGTTTGGTTTGGCCAACTAGATTAATTTTTCTTGCAATGGGAGAAGTGCTTAGCTTTGGGTTCAATCTTGCGGTGTCCTTTCCCAGTGACAGTAGGGGCAACAAGGCACATATTGTATTGTTGCCATCGAGGATAAAAAGATGGGGTTTACATCATATTGCTTGAGTTTATTCCTCTACATCATGTCATCTTACTTAATGCGTTACTCTGTTCTTCATGAACTTAATACTCTAGATGCAGACAGGAGTCGGTCGATGTGTGGAGTAATAGTAGTAGATGCAGAATCGTTTCGGTCTACTTGACACGGACGTGATGCCTATATTTCATATTCATTGCCTTGGATATTGTCATAACTTTGCGCTTTTCTATCAATTGCTCGACAGTAATTTGTTCACCCACCGTATTATTTGCTATCTTGAGAGAAGCCTCTAGTGAAACCTATGGCCCCCGGGTCTATTTTCCATCATATAAGTTTCCGATCTACTATTTTCCATCATATAAGTTTCAGATCTACTATTTTCCATCATATTACTTTCCGATCTACTATTTTGCAATCTTTTATTTTCAGATCTATAAACCAAAAAACCTAAAAATATTTACTTTATCTTTTGTTTAGTTTTACTTATCTCTATCAGATCTCACTTTTGCAAGTAACCGTGAAGGGATTGACAACCCCTTTATCGCGTTGGGTGCAAGTTGTTGGATTGTTTGTGCAGGTGCTAGGTGATTTATGCGTTGTCTCCTACTGGATTGATACCTTGGTTCTCTAACTGAGGGAAATACTTATCTCTACTTTGTTGCATCACCCTTTCCTCTTCAAGGAAAAAACCAACGCAAGCTCAAGAAGTAGCAGGAAGAACTTCTGGCGCCGTTGCCGGGGAGATCTACGCCAAGTCAAGACATACCAAGTACCCATCATAAAACTCTCATCTCTTGCATTACATTATTCGCTATTTGCCTCCCATTTTCCTCTCCCCCACTTCTAAAACGATTTTCGAAAAGATTTGCCTTTTTATTCGCCCTTCTTCCGTTCGTCTTTTTTGTTTGCTTTTTGTTACCATGTGCCTTCTTTTTGCTTGCATCTTTGCTTGCTAAAAGTTTATAGATCCTCATCCATTTGCTAATCTTTTTAAGAGATCCAATTTTGATGAACCAATTTCTAGTGATTTGAGTGCACTAGATTATCTTTATGAAGTTTTGCTTGAAATTCGTGAATCTGAAAATTGTGATGAAGTGTTAAAAGAAGAAATCTATGAAGTGATTCACGATAGCTCCTTGGATGAAAAGTATGATTGCAATGGTTCTACTATAAATTCTATTGATGTCAATTGTGCTAATAATATGCAAAACCCTAAGCTTGGGGATGCTAATTTTGCTATGATTACTACTTGTTGCAATGATCATGATTGGGGTTATTCTTCTTATGATCTTGAAATTTTATTTAAGCCCCATGATGAATATGAGATTGATAATAATGTTTGCAATAATATTGAAAGTGGGTTTGGAAGAGTGTCAACTTTAGATCCCACATATTTGGAGAATATTCAATCTTATGAAATTTTTGATAAAAGTGGGTTTGGAGAGGTCATGACTTTAGTTAATGTTAATCCCACTATTTTGGAAGAGTGTCAACTTTGCATGCATGTGGATCATTTAGAGAATATGTTATGTGATAGCTATATTGTTGAATTTGAGTATGATCCCACATGTAATTATTATGAGAGAGGAAAATATTGTGGTAGAAATTTTCATGTTATTAAATTACCTCTCGTCATGTTGAGATTGCTATTGTTTCTTTCTTATTCCATGCTTATGCTAGCTATTTCTTGTCTTGATAATTTGTTTGCTTATAAAATGCCTATGCATAGGAAGTATGTTAGACTTAGGTGTGTTTGTCATGTGTTTCATGATGCTCTCTTTGTGCTTCAATTCTTGTCTTTCGTGTGAGCATCATTGAAATCTCAATGCCTAGCTAAAAGGCTTTAAAGAAAAGCGCTTGTTGGGAGACAACCCAATATTTTTCTTTTCTTTTTTTTATCAATAAATTTTTCATCTAGCCTCTGGTTAGATGTGTTTTGGTGTTTTAATTAGTGTCTGTGCCAAGTAATACCTTTAGGATGGCTTACGGTGATAGTTTATTTGATCTTGCTGAAAAACAGAAACTTTTGCGTCCAGTCACAGAATTTTATAAGATATTTATATACACATTTCCTCTGTTTTCCTAATTTTTCAGAATTTTTGGAGTTACATAAGTATTAGAACAATTCGGATCTTTGCAGACAGTTCTGTTTTTGACAGATTCTGTTTTCTTTGTGTTGTTTGCTTATTTTGATGAATCTATGGGTAGTATCGGGGGGTATGAACCATGGAAAAGTTGGAATACAGTATATATTACACCAATGTAAATAAAAAATGAGTTCACAACAGTACAAAAAGTGGTGATTTATTTTCTTATACTAACGGAGCTTATGAGATTTTCTGTTGAGTTTTGTGTTGTGAAGTTTTCAAGTTTTGGGTAATGATTTGATGGACTATGGAATAAGGAGTGGCAAGAGCCTAAGCTTGGGGATGCCCAAGGCACCCAAAGGTAATATTCAAGGACAACCAAGAGCCTAAGCTTGGGGATGCCCCGGAAGGCATCCCCTCTTTCGTCTTCGTCTATCGGTAACTTTACTTGAGGCTATATTTTTATTCACCACATGATATGTGTTTTGCTTGGAGGGTCTTGTATGATTTGAGTCTTTGCTTTTTAGTTTGCCAAAATCATCCTTGCTGTACACACCTTTTGAGAGAGACACGCATGAATCGTGATTTATTAGAATACTCTATGTGCTTCACTTATATCTTTTGAGCTAGGCAATTTTGCTCTAGTGCTTCACTTATATCTTTTTAGAGCACGGCGGTGGTTTTCTTTTATAGAAATTATTGAACTCTCATGCTTCACCTATATTATTTTGAGAGTCTCTAAACCGCATGGTAATTTTCTTTGGTTATGAATTTAGTCCTAATATGATAGACATCCAAGAGGATATAATAAAAACTTTCATATAAAGTGCATTGAATACTATGAGAAGTTTGATTCCTTATGATTGTTTTGAGATATAAAGATGGTGATATTAGAGCCATGCTAGTGAGTAATTGTGAATTGGAGAAATACTTGTGTTAAGGTTTGTGAGTCCCGTAGCATGCACGTATGGTGAACCGTTATGTAACGAAGTTGGAGCATGAGATATTTTTTGATTGTTTTCCTTATGAGTGGCGGTCGGGGACGAGCGATGGTCTTGTCCTACCAATCTATCCCCCTAGGGGCATGCGCGTAGTACATTGTTTCGATGACTAATATATTTTTGCAATAAGTATGTGAGTTCTTTATGACTAATGTTGAGTCCATGGATTATACGCACTCTCACCCTTCCACCTTTTCTAGCCTCTCTAGTGCCGCGCAACTTTCACCGGTACCATACACCCATCATATACCTTCCTCAAAACAGCCACCATACCTACCTATTATGGCATTTCCATAGCCATTCCGAGATATATTGCCATGCAACTTTCCACCGTTCCGTTTTATTATGACACGCTTCATCATTGTCATATTGCTTTGCATGATCATGTAGTTGACAATGTATTTGTGGCAAAGCCACCTTTCATAATTCTTTCATACATGTCACTCTTGATTCATTGCACATCCCGGTACACCGCCGGAGGCATTCATATAGAGTCATATTTTGTTCTAAGTATCGAGTTGTAATTCTTGAGTTGTAAGTAAATAAAAGTGTGATGATCTTCATTATTAGAGCATTGTCCCATGTGAGGGAAAAAAGAGAGGCCAAAAGGCCAAGCCAAAAAAAAAAGAAAAATAATAAAAAAAAGAGAGAAGGGGCAATGCTACTATCCTTTTTCCACACTTGTGCTTCAAAGTAGCACCATGATCTTCATGATAGAGAGTCTCCTATTTTGTCACTTTCATATACTAGTGGGAAATTTTCATTATAGAACTTGGCTTGTATATTCCAATGATGGGCTTCCTCAAATTGCCCTAGGTCTTCATGAGCAAGCAAGTTGGATGCACACCCACTTAGTTTTCTTTTGAGCTTTCATACACTTATAGCTCTAGTGCATCCATTGCATGGCAATCCCTACTCACTCACATCGATATCTATTGATGGGCATCTCCATAGCCCGTTAATACGCCTAGTTGATGTGATACTATCTCCTTCTTTTTTGTCTTCTCCACAACCACCATATTCTATTCCACCTATAGTGCTATGTCCATGGCTCACGCTCATGTATTGCGTGAAAGTTGAAAAGGTTTGAGAACACTAAAAGTATGAAACAATTGCTTGGCTTGTCATCGGGGTTGTGCATGATTTGAATATTTTGTGTGATGAAGATGGAGCATAGCCAGACTATATGATTTTGTAGGGATAAGCTTTCTTTGGCCATGTTATTTTGAGAAGACATAACTGCCTTGTTAGTATGCTTGAAGTATTATTGTTTTTATGTCAATATTAAACTTTTGTTTTGAATCTTATGGATCTGAACATTCATGCCACAATAAAGAAAATTACATGGATAAATATGTTAGGTAGCATTCCACATAAAAAATTCTATTTTTATAATTTACATACTCGAGGACGAGCAGGAATTAAGCTTGGGGATGCTTGATATGTCTCCAACGTATCTATAATTTTTGATTGTTCCATGCTATTATATTATCTATTTTTGATGTTTTATATGCATTATTATGCTATTTTATATTATTTTTGGGACTAACCTATTAACCTAGAGCCCAGTGCTAGTTTCTGTTTTTCCTTGTTTTTGAGTTTCGCAGAAAAGGAATACCAAACGGAATAAAACTTTCGCGATGATTTTTCTTGGACCAGAAGACACCCCGGAGACTTGGAGTTCAAGTCAGAAGAGCCACGAGGCGGCGACAAGGGGGGAGGGCGCGCCCAGGGGGTAGGGGCGCCCCCCTGCCTTGTGGGCCCCACGTGACTCCACCGACCAACTTCTTCATCCTATATATTCACATATATTCCAAACCCCTCAGAAGCATCCATGAAAAGAATTTTCCACCGCCGCAACCTTCTGTACCTGTGAGATCCCATCTAGGGACCCGTGGCGCCCCCGACTCAATCGTACACTAATCATACACGCAAACGTGTACGATCAAGCACAGGGACTCACGGGAAGATATCACAACACAACTCTAACACAAATTAAACGGAGGTACACAATATTACAGACTAGGGATCCGAAGATCCGAATACATAAGTCAGTCATACAAATATTATCTGAGTACAGACATAGTTAGACAAGTTTTGCCTTAAGAAGGCTAGCACAAACAGCGACACTAGATCGAAAGGCGTTGGCCTCCTGCCTGGGAGCCTCCGATCCTACTCCTGGTCATCTGGCTTGATCCAGTAGTAAGTACCCTCTGGACCCTCCTGGTAGTAGGCTCCGGTGGTGGCATCTGGCTCCAGGACTCCATCGTCTGTTGTATCATCAAGGTGGGGTATATGGGGAAAAGAGAAAGTAAAGCAACCGTGAGTACTCATCCGAAGTACTCAGCAAGCAAGGATCTATACTACATATGCAACATTATCAATGGAGAAAGGCTGTATATGTGGACTGGGCTGCAGAAATGCCAGAATAGAGAGAAGGCCTAGTCCTATCGAAGACTAGCATCTTCAAACATCTTCACAAGGCCATCATCTTGCAGCAGTAGAAGAGAGTAGAATAGCATTTTATTTAGCAAACATGTTGAAGTACAGCTTAAAGATCCTTCCTCGACTCCCAAGCGAGAAAGCGATCCCGAAGCTTCAATTAAGTAACAAGTATCCAGTTTAAGTAGTAGATCGGGATACACAAACTGAGCGTCCTTTACCGTAGGACCGGCTATCGATAGAAAATTCATCCCTGTAGGGGTGCACTACTGTTACCCAACACGCTCGATCAACTCTGGCCGGACACACTTGCTGGGTAATGCCCGTCCTCGGAAGATCAACACAAAGCAGTGCTCTACCTAGGCTCGGCAGAGAGGTCAGCACGCCGGACTAACCTATGCACGAGAGGTCTCGGGCCATCGCCCTGGGCACCCTGCGCGTTGCGAGACTGGCCGGGGTGCAGGCGCGACACTGAACTCGTCAGTGAAGTATCCAGCCCAATCCCGACAATCAGCCCGCACGGTGAATGCGGACTTGATCTTCTGCTTGCTGAATAATGTCCGGTCCGACGAGTGAGCGTTCCCTAGTTTCTGACCAATTCAGAGGGGTTCGACACTTACGACCGTATAGAACTTCAAACGGTGCCATCTTCAGACTAGCTTGATAGCTATTGTTGTAAGAGAATTCGGCATACGGGAGAGATTCCTCCCATTTCTTACCGAAGGAGATGACACAAGCTCGAAGCATATCTTCGAGCACTTGATTAACTCGTTCAACTTGACCCTGTGACTGAGGGTGAAAAGCGGTACTGAACGACAGATGTGTTCCCATAGCTTCTTGGAAACTATTCCAGAATCTGGAGGTGAAGAGGCTGCCACGATCAGAACTGATCTCCAACGGAACACCTTGGAGTGACACAATTCGGGAAACATACAAGTTTGCTAACTGGCTAGCAGTGATTGTCTCTTTAACTGGCAGAAAGTGGGCAACCTTAGAGAATCGGTCAATGACGACAAATATAGCATCATTACCCTTCTGGGATTTGGGAAAACCAGTAATGAAATCCATTTGGACCTTGTCCCATTTCCATTCAGGAATTGCATGGGGTTGCAGAGTTCCAGCGGGCCTTTGATGTTGAGCTTTAACGCGGCGGCAAACGTCGCACTCAGAAACATAACGAGCAATATCTCGCTTCATATTAGGCCACCAGTATCTCTGACAAATGTCACGGTACATCTTTGTGCTACCAGGATGAATTGACAGAGGAGTGTCATGAGCTTCCATCATAATGTGTTCTCTCTCATCTTTGAACTTAGGTACGAAGAGACGGTGTTGGAAAAATAGGATCCCATCATTATCAAGATGGAACTCCGACGGTTTTCCTTTTTCAAGGTACCGCTTGATCCTTTCAACTTCAGAGTCATACCGTTGCATAGTCTTGATGCTGTGTTCTAAATCTGGTTCGACAACGAGGGTATTGAGATAACCCTGTGGAACAATATGGAGGTTCAATTTACGAAACTCTTCATAAAGAAGAGGTTGTGATTCCTGAACCATATGGTTGCTGCAATAAGCCTTGCGGCTCAAAGCATCGGCCATTACATTTGCCTTGCCAGGGGTGTATGAGATATTCATATCATAATCGGCTATTGTCTCGAGCCATCTTTGTTGATGAAGGTTCAGATCCGGTTGAGTATATAAATACTTCAAACTTTGATGATCCGTATATATCTCGCAATGGTTACCGAGAAGGTAATGTCGCCATAGCTTCAGGGCATAAATAACCGCAGAAAGTTCGAGATCGTGCACTGGGTAATTTTCTTCGTGAGGACGCAATTGTCGGGAGGCATAAGCAATCACCTTGCGTTCTTGCATTAGGACACAGCCTAATCCTTGACGGGAGGCATCGCAGTATATCACGAAATCCTTTTGGGAATCCGGGGGTGCTAATACTGGGGCAGATGTCAATTTATCTTTTAGTGTCTGAAAGCTTTCTTGACATTTTTCTGTCCACTCAAATTTAAAACCTTTGTGAAGCAGATTTGTCAATGGTTTTGCAATCTTGGAAAAGTTCTCAACGAATCGACGGCAATAACTAGCAAGTCCGAGAAAACTTCTGACTTGCTTAACATTCTTCGGGGGAGTCCAGTCAAGAATAGCCTGAACTCGTTCGGGGTTAACAGCAATTCCATCCTTGGAAATCACATGTCCAAGGTAGGTTACTTCAGAAAACCAAAATTCACATTTGGAATACTTGGCATACAACTGGTGTTCTCGAAGCCTTTCTAGTACCAAACGGAGGTGTTCAGCATGTTCTTCTTTATTCTTAGAATAAATCAGGATATCATCCAAATATACCACGACGAATTTGTCGAGGTAATCCATGAATATATAATTCATCAGACGGGAGAAAGTTGCTGGAGCATTCGTTAGGCCAAATGACATGACGGTGTATTCATAGGAGCCATAACGAGTGACGAATGCAGTCTTGGGAATATCCTCTTCACGGACACGGATCTGGTGATAACCCAACCTCAGGTCGAGTTTAGAGAACACCGATGATCCAGCGAGTTGATCATAAAGATCATTGATCCGGGGCAGTGGGTATTTATTCTGGATTGTGGCTTGGTTAATGGGCCGATAATCCTGAACCAAACAGTTAGTTCCATCCTTCTTCTTAACGAAGAGTGAAGGTGCTCCCCAAGCAGAGGAACTGGGGTGGATGAAACCACTCTTAAGCAACTTGTCGATTTCTTCCTTAAGCTCGAGTAGGTGATGCGGAGGCATCTTATACGGTCGCTTGGCAATAGGGACGGTGCCAGGCTTCAAGTCGATGACGAACTCGACAGCTCTAGCCGGGGGTATTCCTGGAAGTTCTTCTGGAAAGACGTCTGGAAAATCTCGAACGACAGGAACGTTCTCGATCCCTTCCAGAGGTGAGGCGTTCAAAGCATTCAGAGCATATATCTGAGCTTCAGCATCCCGAGTAATGTGGGCGGTATAGTTCACTATCTCATCGGTGGGGTGAAGAAGTTGGACGACTTTAGTGGCACAATTGATCGAAGCAATGTGAGCTTTCAACCAATCCATTCCAAGTATAAGGTCTATGGTGGAAGATTTCAGAACGATGGGCGATGCAAGGAATTCCAACCCTTTAATTTCGACGGTAACGTCAGGTGCTATTACGTCAGCATGACGGTGACCTCCGGGAGTTTTAATGACTAACGAAGTATGCATTTTCTCATATCGAATGCCATGCATCAATGCAAATTTTCCAGAGATGAATGAATGTGATGCTCCTGAATTAAATAAAACAGAAGCAGGTACTGAGTTAACAAGAAGGGTACCCATCACAGTAGCAGGTTGATCCTGGACTTCTTCAATGTCAATGTTGTAGGCGTGTCCACGACCATGTGCAGCAGACCCAGTATTATAGTTGCGGGTCTGGTTGTTGCCATGACCATTGCCACGGCCAGCACGGGGAAAGGCTAACTGATTCTGATTCTGGCGGCAGTCTTTAGCCTGGTGTCCTGGTTTGCGGCACTTGAAGCACAGACCATCTTCAGGACGAAGAGGAGCATTGTTTTGAATAGCTTGAGTTTTTGGCTGCCTCGGTGGTGGAGGAGGCAGACGTGGTGCAGCATAGTTGTTCTTTGGCGCAGTGGTATTGGAATGGAATGCATTGTTGGGGATCCAAACTCGACGCTTCGATGCTGAGCCCGAAGATGAGCCAGCATCACGATAGCGCTTCTGCGAGTCCTTGTGTTCCATCTGAGCGGTCTCAACAAGAATAGCCTTGTTCGTCAGAGTAGAAAAGTCATTGAAGTCTTGAGCAGCTAGTGCAAGCTTGAGGTCGGGGTGTAGTCCATTACGGAACTTCTCTTGTCTGCGTGCATCTGTGGTGATGTCTTCTTCAGCATAGCGAGAGAGGTCTAGAAATTCCCGCTGATAAGCTTCGACGGTCTTGTTGCCTTGAGTGAGGTTACGGAACTGGGTCTTCATGCGTTCCATAATTGCTTGAGGGATATAACGTGTACGGAAAGCAGCCTGGAACTCATACCAGGTGATGACTGTTCCAACAGGCAGAGTACGCTTGTGTGTGTCCCACCATTGAGCTGCGGGGCCCTTTAAGAAAAAGGCCGCGAAGTTGACGTAGTTGGCAGGGGCGACATTAGCTGACTCCATCTCGTGAGTGATGTCGCAGAGCCAGTCATCGGCATCCAGGGGCTTGTCTGAATTGCGGAACTGCGTTGGGTTGAGTCACGTAAACTCTGTCAAAGTTATTGAAGCTGGGTTCTGGTTCTGGTTGTTCTGATGCGGAAACTGAGCCATGATTCCAACCATGAACTGGCGGTTAAGCTCAAACTGTTGCATCATAGCCGCCATATAGTCTGGCGGTGGTGGACGTTCAGGGGCACGACCACGACCACGACCACCTGGTCTAACCATCCTGCTAAGTATCAACAGGGGGTAGTTTAGTAAAAGCAATTGCGAGCGTTTAGCGACAAACATGATGTAACTCGACAACAAATTAAGTAGTGTAACAGATACATAATAGTAGTCGATTAAGACATACAGATCCATACACAGAGTCGGTTAAAATCGGGCAGCATAACGGCGCAAATTGAAAAACTAGAGACACACTAGGCGGCACGCAGGCACGCGGTAAGGAAGTACACAACGTGACATAGCAAAGGCTACATCAGCGTCGGAGAAAACCACTGAAACGGGGTAACTGCGAGTGCGGACGACGAATGTTCGTCGCGGCAGGATCCTGTGCTCCATGTGCACTCTGATGCAGAACCCGGTCTCGAACTGTAAGAAGAGGTCCACGTGCAGGCGTGTGACCTCCCATAGCAGGCCAATCAATACCTGGCGGCATCTCGGTCCTGCGTGGGTAAAGAATATACTCCGGATGTATCCCTGCACGAACAGCTGGTAGCAACTGTGTCATAGCCTCGTAGTAGCGTGCTCGAGTGGCCAACTCGACGGCAAGAGCCCGAACAGTGCGATCCAGAGCCTGAGTGCACTGAATCAGAACCTGCGGGTCGTAGCGTCGAGACTCGTACGGGGCACAGATAGTTGTGTAGTATCCAGTAGCATCTCCAATAGGTGCATACGGAATGTACCAAACACAGTATCATCCAAGTTAGCATTGTGCTCTCCTCGGAGACGTACGACAGCAGAGTAGGCGGCATCATGGACTGCCATCTCAATCGTCACGCCTAATCCGTGAAAAAGGTGTAGCTCGGTGTCTGAGTTGTTCTGCTGATCATAAATCCGAACTTCAGCATAGTACTATTCCTGGTTGAACTCGCGGTAAACCTCATAGACCAAGTACTCGGGATACCAACGGTAGCCAAGTCTGGTCATGAGAGCGATCAGGACAGCTGGAATCCCAGGGGTATTACGAGCCCAAGTGCGAAGCACAAGCTGTGTCGTAGGACGCGGTGGAAACAAACGGTCCATCTGAAACAGAGGAAATTCAGATTTGTCAAATGACAATGAGAAGTTTAACACAACTCGGAGAGAAAAGTTAAACAAAACAATGGAAAGGAAAATGATTATCAGACTAATCAGATCAATGACAGGGAAATCGCACAGATATCCAGCTCTCCGGGTAGACGGGATTTACGAGATCCTAAGTGTCGGCGTTAGTAAAATTTATTTAACCCGAGTAGAAGAGAGATCAGAGTCCCAGAGTATAGACGAGGAATAAAAGATCCTAATACCACCCAATTGGCGACGTGGGCCCGTAAGCCACACAGCCAAGTTAGTAAATTAGTTTTTTCGATGTCTAGACTCAACTTCGGCCAAGGAATTGGAAGGGGGCTTCCTACAGGCAGTCGGCTCTGATACCAACTTGTGGCGCCCCCGACTCAATCGTACACTAATCATACACGCAAACGTGTACGATCAAGCACAGGGACTCACAGGAAGATATCACAACACAACTCTAACACAAATTAAACGGAGGTCCACAATATTACAGACCAGGGATCCGAAGATCCGAATACATAAGTCAGTCATACAAATATTATCTGAGTACAGACATAGTTAGACAAGTTTTGCCTTAAGAAGGCTAGCACAAACAGCGACACTAGATCGAAAGGCGTTGGCCTCCTGCCTGGGAGCCTCCGATCCTACTCCTGGTCATCTGGCTTGATCCAGTAGTAAGTACCCTCTGGACCCTCCTGGTAGTAGGCTCCGGTGGTGGCATCTGGCTCCAGGACTCCATCGTCTGTTGTATCATCAAGGTGGGGTATATGGGGAAAAGAGAAAGTAAAGCAACCGTGAGTACTCATCCGAAGTACTCAGCAAGCAAGGATCTATACTACATATGCAACATTATCAATGGAGAAAGGCTGTATATGTGGACTGGGCTGCAGAAATGCCAGAATAGAGAGAAGGCCTAGTCCTATCGAAGACTAGCATCTTCAAACATCTTCACAAGGCCATCATCTTGCAGCAGTAGAAGAGAGTAGAATAGCATTTTATTTAGCAAACATGTTGAAGTACAGCTTAAAGATCCTTCCTCGACTCCCAAGCGAGAAAGCGATCCCGAAGCTTCAATTAAGTAACAAGTATCCAGTTTAAGTAGTAGATCGGGATACACAAACTGAGCGTCCTTTACCGTAGGACTGGCTATCGATAGAAAATTCATCCCTGTAGGGGTGCACTACTGTTACCCAACACGCTCGATCAACTCTGGCCGGACACACTTGCTGGGTAATGCCCGTCCTCGGAAGATCAACACAAAGCAGCGCTCTACCTAGGCTCGGCAGAGAGGTCAGCACGCCAGACTAACCTATGCACCCAGAGGTCTCGGGCCATCGCCCTGGGCACCCTGCGCGTTGCGAGACTGGCCGGGGTGCAGGCGCGACACTGAACTCGTCAGTGAAGTATCCAGCCCAATCCCGACAATCAGCCCGCACGGTGAATCGTGACGTCAGACGAGCTTTCGGAGAAACGTACTTCGCAGAGGGTCCCATAACCATTATCCCGCGTGGTGGTAGTGCGTATAGGGCACGTCGACCCACTCAGATCACACACCCAAATCCAATAGGCTCAATTAGTATCAAGCGGAGACAATCAGAGTCTCTGATGCTCCGCCACAATGTCACACTCGAGTGCCCTTCCGGCACACCCGAAATCATAGATCCCCAGCGGGTACCCACCAGGGTGGACCCGCCTGTAATAGAGGTCAAGTAATCGTGTGGTCATAACATCAAGGGGGAAACCCGAGGAATCACCCTCGGCGGATTCCACTCGACGAAATCATCAGGGCGAACGTATGAGGTATCACCCTCGAGGTTCACACTGAGGGTTGCACGACAGAGTCGTATCGGAAGTGGAGAAGGAGGAATCACCCTCGATGACCACGACCGAATAGCTACACTGCAGAGTATTCATCGGGAGTGCGTTACGAGGTATCACCCTCGGCACTCGATAGTTACTACACAGAGTCGTACAACTAAAGGGGTGTGAAGTGAGGTGTCGGTCTCTGGTCGACGATCACGTTGATCGAGTCGTCGATGATAAAGCAGGGGCAACAAAGGAAAGGTGGTGGGGTCACTGATGGTTCATTCCAACCTAAACTAAACAGTTTATCATAGGCAGGTAAGGTAGCAATGAACAGGTTACAACAGCAGGCTATGCATCAGAATAGGAGCATACATTAACAGTAGCAAAATCTAATGCAAGCAGGAGAATAGAATGGGCGATACCTGGAATGCTCAAGGGGGGGGGCTTGCCTGGTTGCTCTGGCAAGAGGGGAAGGTCGTCAACGGGCTGCTCGTCGGTAGAGTAGTTGTACCCGGGTGCAGCGTCATCGGTCTCAGCGTCTATTGAGAGAGAGAAGGAGGGGGAGAGAAACAATAAATTCACGGCAATAATGCAAACAACATGTATGACATGCCTAAATGATATGCCGGGGTGTTCTACTGCCTAATTAAATGATTTAGTTAATTTAGGAATTTATTTGGATTTATTTAATTAAAGTTGGGCACTATTCATTTACTGAAAACGGTCTAAAAGTTCAATGTTCTTATAGCTGCGGGCGTCTGACAGGAATACGGAGGACGTATTCGGGTTCGTATCGAAATTCTGAGCAAGTTTCATATATAAATTATTTTCATCGGAGTTACGGTTTATTTAATATGATTTTCTAAAGTTTTTATTAATTTCTGGAATTTAATTAATTATTTAATTCAACATTATCCGAAATAGTGTGCGATGACATCAGCATGACCTAAGCATGATGTCAGCAGGTCAACTCTGGCTGACCAGAGTCAAACCTGACAGGTGGGACCCACATGTCGTACACTGTGGCCTAATCAGAGAGGTTAATTTAATCATTTGAGTTAATTAACAGGTGGGGCCCAGCAGTCAGTGACTGATTAGTATTTAATTAACTAATTAACAGATTTTCTTTTTATTTAAATTCAATTAAGCGACCGGGCCCCACATGTCAGTGAGACCGGGCGGCCACGTCAGCGTTGACCCCGGTCAGCGGGGTCAACGGCGCCCGCGGGGCCCCACAGTCAGTGGCACAGGGCGGGACCCACCAGTGCCACGTCGGACCGGCCGCCGGAGAGCGCTCCGGCGAGCCCGAACGCGGCGCCGAGCTCCGGCGAGCTCGGGATTTGGCTAGGGTGCACCGTTGGGCGCGCGGTTTGGTGATTTGGAACGGCAACTCCACGCCGCGTCGAGTGGTGGTGGAGGCGCGGCCGGAGACGGCGTGTAGCGACCGCGGTGAGCAGCGAGGCGGACGCCGGAGTTCGGCCGTCGACGGGAGCGGGGCTGCGGTGCGAATGCGAGCAAGCGGAGCAGCTAGGCGAGGCCTACGCGACGCGGCAGATACAACGGAGGCACGCACGGGACCAAATGGTCACCGTGGCCACGCCGGCGACGAGGCCAGGCGGCGGAGGGTTCGGCCGAACGCGGAGCGGGAGTTACTGGCGATTAGAAGAGGCAGGGGAGGGCGCATCCGGCGCAGAAGCTCACCGGCGTTGCAGAGAAGGCCCGAGGACGGCTCGGGGAAGGGCGACGGCGGCGAATCGAGGCGGTGTTCGACGGCGGCCGTAGGGGAAGAAGGTGAAGCAGGCCGGCGATGCAGAGCTCTCGGGGCTCGGGCTCGTGGTCGAGGAGGACGGCGCGTTGCGGCGGAGCTGGTGGACACAACGGGGAGGCGAACGGGGCACGGTGGCTACGCGGGCGATGGAGCAATGGCGATGGTTGCGTCGGCCATGGCGGCAAGCGAGCGAGGGAGGGGAAAGAGTGGGGCGAGGGAGGCACTAGAGGCTGCGGGGCTTGCCCTTATCCTAGCGGCGGGCGCGGCGCGTTGTCGAGCAGGGGGGGGGGGGGCGGGCGCGTGTGTGCGGCGCGCGCAGGGTGTTCGACAGTGAGGCGAGGAGCAGTGCGAGAGGTGGGGGACGGTGCGAGGACGGGCTGGGCCGGCGCTGTAGCAAGCAGGCCTAAGTGCACAGTAGCGCGTTTAGGCCTTTTCCTTTTTCTCTTTTCTGTTTCTTTTTCTTTTCTGTTCTGTTAATTGTTTAGGCCCCAAATGGATTTTGTAAAAAGTGTGAGCTAGTCCTTAAATACCAGTGCACTATACCCTAACACAATAAACTAGTTTGGGCAAAACATCATTTCATATTCGATCTAGATTAATTAAAAGGCTTGTAGATATTATTTTCAGCCACTGTTAAAAGAGGTTTGGGTCACCTAATTAATTTATCAAATGTTGGTTACAATTTTAGAATGGTCTCTGCAATATTTGTTATTTACTGAACATTTTAGTTTTTATGTTGGACAACTTTTATATTTCACTTTCATTTAAATTTGAATTTGAGTTAGAAGTTGAAATGCAATATGATGCTAATGATGATTATGCACTGTTAATCATGCTAACATGTCATTATCAAAAGTGATTACTGTTGCTAATCACCGGGGGTGTTATAGGACCTTTTCCGGCACCCTGCCGGAGGGGGATTCGATCACGGAGGGCTTCTACATCAACTCTATTGCCCTTTCGATGAAGCATGAGTAGTTTACCTCAGACCTACGGGTCCATAGCTAGTAGCTAGATGGCTTCTTCTCTCTCTTTGATTCTCAATACCATGTTCTCCTCGTTGTTCTTGGAGATCTATCCAATGTAATATTCTTTTGCGGTGTGTTTGTCGAGATCCGATGAATTGTGGATTTATGAGCAGTTTATCTATGAATATTATTTGAATCTTCTTTGAATTCTTATATGCATGATTTGATATCTTTGTAATTTTCTTCGAATTATCGGTTTGGTTTGGACAACTAGATTGGTTTTTCTTGCAATGGGAGAAGTGCTTAGCTTTGGGTTCAATCTTGCGGTGTCCTTTCCAAGTGACAGTAGGGGCAGCAAGGCACGTATTGTATTGTTGCCATCGAGGATAAAAAGATGGGGTTTACATCATATTGCTTGAGTTTATTCCTCTACATCATGTCATCTTACTTAATGCGTTACTCTGTTCTTCATGAACTTAATACTCTAGATGCAGGCAGGAGTCGGTCGATGTGTGGAGTAATAGTAGTAGATGCAGAATCGTTTTGGTCTACTTGACACGGACGTGATGCCTATATTTCAAAATCATTGCCTTGGATATCGTCATAACTTTGCGCTTTTCTATCAATTGCTCGACAGTAATTTGTTCACCCACCGTATTATTTGCTATCTTGAGAGAAGCCTCTAGTGAAACCTATGGCCCCCGGGTCTATTTTCCATCATATAAGTTTCCGATCTACTGTTTTCCATCATATTACTTTCCGATCTACTATTTTGCAATCTTTTATTTTCAGATCTATAAACCAAAAAACCCAAAAATATTTACTTTATCTTTTGTTTAGTTTTACTTATCTCTATCAGATCTCACTTTTGCAAGTAACCATGAAGGGATTGACAACCCCTTTATCGCGTTGGGTGCAAGTTGTTTGATTGTTTGTGCTGGTGCTAGGTGATTTGTGCGTTGTCTACTACTGGATTGATACCTTGGTTCTCTAACTGAGGGAAATACTTATCTCTACTTTGCTGCATCACCCTTTCCTCTTCAAGGGAAAAACCAACGCAAGCTCAAGAAGTAGCAAAGTGCGTCTTCGTAGGATACCCTAAGGAAACAATTGGGTACACCTTCTACCATAGATCCGAAGGCAAGATCTTTGTTACCAAGAATGGAACCTTTCTAGAGAAGGAGTTTCTCTCGAAAGAAGTGAGTGGGAGGAAAGTAGAACTTGATGAGGTAATTGTACCTTCTCTCGAATTGGAAAGTAGCACATCAGAGAAATCCGTTCCCGTGATGCCTACACCAACTAGAGAGGAAGCAAATGATAATGATCATGAAACTTCAGATCAAGTTGCTACTGAACCTTGTAGGTCGACCAGAGCACGATCCGCACCAGAGTGGTATGGTTATCCTGTCCTGGAAGTCATGTTACTAGACCAAGACAAACCTACGAACTATGAAGAAGCAATGATGAGCCCAGATTCCTACAGATGGCTTGAGGCCATGAAATCTGAGATAGGATCCATGTATAAGAACAAAGTGTGGACTTTGGTGGACTTGCCTGATGATCGGCAAGCCATAGAGAATAAATGGATCTTCAAGAAGAAGACTGACACTGATGGTAATGTTACTATCTACAAAGCACGACTTGTCACAAAAAGGTTTTCGACAAGTTCAAGGGGTTGACTACAATGAGACTTTCTCACCCGTAGCGATGCTTACGTCCGTCTGAATTGTGTTAGCAATTGCCGCATTTTATGATTATGAAATCTGGCAAATGGATGTCAAAACTGCATTCCTTAATGGATATCTTAAAGAAGAGTTGTATATGATGCAGCCAGAATGTTTTGTCGATCCTAAAAGTGCTAACAAAGTGTGCAAACTCTAGCGATCCATCTATGGACTGGTGCAAGCATCTCGGAGTTGGAATATACGCTTTGATGAGGTGATCAAAGCATATGGTTTTATACAGACTTACGGTGAAGCCTGTATTTACAAGAAAGTGAGTGGGAGCTCTGTAGCATTTCTGATATTATATGTGGATGACATATTGTTGATTAGAAATGATATAGAATTTCTGGATAGCATAAAAGGATACTTGAATAAGAATTTTTCAATGAAAGACCTCGGTGAAGCTGCTTATATATTGGGCATCAAGATCTATAGGGATAGATCGAGACGCTTAATAGGACTTTCACAAAGCACATACCTTGATAAAGTTTTGAAGAAGTTCAAAATGGATCAGTCAAAGAAAGGGTTCTTGCCTGTGTTACAAGGTGTGAAATTGAGTAAGACACAAAGACCGACCATGGCAGAAAATAGAGAGAGAATGAAAGTCATTCCCTATGCCTCAGCCATAGGTTCTATAAAGTATGCCATGCTGTGTACCAAACCTATTGTGTACCTTGCCATGAGTTCGGCAAGGGGGTACAATTGTGATCCAGGAGTGGACCACTGGACAGCGGTCAAAAGTATCCTTAGGTACCTAAAAGGACTAAGGAAATGTTTCTCGATTATGGAGGTGATAAAGAGTTCGTCGTAAAGGGTTATGTCGATGCAAGCTTTAACACCAAACCGGATGACTCTGAGTCTCAATCTGGATATGTATTGAACATGGGAGCAATTAGCTAGAGTAGCTCCATGCAGAGTATTGTAGACATAGAAATTTGTAAAATACATACAGATCTAAATGTGGCAGGCCCATTGACTAAACCTCTCCCACAAGCAAAACATGATCATGCCTTAGTACTCTTTGAGTATTAATCACATGGCGATGTGAACTAGATTATTGACTCTAGTAAACTCTTTGGGTGTTAGTCACATGGCGATGTGAACTATGGGTATTAATCACATGGCGATGTGAACTAGATTATTGACTCTAGTGCAAGTGGGAGACTGAAGGAAATATGCCCTAGAGGCAATAATAAAGTTGTTATTTTATATTTCCTTATTCATGATAAAGGTTTATTATTCATGCTAGAATTGTATTGATCAGAAACTTAAATACATGTGTGAATACATAAACAAATACCGTGTCCCTAGTAAGCCTCTACTAGACTAGCTCGTTGATCAAAGATGGTTAAGGTTTCCTAACCATAGACATGTGTTGTCATTTGATAATGGGATCACATCATTAGGAGAATGATGTGATGGACAAGACCCATCCGTTAGCTTAGCATATTGATCGTTCAGTTTATTGCTATTGCTTTCTTCATGTCAAATACATATTCCTTCGACTATGAGATTATGCAACTCCCAGATACCGGAGGAATACCTTGTGTGGTATCAAACGTCACAACGTAACTGGGTGATCATAAAGATGCTCTACAGGTATCTCCGAAGGTGTTTGTTGAGTTGGCATAGATCGAGATTAGGATTTGTCACTCCGAGTATCGGAGAGGTATCTCTGGGCCCTCTCGGTAATACACATCATAAGAAGCCTTGCAAGGAAAGTGACTAATGAGTTAGTTATAGGATGATGTATAACTTTGCACTTTTCTATCAATTGCTCAACAGTAATTTGTTCACCCACCGTATGTGTTCTTTCAAGAGAGAAGCCTATAGTGAAAACTATGTCCCCCGGGTCTATTTCTCATCATATATTTTCAGATCTATAAAACCAAAAACCCAAAAATACCTTGTTGCAATTTATTTATATTTACTTTATTTTGCCTTTTACTTATCTTTTATATCTATCTCTATCAGATCTCACTCTTGCTGGTGATCGTGAAGGGATTGACAACCCCTTTTTCGCGTTGTGTGCAAGTGTTTGTTAGTTTGTGCAGGTGCATCTATTGGGGACTTGCTTGTACCTCCTACTGGATTGATACCTTGGTTCTTAACTGAGGTAAATACTTATCTCTACTTTGCTGTATCACCCTTTCCTCTTCAAGGGAAAAATCTACGCAAGCTCAAGAAGTAGAAGGAAGAATTTTTGGTGCCGTTGCTGGGGAGGTTCTACGTCAAGCCTACCAAGTAACTATCATAAACTCTCATCTCTTGCACTTACATTATTTGCCATTTGCCTCTCATTTTCCTCTCCCCCACTTCTAAAATGTTTTCAGAAAAACACAAAAATATTTGCCTTTTTATTCGCCTTCTTTCCGTTCATCTTTTCGTTTGCTTTTTGTTTGCTTGTGTGCTAGATTGCTTGCTTTGTCACGATGTCTCAAGAAAATACCAAGTTGTGTGAATTTTCCAACACAAAAAATAATGATTTTATTAGTACGCCGATTGCTCCCGCCACTAGTGCGGAATCTTATGAAATTAATGCCGGTTTGTTGAATCTCGTTATGAAAGATCAATTTTTTGGTTGTCCTAATGAAGATGCTGCATCCCATCTAAATACTTTCGTTGAGTTGTGTGATATGCAAAAGAAAAAAGATGTGGATAATGATATTGTTAAATTGAAGCTATTTCTGTTTTCACTACGAGATCATGCTAAAACTTGGTTTTCATCTTTGCCTAAAAATAGTATTGATTCATGGAACAAGTGTAAAGATGCTATTATTTCCAAGTATTTTCCTCCCGCTAGGATCATCTCCCTTAGAAATGATATAATGAATTTTAAGCAACTTGATCATGAACATGTCGACCAATCTTGGGAGAGGATGAAATCAATGATAAGAAATTGCCTACTCATGGTTTAAGTTTATGGATGATAATACAATTTTTTTATGCTGGGTTGAATTTTGCATCTAGAAATCTTTTAGATTCCGCCATGGGAGGTACTTTTATGGAAATCACATTAGGATAAGGTACTAAACTCCTAGATAATATTATGGAAAATTACTCTCAATGGCATACCAAAAGATCGTCTACTAGTAAAAAAGTGCATGCAATTGAAGAAATTAATACTTTGAGTAGTGTAACACCCCCAGTGGTTAGCTACAGTAATCACCCTTTTGATTATGCCAAGTCAGCATGATTAACAGTGCATGATCATCATTTGCACCATAATGCATTTCAACTTCTAACTCAAAATTCAAATTAAAACTAAAGTGGAAAATAGAAGTTATTCAAATCATAAACTAAAATGTCAGATAAATAACAAACGTTCCAGAGGCACTTCTAAAATTGAAACCAACATTATTGAAAATGGATAAGTGGCTTGAACGTCCTCAAACAGTGGCTGAAAATAATATTTAATGACCTTTTAATTTATTTAAAACAAATAAGAAATGATGTTTTGTCCAAACTAATTTTAGGTGTTAGGGAATTAAGCACTGGTATTTATGGACCAGGTCACTGTTTTACAAAATTCAATTTGAGCCCTAACTATTTACAAAACAGGGGTATGGATAAATAAAAAGAGAAAAAAAAGAAAAAGAAAGAACCCCCCGCCCCCCCCCGACCAACTGGCCTGGCCCACTGGCCACCAGGCCACCAACCGCGGCCCATTCCCCCCTGGCCGGCCCACCCCATCCCCTTATCCCCTCACTCCCCGTAACCCTACCCACCGACCCCCCACTCCCCCCGAACGAATCCCTCTCCTCTCTCCGTTCCTCTCGATCCAATCGGGGGAACTGGCCCCGACGCCGCCGGTCGCCGCCCCGCCGTGCCTCCGTCCTCCTCCGCGGAGTCACGTCGCCGGCGCCGTCCCTCCCGGCCTCCTGCATCTCCCTCCTGCACCGCGCCGTCTTCACCGAGCCTCGCCGGCGCACATCTACAACGGGGGTGAGCCCTGGCGCTGCCTCCCTCGTCTCCTTCCCCCGCCCCCGTGCACACCTCGCGCGCTCGCGCGCCTGGCCGTCGTCCCGCCACCGCGCTGGCGCACGCACCTCGCACCACCGGGCCGCGCACGCCTCCCCTCGCCTCCGCTGCTCGCCCCCTCGCACGGACGCCCCTGCCCTCACAAGCGCGCGTGCGCTCGCACCTTCCCCGGCGCCGTGTGCCACTGCACGTCGCTGCGCCCTGCCGCCCCCTCCCCGAGTGCCTCGCCGCGGCCACGGCCTCGCCTTGCTTATGCGCGCCCGCACCGGCCCCCCCCCCACGCGCGCCATCGCCGTCCCGTCGTCCTCTCCTCCGACCGCGCCGTGCCAGCGCCCCGCCCGTTTGCCTCGCCCGCACCCGGACGCCCGGGAACCCGCCTCGGTTGGCCCTGAGCCACAGACAGCCGGGGCCCACGTCCCTAAAAGTGTGAAAATGAAAATGTAATAAAAATAATAATAATAATTAAAATAAATAAAAATAAAAATAATTAAACTAATTAATTAATTAATTAGTTAATTAATCCTGATTAGGTTAATTTAATTAAGTAGTTAGTGTTAATTAAACAGTAATTTAATTAGTCAAACCCTAATTAACCCTAACAGTATGCTGACCTCATGCTGACGTCATGATGACGTCAGCAAACACTATTCTGGATAATGTTGCAATTAAATAATAAAAATAAATTCAGAAAATTAATAAAAGCTTTAGAAAATCATATAAAATAATCCGTAACTCAGATCGAAAAACTTTGTACATGAAAGTTGCTCAGAACGACGAGACGAATCTGAAAACGCGGTCCGTTCGTCCGTCACACGTCCCTAACTATCAGAACATGCAACCGTCCCTCTCCGGTCATCTGTCTGACAAATGTCCGGAACCGGGAAAACATTCCCGGATGGATTCCTCCTTCCTCGGTGACGTGCAACCATACGTTAGGACACACCCGGCACTGCATATTGTCATGCCGTACTTTGCGTTGCTCATGTTTGCTCTATATTTATACTGTTTCCTCCCCCTCTTCTCTCTCGATAGATCCCGACGCAGCTCCGGAGACCGAAGACAGCATTGACAACCTTGCCCTTGCCGCCGAGCAACCAGGCAAGCCCCTCCCTTGAGCATACCGATATCGCCCATTCTAATTTCTCATGCTTGCATTAGAATTACTGCTGCTGCTGCTTTACCTATTCTGATGCATAGCCTGTTCATTGTAACCTGCTGTTGATAATTACCTACATATCCTAAACTGTTTAGTCTAGGCTGGGTAGAGACCTATCAGTGACCCCACTTATCCCGACTGCCGCGCTGGATCGTCAGAAGACCCGATCAATGGGATTGAAGACCAGGACCCGACACCGCACATCACCCCCCTTAGTTGTAACGACACTGCAGCGTTACTATCGAGTGCCGAGGGTGAAACCTCTTGTAGCACTTCTGATGTTAACTCTGTAGAGTAGCTATTCGGTCATGGTCATCGAGGGTGATTCCTCCTTCACCGCTTCCGATAACGACGCTGTCGTACAACACCTCAAGTGTGGACCCAGTGAGGGTGATTCCTCCTAGTTCACCTTGACGGATACAGAAGTGGGAATTCAATGAGGGTGATACCTCGGATTCCCTGATGTTATGGACACACGGATACTTGGACTTTACAATGTTACTTGGAAAGGCGGGTCGACCCTGAGGGGTACCCGCGTGTGATGTGAAGGCGGGCTGCCAGTGTGGTGCCCGAGTGGTGAATACGAGGCGCGGCCGGGCATTCTTAACCCTTGCCGCAAGTCCTCGAGACGGGGCGACGGGGTCACATCTTTCGTGAGTCTCTGCTCGTTACCGCAAGCCCTAGTCCTAACGATTTGGATATTTGATCCGAGCAGGCCTCTGGCCTGATAGCACTAACCATCACGTGGGCATAGTATGGGCGTTCTGCATCGTATGCATCAGCCGAAAGCTCTGTCAGACGTCCAGTTCAGCATGGCGGCACGGTCGGATCGTGTCGGCCACCCGAGGCGATGCTGGTATCCACCCTGTGCGCAACGACCCGGAGGCAAAGACCACCCTTGCGCTTAGGATGTAGACCGGGGGGACCCTCTGCTGAGCTGTAGGTAGGGTTGCGATGTGTCGTGGCCGAGGCCGGGCATGACCCAGGAAAGTGTGTCCGGCCGAAGTTAATCGAGCGTGTTGGGTAAGTTGGTGCACCCCTGCAGGGAAGAACATTTCTATCGATAGCCGGTCCTACGGTAAAGGACACTCGGAGTTGTATCCTGATTGATACAATTTAGAACTGGATACCTGTGATGAGACCTGTATATATGGCTCTGGGATTGCTTCTCGCAGGGAGTTGAGAAGGGATCTCAGGACGAGGTTGATGAATGTATGGCTCTGGGATTGCTTTCTCGCAGGGAGTCGAGAAAGGATCTCTGGGTGAGGTTGATATTATTACTGCTACATTATATGGTATTGTTCTACTCTCTTCTACTGCTGCAAGACCGCTGAAGATGCTAGTCTTCGATAGGACTAGGCCTTCTCTCTACTCTGGCATTTCTGCAGCCCAGTCCACATATACAGCCTCCCCTTGAAAATGTTGCATATGTAGTGTAGATCCTTGCTTGCTGAGTACTTCTGAGTACTCACGGTTGCTTTGTTTACCTTTTCTCCCCATATCAGTTTGTCGTGACCAAGATGACGGAGCCCCTGAGACAGCTGCCCTGCCGACGATCGCTACTACTACTACCCAGAGGATGGTTTCTGCTATGAGTTGACTGACGACCAGGAGTAGGATCGGAGGGTCCCAGGCAGGAGGCCTTCGCCTTTCGATCGTAGTGTTTTATTTTGCCCCGCCTTTCTAAGGCCTTTCTGTACTTTCTTTTATATCTGTACTCAGATATCTGATGCTTCCGCTGACGCTTGTTCGCAAGCTTATGTAATCGAGCCCTCGAGGCCCTGGCTTGTAATATAAAGCTTGTATGACTTTATTTATGTTTTAGAGTTGTGTTGTGATATCTTCCCGTGAGTCCTTAGGCTTGATCGTGTGCATTTGCGTGTATGATTAGTGCACGATCGGGCCGGGGGCGTCACAAGTAGAATGATGGATGAACTTATAAAATTGATTGCTAGTAAGAGTGCTCCTATTGATCCTAATGATATGCCTTTGTCCACTTTGATTGAGAATAATAATGAATCTATGGATGTGAATTTTGTTGGTAGGAACAATTTTGGTAATAACTCGTATAGAGGAAACTTCAACCCTAGGCCGTTTCCTAGTAATTCCTTTAATAATTATGGTAATTACTACAAAAATTCTTATGGAAATTATAATAATATACCCTCTGATCTTGAGAATAATATTAAAGATTTAATTAATTCTCAAAAGATTTTCAATGCTATGGTAGAAGAAAAATTGCTTAAGATTGATGATTTGGCTAGAAACGTTGATAGAATTTCTCATGAGATTGATTCTTTGAAGATTAGATCTATGCCACCCAAGATTGATATTAATGAATCTCCAAAATCTATTAAAATTTCTATTAATGAAAGTAGGGAGAGAACCGCTAGGATGCATGCTAAGAGAGATTGGTTCGAAAAACATGTTCTTCTATTTTTCGTGATAATAATGATGAAGATCTTAAAGTGATTGGTGCGAATCCTATTGAATCTTTGTTTGCTAATATAAAACTTGATAAATAAGGAGCTGGATATGAGTCAACTTTAGCTAGAAGGCGTCCCAATAATTTGGAGGGTGATGATCTTAATGAAAATTTGGATAAAAGTGGGATTGGAGAGGTCAAAACTTTAAGTAGCGATGAACCCACTCTTTTGGATTTCAAGGACTTTAATTATGATAATTGTTATTTAATAGAATGTATTTCCTTGTTGCAATCCATGCTTAATTCACCTCATGCTTATAATCAAAATAAAGATTTTACTAAACATATCGTTGATGCTATGATGAAATCATTTGAAGAAAAACTTGAGTTGGAAGTTTCAATCCCTAGAAAGCTTTATGATGAATGGGAACCTACTATTAAAATTAATATTAAAGGTTTTGCGTGCAAGGCCTTATGTGATTTGGGTGCTAGTGTTTCAACTATCCCAAAAACTTTGTGTGATGTGCTAGGTTTCCATAAACTTGATGATTGTTCTTTGAATTTGCACTTAGCGGATTCCACTATTAAGAAACCTATGGGAAGGATTAATCATATTCTTATTGTTGCAAATAGGAATTATGTGCCCGTAAATTTTATTGTGCTTGATATAGATTGCAATCCTACATGCCCTATTATTCTTGGTAGACCTTTCCTTAGTCCGATTGGTGCGATTATTGATATGAAAGAAGGAAACATTAGATTTCAATTTCCGTTAAGGAAGGGCATGGAACACTTTCCTAGAAATAAAATTAGGTTACCATATGAATCTATTATGAGGGCCACTTATGGATTGAATACCAAAGATGACAATACCTAGATCTTTGCATTATGCCTAGGTAGGGGCATAAAACAATAGCGCTTGTTGGGAGGCAACCCAATTTTATTTTGTGGTTTTTTGTTTTTGCTTCTGTTTTTAAATAAATACAAAATATTACTTCTGTATTAATTGTGTTTTAGTGTTTTAATTAGTGTTTGAGCCAAGGAAGACCTTTGGTATGGTCTATGGTGATAGTTGATTTGATCTTGCTGAAAAACAGAAACTTTTGCGCTCATTGCTGGAATTTGAAAAAATCACAGAAGTGTGATTTTGATCTGAATTTTTTACACAATATTTATATAAACATTTCCCAGGTTGTCCTATTTTTTTAGAATTTTTGGAGTTACAGAAGTATACGAAATTTTCATATTGCTATAGACTATTCTGTTCTTGACAGATTCTGTTTTAATTGTGTTGTTTGCTTATTTTGGTGAATCTATGGGTTGTATCGAGGGCTATGAACCATGGAGAAGTTGGAATACATTATATATAACACCAATATAAATTTAGAATGAGTTCACAACAGTACCTAAAGTGGTGATTTGCTTTATTATACTAACGGAGCTTATGAGTTTTCTGTTGAGTTTTGTGTTGTGAAGTTTTCATGTTTTGGGTAAAGATTTGATGGACTACGGAATAAGGAGTGGCAAGAGCCTAAGCTTGGGGATGCCCAAGGCACCCCAAGGTAATATTCAAGCACAACCAAGCATTTAAGCTTGGGGATGCCCTGGATGGCATCCCCTCTTTTGTCTTCAATCCATCGGTAAATTTACTTGAGGCTATATTTTTATTCACCACATGATATGTGTTTTGCTTGGAGCATCTTGTATTATATGAGTCATTTCTTTTTAGTTTTCCACAATCATCCTTGATGTACACACCTTTTGAGAGGGGCACACACTAATCATGAATTTATTAGAATACTCTATGTGCTTCACTTATATCTTTTGAGCTAGGTAGTTGCTCTAGTGCTTCACTTATACCTTTTTAGAGCACGGCGGTGGTTTTATTTTGTAGAAATTGATGAACTCTCATGCTTCACTTATATTATTTTGATATTCTTAAAAATAGTATGGCAATTTGCTTAGGTTATGAATTTGGTCCTAATATGATGGGTATTCAAGAGGGATATAATAAAAACTTTCATAAAGAGCATTGAATATATGAGAAGTTTGATTCTTTGCATTTGTTTTGAGATATAAAGATGATGATATTAGAGTCATGCTAGAGAGTAATTGTGGATTAGTATAAATACTTGTGTTAAGGTTTGTGATTCCCGAAGCATGCACGTATGGTCTATCGTTATGCGATGAAGTTAGAGCATGATTTATTTTTGATTGTCTTCCTTATGAGTGGCGGTCGGGGATGAGCGATGGTATTTTCCTACCAATCTATCCCCCTAGGAGCATGTGTATTAGTACTTTGCTTCGATGGCTAATAATTTTTTGCAATAAGTATGTGAGTTCTTTATGAGCAATGTTGAGTCCATGGATTATACGCACTCTCACCCTTCCACCATTGCTAGCCTCTCTAGTACCACGCAACTTTCGCCGATGCATTAAACCCACCATATACCCTTCCTCAAAATAGCCACCATACCTACCTATTATGGCATTTCCATAGCCATTCTGAGATATATTGCCATGCAACTTCCACCGTTCCGCTTATTGTGACACATACCATCATTGTCATATTGCTTTGCGTGATCATATAGTTGACATAGTATTTGTGGCTTGGCCACCGTTCATATTTTTTATACTTGTCACACTAGATCATTGCACATCCCGGTACACCGCCGGAGGCATTCATACATAGTCATATCTTTGTTCTAGTATCGAGTTGTAATTCTTGAGTTGTAAGTAAATAAAAGTGTGATGATCATCATTATTAGAGCATTGTCCCATGTGAGGAAAGAATGATGGAGGCTATGATTCCCGCACAAGTCGGTATGAGGCTCCGGACAAAAAAAGAGAAAAAAAGAGGCCAAAGAGTTCAAAAGAAAAAAATGAGAGTAAAAGAGAGAAGGGACAATGTTACTATCCTTTTGCCACACTTGTGCTTCAAAATAGCACCATGTTCTTCATGATAGAGAGTCTCCTATTTTATCACTTTCATATACTAGTGGGAATTTTTCATTATAGAACTTAGCTTGTATATTCCAATGATGGGCTTCCTCAAATTACCCTAGGTATTCGTGAGCAAGCAAGTTGGATGCACACCCACTTAGTTTTCTTTTGAGCTTTCATACACTTATAGCTCTAGTGCATCTGTTGCATGGCAATCCATACTCACTTGCATCGATATCAATTGATGGGCATCTCCATAGCCCATTAATTTGCCTAGTTGATGTGAGACTTTCTCCTTTTTTGTCTTCTCCTCACAACCTCCACCATACTCTATTCCACCTATAGTGCTATATCCATGGCTCACGCTCATGTATTGCGTGAAAGTTGAAAAAGCTTGAGAACATTAAGAGTATGAAACAATTGCTTGGCTTGTCATCGGGGTTGTGCATGATAAATACTTTGTGTGATGAAGATAGAGCATGACAAGATTATATGATTTTGTAGGGATAACTTTCTTTAGCCATGATATTTTGAGAAGACATGATTGCTTTATTAGTATGCTTGAAGTATTATTGTTTTTATGTCAATATTAAACTTTTGTTTTGAATCTTATGGATCTGAATATTCATGCCACAATAAGAACAATTACATTGATAAACTGGTTAGGTAGCATTCCACATCAAAAAAATTGTTTTTATCATTTACCTACTCGAGGACGAGCAGGAATTAAGCTTGGGGATGCTTGATACGCCTCCAACGTATCTATAATTTTTTATTGTTCCATGCTATTATATTATCTATCTTGGATGTTTTATATGCATTAATATGCTATTTTATATCATTTTTTGGGACTAACCTATTAACCTAGTGCCTAACAGCTAGATGGCTTCTTCTCTCTCTTTGATCTTCAATACAATGTTCTCCTCGATGTTCTTGGAGATCTATTCGATGTAATCTTCTTTTGCGGTGCGTTAGTTGAGATCCGATGAATTGTGGATTTATGATCAGATTATCTATGAATATTATTTGGGTCTTCTCTAAACTCTTTTATGCATGATTAAGATAGCTTTGTATTTCTCTTCGACTATCAATTTGGTTTGGCCAACTAGATTGGTTTTTCTTGCAATGGGAGAGGTGCTTTGTGATGGGTTCAATCTTGTGGTGTCCTCACCCAGTGACAGTAGGGGTAGCGAGGCACGTATTTGTATTGTTTCCATTAAGGATAAAAGAGATGGGTTTTTACCATATTGATTGGATCTATCCCTCTACATCATGTCATCTTGCTTAAGGCGTTACTCCGTTCTTGTTAACTTAATACACTAGATGCATGCTGGATAGCGGTCGATGTGTGGAGTAATAGTAGTAGATGCAGGCAGGAGTCGGTCTACTTGTCACGGACGTGATGCCTATATTCATGATCATTGCCTTAGATATCGTCATAACTTTGTGCTTTTCTATCAATTTCTCAACAGTAATTTGTTCACCCACCGTATGTGTTCTTTCAAGAGAGAAGCCTCTAGTGAAAACTATGGCCCCGGGTCTATTTCTCATCATATATTTTTAGATCTATAAAACCAAAAACCCAAAAATACCTTGCTGCAATTTATTTATATTTACATTATTTTGCCTTTTACTTATCTTCTATATCTATTTCTATCAGATATCACTCTTGCTAGTGACTGTGAAGGGATTGACAACCCCTTTTTCATGTTGTGTGCAAGTGTTTGTTAGTTTGTGCAGGTGCGTCTATTGGGGACTTGCTTGTACCTCCTACTGGATTGATACCTTGGTTCTTAACCGAGGGAACTACTTATCTCTACTTTGTTGTATCACCCTTTCCTCTTCAAGGGAAGAATCAACGCAAGCTCAAGAAGTAGCAATCTCTCCATCGTCGGAGGATCAAATCCCACTCTCGAGCTATCCGGCCACTTGCTGAAAGATAGTGGATGTCGCCTAGAGGGGGGGGGGGTGAATAGGCGCTTTAAAATAATTATGGTTTAGGCTTGAACAAATGCGGAATAAAACTAGCGTTTAATTTGTCAAGCACAAAACCTAAAACAACTAGGCTCACCTATGTGCACCAACAACTTATACGAAGCAAGATAAACAACTATGTGATTGCAAGATATATAACATGAAACACTATGGCTATCACAAAGCAAAGTGCATAAGTAAAGGGCTCGGGAAAGAGATAGCCGAGGCACGTGGAGACGATGATGTATCCCAAAGTTCACACCCTTGCGGATGCTAATCTCCGTTTGGAGCGGTGTGGAGGCACAGTGATCCCCAAGAAGCCACTAGGGTCACCGTAATCTCCTCACGCCCTCGCACAATGCAAGATGTCGTGATTCTAGTAAGGGAACCTTGAGGGCGGTCACCGAACCCGTACAAATGGCAACCCTTGGGGGTGGTCACTGAACCCGTACACTTTGGCAACCGTTGGGGGCGGTCACCGGAACCCGTACAAATTGCTCGGGGCGATTTCCACAACCTAATTGGAGACCCCAACGCTTGTCCGGAGATTTCCACCACAATGATTGAGCTCCAAGGCACCACCAACCGTCTAGGGCGCCCAAGCACCCAAGAGGAACAAGCTCTAGGGTACCAAGCACCCAAGAGTAATAAGCTACTCAACTTCACTTCCACGTATCACCGTGGAGAACTCAAACCGATCCACCAAATGCAATGGCAAGGGCACACGGAGTGCTCAAGTCCTTCTCTCCGAAATCCCACCAAAGCAACTAATGCTATGGAGGAAAGTGAGGGGAAGAACAAGAAAGAAAACACAAAGAACTCCAAGATCTAGATCCTAAGGGTTCCCCTCATATGTGAGGAGAAAGTGATTGGTGGAAACGTAGATCTAGATCTCCTCTCTCTTTTCCCTCAAGAACTAGCAAGAATCATTGGAGGGATTGAGAGATAGCAAGCTCGAAGAAGGTCAACAATGGGGGAAGAACACGAGCTGAAAAGAATTAGGTTCAATGGGGAAGAAGACCCCCTTTTATAGGCACCCGCAAATCCAACCGTTATGTGCACAGGCCGTGCACAAGCGGTACTACCGCTCCTAGGAGCGGTACTACCACTAAAGGCCAAGTAGTATAGAGAAACGGTGGTAATAGGTGGCGACAGGGCGGTAGTACCGCACGGAGCGGTACTACCGCGCCCTACTACCGCCCTACTACCGTGAGAGCAGAAAAGACTACAGCAGCCCAAGAATAACCGGTAGTGGCAACGGCAGTAGACAAACGGTAGTACCGCGCGAGCAGTACTACCGCCCCCTACTACCGTGCAACTGCCGCCCATTTACATAAGCACAAAAACAAGCACCGTATGAGCTGTACTACCATGGAGCGGAGCTGTACTACCGCTTAGGAGCTGAAAACTGCCCAACAGAAACAGAAGGAAACAATAAAGCCTGAACTGCCATAACTTCTGCAAATAAGCTCCGAAATGAGCAAACTCAAGCTTGTTTGATAGATGTCGAAAAATGCCAAAGGTATAGAAATGTGAAACCTCTATGAATAAAGAATCGGCAAAAACTCCAACATCGAAAACATCATAGAAGATGCATATGTGAACTCTATTTTCGATGAACTCGAGCTTGTCATGAAGATGACCATAAGCTCTAAAACTCACAAAGAGAAACACCAAACAAGAACCAAGAAAGATGATGCAAGGATGCAATGGTTTGAGCTCTCTATGAACATGCACGGCAATCGATCCTATAACCCGGTCTCCTAACTACCACCATGAGACCAACAAAATAGAAAACCTATCAAGGGCAAACCTTTGCCTTGCACAAAGTCCACTTGAGCTAGATGATGACGATCTTGACTTCCTCAAGTTGGACCACCTTTCTTGATTGCATTGGCTGGATGAAGACTAGTTGATTGCTTCCCCATACTCCACTATGGGTGAGCCACTCTTTGGCACATCTTCACAAGCCCATGGTCACCACAATGGGTGGCAAGCTTCAAGCATGACCTCTTCGTGATGCTCCACTTGAACTTGCACACCGCAATCTTGATGATGATCACCACTTGATGTCATCCTCCATGGGTCATATATATCTTCCTTTTGACGCAAGCCCATGGAAACATACCTAACCCCACATAGAACTCTCATGTAGACCATGGGTTAGTACACAAAGCGTAATGGACAATGCTTACCATACCATGAGATCACTTGATCCCACTCAGTACATCTTCTAAGCTTTGTGTGTTGATCAACTTGATTCACACTTTGACTTACTCTTGATCAACCTTGTATCATGTCTCCTACATGAACAATCTTTGGATATTTCCTTGAATAGCACCTTGGTCATCACATAAAATCCTTGAAACCAACACATGGACTTCAAGAAATGCCTATGGACAAATCCTTCAAATATAACTCAAGGAAACCATTAGTCCATAGAGATTGTCATCAATTACCAAAACCAAACATGGGGGCACCACATGTTCTTTCACTTGCCAAACTTTCCGATGGACCTGTAAGTTGTCATTATGATCACCGTATTACAGTTGATGTTTCAGCAACCCCAAAGACCAACGTACGGTAAGAAGTGACCACGATAATCTCATGGTCTAAGGAGAAATACCACACGTTAACACTCCGTGCTATTACAATGGAATGCAAACGATATTAACTCAATTCATAACAAACAAGATTGGGTCGATTCAATATGATCGTTCTTCTAACGTCATAATCTTAGTGTTGTTTTAGGATCATTGTTACACTTAATGATATCCTAAGATCCAAAAAACATGATCACCAACAACCCTTGAGCTAGTCCTAGAGGCAAGACTAGGAACCTTTTATTTACCGTTTATCATTCCACACATGCATATGAGTTTTCCACTGAATTGCTTATTCCAGGATCACAGTAGTTATAACATAGAATATAAACTCTTAATTATGAATATGGAAACATAATAATACGAATATTCAATGTTGGGGATATCGCTTATCGGAAACTTATCGGTCGACCCAAGATAAGGGGTAAATTGGCCGGTTTATCGGCATATCGGCCGATTTATCCTATGGGCCAGACACAGGTAAGGGATAAATCGGCTGATTTATCGGAATATCGGCCGATATCTTGAATAGTGCAAATATTATTGCCTCTAGGGCATATTTCCAACAGTCTCCCACTTGCACTAGAGTAAATAATCTAGTTGCATGTTTTTCTTAACACATATGGCCTATCCGATGCTGCTCATGCTTTGCTAGTGGTAGAGCCGTCGTCACTAGATCTGACACTCTTCAAATCCCAATGTTATTTGTGTTGGTAACATCTAATTTTATTGTGTAGTTCATTTGTTACATTAATGGTCACACTATATCTCCATATAGTCCATTTATAGTAACACTATATCCATATAGTCCAATTGCTATATCTCCATATAGTCAATATTTACTTGGAACTACATCAATAAACTTTTATTGATCCATATTATATTATATTGAAAAGTTCTCAAGTCTCTAACTATATCATTTATAGATCCACAATTCATGTTCATTTCTAAAACTATTTCAAAATTTATAGCCCGATAGTTTATCAGTCATGAATTTGTCTTGTGTAACTTCTACAACAATTATTTTGTGTAACCTTTACAACAATCTCTTCATCTCCTCTAAAGACAAGAAGCAAAGCTTTCGTCCAACTGAGGTACTTAAAACTTTAAGCAATTACCATTGTGAATCTTTTAGAGATCACTATGGTACTTACTACTAATAGTTAGCCTATTCAAAACATATGGCTTTGTACATTTTGATAACACACATGATAAATTCAATTTCTGAACTAAATTGAACCCTATTCATCCATACATGCTCATCAACTATTGATTTTGCACAGTGTTATACCGTGTGACATTTTGAGAAAGCATTTTCACCTTTTAAACTTCTTTAAAAATTTGTCACAGTACATGTCTTAGTGTAATCAGAAGTTTCAATCTATCTATATAGACTTTCATCCAATTATTCTAAGTCCCTTTTAGAAACATTATTTTATATTATTTCTAATCAGGTGATATGTCATACATATGTAAGATCATAAATGTCATAGAGCTCCCACTAAACTTCTTGTATCCACAAGTTTTTGATGTAATTCTAAATTCTCCAATTATTTTTTATCAAATTCCAGATATTTGATACATTATTTCAAATCATACTCATGACTTGAAATATTTATATCATTCTGGTATTCCTGTCAAAACTTTTTGATTGTATCTTACATACATTCTTTTGAAATCTCTTTCAAAATAGTTTTGTTTGTTATATATCAATAGCACTCTCCATTGTAATCCATTTACACTTTTAGTATTGCTACTAAAATGAAGATCTGACAAGATCAATTCTTCCTTTTCTACAAAACTCTTTTGTAAAAACTTTTTTTTCAGGATCACTATCCATGAAAATTTTGAAGATCCATTTATACACCTTGTGAAGGTTTCATCAAGTTCAAAACTTGTTCCTTACATATGGTCTTCACTTTAGATTTAAATGGTTTGAGTAATATCAATCCTAGCTGGGCACCATCATTACTTCCTCGTAGTGCATAGGTTTCATCTTATTCTAAGATGAAGTAGCAGGTTTGATAATATGACCTTTTCATTTTTGTTACAGTCTTAACTGAAAACTTCTACGTCTAATGTAGAAATTTCTTTGCTTAGTTTTAGAGACAAAATATTCTAGAACATTTCTGGTTTAGTCTTGTCATATCTTAAGCCAAAGATTAATAATCTCAGTAAACTGTATCATACTCCCACTTGCTCCTTTAACAAAAAAAACCTTTCCTTGCAAAATATTCATTCTATGACAAACATTTTGTCATTTGAATTTAGTGAGAGGAACACAAAACCCTACAATGAAGCCTTGGTCTAAAATATTCCAGAACTCTTTATAGTTTTTATCAGACCCTTTTAGATGGTGCATCTGCTTAGTGAATATTACACTATTTCATTCATAATCCCCCAAAATTTAATAAGAGCGGATCGGTAATAATAACTCCACAATTATTCAATTGCTTGCTAAACACATGACTTAGATATAGTTCTTCATGAAAGAAGAATTTTTTTATCTTCTGTCATAATGATATTATATCTTCATCCTGAATTTCTTTGAACTGCTTCAAATATTTAAGTTCTTATGTTTTATCAAGTAAATCATATTTACTCATAACATTGATGAAGTATATATATTCACCGTGTCTTGTTATATCCATCGAACTTTATACATCTCAATGTATTCAGTCAACTCAAAACTCATACTTCATCTCTATGAAGATTAATTATCCGATATAACCGAGCATTGCCACACACAAGTGGTTTTATCAGTCTTTGATATGTCTCCAACGTATCTATAATTTTTTATTGTTCCATGCTATTATAGTATCAGTTTTGGATGTTTTATATTGTCACAGCCCTAGAATAATGTTTGTAAATAGTGGCATTTGCATCCATGCATCATGTCTAAATTTATTTGAAATATGAATTGGGGATGATCAAAACCCCAACACCAAATTAAATAAATAGGTTCAAATAAAATCTTTTTCAATGAACCTAAAATGCCCTTAAAAAGTTCATCATTTTTGAGAAGGGTGAAAACCTCTGCCAAAAATGGTGCACATTTTTCTAGGTCATTTCTGGATTTTTGAATTAAGGCATAAAGCTATTTGAACTAGGGTTATAATCACTATAAAATCATTTATAGCTCCAGTAATTCTAAAATATTTTGTGAGGCTTTGGAATAACTCAGTTAGCTCCCACAATAATTTCCAGAAGCAATACAAATAATTTGGTTAGCAAACCAAATTCAAAATAACTACAGAAAATAGAAAACAGAATAGAAAATAAAAAAACAAATACGAGAGAGAGAGAGAAGCTGTTGTGGCCCAGTACTGAAGCCGGCCGGCCCAGCCCAGCTACGTTGTGCCAGTCATCTTCCTTCTTTGGACAGAAGGACTGGGCACGCGCTCGACGCGCGCCGACACGCTCCTGACTACCTCCTGCCTGTCTGCTCGCTGCTGCCGTCGCCCCCGAGGGCCACAACACCCCCTCGACCCCCTCCCACTCTACCCCATCCTCACCCTCTCCTCTTCCTCTCCCCCGCTCTCCTCGCTGTCCGAGAGCGTCGACGAGTACCACTGCGGCCACCGTCCACCCCTCGCCTCGCTGACGCGTCCATAAGATCTGCATCGTCGCCCTCTTCATCTACATCTAGCCAATCAAGCCGGACGCCGCACGCCTCCAATCAAGCCTGACGCGTCACCCTCGAGCTCGTCTTCAACCTTCAGACGCCGCACGCCTCCGATCGATCTGCCGCCTCCCGTGCTTCCCCAGCCTCGTCCCTGCTCCGTTCAAACCGCTGTGAGATCCCACATGTTCTCCCTTTGTCCCCTTCGTCTAATTCATGCTCTAGCCCCGATCCCCGTGCTACTTGTGAACTGCGTTGGGATTTCCCCGAAGAGCAGAGGATGATGCAGTACAGTAGAGATAAGTATTTCCCTCAGTTAAGAAGCAAGGTTATCAATCCAGTAGGAGAGCCACGCAACACCTCGTTAGCAGCACCTACACACAAATAACAAATCTTTGCAACCCAACGCGAACAAGGGGCTGTCAATCCCTCGACGGTTAAGTGCAATATTAAATTGTGTAGTAATTGATAGATAGATTGAACAAAAATACAAAATAAAATAAATAAAGTAAAAGTACAACAAAGTATTTTTTGGATTTTTAATATATGATAGAAGTAGACCCGGGGGGCATAGTTTTCACTAGAGGCTTCTCTCTTGAAAATAGCATACGGTGGGTAAACAAATTACTGTTGGGCAATTCATAGAAAAGCAAATAATCATGATGATTGACGGTGTCCTGGACTAGGGGTACTCACCATGTCGTCTCCCGACCAGGTGGGTTGGGCCGAGGACCCCCATGGCGGTTCACTAACGGGCTTATTTGGATAGCCGATGACATATACAAGGAAGATTCCACAAGACTTGGTGACCAAGACAAGGACTCCTCTCCATCGATGTAGCCGACTAGGACTCCTGTTATCCTAGGCCTCCAGTACATTATATAAGCCGAGGCTAGGCTAGTCGATAGATATATGCTAGATCATAGAATCATGCACAACATACGATTTCGAGGTAGATCAACTCTGTACTCGATACATCATCATCAATATAAACAAGAGCAGGACGTAGGGTATTACCTCCATCAAGAGGGCTCGAACCTGGGTAAATACCGTCTCCTTCGTCTCCTGTTACCCATCGATCCAAGATCCACAGCTCGAGACCCCCTATCCCGAGGTCTGTCGGTTTTGACACCGACAAATGGTGCTTTCATTGGGAGTTCCGCTGTGAGATCAACAAAGTATCAATGGCTCGTCTGCAGATCAACTACGACGTCGGCATCTTCATCGCTGGCTTGACTAGTCACCTTGGCTCGACCGAGGACTGCGCTCTATCTCAGATCATAATGTTCGGACAAGGGCCTTCATCAACATCAACTCCGAACTCTATCAAGATCATGGAGGAATCATCCGTAGAGCTCGGGGGCTCAACGTCAACATTGCCCTCGGGCGACCGTGCTGTTTTTCTGGACAGCGAACTTGTTTTTGCCGCCACCGCCTTCTCGACCGTCGCTTTGATGATTGCTTCAGTGGAATTGTGCGGAATTGAGGCTACAACAATCTTGTAAAATTTTGTCGCGTTGCGATGGACGAATCTCCGGTGATCTCCGATTTACCAGAGCCTTGTCAAACCTAGATGGGATTCGGGACAAGTTTAGGGCGGGGGGTCTAGCGTCCATCTCAGACATCCTTTGGAAGATCCAACTGTTGATATGCTGCGGAATTCCTATATATACCACCCCTCAAAATTTTAGCTCGATCCGACCGTTCAGACTCCGGGAAACCTCCGAGGCATCGATTTTTGGATCTATTTTCTGCGCGAAAACGAACCCAACCCGAGTTCATCTTTTTTATGAATGGGATTTCGGACATCTTTTTAAAGGAAGTTTTATATGGGGTATGGTGTTTTGTTCTCAAACACGTGCCCACTAATTTTAAAGCCTTTTCTGAGGTAATCTTCACCGTCGCACTGGTGTCAAACCAGCCCGACAACATTGCTCCACGGCTGCCGACCTGCGTCAGCATTGGCTGCGCCGTCGCTCCATTGAGCCGATGAAAACCATCTCGGATCATCACATCGGCGAGCCAACCAAGAGTTCGGCATCATGAAGGACAAATAATAATCAAGCCAAGATCGTCATCCCACAGATTGCACGGGTCGGGCGCGCGGTCACTTCTCAAGCCGGCATTGACCGTGTCACAAAGTTCCAACCTGCGTCGGCATTGCCGCGCCGTTGCTTCTTCGAGCCGATAACCAACCATGCCGACCTGCTTCGACACCTTGGCTGGCATAGGGGCTGCAACATCACCTTACCGACATGCTCTGTCACCTCGGCTGGACCGGGGGCTTTGCCATCTCTTCATCAAACCTACTCCGGTGACTTCGGCATCACCAGCTTACTAGCTTCGTCAGCTCGGCTGGATTGGGGATTTCGGCATCATCGGTCGACCAGCTTCGTCAGCTCAGTTGGATCTGGGACTTTGGCGTCACCAGCCGACCAGCTTCGTCAACTCGGCTGGACCGGGGGCTTCGCCTCAACACGTCGACCGCGCTATATCGCAACTTCAGCAAGCCGAGCTCTTTGATCAGGCACCTCGGGACCGGCTTGGGGGCTGTGGCCTCGACTCTCCGTAAGCTCGGCCCGCATTGTCTACACCGAGCACACTAACCAGCTAAGTCGCTTTCATGCTCAACTTTTTCAAATTTTAATTCTTGTTTGGTTCAACCAAACGTCATATTTGTGTTAAACAAAAAACTTAATTTGTTAAAAATGTTATTTGTTAAAAAAACTTCTCTTACCCAAGTTAACTGGGGCTCTTAAATTTATATGAGCCATTTTATAATAATTGTTTTCTTCTTAGTCGTTGTAAAGTCTTTTCTCTCGCTCCTTTTTCTACGCGAGTGTGTGGTCAATAGCTGGGTAGTCTGGTTTCTCTCTCAAGCTGCTCGAGTTTAGCTCGCTAAACTGGCCTAACGAGAAGCACTCCAACTTCGGGATAGGAGGTTGAAGCCGAAGGCTGACCCGCTCGAAGTCTTGAGATCGGATGTGTCATGTTAAAGCACGACGGAAGTGCAAACTAATTTAAGACCAATGTTCGGACTAGCACAAAAAAAACTTGATTTAATGTAGACGTAAAATTTTAGAAAGGTGTTTCGGTTTTCTGAACTTATGTCACCTTTAACCTATTTGTATGTTTTTCTTTAAGGGGGAGGGATATCCTCCTAGCTGAGGTGCCCTGCATAATAATTTAGCTTGGGAAATCTTTTTCGGCCCGCAGCTCGGCATCTTTCCTGCTAACCTGCACCTCGGCGTTGACAAAACACACGCCACATCTGGACTAGTTCCAGAGTAGTGCAACGCCAGACGCCTTTAAAGCATCGGCAATATTAACGGGGGCTGAGACTACAGCCGAGCCCACCAAAAGCCAAGGTACTCCGAGGAGTCCTCGGAAAAACGTTCTTGGATATTGCTTTATATGCATCAGTTTCGAATTGTGTCTTCGGTCAATAGTTGGGTTGCCCAGCTCCTGTGCTTGCCTCCTACGTTTCGCTTTGTTCAGCTACGTGTGCAAAGGGAGAACCACTATGATTGTGCTTCCAGCTCGAATGGTTAAGCGCCTCAGTGGAGAAAGCCGAAAATTGACTGTCACACTGGGCGTAAACTGGTCAGCGATCCGATGACTATGTCAAGCTATAGATCGATAGAGGTTACCCCGTGTTAAACAATGGGCCTTTCATAAAATTGGCCGAAGTGTTAATCGCTTGACCTCGGCTGACGCCGAACACTAACCGGGGGCTAGTAACTGGCCTCCCAAGTTTAAGCTCCTATGACTAAGTGAAAGTTATAAAGCCTTCATATCTGATTGCCTCGTTTCCGCTAACACAACCGCCTCCGAGCATTGAGACGTCGGCTAAGGGTTGTCTCGTTACCCGGAAACACCCTGCGTAGCATCTACACTACAAAAAAAACCACTTCCGTGATGATACGTGTTTGTCACAGTAGGTCACATTTTCTGTCATGCATGTACATCCATGATGATTTTATGACAGAATCAACATAGTCATACCTGTGCTGTCGTAGAAGTGTTCCATGACATTAGCAAAATTATCATCACGGAAGTGTCCACTTCCATGACGATAAATGGCGCGTCATGGAAATGCTTTCGTCAAGGGTAACCGACACGTGGCATCCACCGTAACGGATCGCTGTTCAGCTACCGGGTCCGGTTTTGGATCCGATAACCCATTAATAGCCCGGACCAATGGGGATTTTCCACGTGTAAAATTCTCAATGGCCAGAGGAACCACGCGTCGGCTCACCGTTGGGACAGATGTCATCCACTCATTGGACCGGAGGCGCCTATGATACGTCGACATGTGGCATAACCCAACAGAGGCCCATTTCGATGAAAAGGCCGGCCCGTTTGACTTGGTCAAAAGGTAGCGGGCCGGCCCACGGAAAGCCTGTTAATGGCCTATTCGCAATTGCCCATTTACAGCCCGCTAACTCACGGCCCGTTATGACCTATCCGAATTAGGCCCAGTAGCATCATCTGGGCCGTCCAATATGATTCCAGCCCGTTGTAACTTTCGGCCCATGTATGGCCTATGACGTCTTTCGGCCCATATGAGGCCCTTTGTAACTCTTGGCCCATTAACGGCCCATGGTGAAACTGGCCCGTAATGAACAGTGTATCGCTTTATACCCATTAACGGCCCATTATTCCATTGGGCCGTTTCCAGCCCGTGTTATCTTTCGGCCTTCTCAGGGCCCATTTATTCTTGTGCTCATTTCCAGCATTCGGTTACTTACGGCCTGTTACTAGCGTTTTCTGCTTGTGGGCCAAATTCAGCCCGTGGTTACAGTCGGCCCGTTTGTGGCCCGTAAATCCGTTGGGCCATTTTCATAGCGTCATCAAATATGGCCGATTAACGACGGCCCGTTATGGTCGGCCCATGAACGGACGATTCCAACTCTAGCTGGTTTACGGCCCATAATGCGGTTCGTTATTGGCCCATGTTTGGCTAATCGATCATACGTCCCGTAGAAGGCCCATTGATGCTACGGCCCGTAGAAGGCCCATTGTTTCTACGGCCCGTAGGAGGCCCATGGTCACTACAGTAAATATGTAGCCCATGGTTATTGTGGCCTAGTTTTAAAAAATAGGTTATTGCGGCCACTAGCAAACCGCGGAAAAAGAACTGCACCGACTACAAGCAAACAAATAAACAAGACAACAAGGAAATAAATAAGCAAGCAACTTACGCTAGGCTATCACGGCTATTACACATATTACATCCACTGGGCATCAAAGTTCGCCACCAGTGCAAATATAGGGAACAAAGCAGCATATCACATACACTGGTTGTCAAAGTTGGCGACCAGTGCAAATAAACTCCGCAGCAAAACAAGTCCAGAACTGAAACCACTTCAGAAGAGCTCAAGAAACAATATCCTGGGTACCCGTAATGCTGGCAAGATGCTTAGCAAGCTTATTAACTTTCTCTTGTTTGGCGCTTAAATCCTCCAGCGCTTGCTGTTGCACCAGAAAGTATGCATCTGAATTCTGCAGGGACTTCCTCAGTCCTTCGGCTTCCTGTCGTAGAACATCTGATGATGTCTTTCAACTTGAAGTTGAGACTCAAGAAGCCGAACTGATCCAGGCAGCGAGTTCGAAGAGCTGGTGCCAGCAGTAGTGGCCAGTAACTCGAACACTATATCAAGATAGGACTTTGGGGTTGTCTCAGTGTCTTCAATATAGTTTTTATCAGCTTTCTTGGAGACCAACAGGGATGTCTCACTATCTTGAACCTTATCTGCATTACTTCCTTTACCATTGCATAATGGGGTACTCTTCTCCAATATTTTATCCGCATTCTAAAAGAGAAACAAACAGACACATCACAGGTTTACCATGTTGTATATGAAACTCATTTTGGTAAACCAGTTCAGTAGTAAGGTGGACAGGATAACAACATGAAACAAACATATATCTATGTAGTATGGTCACTGTATGGTCTATATCATTCTAGTTTAAGTTGCCAAATCAAGATAGAGACAGTTCAAATCATATCTATTTAAGACAAAGCAGCATAGACAGAATATAAGTGTGGGAAACTACACAGCAATAACAACACTTGTAATGTGCATGGCATGAGAACATAACTGTTTATTCAATTGAAACTAAAATCAACATAGAGCATGTTACAACAGCAAACATGTTAAAGAAACAGGTTTAAAACATACCTGTTGCGCCATTGGAGTTTCAATTGCATCCTTCAAATTTGAAATTAGTTGGTTTGAGTAAATACAGTGATGCAAGAGCAAAGGAGTATGAACCATAGCTACGGAACCTGACCTGAGAACAATTCTTCTTCTGCTTTAAGCGTTGACTTGGGGTTCGGAGTGGTGGTCCTCGTGCTTTGGGCACTGCAGTTACCTTACTAATTGCTCATGTTTGGGTGCTCTGTGGTGGAGACGGTGCTGTGTCAACTGGAACTAGGTTACTATCTGCTGGGGTTGGGGTTAGAAGGGGTGTAGCTGGTTCTCTGTCCAACTAGGTAGGGGTACAATCTGCGTGAGTCTGGGTTATGTGTGGTGGGGCTGGTTCTTGGGCAAGTACAACCGTGGTTCTATCTGCATCGACAGGTAGCACGATCTTTTCTGAAGACCGTGTTTTTACTCCCGTAGATACTGCCATCACCCCCTCCAATTCAAATGGTTGATAAACAAGAAAAGTAATTGAATGTACAGACATTGTAAGATAGACAGGTGCAATGGATAGTAGGGAAGAAAACAGGGCATGAAATAATTCACATTTATGTTGTCTAACCAAACAGAATAGCATGACATAATTTCACATATATGATGGCTAATTAAACAAGATAGAATGACACAATTTCACATGCATGATGGCTAACTAAACAGGATAGAATGACATACTTCAAAATATGATGACTATGTAAACAGGATGACATGATATAACTATACGATGTGTCTATTAAAGTGGTTGGCATGCCATAATTCACAAACATTCCGTCGATGGAAACATGATGGCATGATATAATTCACGGATAAAATGACATAATTCAAAATATGATGACTATATAAACAGGACGAGATGATATAACTATATTATGTCTTTAGAAAATGGGTTGGCATGCCATAATTCAGATACATGCTGTCTATGTAAACATCATGGCATGATATAATTCAAATATATGATTTATATACTAAGCAAGTGAGCAGAGGGCAATCGCATATATGATTTGTCAACTAAGGAGATGGCATTCAATATTGTGTATATGATGTAAAAACTAAGCATTGCAAGACAACATATGCATGATATGAGTAATATAACCCTGCCAAGTTTGAGCATACACCTCAGGGGGATAATAGGACTGGTCATCTGCCTCTGAATCCTCCTCTGAGGAGCTATCTGTAACCAGCAAGATATCTGCTTCAGTAGGTAGCATTGTCTACTCTGAAGACCTTGTTTTCACTCCAGATTTCTCCATCACCAATTCAAATGGCTGATGCACAGGAAGAGCAGTTGAATATATAAACATTGTCGACAAATGCAATGAGTAATACAAAAAAAGGACGGCATGATATAATTCACATATATGACGCTTGGCTAAACAGCATGGCATTGCATAATTCACATACATAATGCCTTGCAACAAGATAGCATTGCATAATTCACATATATAATGTCTTGCAACAAGATGGCATTGCAAAATTCACATACATGGTAATTAGACACTAAACAGGTGGCATTCACACAAAGCATGTCTAAACTAAGCAAATGACATGCCAATGCAAGACACCATATGCACGATATGAGCAATATAACCCTGCCAAGTTAGAGCATGCACCTCGGGGGGGGGGATAGGACTGGTCATCTGTCTCTGAATCCTCCTCCGAGGAACTATTCGTAACAAGCAAGACATGCGCTTCGTCAGATAGCATTGTCTGCTCTGAAGACCTTGTTTCCACTCCAGATTTTTCCATGACTGTGTCGAATGGCTGATGCATAGGAAGAGTAATTGAATGTACTAAAATTGTTGACAAATTTAATACATAATAAAAAAATGGTAGCATGATATAATTCACATATAAGATGACTGGCTAACCAGGGTGGCATTGCAAAATTCACATATATGATGCCTGGCTAAACAAGATGGCATTGCATGATTCACATATATGATATAGAAACTAAACAGATGGCATTCACACAATGCATGTCTAAACTAAGCAGATGACATATTTTATGTATAAAGTAAGCAATGCAAGGCACCATATGCATGATATGACCAACATCAGCATGCCAAGTTAGAGCAAAAGACCTCATGGGGTAAATAGGAGTGGTCTACTCCATCTGAATCCCCCTCTGAACTGTTATCTTCCTCTTGATTACAGTCTGGAATGGCGGGAGGGGGGTTGCTTTTGCGCCGACCATGGAGCGATGTCTGCATGAAATTTTATTGCCACGCAAGGCTCGCCTCTTTTGCTCTACATGTTCAGTACCATTGTGTACAATAACTGACATGCATAGGAATAAAACATAGTGAGATTATGTAAGGAGTGCATGCACAAATCCAGAGTGATGGTAGCAAACTGTGGATAGACCCAAAACCAATGATAGCAGGCAGATAATAGCTTTATTTAAAAAATATAGATAATGGCTCCTTTAATGTTTGTTTCCACCCAACATGAAACTCATAGTAGTCACCCGAGATTAACCAGATAGTAGACAGATAGTATTGATTGCTGCCCCAATATGTACCCCACAACCATTTAAAAACTCAAGTTTGAGCATTAGTTTGGACCTGACTCGGAGTCTAATCGGTGAACTGGACGATAAAGTAGCATGTCATCATATTAAGCGATGCATAACATAAGCAGACACGAAAGAGTGCGACCTCTCTTGCGGAGCCGTGTAGTCCTCAAGGTCATCTACTCAGTTGATGATGGTAATGCAGTTGTCGTGGCTGCCGGCGGCGGGGAAGAAGATCTGAGGCGGCGAAAGACATTCTGGAGGGCGGATCCCTGCTGTGGTGAACTATTCCATCGTTGGAGCAGCTGAGCTGTGGTGGAACACAGCGCAACAGGAGCGGGACAAACCACACAAGGTTTTCTTTGACACATATCTGTAACAGAAGTATTTGTTTAAGGGCTTGTTTGAATTTGAGGATTCTAACAATGCAGGGATAGGAAATACACAGGAATATGATAGGAATGCACATGCAAAATAGAGAATTTAAAAACATAGGATTTCTGCCAATCTGGGTGTTTGGGTCACAAGAATTGGAAGATCACATGATGCAAAGAAGCATGGTGAGATTAAGTCAAACCACAAGAAAATGTATGGTTATAATGCTATTATGCTACTATCTCTTAGTCTTGTGCTTCATGAATAGGAATTTGAAAAGGAGACACTAAAGGAACAAGTCCTACAGTTTTCCTTTGCTCCATTCCTTTGAACCAAATGCATGAATAGTAGTACCATAGGAAACTTTCCAATTCCTATGTTTTCCTTCACTTTTCCTTTCAAGCACTGGCGATTCTAGTAGGCAGGCTTGAGCAGGGAAAAGCCTACACTCAAAAAATGTTTTTGTGCTACTTCTACTACTTTGGACCCAGGCCACTGCCCTACTAGCTCAACTCCCAGGCCCATCTACAAATGCACAGCTCAAACACGTAGAGATAAATAATGATGGCGTTCAAGAGAGTCCATCACGGATAGCTAAGCTGCCTGGTAAATCACTGATTCTCATATAGTAGGAGAAACTAATCGTATTTCACGTTACTATGTGTGCTCAGTGGACAATATATATAACATGTAGAGTAAAAAGCGATGCAACAAGTGTACAACCTCTTTGGCGAAGCCATGTTGATCTCAACGCTATTGGGTTGGTCGGTGAGGATGCTCCGGCTGATTTGGCTGTCGGAGGAGTGGAAGAAGATCTTAGGCGTCTGGAGATGGAGCCGGGGGTACTGCTCCGCTGTGATGGAGGGTTTCGTCGTTGGAGCAGCTCCGGTGAGTTGTACAACGGCGAGACTGAAGCGGGACAAGAGAGACAATGTTAACCTGAGTGGAATTCTAATAGCATCTCCAATAGATGACGTAAAATACATAACTACAAAGTGCTAGATGTAAAATACATCAGCCTCTCATCTCTGCACTTAACTGTCGAAACTAAATTTAACTGTCGAAACTGAATTTTGCTATCGAAACTGAATTTTACTGTTGAAACTGAACGCACTAGTAGCAGAAAAGCAGTAGCAGCAGCAGCGCTCGGAGTAGCAGCGCGTGCGAGAGCCGTGGCAGCTGGTCATGTAGCAGCATCTCGGGTAGCTGCTGCAGGGGCTCGAGCGAGAGCAGGATCTGCTGCTCGTGCAGCAGCAGCGCGCGCAAGAGTAGAGCAGCAGCGCAAGCAAGAGCAGCAGCGCGAGAAAGAGCAGACCAGGCAGGGGACCGAGAGCAAGAGCAGAGCAGCAGCGCGAGCGAGAGCCAAAGCAGCAGCAGCTCCTATTGATGTGGACATCGCCACCGAGGGAGCGACACCATGGAGGAAGTGGCCAGCGACGCCGCTGTGGATGGAGCCGCGCCATGTCAGCTCGGGACCGAGCGCCGGCAGCACCGTGGGATCGAATCAATAAGAAAATGCGGCAATTAGTGTAGAACCTCTTTGGTGGCGCCGATTAGGCCTCAACTTCATCCAAGGAATTGGTGATGATGCTGCTCTTCCGGTGGTGCAGGTGAAGATGGCGGTGTGGGAATGGAGGTGGTGTAAAAGACGAGGGGAACATCGGGGCAACTCCTTGGAGGTGGAGGAAGGGGTGGCTGAACCGACGGGATGACGAGATCGACGACGGATCCTCATCCGGTGCGGTGGATGAGGGACGTCGAGGTGTTGTTGTGGACGATGTCATCGGGGAAGAGGCTCTGGCTGGGTGGCGGACGGAGGAGGGTGTGGGGCTTCACGGGTTTTCGTGGCCTCGGTGTACGAATGGGTGGGCGGATGGGATGGGAGGGGGGAACCATGGCTTAGGGACGCGCTTGTCCGAAATGTGGGGTAAATTACGAAAGTACCCCCACCGATTTGAGCTAGGCGGTTCTTTCGGTTCAGGGGTATCACGGGCATTTCGCGTGTCGGGATTTCGCAGGAGGTGGGAGTTTTTGCGCGCGTTCTAATTTTGGGATAGCAAGGCGTGGGTTGAGATGGAGGGAGTTTTCGGAGCACAACGAGACAAAGATATATCTTAAAATTTCGGGGTAACAAGGTGCGGGTTGAAGAGACGGGAGTTTCGCAGCACGATAGACAAAGATGCTAGCTTGAAATTTCGGCATAACAAGGCGCGGCTTGAAATTTCGGGAGAACAAGCTTAACGTGTACAAAAAAAGACAATTCACACCTCATCACTAGAGAGAGCCATGTCTCGTTTTACTATATTACTAGAAATGCATTCAAATACAACAACAAAAAAACTAAAAAAATTGGGACAACAAACATAACGTGTATAGTACCAAATCAATTTGCACTTCCCTCAACAATAAAAAAACAATTCGTGTTGTCTAGCATATGGACTAAATTTGAGTACATTTTCCCTGTTTGAATGGGATTGTACTCGGGTTAGTTATACAACCATCTAAATATTATCTTCACAACACATGACCTGAATATAGGAGTAGTAAATTCTATATAAATACGAACTACATGTACATACGATCTCAAATTCAAATATATGTATCCATTTTATGTTGAATTCAAATCATAGTACATGTATGCTCTAGCTAGATGTTCGGTATCTAAACCATGTATGATACAACGTACAATGTGTTTAACACGCACAACACACACACAAACACCATTTAGACTAGTAAGGTACACGTGCATTGCACGCATGAGATTTGGCAACCAAGTTATAAATAAATACCACATTATAGCATGTAAGCTTTGAGTCATATATGCATGATGTAGATGTTCGTCTAATTCTTATAGTTCATCTCATTCAAAATCAAATAGTTTTTATAAAAAAAAAGCTAATCTATTTTAAGATTCATGGAATTGTGCGTTATAAAGCATAAAGTAAAAACAAATAATGGCAATTCATGTAGAGAAAAAATTGGGCAATTATGATACGGAAGATTCTAGAACAAAGGAGAAGTGCTTGTGTTTTGAGGTTTGTGCATTATGCTTAAGTTCAACCAAGGAGTCTTCTAGATTATACATGTGGCAACATCTGGTGGAATATAGATGATATCCAACGGCCAGTAGTGCTCGGATTTGCCATCTCTGCACCGTCGGATTGGCTTCATCCAACGACCATCTTTCAAAGTTATTCACACACTATATAGGGGTATAGACTAGTAAGGTACACGTGCATTGCACACATGATATTTGGCAACCAAATTATGAATAAATACCACATTATAACATGTAAGCTTTGAGTCATATATGCATGATGTAGATGTTCGTTTAATTCTTATTGTTCATCTCATTCAAAATCAAATAGTTTTTATAAAAAAGCTAATCTATTTTAAGATTCATGGAATTGTGCGTTGTAAAGCATAAAGTAACAACAAATAATGGCAATTCATGTAGAATTTTTTTTGGGCAATTATGATATGGAAGATTCTATATATCTAGTCAGGTCTCACCCTCTTTCCCACGTACACATCGATCAATCTATACCTCTCTATATAGGATTACATAGCTAATACACCCACATTATATATCCATCGTCCCCGTCTCATCATCCATGCCTTCCGCTTGATCTTTCAGACGCGCGCACAGTGGCGAAGACAGGGGGCAGCAAGGGCCCTGGCCCCCCCTAACATCACTATATATTGAGGCTAATATGAATGTGATCAGTAGATCAATTGCTGGTAAAATGGATTAAGTTGATGAATTGGCCCTCCCCGTAAAGGATTAGCAATGCTTGGCACCCTAGCTCATTTATTTTTCATGGCTCCGCCACTGCGCGCAACCGCGCACTCACCCCCTCTCTTTAAATATCAATCTCGCACTTGTGCACTCCTTCATAGTCTCCCTCCACTTGGCCCCTTGCACCATCTTCCAGCCCCTCACCCCCATATCCCAGTGCTTGTACACTCGTAGAGCTCTTCCCTCTATCTGTCTCTATCGATATCTCGCGCAGTCAACCCCTCCCCTCCCTTCTTGTATATCACCCCGGCCCCATGCACATACATGTATGTATATAGGCCTCTCCTTCACACAAATTGCATTGACACGTATTCCCTCACCATATCTTAGTATCTCTCACACACACGGACTACGTGTGCGAAAGAGAAGAGGTGCACACACGCACTCGTTCCCACATACAAACGCGCAGGTGCACGGTGGAGCACATTTGTACAAAAAATGAGCGTGTAGAAAGCCTTTAGATGCTGTGCCAAACTAGTCTATATCTATACCTCTATATCTATATTTATACCCCTATATTGAGTGCGAATAAATTTGAAAGATGGTCGTTGGATGAAGCCAATCAGACGGTGTAGAGATGGCAAATCCGAGCACTACTGGCCATTGGATATCATCTACATTCCACCAGATTCTGCCACACGTATAATCTAGAAGACTCCATGGTTGAACTTAAGCATAATACACAAACCTCAAAACACAAGTACTTCTCCTTTGTTCTAGAATCTTCCGTATCATAACTGCCCAAACTTTTTTTCTAGTTGAATTGCCATTATTTGTTTTTACTTTATGCTTTACAATGCACACTTCCATGAAACATAAAATAGATTAACTTTTTTATAAAAACTAATTGATTTTGAATGAGATGAACTAGAAGAATTAAACGAATGTCTACATCATGCATATATGACTCAAAGCTTACATGCTATAGTGTGGTATTTATTCATAATTTGGTTGCCAAATCTCATGCGTGCAATGCATGTGTACCTTACTAGTACTTCCTTTTTCAGTTAATATATTATGATTAAAATGATGTGGGGGCATCCATGAAGCCACGTGGCACATGTGGAGGCGTTGTTGCGACCTCCTTGTGTGGATTGATCACAATGACGTGCTGCTGGTTCCAGAAGAATGCACTCGTCCTCTCTCACGCACACTGGCAGTACATGCACGAAGCAAAGATGTGCACGCACTCATTCCCTCGCACGCACACGCGGGTACATGGTGGGACGCATTTTTGTATGAAGATCCACCCCATGTGATAATTTGACGCGTGTAAAGTCGTTCACTTCATTGATGGCCAATTAATACAGTGCATGCAAATTGGAGTGGACGTGAGGGAGGAAGTAGTTGAGAAAGACATTACTACTCCACTGCATGCATGCGAGTAGTTAAATCATGGGTTGCTACTTCCATTGGTCTCCTTCGTATTTTGTGCCAATTTTTTACCATAATTTTAAGTAACACAATATTTATGCATGTCATAAAAATTAATGTCATCGAAAACTACTTTCAAATGTGATTCCAATGATATAATTTTTGGTGACATGCATTAACATTTTGTGAGTTAAATTTTTGGTCAAAAATTGGCACAAAATAAAAAGGGGCTAATAAACCAGGACGCGGGCAAGATGATCAATTTTTGCCTGGGTTACTGTTGATGGCCTTTTTATTTAAATATGGACGAAGTGGAGTAGTACTATCTTTATCTTAGCCTCGTAGGGCTCTCCCAGCGCCTACACTCACCTCCCCACCTCGCCCACCGGATCCCGCCATGGAGGATCCCGCCATGGATAATCCCTTAGATCCTAGGATCCCGCGGGCTGCCCTCTCGCTGCGGCCCGCAGCACTGCCACCTTTGAGCAAAACCCACATGTGTTTCAGAGGGGATCCATTGCTCTGGAATCACAGATCGGTGGCGCCGGAGGACATGCCAGGGCTGCGTTTCAGGTGGTGGGCAACAAGGGCAAATCGGATCAAGGAAGCGTCGCATCGATTGGAGACAAGTTTGAAGGAGCTGCGCCTGGTGAAGCACAAGGCGGAGGCGCAAGTCGATCTCAGGGGAGACATGCTGAGGGATATCAGCATCTGGCAGCATCGCGTTGATTTCGAGCTGGGGCTAATGGCAGAGATCATATTCACGGAGTCGACTGCGGAGGAAGAACGCGCATGCCTGTGGAATGGCATGAGCAGCCGGTGCAACTGTTCAAATGGGCGGCAGGAGAAGCCAAATCTCGGGACCAGCTGCGGCGGCGCCGCTGGGCATGCATTGTAGGCAAGGTGAGCTGCCCTCCTTCCCGCCAGCGATGCAGTGACCTACTCAATTGTTGCTGCAGTGAACTTGCAACGCCATGTCGGTTTGCAACCTTGACAATCACTCCATCTATATGTATTATATTCCTGTGAAAATACTTGGTCGTTTGGAAAAAGATGGTAATTGATTTATCACTAGTTTTTGAATGCTTGGTCGTGACAATCACCCGAAGCCACAACCAGAAGTCTCCATCGTGTAATACTTACGGTCGGTCGCACCAACAGACGGTCGGTCGGACCCGCGTCTCACCGAAGGGACACGCATCGGCTTGGTCTGACATGTACGAACAGTTACACTGACTTGTGCGACCACATTTGAGTAGTAGTACTTGAAATTTATGTTCCACTAAACTCATCGGGAGCCGTTTCGGGCCTCGAAACCAAAACCATCAATTAATCTTTAGCTTGTTCCCATCACATTCCAAAGTAGTACTGCCATTCTATAATTAAGTGCAAACCTGCTCACACCTAGTACGTATCAAACCTGAATGTGTTCCCACTATGCATGTTTTAGTACTAGTGCTAGTACTAGGTTATAAAAAGGGGAACTACCTAGCCGAAAATTACTCTACCTTCCTCCTCATAAGTCTTTCTTATTCGTCCGTCCTTGCCATGGCCGGTGTGCAGAGCTCTAGGTCGAGTACTACTCGTAACAAGGCAGCGGCGACCAAGGCCGCGAAAAAAAAAGAGAGGGCTCGCCGCCTTGCAGAGACCTCGAAAGATCTCTCACGGGCAGGTGAGGGCTCCCAGGAGCGCCCTAGCCGCGGAGGCGAACATGCCGAGCTGGCGGCGCTGGAGTCGTTATCCCTCGACGACATACCCGATCAGCTCAATAAGCAGAAGGAGTTCATCGACGGCTTGGTGGAGCTGCTGAAGGAGAGCCTCGACGACATGCCCGCTGAGTTCAATGAGCAGGGGGAGTTGACCACCGGCTTGGTGATGCTGCTAAAGAAGAGCATTGCCTCGGATAAGAAGGCGACCGGCGAAATCCTGCAACTTCAAGACAATGTGAAGCTTCACCACGAGCTCGACCTGCTGAAGGAGGAGAACACTGGCTGGAAGAAGCTGCATGAGAAGAGTAGTTCCTCGGTGAAGATGCTGCACGCCCTCGTCATGGAACAGAAGGAGGAGTTGGCAAAGCTCCGCATCGAGCACCCGGCTGCTGTCAAGGTACGTAATGCGGCCGTGGAAGAGATGATGAAGGCTCGCGTCGAGAAATCCCGTGTCATGGACAGAATGAAGAAGATGGCGGAGGAGATGCGCGAGCAGATGGAGGTCGTGGAGGCGATGAAGAAGCAGTTACGACTCCGCTGCCAGCAACCCTTCATGTAGTAGAGAGCAGTGCCCCAGACTTGTGTGTGTGTCTTCCTTCTTTTTTGGGGGGGATAATTTTCCTTCTTCTTTTGCTCCTGTGTTTCTTCTTTTGCTTCGGGTGTTTCGCTGCACGTGTCACGTTCTCTGCGAGGCATGAATAAAACAATGCTAACGATGAGCGGCGCGTGGGATCGATGACTAGCAAATTAGATCATTTTTATCGCCATATCGCACTGGGCTGCCGTGTTTCGTGCTCCTCCGTCGTACTAGTACTCCAGTGGAAAACTTGAGTATACCACACGGTTCTTTGCTCCTCCTCATGTCGTCGGCAACATTTATATGAGCAGTCAAATCACAAGGCCCCGCCTTCCAGCAGTAATGAGCCATCAAATCACATAGGCCCTCACCTCTCGTGAAACTGACCAAGCGAGACTGCCCCGCCCTCTAGCCTTTTAAATGTATACTTTTGTACAGTAGTAGTATCGATGGATTGCGCCATGGAGCAAAACTAACAAGATGAAATTAAAGAAAAAAGGTGGTACATATAGAGAGCGCTCGTCGCCAAATTATGCATATAGTACTATTAAAAAAGCTAGTACGTGCTTAGATGGGGTGCTAAATTCTATTAAAGAAATTAGCATACCTATTTAATTCTTGGGTTTTTATTATTTATGCCACTAGTTGTGTCTCACTACTCAGTTTTGCCATTAGAAGTTACAACTACTCAAAAATGCCATCAATTCGTGAGATGCTTCCTCAAAAATGCCATTAGATATCTCAAAAATGCCATTGTTCCGTTAGATGTTTGCTAAAAAATGCCATTAGACATTTTTATTTTCACGTCAAACCCGTTGACCATGTTATATGACAAAAATAAGCCTAGACCCACATGTCGATTCTCTCTATCTCACAATGATAAGTGTGGCCCGCTTGTCAGGAGTAACCAAGCGAATAATTTTGAGTCACAATAATGGTGTCCAGTGGCATTTTTGAGTATGTGTCTAACGAAGCGATGGCATTTTTGAACGATTGAAATTCCTAGTGGCAAAACTGAATAGTGGGACACAACCGGTGGCATAAATGATAAAAACCCTTAATTCTTTAACAACTAAACTGCTGGCTATATGATGTTGGCCATATATATTGTACGTATATAATGTGAAGAAACGAGTGGTAGTACTACCAACTACAAGATGAACTATAAGAAATACTGGTATGTACATACTGAAGAGTTAAAGTAATGAGAAGGAACATAACATAGTTCTGTTGGGGGCTCAGCACAACACACCCCTCAAATAAAACTAAGCACCCTGAAATTAAACTAAGCAACTAATCTGGTAGACACTGCATTACAACCACCATGAGCAACAACACTGCCACCTTATTCGGACTCCGCGTCCACGTGCTCGACTTCGTCCTTGTCCCTCTTCCTCTTGGCCGATACTTCTTTGCTTGAACCGCACACTTGGCTCTCGCTCTTCATCCAACCCTTGTAGATATTGAAACAAAGGTAGGCATCCATTGCAACGTAATGGATGTGGTCTCTATCTAGTACATTCCACTGCCATGCAAGATGAAACTTGGGTGGAGGTTTCGTCAGTTTACCGTACGAAGGATCAACCATGGCTGCTGCCAAGGTCAGCATTGAAGGCTGACGGGAGGACACCAGCACATTCCTCTGGAGGTCGAAGGGCTGTCCTACAACAAGGCCTATCCGACCTCGGACTTCTTTGTCGTTTGTAAAGTCTACATAAACGAATTTAACTTTGTCGCCCCCGAGGAAGTTCTTAAAATCCTCGCACTCAACGTCGGCATGGCATATGTGGTAGACCAAGCACAAGTTATGCACGCAAACCTGGATCACGGCGGGCTTCTTCTTCTCTTCCTTCTTTAGATTCTTCTCTTTTCCCAGGACTGTGGTGCTCAACATCTAGCCCAGCGACCCACTCATCACCCTTTGACTTTTCGAAAATGCATCTGAAGCGAGCAAGGCATCCTTTCACCGCTGCGGAAGAACGGGTGTAGATGACATCGAACTCATTGCCGGTGATGGTTCTAACCTTGTACTCACCGCCGATCATGGAGATTTGGGACGCCATGGATTTGGGAGGAGGGTTAGGATTAGTGGGACTGCTGTAATGTGAAAGGACGGGATGACTAGGAGTGAACTGCCGTAATGTTAAAGGACGGCCGGGGACGAGTAGGAGCGAACCGCTAGCCCAATTAGATGTCATGTCTACTAGATGCCCAATTAAATGGCGTCATGCATCTGCGTGTTCGCACATCAATCGTCAGGAAAATTACAGGTGATACGAAGCTTTCCATGCTCCCATGATACGGGCTTCCGAGAGCCCTTGGATCTGAGATCGAACGGTTGCATGGCGTGATTCTAGACCTATGGGTGAATATCCTATCCTGGAGGGTTATTCTGCAAATTTTCAGCAACTTAGCATGCGACCGTTCGATCTCAGATCAAAGGGCTGTCAGCAGCCCGTATCGTGGTCGCGCCTACCACGACCGTCGCCTTGCTCGCGCGGTCGCGCCCTTGGAGATTTCAGATGGCTATAAATGAGAATTTTTTTGCCTACTTCGCATGCATGAAACTACTTCCTCCGTCCAGGTGCATTAGGCTATCTGATGTTGGCATGTCATAACTTAGTCACTCATACAACAAGGTTAGCTGTAAGGTTGGCTATAAGAGTATTTTTTACTTCTCTCTATCTCTTTCTTCGTAGTATTTATTGCATTTGCCAAAAGGAGTAAGGAGTACAGTACTTGGCACCTGTATACCATGGAGGTGGTCAGGAATCGGGAGACTCACACCGGTCGTAGCGCTGCAGTTAAAACGATAATGGCAAGTCAAATCACAGGGCCCCACCTGTCCAGCAGTAACTCGCCTTCAAATCACACAGCCCTACATTTGCACCAGCCTACTCCCTCATGTTCTCGCCTCTCTATCGAACCGACTAGGCGGAACTGCCCCGCCTACCATGCGGGAAAAGCCCCGCCCTCGACCTTTAAATATAATTTTGTATCCATGGATTGTGCCATGGAGCAAAGCCTCAAGAAAATGGCGGTACACATGTATACAGCATGCCCATCGCATTCGCGTCGCACCCCAGACGGTCGGTCGGTCTGGCACACCGCTCTTTGAATGGAACGCGCATCATATTGCGTTTGCACACACATGTGGGACCGCAATTGAGAACCGACCATAGGCACACTCCCCGGCCCCGCAAGTCGGTTGAGTTAATAGAAGAGAGAGACGAGCGATAGTACTGGAGTAGTGTTGTACAGACGTCGGTGCCTGGACGATCCCTGCATGACACGGAAGATCAGTTCGTCCATCCATGTGATCAGACTCCAGCAGACGGCTGGATTGGCTATCGTCTACATATCGTGCAGGCTGTGTTGTACAGGGCTGTAGTTCTGATGAGAAATCTAAAAAAAAGGTTTCTTGTCATCTCGCAATATTAGGTGTCATGTGCTTCGGAGCAATATGAGGGTTAAACAGCGACAACTGAGTTCCTCCAAGGCGCTGGTCATTGAGGGCACATGCACGAAGACTACTCGGCTGCCATCTAGGTCAAGCCGGCTATGTTAATTAGGACATCTATCGATGGACCCCTTTTCTACGAGTTTATCTTTAATTTGAGCTTTGATCCTCGTCTAGTTTGTCCATCGGGATTCATGTTGTCTCCTTGGGGCAGTGAGGTTATGGTTTCTTATCATGTGGCATTTTTCGTGTTATATGTTAATCCGGTGCTTCAGATCAAAATGACAACAACTGCGCCTCCGGGGCACATGCATGAAGAATTCTCGACAGTCATTGACGAGGTCAAGCCGGCTCCGGTATATAAAAGAAAACTACTTAATCTATATAGGCAGGAGCCTCCGCGCTTGCTTGCTAGTGTTGCTCTCTTCACATTGTCTCGTCCTCTCCCGATCTAAACACGACAGCGGTGGCCACACTCTCTCTCTGCTCACCGCTCGTCACAGATCCAACCGGATCCCCTCCACCGGGGAAGGTGAGAAGGTGCAATGTTCACGCGGTCATCCTCAGCGACGGCTCTTACCCACTGCCGGCGCATCCTGATCAGCGTGCCTTGCCGTTCTCTCCCACGCAGCGCCGGCTAGGGAGGGCCTTCGACCCCTTCTTCCTCGTTGCCATAGTGTGGGCAGATCTGGCCTCCCGCCGCCCACCTAGCGACATCCCGACGACCCTCAGGTATAACTTCCTTCGAAACCGGCCCTGCTCTACTTCCCCAGCTCCTGATGTTGCTGCATTTGTATCTTTTACTATTTCTCAGGCCCCCTCGTAGATAGGATCGATCGGTTGTTCGAAAGCCACCTAAATTCTTACTGTTAAGAGGTAAAACTAGTTCATGCAGTCGAATCTAGTACTTCTTGGTTCAAACAGGGAAGAAAGGCGGTGGGGGTGGGGGAAGATTTGTTACCTGAATCTAGGACTTGTTCGAAAGAGGAAATAATGGGGGCGAAAAGTAGCAAAGACTGGCTATCCAACTAGTCTCTTGGTCTAATAGGGAAATAAAGGGAAACATAGTACAAACTCAATATAAACCGATCTATTGGTTGAAAAAGGAAAGAAAGTGGGGACTGGGGGACAAGTTAATAGAGTATGTACAGCACTAGATTTGCTAGCCTCACACAGTATAAGGTGGCTATACCGAACAAAAATGGGACCAACCCAGATATCCTGTTCTGATGTTTGTTGCCCCGAGCCCCTCTTATGTAATGCCATTGGTAAAATGTAGCAGTCGCACTGTTAAAAGTAAGGACACGTTAAACCAATGTTGTTTTCAATGTAATGCCTCCAGCAATATGAATCAATGGCACTGTTTTTCATGTCCTGCTAAATTTCCCATTAAGATAAGTTGCTTCTTTTCGTTAGAAATGCAACTGTCCTGGTCCGCCTACTCTCCCGTGCCCAAATACCAACTCTTTAGCAACTGTTAATGTAATGTTGCTGGTAAAATGAAGCAATGGCACCATTAAAGTAATGTCGTATTTAACAGTTGTCATAGTTAATCCTAATGACCACACTAATATGTAGCAATGCTGCTGCTTTAGAAATTGCTACTGTCCTTGTAGGATCGCCATTCAGATAAGGAACATGCTTCTTTTCATTTGATGTATGTTTCATCACTTGTTAGTCACCCTCCTTTCCACCTTTTTGTGCAAACAGAGATATACATTTAACGCTTGATCTTAGTTGAATTGCACAAATGATATCCAAATTATAGTTGAACATTCCACGAGCTTCACAACCAACCTTGATGTTGCTCAATTTTATTGCAACTAATGAAGAAGAAGCTGCTAGCTCATGGGACATTGCTTCATTTTAGGTGAACTACACAAAAAGGTCCCATGAATTGAATCATCCATGTTGGTGACTGGTGTCATCCCTTCTACGATGGCGTTGACTATAGATATGGTTCCCATCACGAGGTATGTTCCTTTTTGGTCCGACCATTTGCCAAAGATCCTGCATGTTGAGTCTGCTCTTGTGCTACTGTTTTGGCACTGCCATGATAAAGCAGTAATGTTATTATTTTGCACCTTAATCTAGTGGCACTATTAATTTGAGGCAATGTTTTGGCACCGCTAGTGCCACTGATTTTTTATATATATCGAAATAGGGGGTTTCCTCCGATTTCATTAAAGAAACCCAACCATAGAGAACCATTATCCGACAACATCTCAGTGTAAACGGGCAGTTATGCAACTACTACTAGAACGGACTTAGTACTAGCAGGAGACAAGTTTGCCACATAAGCTAGGTACGTAGGGGGACGCAGCACCAACTCGACCAAGTTTGGATTACAACCCAAATGCTACGACAGAAACATCAGGGGGGAAGATAGGGACTGAAAGAGCCTGCTTTAGCATCCCAGTCTAAGCACCCCCGGCCTCCATCCTTGCGACGCACGGTACATCTCGCTTGCCACCTACTCGATCCTAGTGCCACTGATAAAATGAAGTAATAATACAGTTAAAATAGAGCGAGTGTCCTCTCTATCATTTCATTTCCAATGTAGATAAAGAAAGTGCTTCTCTTTGTTAGTATATGTTTCATCAACTAGTCCCATTGTTAATGTTTAAGTGTTTCTACAAACTGGGGTGCTTAATTTTAGTTGATCTGCATAAAAATAGAGATAGGAATGTCTCAAGGCCCCTCCTTGTACTACCGCTGTACACTGATGTTCATCACTGGCAGAAGGTGTATCGGGGAGAATTGGGTCGATTTCCAGTATGAGGCCTACCGTATGAGGCGTCGCAGGGCCCATCTCGCCCTCGCAGCATGGCATACTATGACACTATCACAATATTTTCTTCTATTTATTAGTGTATGTTTGATCAACTAGTGCCACTATAATGTAATCATGATTTTTCATTATCTATGCAAACAGGGTTATTCAGCTGCATTTTGGTGGAACTGCACAAATGTACGGATGGAACCGGCATATATGCAGAGTGCGAGGTGTGCCAAGTAAAAATTACTGACACCAACCATGCTCCATCTAAGCATTGGCATCCACCACCACCAGTGGGATGCGCTCTCTGTGGACGGATCTTTCTCGGCAGCAAATCCTCTAACCAAATACTAGTAGCTTATATTGGCACTTTTCTAGGGAGTACTCTTTTCCGAAAGAAGCACCAATCTATTTTTCTTTATTTGTACACAGTGTCACAACTTTGTTTTTGGTCCAGAGCTATTTTAGGGTGATTGGCGTAGTACTCGGAGACTGATTGTAAGCATGATTTTCATTAGCCGTCACACTAATTGTAAGCATGAGCAGATGGAAGATTAGGTTATTGCGAAGCTTACCTTAAAACCTACCGCCGCCGTTGAAACGAGGCGAGCGGCGAGGGAACCGTGGAGAACGGTGGGGAAGCAACATCACGCCATCTGGCCTCCTCTTGCGGTGGGAGAACGAATACTCCTGTGGCTCCGGCTGGCTCTGCACCCTCACGAACGGCACATCGTACTTGATCGATTCGTTACCCTCTGGATGCTCGACCTTCGACCTGTATGCCCACCACCTCCGCCTGACTTTCGCCTCGGGCGAATCTGTCTGCTCCATCACCCAAAGGAGATACTCGATGAACTCGAAGGACTGCGGTGTGACTGCCACCGAGGAGTACATCGCCGCCCTCATCGCCGTTGTCTCGCTCTTTCGCATACATTGCCACATGGCCCTCACCGTCCTCAAAATCTCTCACTCGTTGTCAAACCAAGTAAGGATCTCCTTCAACCTAGCTAACTTCGCCTGGTCGCCGTTGGCGATCTGCCCAATTCGCTGCTGCATCCTCTCCATAGATGTCCTTCTGAGAGGTCCGGTGCTAGCTTTGGAAGATGGGAGGAGAGACGGTGGTCTTGGAATGGAGAAGAGGGAGAGGTGAGACGGTGGTTTTGCAATGGAGAAGATGGAGAGGAGAGGGGGTAGTTTTGCAATGGAGAAGAGGGAGAGGCGAGATGGTGGTCTTGCAATGGAGAAGAGGGAGAGGCGAGACGGTGGTTTTGCAATGGAGAAGATGGAGAGGAGAGGGGGTGGTTTCGCAATGGAGAAGAGGGAGAGGCGAGACGGTGGTTTTGGAATGGAGATGATGGAGAGGAGAGGAGGTGGTTTTGCAATGGAGAAGAGGGAGAGGAGCATGCGGCAGCGATTTAGGATTGGACGAGAGGGCCGGCGCGCTGTGACTGGATCAAAATCAAAATCAATTTACCCTTCAATTAAGAAAGCGACCCCACATTAACTAGTCTCCCTTTTGTTCTGGATCATAATTGACCATGATTTTCACAAATAAAATATATGTTATACGTTGCAAAAATAATATAATTTGAAAGTACATTCAGATATGAACCAAGCGATACAATTTTTGGTGACATGCATTCACAGTTTGCTTGTCAAATATAGTACGTGGTCAAACTTTGACCCAAAATACGCAAAACAAAAAAATACTTCCAAGACCAGCGCCGCTCCTCTCCTCTTAAACCACCACCGCTCCTCTCCTGTTCCAATCCAAATCCAGCGCCGCTCCTCTCCTCTTCCATTTCAAAACCACCGCCCCTCCTCTCCTGTTCCAATCCAAAACCAGCGCCGCTCCTCTCCCGTTCTAATCCAAAACCAGCGCCGCTCCTCTCCTCTTCCAATCAAAAACCACCGCCGTCGAGTGAAGGTGCTGTGGAGAAGTAGATCGATGGAGGAGTACAACCGATACATGAGGATCACAGACGGTGGCCCCGTGAAGCTAGCTAGGATGTTGGAGATACAGTCTTGGTTTGACAACAAGGACCAACTAGTGGCGACGGCGACATCCATGGCAAAATATCTGTAACAGAGCGAAAAGGCGGCGATACTCCCAAAGGGAGTCACGCGGGAGTACATAGAGCTGCTCCTCTGGGCCATGGAGCAAACAGATTCACCGAATCCAATTGTGAGGCAGCGATGGTGGGAGTATCGATCCAAGATGGAGCATCCACCAGAGATTGAAGGATCGAGCATCTATAGGGTGCCGTTTGTGAGGGTGCTATGCCAGAGCGAGCTGGTGGAGTCTTCGTCGACCGAACCCAACTGCAAGAGGAGAAAAGCAGTTGGCCCGACGATGCTTCCCCGCCATCCTCTCCCTCGTCGTTCACATCGTCTCATGGGGCGGCTGTCTGCCACCGAGGAATAGGCAGGGACTGCCCCCCAACCCAATAGTCGGGCAGGTTGTGAATTGTCAGGAGGAGCTTAGGGTTGTCAGTATTTGCAGGTTGTGAATTGTGTTTGTGTTCTGTATTTTGAGAGTACTTTCAGATATGAATGTCTTTTGAATTTCAGTTTTGTAGTATTGAGCATACGAAGTATTTTATGAATTCTAGAGATCTATTTTTAGCACTTAAAAAAATGTAGTTTCATATAAAAGTGCAGACAATGTGATTCTCAGAGAAGAAACTGCAAGTTTCAGTTTCAGATAAGAAAATGCAAGTTTCAGAGGCAGAGCATTTATATTAACATGCCCTTTTCAAACATGGATAACATCATGTTGGAAGTTTTATTCATGGTCGAAAATGGAACTACCAGCCAGTTAACATCATGCCGATCAACATTCATGCATAGCACATCTTCATATGATGCACAGTCAAAAAGATATGCTATTTTCAAAATGCCCACACAATGTCGAGTGTGCGAAAAATAGAGAAAACGAGGGACGAAGTTTTGGCAAGTGTTGGACGTGGTGTGCGTAGATGATAATGGGGACCCACATGTCAATAATGGCAGAGGCAAACAATTTGGAGATATTTTCACTGCATTAGGTGGAATCGAACCCGGGTGGAACAATGGTCGGGTAGCGTCACTTGGCCACTGGGCTAGTTCAGTAGTTTCGCTAGAAATAAGGCACAACATCTACCATTATTGTAGCATGCCTTCCCCAGCTCCGGTTCGTTCTCGTCCTCCGCCTTTGTGCACTCGCCGCGGCACCGTTGTCTGCCATTGTGAACATGCTGAACAAACAAGAGGAATCTGGAGAGGACTGTAGGTGGAGAGGCGGACAGTCGGGACCCACCAGGTCTATGGCAGTACGCAAGTAAGTCCATTGAAAAAATACTTCCTCCTAATGCTATACTGACGTTGGGGCCCATGGGTTTGTCAACATAGTTATATTTTTTTTAGGTGCTTCAATGTAGTAACTAAAGGAGATAAATTTACAACGAAGCCGGGGAGCTGGCAGGTATCATTTATTATCAGTGGGCCAGCAAGTATCAGTTGGGTTGTGGGCTGCCCCGTCTAGGCTTTCTTTTTTAACATGCGCAGCCCACGACATGCCGTTTTGTATTTTCTTGAGGGCCGTCATGTATCGACCGGCCTATGGACCTTCCATCCTAGGTTTTATTTTTCCTAAAACATCCGCATCCCAACTTATATTTTTTTTTTTGAAGAAAACGCAGAGGTTTGTTCTTTTTTTCTATATAAGAATAGGAACGCCAGTCCAATTTATGTTTCCCTTCTAACTATATTATATATATTTATATTATTTTATATGTTATTATATAATATTGTTATTGTCATCATATATTTAACAGATACTTACATATATAAGAAAACAATATCCCACATCTTATTAACTTATAAAAATAATTTTTTAACAATAAAATCCTGGTTTTTTTTACATTAAGGCAACGAAAATCTGGTGATTGTGTACAAAAGCTTGGTATGATTTAAGGACCAATGTAATAATAAAGCACTTATTATTTAAATATATTTATAACAAAATGCTCAGCCCCTGTTTATTTTTTGATAACATTGCTGCGCCCAACCCAACATTATAATTAGAACCAGCCCAGCAAAATCGTGTATTTCGAGAAAGTGCAAATGGGCTGTAATTTTTTAGGAAAAAATAAATGGGCCGCATGGATGCTACATTATTTGTTCAGCCAGCCTAGCAAATTCGTGTATTTTGAGAAAGTGAAAATGGGCTGTAGTTTTAAAAAAATGGACCGCATGGACGCTACATTATTATCACCCAGCCCAGCAAATGGACTGTAATTCTCAAAAAAAAAAGATCAAATGGACTGTAAATTCTGAAAAAATGGGTTGAATATGTGCCACATTTTTGGAGGCTGAAATGTGGGCCAATAGGTCGAAGCCAAGGCAAGTCGTTGTTAACTTAGTCAACAAATGATTCTGACATCGATAGCCGTTGGATTTACATCCCACGACTGGCATCCATCTTCAATCTCTCGTCTTCTTCCTCCAGCGCCGCCAGGACCACCTGCTCCCGCCTCCTGCTGCTAGCAGCTCTACTTAGCACGCTTCATTGTGAAGCGCTACCCCACCGCCGGCCAGGTCATCCCTCCACCCCTCATGTTCTTCTCCATCGACTGCCGAACCACGCCGCACCAGAACCAGTTAACCCTCGTACACCCCTCCGTCTGCGACTCCACTCCCGCGTCTTCCCATCTCCGGCTCGTTGCTGTCCGGGGCCTCGCCGTCGTCCACCACCTTCGATGCGCTCGGCGCGGCGTGGTCAACGTGGTCAACAAACGAGAGTCATCGGAAGAGGACTGTACGTGGAGAGGCTGACAGTGGGGACGCACCATGTCCATGGACGCACGCATGCAACCGCCTCCTTATTACGTGAAAATAAAATTATTCCTCCCCGTGAAAGCTGGGACCCACCACGTATATCTTCGCACGGAAGGAAGTGCCTCCTTATTCCTACCACTGATAGCTGGGACCCACCAGCTACATCTTCGCATGCAAGGAAGTGTGTCCATATTACGAAAAAAATGTTTCTTCCCCCTGATAGCTGGGACCCACCAGCTATATCTTCGCACGCAAGGAAGTGCCTCCTTATCCTCCCTGACAGCTGGGACCCACCCGGTCGAACCGTACGTAGGGTTGTCTGTCTGGTCGCGAACGTGTACATGATCGGTCTCTCTGCAGCGATGAACCGTGACCGAGTAAGGAGCGGCATGTGTCGTAGTAGAGGCGCGGACGTAGCATGTTACGCAGTACCTTCTATATCATGTACATGTACGTATAGCCACACTGCAAGAAAGTAAATACGGCTACGTACGTACTTATGGGTGGGGTCTTGAACGCGTACAACGATGGCGTCGTGTTCATCGGCAGCCAACCGGCTGGGTCGGAACAGAGAAACTGCATCATGTTCATTGGGAGGCAATGGAATGCGTCCTGTTCATCGGGACCCAACCGGCTTGGACAGAACAGCCGAAACGAGCCTGGCGTACCGCAGAACGGAGGAAACGGCCTTCTGTTCGACCGCCTATGGTCGAAACAGGATCCTGTTCACCGGGAGGGGTCTGGTGTACCGCAAAATGGAGGAAACGGACTTCTCTTCGACCTCCTACGGTCGAAACGGGGTCCTGTTGATCGGGAGGGGTGTGGCGTACCGCAAAACGGAGGAGACAGACTTCTCTTCGACCTCCTACGGTCGAAACGGGGGTCCTGTTCATCGGGAGGGGTGTGGCATACCGCAAAACGGGACACCACGGGCTACTGTTCATCCACAGTCTACTGCCTCGCTCCAGCCTCCACGGGCTACTGTTCATCCACCGTCGACCTCCTCCAGTCTCCACCTGTGACTGTTCATCCACGGCGTCTCCCTCCTGCCTCCACCAACTACTGCTCATCCATGGGCTCCTGTTCATCCAGCCTCCAACGGCTAGTGTTCAACCAGCCCTCCACGGGCTACTGTTCATCCAGCCCTCCACCGGCTACTGTTCAACCAGCCCTCCACAGGGTCCTGTTCATCCACCCCCAACCGGCTCGATCGGGGTCCTGTTCATCCAGCGGCAATGGCCTCTACTACCACGGGGTCCTGTTCATCCAATCCCCATTGGGAACTATTCATCCAACCCCCAACAACGCTCATTGTTCATCAAGAGGCAGCAGGTTCGATTGGCTTCAGTTAGCAGCAGTAGCGAAGGAATCGCTCGATCGGGTTCAGTTAACAGCCAGGGATCGATCGATCGCTCGGGTTCAGTAACGCATAGCCAGTGCAATCGCTCGGGTTCAGTAGGCGAACGCCTCGCTCGGGTTCAATTAGAGCCCAACGCCTCGCACCCACGCACATACGTGTACGAGAGAAACGCGCAATCCCTCCATGCATCGCTCGGCCCCGACCACCCACCGTAACCGGGAACTCCCCGATATTTTCCTCGCCCTCGCTTCTACCACGGTTTTTTCCGTCATGGACGGCCCAAAGAATGTCATGCAGCTACGTCTCCGGCCCGCCCAGGACGAAAAGCTCATTTTCTATCATGATTTTTTGTCATAGAAGTAGGATCCCACCACATCTATGATGATACCGGGTTTGGTCACAATTATCGTCATAGAAGTGTCATCAGCATGATAGAAAAAAATTCATTCGGCCCAAAATGTCACGGATATGTCTTTTTTTTGTAGTGCTACAAAGGGGTAGAAGCTGACGATGGCCCACTTTCAAATGATAAATGGTTGCAATGGAGTCAAAATAAACATTTATCATCAGTGTTTGTATTTAGTATACAAGCGCTATCTTCCGTAATCATTGTTATAAATCCATAAATATGCATCAAATTTGACTTAAGATTTTTGCCAAGCTGGGTTGCCTGGCTCCTGTGCTTACCCCCTACGCTCCCGATAGTTCAGCTAGGGGGTAAAGGGAGCACCTCTGTGATTGTTACTTCCGGGTCATCCGGGTTAGTACCTCAGACTGGGTGAAGCCGAAAGCTAGCCATCTTAAGAATATAATTGGTTGGCAACGACGGAAGTAAAAATTTAGGTTCACTGAAGACCACAAAGTTCAGGAACTTTCCCCAAACTAAATCCTCAATATTTTCCTCCCACATTGATCGGAGTTGAGGTTTCATGACCATGCTCAACATGATAGCCTGGGAAAAGGAACTTATAAAGGAGCAATTTTTTCCAGAAGATGTTTCTTACGTTAAAAAGTAATATAACATATCTCTCCACGTACCTTTGTTTATAAAGTTGTATGGCCGGATTGCCTTGTTTGCCGTAAATATTTGCCCTCATAAAGGTTTTATAAAGTGGGACAAACACTCCCCGGCTACTGGCTGAGGAGGTTGAAGCCGATGGTCGGTCAACAAAGTCTTGTACAATGCGGATTCAAGCATTAATGATGTAAAGTACTTGGGTACATAGAATCATCACACATAAATTGCGAGTAAGTCACTTTACTGCAGCCCATCTTTTAAAGAGTCAAGGGCACAATCTCGCTGGGACAACCGAGCAGCTGACATAATGCTCTCGTAATTCCCTATTGGCATTGATTTCCTATCTATTAAGCCCCTTGGGGCCGACCTTGACGAGCTCAGCTTTCGCTAGCTCTAAGCTCCTTTAAGAGATCTTTGTTCTCTTTCCGAGAATTCTATGTTAAACACAACAAAATTTTCTATGAAACGGATATCGATCCTTAATTTGGCCACCCGTGCCCACATTAAGGCTCGGAGGCTACTGGGCTTCGCGCTTGTCACTTAAAAGCCATTAATGGGTTACATCGATCCCCTGATCTGGTGCTGCCACCCGACCAGTGGCTCAGGGGCTACTGCATTGATGATTCAATGCAGACAATTTACAAAGTGCACATGGTTTCTGAGGAGATCACGATCCTCGGGTTGGTCGGTCACACCCAACCTAAGTATCGAGGACTATGCACACCGCGTTTCCATTCTTACATATGCTGCCAAGCTAGGAATTGATCCTCTGGCCAATTTCACAAATCGACCTGAGTCTCAGGGGCTACTGGGATAAGCGGTTTCATGTTTTCCTTCAGGTGCATCTCAGATTTTAGGCCGATATACACCTTGAGGGCTACTGGCTATATACCTCGGCAGAGAATGAATTGCACCGATCAAAAATATATCCACAAACAGTCAGCCCAAGCCCGAGGTGGTGCGTCACTTTGGAAGCAGTCCGACGTAAAGCTCGGATGCAAGTGGCTGGCTCCGTAGAGGGCATTTCCGGCATTAAGCTCGGCTGAACTCCTTCAAATTTTTTGAACCAAGGTGATCTATGACACCTCAGAAACATTCTGGCATTGGAGCTTGGATGCAGTCCGGCGTTGGAGTTCGGCTGCAAAAGGACACCTCGGATACAGTCCGGCATTGGAGCTCGGATACAGTCCGGCGTTGGAGCTTGGATGCAGTTCGGCATTGGAGCTCGGCTGCAAAAAGCCATCTCGGATGCAGTCCGGCTTTGGAGCTTGGATGCAGTCTGGCATTGGAGCTCGGACACCAGAGGACACCGCCGCATGGGAAACATTTCAAACCCGAGGTATGTCGTAGAAATAACAAGGCATTGATAAAGGCCGAAGTCTTAAAGGGCTCCTCGGATGCCCGACGTGTGAACACTTCGGATTTAGTTCGGCAATCCTCAAGATCGAAGATGGGAAGATTTGTTGAACTAGTTTTCAAGACTGAGACCGAAGATGAAGAATAGTTTAGAAGAATCGAGAAGCGTCCCTAACTTGAAGACCGGTTTAGGGGGCTACTGACGGTGTCCTGGACTAGGGGATACTCACCACGTCGTCTCCCGACCAGGTGGGTCGGGCCAAGGACACCCCATGGCGGTTCAATAACGGGCCTCTTCGGACAGCCGATGACATATACAAGGAAGATTCCACAAGACTTAGTGATCAAGACAAGGACACCTCTCCATCGATGTAGCCGACTAGGACTCTTGTTATCCTAGGCCTCCGGTACATTATATAAGCCGACGCCAGGCTAGTCGATAGATATATGCTAGATCATTAGAATCATACACAACATACAATATCGAGGTAGATCAACTCTATACTCGATACATTATCATCATCAATAATAACAAGAGCAGGACGTAGGGTTTTACCTCCATCAAGATGGCCCGAACCTGGGTAAATACGGTCTCCTTCGTCTCCTGTTACCCATCGATCCAAGATCCACAGCTCGGGACCCCCTACCCCGAGGTCTGTCGGTTTTGACACCGACAAAAATATCCAAGGCAATGATTATATATATAGGCATCACATCCGAGACAAGTAGACCAACTCCTGCTTGCATCTACTACTATTACTCCACACATCGACCGCTATCTAGCATGCATCTAGAGTATTAACGTCATAAAGAATGGAGTAACGCCTAAGCAAGATGACATGATGTAGACAAAGTAAACTCACACTTGAATAAACCCCATCTTTTTATCCTTAATGGCAACGATACAAATACGTGTCATGTCCCTCTCTGTCACTGGGATTGAGTACCGCAAGATCGAACCCATTACAAAGCACCTCTCCCATTGCAAGAAAAATCAATCTAGTTGGTCAAACCAAATCAATAGATCGGAGAGAAATACAAAGCTATAATAATCATGCATAAAAGAGTTCAAAGGAAACTCAAATAATATTCATGGATAATCTGATCGTAAACTCACAATTCATAGGATCCCAACAAACACACCGCAAAAGGTGATTACATCTGATAGAACTCCAAGAACATCAAGGAGAACATTGTTGAAGATCAAAAAGAGAGAGAGAGAGAGCCATCTAGATACTAACTATGGACCCGTAGGTCTGTGGTAAACTACTCAAACATCATCGGAAGGGCAGCAAGGTTGATGTAGAGCCCCTCCGATCGAATCCCCTCTGGTAGAGTGCTGAAAAAGGCCTCCAAATGGGATCTCGCGAGAAAAGGAACTTGCGGTGGCGGAAAAACTATTTTGGCTGGCTCTCTGTTTGTTTCCCTATTTTAGAGAATTTATAGAGGCGGAGTTAGGTCAAATGGGGCTACGTGGGCCCCACGAGCCACCAGGGCGCGCCCTGGTGCCTCGTGGGCCACTGCTCCATCTTCTCGTCCCCTCCCGAAGCTTCCAGGATCTCTTATGTCCAGGAAAAAATCTACAAAAAGTTTGGTGGCATTTGGACTTCGTTTGATACTGATATTCTGAAAAACCAAAAACAGGCAAAAAAACCTCAACTGGCACTCGGCACTAAGTTAATAGGTTAGTCCCAAAAAATGATATATAATTGCTTGTAAATGTATATAAAACATCCAAGATTGATACTATAATAGCATGGGACAATAAAAAATTATAGATACATTGGAGACGTATCAAGCATCCCCAAGCTTAATTCCTGCTCGTCCTCGAGTAGGTAAATGATAAAAACAGAATTTTTGATGTGGAATGCTACCTATCACATTAATCATATAATTTTCTTCTTTGTGGCATGGATATTTGGAGTTGAGTGATTCAAAGCAATAGTCTATAGTTTGACATGAAAATATAAATACTCAAGCATACCAACAAGCAACCATGTCTTTCAAAATATCATTGCTAAAGAAAGTTATCCCTAGCCCATTATGCTCAGTCATTGATCCATTCATGAAACACACTCAATATTAGCTGCACCCAATGCACAAGTATGACAATAGTGCTCTCCAATTGGTGCTTTATAAGAGAAGATGGAGACTCAAAATATTTTTTTTTGCGTAAAAGTAAAATAGAAAGGCCCTTCGCAGAGGGAAGCAGAGATTTGCAGAGGTGCCAGAGCTCGAAGTTTAAAATAAAGAGATGAAAATTATTTTGAGACGCATGCTTTTCCTGTCAATGATACAACCGAAAGTTCCCAACATCTTCCATGCTAGACACATTATAGGCGGTTCCCAAATAGAAAATAAAGTTCATTTCCTTTCCACCATTCTTTCACAATCCATGGCTAGCCGTATCCATGGGTGCCTTCCATACCAACACTTTCCAAGGAATTTAATATATTTTTTCGTTTTGATTCATTTCAGGAATGGGCATCCCTATTACCTTGCCATTTTTCTCGTGCAATGACAAGTGAATAAACACTCGTCGTGAGAATAACCCACCTAACATGGAAGATATTGGCCACCCCCTGCTGCATCATGAGCGGTACGGGCACACAAAACGGAAAATTATTTTTGAATGATTAGAGTTGGCACATGCAAATTTACTTGGAACGGCATGTAAATACGGCTTATAGGTAGATATGGTGGACTCATTTGGCACAACTTTAGGTTTAAGGAGTTGGATGCACAAGTAGTATTTCTGCTTAGTACAAATGTAGACTAGCAAATAGATTGAGAAGCAACCAACTAAAAAACGGAAATGTCATAAACATGCATTGAGAATAACTAACACTGAATAATGCACCATAAGTAGGATGTCACTTCGTTGCATAACTATTGACTTTACGTGCATGCATAGGGAATCACGAACCTTAACACCAATATTCTTACTAAACAACAATTACTCACTAGGATGACCCACATATTATCATCTCCATGTTGCAAAACTATTGCAAGGAATCAACATTATCATATCCAATGATCTATATGAAAGTTTTTATTATATCCCTCGTGGATATTTATCATATTGGGACCAAATTCATATCTTGTGCAAATTACCATTACTATTATCAACTCTCAAAAAGATATAAGTGAAGCATGAGAGTTCATCTATTTCTTTCAAATATGATCACCACCGTGCTCAAAAAGATATAGTGAAGCACTAGAGCAACTGCCTAGCTCAAAAGATATAAGTGAAGCACATAGAGTATTCTAATAAATCACGAATAATGCGTGTCTCTCTCAAAAAGGTGTGTTCAGTAGAGATGATTGTGATAACTAAAAATAAATCAAAGCAAAGACTCATATAATACACGACGCTCCAAGAAAAACTCTTATCATGTGATGAATAAAAATATAGCTCCAAGTAAAACTACCGATGGTCGGTAGAAGAAAGAGGGATGCCTTCTGGGGCATCCCCAAGCTTAGCTGCTCGGGAGTCCTTGAATATTACCTTGGGGTGCCTCGGGCATCCCCAAGCTTAGGCTCTTGCCACTCCTTATTCCTTCATCCATCGTGATCTCACCAAAAACTTGAAAACTTGAATCACACAAAACTTAACAAAACCTCCATGAGATCCCTTAGTATAATCAAGTAAATCACTACTTTAAGTACTATTGCAAACCCATTCATATTTTATTTTTGCATTATACCTATTGTAGTCTAACTTCTCCATGACTTATACCCCCCGATACAATCCATAGTTGCATCAAAAGAAGCAAAACAGTGCATCAAAAACAAAATCTGCCAAAAACAGAACAATCTGCAGTAATTTGAACATTGACTATACTTATGTAATTCCAAATTTTTTGAAAAATTAGGAAAACATGGAAAATTTGTATATCAATCATGTGTAAAACATTCAGAATTTATCACACTCGAGCAAATTTTAAAAATTCTGCTACTGGACGTAAAAGTTTCTGTTTTTGCACAGAGTCAAAGCAACTATCATCCAAATCATCCCAAAGGCTTTACTTGGCACAAACACTAATTAAAACACAAAAACACAACCGTAATAGTAGCATAATTGTGGAGATCTTACTTAGACTCTGTTGAATAAGTTGAATTGCACTTGTTTGGTGACTAAGAATATAGGTTGTTGAGTTTCGAGAGAATTCATTGTTTGAACCTTAACATGTGAATTGGTTGTTACTTTATCATGAGAAGTTTTATGAGAAAGAATTGCTGTTATGACGCTAGGAAAAGTGATTGAAATTATCATTGATCAAACTTATGCACTTTGCTAGCATTCACACTTCATAAATTATTTCTTTTATCATTTACCAACTCGAGGACGAGTAGGAATTAAGCTTGGGGATGCTGATATGTCTCCAATGTATCTATAATTTATGAAGTATTCACGCTAATATATTATCATTCTTGGATGTTTTACAATCATTTTGTAGCAACTTTATATCATTTTTGGGACTAACCTATTAACATAGTGCCCAGTGCCAATTGCTGTTTTTTTCTTGTTTTTTTACTTCGCAGGAAATCAATATTAAACGGAGTCCAAACGCAGGGAAAATTTTTGGACAGTTTTTTTGGACCAGAAGACCCAGGATGGGCTAAAAAAGTACCAGAGGGGAGGCCCGAGGTGGGCACAACCCACCTGGGCGCGCCCAGGAGCCCAGGCGCACCCAGGGGGGTTGTGCCCCCCTCGATGACCTCCCGCACCACCTCTTCGCCCTATAAATTGCCAAATATTCCAAAAACCCTAGGGGTAACCCTAGATCGGAAGTTCCGTCGCTGCAAGCCTCTGTAGCCATGAAAAACCAATCTAGACCCCGTTGCGGCACCCTGCTGGAGGGGGAAATCATCACCAGTGGCCATCTTCATCATCCCGGCGGCCACCATGATGAGGAGGGAGTAGTCCAGCCTCGGGGCTGAGGGTTCGTACCAGTAGCTATGTGTTTAATCTCTCTCTCTCTCTCTCGTGTTCTTGAGTTAGCATGATCTTGATGTATCGCAGGCTTTGTTAATATAGTTGGATCATATGGTGTTTTCCCCTCTCTATCTTGTTGTGATGAATTGAGTTTTCCCTTTGAGATTTCGTTTTATCGGATTGAATACTTTGATGGATTTGAGAGCACTTGATGTATGTCTTGCTATGAATACCCGTGGTGACAATGGGGTATCATATTGATTCACTTGATATGTGTTTTGGCACTCAACTCGCGGATTCCCGAGGTGACATCGGGGTATTCTATGCATAGGGATTGATGCACATTATCGTCTTTGTTTCTCTGGTAGAAATCTTGGGGCACTCTTTGAGGTTCTTTGTGTTGGATTGAGTATTATGAATCTGAAATTGTTTGATGCATATCGTATAATCAACTCATGGATACTCGCGGTGACATTGGAGTATCTAGGTGACATTAGAGTTGGTTGATGTGTATCATATGGTGTTATTTTAGTACGAACTCTTGGTTAGATCGATCGGAAATAATAGCTTGGTGTTATTTTAGTACGAACTCTAGGATAGATTGATCGGAAAGAATAGCTTTGAGGTGGTTTCGTACCGTACAAACAATTTTGTCTTATGTTCTCCGCTAGATAGGAACTTTGGAGTGATTCTTCATCGCACGTTGAGGGATGGTTATATGATCCAATTATATTAGCATTGTTGAGAGATTGCACTAGCGAAAGTACGAACCCTAGGCCTCATTTTCAAGCATTGCAATACCGTTTGTGCTCCGTTTTATCAATTGCTACCTTGCTGTTTTTTATTGTTCCTATTACAAAAATCAAGATCTACTATCCATATTACACTTGTATCACCATCTCTTCACCAACTAGTGCACCTATACAAATTACCATTGTATTTGGTGTGTTGGGGACACAAGAGACTTTTTGTTATTTGGTTGCAGGGTTGTTTGAGAGAGACCATCTTCATCCTACGCCTCCCACGGATTGATAAACCTTAGGCCATCCACTTGAGGGAAAATTGCTACTGTCCTGCAAAACTCTGCACTTGGAGGCCCAACACGAGTCTACAAGAACAATTTGTGTAGTAGACATCAAGCTCTTTTCTGGGGCCGTTGCCGGGGACGTCAGTGCATGAAGGTATATCTTTAGATCTTGCAATTGAATCTTTTAGTTTCTTGTTTTATCACTAGTTTGGTTTGTAAAAGAAAACTACAAAAAAATGGAATTGAGGTTGCATCATATTGTTCATCTTTATAATGTCTTTCGTGAAAATGATGGAAAGGAAAATTGTGCTCAATTCCATAAAATGTTTGACAAAAAATCTTTGAATGATGAGCATGATTGCTATGTTGTTGCTATGAACTCTTTGAATATCCATGATACTAACGATATGCAAAGCCATAAGCTTGGGGATGCTATGTTTAATGAAGATGATATTTTTAGTTCCCCAAGTTTTGATGAGAAAATTTATTATGATGATATCATGCCTCCTATTTATGATGATTATATTGATGAAAGTGGATTTGGAGAGGCCATGACTTTATTTAGTGATGAATCCACTATTTTGGAAGAGGTTGCAATTGATTATGACAACAAAGTTCGTATATATGATGATTATGGTGATGACATGTATGCTATAAAGAATAATGATAACCATGAAACTTGTCATGATGATTATAATTTTCAATCCCATGATAGTTATTTTGTTGAGTTTGCTCCCACTACTATTCATGAGAATAAATTTGCTTATGTGGAGAGTACTAAAAATTCTATGCATGTGGATCATGAAAATAATGCTTTATGTGATATTGTTGAATTCATTCATGATGCTACTGAAAATTATTATGAGAGAGGAATATATGCTTCTACATGTCTCAATAATATCAAGTTTCCTCTCTTTATGTTGAAAGTTTTGAAGTTGCACTTGGTTTGCCTTCCTATGCTAGTTGATTCTTGTTCCCATAACTTGTTTGCTCACAAAATCCCTATGCATAGGAAGTGTGTTAGACTTAAATGTGCTAGTCATATGCTTCATGATGCTCTCTTTATGTTTCAATTCTTATCTTTTACGTGAGCATCATTGAAATCATCATGCCTAGCTAAAAGGCATTAAAGAAAAGCTTTTGTTGGGAGACAACCCAACACTATTACCTACTGTTTTTGTGTGTTCACATGATTAAGCTACTGTAGTAATCATATTTTATAGCTTTTGTTTCAATAAAGTGCCAAGTAAAGCCTTTGGGATAGTGTGGATAATAGTTGACTTGATTCTGTGCAAAAACAGAAACTTCTGCATCCAGTACAGAAATTCCTATATTTTACTGGAACTTGGAAAAATTCTGAATTTTTTAAAGTTTATGGGTATACAAATTTTCTACGTTGTCCTATGTTTTCAGAATTTTTGGAGTTACATAAGTATGACCTTAATTCAGATCTTTACGTACTATTCTGTTTTTGACAGATTCTGTTTGCAATGCATAGTTTGCTTGTTTTATGGTTTCTATGGCTTATATTGCTTAATATAAATTGTGGAAATTGTATATTACAGTAGGCATTGTGTGAGAACAATTATGAATCTGATCTTGATAGTACCATAGTGAATGATTTGTCTTTATCATACTAACCCATCTCACGAAGTTCCGTTAAGTTTTGTGTGATTGAAGTTTTCAAGTTTTGGGTGAGATATCGATATGAGGAGAATAAGGAGTGACAAGACCCTAAGCTTGGGTATTACCAAGGCACCCCAAGGTAATATTCAAGGAATATCCAAGCAACGAAGCTTGGGGATGCCCCGGAAGGCATCCCCTCTTTCGTCTCCAACATTACCGGTAACCTCACTTGGAGTTACATTTTCATTCGTCACATGATATGTGTTTTGCTTGGAGGATCATTTTATTTTGTTTTGATTTGCTTGCTGTTATTTATAATAATTTTTTGTATCTTTTATTTCAATAAAAGTGGCAAGGATAGCCTTTACCATGCTTATTTTGCAAGTATATGAGTTGTTGTTTTAAAACAGAAAGTTTGTCGCTGTTGCAAAAATTCCCGAGAAAAGTCAGAATGTGATAAAATGCTGAAACTTTTTTCACAATAAGCTCTGATAAATTTTCTACAGTGTGATAAATTTTCATAAGTTTTGGAGTTAGATAAGTATGAATACTCTTGCATCCTTTACAGACTGTCCTGTTTTGGCAGATTGCTGTTATGTTTGCATATGTTTGCTTGTTTAATGATTCTATTTGAGGATAGGACTATTAAATATGCAGAGGCATTTAGTATGCAATGTTAAATAATAATTTTAGTGATTTGCTACAGTAGAGAATGATAAGGTTATTGCATTGATTTATACTAACTTATCTCACGAGTTCTTGTTGAGTTTTGTGTGGATGAAGTTTTTAAGATTTAGGGGAACCGTGATATAAAAGGAATTAAGGAGACACAAAAGCTCAAGCTTGGGGATGCCCAAGGCATCCCAAGATAATATTCTAAGAAGTCTAAAGCATCTAAGCTTGGGGATGCCCCGGTAGGCATCCCACCTTTCTTCATCAACAATTATCGGTTAGCCTCGGTTGAGCCTAAGTTTTTGCTTCTTCACATGATGTGTGCTATTTTTGGAATGTCATTTTGTTTTGTTTAGCTTGCAGTTTTAATAAAATAATTATATCTGAAAGTTTTTAATTAAGAGAGTCCTCAAATAGCTACCTATTTACTTAACTACTCGCTTGATCTTCACTTATATCTTTTTGGAGTAGTTTGTCATTTACTCTTGTGCTTCACTTATATCCTATGAGTAAATTGTTGAATGAATTGAATATCATGAAATTGAAATTATATGTTCATATCATGCCTAGTGGTAGCTTCACATTGGGTTTAGAAAGTGAAATCTTTTGAAGCTTGACAATCACAATATTGGTCATATAAGCAATTCATGAATGATTAGTATAAGGAAGAGAACTTTCACATATAAATATATTATCTTGGACATCTTCTATGATTGTAAATACCCATTAATTATTTTCAAACTTGAGCAAATTAGTTGAAGTTGGACAAGGAAGACAACGTAATGAGTTATGGTTGTGTATATTTGCATAGAAGTTATATTGTTATGGATCCTCCAACATGTGGTGTTTGCCTAGGATCTTTTTGTAGCAAAAACAATTCGTACTAAGTAGAGATACTACTTGTGCATCCAAAAACCCATAAACCCAATTTCTTGCCATGAGTGTCCACCATAACTACCTATGGATTGAATAAGATCCTTCAAGTAAGTTGTCATCGGTGCATAAAGCAATAAAAATTGCTCCTAAATATGTTTGATCTTTTATTGTAAGGGAAAATTGAGCATTGTACAAACTTGTGATGGCAAAGTAATAAAAGCAACGGACTGCATAATAAAGGTTGCTATCATAAGGGGCAATATAACGTGACGTTCCTTTGCATTAAGAGCTTGGGCATCCAAATAAACAGCGCATGACAACCTCTGCTTCCCTCTGCGATGGGCCTAACTTTTACTTTTCAGTATTTACTTTTATGCAAGAGTCAATAGAATGCATTCTCATTTCAACCTCCATTATTCTCTAGTTGGCAAGCATCATGTGGTGGGGAAAGATCTAGGCACATATGACCAGTCAAATATATTTGATCATGATTTATTATTGTTGACAATTATCTCTATGATAAATGAGTTGGGAGGCAAAATATTAAGCTCCTATCTTTCTCTGTGTTCGATGGATGCCATTTGTTCTAAGAATATGCTTTGAGTAGTAGCAATCATGGAAGACTATATGATGATTGAGTATGTGGAGCTCATACTTAGACTCTGTTGAATAAGTTGAATTGCAATTGTTTGGTGACTAAGAATATAGGTTGTTGAGTTTCAAGAGAATTCATTGTTTGAACCTTAACATGTGAATTGGTTGCTACTTTATCATGAGAAGTTTTATGAGAAAGAATTGATGTTATGATGCTAGGAAAAGTGATTGAAATTATCATTGATCAAACTTATGCACTTTGCTAGCATTCACACTTCATAAATTATTTCTTTTATCATTTACCTACTCGAGGACGAGTAGGAATTAAGCTTGGGGACGCTGATACGTCTCCAACGTATCGATAATTTATGAAGTATTCATGCTGTTATATTATCATTCTTGGATGTTTTACTATCATTTTATAGCAACTTTATATCATTTTTGGGACTAACCTATTAACATAGTGCCCAGTGCTAGTTGCTGTTTTTTACATGTTTTTTTACTTTGCAGGAAATCAATATCAAATGGAGTCCAAACACGGCGGAACTTTTTGGAGAATTTTTTTGGACCAGAAGACCCAGGATGGGCTAAAAAGGTACCAGAGGGGAGGCCCGAGGTGGGCACAACCCACCTGGGCGCACCCAGGAGCCCAGGCGTGTTGTGCCCCCCTCGGTGACCTCCCGCACCACCTCTTCGCCCTATAAATTGCCAAATATTCCAAAAACCCCGGGGGTAACCCTAGATCGGAAGTTCCGCCACCGCAAGCCTCTGTAGCCACGACAAACCAATCTAGACCCCGTTTCGGCACCCTGCCGGAGGGGGAAATCATCACCGGTGGCCATCTTCATCATCCCGGCGGCCACCATGATGAGGAGGGAGTAGTCCACCCTCGGGGCTGAGGGTTCGTACCAGTAGCTATGTGTTTAATCTCTCCCTCTCTCTCTCGTGTTCTTGAGTTAGCACGATCTTGATGTATCGCAGGATTTGTTAATATAGTTGGATCATATGGTGTTTTCCCCTCTCTATCTTGTTGTGATGAATTGAGTTTTCCCTTTGAGATTTCGTTTTATAAGATTGAATACTTTTATGGATTTGAGAGCACTTGATGTATGTCTTGCTAGGAATACCCATGGTGACAATGGGGTATCATATTGATTCACTTGATATGTGTTTTGGCACTCAACTCGCGGATTCCCGAGGTGACATTGGGGTAATCTATGCATAGGGGTTGATGCACGTTATCGTCTTTGTTTCTCCGGTAGAAATCTTGGGGCACTCTTTGAGGTTCTTTGTGTTGGATTGAGTATTATGAATCTGAAATTGTTTGATGCATATTGTATAATCAACTCACGGATACTCGCGGTGACATTGGAGTATCTAGGTGACATTAGAGTTGGTTGATGTGTATCATATGGTGTTATTTTAGTACGAACTCTTGGTTAGATCGATCGAAAAGAATAGCTTGGTGTTATTTTAGTACGAACTCTAGGATAGATTGATCGGAAAGAATAGCTTTGAGGTGATTTCGTACCCTACAAACAATTTCGTCTTATGTTCTCCGCTAGATAGGAACTTTGGAGTGATTCTTCATCGCACGTTGAGGGATGGTTATATGATCCAATTATATTAGCATTGTTGAGAGATTGCACTAGCGAAAGTACGGACCCTAGGCCTCATTTTCAAGCATTGCAATACCGTTTGTGCTCCGTTTTATCAATTGCTACCTTGCTGTTTTTTATTGTTCCTATTACAAAAATCAATATCTACTATCCATATTACACTTGTATCACCATCTCTTCACCAACTAGTGCACCTATACAAATTACCATTGTATTTGGTGTGTTGGGGACACAAGAGACTTTTTGTTATTTGGTTGCAGGGTTGTTTGAGAGAGACCATCTTCATCCTACGCCTCCCACGGATTGATAAACCTTAGGCCATCCACTTGAGGGAAAATTGCTACTGTCCTGCAAAACTCTGCACTTGGAGGCCCAACACGAGTCTACAAGAACAATTTGTGTAGTAGACATCAACTAGCACCCAAATCACATAAAGCACTGCACTCATAATTTTTAATTTTTAATTTATGGTAGGTTCCCATTCATGACATAATTTCCTAGGAATTGAAATCTCTAATTCTAGCTTTTCTTTTAACGCTTTCATCATCGCTTCTACAATATGTTTTGTAAAAGCCTTATTTTATTCATAAGCATTGGGTGAATTTAGCATGGATTGCAATAAATAAATACACTCAATTAAAGAACAACTATCATAATTAAAATCTTTGTAATCCAAAAGAGTGGGCACATCACTATTTAAAGTTTTTACCTCTCCAAACCCACTTTTATCAATTTTTTCATTAAGATTTTCACCCTCCTAACTATGGGGACGCCTTCTAGCTAAAGTTGACTCTTCTTTAGTCCCCTATTCATCAAGTTTACATTGCTAAATAAAGATCAATAAAAGAAACACCAATCATTCTAATATCCTCATCATTACTACGATAAAAATCGGGCGGAATCGCTTTTTCTAAGAATTCTCGCTTAGCCCTCAATCTAATGATTATTTCTGTATTTTCATCCATGGAGACATAAAGAGCTTTAATTCATTCACTAATATCAATCTTGGGTGGCAAAATTTTATACTTAAGATTTTCCACATCATGAACAATTCTATCCATACTTCTAGACATATCATCAAGTTTACTCAATTTTTCTTCTATCATAGTGTTGAAAACTTTTTGAGCATTAATAAATTCTTTAATATTACTATCAAGATCATAGGTCATCCTATTATTATTATTATTATTATTATTATAAGAATTGCCATAGGAATTGCCATAATTATTAGAAGAATTTCTAGGGAACGACCTAGGATTAAAATTACCTCTATATGCATTACTATTAAAATTGTTTCGTGAGACAAAATTCACATCTACGGGATCATTATTTTGCTCAATCAAAGTGGACAATGGCACATCATTAGGATCAATAAGAGCATTTTTACTACCAACCAATTTCATGAGAGCATCAACTTTATCACTCAAAGTACTTATTTCTTCAACCAAATTCACTTTTTTACTAGTAGGAGTTCTTTCGGTATGCCATTGTGAATAATTTTCCATAGTATTATCAAGCAATTTGGTAGCCTCCCCTAACGTAATTTCCATAAAAGTACCACCCTCGGTAGAATCTAAAAGATTACTAGAAACAAAGTTCAATCCCGCATAAAAAATTTGTATGATCATCCATAAATTCAAACCATGAGTAGGGCAAGTTCTTATCATTAATTTCGTCCTTTCACAAGATTTGGCAACATGTTAATGTTCAAGTTGCTTGAAATTCATAATTTTATTTCTAAGAGAAATAATTTTCGCGGGAGGAAAATACTTGGTAATAAAAGCATCTTCACACCTATCCCAAGAATCAATACTATTTCGTGGCAAAGATGAAAACCAAATTTTAGCGCGATCTCGTAGTGAGAACGGAAATAATTTTAATTTGACAATATCATTATCCACATATTTATTTTCTTTTGCATGTCGCACAATTCTATGAAAGTGTTACGATGGGATGCAGCATCTTAATTAGGACTGCCAAAAAATTGTTCTTTCATAACAAGGTTTAACGAAGCGGCATTAATATCACAAGTCTCCGCACTAGCGGTGGGAGGAGCAATCAGAGTACTAATAAAATCATTATTATTAGTATTGGCAAGATCACATAATTTTGTATTTTCTTGAGACATCACGACTAGGCAAACAAGGCAAACAAAGAAGCAAACAGAAAAAAAAGGCAAATGGAAAATATTTTTGTATTTCTGTAAAAAAAAATTAGAAGTGGGGGAGATGAAAACGAGAGGCAAATAGCAAATAATGTAGATGCAATGAGTTATGTGTAGGTACTTAATAGATGTTGATGATGTCTCCCCGGCAACAGCGCCAGAAATTCTTCGTACTACTTGTGAACTACGTTGGGATTTCCCTGAGGAGGAGAGGATGATGCAGTACAATAGAGATAAGTATTTTCCCTCAGTTAAGAACCAAGGTTATCAATCCAGTAGGAGAACCACGCAACACCTGCACACAAACAACAAATCCTTGCAACCCAACGCAAACAAGGGGTTGTCCATCCCTCGGCGGTTAAGTGCAAGATTAAATTGTGTAGTAATTGATAGATAGATTGAACAGAAATACAAAATAAAATAAACAAAGTAAAAGTGCAGCAAGGTATTTTTAGGATTTTTAATATATGATAGAAGTAGACCCCGGGGCCATAGTTTTCACTAGAGGCTTCTCTCTTGAAAATAGCATAAGGTGGGTAAACAAATTATTGTTGGGCAATTGATAGAAAAGAAAATAATCATGACGATATCCAAGTCAATGATCAATTATATAGGCATCATGTCCGAGACAAGTAGACCGACTCCTGCCTGCATCTACTACTATTACTCCACACATCGACCACTTCCAGCATGCATCTAGAGTATTAAGTTCATAAAGAACGGAGTAACACCTTAAGCAAGATGACATGATGTAGACAAAGTAAACTCACGCATGAATAAAACACATCTTTTTATCCTTAATGGCAATGATACAAATATGTGTCATGTTCCTTTCTGTCATTGGTATTGAGCACCGCAAGATCGAACCCATTACAAAGCACCTCTCCCATTGCAAGAAAAATCAATATAGTTGGCCAAACCAAATCAATAGATCGGTGAGAAATACAAAGCTATAATAATCATGCATAAAAGAGTTCAGAGAAAACTCAAATAATATTCATGGATAATCTGATCATAAACTCACAATTCATCGGATCCCAACAAACACACCACAAAAAGTGATTACATCTGATAGAACTCCAAGAACATCGAGGAGAACATTGTATTGAAGATCAAAAAGAGAGAGAGAGAGAGCCATCTAGCTACTAACAATGGACCCTTAGGTCTGTGGTAAACTACTCAGACATCATCGAAAGGGCAGCAAGGTTGCTGTAAAGCCCCTCCGTGATCGAATCCCCCTTCGGCAGAGTGCCGGGAAAGGCCTCCAGATGGAATCTCGCCAGAACAGGAACTTGCGGCGGCGAAAAAAAGTATTTTGGCTGGCTCTCTGTTGGTTTCCCGATTTTAGAGAATTTATAGAGGCGGAGTTAGGTCAAACAGAGCCACGTGGGCCCCACAAGCCACCAAGGCATGCCCTACCCCCTGGGCGCGCCCTGGTGCCTCCTGGGCCACTGCTCCATCTTCTTGTCCCCTCCCAAAGCTTCTAGGGTCTCTTATGTCCAGAAAAAAACTCCAAAAAGTTTCATGGCATTCGGACTTCGTTTGGTACTGATATTCTAAAAAACCAAAAAGGGCAAAAACCAACAACCGGCACTGGGCCCTAAGTTAATAGGTTAGTCCCAAAAAATGATATATAATTGCTTGTAAATGTATATAAAACATCCAAGATCGATACTATAATAGCATGGAATAATCAAAAAATATAGATACGTTGGAGACGTATCATCCCGCCATGCCCGTGAGGTCCTCGCCATTGCCCATGTTGGCGTCGTTGATATAGTGCATGACCGTCGTGTTTGAGCACGGGTTTGAACCCCTGGAGGTCTCAGAAACCCAACCGAGCGCCCATCTTGCCTCCCGTGCCCTACAGCCCCGTGCCCGCACCTAGCCGAGCTCCGGCTGCCACAAAGGTCGTCGTGGCCGTCGTCTCTGGCCACCTCGCAGCCTTTCACGGGCTCCCCTGGATGCGCGCAAGGATGGGCTTTCCTTTGGTGCCTCCAGCGCATCCAGCCAACGCACGTAGCGCCGTCCTGATGGGACTCCACCGTGAGGGAAGGTCGACGGCGGCTAATCGCCGACACAGCCGATGTGGCACCATCATTAGCATAATGACGGGGCTAACCAACCTCCTGTGTCAATGACAACCGGGCCCCACGCCCTAATTAACAAGCTAAATTAGTTTAGGTTTAAATAAAACCCTGTTTAACTCACTATGCCACTGATGTATGGACCCCACACGTCAGGTTTGACCCTGGCCGACCCAGTTGACTGCTAATGTCACTATGATGCAGTGCTGACATCATGAATACATTTACTGGAATTTTCATATTTCTAAATAAAATTGGAAATTTTAGAAAATGTTTAAAACTTCTAAAATTCATAGAAATTCAACCGTAACTCAGATGAAAATAATTTATATATGAAAAATTATCAGAAAAATATGAAGAATCTGTTTAAGTCATGATCATGCATGTTTGAACAAGTTAACATCACTGAATAGGACAAATGATAATTAGGGCAATTTATGAAATAACATTTGGAGTTGGAATTTGATCTTGTTTGAATTCCACTTCAATTAACTTGGCTAAATATTGCATTAGGTGAATTCACTACCCTAATATGACATGTCATTCATGTGAATGTGCATTGAATTGATTGTGTTCCTTCTCTGCTAGCCGGTGTTGTTCCTTCTCGGTAGCCGACGTTTCCGACGTTGTGATCGTTGACACCGATTACTATCTTCAGAAGTGACAGGCAAGCAAACCCCCTTTTGAGCATTCCGATACAATCCCGCTCTATCGCTCTTGCTCTCTTTTACTGCATTAGGACAACAATAGTTCAACTGTTACATGTTGCGGTAGTTGAACCCATTCCTCTGCATGACCTGTCTTTTCCACAGTAAATAGTTGAAACCCACTAGCATGAGTAGGAACTGCTTGAGCCATGTTGTGACTACTCATCCATGCTTGCCTGCTATGCTTAGAGTTGTGTCGGGTCTGATCCATCTGGGCAATGAATTGGAATGGTTGTGTTCATGTCCTACTATGTGTGAGCTAAGTGTGTGAACACGATTTGGTAAAGGTAGCGATGAGAGGCCATGTAGAAGTACATGGTGGGTTGTCTCATTGGGACCATCCTCAAGAACTGAGTTCTGTGTTTGTGATCCAAGATAGTTACTACCACACATTGGGCTCCGGGCACTCCAAGCTCTCTTGACTTATTAATTGCCTTGATCTTTGTCCAGGAGTTGCAACTAGTTTCTGGTGTTTGTAGGATATGTGTTGGGGGCCATGCGTAGCGCTGACCCTAGGGGTGGGCTATGATGCGGTAGAGACACCGAGGCACGGTGTACCGGGATGACACCCGAATGGTGCTCTTGGGAACCCTGCTCTCATCGTTTGGGGCCGTGAGTGAAACCTCGGTCGGACTTCCTTCGCAGATACAACCTTAAATAGGCGATAAACCTGGACTAGAGTCTTGTGGGGTTAGTCAGGTCATGGCCGACACCCTCGCCAGGCTTCCGCTTGAAGGTTGTCGAGATACATGATGTGTACATGGTGGTAAGTGGTGAGAGCGTGTGTGAAGAAGTACACCCCTGCATGGTTATCAAACTATTCGAATAGCCGCATCCTCGGATATGGACTACTTGGAAAGCTTACATTGTTCATAGACAACTTAAAGGGATACTCTAAAATGCGCAAGATAAGTGTGAGTGCTATGGATGGCCTTCTCGCAGGGAGACAGGAGTGGATCCATAGTGGTGTATTGATATGGTGAATATGTGGACTCGTGTGAGCTCTCTCTGAGGGAGTCCTGGATTAGGGGGTCGTCGGGATGCCGGCCTGTCTCACATGGACAGGATTGGTGGGCTGCATTGTATCCGAACCGAAGACCTTTTGTGCCTTGGTGTGCACCACAAGTCAAGATGGAAGATCCGGAGTTTCCTTGATGTAACCGACTATCTGTAAACCCTAGCACCCCTCATGTCTATATAAACCGAGGGCTTAGTCCGTAGAGGCTAGAAGAACGATCACCATCCTACTAGTTAGGGTTTAGTTCCTCAGATCTCGTGGTAGATTGACTCTGTAATCCCCATATACACAAGCAATATAAACAAGCATGACGTAGGGTTTTTCCTCTTAGAGAGGGCCCGAACCTGGGTAAATATCGTGTCCTGCGTCCCCTGTTCCCCATTGATCCAAGATCCACAGTTCGGGACCCCCTACCCGAGATCCACTGGTTTTGACACCGACATTGGTGCTTTCATTGAGAGTTCCGATGTCGGATCGCCGCAGGATCGATGGCTCGCCAGATCATCGAAGACGGTGTCAGCATCGGCGACATCTTCATCCCCGGGCAACTTTTCACATTCAGCAGCATTGTTCTGCATGCCGACGCGATCGGCCATCTCAACCAGGTCGACAATTTCGCCCCTAAGCAGCAGATCAAGTTCGGCAACTTCGAGTACGTCACCGACGCTCGGGGCAATCTGATCTTCACTGGCTTCTCAGCCTTACCTGCAATAACCATGGCCTCCGAAGCATTGACTTCAGGGGCTCTCACCGATCTGATCTCCGGATCGGCCCTTATCACGCCACCAGCTGATGACCCACAAGTATAGGGGAGCAATCGTAGTCCTTTCGATAAGTAAGAGTGTTGAACCCGACGAGGAGCATAAGGAAATGACAAGTGGTTCTCAGCAAGGTATTTTCTGCAAGCACTGAAATAGTTAGTAACAGATAGTTTGATAGCAAGATAATTTGTAACGAGCAAGTAACGGTAACGGTAAATAAAGTGCAGCAAGGTAGCCCAATCCTTTTGTGGCAAAGGACAGGCCAAAACGGTCTCTTATGATAAGCAAAGCGTTCTTGAGGGTACACGGGAATTTCACCATATCACTTTCATCATGTTGGTTTGATTCGTGTTCGCTACTTTGATAATTTGATATGTGGGTGCACCGGTGCTTAGGTGCTATTCTTACTTGAACAAACCTCCTACTAATGATTAACCCCCTCGCAAGCATGTGCAACTATGAGAAAAGTATTAAGATAAACTCTAACCATAGCATTAAACTTTTGGATCCAAATCGGTCCCTTATGAAGTAGCGCATAAACTAGGGTTTACGCTTCTGTCACTCTAGCAACCCATCATCTAATAACTACTCCACAATGCATTCCCTTAGGCCCTAATAAGGTGAAGTGCCATGTAGTCGACATTCACATGACACCACTAAGGGGATCACAACATACATATCATCAAAATATCGAACACATATCAAGTTCACATGATTACTTGCAACATGACTTCTCCCGTGACCTCAAGAACAAAAGCAACTACTCACAAATAATAATCATGCTCAAGATCAGTGTCGGTGCAACAAACCTTGGGTCTATTGCCCTGACTGTGCACAGGCACGAGAACAAGATTACAACACCAAGGCCGTGTCAAGATACAAGAGACCAAGATCTTTGAAGAACCAGCATGCTGATTAAGAAGGCCAAGACCAAGACAGAGAAGCGAGACACCACCAGGAGAAAAGCCTCCCTTGCCGGGCAGGCGGACCTGGCAAGGACAAGGGCTCCCCCGAAAGAAAGCATTCAAGACATCCCGGCAGGGCCTGCCAGGACTCACGAGGGCAAAGACACCTCACCAAGCCATCTCACCACGACCCACGTCGTTGATCAATGCGGTGTCAAGCCGCAAAGCGACTAAGTGGCAGCCATTCGCCACATGGCGGCCTCTTTCTATAGGAAATACCTACAGATGACACCCGTCCTGTGACGTGTCAAGCAAGCAGGCATGGAGCTGGCAAGCAAACCCGGCAACGCTTGCCGGGTGAGCAATGATGTGACGTTGTGTGGTGCATTTAATGCACTCTGTCAGCCTGCAGAATTAGGTATGATAGCACTGTTTGCTATCTTATCAGTGCATAATGACTGTTTTGCCACTGTGGTGACCCCTTAACCTATAAAAGGAGGCCCATGGCAACCGTAGAAGGGGTTGGAAAGTTGAACGCCCCCACGCTGGTATGCGCGCAGTCACTGCCTCCCCAGGGCGAGCCTGACGGGCAAGTGTACTACGCTCCATCACCACTTTTCCACCATCAATCCACCAAAGTAGGAGTAGGGTTTTATGCCTCGCGGCGGCCCGAACCTGGGTAAAATTGCCCGTGTGATCTCTGCCGTGCTGCCCCACGTTCTTCTGCTCTTTGTGCAACGCGACATCCCCCCTGCCGAACTAGCAAGGGGCCCCTTGGCCCCATAGGTGGCCGTGGTTTCCCGCGACATCTTTGGCACGCCAGGTAGGGGGATCACTTGCGCGAACCTGAAAGCGTGTGCAGCACGTCATCTTCATCACCATATTCGTCTTCAACAGCGCCGTCGGCAATGGCGCCCAAGAAGAAGCCCGGTGCTGCTGCTCACCCATCCACCTCGAAGGTGCCGCCGCCCGCAGCCACCAATGTTGCGGGGGACGCAGAGGCGCACGAGAGTGTGCACGCCGCTGGGGCTGTGGTCGGGGCAGGCGGCACCGTCACCACTTCCGCTGCGGTCGAAGCAGGAGCAGGAGACGTCGGAGGAGAACAACATCAGCAACACCCCGATGGCCACGCTCCGCGAGGTATGGGTGAAGAGGCTACTCCATCCACACTCCTTCCCCTCGCCGACAGGCACAGCTGCAGCAATGGCACTCGGTCCGGGGCGAATCGCTGCCCTCTGGCCGCCCCCACCACAGGGGCGGCCGCAGCGATTGCACCTCCCCTGGGACGAGTCGACCAGGCTGCTGCGCCTAGTGGAGCTGCTGATCCTCAAGCACCATCACCGCGCCACCATGCCATCCAGGTGGCCGCCCCGCAACAGCGGGGACGTGATACAATCACTGTTGGCCCCGTCAGGAGCCGAGCGATGGCGCGATCTGCGTCATCATCGCCCATACCAAGTACTGCTATGGAGGCCATGGCGCGGGCTCAACTGCTGCTGAGGTTTCCGCCAGCGGCCGAGCAGATGGATGAATGGCGTGCCACCATCCAGAGCCTGCTCGGCTTCACCGAGGCTGGGGGCTCGCAGTGAGCTGGTCCGCCACGGCCTCCCCAAGCAACGACAACGGCCCGTGCTGCTGGTCGTACGGAAGGGGCCACCCCCACGGTACAATCCCCGCCATGGCAGCTAGCGCGGGCGCAGCGGAATCAAGAACCTGATGGCGTCTCGACGGCCTCTTCTGACCCTCGAGCGCGTCCAGACCGGCAGCGTGCCCCGGAGGACAGGCGGAGGGGAGACGCGCGCGTTGTCGTTGAGCAACGCCACAACGCCCACCGCCGGGCCAATGGGTGTGACGGTCCCGACGTCGACGAGCCTGCACTCGATACTGGTGGGTACCTACCTTTCGAGGTTGGGTGCCCTGCCTTTACTCGTGAGCTGTGGCGAGTCCGTTGGCCATCTATCCGCATGTTCAAGCCAGAGATGCCCGAGAAGTACGATGGGAGGCTGAACCCAGCAGAGTTTCTGAGCATCTACACCATCGCTGTTCAAGCTGCCGGGGGAAGAGATGAGAAGAACCAGGTCGGCCCAGCGATCTGCAGCTTCTTCAGCAGAAAGAAGGAGAGACTCTTCGGAAGTATTTGCAGAGATTTAGCAGAGTCCACAGAAACGTCCCAAATATCCATCCAGCAGCTGTGATAGCCGCCTTCCAGTCCAATGTGCGCAATCGGAAGATTCGATCCAAGATGAATGTACGGTTGCCCAAGACTGTGAAGGAACTTTACACCTTGGTGGATAAGTGTGCTCGGATGGAGGAGGGAAGAAAACTGCCCGGAGAGGAGGATTGCATTAATGTTGATTCAGAGGATGATGACGAGTCCACCAGTCAGAAGAAGAGCAAGAAGCGCAATAAGAAGCGCAAGGATAAGACGTTAATGTCTGTTGAAGGGTCAGGTATCCCTAGTACCGGCAAGAAGGTTAAGGCCGAAACCCCCGGCAAGGAAGCTGCCGTGTGCTCTGACTGCCGGGAAAGGTGATGGACCATACTGCAAGATCCATCGGACCAAGGGCCACGACCTTCAAGAGTGTTATCAGGTTGAGCAGCTTGTCAAGAGACAGAAAGCAGAATATGAGAAGCGTGACAAGGAAAAGGGACAGAATGTTGCTGGCGGTAAGGGTCATGGCGGTGAAGTAAATTGCCATGGCAGACCTCTTCGGAACAAAGGGAAACCCGCCAGGGATCGAGAGAAGGAAGCCTACGGTGATGAGAGTGATGAAGGTGATGAAGAGGAAACCAGTGAGCAGGAGTTCCAGAAGGCCACTGACGCCCTGTGCATTGACGGGGGTGCGTCCCTACACGCCTCTCACCGCCAACTCAAGCGGTGGGCGCGTGTGGTTAATGCCGTGGAACCAGCGCCAGGGGCCCGGAAACCACTCAAATGGTCACGCACGCCCATCATTTTTGGCAAAGAGGATCATCCTGACCGCACAACCACGGTAGGATGTTTGCCGTTGTTGTTCTCTCCAACAATCCGCAACCTCAAGGTCACGAAGATGTTGGTGGACGGTGGGGCCGGGTTGAATCTGATTTCCCCAAAGGTTATCAGCAAGCTTCAGATAGCAGAGGATGAGTTAAAAGTCACCGGCACGTTTCAAGGAGTTAATCCCGGCAGGAGTCATCCTAAGGGAAAGATCACATTGCCTGTGACGTTTGGGGGAGAGCTGAACTACCGGACTGAAAAGATTGTGTTTGATGTGGTTGACCTCCCCTTGCCGTACAATGGAATCCTTGGACGCCCAGCCCTGGCTAAGTTCATGGCGGCATCCCACTATGCCTACAACGTCTTGAAGATGCCAGGGCCGGTTGGAGTCATTTCCGTCCCATCAGATGAGAAAGACGCAATCATTTGTGTGGACAAGATGTACCGGGACGCAGTCGCGGCAGAGGCAGCGGCAGTTCCCGCCAAGGAGAACAGAGGGAAGAAGAAGGATAGTAAGGGCTCCGGCAAGGAATTCGGGAAGCGCGCCTCTCCGGAGTGCGCTGCTCCTGTTGAGGACTTGCCGGAGAGTTCCAACAGCAAGAGATCCAAGGTTGCTGCTCCACCAGTGAAGAAGGTCCCGGCAGGGCTGGCTGGCGTTGATGGTACTTTCACCATCAGCGCCACCCTCGATGACAAATAGGAAAGCACGCTCGTTGCCTTCCTGCGGGCGAATATCGATGTGTTTGCCTGGCAACCATCTGATATCCCCGGTGTTCCCAGGGAGGTAATCGAGCATCACCTTGCTGTCTGCCCACATGCCTGGCCTGTCAAGCAGAAAGTCCGGAAGCATGCCTTGGAGAGGCAGCAGTTCATTACAAAGGACATCAAGAAACTTGAGGCAGCTGGTTTGGTCAGAGGAGTGCTGCATCCAATGTGGTTAGCAAATCCAGTGGTTGTCTGGAAGGCCGATGGGAAATGGAGACTTTGTATAGACTTCACAGATCTCAACAAGGCTTGCCCGAAAGACCCATTTCCCTTGCCGAGCATCGACCAGATCGTGGACTCCACTTCAGTCTGTGATTTGCTCTCCTTTTTGGATGCATATTCTGGGTATCATCAAATCTTCATGTCCAAGGAAGACGAAGAGAAGACCTCATTCATCACCCCGTGAGGTATGTATTGTTTTATCCGTATGCCTTTCAGATTAAAGAGTGCCGGGTCTACTTTTGCAAGGGCAGTCCAGATTGGTTTTGGGCCACAGCTGCACAAAAACATTGAGGCTTATATGGATGATATTGTGGTCAAAACCAAGGACAAATCAACCCTTATCCAGGATTTGGAGGAGACATTTGCCAATTTGCGCAAGATCAACTTGAAGCTCAACCCGGAGAAGTGTGTATTTGGTGTTCCCTCTGGCAAGCTACTCGGGTACTTTGTATCCCATCAAGGGATCAAAGCCAACCCCGATAAGATCCAAGCCATCGAACAGATCCAAGCACCAAAGACGGTCAAAGATGTAAGGCGTCTGACAGGGTGCGTTGCCGCGCTAAGCAGATTCATTTCCAAGTCTGCCGAGCGCGCCTTGCCGATCTTCAAAATCTTGAAGAAGGTAGGGCCCATGAAGTGGATTCCAGAAGCAGATGCGGCTTTGCAAGAGTTGAAGGCCTACCTATCTTCTGTGCCCACCTTGGTTGCTCCCAAACTGCAAGAGCCGTTGCTGTTATACTTGGCGGCAACCAATCAAGTGGTTAGTGCAGCCTTGGTGGCGCAGCGAGAAATGGATGAAACAGAGAGTGAGCAAAGACCGACAGAGTCGGATAGGGATCAGGACAAAGATAAGCATGGCAACAAAGACAACCCCAAGGACACGACAAGGAAGAAAGTGGTGCAGCGCCCAGTGTACTTCGTCAGTTCCCTGCTACAAGGGGCTAGATCGAGGTACTCTGGCGTGCAAAAGTTGATTTTTGGCCTCATCATGGCCTCAAGGAAACTGCTCCACTACTTCCAAGCCCATGAGATCACGGTTGTCACTCGCTTCCCATTGCAAATGATACTCCGGAACCCTGAGGCTACTGGCAGAATAGTGGAGTGGGCTTTGGAGTTATCCAGTTTTGGTTTGAAGTTTGAGAGCACATCAACAATCCAGAGCAGGGCATTGGCAGAGTTTATTGCAAAATGGACGCCAACCCATGACGAGGAAGTGCCAGAAACAGTTATCCCCGGCAAGGAGACGCCCCAAGAATGGATCATGTATTTTGATGGTGCTTTTTCCCTACAAGGTGCAGGGGCTGGCGTGCTTCTCGTCGCTCCCTCCGGGGAACACTTGAAGTACATCATGCAGATGCATTTTGCCCGGGAAGAGGCAACCAACAATACAACAGAGTATGAAGGGCTCCTTGCTGGGCTCAGGATTACCGCAGAATTGGGAATCAAGAAGCTAATCATTTGAGGAGACTCACAGCTTGTGGTGAGACAAGTCAACAAGGATTACCAAAGTCCATTGATGGAGGCATACGTTGAGGAAGTGAGAAGATTGGAGGAGCACTTTGACGGGTTGCAAACAGAGCATATACCTCATGCGGAAAAGAGCATAGCTGATCACCCGTCAAAGTGTGCTGCCCAAAAGCTTCCTGTGGAACCAGGAACTTTTGTTCTCCATCTTACTCAGCCCTCCGTATCCCCAGCAACAATGGCCCGGAAAAGGAGAAAGATGGACTCTGGTAAGCCTCTCCCAGTAGACCTATCCGCTCCTGGCAAGGACCCTGCCGGAAACAACTCCTCACAACCTGCCGGACCGCACCCTCCAGCCGGACCCATGGTCCCTGCGAACGAGGAATGTGCCCCCACAGTTGAGGAGGTGTCGCTAGTCCTTGTTGCCGAGCCCTAGGCTCCAACTTGGGCAAGGCACATAGTCCACTTTCTCCAAACCGGAGAACTCCCCAATGACCAAGATGAGGCTGAAAGAGTAGCCCGGAGGGCCAGTATGTACCAGTTTGTCAATGACACTCTGTACAGAAGGAGGCCCAACGGTGTGAAATTGAAGTGCATCTGCCAGGAAGAAGGGAAGGAACTACTGGCTGAGATAAACAAAGGCATGTGCGGCTCCCACATTGGATCAAGGGCGCTGGTTGGGAAAGCATTCCGGCAAGGATTCTATTGGCCCACAGCCCTCCAAGATGCGGTTGAGCTAGTCACCAAATGTGAAGCCTGTCAGTTCCATTCCAAGAAAATCGACCTGCCTGCCCAAGCTCTTCAGACAATCCCTTTATCATGGCCATTTTCGGTCTGGGGGCTCGATATCCTCGGCCCTTTCCCCCTAGCGATCGGGGGCTTTGAATTCTTGTTTGTTGCAATCGACAAGTTTACAAAGTGGCCGGAAGTTGCTGCCATGAGAAAGGTGACTGTTCAATCAGCTATCAAGTTCTTGAAAGATTTGGTGTGTCGTTTTGGAATCCCGGCAAGGATCATTACCGACAACGGCACCCAATTCACGAGCCGCGCCTTCATGCAATATGTTCATGCCCTCGGAAGCAAGACCTCGTTTGCTTCTGTCGCACATCCTAAAAGCAACGGGCAAGCTGAGAGGGCGAACGCTGAAGTGCTGTGGGGACTCAAAACAAGAACCTTTGATACGCTGCAGAAGCACGGCAGGCGGTGGATCGATGAGCTGCCAGTAGTTCTATGGTCCCTCGGAACGACACCAAATCGAGCTACCGGGCAGACTCCTTTTTCCCTGGTCTATGGGGCGGAAGCAGTTATCCCCATGGAACTCATTTACGGGTCGCCTCGAGTGCTTGCCTACGACGAAGTAGTGCAAGATCAGCACCGGCGTGACGATGCTGTGCTACTCGAGGAGAACCGTCTCTGGGCTGCTATGCGTGCTGCACGCTATCGCAAGCCCTGCGTCGCTATCATAGCCGCAGGGTTCATGCCCGGTGTTTTGAGGAAGGCGACCTTGTCCTTAGGCGCGTTCAGTCCACCAAGGGTACAAACAAGTTGACGCCGAAGTGGGAAGGCCTATCGGCGTCCTGGGACCGGGGGTGCCCAGACTTACCTGCCTGCGGCCCATGGCGTGGCTCCATCAATGGCCTGGTATGGCCCAACTTCAGCAACAACAACTCAAGACCTTCGCGAGGGGCCAAGCCTCACGAGGCGGGTGACACCAAGACCTCCACGAGGGGCGGCCTCCCCAGGCTGGCTCCCGAGGAGTGGAGATATCAATGCAAGCCGAACCTCGCGAGGTTCACCTGATGTGAGCCATGACGACCAGGACCAGGCGGGTGCCAGCGGGCGCAGTGTACCAGTTTCCTCTTTGGTGCCAAGGAGGCAAGCGCAGGCGTGGAGTCCCGAGGAATCAAGCAAAGGTTTCCATATCGGTGCAACAAGACCAGGACCGCCAGGACGGCAGGACGGAGGTCATCGCGGAGCCCACTATAGCGTCACCGCCACAGGCTTTTGCAGGCGAAGACACCTTTTGTCAGGATAACCTGTACTAGTTGTCTCCCTTCGAATTTGGCCGTTGTGGGATCCCTTCCCGCCTACATTTGGGAAGAGGACCAAGGCCACTATAAATAGGACTTAGCCACCACCATAGGGGGAGGATCAGATCCATTCCACCTCACCACCTCACCAGCTCATCGAGCTCAAGAACACCTCACCTCCTGAGGTCGTTCCACCTCTGTACTAGTTCATCCTCAGCCCTCTCAGGCAATCCACCACAAAGCTGGAGTAGGGTATTACACTGCAAGGTGGCCCGAACCAGGATAAACTGCTGTGTCTCTTATCCCTTGGGTTCGTCGAGATAGGCTATGGAATCGTTGAGCAGGCAGACTAGGGAGGGAGAGTTCTTCGCACACACCCCAGAGTTCGAACCTCTCAAGGGTCTGCGGAACCCCGAATTCGACAAGGCCCTTATTGGGTAGTACGAGTCACCAGACCTGGCGCAATCCATCTGGAGACCGGAGATGGCATTCAATTGCAAAACTCATGGAATATTGAGCATCTCCGCAAGTTCTACCCGTAAGGCGCGGCTGTCGGGCCCTGCCCGGCTGCCACCCTTTTGTACAGGCCTTGCCTCAGTTGCATGTAACCCCTTGTACAAAGCCAGGCGATGACCTTGAGCACCAGAGAAATAAATGAAGCGCTGGGGGGCCCTCGACCAAGTTGCATGCATGCATAAGCATTCCAAGAGCATTTGTATAAGCATTTCATGAGAATTTGCATATGCATATAGATAGGATCGCATCCTGCATCATTCTCATCTGCATAAAGCTGCAGGTTCCTACCGAGAACTCGGTTTCTGCAAGAAGATGGGGAGATGAACCAACACTGCAATCCCCGGAGAACTAAACAGATAAGTTCTACCTCATGTCCATAAGTGTTCTATAAGCTAAAACTTGTGCATAAGAAAACCCCGCCACTCTTCGAAACTTAGGTGCTCCCATCCCTGGCTCGAACGTTGCTTCGGCCTGGATGGTCGTAGTGGCCTTTGATGAAAAGAAGTTGGCGGGGGGCTGGTCCCTCTATTTCTTGCCGGTAGGCTCAGTTCCCCGGCAATGAAGAAAGGGTACCGGCAGGATAGCCTGCCGGGGAAGACTCGTTTATTTAAAATAAAGAGGCATTTCACCTCTGCGTGGACAAATACATGCACGAGTTCCCGGCAAGGTTCATCTTTTTCATTAATATGCTGGTCATACAAGTACAAACCTTACAGAACACAGATATGGACTCGAGAGATTACATTATTTGAACTAAAATTTGGCAAATGCCTATGAGTTTAAGATTGAAAAAAGATAAGTGCCCCGTGATGTCCTTTCTTGTCCCTCTCCTCCTAGGCACGACAGTTGAAGGCGAGAAGGGCAAAATGAGTGCCTGAGCAGAAGCCCGGCCCGTTCCCATCGGGCTCCAGGAGACATAGCCTCACGGGGACGGGCGAGTTCCGGGGAACGCATCGATGGAGAGCATGACGGAGGCGACCGGCCAACCACCACCACCAAGGCCAGCAGGACAAGATAGGGCTAACGGAGCTGTAGTCCGAGAGGAAGCCTGCCGGGGTCCAGCTGGAAGACTGCTGGAGAAAGCCGGGCGGCACCATCCCCACCCCTGCATCCAACTCCCCGGCAAATCACCTTGCCGGGAAGTAGAGGCAGATGCAGATGATGGTGCTCCCGCCTGATGAAGACTCAGCCGGAGCCAGAGTCGTCTTCCTCCCGGGCGCTGCCATCATCATCACCGTCACTGTCCTCCTCGTCGCTTTCACTCGAGGAGGAGCTTTCATCATTGGTCGAGCTCTCCGCGCAGCACCATAAGCGAGCTCCTGAGCGCCCGAAGATCTTGATGAAGAGTAGGCCGCTCTCCGTTAATTTGAACTGGAGAACGTGCCCTTCCGAGAAACCGTGGGCACGAGCAAAGGCCTTCCAACCACGATGGAGGTACATCACATGAGGAGCAGGGAAGTCGACATCAACCCACATGCCACCGTTCCCACAGCCCCTCATGTGCAACCTCCGAGCGCGTGGCTGTTCGAGCTCCATTTCCCGTGCAAATGGAGTAGGGAGGCGAAGATGGCCGCATGGGGGTTTGTACAGCCTGATGATGAACTCTCGAGGCTGATCCCCGACGTGGCCGTCCATTGGAGGGAGGACCGCCGGCGGGGGCGCGGCTAAGGCATCGCCCCATCCCCCTCTTCCTCGAGCACCGCGGCGACCTTGGCCTCGCCCCCTCCCTCCTCCTCTCGCGGTGGGCTCCTCTATCACGGGATCAGGAGGAGGTGGGATGCGCTGTCGAGTAGAAGCCCTCGTCGCCGCCGCTGGAGTACCGCTGCGCCCTCGTCCTCTCACCATGGCGAGTGGAGGAAGATTGTGAAGGAAATATGCCCTAGAGGCAATAATAAAGTTGTTATTTATATTTCCTTATATCATGATAAATGTTTATTATTCATGCTAGAATTGTATTAACCAGAAACTTAGTACATGTGTGAATACATAGACAAAACAGAGTGTCCCTAGTATGCCTCTACTTGACTAGCTCATTCATTAAAGATGGTTAAAGTTTCCTGACCATAGACATGTGTTGTCATTTGATGAATGGGATCACATCATTAGAGAATGATGTGATGGGCAAGACCCATCCGTTAGCTTAGCATAATGATCGTTAAGTTTTATTGCTATTGCTTTCTTCATGACTTATACATATTACTTTGACTATGAGATTATGCAACTCCCGAATACCGGAGGAACACCTTGTGTGCTATCAAATGTCAGAATGTAACTGGGTGATTATAAAGATGCTCTACAGGTGTCTCCGAAGGTGTTTGTTGGGTTGGCATAGATCGAGATTAGGATTTGTCACTCCGAGTATCGGAGAGGTATCTCTGGGCCCTCTCGGTAATGCACATCACTATAAGCCTTGCAAGCAATGTGACTAATGAGTTAGTTACGGAATGATGCATTACGGAACGAGTAAAGAGACTTGCCGGTAACAAGATTGAACTAGGTATGAAGATACCGACGATCGAATCTCGGGCAAGTAACATACCGATAACAAAGGGAATGACGTATGTTGTCATTACGGTTTGACCGATAAAGATCTTCGTAGAATATGTAAGAACCAATATGAGCATCCAGGTTCCGCTGTTGGTTATTGACCGGAGATGTGTCTCGGTCATGTCTACATAGTTCTCGAACCCATAGGGTCCGCACGCTTAACGTTCGATGACGATTTGTATTATGAGTTATGTGTTTTGGTGACCGAAGATTGTTCGGAGTCCCGGATGAGATCACAGACATGATGAGGAGTCTCGAAATGGTCGAGAGGTAAAGATTGATATATTGTAAGGTGGTATTCGGACACCGGAATAGTTCCGGATCATTTCGGGTATTTTTCAGAGTACCGGGAGGTTACCGGAACCCCCCGGGAGAGGTAATGGGCCTCATGGGCCATAGGGGAGAGAGAGGGGACAGCCTACAAGGGGTGGCCGCATGCCCCCCCCCCATGGGAGTCTGAATTGGACTAGGGAGGGGGGGGGCCCCCCTTTCCCTCTCCTACTCCCTCTCCCTTTCTCCCTTTCCCACTCCGGAAAAGGAAGGGGGAATTCTACTAGGACTAGGAGTCCTAGTAGGACTCCCCACACTTGGCGCGCCCCTAGGGGGCCGGCCTCCTCCCTCTCCCTCCTTTATATACGGGAGCGGGGGGCGCCTCCAAGAACACAACAAACATTGTTAGCCGTGTGCGGCGCCCCCTCCACCGTTTACTCCTCCGGTCATATTGTCGTAGTGCTTAGGCGAAGCCCTGCGCGGATCACATCACCATCACCATCATCACGCCGTCGTGCTGATGAAACTCTCCCTCGACCTTCTGCTGGATCAAGAGTTTGAGGGACGTCATCGAGCTGAACGTGTGCTGAAGTCGGAGGTGCCGTACGTTCGGTGCTTGATCGGTTGGATCGCGAAGAAGTTCGACTACATCAACCGCGTTAAGCTAACGCTTCCGCTTTCGGTCTATGAGGGTACGTGGACACACTCTCCCCCTCTCATTGCTATGCATCTCCTAGATAGATCTTGCGTGAGCGTAGGATTTTTTTTGAAATTGCATGCTACGTCCCCAACAGTGGCATCCGAGCCAGGTCTATGCGTAGATGATATGCACGAGTAGAACACAAAGAGTTGTGGGCAATAATAGTCATACTGCTTACCACCAACGTCTTATTTTGATTCGGCGGTATTGTTGGATGAAGCGGCCCGGACCAACCTTACATGACCGCGTTCATGAGACCGGTTCCACCGACAGACATGCAACTTGTTGCATAAAGGTGGCTGGCGGGTGTCTGTTTCTCCAACTTTAGTTGAATCGAATTTGACTACGGCCGGTCCTTGTTGAAGGTTAAAACAGCAAACTTGATGAAACATCATTGTGGTTTTGATGCGTAGGTAAGAACGGTTCTTGCTAGAAGCCCGTAGCAGCCACGTAAAACTTGCAACAACAAAGTAGAGGACGTCTAACTTGTTTTTGCAGGGCATGTTGTGATGTGATATGGTCAAGACATGATGTGATATATGTTATTGTATGAGATGATCATGTTTTGTAAAAGTTATCGGCAACTGGCAGGAGCCTTATGGTTGTCGCTTTATTGTATGAAATGCAATCACCATGTAATTGCTTTACTTTATCACTATGCGTTAGCGATAGTTGTAGAAGCAATAGTTGGCGAGACGACAACGACGCTACGATGGAGATCAAGGTGTCAAGCTAGTGATGATGGAGATCATGACGGTGCTTTGGAGATGGAGATCAAACGCACAAGATGATGATGGCCATATCATGTCACATATTTTGATTGCATGTGATGTTTATCTTTTATGCATCTTATTTTGCTTAGTATGGCGGTAGCATTATAAGATGATCCCTCACTAAATTTCAAGGTAGAAGTGTTCTCCCGGAGTATGCACTGTTGCGACAGTTCATCGTGCTGAGACACCACGTGATGATCGGGTGTGATAAGCTCTACGTTCACATACAACGGGTGCAAGACAGTTTTGCACGTGCGGAATACTCGGGTTAAATTTGACGAGCCTAGCATATGCAGATATGGCCTCGGAACACTAAGACCAAAAGGTCGAACGTGAATCATATAGTAGATATGATCAACATAGAGATGTTCACCATTGAAAACTACTCCATCTCACGTGATGATCGGACATGGTTTAGTTGATATGGATCACATGATCATTTAGATGACTAGAGGGATGCCTATCTAAGTGGGAGTTCTTAAGTAATATGATTAACTGAACTTTAATTTATCATGAACTTAGTCCTGATAGTTTTTGCATATCTATGTTGTAGATCAATGGCTCGTGCTACCGTTCCCTTGAATTTTAATGTGTTCCTAGAGAAAGCTAAGTTGAAAGATGATGGTAGCAACTACATGGACTGGGTCCGTAACTTGAGGATTATCCTCATTGCTGCATAGAAGAATTATGTCCTTGATGCACCGCTAGGTGAAAGGCCTGCTGTAGGAGCAGATGCTGATGTTATGAACGTCTGGCAAGCTCAATCTGATGACTACTCGATAGTTCAGTGTGCCATGCTTTACGGCTTAGAATCGGGACTTCAAAGACGTTTTGAAAGTCATGGAGCATATGAGATGTTCCAGGAATTGAAGTTAATATTTCAAGCAAATGCCCGAGTTGAGAGATATGAAGTCTCCAACAAGTTCTATAGCTGCAAGATGGAGGAGAACAGTTCTGTTAGTGAACACATACTCAGAATGTCTAGGTACCATAACCACTTGACTCAGCTGGGAGTTAATCTTCCGGATGATAGTGTTATTGACAGAGTTCTTCAATCACTGCCACCAAGCTATAAAGGCTTCGTGATGAACTATAATATGCAAGGGATGGAGAAGACTATTCCCGAGCTCTTCGCTATGCTCAAAGCAGCGGAGGTAGAAATCAAGAAGGAGCATCAAGTGTTGATGGTTAACAAGACCACTAGTTTCAAGAAAAAGGGCAAAGGAAAGAAGGGGAACTTCAAGAAGAATGGCAAGCAAGTTGTCACTCCCGGGAAGAAGCCCAAGTCTGGACCTAAGCCTGAAACTAAGTGCTTCTACTGCAAAGGGACTAGACACTGGAAGCGGAACTGTCCCAAGTATTTGGCGGATAAGAAGGATGGCAAAGTGAACAAAGGTATATTTGATATACATGTTATTGATGTGTACCTTACTAATGCTCGTAGTAGCACCTAGGTATTTGATACTGGTTCTGTTGCTCATATTTGCAACTCGAAACAGGGGCTACGGATTAAACGACGATTGGCTAAGGACGAGGTGACGATGCGCGTCGGGAATGGTTCCAGTGTCGATGTGATCGCCATCGGCACGCTACCTCTCCATCTACCTTCGGGATTAGTATTAGACCTGAATAATTGTTATTTGGTGCTAGCGTTGAGCATGAACATTATATCTGGATCTTGTTTGATGCGAGACGGTTATTCATTCAAATCAGAGAATAATGGTTGTTCTATTTATATGAGTAATATCTTTTATGGTCATGCACCCTTGAAGAGTGGTCTATTTTTGTTGAATCTCGGTTGTAGTGATACACATATTCATAATATTGATGCCAATAGATGCAAAGTTGGTAATGATAGTGCAACATATTTGTGGCACTGCCGTTTAGGTCATATTGGCGTAAAGCACGTGAAGAAACTCCATGCAGATGGACTTTTGGAATCACTTGATTATGAATCATTTGATGCTTGCGAACCATGTCTCATGGGCAAGATGACTAAGACTCCGTTCTCCGGAACAATGGAGTGAGCTACTGACTTATTGGAAATAATACATACTGATGTATGCGGTCCGATGAGTGTTGAAGCTCGCGGCGGGTATCGTTATTTTTTGACCTTCACAGATGATTTGAGCAGATATGGGTATATCTACTTAATGAAACATAAGTCTGAAACATTTGAAAAGTTCAAAGAATTTCAGAGTGAAGTGGAAAATCATCGTAACAAGAAAATAAACTTTCTACGATCTGATTGCGGAGGCGAATATTTGAGTTACGAGTTTGGTCTTCATTTAAAACAATGTGGAATAGTTTCACAACTCACGCCACCTGGAACACCACAGCGTAATGGTGTGTCCGAATGTCGTAACTGTACTTTATTAGATATGGTGCGATCTATGATGTCTCTTACCGATTTACCACTATCGTTTTGGGGTTATGCATTAGAGACAGCTGCATTCACGTTAAATAGGGCACCATCTAAATCCGTTGAGACGACACCATATGAACTGTGGTTTGGCAAGAAACCTAAGCTGTCGTTTCTTAAAGTTTGGGGTTGCGATGCTTATGTGAAAAAGCTTCAGCCTGATAAGCTCAAACCCAAATCGAAGAAGTGCATCTTCATAGGATACCCAAAAGAAACTGTTGGGTACACCTTCTATCACAGATCCGAAGGCAAGATTTTTGTTGCTAAGAATGGATCCTTTCTAGAGAAGGAGTTTCTCTCGAAAGAAGTGAGTGGGAGGAAAGTAGAACTTGATGAGGTAATTGTACCTTCTCTCGAATTGGAGAATAGCTCATCACAGAAAATAGTTCCCGTGATGCCTACACCAATTAGTGAGGAAGCTAATGATGATGATCATGAAACTTCAGATCAAGTTACTACCGAACCTCGTAGGTCAGCCAGAGTACGTTCAGCACCAGAGTGGTATGGTAATCCTGTTCTGGAAGTCATGTTACTAGACCATGACAAACCTACGAACTATGAGGAAGCGATGATGAGCCCAGATTCCGCGAAATGGCTTGAGGCCATGAAATCTGAGATGGGATCCATGTATGAGAACAAAGTATGGACTTTGGTTGACTTGCCCGATGATCGGCAAGCCATAGAGAATAAATGGATCTTCAAGAAGAAGACTGACGCTGACGGTAATGTTACTGTCTACAAAGCTCGACTTGTTGCGAAAGGTTTTTGACAAGTTCAAGGGGCTGACTACGATGAGACCTTCTCACCCGTAGCGATGCTTAAGTCTGTCCGAATCATGTTAGCAATTGCCGCATTTTATGATTATGAAATCTGGCAAATGGATGTCAAAACTGCGTTCCTTAATGGATTTCTCAAAGAAGAGTTGTATATGATGCAACCAGAAGATTTTGTCGATCCTAAAGGTGCTAAAAAAGTGTGCAAGCTCCAGCGATCCATTTATGGACTGGTGCAAGCCTCTCGGAGTTGGAATATACGCTTTGATAGTGTGATTAAAGCATATGGTTTTATACAGACTTTTGGAGAAGACTGTATTTACAAGAAAGTGAGTGGGAGCTCTGTAGCATTTCTAATATTTTATGTGGATGACATATTGTTGATTGGAAATGATATAGAATTTCTGGATAGCATAAAAGGATACTTGAATAAGAATTTTTCAATGAAAGACCTCGGTGAAGCTGCTTATATATTGGGCATCAAGATCTATAGGGATAGATCAAGACACTTAATAGGACTTTCACAAAGCACATACCTTGATAAAGTTTTGAAGAAGTTCAAAATGGATCAGTCAAAGAAAGGGTTCTTGCCTGTGTTGCAAGGTGTGAAGTTGATTAAGACTCAATGCCCAACCACTGCAGAAGATAGAGAGAAAATGAAAGTCATTCCTTATGCCTCAGCCATAGGTTCTATCATGTATGCTATGCTGTGTATCAGACCTGATGTGTGCCTTGCTATAAGTTTAGCAGGGAGGTACCAAAGTAATCCAGGAGTGGATCACTGGACAGCGATCAAGAACATGCTGAAATACCTGAAAAGGACTAAGGATATGTTTCTCGTTTATGGAGGTGACAAAGAGCTTGTCGTAAATGGTTATGTCGATGCAAGCTTTGACACTGATCCGGATGACTCTAAGTCACAAACCGGATACGTATTTATATTGAATGGTGGAGCTGTCAGTTGGTGCAGTTCCAAGCAGAGCATCGTGGCGGGATCTACGTGTGAAGCGGAGTACATAGCTACTTCGGAAGCAGCAAATGAAGGAGTCTGGATGAAGGAGTTCATATCCGATCTAGGTGTTATACCTAGTGCATCGGGTCCAATGAAAATCTTTTGTGACAATACTGGAGCAATTGCCTTAGCAAAGGAATCCAGATTTCACAAGAGAACCAAACACATCAAGAGACGCTTCAACTCCATCCGCGATAAAGTCAAGGAGGGAGACATAGAGATTTGCAAAATACATACGGATCTGAATGTTGCAGACCCGTTGACTAAGCCTCTTCCACGAGCAAAACATGATCAGCACCAAGACTCCATGGGTGTTAGAATAATTACTATGTAATCTAGATTATTGACTCTAGTGCAAGTGGGAGACTGAAGGAAATATGCCCTAGAGGCAATAATAAAGTTGTTATTTATATTTCCTTATGTCATGATAAATGTTTATTATTCATGCTAGAATTGTATTAACCGAAAACTTAGTACATGTGTGAATACATAGACAAAACAGAGTGTCCCTAGTATGCCTCTACTTGACTAGCTCATTCATTAAAGATGGTTAAAGTTTCCTGACCATAGACATGTGTTGTCATTTGATGAATGGGATCACATCATTAGAGAATGATGTGATGGACAAGACCCATCCGTTAGCTTAGCATAATGATCATTAAGTTTTATTGCTATTGCTTTCTTCATGACTTATACATATTCCTCTGACTATGAGATTATGCAACTCCCGAATACCGGAGGAACACCTTGTGTGCTATCAAATGTCACAACGTAACTGGGTGATTATAAAGATGCTCTACAGGTGTCTCCGAAGGTGTTTGTTGGGTTGGCATAGATCGAGATTAGGATTTGTCACTCCGAGTATCGGAGAGGTATCTCTGGGCCCTCTCGGTAATGCACATCACTATAAGCCTTGCAAGCAATGTGATTAATGAGTTAGTTACGGAATGATGCATTACGTAATGAGTAAAGAGACTTGCCGGCAATGAGATTGAACTAGGTATGAAGATACCGACGATCGAATCTTGGGCAAGTAACATACCGATGACAAAGGGAATGACGTATGTTGTCATTACGGTTTGACCGATAAAGATCTTTGTAGAATATGTAGGAACCAATATGAGCATCCAGGTTCCTCTGTTGGTTATTGACCAGAGATGTGTCTCGGTCATGTCTAAATAGTTCTCGAACTCGTAGGGTCCGCACGCTTAACGTTCGATGACGATTTGTATTATGAGTTATGTGTTTTGGTGACCGAAGATTGTTCGGAGTCCCGGATGAGATCACAGACATGACGAGGAGTCTCGAAATTGTTGAGAGGTAAAGATTGATATATTGGAAGGTGGTATTCGGACACCGGAATAGTTCCGGATCGTTTCGGGTATTTTTCGGAGTACCGGGAGGTTAACGGAACCCCCCGGGAGAGGTAATGGGCCTCATGGGCCATAGGGGAGAGAGAGGGGACAGCCCACAAGGGGTGGCCGCGCCCTCCCCCCCCCCATGGGAGTCCGAATTGGACTAGGGAGGGGGCAGCGCCCCCCTTTACCTCTCCTACTCCCTCTCCCTTTCCCCCTTTCCCACTCCGGAAAAGGAAGGGGAATCCTACTAGGACTAGGAGTCCTCGTAGGACTCCCCACACTTGGCGCGCCCCTAGGGGGCCGGCCTCCTCCCTCTCCCTCCTTTATATACGGGGGCGGGGGCGCCTCCAAGAACACAACAAACATTGTTAGCCATGTGCGGCGCCCCCCTCCACCGTTTACTCCTCCGGTCATATTGTCGTAGTGCTTAGGCGAAGCCCTGCACGGATCACATCAGCATCATCGTCACCACGCCGTCGTGCTGACGAAACTCTCCCTCGACCTTCTACTGGATCAAGAGTTCGAGGGACGTCATCGAGCTAAACCTGTTCTGAACTCGGAGGTGCCATATGTTCGGTGCTTGATCGGTTGGATCACGAAGACGTTCGACTACATCAACCGCGTTAAGCTAACGCTTCCGCTTTCGGTCTACGAGGGTATGTGGACACACTCTCCCCCTCTCATTGCTATGCATCTCCTAGATAGATCTTGCGTGAGCGTAGGAATTTTTTTGAAATTGCATGCTATGTCCCCAACAGATTGCAAGAAGGGAGAAGAGGTGTGAGTGAAAATGCACTGCTCTTTCCCCTTTTTATAGAAGGACGGAGCGGGGGGCTAGCCTTTTGCGCAGGAAACGGCTGCCCCGTTCCCCCAATGCGGCCTCCCTGCACCTTCTGCGGCCCAAAGAATCAAGGCCGACCCTCTGCCCCAACCATCGACGCCTAGTTCTCAACCATGGCACTCGTCCCCGCGCTCTCCGCATCCACCACCTACCACGACCAATGCATGCGGAACACGTGGCAGGTGCGTGCGAGGCGGGGAGCAAGTGGGATGGCAGTTTCCGCCCCGTGATTGTGGGGCGTGGGCAATCCACGGCCACAGTCCAAGTTTTCCGCAGCATTACGCACGACGAGCGGGAAAACCAGAAACTGGCCCAGAGTCGAGATTAATGAAGAAGAAAAGAAGACTCCAAGAGATCAGACTCTTCAGCGCCCCTGCCTGTGCACTTATTAGGACCTACCCCGACAATGCCCGGCAGCGCGATCGGGGCAGGCCCGGGGGCTTCTGTCGGTGCAACAAACCCTGGGTCTGTTGCCCTGACTGTGCACAGGCACGAGAACAAGATTACAACACCAAGGCCATGTCAAGATACAAGATACCAAGATCTTTGAAGAACCAGCATGCTGATTAAGAAGGCCAAGACCAAGACAGAGAAGCGAGACACCACCAGGAGAAAAGCCTCCCTTGCCGGGCAGGCGGACCTGGCAAGGACAAGGGCTCCCCCGGAAGAAAGCATTCAAGATGTCCCGGCAGGGCCTGCCGGGACTCACGAGGGCAAAGACACCTCACCAAGCCATCTCACCATGACCCATGTCGTTGATCAATGCGGTGTCAAGCCGCAAAGCGACTAAGTGGCAGCCATTCGCCACATGGCGGCCTCTTTCTACAGGAAATACCTACAGATGACACCCGTCCTGCGACGTGTCAAGCAAGCAGGCATGGAGCTGGCAAGACGAGCCCGGTAAGGCTTGCCGAGTGAGCAACGATGTGACGTTGAGCGGTGCATTTAATGCACTTTGTCAGCCTGCAGAATTAGGTATGATAGCACTGTTTGCTATCTTATCAGTGCATAATGATTGTTTTGCCACTGTGGTGACCCCTTAACCTATAAAAGGAGGCCCATGGAAACCATAGCAGGGGTTGGAAAGTTGAACACCCCCACGCTGGTACGCGCGCAGTCACTGCCTCCCCAGGGCGAGCCTGCCGGGCAAGTGTACTACGCTCCATCACCACTTTTCCACCATCAATCCACCAAAGCAGGAGTAGGGTTTTATGCCTCGCGGCGGCCCGAACCTGGGTAAAATTGCCCGTGTGATCTCTATCATGCTGCCCCACGTTCTTCTGCTCTTTGTGCAACACGACATCCCCCCTGCCGAACCAGCAAGGGGCCCCTTGGCCCCATAGGTGGCCATGGTTTCCCGCGACAATCAGAGGGGTATTAAATATCATAATGGATCTGAACATATAATCTCCCACCAAATAAACCATATAGTAATCAACTACAAGATGTAATCAACACTACTAGTCACCCACAAGCACCAATCTAAGGTTCCGGTACAAAGATTGAACACAAGAGATGAACTAGGGTTTGAGAGGAGATGGTGCTGTTGAAGATGTTGATGGAGATGGCCCTCCCAAAGATGGGAGAGTTGTTGGTGATGACGATGACGATGATTTCCCCCTCCGAGAGGGAAGTTCCCCCGGCGGAATCGCTCCACCGGAGGGCAAAAGTGCTCCTGCCCAAGTTCCGCATCGAGACGGCGGTGCTTCATCCCGAAAGTCCTCTCCTTATTTTTTCTAGGTCAAAATGACTTATATACTAGAAGAGGGGCACTGGAGGTGGGCCGAGGAGGGCACAACCCACCAGGGCACGCCTAGGCTCCCTGGCGCGCCCAGGTGGGTTGTGCCCACCTGGTGGGCCCCCTCTGGTAGTTATTTGCTCCAATATTCTTCATATATTCCAAAATAATTCTTCATAAATTTTCAGCTCATTTGGAGATGTGCAGAATAGGTAACTCTCACATAGCTTTTCCAGGTCCAGAATTCCAGCTGCCGGTATTCTCCCTCTTTGTGTAAACCTTGCATATTATGAGAGAAAATGCATTAGAATTACTCCCAAAAGCATTATTATGCATAAAAACATTATAAATAACAGTAGGAAAACATGATGCAAAATGAACGTATCAACTCCCCCAAGCTTAGACCTCGCTTGTCCTCAAGCAAAAACAGAAATCGAAAAACATGTCCACATGCTTAGAGAGAGAGGTGTCGATAAAAACAAAATACGGACATAGAAGCATCATGCATATTATTATAACAGCAAAGAACTTTAACATAAACTTTATCAAACAACCTTTATCATATAACTTCCCATGAATAAGTAACAATTCATCACAACATTGAAGTATAAAGCATAAACCTTACTGAAAACCAACAAACTATGTTCTCAGTTAACTTTGCAACTACAATTCATCATATTTTCAGGAAGGGTCACATATCGGAGCCTTTAGGCAAGTCCACATACTCAACCATCATTTAATCTTCTATGATTGCCAGCACTCACAGCTTACCCATGAACAAAAAGTTTCAACCAGACACATAGAAAGATAGGGGCTTATAGTTTTGCCTCCCAACGTACTCACCTCAAGGGTGATGTCAACAATAATAACTCATGCCTACTCATATCCAACTGGGTATATGTGTCTAGATCTTTCCTCACCACATGATGCTTGCAAAAAGAGAAAAAGAAAAGGGAATAGGAAGAATACTTTGACTCTTACATAAAAGTAAATGCATAAAAGTAAAAGATAAGCCCTTCGCAGAGGGAAGTAGAGGTTGTCATGCGCTTATTTGTTTGTATGCCAAATCCCTTAATGCAAAAGAATGTCATGTTATATTGCCCCTTATGATGCAACCTTTATTAGACAGTTTGTCGCTTTTATTATTTTGCCATCACAAGTTCGTACACCGCTCAATTTTCTCTTACACTAAATGATCCAACACATTTAGAAGCAATTTTTATTGCCTTATTGCACCGATGACAACTTACTTGAAGGGTCATACTCAACCCAAAGTTAGGTATGGTGGACTCTCAAAACAAGGTTTTGGATTAAGGGGTTTTGGATGCACAAGTAGTATCTCTACTTAGTGCGGAATTGTTGGCTAGAAAAGATATTGAGCAAGCACCACATGTTGAAGGATCTATAACAATATAACTTCTATGTGAATATGAACAAACATAAATCATTACGTTGTCTTCCTAGTCCAATGTCAACTATTTTGACACAAAATATTTAATGGGGGCTCACAATCATAAAAGATGTCCAAGATAGTGTATTTGCATGTGAATCTTCTCTTCCCTTATTAATTCTTTCATGAATTGCATCATTGACCAATGCTATGTTTGTCAATCTCCAATAAATTTTACCACTTATACTCTTCCTTATGTGATGTCATTACTTACCATAAGATTAGCATATGATCTTTTCATTTATTTTCCTTTCTTTTTATTGGAACATGAAAGTGAAGAAACAAAACTCAAACTACTCTTTATTATATATATCGCACACGATTACATCGATAGATAGATCACTAAGCAAACACTCGAAAAGAAAGGATCGAACTAAACTTTTATTCTACTGAATCATAGGATAACTAAAGATCGAACTAAAATAGGTAAAAGCAAAGATAGTGGTGGTGATACGATACCGGGACACCTCCCCCAAGCTTGGCACAAGCCAAGGGGAGTGTCCATACCATGAACTCAAGTCTCCTTTGGTGATGAAGAAGGTGGTGGTGGTGATGTAGTATCGTCACACTTCAGGCTCAGGAGGTACTCCAATCTACGGATGATGCTCCGGAGGGCGATGACGTGCTCTTGCAACAGAATATTTTCATGAGTGAGATATTTATTTTGCACGCGAACCATTTCAATGATACTAAAAGCTTCAATTTCAGTAGAGGTAAGATGATCATAGTAAGGCTGAAGGATGTCTTCTTCTGCTGCTGCTGGGACGGCTTGCCCCTCTACCGGCACTTGATCTCCCGCTAGTTCCTTGACCTTGTCACCCTTATTGGTATTCTCTGGTTCCTCTCTTTTTAGCTCTATCTTCATTAACCAAGCATCTCCTTCTACTTTGTTAGAGGAGGGAGAAGACATGATGCCTGGCTTGGCAGATCTGACATAAAACAGCAAGAAAGAAGAATAGAAGATTTTTCCGCAATACGGTGTTCAATACGTTCGGGGGGTATATAAAGATTTTTTCTTGGGAAACAAGCAAACGGGACGAAAACAGAGTTGGGAAGGTTCCCGAGGTGGGCACAACCCACCTGGGCGCACCAGGGGGCCCAAGCGCGCCCTGGTGTCTTGTGCCCTCCTCGGTTGCCTTCCTGGTTGTTTCTTATTTTCCTAATTTTTAAAATATTCCAAAACTGACAGAAAATATTTTTGCGGATTTTTCGGAGTCCGTTTACTTACCGTATCATGTACCTCCTCCTTTTTAATTATTCTGGAGTGTTTCGAAGGGTCTCTTTTATGTGTTCCTCAGGTGTCATGGTTTGAATAATATTGCTTTCAACATTAATAGGCATAACTGAGATATAGTGTTTAATTCTTTGTCCATTGACCACCTTCGGGCTAGTACCTTCGGCATTATTTATTTTGATAGCTCCAGAGCAGTAAACCTCCTCAATGATATATGGTCCTTCCCATTTAGAGAGAAGTTTTCCTGCAAAGAATCTAAAACGAGAGTTGTACAAAAGAACATATTCTCCAACTTTGAATTCCCGCTTTTGGATTCTTTTCCCATGCCATCTTTTAACTTTTTCTTTAAACAATTTGGCATTTTCATAAGCTTGGGTTCTCCATTCATCTAATGAGCTAATATCAAATAGCCTCTTTTCACCGGCAAGTTTGAAATCATAGTTGAGTTCTTTAATTGCCCAATATGCTTTATTTTCTAACTCTAGAGGCAAATGACAATATTTTCGACAAACCATTTTATAGGGAGACATGCCCATACGTTTTTTATAAGCTGTTCGGTAGGCCGAAAGTGCATTATCTAATTTCTTAGACCAATTCTTTCGGGACCTATTAATGGTTTTCTGTAATATTAGTTTTATTTCTCTATTGCTAAGTTCTACTTGACCACTAGATTGAGGATGATAGGGTGATGCAATTCTATGGTTAACGTCATATTTAGCAAGCATTTTATGGAAAGCACCATGAATAAAGTGTGAACCACCATCAGTCATTAAATATCTAGGGACTCCAAACCTTGGTAAAATAATTTCTTTAAGCATTTTAATGGAAGTGTTATGATCAGCACTACTAGTTGGAATAGCTTCTACCCACTTAGTAACGTAATCAACAGCAACCAAAATATGTGTATACCCATTAGAGGAAGGAAAAGGTCCCATATAATCAAAACCCCAAACATCAAACGGTTCAATAGCAAGTGAATAATTCATAAGCATTTCTTGACGCTTACCAATTATACCAATTTGTTGACATTCATCACAAGATAAAACAAACTTACGGGCATCCTTGAAGAGAGTAGGCCAATAAAAACCAGATTGCAATACCTTGTGAGCAATTCTATCTCCCGCATGATGCCCTCCATAAGCTTCGGAGTGACATTTCCGTAGGATTTGTTCATGTTCATGCTCAGGTACACAACGTCTAATAATACCATCTACTCCTTCTTTATAAAGATGTGGGTTATCCCAAAAGTAATGTCTTAAATCATAGAAGAATTTTTTCTTTTGTTGGTATGTGAAACTAGGTGGTATGTATTTAGCAACAATATAATTAGCATAGTCAGCATACCAAGGAGTGTTATGAGAAACATTTATTGCAGCCAGTTGCTCATCCGGAAAGCTATCATCAATAGGTAGTGGGTCATCATGGATATTCTCTAACCTAGACAAGTTACCAGCCTCGGGGTTCTCGGCTCCTTTTCTATCAGCAATATGTAAATCAAATTCTTGTACTAAGAGAACCCACCTAATGAGTCTAGGTTTAGCATCTTTCTTTTCCATAAGATATTTAATAGCAGCATGATCAGTGTGAATAGTAACTTTAGAATCAACAATGTAAGATCTGAATTTGTCACAAGCAAACACAACTGCTAAAAATTATTTTTCAGTACTAGCATAATTTTTTTGGGCACTGTCTAGAGTTTTGCTAGCATAATGAATAACATTTAGTTTTTTATCAACTCTTTGTCCTAGAACAGCACCAACAGCATAATCACTAGCATCACACATAATTTCAAATAGCAAGTTCCAATTAGGTGGTTGAACAATAGGTGCAAAAGTTAAGGCTTTCTTAAGTGTTTCAAAGGCTTCTACACAATCATCATCAAAAACAAATGAAACATCCTTTTGTAAAAGATTTGTAAGAGGCCTAGAAATTTTAGAGAAGTCTTTAATAAACCTCCTATAGAAACCAGCATGACCGATGAAACTACGAATACCTTTAATATCTTTAGGACATGGCATTTTCTCAATTGCATCAACTTTAGCTTGGTCCACCTCAATACCTCGTTCAGAAATTTTATGCCCCAAGACAGTACCTTCATTAACCATAAAGTGGCACTTCTCCCAATTCAAGACAAGATTAGTTTGCTCACATCTCTGCCAAACTCGATCAAGGTTGCTCAAGCAATCATCAAAAGAAGTTCCATATACAGAAAAATCATCCATGAAAACCTCAACAATCTTTTCACAAAAATCAGAGAATATAGCAGTCATACATCTTTGAAAGGTAGCAGGTGCATTGCATAAACCAAAAGGCATACGTCTATAAGCATAAGTTCCAAAAGGGCAAGTAAAAGTGGTTTTCTCTTGATCAGGTTGTGAGATAAGTATTTGAGAAAAATTAGAATATCCATCAAGGAAGCAAAAGTGTGTGTGCTTTGATAATCTTTCTAGCATTTGATCAATAAAAGGCAAAGGGTAATGATCCTTTCTAGTAGCTTTATTTAATTTTCTAAAATCAATTACCATTCTATAGCCAGTAACAATTCTTTGTGGAATGAGTTCATTTTTATTATTAGGAACAACAGTAATACCTCCCTTCTTAGGGACAAAATGAACGGGGCTTACCCATCTACTATCAGCTATGGGATAGATTATACCTGCTTCCAGAAGCTTTAATATTTCAGTTCTTACCACTTCTTTCATCTTAGGATTTAAGCATCATTGATGATCAACAACGGGTTTAGCATCAGGCTCCATATTAATTTTGTGCTGACAGAGAGTGGGACTAATGCCCTTAAGATCATCAAGAGTATATCCAATAGCAGCTCAGTGCTTCTTCAAAATGTTCAATAATCTTTCTTCTTCATGTTCTGAAATGTTAGCACTAATAATAATAGGATATACCTTTTTCTCATCAAGATAAGCATATTTCAAAGTGTCAGGCATTTGTTTTAATTCAAACACAGGATCACCTTTAGGTGGAGGAGGACCTCCTAGAGTTTCAATAGGCAAAATATTTTTGAGAAGAGGTCGTTGTTCGAAGAATTTTTTATCTATTTCATTTCTTTCATGCATGTGCATATCATTTTCATGGTCTAGCAAATATTGTTCTAGTGGATCAGTAGGAGGCACGGCAATAGAAGCAAGACCAATTATTTCATCCTTACTAGGTAATTCTTTCTTATGAGGTTGTCTATTAAACTTGGAAAAATTAAATTCATGAGACTCATCACCAAAGCTAACACTAACAGTTTGTTTATGACAATCTATAGTAGCATTGACAGTGTTCAAGAAAGGTCCACCAAATATAATAGGACAGAAGTCATCTTGTGGGGAACCAAGAACTAGAAAATCAGTAGGGTATTTTATTTTCCCACACAAGACTTCAACATCTCTAACAATCCCAAGTGGTGTGATGGTGTCTCTATTAGCAAGTTTAATAGTAACATCTATGTCTTCTATTTCAGCGGGTGCTATGTAATTCATAATTTCTTGGTATAAGGTAAAGGGAATAGCACTCACGCTAGTACCTAAATCACATAAGCCATGATAACAATGATCTCCTATTTTAACTGAGACAACGTGCATGCCAACAACGGGTCTGTGTTTATCTTTTTCATCGGGTTTAGCAATTCTAGCCGCTTCATCACAGAAGTAAATAACATGCCCATCAATATTATCGACCAAGAGATCTTTAACCATAGCAATACTGGGTTCCACTTTAATTTGTTCAGCAGGTTTAGGTGCTCTAATATTACTTTTGTGAACCACAGTTGAAACTTTAGCATGTTCCTTTATCCTAGCAGGGGAAAGGTGATTTTTCAATATAAGTAGTAGGAACAACTGGGTCAACATTGTAAATAATAGTTTCATCTTTAGCTATGACCGGTTCTTTAGTTTCTTCTTTAATAGGTGGGTGATATTTGAACAACTTCTCCTTAGGGAGATCAACATGAGTAGCAAATGATTCACAAAAAGAGGCTACTATCTCAGAGTCAAGTCCATATTTAGTGCTAAATTTCTGAAAAGCATCGGTATTCATAAAATATTTAACACAATCAAATTCAAGCTTAATACCTGACTCTTTACCTTCGTCGAGTTCCCAATCTTCAGAGTTGCGTTTAATTCTTTCTAAAAGATCCCACCTGAATTCAATAGTCTTCTTCATAAAAGAACCAGTACAAGAAGTATCAAGCATGGATTGATCATCACGAGAAAGCCGAGCATAAAAATTCTGAATAATATTTTTTCTTGAGAGCTCATGATTCGGGCATGAATATAACATTGACTTAAGCATCCCCCAAGCTGGAGCGATACTTTATCCTTCACGAGGCCAAAAATTATATATATAATTACGGTCACGATGAACTAGATGCATAGGATAATTTTTTTGGTGAAATTCTAATTTCAATCGATTCCAGTTCCAAGATCCAATATCATCGCCTAGCCTATACCATGCCAATGCTTTTCCCTTCAAAGATAAAGGGAAAACCTTCTTCTTAGCTTCATCTCTGGATAAACCTGCAAGCTTAAATAATCCACAAATTTCATCCACATATATCAAGTGCATATCAGGATGTTCGGTTCCATCTCCAGCATAAGGATTAGCTAGCAGTTGTACTATCATACCCAAAGGAATTTCATAACCAATATTTTCAGTAGGTGAAGTAGGTTGAGGGACAACTAATTGTGGTTCCAGTCGAGGTGAAAATACCCCGAACAAACCCCTCAAAGGATGGTTCTCCATAGTAACAAGTGACATAAAATTTCAGCACGTAGTAATAATTTTTCCTTACCAAGAGCGCTTCACTCCCTGGCAACGGCGCCAGAAAAGAGCCTTGATGACCCACAAGTATAGGGGATCAATCATAGTCCTTTCGATAAGTAAGAGTGTCGAACCCAACGAGGAGCAGAAGGAAATGACAAAAGGTTCTCAGCAAGGTATTTTCTGCAAGCACTGAAATAGTCGATAACAGATAGTTTGATAGCAAGATAATTTGTAACGAGCAAGTAACGGTAACAGTAAATAAAGTGCAGCAAGGTAGCCCAATCCTTTTGTGGCAAAGGACAGGCCAAAATGGTCTCTTATGATAAGCAAAGCATTCTTGAGGGTACACGGGAATTTCACCATATCACTTTCATCATGTTGGTTTGATTCGTGTTCGCTACTTTGATAATTTGATATGTGGGTGGACCGGTGCTTAGGTGCTGTTCTTACTTGAACAAACCTCCTACTTATGATTAACCCCCTCGCAAGCATCCGCAACTATGAGAAAAGTATTAAGATAAAATCTAACCATAGCATTAAACTTTTGGATCCAAATCGGTCCCTTACGAAGTAGCGCATAAACTAGGGTTTAAGCTTCTGTCACTCTAGCAACCCATCATCTAATAACTACTCCACAATGCATTACCTTAGGCCCTAATAAGGTGAAGTGCCATGTAGTCGACGTTCACATGACACCACTAAGGGAATCACAACATACATATCATCAAAATATCGAACACATATCAAGTTCACATGATTACTTGCAACATGACTTCTCCCGTGACCTCAAGAACATAAGTAACTACTCACAAATAATAATCATGCTCAAGATCAGAGGGGTATTAAATAGCATAATGGATCTGAACATATAATCTTCCATCAAATAAACCATATAGCAATCAACTACAAGATGTAATCAGCACTACTAGTCACCCACAAGCACCAATCTAAGGTTCTGGTACAAAGATTGAACACAAGAGATGAACTAGGGTTTGAGAGGAGATGGTGCTGTTGAAGATGTTGATGGAGATGGCCCTCCCAAAGATGGGAGAGTTGTTGGTGATGATGATGTAGATGATTTCCCCCTCCGGGAGGGAAGTTCCCCTGGCGGAATCTCTCCGCCGGAGGGCAAAAGTGCTCCTGCCCAAGTTCCGCCTCGAGACGGCGGCGCTTCGTCCCGAAAGTCCCCCTCTTTGTGTAAACCTTACATATTATGAGAGAAAAGGCATTAGAATTACTCCAAAAAGCATTATTATGCATAAAAACATTATAAATAACAGTAGGAAAACATGATGCAAAATGGGCGTATCAACTCCCCCAAGCTTAGACCTCGCTTGTCCTCAAGCAAAAAAACGAAATCGAAAAACATGCCCACATGCTTAGAGAGAGAGAGAGAGAGAGGTGTTGATAAAAAAAAAATACGGACGTAGAAGCATCATGATTATTATTATAACAGCAAAGAACTTTAACAAGAAACTTTATCACACAACTTTTATCTTATAACTTCTCATGAACAAGTAACAATTCATCACAACATTGAAGTATAAAGCATAAACCTTATTGAAAACCAACAAACTATGTTCTCAACAACTTTGGAACTACAATTCATCATATTTTCAGGAAGGGTCATGTGTCGGAGCCTTTAGGCAAGTCCACATACTTAACCATCATTTAACCTTCTATGATTGCTAACACTCACAGCATACCCATGAACAAAAAGTTTCAACCGGACACATAGAAAGATAGGGGCTTATAGTTTTGCCTCCCAACGTATTCACCTCAAGGGTGATGTCAACAATAATAACTCATGCCCGCTCATATCCAACTGGATATATGTGCCTAGATCTTTCCTCGCCACATGATGCTTGCAAAAAGAGAAAAATAGAAGGTATAGGGAAGAATACTTTGACTCTTGCATAAAAGTAAATACATAAAAGTAAAAGATAGGCCCTTCACAGAGGGAAGCAGAGGTTGCCATGTGATGACCCACAAGTATAGGGGATCTATCATGTCCTTTCGATAAGTAAGAGTGTCGAACCCAACGAGGAGCAGAAGGAAATGACAAGCGGTTTTCAGCAAGGTATTCTCTGCAAGCACTGAAATTATCGATAATAGATAGTTTTGTGAGAAGATAATTTGTAACGGGTGACAAGTAACAAGTGCAACAAAGGTGCAGCAAGGTGGCCCAATCCTTTTTGTAGCAAAGGACAAGCCTAGACGAACTCTTATATAAAGCAAAGCACTCCTGAGGACACATGGGAATTGTTGTCAAGTTAGTTTTCATCATGCTCATTTGATTCGCGTTCGTTACTTTGATAATTTGATATGTGGGTAGAGCGGTGCTTGGGTGCTGTCCTTACTTGGACAAGCCTCCCACTTATGATTAACCACTCTCGTAAGCATCCGCAACTATGAAAGAAGAATTAAGATAAATCTAACCATAGCATGAAACATGTGGTTCCAAATCAGCCCCTTACGAAGCAACGCATAAACTAGGGTTTAAGCTTTTGTCACTCTAGCAACCCATCATCTAATTATTACTTCCCAATTGTCGGGGAAACGACACCTATGGGATTGGGTGGATCCCTTCTACGGTTTGGAAGGGAGGAGGGGTGCACGAAGAGCAGATGTAGAGATCAACACGAGGGATTTTTACCCAGGTTCGGGCCGCTCGGAAGCGTAAAACCCTAGTCCTGCCTCGAGTGTATATTGGGTGTTCTTGAGCTTCGGCTAGCTGCTTCGCATGCAAACTGGGCCGGAAAGTCCAAAAGTCCCCCCTGTATCGCCTTGGGCCTCCTTTTATACCAAGGGGCTACCACAGTGGCGTACATGCATACAGGAGGTGTAAAGTGCTACAGTGCATGTGCTTATCTCTGGCGTCTTAGGACAAGCGCATTAAATGCGCTGCTTACGTGCCCTCTAACTTTATCGGGGACAGAAACAGAGCCCGTCCCATCTGTTGCCACCTCACCCCATCTTGACACGCACCCAAGATGATGAGGCATGCAAGTGCCAAGCTGACTGGCTAGCCGCTGCGCTGGAGCGGTGGCAGGATCTTCATGAAGATCTGCATGCCACCACGCAAGTGCTCGCCTGGTTGGCTACCTAATCACTGTGTCGGGACGGTGGCAGGGCGGCGGAGCCTTGTCGTGCGCGAGTCTTGCCGTGGCCTTGCGATCATCCCCGGCAAGAGCCTTGCCGGGGCCTCGCAATCGTCCCCGGCAAGAACCTTGCTGGGAACTTCGCCTTCTGGTCTCCACGAAGATCTGCATGCCACCAGTCTTCACAAAGATCTGCATGCTACTACACATGTGCCCCTGAGTCTTGGTCTTGACGTTGTCGGGGTGTCAGAGCTCTCAACCTCAAGGGTGGTGGTATAGCTGAGGCTTCGCAAACCATCCCGGCAAGCAGCTTGCCGGGGCTCGCCAGTCGCCCCGGCAAGAATCCTTGCCGGGGGCTCAGCTAGTCGCCCCGGCAAGAATCCTTGCCGGGGGCTCAGCTTGTCATCTGCTCTCTAATTACTGGCTCGGATGCTGCCTTGGTCGTCTTGTATTTTGCCTCCAACTGCCCCTGCCAAGCCTCGCCGCAGGCGTGGCTACAACTGCCCGTGCACAAGTAAGGGGTACTAAAGGGCCCAAACTTTAGTACACCGACAGGAGCCCCCGGGCCTGGGCCATACACGGGTGCGAAGCATCGTTGGGCCAGGCCCAAACAGTGCGCGGGCACGCGTGGCAGGGATTAACTGCCGTAAACATCTCGTCTGTTGCGCTTCCCCACGATCTGCATTGGGTGTGCGACGTGGGAGTCATGCGTGGAACGGCCGCAGCACACCTGCGAAAATGCCTTCATATCGAACAGTAAAGAGGCAGCCCCGCGCCTTCCCCATAAAAAGAGGAATCCACAGGGGCGCTGCTCATTTACCACCCTTGCCTTTCCCAATCTAGGAACCGCCGCCGTCTTCTTCTTCCTCGAGCCCAGACCAGAGTTTGCTCATCCGTTCGCCCCTTCCGCGCTCCCGCCGTCCTTGGCTTCCCCCACTCTCCCCAGTCGCCATGCCGCCCAAGGCGCCCAAAGTGAGCAAGGGCAAGGAGGTGCCCAAGGCGAGCAAGGGCAAGGACGTGCCGGAGAGCGAGCTGGTAAAGATGCGGAAGCAGCTTGCCGTCTTCCCCCCGACGCTCGACGCCCACGCCTTGAGGGATAAGTACCTGCTCATGTGGGGGAGGGCGACGAATGGGCACACTACCACTCGCGTGACCCCAGCCGCCATGTCTAAGGGTGGCCCAAACAAATTCCCCTTTTTCGTCGACTATTTCTATTGCGGGCTCTGCCCCCCTTTCTCTGATTTCTTCAACGACATCACGTTCACCTTTGGCTTCCATCTCCTTGATTTCACGCCAAATGCCGTAACTTGCATGTCTGTCTTTGCTCACCTCTGCGAAAACTTTGCCGGGGTGGTCCCCAACACAGCCCTTTTCCACCACTTTTTCATCCCTCGCATCCAGGCCGGAGAGGCCCTCTCTGGCGGCATCGCTTGGATCCCTAGGTTAGGGAGCAAGGACACATATCTGGATGGGGAATACCACGAGAAGTGGGATGAGTGGCGGAGCAGGTGGTGCTGGATCACGGAGGAGGAGCCGCACCCATTCTGTCGGCTCCGGCAAACGAAGCCAACCCGCGGCGGCGATTGGAGCGCTCTCGACCCTCAGGACGTGAAGCTCACCATCGCCATCAACAGGATTCATCGCCTCAAGGCTGCCGGGCTCACCGTCGAAATGGTGGGCACCGATTTCCTCCGCCGCCGCATCGCCCCTTTGCAGAACAAGGGGAGACCAGCCTGGGATTTCCGGAACGCGGCGGACATCATGAGGCTGCGCCCCGGCCTAAACAACAACTGGACGGTCCTTCAGCATGCGGTCCTCTGTCACAAGCTGTTTAGGCCGGACGGCGTGTTCAAGCTGCCGGCAAGCATCGTCCCTCTGTGCAACAATTCTACGCTGAACTCGATCATCGCTATGATGCCGGTGTTCAATGCTCACGGCCTTGACCAAACCTAGGCCGAACCATCCGCGGAGCGAGCACAAGAGTTCTTCGACAACTTGTCGGAGAAAGCCATTCGGGAAGAAGCGCGCCTCATCCGCGAGACCACCGACGAAGAGTTGGCGTACATCGCCAGCAGGGCGGAAGAGTTGGCCCTTACCGAGGAGGCCGGCAGCATTGGCTTTATGGGAGACAACGCCGATGCAGAGGAGGACCCCGCCAAGCAGGAGGAGCCTGTCAAAGAGCATAGTAGCACAGCCGCCGGGGGCTCACTCACCGAAGAGACAGCCGAAGAGACTGATGAAGTGGAGCCCCCAGCGCCAAATAAGAAATGCGTCCTCCAGCGAGCCAGTCCAGCAGGCCTCCCCGTCCGAAGAGGTTTTCGGCAAGGGGCCGGCCGGCAAGGCTGCGGAGTGGCAAGGTGCTCAACAGCAACCCGGGCGCCAGACGAGGGCGACAGCAAAGAAGGCAGCGGGGGTGGCAAGCTCACATCAGGCTGCCGCTCCCGCCACAATCAAGCGGCCTAGGTCCCCTTCCCCATCCCCTCAAGCGGACACCATAGCAGTGGCCGACTTTGACCTCTCCTCCTTCAGCCCGAGGAGGGAGAAGGGGCCAGAAGAAGGAGACGAGTAAGTATCTTGCCGCTTTCTTTATTTCTTGGGTCTCTGATTTGCTTCATCTTATCTTACTTCCGCCCTGGCCCGTCCCCGCAGAGACACAAAAATGTTGGCACAGAGGATGGCGAAGAAGGCCAAGACCTCAATGGGCGACGAGCCCCCGGCAAGCTCCTTAGGTGCGCCGGAGATGATCACAATCAGCCCGGATCCCAGCCCACGACGCAGCCCCTGACCCAGCCCCCAGCGTGAGTCTGTTACTCATTTCCCGTTGGCGGGCATCGGGGTGTGTATCTTCGCTGCTAATCTTGCCGGGTTTGTAGGAGAAGGACAGCAACAGGAGGGCCCACTGAGGGCCACCCCCGACATGCCGCCTCCGTCGACCACACCGCTCAGGGAGGGATCCCCGGCAAGGGCTTCCATCGATGAGCCCCCCTTCGTGGAGGAGGAGCCAGAAGGCACGGGCGCTGGCGGTCCTACGCCGGCGACAAAGGTTGCCGGGGAGGGAGTCACTTCCCAACAAATCGTCACAGGTAAGCCGCCTGCTTCCTGGCACTCGTCATCATTCATCATTTTTTTTTGAACTTCAGCTTTGGGTTCGTCTCATTTCTCATCTTTGGCTTTTATATCTTCCCTTGGCGGACCAAATGGATGTTGACTCCACCATCGAGGAGACCGCCAAGGACGCTGCCACCGAAGCTGCCAAAGACGCGCATGAAGAGGCCGCCAAGGGGTCTGCCGAGGAGGCCGGCAAGGGGACCGGCGACCAAACTGACGGCATTCCTACCGTAGGAGCGCCTGGCGCTGCATCGGTCCCGGAGCCCCCAGTTACCGGGGAGACGGTGGTCGAGGACCAACCATCGACATCCGAAGCCCCCCCCTCGAGCAGATACCTGAAGATTGGTGACAATCTATTCGTCAGCATCCCGGGGACGGCAAGCACCAGAGCGCCAACCGAGGGGGAGGCTTTCGACGAAGAAGTCATCGCCGCTGCCGGGCTCAAGGTCGTCGACGAGCTGAGTGCCAGTAGCAGTGGATCCAAAGAAGACCAGCTCCTCCAGTCCATGAGCGACAACTTCCAGAAGCTCCAGGTGCTCCACCGTGCCCGTAAGGAGAAACTGGACTCCAAGGCAGCGGTTGCCGATGCGGCAGAGGCAGACTTCCAAAAGCGTGTCGAGCAGATGCAGGTCTGGTTTGCCGAGGCCTGGCAAGAGCTGAGGACTGGCCAGGAGCAGCTAGGCCAGCGTTGGGACGAGCTCCTTCTGAAGCAGTCCGATATTGAGAAGGCACAGGAGGAGGCCGCTGCATAGGCTGCCAAGGACGATGCCAATCTAAGGGAGTGCCGCATTCTGCTCGACGCCCAAGAAGAGGACCTTGCCACCCATGAAGAGGCGCTTACCGCCAAGCTCCATAGCAAGGATGAAGAAATTGAGAAGCTTGTCGCGCAGTGGACCCAGGAGCTGGAGAAGAGGCACAAGGACATACTCGATGCCCAGGTCCTGGACCACATCGGCAAGTTGAAGGAGGCCGTCAACGCTGCCAAAGCCGCGGAGGCCGCCAAGAACGAGCTGGCTGGCAAGGTGGAGAAGTTGGAGGCGGAGCCGGAGAAGCACCGCAAGGAGGTCTCGACGCTGAAGAGCGACAGAGACAATACTGTCCACACCCTGGCAGAGCTGCAGGTCGCCATATCTGACAAGACCAAACTGCTCTCCGAAGCCAAGGACTCTATTGCCGATCTGAATCTGAAGCTAACCATGCTGAAGGAGTCCCTTGAGAGTAGCAGGACTCGTGAGAAGACCCTGGCTAAGGACCTCCAGGAGGAGAAACAACTGCTTGAGAGCGCCGCCGCCACCTACAATGACTATGAGAAAGGCGTGAAGATCTGGACTGAACGCCTTGTCGACGTTGCAGAGAGGCTCACAGCACAACTATCCACCATGGGCCTGCTGACTTTCAGGTATTCCCACGAGGAGAGGGTGTCTACGAGTGCCAGATTGACCATGTTCTTCAAGGTTGTCCTTGAAGCCCCGAAGCTGCTCCACTCTAGCCGAGCAACCCAGCTGGCCAATGAGTCCCGCAAGCTTTGCCGGGGCATCCTTCTCAAGGTGCTCAGCAAGGTGGCGTACAGGAACCCCGGCCTCGACCTGAGCCAAGACAGCTTGCCGGTAGATGCGGACCGCAGGGCGCTTGAAGAGCTTGTCGCGCCCATCGTCGGCATGGTTGACCAAGTCAAGAGGGTGGAAGGTGAGCGCCGGGACTAGCCACTTCTCTCTTCCTTGCTGCTATGAACTCATGCCCAAGACAATTTATCTTAAGTTAGAACTGCGGCAACCAGTGATGTAATATAACTTGCTGTGTTTTGGATTGAATGCATGCTATCTTCCTTGTTTGATCCCTCCTCATATGGCATACACCCTACGCTTTTTTGGAAGTGCTTGCCAGTGCGCGCACCCTTGCCGCGAGCGGTTTGAGGAACGGATCCTTAGCAGCCTGCTGGGGGTGTCGCTGCCAGCAAGACACCTTGCCGCTCTTAGTGTAGCCACTTGAACTGCTGAGCGAACTCGAAACAGAGCAAGGGCGCAACCAATTGCGACGAGGTTCCTTCGCGTGCAGGTTTTCCATACGAGAAACGAAACCATTCGAGGGAAATAACCTTACATTTAAAAGGAAATCGCTCAAGGTTTCACAACTTAGCTTTTTTTGCTGTTGTACTCTTTCCCGCAAGATGCCACTTCGAACGTCGCCTGCCGGCACCCACACTCTCTATCCCCCCCGGCAAACTTGTATGCGAGGGAACCTTCTGTCCTTTGAGAAAAAGAAAGAAGAGAAAATAGGAGCATGAAACCTTGGCGGTTCATCAGTACTTGCTGGAAATGAACGTAGTACAATATGCTGGACAGGCATGCATATAAATAAACATGGAAATCAACAAGAACTGTACATACGTAAACTTATTCAACTGCGCACAGGGTCTGCGCCTGGCTTTGTACATAGGATTATATGCCTTGCCAGCAAGGCTAGTACAAAAGGGGGTTGCCGGGGGTCCCGGCAACCGCGCCTCATGGGTAAAACTTGCGAAGATGTTCGATATTCTAGGAGTTGCTCACTGGAATGCCATCTTCGGTCTCCAGGCGGACTGCGCCGAGCCTGGTGATTCATATCTCCCGATAAGGGCCTTCCCACTTTGGCGTCAACTTGTTGGAATTCTTGGCGGACTGAACGCGCCGAAGAACAAGGTCGCCTTCCTCAAGGCTTCGGGCATGAACCTTGTGGCTGTGGTAGCGGCACAAGGCTTGCTGGTAGTGCGCGGCTCGCACAGCAGCCTGAAGACGATCTTCCTCAAGGAGCGTAGCATCATCTTGCTGCAACTGCTCTTGCTCAAGCTCATCATAAGCGAGCACTCGAGGTGACCCGTATATGAGTTCTGTGAGGAGAACTGCTTCCGCCCCGTATACCAGGGAGAAAGGTGTCTGGCCAGTGGCTCGATTTGGTGTCGTCCTGATTGACCAAAGGACTCCCGGCAACTCATCAATCCAGCGCCTTCCGCACTTGTGCAGCCTGTCGAAAGTTCTCGTCTTGAGACCCCGCAGCACCTCAGCATTTGCCCTTTCCGCTTGGCCGTTGCTTCTTGGATGGGCAACAAAAGCAAAACAGATTTTGCTGCTAAGGTCTTGGATATACTGCATGAAGGTGCGGCTCGTGAACTGTGTGCCGTTGTCGGTGATGACTCTGTTTGGCACACCAAAACGGCAAACTAATCCTTTGAAGAACTTGACGGCTGACTGCGCTGTCACCTTTCTCACTGCTTCCACTTCCGGCCACTTTGTGAACTTGTCGATTGCGACGTACAAGTACTCAAAGCCCCCCACAACACGGGGAAAGGGGCCCAATATGTCGAGCCCCCAGACCGGAAATGGCCAGGAAAGAGGGATCGTCTGAAGAGCTTGGGCTGGCTGATGAAGTTTCTTCGAATGGAACTGGCACGCTTCACACTTGGTTACTAGTGCAGTTGCATCCTGGAGGGCAGTGGGCCAAAAGAAACCTTGCCGAAATGCCTTGCCGGCAAGAGATCTTGATCCTATGTGAGAGCCACATATGCCTCCATGTATCTCTGCCAACAGCTCCAGTCCGTCCTCCTGAGGAATGCACTTCAATTTCACGTCGTTCGGTCTTTTTCTGTACAGGACATCGTCCACAAACTGGTACATGTTAGACCAACGGGCTACTTTCTCCGCTTCTTCCTGTTCCTCAGGGAGTTCCGCTGTTTGGAGGAACCGAACGATGTGTTGTGCCCATGCTGGAGCCTGGGGCTCGACGGCAAGGACTAAAGGCGTGTCTTCTGCCATGGGAGCAGTTGTCTCTACGGCAAGGGCTTGAGGCCCTGCCGGAGCCTGTCGCCCCCGGCAAGCTTGGCGTCGTCCCCGGCAACTCCCTTGTCGGCGGCTCCTGGGAGCTCGGCGGGAAAGTACTTGCCGGGGCTTAACTTCCTTCGCTTATTCTGTCCTGCCGATGGTTCAACGGATGGCTGAGTTAGTTGGAGCACAAAAGTTCCTGGTTCCACAGGTAACTTGAGGGCAACACGTTTTGACAGGTCGTCAGCAACGCTATTCTCTGCTCGAGGAACATGCTCTGCTTGTAGACCGTCAAAACGCTCCTCCAACACAAAATGCTCCTCTAACTTCCTCACTTCATCTACATAAGCTTCCATCAGCGGGCTCTGATAATCTTTGTTGACTTGTTTGACGACAAGCTGTGAATCACCTCTGACGATGAGCTTCGTAATTCCAAGGTCTGCCGCAATCTTGAGACCGGCAAGCAGTCCCTCATACTCTGCAGTGTTGTTTGTTGATCTCTCCTGGGGAAAGTGCATCTGGACCACGTACTTGAGGTGCTCTCCGGTGGGTGCAATAAGTAGCACACCAGCACCGGAGCCTTGTAGCGAGAAAGCCCCATCAAAGTACATAATCCAGTCACGGCTCGTTTCCTTGCCGGGGAGAGTGGTTTCTTGAATTTCTTTGTCAGGCATTGAGGTCCATTCTGCAATGAATTCCGTCAAGGCCCTGCTCTGAATCGTTGAAGTGCTTTCAAACCTGAGCCCAAAGCTTGACAGTTCCAACGCCCACTCCACAATCCTTCCAGTTGCATCTGGGTTGTGCAAGATCCGTTGCAACGGGAAGCGAGTGATGACGGTGATCTCATGTGCCTGAAAGTAGTGGCGCAGCTTCCTCGAGGCCATAAGAAGGCCGGAGAGCAACTTCTGTGCACCAGAGTATCTTGATCTAGCCCCTTGCAAAAGGGAGCTGACAAAATAAATTGGGTGATGCACCATCTTCTTCTTCTGTGTCACTCCATTTGCTTGCGCAGATCCCTCCTTGCCGGCATCCGACTCTGCCGGGGGCCCTGCCTTGCTGGTATCAGAACCTGCCGGGAGTCTTGCCTTGCCGGCATCAGACCCTGCGGGGGAGAGCTCCGGCTCGTCATCCGACGGTCTTGCCACTGCCGCTGCTTCTTCATGAACTTCTCTCTGTGCCACTAGCGCAGCACTGACCACTTGATTCGTTGCCGCTAAATACAACAACAACGGCTCTTGCGGTTTAGGCGCGACTAGCGTTGGCGTAGAGAAGAGGTACCTCTTCAAATCTTGCAGCGCTGCCTCCGCTTTCGGAGTCCATTTCATTGGACCTGCCTTTTTCAAGATCTTGAAAAAGGGCAGGGCGCGCTCAGCAGATTTGGAGATGAACCTGCTCAAAGCAGCAACACAGCCAGCAAGTCGACGTACATCTTTGACTCGTCTTGGTGCTTCAATCTGCTCAATCGCCTTGATATTGTCGGGGTTCGCCTCGATCCCACGTTGAGACACAAAGAACACGAGAAGTTTGCCGGATGGGACGCCAAACACACACTTCTCAGGGTTGAGCTTGAGATTCATCTTGCGTAAATTTGCAAATGTTCCTTCTAGGTCTTGTATGAGCGTTGCCCTATCCTTGGTTTTGACCACTATGTCATCCATATAAGCTTCCATATTTCTATGTAGCTGAGGCTCAAAACCAATTTGGACAGCTCTCGCAAACGTTGAACCAGCGCTTTTCAACCCGAAAGGCATTCGTACAAAACAATACGTACCACATGGGGTGATAAACGCGGTTTTCTCTTCATCTTCCTTCGCCATGAAGATTTGATGGTATCCTGAGTAGGCGTCAAGGAACGACAGCAAGTCGCACCCGGCAGTGGAGTCCACAATCTGGTCGATGCGTGGCAAAGGAAAAGGATCCTTTGGGCAGGCTTTATTGATATCTGTATAATCAATGCACAGCCTCCATTTCCCGTTTGCCTTGCGCACCACCACTGGATTGGCCAACCACGTTGGGTGGAGCACTCCTCTAACCAAGCCTGCTACTTCCAGCTTCCTAATCTCTTCAATGATGAACTCTTGCCGCTCCAAAGCTTGCTTCCTAACCTTCTGCTTGACGGGCCGCGCATGAGGACAGACAGCAAGATGGTGCTCAATCACCTCCCTGGGAACACCGGGGATGTCAGATGCTTGCCATGCAAACGCATCGACATTCGCCCGCAGGAAGGCAATGAGCATGCCTTCCTATTTGCTGTCGAGGGTGGAGCTTATAGTGAAAGCCCCGCCCATGCCGTCCTCCTTGACGGGCACCTTCTTAGTTTCTGGTGGTGCTGCCTTGGATTTATTGCTCTTGCCGGTGGAGCTCTCTGGCACGTCCTCGACTGGAGCGCAGCACTCCGAAGAGGCGCTCTTGCCGGAGTGGGTGCAAGGGGTCTTGCCGGAAGAGGTCTTGCCGAGAGAGGTCTTGCCGGTCTTCTTCCCTCCCGGAGCTTCAGCGGCAGGAGCAAGTGCCTTGGCGGCAGTTGCTGCAACTGCCTCTCAGTAGAGTTGGTCAGCGCAGATGAGTGCGTCTTTCTTGTCGGAGTGGACGGTGATGATGCTCATTGGTCCGGGCATCTTCAACGTATTGTAAGCGTAATGTGATGCCGCCATGAACTTGGCCAGCGCTGGGCGGCCGAGGATCCCATTATAGGGCAAGGGGATCTTGGCGACATAAAAAACGATCTTCTCCATCCTATAGTTCAGCTCTCCACCAAATGTAACTGGTAGCGTAATCTTGCCCTTTGGCTGACTCCTTCCTGGATTGATCCCTTGAAACATGCCCGTCTCTTCGAGATCTCCATCAGGAATTTGTAGCCTCTTGATCACAGTGGGCGAGATCAAGTTCAGACCGGCCCCACCATCAACTAACACTTTTGTCACCTTGAGGTTGCGTATCGTTGGCAAGACCAATAATGGCAAACACCCGACCGCCGTTGTGCGATTAGGGTGATCCTCAGTGTCAAAAATGATAGGCGTGTTGGACCATTTCAGCGGCTTCTGGGAATCGAACGATGGCTCTGCCGCATTGATCTCACGCGCCCACTATTTCAGTTGGCGATGAGAGGCATGCAATGAGGCGCCACCGTCGACGCACATGGCCTCTGTAGCCTTCTGGAACTCGTGCTCGCTGGACTCGTCGTCCTCATCATGATCATCATCTCCCTCTTTCTTGTTGCGGCCCCGAGCGGGCCTCTCTGGTTGCTTATCCTTGCCGTGGCGACCCCCTCGGCCGCCACGCTTCTTGCCGGACCGCTCAACACCGTCTTGGCCTTTCTCCTTGTCTCGCCTCTCATACTCAGCCTTCTGCTTCTCTACAAGCTGCTCAACTTGCCGGCAATTTTGGAGGTCATGGCCCTTGGTGCGATGGATCTTGCAATACTGCTTGTCAGAGCCCTCTGGCTTGTTGGCAGCCGCCAAGGCCTGGCAGGCGGCGCACCCGGCAACCTCCTTGCCGAGGTCGTCAACCTTAGCTTTCTTGGCGGTGCCGGGGTTGCCGGATTCCTCGACAGCAAGCACGGTTTTACCCTTGCGCTTCCTGTTGCGCCGTCAGCCCTTCTTTGCCGGGGCGGCGACATCTTCATCTGCAGAATCACTTTCTGTGCCGGCGTCTTCGCCGGGATACTTCCTTCCTTCTTCAGCCCGAGCACATCTATCGGCCAAAACATAAAGCTCGGCAACATCTCTAATCTTGTTCATTGCCAGCTCTTCACGCATCTTGTGGTTACGCACATTTTGATGGAACGCGCTGATAACAGCGGCAGGATGAATGTCTGGGATGTTGTACTGCACACGGCTGAACCTCTGTATGTATTTGCGCAAGCATTCGCCATCTTTCTGGGGGATGATATGCAAATCACTCGCCTGGCCAGGAGCTTGGTGTCCTCCAGTAAAGGCGCCAACAAACTCGTGACACAGATCCGACCAAGAAGAGATGGAATCCTCTGGCAGGTGCATCAACCACAACCTGACGTTGGGCTTGAGTACCAACGGGAAGTAGTTGGCGAGTACCTTGTCGTCTCGAGCCCCAGCAGCTTGCATTGCAATGGTATAGATGCTCAGGAACTCCGACGGGTGAGTCTTGCCATCGTATTTCTCTCCGACCTCAGGCTTGAACGTGCGATGGGTGGGCCACTGGAATCGCCGCAGCCCACGGGTAAAAGATGGACAACCCACCTCGTAATGTAAGTTATCAGAATCACCCGGCGCGGGCCGATCTACAGTGGGCCAGCGTGCCTATCAGACTGATGGCGTGCTTCCCGTCGCCGCTCGATAGTGGTTCGAGCATCTTCCTTGACTCGCTCTCGAAGAACTTGGTATTGATCGCAGCGGGCTCGTGGGTCGGACGACGCTGTGGAACCGTTGTCACAGGCCTCGACCCGACGAGCTGGCGGCTGCTGTTGCTGCCGTGGAGGAGGAGAGTGCATCGTGGTCGCAGCACCTCCAGTCCTTCCGCCTTTGGCACGCGCCGGCTCAACAGAGCACCGGCACGAGGGCCCCGCCTGCTGCGGTCCATCCTTATTGGCGAAGCCAACAAGGCTCCAGATGGTGGCTCTCCACTCGTCGAGCTTCTCCGCAGCAGGAGGGAAATCTAGAAGTAGCTATACACGCGCCAACGCTTCTGTTGGCATGGGCGGCGGCGACAGCTGCGTGGATCGTGAAGCGCTCTGACTTCTAACCATGTTAGAAGGAGCTCTATCACGGTCCCGCGGCCGCGCGCCATTTCCGCCAACGTCTTGGCGTGCATGCTGGCTCGGCGCATCTCGAGAATGAAGCAAAGGGGACCTTCCATGGGAACGCTTGTGATCACCCACGTCGCGGCGCTGCTCATCGCGCACGACCTGGGAAGGCCGCGGTGCATGCACCGGCGGGGGCGTCTTGGAGGTCGCCCTTCCTTCCCTGGGGTTCGTCGCGCCGCCCATAGACAGCATGGCCCTGTCCCTGGACCCGGCGATGTGCGGGTCGTCGCCGCTCGCGTGGCTCCAATCGCAAGAGCGTCGTGGAAGCCCGTGGCCTCCACCCACGTCCATCCCGTCGTCCGTCCGCGCTGGTGCAGGCAGATCGATCGGAGATGAACCAATCGCCACGATGCTCTTTCTCTTTGGAGACATGACGATGAATATGTTGAAGAAGTCGACGCGCTGACGCCTAGATCAGGTTCGTACAACCTCTATCCACCTATCTGGCGCACCAAAGATGTCGGGGAAACGACACCTATGGGATCGGGTGGATCCATTCTACGGTTTGGCAGGGAGGAGGGGTGCACGAAGAGCAGATCTAGAGATCAACACGAGGGATTTTTACCCAGGCTCGGGCCGCTCGGAAGCGTAAAACCCTAGTCCTGCTTCGGGTGTATATTTGGTGTTCTTGAGCTTCGGCTAGCTGCTTCGCATGCAAACTGGGCCGGAAAGTCCAAAAGTCCCCCCTGTATCACCTTGGGCCTCCTTTTATACCAAGGGGCTACAACAGTGACGTACAGGTATACAGGAGGTGTAAAGTGCTACAGTGCATGTGCTTATCTCTGGCATCTTAGGACAAGCGCATTAAATGCGCTGCTTACGTGCCCTCTAACTTTATCAGGGACGAAAATAGAGCCCGTCCCATACGTTGCCGCCTCACCCCGTCTTGACACGCACCCAAGATGATGAGGCATGCAAGTGCCAAGCTGACTGGCTAGCCACTGCGCTGGAGCGGTGGCAGGATCTTCACGAAGATCTGCATGCCACCACGCAGGTGCTCACCTGGTTGGCTGGCTAATTGTTGTGTCGGGACGATGGCAGGGCGGCGGAGCCTTATCGTGCGCGAGCCTTGCCGTGGCCTCGCGATCGTCCCCGGCAAGAGCCTTGCCGGGGCCTCGCAATCGTCCCCGGCAAGAACCTTGCTGGGAACTTCGCCTTCTGGTCTCCACGAAGATCTGCATGCCACCAGTCTTCACAAAGATCTGCATGCTACTACGCATGTGCCCCTGAGTCTTGGTCTTGACGTTGTCGGGGTGTCAGAGCTCTCAACCTCAAGGGTGGTGGTCTAGCTGAGGCTTCACATGATTACTTACAACAAGACTTCTCCCATGTCCTCAGGAACAAACGTAACTACTCACAAAGCATATTCATGTTCATAATCAGAAGAGTATTAATTATCATTAAGGATCTAAACATATGATCTTCCACCGAATAAACCAACTAGCATCAACTACAAGGAGTAATCAACACTACTAGCAACCCACAGGTACCAATCTAAGGTTTTGAGACAAAGATCAGATACAAGAGATGAACTAGGGTTTGAGAGGAGATGGTGCTGGTGAAGATGTTGATGGAGATTGACCCCCTCTCGATGAGAGGAGCGTTGGTGATGACGATGGCTTCGATTTCCCCCTCCCAGAGGGAAGTTTCCCTGGCAGAACAGCTCCGCCGGAGCCCTAGATTACTTCTGCCTAGGTTCCGCCTTGAGATGGCGGTGCTTCGTCCTGAAAGCTTCCTTCTGATTTTTTCCAGGTCAAAACCCTTCATATAGCAGAAGATGGGCACCGAAGCCAGGGGGCCCACAAGCCCTAGGGGCACGCCCAGGGGGTAGGGCGCGCCCCCAGGCTTGTGGCCAACTGGTGGGTCCCCTCTAGTATTTTCTTCGCCCAATATTTTTTATATATTCCAAAATAATTCTCCTTAAATTTTCAGGACTTTTGGAGTTGTGGGGAATAGGTCTCTCAGATTTTCTCCTTTCTGGTCTAGGATTCCAGTTGTCGGCATTCTCCCTCTTTGTGTAAACCTTGTAAAATAAGAGAGAAAAGGCATAAGTATTATACCATAATGTGTAATAACAGCCCATAATGCAATAAATATCGATATAAAAGCATGATGCAATATGGACGTATCAACTCCCCCAAGCTTAGACCTCGCTTGTCCTCAAGCGGAAACCGGAATCGATAATCATGTCCACATGTTTAGAGATAGAGGTGTCGATAAAATAAAATACGAACATGAAGGCATCATGATCATCTTTAGAACAACAACATATATTGTCATATAATTTCTTATGCTAAAGTAACAATGCGCTCACAAGATAAAGTATGAAACAAGAACTTTATTGAAAACCAACAAACCATGATCTAGGTCATTGAAACAATTGCAATTTATCATAACATCGGAAAGAGTCAATGTAAGAGCTTTTCAGCAAGCTCACATACACAACTATCATTTAGTCTTTCATAATTGCTAACACTCATGCGATACTTATGAGATCAAAGTTTCAATCGGACACAGAGAAAGATAGGGGCTTATAACTTCGCCTCCCAACCTTTTACCTCAAGGGTAATGTCAACAATAATATATTATGAATATCTACATCCGAGTGGATATATATCCGGATCTCCCCCCAACATATAGTGCTTGCCAAAAAAGAAAAAGTATAAAAAAGAAGAGGTGATGATCACCATTACTCTTGTATAAAGGTAGGAGATAAATAAAAGATAGGCCCTTCGTAGAGGGAAGTAGAGGTTGTCATGCGCTTTTATGGTTGGATGCACAAAATCTTAATGCGAAAGAATGTCATTTTATATTGCCGCTTGTGATAAAGAACTTTATTATGCATTCCATCGTTTTTATTTCTTCCATATCACAAGTTCGTATAAAGCTTATTTTCCTCACTCTAAAAGATCATACATATTTAGAGAGCAATTTTTTATTGCTTGCATCGATGACAACTTACTTGAAGGATCTTGCTCAATCCATAGGTAGGTATGGTGGACTCTCATGGCAAAACTGGGTTTAGGGATTTTGGATGCACAAGTGGTATCTCTACTTGGTGCAAAAGATTTGGCTAGCGTGGGATGAGAAGCAAGCTCAACATGTTGGAGGATCCATGACAATATAACTTCTATTCGGATATAAAGAAACATAACCCATTATGTTGTCTTCCTTGTCCAACATAAACATTTTAGCATATAATATTTTAATGAGTGCTCACAATCACAAAAGATGTCCAAGATAGTATATTTATATGTGAGACCTATCTTTCTTTATTACTTCCTATTAATTGCAACAATGACCAAAACTATGTTTGTCAACTCCCAACAAATTTCATGCGACATACTTCTTAGATGTGAAGTCATTACTTCCCATAAGATCATTATACAATCTTTTTATTTCTTTTTATTATTCTTTATTTCTTTTACTCAAGATCAAAGCCATAAAGCAAAGCCCTCATCTCAAAACTAATCTTTATTATATAACTCTCGGACTCGATTACATAGGGGGATCACAAAGCAAAACTCAAAGCTAGATCATACTAAAACTTTATTCTACTAAACCGAGCTATAACCAAAAGGATTGAACTAAGAAAAACGATAAAGGTAAAGATGTGATGGTGATACGATACCAGGGCACCTTCCCCAAGCTTGGCAATTGCCAAGGGGACTGCCCATACCCTTGTTTTTAGGTCTCTTTCTTCGGAGGTGGTGATTATGGAGTTTCTGTCAACTTGATTAAACTACCCTTCAGGTCCTGCAATTCTCAGAGTACACGTTGAAGCATAATTACATTCTTCTGAATCTCCTCCAAAAGATGCTTGTTTTCAGGCCACCATGAGATTTTCCCTGCACCACTTTCACTTGGATGCGATATATCCCAATTGGAGGGTATGGATGTACGAGGAGTATTCTCTACCCCATAGTTATGAACCAAATTATGAAAGTTGTTCCGATGTAACTTGTGTAAGGGCCTCCTAGGGGAAGTCCTTCTTGTAACTGTTGGCCTTCACGGTTGCTTGCAGTCCCTATTGCTTGATGAGGATTGGGAATAGTGGAGACGCCAGCCAGAGTTCCTCTCTCCGAAGCCGGAGGGTGGACCTCAAGAGAATCCCCTTCATCTTCTTCCATCGTGACTCCCTCGGCCTCCGCCCTCCTAAGTTCCATCTGCATCAACCAAGCATCATCGTCCACATTATTGGAGGAGGAGGAAGACATGATGCCAGGCCTTTAAACTCTGGCAGAAAATAGCTCAAAACGAAAACAGGGGATATTGTCGTGGTACGGTGGTCAAAACCTTCGGGAGAATATATAATGAATTTTTACCGACCAAAATGAGTGTACTACAAGAAAACGGAGTCCGGAGGGCACACGAGGTGGCCACAAGTCTGGTAGGCGCACCCAGGGGGGTAGGGCACGCCCCCAGGGCTTGTTGCCTCCTCGTGCGCTTTTTGGACTACTTTTTATTTTCCTAATTTTTTAAATATTCCAAAACGGAGTAAAATTGCCATTGGAAAAGTTTTGGAGTCGGTTTACTTACCGTATCAGTTACCTATTCCTTTTCAAAGTCTGAAACGTTCGGGTAGGTATCCCTTATGTACTCCTCCGGTGTTATGGTATTAATAATATTGGTTTCAACATTTATGGGAGTACCTGAGATATAATGTTTAATTCTTTGCCCGTTTACCACCTTCGGGTTAGTGCCTTCGGCGTTGTTGATCTCGATGGCACTGGAACGATAAACTTCCTTGATAATGTAAGGCCCTTCCCATTTAGAGAGAAGCTTTCCTGCAAAAAAATCTTAAACGAGAATTATATAGCAAGACATGGTCACCTACATTAAATTCACGCTTTTGTATCCTTTTATCATGCCATATTTTGACTTTTTCTTTAAACAATTTGGCATTTTCATAGGCTTGGGTTCTCCATTCATCAAGTGAGCTAATGTCAAATAACCTCTTCTCACCGGCAAGTTTGAAATCATAGTTGAGCTCTTTAATTGCCCAATAAGCTTTATGTTCTAGTTCAAGAGGTAAGTGACATGCTTTTCCATAAACCATTTTATATGGAGACATACCCATAGGGTTTTTATAAGTAGTTCTATAAGCCCATAATGCATCATCCAATTTCTTAGACCAATTCTTTCTGGATCTATTAACAGCCTTTTGCAAAATCAACTTTATTTCTCGATTGCTCAACTCTACTTGACCACTAGACTGAGGATGATATGGAGATGCAATTCTATGGTTAACATCATACTTAGCAAGAAATTTACGAAAAGCACCATGAATAAAGTGTGAACCACCATAAGTCAATAAATATCTAGGGACTCCAAACCTCAGAAAAATAACTTCTTTAACCATTTTAATGGAGGTGTTATGATCAGCACTACTAGTTGGAATAGCTTCTACCCACTTAGTAACATAATCAACAGCAACCAAAATATGTGTATACCCATTAGAGGAAGGAAAAGGTCCCATGTAATCAAATCCCCAAACATCAAATGGTTCAATAACAAGTGAATAATTCATAGGCATTTCCTGACGTCTACTAATATTACCAATTCTTTGACACTCATCACAAGACAAGACAAACTTACGAGCATCCTTAAAAAGAGTAGGCCAATAAAAACCAGATTGTAATACCTTCTGTGCGGTTCTATCTCTAGCATGGTGTCCTCCGTAGGCCTCGAAGTGACACTTGCGTAGGATCTATTCCTGTTCATACTCAGGTACACAACGTCTAATAACACCATCTACTCCTTCTTTATAAAGGTGTGGGTCATCCCAGAAGTAATGTCTTAAATCATAGAAAACTTTTTCTTTTGCTGGTATGTTAAACTAGGTGGTAAAAATTTAGCAACAATATAATTGGCGTACTCAGCATACCATGGAGCACTACGAGAAGCATTTATGATAGCTAATTGTTCATCAGGAAAGCTATCATCAATAGGTAGTGGGTCATCAAAAAAAATTTCTAACATAGACAAGTTGTCTGCTACGGGGTTCTCAGCTCCCTTTCTATCAATAATATGTAAATCAAATTCTTGCAGCTAGAGAACCCATCTAATAAGTCTAGGTTTAGCATCCTTCTTTTCCATAAGGTATTTAATAGCAGCATGATTGGTGTGACCAGTTACTTTGGAATCAACAATATAAGATCTGAACTTATCACAAGCAAATACAACTGCTAAAAATTCTTTTTCAGTAGTAGCATAATTTCTTTGAGCACTGTCTAGAGTTTTACTAGCATAATGAATAACATTTAACTTCTTATCAACTCTTTGTCCTAGAACAGCACCAACAGCATAATCACTAGCATCACACATAATTTCAAAGGGTAGATTCCAATCAGGTGGTTAAACAATAGGTGCAGAAATCAAGGCTTTCTTAAGTATTTCAAATGCTTCTACACAATCATCATAAAAAACAAATGGAACATCTTTTTGCAAGAGATTAGTGAGAGGCCTAGAAATTTAGAGAAGTCTTTAATAAACCTCCTATAGAAACCAGCATGATCAAGGAAACTTCTTATACCTTTGATATATTTAGGGCACGACATCTTTTCAATAGCATCAACTTTAGCGTGGCACTTCTCCCAATTCAAGACAAGGTTAGTTTCTTCACATCTCTGCAAAACTTGATCAAGGTTGCTTAAGAAATCATCAAAAGAAGTTCCATAAATGGAGAAATCATCCATGAAAACCTCAACAATCTTTTCACAAAAGTCAAAGAATATAGCACTCATACATCTTTGAAAAGTAGCAGGTGCATTACATAAACCAAAAGGCATACATCTATAAGCAAAGGTACCGAAAGGGCAAGTAAAAGTAGTTTTTTCTTGATCCTCTTGTGACACAGGTATTTGGGAAAAACCAGAATAACCATCTAGAAAGCAGAAGTGTGTACGTTTTGATAGTGTTTCTAGCATTTGATCAATAAAAGGTAGAGGATAATGATCTTTCCTAGTAGCTTTGTTTAACTTTCTAAAATCAATAACCATTCTATAACCTGTGACAATTCTTTGCGGAATCATTTCATTTATATCATTAGGAACAATGGTAATACCACCCTTCTTAGGGACACAATGAACAGGACTTACCCATCTACTATCAGCAACGGGATAAATTATACATGCTTCCAAAAGCTTTAGTATTTCATTTCTTACCACTTCTTTCATCTTAGGATTCAACCGTCGCTGATGATCAACAACAGGTTTAGCATCAGGTGTCGGCGTCCTGGGACCGGGGGTGCCCAGACTTGCCTGCTTGCGGCCCATGGCGTGGCTCCATCGACGGCCTAGTACGACCCAGCTTCAGCAACAAAAACTCAAGACCCTCGCGAGGGGCCAAGCCTCGCGAGGCGGACGACACCAAGACCTCCATGAGGGGCGGCCTCTCCAGGCTGGCTCCCGAGGAGCGGAGATATCAATGCAAGCCGCACCTCGCGAGGTTCACCTGACGTGAGTCCTGACGACCAAGACCAGGTGGGCGCCAGCGGGCGCAATGTACCAGTTTCCCCTTTGGTGCCAAGGAGGCAAGCGCAGGCGCGGAGTCCCAAGGAATCAAGCAAAGGTTTCCATATCGGTGCAACAAGACCAGGACCGCCAGGACGGCAGGACGAAGGTCATCACGGAGCCCACTGCAGCGTCACCGCCAGAGCCTTTTGCAGGCGAAGACTACTTTTGTCAGGATAACTTGTACTAGTTGTCTCCCTTCGAATTTGGCCGTTGTGGGATCCCTTCCCGCCTACATTTGGTAAGAGGACCAAGGCCACTATAAATAGGACTTAGCCACCACCATAGAGGGGGATCGGATCCATTCCACCCTGACCACCTCACCAGCTCATCGAGCTCAAGAACACCTCACCTCCTGAGGTCGTTCCACCTCTGTACCAGTTCATCCTCAGCCCTCCGAGGCAATCCAGCACAAAGCTGGAGTAGGGTATTACACCGCAAGGTGGCCCGAACCAGGATAAACTGTTGTGTCTCTTGTCCCTTGGGTTCGTCGAGCTAGGTCGTGGGATCGTTGAGCAGGCAGACTGGGGAGGGAGAGTTCTTCGCACGCACCCCAGAGTTCGAACCTCTCAAGGGTCTGCGGAACCCCGAATCCGACATTTGGCGCGCCAGGTAGGGGTGCGTCGGAGCCTTTCTCCCATCGGTTGACCCGCCGCTGCTCCATCGCTTCCATGGCTGACGCCCGTCGAGCCCGTGCTGAGCGTCAGGCCGCCCTCGCCGCTTGTGTCGCCCAGACGGCGCCCGTCGGCGGGCCTCCCCGCCGTTCTTCATCGCCTGCTGCTAACGCCGCCACCGGCCCGGTGGGGCATGAGCAGCAAGCTTCATCGCTGCACCCCTCCATGCGGCGTGATGGGCGCACGGCCACTCCGTCGCTGACTCTGGCTGGTTCGTCATCTCACGCTCGTCGCGGGCCGGCGGACGCGCAAGCTGCGTTGCTCATGGCGCGCGAGATCTTGCGCTACCGCCCCGTCGATGACTTCTATGAGGACTGGCTCAAGCGCATCGCCGAGCTTGTCAGCGCTGCAGGGGGCTCGCCTGTGCCGTCTCTCTCGCTGCCTCGCCCGCCACCTGCCGCGGGCGACGTAGCCCACGGAGCGCCTCCACCACCTTCCCTTCAAGACATCGCCCTCGCACCAAGGCACGCTGCCACACGGTGTGACCCGCCACGCAGGGCACCCGCGTGCGAAGAAGCAAGCTGCCAGGAGGTCCAGCGGCCGCAAGAAGATGCTCCTGCACTCCCAGCACCCCCACGCCAAGACCGCGCGCCGCCTGTGGTGGTGGCGTGTGAGCGCCAAGATCAAGCTCCACCTCCATGTCAGGCTACCGTAACCACCGCGGGCTGCCTAGCCTTCACTCCCGAGCTACGCAGCGTCGTCTGGCCGGGGAAGTTCAAGCCCGACCTACCTCCACGCTACAACGGCACCCCCGACCCCGCTGAGTTACTGCAACTCTACGTGCTGAGCATCGAGGAGGCCAACGGCGACGAGAAGGTCATGGCGAACTGGTTCCCCATGGCTCTCAAGGATGGTGCGCGCTCATGGCTCCTAAACCTGCTCGCAGGATCGATCTCCTCCTGGGGCGAGATGCGTGAGCGTTTCGTCGCCAACATCGAGGGCACCCGCGACCGCCCGCCTGCCGCGGGAGACCTGCGACGCATCAAGCAGCAGTCAGGGGAAACCCTGCAGAAGTACATCCAGTGCTTCAATAGCGTTCGTCTCAAGATCCCGAAGGTGTCGAACGAGGCCATCATCTCAGCATTCTCTGATGGCGCCCACGATGTCAAGATGAAGGAGGAGCTCGCCATACACGAAGACCTGTGCACGGCTCTGGAGATGTTCAACATGGCGACCAAGTGCGCGAGAGCTGAGGAGGGCTGCCTCTCCCTCCTCGAGCTCCGAGCAGCCGACCCAGAAGACAAGAAGGCCAACGCCAAGGACGTGAAATGCAAGGGGGAGGCCGTGCTTGTGGCTGAACCAGAGATGAAGCGCGGCTGCGACCACCAAGAGTCATCCAAGGGCAGCCGTACGTTCTGCGTCTTCCACAATGTACACAGCCACAACACCAACGACTGCCATGAGTTCAGGGCCATCCGCGACGGGCACCTCGGTCGACACCCCGAGCGCAACGATCGAGGCTACGACCGCGGAGGAGGCCGAGGCGTAGGATGCTGGGACAACCGCGGGCCTCGCCAGGAGTGGCGTGACCAGCCTCGTGAGGACCCCTGGCAGGGCCAGCCTCGCGAGGGCGCCTGGAGAGATCAGCCTTGTGAGGACCGCCCTCAGGGCAACGCCGGCCTCCCTTCGTTGCCACCGCCACCAAGAAGGAACGATGACCACCACCAGGATGAGGGGGCTGGGGGCTTCTAGGAGCCTCGCGCCGTCGCTTGCATCCTGGGCGGTGCTCAGGCCCCAGCCTCTCAGCGCATCTTCAAGCAGTTCGCACGTGAGGTGAACGTGGCTCTCCCCAGGCTCGAGGCCACACGCCCGCTCAGGTGGTCCAAGTGCATCATCACCTTCAGCTCGTCAGACCAGCTCAAGTGCGCGCCAACCGCCGGCGCCCTCCCGATGCTCTGCTCTCCCGCCATCAGCAACGTCCTCATCACCAAGACCCTCATTAATGGCGGTGTGGGGCTCAATGTCCTTTCCATCGAAATGTTCGATCGCCTCCAAGTGCCCTATGGTCAGCTGCAGCCCACCAAGCCCTTCTCAGGAGTGACCGACGGCTCCACCACCCCGATAGGGAAGATCCGCCTCCCTGTCACCTTCGGCCAGCGCGACAACTACTGCACCAAGCTCATCGACTTCGACGTCGCCCACATCCGTCTTCCGTACAATGCCATCCTTGGGTACCCAGCCCTGGCCAAGTTCATGGCGGTGACTCATCATGGTTACAGTGTCCTCAAGATGCCAGGGAACCGCGACATCATCACGATCGCCTGTGAGGAAAAGGACGCGGTGTGCTCTCTCGAGCGCGCCTACCAGGCTGCGGCGGTTGAGGACCCAGACAGCGAAGGCACCATCTACCCTCCTGAGGCTATCCCCAAGAAGAAGAAATAGCTGCTCTGCCAAGAGCCTCAGGAGAACGGTGTCTCCACAGGCACCACCTTAGGACCAGCGCCCTCGGATGAAGCACCCCCCTCTCTTGCATAGGAAGGCGTGCCCAGCGCCCCTCTCAGGCTGGGCTCGGGGGCTCTCCTCTGAAGGGCCTCTGAACTAGCCAACGTCACGAGGGAGGCGCTCGAGCACCACGTGGAGGCGTGCTTCAGCGCACGCTTCCGCCAAGAGGGCACAAGGCACGAGCTTCCTAGTGCTCAGGAGTTCGTCATCAAGGCAACCGAGGAGCTTCAAGAGGCAAGAGCCATGCGCGGCGACCGCCGCCCGCCACCTAGCTCGGCTCCTTGTCCTGGCGAGGATAGTGAGCTGCACGTCTGCATCAACTACCTCGGGCTCAATAGGGTTGCGTCTCAGGAGCGCTTCTGACCATCGCATGTTGGTCGGTGCGAGGGCCCCCCTCACAGCTACGTTCGCATGCCATACGGCCTACCGAACGCGGCTGCCACCTTCCAGCGCCACCTGCGGCGCGTCTTGGCGGCTTAGGAGACCAGGCACCAAGCGGTCCTGGTGGAGATGGCGATGGTTCTCCGCGAGCCCCCTGAGCCTCCAGAGCCTCCCGAGGTTCAGGACCCAGACGACTTGTGAGGAGCGACTTCTTCAGCTACTCCAACATCTCTTCAGCAACGGTACCAGGTGACATTTTCTAGTTTATTCAGTTGGGGGCGCCCCTCGGGCAGCATCATCCCCAAGCCGCGTGGGTCCGTCCCTGTGGCATGTATCGCTTTGCATCTATCAGAACTAGCCTTATTCTTGCCATCAGTCGCTTTATGATTATCACCTGCTTGCCCGTTGCCTTTCGCGGCCTCCCATGTTGCCAACCAGCCTCCTGCTCATCCCGCAATGGGGGCTACACATGCTGGCACAGCGCTTGTGCTCGGGTCCGTCCCTGCAACGCTGACAAATCTGAGGGATCGAGCTCTGGCTCGCGGCCCGCCCCGCGCACGTCACCTCACCAGATCCTCAGTGCCTTCATCTTCTTGCAGAAAGATCAGCGACAGCACAGCAAACGCGACTATAAGTTATATCCTCCTCTTGGACTAACCCGCAGGGATCTCCAGAGCTTAACTACAGGCGGCCCCACCAGCCGCCCCTTTTTTACGTGATTCGCTTGCGCGTTAAAGGAGGGGCTCCTGAGTACCGCGCCTCAGGAGCTCCTACTGACTCTCCAGCCCTCACCCCTGCCCTTGACCATGGCATCGCGACCTGGCATACCAGCGGCGGCTGAGCCTCGCTCGAGGGTCGGGACCCGAGGACGCAGAGCATTCAGATAAGCGAGAAAAGGGGAGGCCGGCGTGAGCCCTACCTGATAGCACCACCGCCAAAGTGCAGACCGGGCGCCATGCGAAGGAATCACCTCAAGTTCATCAAGATAAGTTACCTATACGAATCAGCGCTAACCTGCTGCCTGGAATTTTCAACTCTCGTAATCTCGCTCCGGCAATGCCACTTCCCTTTTCGACCTTTAGGGAGCTGCTTGCACGCCAAAGGGGACCTCTTGAGCATCGCGCCTCAGGAGCTCTTACCGGACCTCGGGCCGCTCACCTCCTGGCCTTGACCACGGCATCGCGACCTGGCATACCTGCGACGGCCGAAGCCTGCCTGGGGACTGGGACCTGCCGGCGTAGAGCGCAAAGCTACCACGAGAACGAAAAGGGGAACAATGCCGAAGCGAGACACGCAGCTGTAACCTTATACCAGGAATAATAAACATTGAAGCAGAAGCATTACAATTTCCTTACATACCCCCACGGGGTTCGCCTTGACTCCTCGCAGGGAACAAAAGAAGAAAAACCTCGAGAAACCCTAGCAGCGGGCATCGCCGTTGACGCCGTCATCAACAGTGGGCCACGTGAGGCCAACGCCAACCCCATCCAGATCATCGTCGACATCGAGCGGACGCCGCTGCCGCGCTCCGGGCACGGCGGGAGCTCGGTGGCACGTAGCTGTCGTCGCTCGACTCCAGAGACTTGCTAGGCTCAGGAGAGTCGCTGGACTCCCAAGAGCTGTCGCTGCTACTGGAGGAGCTGTCGTCAGGCCTGGAGGCGGTCTCGGCGCCCGCAGCCGCGCCACGAAGGTCGCTTCCTCCGGGGCAGCACTCCAGGTGGCGGCCCTCCTCGTCGAAGACCTCGAAGAACAGCGTGGAGGCGCCATTGTACTCGAAGTGGATGGCAAGAGCTCCCTCCGCGCGGCAGGCATGGGCGACCTCGCCCCATCCTCGGGTCATGAAGATCTTGCCAGGGGAGATGACCTCGATCTCCGCCCCCATGGCCAGACTGCAGCACCCGGCGCGCTGCAGCCACAGCTCAAGTGGCCCCCTCGGTGGCATCTCCTCGGCGAAGAATCGCGGGAGCTGGATCCACGAGCGCGGTGGCATTGCCGCCCACACCACAAACTTGCGCGAAGAGCTTTCGGCATGGGTTCGCGGGCCAGTCGCCCGTACAACCTCAGCCTGGCCACCACGGCCGTGGCTCGCGCGGGGCGGGGCATCGCCACCTCCTCCGGAGCCTTGAGCTCAGGCGTGCAGAGGGAGCGGGAAACCCGGCGGAGGCCGCTCGAGCCATGGTCGCATCACCTCCAGCCTCTCGCCAACGTCGCAGGGACGACTGAGCCTCTTCTTCGGTGGAAGTGGTCCCTGCTCCTCGCGAGGGGTTTTTCCTTTCTCCACGGTGGAGAACCTCCTAATCGGTGCCATGAGCACCGCGGCAAGACGGCGAGGCGAAAAGGAAGAAGAAGGAGCAGGTGGCAAGAAGACGAAGACGAGCAAGGAGGGCTTCGCCCCTCTCCTCATTTATAGCCAAGGGGAGGCCGACCGCCGGCCTCCACGATCGCGCGTAATGATGATTTTTCTCTGCATGCAGCAGGGTCTCATCAAGTAGAGCAGTTGCCGAGGCAGCGTGGGGAAGCAGAGGCACCCACATCCCATCAATCGCCACGCGGCAATAGAGGCCGCAGGTGGTTAGGGCCCGCGGCGCTCCGCACTTGCCCTTTGGCTTCACCTCGAAGCCAAGTTCGACCGCGCCTTGCGCCCGGGGGCTACTGTCGGCGTCCTGGGACCGGGGGTGCCCAGACTTGCCTGCCTGCAGCCCATGGCGTGGCTCCATCGACGGCCTGGTATGGCCCAGCTTCAGAAACAACAACTCAAGACCCTCACGAGGGGCCAAGCCTCGCGAGGCAGACGACACCAAGACCTCCACGAGGGGCGGCCTCCCCAGGCTGGCTCCCGAGGAGCGGAGATATCAATGCAAGCCGCACCTCGCGAGGTTCACCTGACGTGAGCCATGACGACCAAGACCAGGCGGGCGCCAGCGGGCGCAGTGTACCAGTTTCCCCTTTGGTGCCAAGGAGGCAAGCGCAGGCGCGGAGTCCCGAGGAATCAAGCAAAGGTTTCCATATCGGTGCAACAAGACCAGGACCGCCAGGACGGCAGGACGGAGGTCATCGCGGAGCCCACTGCAGCGTCACCGCCAGAGGCTTTTGCAGGCGAAGACTACTTCTGTCAGGATAACTTGTACTAGTTGTCTCCCTTCGAATTTAGCCGTTGTGGGATCCCTTCCCGCCTACATTTGGGAAGAGGACCAAGGCCACTATAAATAGGACTTAGCCACCACCATAGAGGGGGATTGGATCCATTCCACCCTGACCACCCCACCAGCTCATCGAGCTCAAGAACACCTCACCTCCTGAGGTCGTTCCACCTCTGTACCAGTTCATCCTCAGCCCTCCGAGGCAATCCACCACAAAGCTGGAGTAGGGTATTACACCGCAAGGTGGCCTGAACCAGGATAAACTGTTGTGTCTCTTGTCCCTTGGGTTCGTCGAGCTAGGTCGTGGGATCTTTGAGCAGGCAGACTGGGGAGGGAGAGTTCTTCGCACGCACCCCAGAGTTCGAACCTCTCAAGGGTCTGCGGAACCCCGAATCCGACATTTGGCGCGCCAGGTAGGGGTGCATCGGAGCCTTTCTCCCGTTGGTCAACCCGCCGCTGCTCCACCGCTTCCATGGCTCACGCCCGTCGAGCCCGTGCTGAGCGTCGGTCCGCCCTCGCCGCTCGCGTCGCCCAGACGGCGCCCGTCGGCGGGCCTCCCCGCCGTTCCCCATCGCCTGCTGCTAACGCCGCCACTGGCCCGGCGGGTCACGAGAAGCAAGCTTCATCGCTGCACCCCTCCGTGCGGCGTGATGGGCGCAGGGCCACTCCGTCGCTGACTCCGGCTGGTTCATCATCTCACGCTCGTCGCGGGCCGGTGGACGCGCAAGCTGCGTTGCTCATGGCGCGCGAGCTCTTGCGCTACCGCCCCGTCGATGACTTCTATGAGGACTGGCTCGAGCGCATCGCCGAGCTTGTCAGCGCTGCAGGGGGCTCGCCTGCGCTATCTCTCTCGCTGCCTCGCCCGCCACCTGCCGCGGGCGACGTAGCCCACGGAGCGCCTCCACCACCTTCCCTTCAAGACATCGCCCTTGCACCAAGGCGCGCGGCCCCACGGTGTGACCCACCACGCAGGGTGCCCGCGCGCGAAGAAGAAAGCTGCCAGGAGGTCCAGCGGTCGCAAGAAGATGCTCCTGCACTCCCAGCACCCCCACGCCAAGACCGCGCGCCGCCTGTGGTGGTGGCGCGTGAGCGCCAAGATCAAGCTCCACCTCCATGTCAGGCTCCCGTAACCACCACGGGCTGCCGAGCCTTCTCTCCCAAGCTACGCAGCGTCGTCTGGCCGGGGAAGTTCAAGCCCGACCTGCCTCCACGCTATGATGGCACCCCCAACCCCGCTGAGTTCCTACAACTCTACGTGCTGAGCATCGAGGAGGCCAACGACGACGAGAAGGTCATGGCGAACTGGTTCCCCATGGCTCTCAAGGATGGCGCGCGCTCATGGCTCCTAAACCTGTCCGCAGGATCGATCTCCTCCTGGGGCGAGATGCGTGAGCGTTTCGTCGCCAACATCCAGGGCACCCGCGATCGCCCGCCTGCCGCGGGCGACCTGCGACGCATCAAGCAGCAGTCAGAGGAAACCCTGCAGAAGTACATCCAGCGCTTCAACAACGTCCGTCTCAAGATCCCCAAGGTGTCGGATGAGGCCATCATCTCAGCATACTCTGATGGCGTCCACGATGTCAAGATGAAGGAGGAGCTCGCCATACACGAAGACCTGTGCATGGCTCTGGAGATGTTCAACATGGCGACCAAGTGCGCGAGAGCTGAGGAGGGACGCCTCTCCCTCCTCGAGCTCCCAGCAGCCGACCCAGAAGAAAAGAAGGCTAACGCCAAGGACGTGAAACGCAAGGGGGAGGCCGTGCTTGCGGCTGAACCAGAGATGAAGCGCGGCTGCGACCACCAAGAGTCATCCAAGGGCAGCCGTCCATTCTGCGTCTTCCACAACGTACACAGCCACAACACCAACGACTGCCATGAGTTCAGGGCCATCCGCGATGGGCGCCTCGGTCGACGCCCCGAGCGCAATGATCGAGGCTACGGCCGCGGAGGAGGCCGAAGCGGAGGACGCTGGGACGACCGCGGGCCTCGCCAGGAGTGGCGTGACCAGCCTCGTGAGGACCGCTGGCAGGGCCAGCCTCGCGAGGGCGCCTGGAGAGATCAGCCTCGTGAGGACCGCCCTCAAGGCAACGCCGGCCTCCCTCCGCTGCCACCGCCACCAAGAAGGAACGATGACCACCACCAGGATGAGGGGGCTGGGGGCTTCCAGGAGCCTCGCGCCATCGCTTGCATCCTAGGCCACTATAAATAGGACTTAGCCACCACCATAGAGGGGGATCGGATCCATTCCACCCTGACCACCTTAACAGCTCATCGAGCTCAAGAACACCTCACCTCCTGAGGTCGTTCCACCTCTGTACCAGTTCATCCTCAGCCCTCCGAGGCAATCCACCACAAAGCTGGAGTAGGGTATTACACCGCAAGGTGGCCCGAACCAGGATAAACTGCTGTGTCTCTTGTCCCTTGGGTTCGTCGAGCTAGGCCATGGGATCGTTGATCAGGCAGACTGGGGAGGGAGAGTTCTTCGCACGCACCCCAGAGTTCGAACCTCTCAAGGGTCTGCGGAACCCCGAATCCGACATCAGGTTCCATATTAATTTTGTGCTGACATAGAGTGGGAATAATGCCCTTAAGATCATCCAGAGTATATCCAATAGTTGCACGGTGCTTCCTCAGAGTTTTCAATAATTTCTTTTCTTCATGCTTTGAAAGGTTAGCACTAATAATAACAGGATATATCTTTTTCTCGTCGAGATAAGCATATTTCAGAGTATCAGGTAATTATTTAAGATCGAACACAGGATCACTCTTGGGTGGTAGAGGATCTCCAAGAGTTTCAACATGCATATTGTGTTTCAAAACAGGCATCTGTTTAAACAAAATCTCATCTAATTCCTTTATTTCATTCATGAACATATCATTTTCATGGTCTAGCAAATATTGTTCTAAAGGATCAGTAGGAGACACGGCAATAGAAGCAAGACCAATAATTTCATCCTTAATAGGCAATTCTTTATCATGAGGTTGTCTACGAAATTTGGAGAAATTAAACTCATGAGACACATCCCCAAAACTTACACTAACAGTTTCTTTCTCACAATCTACTTTGGCATTAACAGTGTTCAAGAAAGGTCTACCAAATATAATGGGACAAAAATCATCTTGTGGGGAACCAAGAACTAGAAAATCAGTAGGGTATTTTATTTTCCCACACAGGACTTCAACATCTCTAACAATCCCAATTGGTGATATAGTATCTCTATTGGCAAGCTTAATAGTGACATCAATATCTTCTATTTCAGCAGGTGCAATACCATTCATAATTTCTTGATATAAAGTAAAGGGAATTGCACTCGCACTAGCACCCAAATCACATAAGCCATGATAACAATGATCTCCTATTTTAACAGAAACAACATGCATGCCAACAACAGGTCTATGTTTATCTTTATCATCGGGTCTAGCAATTCTAGCAGCTTCATCACAGAAATAAATAACATGCCCATCAATATTATCGACCAAGAGATCTTTAACCATAGCAATACTAGATTCAACTTTAATTTGCTCAGGGGGTGTAGGTGTTCTAGTATAACTCTTATGAACCACGGCTGAAACTTTAGCATGTTCCTTTATCCTAACAGGGAAAGGTGGTTTCTCAATATAAGCAGTAGGAATAACAGGATCAATATTATAAGTAATAGTTTCCTCTTCAGCTCTAATAGGTTCTACTATTTTTACTTCAATGGGAGGATGATATTTAAACCACTTCTCCTTAGGGAGATCAACATGAGTAGCAAATGATTCACAGAAAGAAGCTACTATCTCAAAGTCAAGTCCATATTTAGTGCTAAATTTGCGAAAAGCATCGGTATCCATAAAAGATTTAACACAATCAAACTTAAGGTTTATACCTGACTCCTTACCTTCGTCGAGTTCTTAATCTTCAGAGTTGTGTTTAATCCTTTCCTATAAATCCCATTTGAATTCAATAGTCTTCTTCATAAAAGAACCAGTACAAGAAGTATCGAGCATGGATTGATCATTACGAGAAAGCCGAGCATAAAAATTCTGAATAATAATTTCTCTTGAGAGCTCATGATTGGGGCATGAGTATAACATTGATTTAAGCCTCCCCCAAGCTTGAGCGATACTTTCTCCTTCACGAGGCCAAAAATTATATATATAATTTTGATCACGATGAACCAGATGCATAGGATAAAACTTCTGATGAAATTCCAATTTCAATCGGTTGTAGTTCCAAGTCCCAATGTCATCGCATAACCTATACCATGTCAATGCCTTCTCCTTCAAAGATAAAGGGAAGACCTTCTTCTTGACTTCATCCTCGGGCAAACCTGCAAGCTTAAATAATCCACAAACTTCACTAGTAGAAAAATGACCTTATGTTTACCTCATTAGTCCCGGTTTGACTACGGCCCGGGACTAATGTGACCATTAGTCCCGGTTCCAACGACTAGGGTAGGGGCATCATTAGTCCCAGTTCGTGCTGAACCTCTAGTCCCTGTTTGTGACACAAACCGGAACTAAAGGGGTGGTGGCAGGCTGGTGTCAGGCTTGGGCCCCCACGAGCCCATTTAGTCCCGGTTCGTGTCACAAACCAGGACTAGAGGTACACCTTTAGTCCTGGTTTGTATCACCAACTGGGACTAAGGAGATCACTATATATAGTGCTTCGTCCAGCCCAAGCCGAAGCTCTCTTTTTGTCCCCTTTCCTCTCCTCTATGTTCTTCCCCTCTTGCTCGAGCTCACCTCCATTTTTGCCAAAATTTGTCAAGATTTGAAGGCACCCCATCCATCCAAGTGTTCACAAAGGTTAGAAACTTTGTCCTTTCATCTCTCATTGCTATATTAGCTCTTGCAATCCTCTATAAGTATAGTGATTTGCGGGTTTTAGTTTGGGAGTAATTATATGTGGGAGTTTATTTGATTTATATGCAATTTGAGCTCAACTTAACTTCTTAGTTTGCATATGTAGGTGTGGTTTACTTAGTGCCTTCCCATCCCCATCCTAACCACCGTCGATCGACCGCACCGTCCCGTCGCCGGCACCACCTTGGTGAGCCTCTTGTTCTTATCCTTTTTATAAAAAAAATCATGTTTGTGTGATTTAGATAGTTACTTGTATAATTTTCTTACCTGTATGGTTGTTTGTCATACATAGTGGCATGGTTTTGATATCTGTCCCCGTCGGCCCCCGTCCGGTTTATGATTCGGATGTGGTATACTCTCTTTTATAACTATTTGTTGCATTTCGTGTTTATGACAATTATGCCCATCAAGTTGACATAGATATTTTTATCTAGGAGGTATGTGAACCGGAAATTGCAACCGACCCTCTTGTCGAGAAGTTAAATTTAGTTGAAAAAGAAAATGAGTATTTGAAAGAAAAATTGAAAAGAATTGAAGAAGAGAAGATGAAACTGGAGTTGTTTGTTGCCGATGTCGTCAATGATCACAAGATCAAGATGGATGCAATGTGCTTGAAGATTAGAAAGATTGGAAAATATGCCGTTCATAAAGAGGCTTGGTGTCAGTGCAACAAACCCTGGGTCCGTTGCCCAGACTGTGCACAGGCCCAAGGACAAGATTACAACACCAAGGTCAGATCAAAGCACGAGGGATCAATTCTTTGGCAGGGCCAAAGTGCAGATCAAGAAGACCAAGATGAGCTAGAGAAGCAAGATATCGCTAAGGAAAGAACCTCCCTTGCTGGACAGGCGAGCCTAGCAAGGTTGGGTTTGCCCAGGAAGCAAGTTTCCAGATCGTCCCGGCAGGCCTGCCGGGGCTTACGGAGGCAAACCACTCCACCGCACCACCTCATCACGACAAACATCATCGATCAGTGCGGTGTCAAGCTCCAAAGTGACTAAGTGGCTGCTATCTGCCACATGGCAGCCGCTTCCTACAGAAAATACCCCCAGGCGACACTCGTCCGGAGACGTGTCAAGCAAGCAGGTGCGAAGCTGGCAAAACAGCCCGGCAGGGCCTGCCGGGCAAGATGAGATGTGACGTTGAGCGGCGCATTTAATGCGCTCTGTCAGCCTGCAGAGTTAGGTATGATAGCACTGTTTGCTATCTAATCAGTATGTAATGATTGATTTTCCACTGTGGTGACCCCTTGATCTATAAAAGGAGGCCCATGGCAACCGTAGAAGGGGTTGGCTGATCCGGACCCTTGCACACTCATACGCGCGTAGCTGCTCTCGCCCCGAGGCGACCTTGCCGGGCAAGAGCACTGCGTTCCTCCACCATTTTTTCACCATCAATCCAACAAAGCAGGAGTAGGGTTTTACGCCTCACGGCGGCCCGAACCTGTGTAAAAACTGCCCGTGTGATCTCTGCCGCGCTGTGTGACGCTTCTCCGCTCTTTGTTCAACATGCCCATCCCCCCGCCAAACCAAAAGGGGCTCATGGCCCCATAGGTGGCCATGGTTTCCCACGACATCTTTGGCACGCCAGGTAGGGGGGTCACTTGCACGAACCTGAGAGCGTCAATAGCGCATCATCTTCATCGCCATTCTTGTCATTGACGGCGTCATCAACTATGCCGCCCAAGAAGAAGTCCGGAGCCGCAAATCACCCATCCACCTCGAAGGCTCCATCGCCCACGACCGCCGACGTCGCGAGGAATGCAGGGACGCGCGAGGATGTGGACGCTGCAGGGGATGTGGTCGGCGCAGGCGGCGTTGTCACTACCTCCCTGTCGTGGGAAACCACGGCCACCTATGGGGCTATCAGCCCCTTTTGGTTCGGCAGGGGGATGGACACGTTGCACAAAGAGCGGACAAGCGTCACGCAGCACGGCAGAGATCACATGGGCAGTCTTTACCCAGGTTCGGGCCGCCGTGAGGCGTAAAACCCTACTCCTGCTTTGGTGGATTGATGGTAGAGAAACATAGCACACTCGCCCGGCAAGGTTGCTCTGGGGGCGAGAGTGGCTACGCGCGTATGGATATGTGAGGATCCAACCCTTTCTACGGTCACCATGGGCCTCCTTTTATAGATTAAGGGGTCACCACAGTGGCAAATCAGTCTTTGCATACTGATTAGATAGCTAACAGTGCTATCATACCTAACTCTGGAGGTTGACAGAGCGCATTAAATGCATCACTTTGTGTCACATCACAGCTTGCCCGGCAGGCCCTGCCGGGTTGTTTTGCCAGCTTCGTGCCTGCTTGCTTGACACGTCTTAGGGCGGGTATCATATGGTGGTGTTTGCTGTAGGAAGTGGCTGCCATGTGGCAGAAAGCAGCCACTTAGTCACCTTGGAGCTTGACACCGCTTCGATTACTGACTTGCGTCACCTGTGAGGTGGAGCGGTGGAGTGGCTTGCCTCCGCCGGGCCCGGCAGGCCTGCAGGGACGATCTGGGAGCTTGCTTCCGGGGCAAAACCCAACCCTGTCAGGCTCGCCTGCCCGGCAAGGTAGGTCCTTCCCTTAGCGATGCCTCGTTCCTCTGGCTCGCCTTGGCCTTCTTGACTTGCACTTGGATCCTTCAAATGAATTGATTCTCTTTGCTTGGTCTGATCTTGGTCTTGCAATCTTGTCTCTGGCCTGTGCACAGTCCGTGCAATGGACCCAGGGTCTGTTGCACCAACAGGAGCCCCCGGGCCTGGCATGAACGCGCCGCTGGGTGTTGTTGGGGTAGGCCCTAACAAGTGCACAGGCTGAAATGTAAGGGCGGCTTCGCCCCTTGAGATCTTCTTTGCTTCTTCATTAACTTGAGCTTGGGTCAGTTTCTGGTTTTCCCGCGTGTCGTGCAACGCTTAGGGGAAAAACTGAACCACGATCTGTGGGCGGCCCACGCCCCACGATCATGGGGTAGGAAACTGCCGTCCCACTTGCCTCCTGCCCCAGAGCGCCTCCGCCATGTGTGCCGCATGCATTGCACAGGGTAGGTGGTGGATGCGGAGGGCGCGGGAACGGGCGCCATGGCAGAAAGCCAGGCGTCGCCGAGTGGTGTAGAGGGGCGGCCCTGATTCCCTGAGCCATTGGAGGCGCAAAGGGGAACCGCATTGGAGGAGCAGGGCGGTCGCCTGCTGAGTGAGAGGCCAGCCCCCTACCTCGTTCTTCTATAAAAGGGGGCAGGAGTAGTGTGTCTGCTCACACTCCTTCCTTCTCATTTTCTTCAAAGCTTCTCTTGCTTGCCATGGTGAGGGGGCGAGGGCGCGGTAGTACTCTGGTGGTGGCGATGAGAACTTTTGCTCGACAGCGTCTCCCCCCTCCTCTCGATGATGTGGGGGCAGAACTCGCTGTGAGAGGAGGCGGAAGGGGGCATGGCCGAGGTCATCGTGGTGTGCGCGGCCGAGGAGGCCAGGGCGGCGCCTTAATTGCACCCGCATCGGATGCTCTTCCTCCGATGGAAGGCCACGTCGGAGATCAACCCTTGGATTTCGTCATCAGGCTGTACAAGCCTCCGCGCGGCCGCCTCCGTCTCCCTACTCCATTTGCCAGGGTGATGGAGTTCGAACAGCCACGTGCGCTGAGGTTGCATATGAGGGGCTGTGGGAATGGCAGCATGCGGATGGATGTTGACTTCCCTGCTCCTCATGTCATGTACCTCCGCCGCGGCTGGAAGACCTTTGCTCGAGCCCATAGCTTGTCGGAGGGGCACGTTCTCCAGTTTAAATTAACGGAGAGTGGCCTGCTTTCCGTCAAGGTCTTTGGGCGCTCGGGGGCTCGCTTAGGGTGCTGTGCGGAGAGCTCGACCGACGACGAAAGCTCCTCCTCGAGCAAAAGCGATGAGGAGGAGACTGACAGCGATGATGATGGCAGCGGCCGGGAGGGCGACGACTCCGACTCCGGCTGAACGTCACCCGCACCATCTTCATCAGGCGGCAGCACCATCATCTGCACCTGTCTTTTCATCCTGGCAAGGTGGTTTGCCGGGAAGTTGGATGCAGAGGTGGTGATGGTGCCCCCTGGCTCTTCCAGCAGTCCTCCGGCTGGACCTCAGTAGGCTTCCTCTCGGGCTGTAGCTCCGTTAGCCCTGCCGTGCCCTGCTGGCCTTGGTGGTGGTGGTCGATGGGTCGCCTCCGCCATGCTCTCCATCGACGTCTTCGTCCACGCCCTCTTGCCCCTGTCGGGCATCCTTTCCTGGAGCCCGACAGGGTCGGGCTGGGCTTCTGCCCCGGTACTCCTCTTGCTCTCTTCGCCTTCTACCGCCGTGCCTAGGAGGAGAGGGACAAGAAAAGGCATTATGGGGCACTTATCTTTTTTTAGTCTTAAATCTGTAGGCACTTGCCAAGTTTTAGTTCAAATAATGTAATCTCTTGTATCCATGTTTATGTTCCGTGAGACTTGTACTTGTTGATCAGCATATTAATGAAAAAGATAAGCTTGCCAGGCACTTGTGCATGTATGATATCCATGCAGGTGTGAAACACCTCCATACTTTCATGTAAACAAGTAGGTCCCGGTAAGCTACCTTGCCGGCACCCCATAGGACTACTGTCGTGAGGCTGAGCCTGCCGGGCGCAGATCCTATTGGGAGAGACCAGCCCCCCGCCAACCCCTTTCAGCCAAAGGACACTACGACCATCCTGACTGAAGCAGCGTTTTTGCCAGTAGATGGGAGCACCTTTGTTTCCAAGGCAGCGAGGTTTTCATATGCACAAGTTCTACTCACGGAACAAGTATGGATAAGAGATGGAACTTATCTGTTTGGCTTGCCGGAGATCATAGTGTTGGCTTGTCTTCGCATCCTCTCCCTAGGACTAAGTCCACGGCAGGAGCCTGCAGTTTATGCAAATGAAGATGATGCCAGATGCAATCTATCTACATGATCATCCAACCTATCTACATGAATCATGCAATGCTTATGAAATGCTTATGCATGCATGCAACTTGTCGGGGGCCCCCAGCGCTTCATTTATTTCTCTGTTGCTCAGGGTCTTTGCCTGGCTTTGTACAAGGGGTTACATACAGCTGAGGCAAGGCCTATACAAAAGGGTGGCTGCCGAGCAGGGCCCGACAGCCGCGCCTTACGGGTAGAACTTGCGGAGATGCTCAATATTCCATGAGTTTTGCAATTGAATGCCATCTCTGGTTTCCAGACGGACTGCGCCAGGTCTGGTGACTTGTACTACCCGGTAAGGGCCTTCCCACTTTGGCGTCAACTTGTTTGCACCCTTGGCGGACTGAACACGCCTAAGGACAAGGTCGCCTTCCTCAAAACACCGGGCATGAACCCTGCGGCTATGATAGCGATGCAGGGTTTGCTGATAGCGTGCAGCACGCGTAGCAGCCCAGAGACGGTTCTCCTCGAGAAGCATGGCGTCGTCACGCATGTGATGTTCCTGCACTACTTCATTGTAGGCAAGCACTCGAGGTGACCTCAAAATGAGTTCCGTGGGGATAACTGCTTCTGCCCCGTAGACTAGGGAGAAGGGAGTCTGCCCGGTAGCTCGGTTTGGTGTCGTTCTGAGGGACCAAAGAACCATCGGCAGCTCATTGATCCATTGCCTGCCGTGCTTCCGCAGCTTATCAAACGTTCTTGACTTGAGTCCTCGCAGCACTTCAGTGTTCGCCCTCTCAGCTTCTCCATTGCTTCTGGGATGTGCGACAGATGCAAATGAGATCTTCCTTCCGAGGGCATGAACATATAGCATGAAGGCGCGGCTCGTGAACTGGGTGCCGTTATCGGTGATGATCCGGGCAGGAACCCCGAAGTGGCACACCAATCCTTTCAAGAACTTGATAGCTGACTGAGTAGTCACCTTTCTCATGACATCTACTTCTGGCCACTTTGTAAACTTGTCGATTGCAACGAACAAGAATTCAAAGCTCCCGGCAGCTAGGGGGAAGGGGCCGAGGATATCGAGCCCCCAGACCGAAAACGGCCATGACAAAGGGATTGTCTGGAGTGCTTGGGCAGGTAGATGGATATTTTTGGAATGGAACTGATAGGCTTCACAATTGATGACGAGCTCAACCGCATCTTGGAGGGCTATGGGGCAATAGAATCCTTGCTGGAATGCTTTCCCAACCAAAGCCCTTGATCCAATATGGGAGCCGCACATGCCTTTGTGTATCTCTGCCAGCAGTTCCTTTCCTCCTTCCCGGCAAATGTACTTCAATTTCACACCGTTGGGCCTTCTTCTGTATAGTGTGTCATCGACAAACTGATACATACTGGCCCTCCGGGCTACTCTTTCAGCTTCTTCTTGCTCTTCGAGAAGTTCTCCGATTTGGAGGAAATGGACTATGTGCCTTGCCCAAGTTGGAGCCTGAGGCTCGGCAACGAGGACTAGCGGCACCTCCTCATTCGTGGGGGCACATCCCTTGTCTGCGGGGACCAATGGCCCGGCAGGAGGGTGCAGCCTGGCAAGCGAAGGGGAGTTGTTTCCGGAAGGGTCCCTGCCAGGAGCCCCGAAGGGCTCTACCGGGAGAGGCTTACCGGAGTCCAATTTCCTCCTCTTTCAGGCCATTGGTGTCGGGGATACGGAGGGCTGAGTAAGATGGAGAACAGAAGTCCCTGGTTCCACAGGAAGCTTCTGCGCAGCACACTTTGATAGGTGATCAACAATGCTGTTTTCCGCACGGGGTACGTGTTCTGTTTGCAACCCGTCAAAGCGCTCCTCCAATCTTCTCACTTCCTCGACGTATGCCTCCATCAATGGGCTTTGGTAATCCTTGTTGACTTGTCTCACCACCAGCTGTGAATCTCCTCGAATGATCAGCTTCTTGATTCCCAACTCTGTGGCAATTCTGAGCCCGACAAGAAGCCCTTCATATTCTGCTGTATTGTTGGTTGCCTCCTCCCGGGGAAAGTGCATCTGGACGACGTACCTCAGGTGTTCTCCAGTGGGAGCCATGAGAAGCACGCTAGCCCCTGCACCTTGTAGGGAGAAGGCACCATCGAAATACATGATCCATTCTTGGGGCGCTTCCTTGCCGGGGATAACTGTTTCCTGTACTTCTTCATCAGGGGTTGGTGTCCATTCCGCAATAAACTCTACCAATGCCCTGCTCTGGATTGTTGATGTGCTTTCATACTTCAGGCCAAAGCTGGATAACTCCAATGCCCACTCCACTATCCTGCCGGTGGCCTCTGGGTTTTGAAGTATCCTTTGCAACGGGAAGCGGGTGATAACCGTGATCTCTTGGGATTGGAAGTAGTGGCGCAGTTTCCTTGAGGCCATGACAAGGCCAAAGATCAACTTTTTCACGCCAGAATACTTGGATCTAGCCCCCTGCAACAGGGAGCTAACGAAGTATACTGGGCGTTGCACCACTTTCTTCCTTGCCGTGTCCTTGGGGTTGCTTCCGCTGCCATGCTCTTCTTTGTCCTGATCCGTATCTGGCCTTACCGGGCCGCTCTCTTCCTCTTCCCCTGGCGGGATACTAGCTGAGGTGGCTGCTTCTTCCACTTCTCGCTGTGCTACTAGGGCCGCACAAACCACTTGATTAGTTGCTGCCGGATATAGCAGTAATGGCTCTTGTGGTTTGGGTGCGACCAAAGTAGGCACAGAAGATAAGTAGGCCTTCAAATCCTGCAGCGCAGCATCTGCTTCCGGGGTCCACTTCATGGGTCCTGCCTTCTTCAAAATCTTGAAGAACGGCAAAGCGCGCTCGGCAGACTTGGAGATGAACCTGCTAAGCGCGGCAATGCATCCTGTCAAACGCCTCACATCCTTAACTGTCATGGGTGCCTGTATCTGCTCAATAGCCTTGATCTTATCGCGGTTGGCCTCTATCCCATGGTGGGACACAAAGAAACCAAGTAGCTTGCCAGAGGGAATGCCAAACACGCACTTCTCTGGATTCAGTTTCAAGTTGATCTTGCGCAGATTAGCAAATGTCTCTTCTAAATCCTGGATGAGGGTTGATCTGTCCTTGGTCTTGACCACAATATCATCCATATAAGCTTTAATGTTCCTCTGCAACTGTGGTTCAAAACCAATCTGGACTGCCCTTGCAAAAGTGGACCCGGCACTCTTCAACCCGAAAGGCATGCGCACAAAGCAGTACGTGCCGCATGGGGTGATGAATGAAGTCTTTTCTTCGTCTTCCTTGGACATAAAAATCTGATGGTATCTAGAATATGCATCCAAAAAAGAGAGTAACTCACATCCTAAGGTAGAATCCACGATCTGGTCGATGCGCGGCAAGGGAAATGGGTCCTTCGGGCATGCCTTGTTCAGATCTATAAAATCTATGCAAAGCCTCCATTTTCCATTAGCCTTGCGCACAACCACTGGGTTTGCTAACCATGTTGGATGCAATACTCCTCTGACCAAACTAGCTGCTTCTAGTTTCTAGATTTCCTCGGCAATGAACTATTGCCATTCCAAGGCCTGCTTCCGAACCTTCTGCTTAACGGGCCGGGCATGTGGGCAGACAGCAAGGTGGTGCTCGATTACCTCCCTGGGAACACCGGGGATATCAGATGGTTGCTAGGCAAACACATCGATATTCGCCCGCAGGAAGGCAACGAGCGCGCTTTCCTATTTGTCATCAAGGGTGGCGCTAATAGTGAAAATACCATCAGCGCCAGCCAGCCCTGCCGCGACCTTTTTCACTTGGGGTGGAGTAGCCTTGGATCTCATGCTGTTGGAACTCTCTGGTGTGTCATCAATGGGCGCGGCACATTCCACAAAGGTACGCTTCCCGGATTCCTTGCCAGTGCCTCTGCTATGCTTTTCCTTGGCGGGAATTGTGGCTTCCGTAACCTCTGCCGCGACCGCATCCTGGTACATCTTATCCACGCAAATAATTGCATCTTTCTTGTCCGATGGAACGGAAATGACGCCCATCGGCCCTGGCATCTTCAAGGTGTTGTAAGCATAGTGGGATGCTGCCATGAATTTGGCCAGGGCCGGGCGCCCAAGGATCCCGTTGTACGGCAGAGGGAGGTCAACCACATCAAACACAACTTTCTCAGTCCTGTAGTTCAACTCCCCTCCAAATGTCACTGGCAACATAACCTTTTCCCTAGGATGGCTCCTGCCGAGATTGATTCCTTGAAACATGCCTGTGGCCTTAAGTTCTTCCTCTGCTATCTGGAGTTTGTTGATAACCTTTGGGGAAATCAAATTCAACCCGGCCCCGCCATCAACCAGCATCTTTGTGACCTTGAGGTTGCGAATTGTTGGTGAGACCAACAACGGCGAGCACCCTACCGCAGTGATCCGGTCAGGGTGGTCATCTTCATCAAAGATGATGGGCGTGCGTGACCACTTGAGCGGCTTCCGAGAATCTGCCGCTGGCTCCATGGCATTGACTTCACGCGCCCACTGTTTAAGTTGGCGGTGAGAGGAGTGCAAAGATGCACCCCCGTCAATGCACAGGGCGTCAGTGGCCTTCTGGAAATCCTGCTCGCTGGTTTCCTCTTCATTCCCTCCATCACTCTCATTACTGCAATCCTCCTTCTCTCGGCCCTTGGCGGGTTTTCATGGTTCCGAGGAGCCTTGCCAGGGTGATTTGCTTCACCACCCCGGCCCTTCTCGCCAGCGCCATTCTGACCTTTTTCCTTATCACGCTTCTCATACTCAGCCTTCTGTCTCTTGATGAGCTGTTCCACTTGATAGCACTCCTGGAGATCATGGCCCTTGGTCCGATGAATCTTACAGTACAGCCCATCACCTTTCCCAGCTTTCTCGGCAGCTGCCGCCTCCCGGCAGTCAGCGCATGCAGTAGCTTCCTTGTCGGGGGCTTCAGCCTTGGCCTTCTTGCCGGTACCAGGCGTGCCTGACCCCTCAACAGCCACCATTGTCTTATCCTTGCATTTTTTGTGTGCTTCTTGTTCTTCTTCTTCTTACTGATGGCTTCATCGTCATCTTCTGAGTCGATGTCGACGCAGTCTTCTTCCCCAGGAAGTTTCCTCCCCTCCTCCACCCGAGCACACTTGTCCACCTAAGTGTAGAGCTCCTTCACCATCTTGGGCAACCGAACATTCATCTTGGAACGTATCATGCGGTTGCGCACGTTGGATTGGAAGGCAGCTATCACGGCAGCTGGGTGGATATCTGGGATATTTCTGTGGACTCGACTGAATCTCTACAAGTACTTTTGCAAAGATTCTCCTTCTTTCTGCCGGAGAAGATGCAAGTCGCTGGGCCGCCCTGGTTCCTGATGGCCACCCATGAAGGCACCAATGAACTCATGGCACAGGTCAGCCCAGGTTGAAATGGAGTTCTCTGGCAGGTGCAACAGCCAAGACCTCACATTTGACTTGAGGGCCAAAGGGAAGTAGTTGGCGAACACCTTCTCGTCTCTTCCCCCGGCAGCTTGAACAGCGATGGTGTAGATGCTCAAGAACTCTGCCGGGTTTAGTCTCCCATCATACTTCTCGGGTATCTCTGGCTTGAACGTGCGAGTGGACGGCCAACGGACTTGCCGCAGCTCACGGGTGAAGGCAGGGCACCCAACCTCGAAAGGCAGGCACCCGCTATCTCCGAGCACGGGCTCATCAATGTCAGGGCCATCACACCCATTGGTCTGGCGGGGGTTGTCGCAGCGCCGCTCGTCGATGAAGCACGCGCCTTCCCTTCGCCTGCCCTCCGGGGCACGCTGTCGGCCTTGACGCGCTTGAGGATCTGACGAGGCCATCGAGACTTCACCGGGCGCCTGGACTTGCGGCTCCTGGGCGGCTTGCCATGGCGGGGATTGCACCGTGAGGGTGGCCCCTCCCGCACGACCAGCCGCATGAGCCATTGTTGCTGCCTGGGGAGGTCGTGGCGGTCCGGCCCGCTGTGATCCTTCCGCCTTGGCAAAACCAATCAAACTTTGGATGGTAGCTCGCCACTCACCCATCTGGTCTGCCGCCGGCGGAAATCTCAACAGTAGTTGGGCTCACGCCATGGCCTCGGAGGCGGTGCTTGGCATAGGTGACGATGATGTAGATCGTAGTGTCGCTCGGCTCCTGACATTGCCGGTGGTGACTGCGCCGCGCCCTTGCTGCTATGAACCAGCCGTTTGGACGGCATGGTGATGCGGCGGAGGCACCTAAGGGCCAGCGGCTCCATTGGGCACAGTAGCTGGGTCAGCCCGCCCCGGGGGTGGCGCGTGCCCTGCGGTCGCGCCCGCAGCGGGGGCGGCCGAAGGGTTGTGATTCGCCCCAGAGCGAGCATCCACACCCTCACGAGCCCCCGCATGCCCCGCGACATCGGCGGTCGCGGGCGGCGGAGCCTTCGAGGTGGACGGGTGATTTGCAGCTCCGGGCTTCCTCTTGGGCGCCATAGTCGATGACGCCGTCGATGAAGATGACGCGCAGCGTACGCTCTTGGTTTCGCGCAAGTGATCCCCCTACCTGGCGCACCAAAGATTTCATGGGAAACCTCGGCCACCTATGGGGCTATCAGCCCCTTTTGGTTCGGCGGGGGGATGGACACGTTGCACAAAGAGCGGAGAAGCATCGCGCAGCACGGCAGAGATCACATAGGCAGTCTTTACCTAGGTTCGGGCCGCTGTGAGGCGTAAAACCCTACTCCTGCTTTGGTGGATTGATGGTGGATAATGGTGGAGAAACGTAGCACACTCGCCCGGCAAGGTTGCTCTGGGGGCGAGAGTGGCTACGCGCATATGGATATGTGAGGATCCAACCCTTTCTACGGTCGCCATAGGCCTCCTTTTATAGATTAAGGGGTCACCACAGTGGCAAATCAGTCTTTGCATACTGATTAGATAGCTAACAGTGCTATCATACCTAACTCTGCAGGCTGACAGAGCGCATTAAATGCATCGCTTTGTGTCACATCACAGCTTGCCCTATAGGCCCTGCCGGGTTGTTTTGCCAGCTTCGCGCCTGCTTGCTTGACACGTCTCAGGACGGGTGTCATATGGTGGTGTTTGCTGTAGGAAGTGGCTGCCATGTGGCAGAAAGCAGCCACTTAGTCACCTTGGAGCTTGACACCGCTTCGATTACTGACTTGCGTCGCTTGTGAGGTGGAGCGATGGAGTGGCTTGCCTCCGCCGGCCCCGGCAGGCCTGCCGGGACAATCTGGGAGCTTGCTTCCGGGGCAAAACCCAACCCTGCCAGGCTCGCCTGCCCGGCAAGGTAGGTCCTTCCCTTAGCGATGCCTCGTTCCTCTGGCTCGCCTTGGCCGTCTTGACTTGCACTTGGATCCTTCAAAGGAATTGATTCTCTTTGCTTGGTCTGATCTTGGTCTTGCAATCTTGTCTCTGGCCTGTGCACAGTCCGTGCAATGGACCCAGGGTCTGTTGCACCGACACTCCCCCACGGCCAAAGCAGGAACGGGAGGCACCGGGGAAGGACAGCATCAGCAACATCCCGGCGGCCATGCTCCACGAGGTACGAGTGGAGGGCTTATTCTGCTTACACCTCTTCTCCTTGCCGAAGGGCACAGCCGCAGTGGTGGCGCTTGTTCTGGGGCGAATCGCAACACTCCGGCCGCCCACGCCACGGGCGCGACCGCAGGGCGTGCACCGCCACTGGAACGAGCTGACCCAGTTACTATGCCCAACGGAGCCGCTGGCCTTCAAGCGCCCCCACCGCGTCACCATGCCATCCAAACGGCTGGTTCGCAACAACGAGGGCGCGGCGCGGTCGCTACCGGCACCGTCAGGAGCTGAGCGACACCACGATCAACATCATCATCACCTATGCCAAGCACTGCCTCAGAGGCCATGGCACGGGCTCAACTACTGTTGAGATTCCCCGCCGGCAGCCGATCAGATGGATGAGTGGCGAACCACCATCCAAAGCCTGATTGGCTTCGCCGAGGCGGGAGGATCATAGCGAGCTGGCCCGCCACGGCCTCCCCAAGCAGCGATGACGGCCTGTGTTGCTGGCCGTACGGAAGGGGCCACCGCCACGATGCAATCCCCACCACGGTAGCCAGCGTGGGAGCCGTGAAACCAAGAACCAGATGATGTCTCGATGGCCTCTTCAGACCCTCGAGCGCGTCCAGGCTAACGATGAGCACCGGAGGACGGGCGGAGGGAAGACGCGCGCGACGTCGTCGAACGACGCCGCGACAACCACCGCCGGTCCAATGGGTGCGATGGCCTCGACATCGACAAACCCACACTCGGAGACGGCGGGTGCCTGCCTTTCGAGGTTGGGTGCCCTGCTTTCACCCGTGAGCTGCGGCAAGTCCGTTGGCCATCCGCTCGCACATTCAAGCCAGAGATTCCAGAGAAGTATGATGGGAGGCTGAACCCGGCAGAGTTCTTGAGCATCTACACCATCGCTGTTCAAGCTGCCGAGGGAAGAGATGAGAAGGTATTCGCCAATTACTTCCCTTTGGCACTCAAGTCAAATGTGAGGTCTTGGCTGATGCACCTGCCGGAGAACTCCATTTCGACCTGGGCTGACCTGTGCCATGAGTTCATTGGCGCATTCACGAGTGGCCATCAAGAACCAGGGCGGCCCAGCGATTTGCAGCTTCTCCAGCAGAAAGAAGGAGAGACTCTCTGAAAGTACTTGCAGAGATTCAGCCGAGTACACAGAAATATCCCAGATATCCACCCGGCAGCTGTGGTAGCCACTTTCCAATCCAACATGCGCAACCACAGGATACGTTCCAAGATGAACGTTCGGCTGCCCAAGACTGTGAAGGAGCTTTACACCTTGGTGGACAAATGTGCTTGGGTGGAGGAAGGGAGGAAACTCCCTGGAGAGGAAGATTGCGTCGACATCAACTCAGAGGATGACGACGAGTCCACCAGTCAGAAGAAGAAGAACAAGAAGCGCAACAAGAAGCGCAAGGATAAGGCAGTGATGACCGTTGAGGAATCGAGCATGCCTAGTACCGGCAAGAAGGCAAAGACCGAAGCCTCCGGCAAGGAAGTTGCCGCATGCACTAACTGCCGGGAGGCTGCGGCTACCGAGAAGGCTGGGAAAGGCGATGGGCCGTATTGCAAGATTCATCGGACCAAGGGCCACGATCTCCAAGAGTGTCACCAGGTTGAGCAGCTCGTCAAGAAGCAGAGGGCTGAGTATGAGAAGCGTGATAAGGAAAAAGGTCAGAATGGTACTGGCGGAAGGGCCGGGGTGGTGAAGCAAATCGCCCCGGCAAGGCTCCTCGGAACCAAGGAAAACCCGCCAGGGGCCGAAAGAAGGAGGATTACAATGCTGAGAGTGATGGAGGGGATGAAGAGGAAACCAGCGAGCAGGAATTCCAGAAGGCCACTGACGCCCTGTGTATTGACGAGGGTGCATCTTTTCACTCCTCTCACCGCCAACTTAAACAATGGGCGCGTGAGGTCAATGCTGTGGAGCCAGTGGCAGATTCTCGAAAGCCGCTCAAGTGGTCACGCACGCCCATCATCTTTGATGAAGAGGACCATCCTGACCACACCACTGCGGTAGGGTGCTTGCCATTGTTGGTCTCACTAACGATTCGCAACCTCAAAGTCACAAAGATGTTGGTTGACGGCGGGGCCGGATTGAATCTGATTTCGCCAAAGGTTATCAGCAAACTCCAGATAGCAGAGGAAGAGCTTAAGGTTACTGGCACATTTCAAGGAGTCAATCCCGGTAGGAGTCATCCTAAGGGAAAGATCACGTTGCCAGTGACATTTGGAGGGGAGTTGAACTACCAGACTGAGAAGGTTGTGTTTGATGTGGTCGACCTCCCCTGCCATATAATGGAATCCTTGGATGCCCAGCTTTGGCAAAATTCATGGCGGCATCCCACTATGGCTACAACACTTTGAAGATGCCAGGGCCAGTGGGTGTCATTTCCATCCCATCAGACAAGAAGGACGCAATTATTTGCGTGGATAAGATGTACCGGGACGCAGTCGCGGCAGAGGCCGCGGAAGCCGCAGTTCCGGCCAAGGAAATCAAAGGAAAGAAGAAAGCTAGCAGAGACACCAGCAAAGAGTCCGGGAAGCGTGCCTCTTCGGGGTATGCTATGCCTGTGGATGACATGCCGAAAAGTTCCAACAGTAAGAAGTCCAAGGCTACTGCACCCCATGTGAAAAAGGTCCCGGCAGGGCTGGCTGGCGCTGATGGTACTTTTACTATTAGTGCCACCCTTGACGACAAATAGGAAAGCGCGCTTGTTGCCTTCCTGCAGGCGAATATCGATGTGTTTACCTGGCAACCATCTGATATCCCCGGTGTTCTCAAAGAGGTAATCGAGCACCACCTTGCTGTCTGCCCACATGCCGACCCGTCAAGCAGAAGGTCCGAAAGCAGGCCTTGGAGCGGTAGCAGTTCATTGCCGAGGAAATCAAGAAACTTGAGGCAGCTGGTCTGGTCAGAGGAGTACTACATCCAACATGGTTGGCAAACCCAGTGGTTGTGCGCAAGGCTAATGGGAAATGGAGGCTTTGCATAGATTTCACAGATCTGAACAAGGCATGCCCGAAGGACCCATTCCCCTTGCCGCGCATCGACCAAATTGTGGATTCCACTTCCGGGTGTGATTTGCTATCCTTTCTGGATGCATACTCTAGGTATCATTAGATCTTAATGTCCAAGGAAGATGAAGAAAAGACCTCATTCATCACCCCATGCGGCACGTACTGCTTTGTGCGCATGCCTTTCGGGTTGAAGAGTGTCGGGTCCACTTTTGCAAGAGCAGTCCAGGTTGGTTTTGAACCATAGTTGCACAAGAACATTGAAGCTTATATGGATGATATTGTGGTCAAGACCAAGGGCAGATCAACCCTCATCCAAGATTTGGAAGAGACATTTGCTAATCTGCGCAAGATCAACTTGAAGCTGAACCCGGAGAAGTGTGTGTTTGGTGTTCCCTCCGGCAAGCTACTTGGTTTCTTTGTGTCCCACCGCGGGATCGAAGCCAACCCAGATAAGATAAATGCTATCGAGCAGATTCAAGCACCTAAGATAGTTAAGGATGTGAGGCGTTTGACGGGGTGTGTTGCCATGCTTAGCAGATTCATCTCCAAGTCTGCCGAACGCGCCTTGTCGTTCTTCAAAATTTTGAAGAAGGCAGGACCCATGAAGTGGACCCCCGGAAGCAGATGCAGCACTGCGAGATTTGAAGGCCTACTTGTCCTCTGTGCCCACTTTGGTTGCTCCCAGACCACAAGAGCCGTTGCTACTATATCTGGCGGCCACCAATCAAGTGGTTAGTGCAGCACTAGTGGCGCAGCGGGAAGTAGAGGAAGCAGCAACCTCATCTAGTGTCCCGTCCAGGAAAGAGAGAGAGAGCAGCCCGACAAGGTCAGATATGGATCAGGATAAAGAAGAGCACGGCAGCGAAGGCAACCCCAAGGACGTGACAAGGAAGAAAGTAGTGCAGCGCCCAGAGTACTTCATCAGCTCCCTATTACAGGGGGCTAGATCAAGGTACTCTGGTGTGCAAAAGTTGATTGTTGGCCTTATCATGGCCTCAAGGAAACTGCGCCACTACTTCCAAGCCCATGAGATCACGGTTGTCACTCGCTTCCCGTTGCAAAGGATACTCCGAAACCCGGAGGCTACCGGCAGAATAGTGGAATGGGCATTGGAGTTATCTAGCTTTGGCCTGAAGTTTGAAAGCACATCAACGATTCAGAGCAGGGCATTGGTAGAGTTTATTGCAGAGTGGACGCCAACCCCTGATGAAGAAGTGCTTGAAACAGTTATCCCCGGCAAGGAAGCGCCCCAAGAATGGATCATGTATTTCGATGGTGCCTTCTCCCTACAAGGTGCGGGGGCTGGTGTGCTTCTCGTTGCTCCCACTGGAGAGCACTTGAAGTGCGTCATCCAGATGCATTTTCCCCGGGAGGAGGCGACCAATAATACAGCAGAGTATGAAGGGCTCCTTGCCGGGCTTATGATTGCCACTGAATTGGGAATCAAGAAGCTGATCATTCGAGGAGATTCACAGCTGGTGGTGAGACAAGTCAACAAGGATTACCAAAGCCCATTGATGGAGGCATACGTTGAGGAAGTGAGGAGATTAGAGGAGCACTTTGATGGATTGCAAACATAGCACGTACCCCGTGTGGAAAACAGCATCGCTGATCATCTGTCAAAGTGTGCTGCGCAAAAGCTTCCTGTGGAACCAGGAACTTTTGTTCTCCATCTTACTCAGCCCTCCATATCCCCGACAACAATGGCTCGAAAGAGGAGGAAATTGGACTCCGGTAAGCCTCTCCCAGTAGAGCCCCTCGGGGCTCCTGGCAGGGACCCTGCCGGAAACAACTCCCCTTCGATTGCTAGGCTGCGCCCTCCTGCCGGTTCACTGGTCCCCGCGGTCGAGGAACGCGCTCCCGCAGATGAGGAGGTGCCACTAGTCCTTGTTGCCGAGCCCCAGGCTCCAACTTGGGCAAGGCACATAGTCCATTTCCTCCAAACCGGAGAACTTCCCGAAGAACAAGAAGAAGCTGAAAGAGTAGCCCAGAGGGCCAGTATGTATCAGTTTGTCAATGACACACTATACAGAAGAAGGCCCAACGGTGTGAAATTGAAGTGCATTTGCCGGGAAGGAGGAAAGGAACTGCTGGCGAAAATACACAAAGGCATGTGCGGCTCCCACATTGGATCAAGGGCTTTAGTTGGGAAAGCATTCCGGCAAGGATTCTATTGGCCCACAGCCCTCCAAGATGCGGTCGAGCTAGTCACCAAGTGTGAAGCCTGCCAGTTCCATTCCAAGAACATCCATCTGCTTGCCCAAGCTCTTCAAACAATCCCTTTGTCATGGCCGTTTTCGGTCTGGGGGCTCGATATCCTCGGCCCTTTCCCCCGAGCTGCCGGGGGCTTTGAATTCCTGTTCGTTGCAATTGACAAGTTTACAAAGTGGCCGGAAGTAGATGCCATGATAAAGGTGACTGCTCAGTCAGCTATCAAGTTCTTGAAAGAATTGGTGTGCCGCTTCGGGGTCCCTGCCCGGATCATCACCGACAACGGCACCCAGTTCACGAGCCGTGCCTTCATGCAATATGTTCATGCCCTCGGAAGCAAGATCTCAATTGCCTCTGTTGCACATCCTAGAAGCAATGGACAAGCTGAGAGGGCGAACGCTGAAGTGTTGCGAGGACTCAAGATAAGAACATTTGATAAGCTGCAGAAGTGCGGCAGGCGATGGATCGACGAGCTGCCAGTGGTTCTTTGGTCCCTTAGAATGACACCAAATCGAGCTACCGGGCAGACTCCCTTCTCCCTAGTCTATGGGGCAGAAGCAGTTATCCCCACGGAACTCATTTACGGGTCACCTCGAGTGCTTGCCTACGATGAAGTAGCGCAGGATCAGCACCGGCGTGACGACGCTGTGCTTCTCGAGGAGAACCATCTCCGGGCTGCTACGTGTGTTGCACGCTATCAGCAAGCCCTGCGCCACTATCACAGTTGCAAGGTTCGTGCCTGGTGTTTTGAGGAAGGCGACCTTGTCCTTAGGCGCGTTCAGTCCGCCAAGGGTACAAACAAGTTGACGACGAAGTGGGAAGGCCCTTACCGGGTAGTACGAGTCACCAGACCTGGTGTAGTCCGTCTGGAGACCGGAGATGGCATTCAATTGCAAAACTCATGGAACATTGAGCATCTCCGCAAGTTCTACCCATAGGGCGCAGCTATCGGGCCCTGCCCGGCAGCCACCCTTTTGTACAGGCCTTGCCTCAGTTGCATGTAACCCCTTGTACAAAGCCAGGTGCAGACCCTGAGCAACAGAGAAATAAATGAAGCGCTGGGGGCCCCTGACAAGTTGCAAGCATGCATAAGCATATCATGAGCATCGCATGTTCATGTAGATAAGATCGCATATGGCATCATTTTCATCTGCATAAACTGCAGGCTCCTATCGTGGATTCAGCCCAAGAGGAGATAAGAAGATGAGCCTACACTGCGATCTCCGGCAAGCCAAATAGATAAGTTCTTCGTTGTATCCATACATGTTCTGTAAGTAAAGACTTGTGCATGAGAAAACCCTGCTACCCTTTGAAACTTGGGTGCTCCCGCCCTTGGACTCGAACGTTGCTTCGGTCAGGGTGGTCGCAGTGGCCTTTGTTGAAAAAGGACTGGTGAGGGGCTGGTCCCTCTTCATGATTTGTGCCCGGTAGGCCTAACTCCCCGGCAACAAAATAGAGGGTACCGGCAGGATAGCCTGCCGGGGGAAACTCGTTTACTTATAAATATAGAGGCATCTCACCTCTGCATGGACATATACATGCACGAGTCCCCGGCAAGGTTTATCTTTTTCATTAATATGCTTCAAACAAGTATAGACCTTACAGGACATAAACATGGATTCAAGAGATTACATTATTTGAACTAAAATTTGGCAAGTGCTTGTAGATTTAAGATTAAAAAAAGATAAATGCCCGAGATGCCTTAACTTTTTCCTCTCCTTCTTCGAAACTACAGAGAGAAATGAAGAAGGCGGAGGGAAGACCTGGCTGGGATTCGGCGCCTCCCCAAGATCAGGATGGCACCGTTCCCGGACTAGGAGGAAGGAACCGGAGGGCAGGCGCGAATGGTGGCGCTGCCGAAAGCCCAGGCGGAGACGACGGAGTCACCGGCAAACACGACTCGTCGAAACGGTTGCCCCCGTTCTTGACGCGTCGTGGGTTGCCGCCGCCTTCTACACCGCCGTCGCCCAAAGCTCCCACCACGCCCGCCGATGCGAACGCCATACGCTCCGGGTAACCCCACAGAGAGCATGGTCATCCCCGACGGCCCAGAGATATGAAGCCACCGCCCGTTGAAGAGACATGCATGGAGACTAGGAGCTCTCCCATGCGCCAGACGGGCGGTGCACTAGGAGATAGGGTTCGCCTTTACCAACGGCGAACCACTTCTGCAACCTCCCTCCGATGCCACGGGAAGAAGAGGAATAGGCCATGGTCGACTAACATGCCCCGTGCCCGTTATGGGCCTCGGCGCGGTGTCGTGTGCGTTGCCCCTCACTAAAATTGAAGCCACGGGCGACCCGGCGACGAAAACACCAGAGTCGCCACCTCCGGTGCTACCACCGCGCCGCCCGAGCGCCCCCCTGAGGCTCGCGCTAAGCTCTAAGCTAGCCCTTTCGGCATAACCAGAAGAAATTAGGAATGGAGGAAGAAAGGAGTGTGGATGAATGCCTCCGCTCCTCCCCCGCTCTTCCTTTTATAGCCGAGCTAGGGCTAGAGGCTGATTCCCCGGCGGATAATCACCATCCTCCCCCACCAATCCAAGAAGACCGGGCCCCTGCCTTGATGCTCTCCCGGACCATGCGCCTCCGTTACCTACCCCACTTGATGCATGCAGCATACGTGGCTACAGATAAGGGCATGGTGGGAAGAGTGAATTGGCAGTTACTCGCCCGTGCGTTAAAGTCATTCACGGGCCATTACTAGAGTGGCCCCACCGCAACTAGCGTTACACGACACGCAGGAAAATCGGAAACTGACCCAAGCTCGGGTTAGTGAAGAAGCAAAGAAGATCTCAAAGGGCAAAGCCACCCTTGTGCTCCTGTCTGTGCACTGGTTAGGGCCTACCCCGACGACGCCCAGCAGCGCGTTCGTGCCAGGCCCGGGGGCTCCTGTCGATGCAACAAACCCTGGGTCCGTTGCCCAGACTGTGCACAGGCCCAAGGACAAGATTACAACACCAAGGTCAGATCAAAGCACGAGGGATCAATTCTTTGGCAGGGCCAAAGTGCAGATCAAGAAGACCAAGATGAGCTAGAGAAGCAAGATATCGCTAAGGAAAGAACCTCCCTTGCCGGACAGGCGAGCCTGGCAAGGTTGGGTTTGCCTCGGAAGCAAGTTTCCAGATCGTCCCGGCAGGCCTGCCGGGGCTTACGGAGGCAAACCACTCCACCGCACCACCTCATCACGACGCACGTCGTCGATCAGTGCGGTGTCAAGCTCCAAAGTGACTAAGTGGCTGCTATTTGCCACATGGCAGCCGCTTCCTACAGAAAATACCCCCAGGCGACACCCGTCCTGAGACGTGTCAAGCAAGCAGGCGCGAAGCTAGCAAAACAGCCCGGCAGGGCCTGCCGGGCAAGATGAGATGTGACGTTGAGCGACGCATTTAATGCACTCTGTCAGCCTGCAGAGTTAGGTATGATAGCACTGTTTGCTATCTAATCAGTATGTAATGACTAATTTGCCACTGTGGTGACCCCTTGATTTATAAAAGGAGGCCCATGGCAACCGTAGAAGGGATTGGCTGATCCGGACCCTTGCACACTCATACGCGCGTAGCTGCTCTCGCCCTGAGGCGACCTTGCTGGGCAAGAGCGCTGCGTTCCTCCACCATTTTTTCACCATCAATCCACCAAAGCAGGAGTAGGGTTTTACGCCTCACGGCGGCCCGAACCTGGGTAAAAACTGCCCGTGTGATCTCTGTCGCGCTGTGTGATGCTTCTCCGCTCTTTGTGCAACGTGCCCATCCCCCCGCCGAACCAAAAGGGGCTCATGGCCCCATTGGTGGCCGTGGTTTCCCACGACACTTGGTATCACTATGTTGTTGGATCAATTGTTACCTTAGTTGCGATCTTGATCGCATTTTTTGTTGCATTTAAATGCTTTAGCTAGAGAGTTTGTATGTTGTTTTATGAGAATAAGTGTGTATGAACTTTATGTATGAACTTGTATTAATTTGGTCTTTTCGGTGTTGTGTAATGAAGATGAGCCGGCAATTGATGTATGATGACCGATGCTCTCCCCAGTTCATTAATGGCGTGCATACTTTTCTGGTTGCGGCTGAGGCAAACAAGCGGGCGGATGGTTTTATGTGTTGTCCATGTGCTGTCTGTAAGAATGATCACAATTACTCTAACTCTAGAACCATTCACGTCCACCTGTTTACGTCCGGTTTCATGTCCGGCTATAACTGTTGGACCAAGCATGGAGAAAGAGGGGTTCTAATGGAAGAGAATGAAGAAGAAGAGGATGATGACAACTATACTGGCCATGGGTTCCCTGAATACGATGGTACTACAATGGGGGAAGAAGCTGAGCTGGCAATTGGGGAAGAAGCTGAAGAAGAGGCATCAGATGAGCCCGCTGATGATCTTGGTCGGTCCATTGCTGATGCAAAGAGAAACTGCGCAAGTGAAAAGGAGAAGCTGAAGTTGCAGCACATGTTAGAGGATCACAAGAAATTGTTGTACCCAAATTGCGAAGATGACAAGTAAAAGCTGGGTACCACACTAGAATTGCTGCAATGGAAGGCAGAGAATGGTGTATCTGACAAGGGGTTTGAAAAGTTGCTGATAATGTTAAAGAAGATGCTTCCAAAGGATAACGAATTGCCCGACAGTACGTATGAAGCAAAGAAGGCTGTCTGCCATGTAGGATTAGAGGTGCAGAAGATAGATGCATACCCTAATGATTGCATCCTCTACCGTGGTGAGTACGAGGATTTGAATGCATGCCCGATATGCGGTGCATTATGCTATAAGATCAGTCGCGATGACCCTGGTGATGTTGAGGGTGAGCGCCCCAGGAAGAAGATTCCTGCCAAGGTGATGTGGTATGCTCCTATAATACCACGGTTGAAACGTTTGTTCCAAAACAAAGAGCATGCCAAGTTGATGCGATGACACAAAGAAGACCGTAAGAAAGACGGGAAGTTGAGAGTACCCGCTGATGGGTCGCAGTGGAGAAAAATTGAGAGAAAGTGGAAGGACTTTGCAGATGATGCAAGGAACGTATGGTTTCATTTAAGTGCAGATGGCATTAATCCTTTTGGGGAGCAGAGCAGCAATCATAGCACCTGGACTGTGACTTTATGTATCTATAACCTTCCTCCTTGGTTGTGCATGAAGCGGAAGTTCATTATGATGCCAGTGCTCATCCATGGCCCTAAGCAAGCCGGCAACGACATTGATGTGTACCTAAAGCCATTAGTTGAAGAACTTTTACAACTGTGGAATGGAAAAGGTGTATGTGTGTGGGATGAGCACAAACAGCAGGAATTTGACCTACATGCATTGCTATTTGTAACCATCAATGATTGGCCTGCTCTTAGTAACCTTTCAGGACAGACAAACAAGGGATACCATGCATGCACGCACTGTTTAGATGATACCGACAGTATATATTTGGATAAATGTAAGAAGAATGTGTACCTGGAACATCGTCGATTTCTTCCGATCAAGCATCTCTTAAGAAAGAAAGGCAAGCATTTCAAAGGTGAGGCAGGTCACCCGAAGAAGCCTCGCCACTCTACTGGTCATGATATACTTGATATGGTCAAGGATTTAAAAGTAATCTTTGGAAAGGGTCCTGGCGGACAATCTGTTCCGAATGACGCTGACGGACACGCACCCATGTGGAAGAAGAAATCTATATTTTGGGACCTACCCTATTAGAAAGACCTAGAGGTCCGCTCTGCAATCGACGTGATGCACGTGACGAAGAATCATTGCGTGAACCTGCTAGGCTTCTTAGGCGTGTATGGGAAGATAAAAGATACATCGGAGGCACGGGAGGACCAGCAACGTATGCACGAAAAAGACGACATGCATCCAAAGCAGTATCAGGGTCATGCCAGCTACGCTCTTACCAAAGAAGAGAAGGAAATCTTCTTTGAATGCCTGCTTAGTATGAAGGTCCCGTCTAGCTTCTCATCGAATATAAAGGGAATAATAAATATGGCAGATAAAAAGTTCCAGAACCTAAAGTCTCATGACTGCCACGTGATTATGACACAACTGCTTCCGGTTGCATTGAGGGGGCTTCTACCGGAAAACATTCGATTAGCCATTGTGAAGCTATGTGCATTCCTCAATGCAATCTCTCAGAAGGTAATCGATCCAAAAATCCTACCAAGGTTACAAAATGATTTGGTGCAATGTCTTGTCAGTTTCGAGTTGGTGTTCCCACCATCCTTCTTCAATATCATGACGCACGTCCTAGTTCTCCTAGTCAACGAGATTGCCATTCTGGGTCCTATATTTCTACACAATATGTTCCCCTTTGAGAGGTTCATGGGAGTCTTAAAGAAATATGTTCATAACCGTGCTAGGCCAGAAGGAAGCATCTCCAAGGGCCATGAAATAGAGGAGATCATTGAGTTTTGTGTTGACTTTATTCCTGACCTTAAGCCGATTGGTGTTCCTGAATCGCGGCATGAGGGCAGACTGGATGAAAAGGCACGCTAGGAAGGGACCAAGTAATATGTATGGATGGGCATTCTTGGGCACAAGCACACTACACAGTTCTATAAAATTCCGCCTTGGTGGCTCTATATATCGAGGAACACAAGAATATTCTACGCTCCAAACACCCGGAGCAGTCTGACGACTGGATTACACGTGAACAAACGGGGACTTTCGCCGGTTGGTTGCAGACACGTCTCCTGCATGACAACACTGTTGCAGATGAGCTGTACTTGCTGTCCAAGTTACCATCTTCAACTATATTGACTTTTAAAGGGTAGGAGATAAATGGGAATACATTTTACATGATCGCCCAAGATAAAAAGAGCACCAACCAAAACAGTGGTGTCCGCTTTGATGCAGCAAACACTAATAGGCCAAAGGACACATATTATGGTTACATAGAGGAGATATGGGAACTTGACTATGGACGTGGTTTGAAGGTCCCTTTGTTTCGGTGCAAATGGGTCAATCTGACAGGAGGCGGGGTAAAGGAAGACCCGCGGTACGGAATGACAACAGTGGATCTCAACAATCTTGGGTACGCAGAAGAACCATTCGTCCTAGCCAATGATGTGGCACAGGTTTTCTATGTGAAGGACATGTCTACCAAGCCGAGAAAAAGAAAAGATAAGGAAGCGAATACATCATACGATGAGCCAAAGTGCCACATAGTTCTTTCAGGGAAAAGAAACATCATGGGAGTGGAGGACAAGACAGACATGTTAGAAGATTATGAAAAGTTTCATGAAATTGCTCCCTTCACAGTGAATATTGACTTGAGCATCCTGTTAAATGATGAATATTGTCCATGGTTACGGCGCAAAGGGACACACGCGAAGAAAAAGTTTTATACCCCAAGATCCCACACTGGGATGTGACCGGCTTCACCGTCATCACTTTCTTCTCTAGTAAGTTTCTGAACTTATATATCTGGAAAGTCCCACTTCGGACAAAACGGAGGGAATATTTGGAATAGTTAGGTACTTATGTGTTTTAGCATTTGAATCATGAAGAAATATTATGTCCAAACAAAATATTTCATGCATTATGTAGGACTTCATTTGCTATTTTTTGAGCTAAATGACCCTGAAATTGAAAAGCACTACAAATGAACTCTGAAAAGGTTGAAAGTTGGCATGGTATCATCATTTCACCCACATAGCATGTGCTAAAAAGTTGAGAGGGTTACGGCAAAAACTGGAGGCACTTCGTGTACAAAATGGACAATCTCTTTCGAAGTATCAGGGTTTCGGACAAAAACTCATCTATTACAAAGGCATTTCATTTTTTTAAAACTTATTTCAACTCCCGACTTTTTGTGCATTCAACATGCACCATTCAAAGCCACATCATCAATTTTCAACCCTTTCTGACTTCATTCGCTATTTTTCATGCATTTACTGATTTTTTTAGCTAAATGACCCTGAAATTGAAAAGCAACACAAATGAACTCTGAAAAGGTTGAAAGTTGGCATGGTATCATCATTTCACCCACATAGCATGTGCTAAAAATTTGAGAGGGTTACGGCAAAAACTGGATGCACTTCGTGTACAAAATGGACAATCTCTTTCGAAGTATCAGGGTTTCGAACGAAAACTCATCTGTTACAAAGGCATTTCATTTTTTTAAACTTATTTCAACTCTAGAATTTTTGTGCGTTCAACATGCACCATTCAAAGCCACATCATCAATTTTCAACCCTTTCTGACTTCATTCACTATTTTTCATGCATTTACTCACTTTTTTGAGCTATAAAACTAAAAGAGCTAAACAAAATCTGTTTTTGATTAAAACACCCATTAAAAATAACCTAAGAATTACCAAATTGAATATAATGATAAAACACACTAATATTAAACAGCAGAAAAAAGAATCACTCAAAAATCTATTTTTAAAGTAAAGTTATTCACAAACTAGTGATTCACACAAATTTCAAATAATTCAAATTTAAACTATTCAAATCTGAAAACTACTGGCACTAACAGAAAGTTTATAATTTTTGTGACCTAAAGCAAAAAGATTCACTCAGGAACTCTAAATATTTGGCTGTAAGTAGAAACAAAATAAAATAAGTAAAGCAAAAAACAAAAAACTAAAAAAAAAATAAAAAAATGCCCGCCTACTGGGCCGCCACGGCCTGCATACGACTAGAAACCCAACTACTAGTTGGGCCAGGATGCAGGCCCGCACGACCCAGTAGGGCCCACAGGGCAGGATAGGTTCGGTAGGCCCACAAAGGCCTGCTTAGAGAGGAGCTCGACAGGGAAGTCGCGGCGGGGCTTATAAACCGCCGCGAGCTACTCTCAACTAGCGAGGTGGGACTAAACATTCGACACGAGAAGCACAGGCCTTTAGTCCCAGTTGGTGGCTCCAACCAGGACTAAAGGCCCCCCTTTAGTAGCGGCTGGAGCCACCAACCGGGACTAAAGGTGACTTTCACCAGGCAAAGGCCTTTAATCCCGGTTGGTGGCTCCAGCCGCTACTAAAGGGGGGCCTTTAGTCCCGGTTGGAGCCACCAACTGGGACTAAAGGTGTTTGTATATAAGCACAGACTTACAAAATTTCCCCCCACTCTCTCCATTCGTCATCTCCGCTCCGCCGCCCGCCTCGACGCGACGTCGTCAGGCTGCCCGACTGCGCCGTCGACGTCAGCTCCCGCCGCCGCCGCCGGCGGCCTCCATGCGCAGCGCCCGAGCCCGCTGGTGCCACTCTCCTCCACGCGCCCCGTCGACGCGCCTCCCACACGCCGCCGTCGTTGTCCTCCGAGCCCGCGCCGGCGCCCCAACCCCTCCCCCGCCACGACGAGCCCGCGCTGCTCCTCCATGTCGCCTGGCCCCCGCCCCGACGAGCCCGCACCGCTCCTCCACGCCTGATCCCCGCGGTGAGCTCCGGCGGCCATCTTTTTTTTTCATTTTTGTTCATCTTTTTGTTTGTGTTAGATGAGTAGGAATTTATGTATGTACGTATGTGTATATGTAGATGAATGTTAGATGTATATGTAGATTAAGTAGGAATTTTTTGTGTGTAGAGTTTATTAATTATGTATGTATGTATATGATGAATTAATGTTATGTATATATGTATGTATATGAACTAATTTTTGTATGTATGTATGTATGTAGATGAACACATAACTAATTTTTGTATGTATGTATATGATGAATGTTAGATGTATATGTAGAATGTTAGATGTATTGATGTATATGTAGTTTATTAAATATGAGTATCATAATATATAAAATGATAATTATTGCATAGGACTTTGTTTTCATAAGAATTTGTTCTCGACGTCGACGATGCCCGGCCCGCATCCTCGTCGGTGACAACCTGCTTGAGAGGCGCCATGTCCGGGACTGGGCTCCGCCGGGCTGGTACTGAGAGGTGCTACCTTCCGGGGCGCGCAACTTGGTGAGGAACCGGGCTCCCGTCATCGACCCATTGCTTCTTTGGTGGCGGTCGCGTGGGCCACTTTCGGTGCGGGGGCAGCCGGCCCCCGCGGAGGTGGTACGTCGCCAGGGAGGAGGACGGGCACGTCCGTTGCTACATGGTTGCGTTGTACGTCAGTTTCTCCAATACCTGGCAGGTTCTTCAGGGATCTCACTCGAGCTATGATCCTATGATGGTTCCTTCTCTTTGGGTGTCCACCGCCCGCACCTCAGGAACCGCGAGTGAACTAGATTCTTCGATAATATTCGATCTGTATTAGCTAGTGATGTTATATGATAATATTCGAGATGTATTAGTGATAATACTCGAGATGTATTCGATAATATTCGACATTATATTATTCGATAATATTCGAGACGATGTATTCGATGATGCATATTATCTGGATTATTCAAGATGTATTAGTGATATTATTCGAGATGCATATTATCTACTATGATTCAGTTTTTCCTTATTGATTGCATTCTAATTTGAATACTAAATTTTTTTATCTTTCTTCTGGAGTAGTTAAGCTATGGACGATACCGGCAGAGACGGAGAAGAGACCATGTTCGACATCATACGCTCCCCTAGCCCAGACAATGAACCTGAAGATGACGGCTCGCAATATCTGAATAATTCTGGTGAGGGTGTATTTGATGAAGATGAACGAAGAGATGAAGGCCACAGCAATGATGACGAAGGAAATGTTCTTTAAATAACAAAGACCGGTGAGGTATATTTATATAAGGCATCTGGTGATCATTACATGTATTAATTGATTTGTATATATATATATATATTAACAAATCGATCTTTCTTCTTTTAGCCCTCCGGATCGAGCATATCTTCTACAAGCAGGGCAGTACGAGGCCCGACCAAAAGGTTGCAGGCTAGCATAAAGTACAACATCGATGACATCAAACCAAATGGCAAACCGCTTGCTCCTAAAAAGAATGCGGACAAATTTACTCGTCAATGCGGAGTTATTGTCAGGGACCAAATCCCGATCTCCATTCAAGAATGGAATAAGCCAGCAAAGGGAGATCAAGGAGTTAGTTTTGTCTCCAAAAGAGCAAAAGATCTGCTTTGGGAATCGCTCATGTCACATTTCACCCTACCAAATCATTTCACAGATGCATAATGGGAGAAAGTCAGGAAGAGTGCTCTTAAGAAGATGGCGATTGCATTCTGCAACCACAAGAAAAGAATATGGGCCAAGTACGAAGCAGACGGAAAGAAGACTCCAGCATTCAAGGGAGCACTAGAGAAGGCAAGAGATCACTGGGACTCTTTCGTGAAGTTCAAGGAATCGGAAGCAGCTCAGGAACGGTCGAGAATAAACAAGATTAATGCTGCAAAAAAAAGTGGCACCATACTCTGGGGCCAGGTGGCTACCAGGTCGGCTGGCCTAAGTGGGATCTCGCTGAGGAACAGATGATTGCTGCAGGGGTCACTCCAGTTACATTGAGTTGGCTCGATAGGTGCAGGACTTGGTTTTATGCGCATGGGGGGAAGTTGGACCCAGAGACAGGGCTGGTTATGGAGCGGGCAAGTCTTAAAGAAGCCTCCGACGCTTTACTTGTTGCAATACAAGAGGCTCGAACGGGGGCGTTCAAGCCTGAGAGAGAGAATGATGAGCTTACACGCGCCCTGAAGAATCCTAAACACCCGGGACAAACACGAGGCAAAGGTGTTGTTCCGTGGTTTGAGGGGTTTGTGGATTGGAACGCCACTTACAGAAGTCATGCGAGAAAGAAGCGGCAGGAGGAGGAGAAGAGGAAGCTGGAGGAGGAGCAGAGGAAGGAGGAAGCAGTCCGCCTTCAACTGGTAGAATCAAAGCACGCGGAGTTGGAACGTGCTTTCATGTGGCAGCAGGAGAAAATCGACCCACTTAGCCAGGAAAGGGCGTCTCAGCAGTGGCAGTAGCAAGCAGATCCAACATTGGATAGCACTGCCCCATCTATGCCGAAAAGCAGCGTGGGTTCCACCCTGGCCGATGATGCACTGCTGGCTAGATACCTCGTGGGTGATATCAAAGGTATGACACCTTGTGAGCTACACATGAAAGTGAAGAACATATCCATGAAGTTGGCGGACGGCTATGCTTTAACAAATCCCCCTGAAGCAACCTTCCACGGCAATCCGATTCCAGCTGGCTATGCTCGTGTCGGGGTGGATGAAGTGATGTCGGGATATGACGGGCTAGAGCTTGACATTCCTGGAGGTGACGAGGAGCGCACACTGGGAGACGCCATACATCGTATCATTCTATGGAGAAAGGATTGCATCGTCTTTCCAAGGCCACCGACTCCTCCTCCAAGTCCACCGCGTCAGCCGACTCCTCCTCCAAGTCCGCCACCGTGTCAGCCGACTCCTGCTCCTCCAAGTCCACCACCGCATCAGCCGACTCCTCCTCCAAGTCCGCCACCTCGTCAGCCGACTCCAACCCTGCCCGAGACGGAGCACGGCGCTAGTCCGCCACCGCGTCAGCCGACTCCACCACCCCACCCCGAGACGGAGCCCATCAGCGCGAGTCCGCCATATCGATCTCGGGCGCATCAGCCTTCTCCAAATCAAAAGAGAGCACCAAGCAAGAAAGCCTCTCCTCCTGCCAAAAAGAAGTTGGCTTACGACAGGAGTGATGAGGAAAACAAGGCCATAGTGGATTGCAAAGTGAAGGCCTCTTTTGCACCGAAGCCGCCCCCGCCGCCAAAGGAGAAAATACCTGAGGAAGTCATACAACACTTTATTGATAATGCTCAACCGGCTATGAAGAGAACGGATGACTCAGACTATGAGCACTCTATTAAGAAGTTATATCGTGCACAAAAATAGAAGGAGTCGAGCTCGATCTCGAGCCAAGCAGTTGGTAAAAAAAAGCGGGAAACTGTTCCCCAGTTGGGAGAACAGGCAGTGCAATCGATCCCCCCGCTCATTGTACAATCACATGTGAGTACCGCTGATAGGCCGGAAATAACCGACGCTCATAGAAGGATGGCTAAAGAGGCCGGTGTCACTGTTGAACAACTCCTAGAAATCGAGGTTCTCCCCGGGTTTGAAGAGGCGGAACTAGCATGGAAATATGTCCCCGGCCAACCTCTGGTCAAGCCTGAGGAGGTCTCGCTTCTATCAACTAAAATGCACAGATTGCATGAGTGGTACCTGAGAGAAATAAAGAACGGGTGAGAGGCCCTCATGGTGAAAGTCAAGGCAGAGCATTACTTCCATGCAAAATATTTGTGGGTTGAGTTTCAAGAAATGTTTCAGTTATTCAATCAAGACTCACTCGACAAATCTCTTGTCAGTTGCTATTGTCTGTAAGTGATTTCTTTCTGTAATTTAAGTCTCTAGCTGTGCTCATTCATTACCTGTAATTATCCTCACTATATTCTTTTCTATGGTATTATGTAGAATGAAGATTTATGAAATGAAAAGAGATGGACGCTATGGCATTGGGTTCATTGACCCAAATACCATTAATGAAGAGGTCTGGTCACGTCACAAAAATGACACAGAGAAAAGCTTGCTACAGTTTTTGAAGCGACTAAATACCCAACCAGAAATACTACTTCCTTACAACTTCGGGTGAGTGTTACTGTCTTGTACTACAAATTCTGTTTTGCTTACTAGATGTTAATAAGTGTAGTTGATGAGTTATGCACATGCCCGCTTAATTATACAAACGTGTGCGCATGCAGTTTCCACTGGATCCTATTAATCATTCAAGTTGACGAGGGAAAAGTTCAAGTACTGGACTCACTACTTAAAGAACCTAAAGAATACTCAATCGTCAAGGACATGCTCGGCAGGTAATTTCAATCATTATCGCACTATGTCGGCCTCTTTAGTTCATTTCCTGATATCAACTAATTAATAACTCCTTTATTCATTTTCTTTGCCGGCGGTTAGGGTTTGGCAAAAGTTCATCAAACAGGTTACAGGCCAATGGAAACAAGAGCTGAAATGGGTGCGACCCAGGGTACCTAATTAAGTAGTACTAGCTACATCCGTGCATCTCTTTAATTCTAGTTTCAATAACATTATCCTGCTTGATTAATTATTATCTGATTGAATTCTATTCTTGTAAAGTGCATGAGTCAGGCATCGGGGAATAATTTATGTGCGTACTATGTTTGCGAGAACATTCGCATTATGACGTCCGAAAGGAGCACATCTGCAAGACAACTTTGGGTACGCAAACACAATTCAAAGTTCTTTTTATCATGATCTAATATATATACGCACAACTAATATATTCATATTGATCTCCTTCTTTAATAAAGATAACGGAGATGCGGGATAAGCTCCTACCAACGGACCTCATACGAGCACTTCAAGAGGAAATTGTAGGATTTTTGCTTGACCAGGTCATAGATCCCGAAGGAGAATACCATTACACCTAATGCCTGCATGTAATGATCTGCAAATTGTAGGAGAAATTGTATATACCAAATTGTATATATATATATATGTGTGTGTGTGTGTATGCATGGTCGTACGAGAAATTCTATGATATATGATTGGTCGTACGAGAAATTCTATGATATATGATTGGTCGTACGAGAAATTCTATTATATATGACGTGTACAGTATGTGGTAGCAGTGGCACTTGACGACTGCAGTAGCGTAAAATATGTTTGAAATGAAAAACAATTAAATGGAAACACAAAACAAAAAGGAAAAATAAACCATAATTCATAAATCCTAAACCCCTAAACCTCTAGTACCGGTTGGTGTCACCAACCGGGACTAAAGGTCCCCAGCCCTCGGCGCGGGCTCGTGCCACGTGGTGGGCCTTTGGTCCTGGGCCGTGACGAACTGGGACTACAGGGGGGGGGCATTAGTCCCGGTTTGTGAACCAAGACTAAAGGCCCTTACGAACTAGGACTAAAGGCTGATTCTGCACTAGTGCTTCATCCACATAGATTAGATGCATATCAGGATGTAATGTTCCATCTCCTACATAAGGATTTGCTAGCAGTTTCTCTATCATACCCAAAGGAATTTCATAATAAATATTTTCAGTAGGTTCAGTAGGTTGAGGGGAAACTCTTTGCTCTTCCGGTCGGGGTGAAGATACCCCGAACAAACCCCTCAAAGGATGGTGTTCCATAGTAACAAGTGACAGTAAATTTCAGCACGTAATATAAATGTTTCCTTACCAAATTCCACTTACTAAAGGCGCTTCACTCCCCGGCAATGGTGCCAGAAAAGAGTTCTTGATGACCCACAAGCATAGGGGATCTATCATAGTCCTTTCGATAAGTAAGAGTGTCAAACCCAACGAGGAGCAGAAGGAAATGACAAGCGGTTTTCAGCAAGGTATTCTCTGCAAGCAATGAAATTATCGGTAGTAGATAGTTTTGTGATAAGATAATTCGTAACGGGTAACAAGTAACAAGTGTAACAAAGGTGTAGAAAGGTGGCCCAATACTTTTTGTAGCAAAGGACAAGGCTGGACGAACTCTTATATAAAGCAAAGCGCTCCTGAGGACACATGGGAATTGTTGTCAAGTTAGTTTTCATCATGCTCATATGGTTCGCGTTCGTTACTTTGATAATTTGATATGTGGGTGGACCGGTGCTTGGGTGCTGTCCTTACTTGGACAAGCCTCCCACTTATGATTAACCACTCTCGCAAGCATCCGCAACTACGAAAGAAGAATTAAGATAAATCTAACCATAGCATGAAACATGTGGATCCAAATCAGCCCCTTACGAAGCAACGCATAAACTAGGGTTTAAGCTTTTGTCACTCTAGCAACCCATCATCTACTTATTACTTCCCAATGCCTTCCCCTGGGCCCAATTCATGGTGAAGTGTCATGTAGTCGACGTTCACATAACACCACTAGAGGAAAGACAACATACATATCATCAAAATATCGAACGAACACCAGATTCACATGATTACTTAACAAGACTTCTCCCATGTCCTCAGGAACAAATGTAACTACTCACAAAGCATATTCATGTTCATAATCAGAGGGGTAATAAATATCATTAAGGATCTGAACATATGATCTTCCACCGAATAAACCAACTAGCATCAACTACAAGGAGTAATCAACACTACTAGCAACCCACAGGTACCAATCTGAGGTTTTGAGACAAAGATCAGATACAAGAGATGAACTAGGGTTTGAGAGGAGATGGTGCTGGTGAAGATGTTGATGGAGATTAACCCCCTCTCAATGAGAGGATCGTTGGTGATGATGATGGCTTTGATTTCCCCTCCCGGAGGGAAGTTTCCCTGGCAGAACAGCTCCGCCGGAGCCCTAGATTGCTTCTGCCCAGGTTCTGCCTCGAGACGGCGGCGCTTCATCCCGAAAGCTTCCTTCTGATTTTTTTCCAGGTCAAAACCCTTCATATAGCAGAACATGGGCACCGAAGACCTGCCAGGGGGCCCACAAGCCCTAGGGGCGCGCCCAGGGGGGTAGGGCGTGCCCCCCCAGGCTTGTGGCCACCTGGTGGGTACCCTCTTGTATTTTCTTCGCCCAATATTTTTTATATATTCCAAAATAATTCTCCTTAAATTTTCAGGACTTTCAGAGTTGTGCAGAATATGTCTCTCAGATGCTCCATTCCGGTCTAGAATTCCAGCTGCCGGCATTCTCCCTCTTTGTGTAAACCTTGTAAAATAAGAGAGAAAAGGCATAAGTATTGTACCATAATGTGTAATAACAGCCCATAATGCAATAAATATCAATATAAAAGCATCATGCAAAATGGACATATCACCATGCGCTTTTTGTTTGTATGCCAAATCCCTTAATGCAAAAGAACGTCACGTTGTATTGCCCCTTATGATAGCAACCTTCATTATGCAGTCCGTCGCTTTTATTACTTTGCCATCACAAGTTCGTACAACGCTCAATTTTCTCTTACACTAAATAATCCAACACATTTAGAAGCAATTTTTATTGCCTTATTGCACCGATGACAACTTACTTGAAGGATCTTACTCAATTCATAGGTAGGTATGGTGGACTCTCAACATAAGATTTTGGGTTTAAGGGTTTTTGGATGCACAAGTGGTATCTCTACTTAATGCGGAGTTTTTGGCTAGCAAAGATATTGTGCAAGCACCACATGTTGAAGGATCTATGAAAGTATAACTTCTATGTGAATATGAACAAACATAAATCATTACGTTGTCTTCCTTGTCCAACATCAACAATTTTGACACATAATATTTAATGGGGGCTCACAATCATAAAAGATGTCCATGATAGTGTATTTGCATGTGAATCTCCTCTTCCCTTATTAATTCTTTCATGAATTGTATTATTGACCAATGCTATGTTTGTCAATCTCCAATAAATTTTACCACTTATACTTTTCCTTATGTGATGTCATTACTTACCATAAGATTAGCATATGATCTTTTAATTTATTTTCCTTTGTTTTTATTGAAACATAAGAGTAAAGGAACAAAACTCAAACTACTCTTTATTATATATCTCGCACACGATTACATAGATAGGTAGATCACTAAGCAAGCACTCGAAAAGAAAGGATCGAACTAAACTTTTATTCAACTAAATCATAGGATAACTAAAGATCGAACTAAAATAGATAAAGGCAAAGATAGTGGAGGTGATACGATACCGGGGCACCTCCCCCAAGCTTGGCACAAGCCAAGGGGAGTGCCCATACCCGTTACTCAAGTCTCCTTTGTTGGGGAAGATGATGGTGGTGGTGGTGATGAGGTAGTAGCGAGCTTATCCTCCGGCTTCCTTGGCAGCGGCTCACCATCATAAGAAGAAGCGCGAGCCACACGAGTCCTGCAACTGGCAGCGAAACTCATACCTTTAAATCTCGCCTCATATTCAAAGACTTGATTTTGGAGATCATAGATTTGGCTTTGCAGAAAATTGATTTGCTCGTTGAGGGTGAAGACGATGTCCTTCATGGACCGGCCATCCACCTTGTGATCACGGGTGAACTCCGTAATCATAAGGTGATTGGCACTGAGCCCATGTTCCACCATCCCCTAGCACTTCAAGACCTCTTGCTCCAAGGCTTCGAGCCTAGCCTCCATGGTTCCCGTCCCCTTGGGCCCCTGGACATCCCGGATGTGGAGCACTCCCTCATGCATCTCAATGGCTTGAGGGTGCTGCATCGCCTCCCGCAAATACGGGTTGATGACGTTCTCGAAGAACTTGTCCTTGGAGGAGCTCGAAGCGGCCATGGTGATCTAGATCTGTCAGAAAACAGCAAGAAAGAAGAACAAAAGATTTCTTCGTGATACGGTGGTCAATACGTTCGGGTGGTATATAAATATTTTTTATCTTGAGAAACAAGCAAACGGGAGGAAAACGGAGTCGGGAAGGTTCCCGAGGTGGGCACAACCCACCTGGGCGCGCCAGGCAAGCCAGGCGCGCCCTGGTGTATTGTGCCCTCCTCGGTTGCCTTCCTGGTTGTTTCTTATTTTCCTAATTTTTGTAATATTCCAAAACTGACAAAAAATATTTTTTTGGATTTTTTGGAGTCCGTTTACTTACTGTATCACGTACCTCCTCTTTTTCAAGGTTCTGGAGTGTTCCGGAAGGTTTCTTTTATGTGTTCCTCCGGTGTCATGGTTTGAATAATATTGCTTTCAACATTAATAGGCGTACCTAAGATATAGTGTTTAATTCTTTGCCCATTGACCACCTTCGGGTTAGTACCTTCGGCATTATTGATCTTGATAGCTCCAGAGCAATAAACCTCCTCGATAATATATGGTCCTTCCCATTTAGAGAGAAGTTTTCCTACAAAGAATTTAAAATGAGAGTTGTACAAAAGAACATATTCTCCATCTTAGAATTCCCGCTTTTGAATTCTTTTGTCATGCCATCTTTTAACTTTTACTTTAAATAATTTGGCATTTTCATAAGCTTGGGTTCTCCATTCATCTAATGAGCTAATATAAAATAACCTCTTCTCACTGTCAAGTTTGAAATCATAGTTGAGTTCTTTAATTGCCCAATAAGCTTTATGTTCTAACTCTAGAGGCAAATGACAAGCTTTTCCATAAACCATTTTATAGGGGGACATACCCATAGGATTTGTATATGCTGTTCTGCTGGCCCAAAGTGCATCATCCAATTTCTTAGACCAATTCTTTCGGGACCTATTAACAGTTTTTTGTAATATTATTTTTATTTCTCTATTGCTAAGTTCAACCTGGCCACTAGATTGAGGACGATAGGGTGATGCAATTCTATGGTTAACATCATATTTAGCAAGCATTTTACGGAAAGCACCATGAATAAAGTGTGAACCACCATCAGTCATTAAATATCTAGGGACTCCAAACCTTGGGAAAATAACTTCTTTAAGCATTTTAATGGAAGTGTTATGATCAGCGCTACTAGTTGGAATAGCTTCTACCCACTTACTAACATAATCAACAACAACCAAAATATGCGTATACCCATTAGAGGAAGGAAAAGGTCCCATATAATCAAAACCCCAAACATCAAATGGCTCAACAGCAAGTGAATAATTCATAGGCATTTCTTGGCGCTTACCGATATTACCAATTATTTGACATTCATCACAAGATAAAACAAACTAACGGGCATCCTTGAAGAGAGTAGGCTAATAAAAACCAGATTGCAATACCTTGTGAGCAGTTCTATCTCCCGCATGATGCCCTCCATAAGCTTCGGAGTGAAATTTCCGTAGGATTTGTTCCTCTTCATGCTCAGGTACACAATGTCTAATAATACCATCTACTCCTTCTTTATAAAGATGTAGGTCATCCCAAAAGTAATGTCTTAAATCATAGAAGAATTTTTTCTTTTGTTGGTAAGTGAAACTAGGTGGTATGTATTTAGCAACAATATAATTAGCATAGTCAGCATACCAAGGAGTATTATGAGAAACATTTATTGCAGCTAGTTGTTCATCAGGAAAGTTATCATCAATAGGTAGTGGGTCATCAAGAATATTCTCTAACCTAGACAAGTTATCAGCCATGGGGTTCTCAGCTCCTTTTCTATCAGTAATATGTAAATCAAATTCTTGTAGCAAGAGAACCCACCTAATGAGTCTAGGTTTAGCATCTTTCTTTTCCATAAGATATTCAATAGCAGCATGATCAGTGTGAACAATTACTTTGGAATCAACAATGTCAGATCTGAATTTGTCACAAGCAAACACAACTGCTAAAAATTCTTTTTCAGTAGTAGCATAATTTCTTTGGGCACTGTCTAGAGTTTTGCTAGCATAATGAATAACATTCAAATTCTTATCAACTCTTTGTCCTAGAACAGCACCAACAACATAATCACTAGCATCACACATAATTTCAAAAGGCAACTTCCAATCAGGTGGTTGAACAATAGGTGCAGAAGTTAAGGCTTTCTTAAGTGTTTCAAAGGCTTCTACACAATCATCATCAAAAACAAATGGAACATCCTTTTGTAAAAGATTTGTACGAGGCCTAGAAATTTTAGAGAAGTCTTTAATAAATCTCCTATAGAAACCAGCATGACCTAGAAAACTACGAATACCTTTAATATCTTTAGGACATGGCATTTTCTCAATTGCATCAACTTTAGCTTTATCCACCTCAATACCTCGTTCAGAAATTTTATGCCCCAAGAAAATACCTTCATTAACCATAAAGTGACACTTCTCCCAATTCAAGACAAGGTTAGTTTGCTCACATCTCTGCAAAACTCGATCAAGGTTGCTCAAGCAATCATCAAAAGAAGTTCCATAAACAAAAAAATCATCCATGAAAACCTCAACAATCTTTTCACAAAAATCAGAGAATATAGCAGTCATAAATCTTTGAAAGGTAGCAGGTGCATTGCATAAACCAAAAGGCATATGTCTATAAGCATAAGTTCCAAATGGGCAAGTAAAGGTGGTTTTCTCTTGATCAGGTTGTGAAACAGGTATTTGAGAAAAACCAGAATATCCATCCAGAAAACAAAAGTGTGTGTGCTTAGATAATCTTTCCAACATTTGATCAATAAAAGGCAAAGGGTAATGATCTTTTCTTTGCTGTATTTAATTTTCTAAAATCAATTACCATTCTATAGCCAGTAACAATTCTTTGTGGAATAAGTTCATTTTTAGCATTAGGAACAACAGTAATACCTCCCTTCTTAGGGACACAATGAACGGGACTTACCCATCTACTATTAGCTATGGGATAGATTATAACTGCTTCCAGAAGCTTTAATATTTTAGTTCTTACCACTTCTTTCATCTTAGGATTCAAACGTCGTTGGTGATCAACAATGGGTTTAGCATCATGTTCCATATTAATCTTGTGCTGACAGAGAGTGGGACTAATGACCTTAAGATCATCAAGAGTATATCCAATGGCAGCACGGTGTCGTGGTTCGACACGATCACCTATGGGACCATCGGCCCCTTTGTGGTTCGACAAGGGGGAAGGGCACGTTGCACAAAGAGCGGAGGCCATAGAACAGCACGGCAATGGTGACGCGGGTGGTTTTTACCCAGGTTCGGGCCGCCGCGAGACGTAAAACCCTACTCCTGCTTTGGTGGATTGAGTGGAAGACCGTGACAAACGCGCAGCGCTCAAACCCGGCAAGGTTGCCTCAGGGAGAGCAGCTACGCATGTATGAGTGTACAAGGGTCCAAATCCTTTCTAAGGTTGCATCGGCCCTCCTTTTATAGGTAAAGAGGTTACCACTGTGGCAGAACAGTCATTATCCAGTGATTAGATAGCCACAGTGCTATCATACCTAACTCTGTAGACAGGACAAGGTGCATTAAATGCACCGCTTAGTTTCACGTCGTGGAAGCAGCCCGACAAGCCTTGCCATGCCATCCAGCCACCTTCTTATCTGCCTGCATGACACACCCCTGGATGGGTGTCATTGAGGTGTGATCTTCCTCAGAAATGGCTACCACGTGCTGAATGGCTGCCACTTAATCACTTGGGGCCTCGACACCTGTCGGAGTAAATGACCACGGGTAGCCACTTCAGTCCCCCATGGTATTTCGAGACATCGGGGCTGGCTGCGCCCCTCACATCTTCCAGAAGGACGACCGCCTTCTTGGGCCGGCTGGTCCAAGAGACCGGCTGCTAGAAGGCGGCAAGACCATGGAAGGCGGCCGCGAGGGGATCGACTCCTGGCAGACGGCCCCTCGTCCCCTCGAAGTCAGCACCACATCACCACGACAAGACAAGGCATGGCTGCAGTGCAGCCTGCCACCCCCGAATCTAGGATGGGACGTGGCCACAGAGCTGTGTACCGGGCGGACACCCCCCGCCCAGCGCAGCACTATTGCCACGCAATCCGTGACATCACTAGCGCCAGAGGGAGCCACGCTCCCACGACGGGCAGTCGGTACGGCCCGCAGGTGGCGGGCCCCACCTGTCCGCGAGCCACCAGAAGGCGGCAAACCTCAAGCAGGCGGCAACAAGGGAGGGCCGACTCCTAGCAGGCGGCTCTCCTCCCCCTTGGAGTCTATGCACCATTAACCAGACGAGATGGGGTATGGCTACAGCGAGCGCCCGTCAGACGGCAGGACTGTAACCACGTTCCCCTCGATCAAGCCTTCGTCATCGAGGGCGAGGCTACAGCATAAAGCAGTCAACATGGCCCACCAGGCGGCAGGCCCCAGCGGTCGGCGGTGAAGCCGGCAGCAAGAGACGCTGACGGCAGGGTCCTACACCCTGCCGGATTACCATTGTACCCCTGGAGGGTAGGCCTATATAAACCCCCCAGGCTCACCCATGCAAAGGGTTCAGCACCCACACCACACACACACACACGTAGAGCGAGGAGTAGAGCTAGCCTTGCCCTTCCTCCTCCTCTAGCCGAAATAGCTCAAGGAGCAAGCTTGTAGCTACCTTGTTGATCATAGTCATCATGCGGAGACCCCGCAGAGCAGGACTAGGGGTGTTATCTTCGAGGAGAGCCCCGAACCTGGGTAAGATTCGCAGGCGTATGCGGTCTCGCTCACTCCCTCTTCTAGAGCCCGGCGACGTACTTTTGTCCCCATCCATGATAAGCCACCCCCTGGCATATGTCGCACGATATCCCCGACATTTGGCGCCCACCGTGGGGCAAGGTGCACCGTCGCCCGGAAACACGTTCTGGACGGGAACCCTCTTCCTTCCTGGCGAGCGCAGCCAGCCCGGCATGCCCGACAGCATTTGCGCCGACACACTGTGTGGCGTGGAAGCCGCCTGCGCCGTGAGCTGCCTCACTGACCTCGTCGGCGGGATCCGCCTCTCCGACGAGCCCGCACCCAATGCGGGCGCAGCCAGCTCCGAGAGCTGCCTTGTCGACCCCCTCGGCAAGCTTCACATCGTCAATGAGTCGGCCTCCAACCTACAGTCCATTGGCTCCACTGACCCACCCGTTGATATGGTCATCGACGCCGACGCCGCGCCTTCTGATACCTTCCCTGGTGGCGTAGTGATCTTCGATGACCCGCTCCCTGCTGCTGACAGCAGCACCGGCACTAGCACCATCGCCGAGGTGCTGGTCATCAGCCATGATGGAGCCCCCGGCGAGGCCGACCGGGACCCGTTGCGGGCAGCAATGCGAAACCTGTCCGCACCCGTGGCACCCGGTGCGAACGGTGAAACACTGGACGCGTGCCGCGTCGCACTCCTCGACAGCGCCAACAAGTTGGCAGCCATGAGACGCCTCACCGAGGCCTACCAGCGCGAGATCGATCGCGCCGTCTACGGCACGCCGGCTGCTGGCGAACCCAGCCGCGCGGGCACGGTCCGGTAGCGCGAGATCGACCGCGCCAGTGTGCTGGGGGCCGACCGCCCAGTCTACACCACGCCAATGGAAAAGTTACGCGCCGCCCAGGCGGCAGCAGACAAGCTGGACCGCCTGGAGGGCGACGAGCGTCGCTGCATGACGGAGCGCGTCCAGCAGCTCATCGACGCGGCTGCCGCGCAGCAAGAAGCCGGCCGCCGTGTGGTGGAACCCGGCTTGCAGGCCGGAAACCTTCCCCCTCGCCGAGAGCACGACGCGACCTCCCGGACGCCGACAGGCGGCGCCCGCGACCGAGGAGACCAAGAGCCGGCTGTTAGCCGCAGCCGCACACGCGTCACCATCGAGCGCGACCAAGACGGCCACCCACGAGCAGTAGAACGGCGGGACGATCGCCCGCCTCCCCCGCGCAGGGAGAGGCGTGCCTCCCCGCCGCCCGTTGAGCATCCGACTCTCGGAGGCCGGCTGGGCCCCCGTGAAGGAGTCGGAGAAAACGACGCCCGCTACCGGATCGATCGCTTGGCTCGATCTCTGGCGTTATAAGAAGAAGATGCGATCGGCCCACCTTGTTTCGGCTCCCGCATTCGCGACGAGCCCTTCCCGAAAGGGTTCTCGCTTCCTCGAGACACTCCCAAGTACAACGGTTCCGTGAAGCCGGAGGATTGGCTGGTTGACTACTCCACCGTCGTCAGCATAGCAAATGGCAAGAAGCGCGTTGCCGTGAAGTACGTTCCGCTCATGCTCCAGGGCACGGCCCGGACATGGCTGAACAGCCTCAAGCCCTACAGCGTCAACAGCTGGTTGGACTTTACCGAAGTTTTCATCCGCAACTTCACCAGCACCTACAAGCGGCCGCCCAAGCCTCGCCAGCTCTCCCTATGCGTCCAAGGCCCAACCGAGTCCACCCATGAGTACTTGACGCGGTGGGCCGAACTGCGCAACTCCTGCGAAGGGGTGCATGAGGTACAAGCCATAGAGTATTTCACTACCGGGTGCCGAGAGGGCACCTTACTCAAGCACCGACTCCTCTGCGATGAGCTGGCCACACTCAATGAGCTGCTAATCATAGCGAACAAGTACGCCACCGCTGACTCCTCCATGAAGTCGGAGCTCCGAGTGGACGCGTCTGGAAAGATGCTCCCTTCGGCCCCTCAGACACCTGCTGGTGACTCCAGTCGGCGCCAGCAGTCAAACGACAACAAACGCAAGGCCCAGCAGCCGGCTTCCACCAGCCAGCAGGTGGCGGCAGTTGAAGACCAGCAGCCGAAAGGGCAGCCCGGCCCCAAGCGTCAAAAGGGCGGCAAGCCTGCTTGGTTGCCCGCCTTCTCCTTTGAGCAAACCCTTGATGCTCCCTGCAAGTTCCACAGCGACGCAAAGCCGTCCAACCACACCACCCGGAAGTGCCACTGGCTCACCCGCATTGCCAAAGGCGAAGGACTACCCCCTCCGCCTGCTGGCCCACCGGCTCCGCCTCCTCAGCAGCCGGCGGCCCGCCCTGTCGGCGCAATCCAAGATGAATTCCCCGAAGAACATGGAGCCTACGTCGTCTTCACCAGTGTGGCCGACGACAGGCACAGCCGGCGTCAGCAGCACCGGAGGTGAACGCGGTCGCTTCTGAGGTCCCAGAGTTCATGCACTGGTCCGAGAGGCCCATCAGCTGGAGCCGCGCTGACCACCCGGAGGTGATGCCTTCTCCGGGTTCCTACGCCCTGGTGTAGGATGCCACCTTTTCAATGGAGCGGCGAGCCTGTCGCTTCTCCCGAGTTCTGATAGACGGCGGTAGCAGCATCAACATCCTCTACCGTGACACCCTGGAGAAGCTGTGCGTCAAGGAGAAGCAGCTCCAGCCCAGCCGGACTGTCTTCCATGGCATTGTACCTGGCCTTTCCTGCTCTCCAATCGGCAAGATCAAGATAGATGTCCTCTTCGGAGACAAAGATCACTTCCGTTCCGAGCCAATCTGGTTCGAGGTGGTCAACCTAGAGAGCCCCTACCATGCGCTCCTTGGCCGGCCTGCTCTGGCCAAGTTCATGGCGGTGCCACACTACGCCTACCTCAAGATGAAGATGCCAGGTACCAAGGGCACTATCACCGTAGCCGGCGACTACCAGAAGTCGGCCACATGTGTTGCTGCCAACAGTCGGCTGGCCGAGTCCCTTGTCATCGCTGCAGAAAGGTGGCTCCTTGACCGGGTTGTGGCCATGGCCAGCAAGCAGCCGGACCTGTCACCTGATCCCAAGGAGTCAGAGACCCAGGGCTCCTTCCAGCCGGCCAAAGAAACCAAGAAGATTCCCTTGGACCCTGAGCACCCCGAGAGGTTCGCTTTCGTGGGGGCCCACCTCGACAGTAAATAGGAAAGCGAGCTCGTCGATTTCCTCCGTGAGAATCGAGACATCTTCGCATGGTCTTCCAAGGACATGCCGGGTGTTCCAACGGATTTCGCCGAGCACAAGCTACATGTCAGATCAGATGCAAAACCAGTTAAGCAACCCCTCCACCGCCTGTCAGAAGAGAAGAGAAGAATTGTTGGCGAAGAGATCGCTCGGCTTCTGGCGGCCGGCTTCATCATGGAAGTGTTCTTTCCAGAATGGCTTGCCAACCCAGTCCTTGTGCTGAAGAAGAACAACAAGTGGCGCATGTGCATTGATTACACCAGCCTCAACAAAGCTTGCCCAAAAGATCCGTTTGCTCTGCCTCGGATAGACCAAGTGATTGACTCCACAGCCGGATGCGAGCTCTTGAGTTTTTTGGATGCCTACTCTGGCTACCACCAGATCAAGCTGAACCCGGCCGATCGGCTGAAGACCACCTTCATCACACCATTCGGAGCCTTCTGCTACCTGACCATGACATTCGGCCTGAGAAATGCCGGTGCCACGTTTCAGCATTGCATGCATAAGTGCCTCCTCAAGCAACTCGGTAGAAATGCCCACGTCTATGTAGAGGACATTATGGTGAAGACGGAGAAGTGTGGCACCCTCCTGGAGGATCTCAAGGAGACCTTCGATAATCTGCGCCGTTTTCAAATCAGGCTAAACCCAGAAAAGTGTGTCTTCGGAGTCCCAGCCGGCCAGCTCCTTGGTTTCCTTGTCTCAGAGCGCGGCATCGAGTGCAACCCTGTGAAGATCAAGGCCATTGAGCGGATGGAGAGGCCCACCCGGCTGCGAGACGTCCAGAAGTTCACCGGGTGCTTGGCATCCCTCAGCCGTTTCATCAGTCGGCTGGGCGAGAAGGCTCTCCCCCTGTACCAGCTAATGAAGAAAACCACTCACTTCGAGTGGAATGACAAGGCGGACGAGGCCTTCCTCCAGCTCAAGAAAATGCTGACTACGTCGCCTGTCCTGGTAGCTCCGGCTACCAAGGAGCCCATGTTCCTCTACATCGCTGCCACCAGCCGGGTGGTCAGCACTATCATCGTGGTCGAGCGCCCGGAAGACGTCAAGGCACAGCCGGTCCAGAGGCCCGTCTACTACCTGAGTGAAGTGCTGTCGGCCTCCAAGCAGAATTACCCACACTACCAGAAGATGTGCTATGGCGTATACTTTGCCACCAAGAAGCTCAAGTGGTACTTTCAAGAGCACTCCATCACGGTTGTCTGCATCGCCCCACTTGCCGAGATCATAGGCAACAGAGATGCATCAGGCCGGGTGGCCAAGTGGGCCATCGAGCTAGCTCCACACACCATCCTCTACCAGCCCCGCACCGCCATCAAGTCCCAGGCGCTGGCCGACTTCCTCGTCGACTGGGCCGAGACCCAGTACCTGCCGCCGGCGCCGGATTCTACTCATTGGCGAATGCACTTTGATGGCGCAAAGATGCGCACCGGTCTGGGAGCCGGCATCGTCCTCACCTCTCCCAAAGGCGACAAGCTCAAGTACACATTACAAATTCACTTCGCCGCCTCCAACAACGTGGCCGAATACGAGGCACTCGTCCATGGGCCCCGGCTGGCCAAAGAAATTGGCATTCGCCGGATTCTGTGCTACGGCGACTCGGACTTGGTAGTCCAGCAGTCGTCTGGTGACTGGGATGCCAAGGACGCAAACATGGCGAGCTACCATTTCCTTGTCCAGCAGATCAGTGGATACTTTGACGGGTGCGAGTTCCTTCACGTGCCACGAGCCGAGAACGAGCAAGCTGATGCCCTGGCACGGGTTGGCTCCACCCGCCAAGCGATACCAGTCGGCGTCTCCCTCCAATACCTCCGCAAGCCGTCTATCAAACCATCGCCAGAGTTAGAGTCCATCTTCGCGCCAGCTACTCCCGGAACAGTCGGATCCGACTCGGGGGCTGCAACAGCCGGCCCGGGGACTCCGGCAGGTGGCTCGGGGAATGCAGCAGTCGCACCCGGCATGGGGACTTCAGAACCCGGCCCGGGGGCTACAGCAGTCGGCCCAGGAACTTCAACGACACAACAAGCGACGGCCGACTCAAACCCGCCTCCTCCCAACCCAACCGCCCTGGTCCCAGTGGCCGTGATGACAGTGGTCGAAGCACCATCATGGGCGCAGCCCATCCTCAACTTCCTGGTAAACAGAGAGCTACCAACCGACGAGACCTTGGCCCGGCAAGTGCAACGCCGGGCAGCAGCATACACAATAGTGAACAGAGAGCTTGTCAGACGCAGCGTGACTGGCGTCTTCCAGCGCTGCGTTGAGCCAGAAAAAGGCAAGGCAATCCTCAGAGACATCCATCAAGGCGAATGCGGCCACCACGCGGCCTCCAGATCCCTCGTCGCCAAAGCTTTCCGCCATGGATTCTTCTGGCCGACCGCTTTGGACGACGCCAAGGACTTGGTCAAGAAGTGCAAAGGGTGCCAGAAATTCAGCTCCAAGCAACACCTGCCGGCTTCTGCACTCAAGACCATCCCCCTCACTTGGCCATTTGTCGTCTGGGGGCTGGACATGGTGGGCCCGTTCAAAACAGCACGCGGCGGCATGACTCATCTGCTGGTCGCCGTGGATAAATTCACCAAGTGGATTGAAGCAAAGCCAATTAAGAAGCTGAACGGTCCGACTGAGGTGACCTTCATCACAGATATCACCGTCCGGTATGGCATACCGCACAGCATCATCACCGACAATGGCACAAACTTTGCCAAAGGCGCCTTGGCCCATTTCTGTGCGACGCAAGGCATCCGACTGGACTTAGCGTCCGTTGCCCATCCACAGTCAAATGGCCAAGTCGAGTGAGCAAACGGCCTCATCTTGTCCGGCATCAAGCCCCGACTGGTCGAGCCGCTGGAGCGCTCGGCCGGCTGCTGGATCGAGGAGCTACCGGCCGTCCTCTGGAGTCTCCGGACCACGCCGAACAAATCGACCGGCTTCACTCCCTTCTTCCTCGTGTACGGGGCCGAGGCCGTCATCCCAACTGACATCGAGTTTGACTCACCTCGCGTCACCATGTACACAGAGGCGGAGGCAAAGGAGGCGCGAGAAGACGGCGTCGACCTGCTGGAAGAAGGCCGGCTGCTGGCACTCAGCCGGTCCGCCATCTACCAGCAGGCCCTATGCCGCTACCACAGCCGGAAGGTCAAGCCATGATCTTTCCAAGAGGGGGACCTTGTGCTCCGGCTGATCCAGCGAATAGCCAGCCAGCACAAGCTCTCGGCCCCTTGGGAAGGACCCTTCGTCATCAGCAAAGCCTTGGGCAACGACTCCTACTACGTCATCGACGCGCAGAAGCCCAGGGCACGCAAAAGGGACGATTCCGGCAAGGAAACAGAGCGCCCATGGAACGCAAATCTCCTTCGAAGATTTTACAGTTAATGCAGTATGTACCATGCTACCTTTCGTATTAAGAGTAAAGGCATCGGGTCCCTCGAGGAGCACTCGGGGGCTACCCTTTTTATCTATACGATAAGTTTATGCCTGAGAATGTGTTGTTTCATTCCTCCGCCTGGCACCGGGTTCCGACCAGTCGGCCCGGGGGCTCGCCACCTTGTCCTATGTTGGTGCCACCTGCAGTCGGACAAGTAGTGTGCCGACATCTAAGCCCTCTCTTGCCTTAAGCTGCAGCTCGCAGAGTGACTGTCCGGCTGGCAAGAGCTAAAGGCAGGAAACGGTGTCCACACGAAAAATGACTAAGGAAAAAAGCATCAACATAGGCTAAACCAGGCTCCTCGCCTCACCATCCGGCTGCTGAGCAGCCGGCCGGCCGGCTTCTCACTTGACTTTCTACATTCTAAATGGCCAAAGTACTTGTCTTCCCAAACGACTAGGTACTGGACCCAGCCACAGACCACAAAGCGGCTGTCCGGCTGGTAGTACGGTAGCCAAAGGAAGGCGGCAAAGGAAAAAGGCAAAAAAGAGCAGAAAAGCAAGACAAAGTCAGAACCCGGTAGAGCACAACTTGTGCAAATAAAATTAATTTACATAGCAAAAGCTCTTAGCCAGCATTCAACAAAGTTTGAATACACCCCCAGCGGGTGGAATTGCACGAATTTACATACTTGTTCAAAAGATTACAAGAACAGGAAAAGATAAGATGAAGTGGCCGTCTAGGCTAGGGGAGCAGCAGGCGGGTCCAATGGGTTGGCGGAGGCAGCGGCGCCGGATGGTGGAGCGACCGACTGAGGGGTCTCGGCCTGATCGCCCCCGGCAGCAGTCGATGCGGTAGCACGCGGCTCGTTGGTCGAGGCTTGGTCGGGCTGAGGCTGGCGGTCCGCTCTGTCGTCCGAGGCGTCGTCTTCGCCGTCCTCGTCCTCGCCCTCGTCGCTGGAGGCGATCTCTTCCGCCGAGTCCCCCGCATCCCCCGGGTTCAGCCCGAACCAGCTGGGTGGCACCTCAGCGCCTTCCTCGTCTAGCTCGGGGATGAAAACGGTGGTGTTGGCGTACTCGGCGATCGCCGCCGCACGTTGAGTAAGCGCAGGGCCTACCGCCGCCAGCTCCGGTCCGGCCTCCTGCCGGAAGGTGGCCAGCTGGGCCAGGTCCAGCCCAGGATACCACGCCTTGGCGAACTCCAAGGCCATCCGTGCACCCGCCCGAGCCGCGGCGCCCTTCCAAGCCTCAAAGCGGCCGACCGCTACCTTCAGCTAGTCGGCAGTCCGACTGGGGGTGCGTGGAATTTGAGCGTCGGGCCAAAAGGCGGCCAACACCTGAGCCCCGGCGCGCTGCAGGCGATGAAGCATCCTGTGAGCCGGCTGCAGGCGCGTCTTGATGGCCAGAAGCTGCTCGCCAAGATTCTGGGGCGCGTTGGACGCAATGTCCGCGCCCGCCTTCCTCCGCACGTCGTGACGCACCTCGATGGCCTAGCTGACGGCGACGGAGTGACCGGGAAAGTATTCTGCACAAGAAAAAGATCAAAGATTAGAAGCCAGAAGCCACTCCTGCAGCAGTCGGCGGCTGTTCGAAAGAAGAAGTAACTTACCATCAATCATGTCTTCGATCTCGCCGTAGACGTCGGTTAGGAGTCTCTCCTTCTCGGCCCAGTTCGAGCATTGAGTCTCGAACTCGGCCTTGAGGGAGTCTTCCTCCTCCTTCAGCTTCTCGGGCTCTGCCTTGTGCCGCTCCGCCTGGTCAGCCAGCTCCTTGGCCAGGCGGTCGCATTCCTGGGCCGCCTGACTGCACTCCTGCTCCTTGGTGTGGAGCGCGGACTCGGCCTCGCCCAGGCGCTACCGCAGGTCTGCGGCGGCTTCTGCCAAGACAGAGAAAAAAGAAAACCATCAACACCAATGAAAAGTAGTTGCCGGGAGATCCGGCCCGACTGCTCAGCAGTCGGCCTGAATCTCGGGGACTACACCCAGCGGGTGCGCTGACGCGCCCCCGCGAGGAAGAAGACCAAATACTTACTTCGGCTCTCCGCCAGATCGGCGGTCCGCTTGGTCAGCTCCTGGAGCTGAGAGTTATAGGCAGCCGCACGGATGTTGTGGTAATCCTGCAACAAAGACAACAGAAGAAGGTAACGAGTCAGTACTCAGAGCTCGACCTGAAGTTCCAAGCCGCCTGCTCAGCAGCCGGCCCGGAAATCGGGGGCTACACCCAGTGGGTGCGCTGGCGCGCCCCCACGGAAGATTACAAAGAAATGAAAACAAGAAACGTACCAGGACAGCCGCCCGCGTCGCCAGGAACTCCTGCGTGTACTGCTGGAGAGCGGCGCCTTGGGCATTGAACCAGGCCAGGACTTCCTGCGAGGCCGCGTTCAAAACACCCGTACCACCCCTAGACGTCCAATCCAGTGGGGCGGCGCTGGTAGCCTCGGCGTCGGGGGCCGATGAGCTAGCGGCCCCGACCTCCAACGGCCGTGGTGCTGAGGCCGCCCTCCCCGCACGCCGACGCGTCGGGATACGGATTGCAGGAGTCGGACCCACCACCAACTCGCCGCTGGCTGGCGGCACTAGCGGTGCGTCAGGCCGACTGCCCTGGGCGTCGGTAGCCAGCGTGCGCGAGGGCACCTCCGCCTCCGGGATAACAGGGTCCCCTCCCCTATCTTGGACCGCCTGGTCATCGCCGGCCCCTCCAGTCGAAGCCTGGACCTCCAGCACCACAGGCTCCACAGATTGCGGACCGGTGGACTCCGGAGCCCGGCTGCGGGACGCCTCCTCCGCTTGCACCTTGGCGGCCGCGTCCGCCTGCTCCTTGGCCGCAGCGTCGGCTTGGGCCTTGGCCGCCACGTCGGCCTCCGCCTTCTCCCGGGCCGCAGCTTCCCGCTCCTCTCGCGCCTCCCGTGCGTTCTTCTCCGTCGCCTCCTGGAGGGCGGCGAGCGGATCCACGCGGCGGGGGCCCGCGACGTCGTCTGCCGCCCCGATCACCGAGCCGGACGGGGCTCGCGACAAGGAAAGTGGGGCGCTGCACGCCAAGGGAGGAAGAGAATAAAAAGATCGCAAAGATAGAAGAAAAAGCAAAACGCAAAGCAAGATGCAAGAAAGGACAAGGCGCTTACGCGGACACCAGCGGGAGCCGCTTTGGGGCCTTCTGGAATAGGGCCGCCTTCGCGGCAGCCTCTCGCCGCTTGATCACGGCAGCCGAGGCCCTGGCCTTCTTGGGTCGACTGCCGAACAACCCGGCGTCGGCCCGGCGCTTCGACGCACCGGCTGCTGCGGTCGGCGCGGCCGAGGAGCTGGCACCCGCCCTGTCGGCGCCGGGGGCATGGCGCGGCTCTTCGTCCTCCTCCTCGTCATCCGGCCAATCCCCGAGGCCGCCTCCTAAGGAGCCGACTGCTCCCTTGCCGCCACCGCCTGTGGCGTCGTCCTCCTCCTGAGCGGCCACCCCCAAGTCGGGGTCGTCCACGTCACTCACCGACCGGTCTGCCATGTACTGGTGACCCGGGGCCGGCGTGTCAGTGGCCGTCTGGCCCGGGAAGCGCTGCACCAAGGTCGACTGGTCAGGCGGCAAGAAAGAACCCGGGCGAACAAAGGAAAAAAGAATTAGGAGACGTACCGGAGGCGGCGGGTTGGCCCGGCTGTACGGCGGCTTGCCGAATTGCCACTCCGTCTCCGACAGCTTGCAGCCGGAGAAGAAGTTCACCATGCGGACCACCTCCATGTCCGGCATCACCTTGTTGGACAGCCGGCATGGGTCCCGGCGCCCACTCATGTCGCTGATCAGGTGAGGCCGGGCTTGAAGGGGCAGCACTCGGCGCTTCACGAACGCGGCCAGCAGGTCCGAGGCCTTGAGGCCCTCCGACGCCGTCATCTCCTGGAGCCGGAGGAGCGCGGTAGAACACACGGCCGATAGGGTTCTCGGCCGAAACTTCCAGTTGGTGCGAGGCTCAACAGGCGGACCGGCTGCGTAGGCCGGCAGGTTGACGTAGTCCCGCGTCGAGTGGATATTCTCGATGTAGAAGTACGACTTCTGCCACAGGTTGGCCGACTGCAGCAGCGTGAGAGCCGGGAAGTGGACCCCGGATCCCGTGCGCCGCACCGCGACGCAGGCTCCACACTGGGCTGCCTCATTCTTGGCGGCGGTGCCGAGTTTGAGGTAGAAGAGCTCTCCCCACAGCTCGAGTGTGGGGAGCGTGCCGAGGTAGAAGAGCTTCTACGCCGGACACTGCTCCCTTGAAGGTAGCTGTGGTGGGCTTGATTCGTGAAGGATCAATGCCCATTTTGCGGACAGTGTCTTGGTAGAGTAGATTAAGACTACTGCCGCTGTCCATAAGGACTTTCATGAGATGGAACCCATCGATAATTGGATCGAGGATCAGAGCTGCCGAACTTTCGTGACGGATACTGGCTGGGTGGTCCTTGCGATCAAAAGTGATCGGGCAGGCTGCCCATTGGCTTAATTTTGGGGTGCCTCGCTCTATGGCATTGGCATCCTGTAGTGCGCGCTTGCGCTCCTCTGTAGGGATGTGTGTCAAGTATACCATGTTGACTGTTTTTACTTCGGGGGGAAATTGCTTCTGACCCCCGGTGTTCGGTTGGCGAGTCTCTTCATCATCGCTGTCACTGGGCGGCCCCTTCCCCTTGTGTTCAACGTTAAGCTCGCCGGCTTGTTTGAAGACCCAACAGCTTCTGTTGGTGTGATTGGCTTGTTTATTGGGGGTGCCATGAATCTGGCAGGGCCGATCCAGTATCTTGTCTAAATTGGATGGTCCGTCTCTGTTTGCCTTGAATGGCTTTTTTCGTTGACCGGTTTTGGAGCCGCTGAATCCGGCGTTTACCGCCGTGTCTTGCGTTCCTTCATTATTATTTTGACGCTTGTGTTTATTGCGTCGTGGCTTGCCGTTGTCGTCTCGAACATCGGAAGTGCCCGGATCACTGGTGATGTTGCTTCTACGAGCGAGCCAGCTATCTTCTCCCGCGCAAAAGCGGGTCATCAGAGCGGTAAGGGCTGCCATGGATTTTGGTTTTTCTTGACCGAGGTGGCGGGCAAGCCATTCATCTCGGACGCTATGTTTAAAGGCCGCGAGGGCTTCGGCGTCCGGACAATCGACAATTTGGTGCTTTTTAATTAGGAACCTAGTCCAGAGCTTCCTGGCTGACTCCCCGGGCTGCTGGATGATGTGACTTAGGTCGTCGGCATCCGGAGGCCGGACATATGTACCTTGAAAGTTATCGTGGAAGGCATCTTCCAAGTCTTCCCAGCTGCCAATGGAGTTCTCTGGGAGGCTGTTCAGCCAGTGTCGCGCTGGTCCCTTTAATTTTAGTGGGAGGTATTTGATGGCGTGGAGGTCATCACAGCGGGCCATGTGGATATGGAGAAGGAAATCTTCAATACATACTGCGGGATCTGTTGTTCCATCATATGATTCGATATTCATGGGTTTAAACCCTTCCGGGAATTCTTGTTCCATTACTTCATCAGTGAAGCAAAGGGGGTGTGCGGCGCCTCTATATCGGGCCAAGTCACGGCGTAGCTCGGATGGAGTTCATCGGCAGTTTTCGGCCCGGGCGTGGTTATGTTTGTCACGTCCGGCTAGATGGTCGTCGTCGCGCGTCAGGGCGCGCCCCCGTGATCCGTAGATCGATCTGGTCTGACCTGCTCTATTGTCCAGGTCCTGCCGCAGGTCATATGTATGACCCTGGGCTGTTATGTCTCTGCTTTTGTGGCGAGGTAGTATGGGCTGGTGTTCGGCTTGAGTTGCCGCTTTGTTTCGGCCACGTGGTGGTCGGTCCGCCGCATTACGCGCTGATGGTACGGGCTCCAACGCCTCGTCATCGAATTGAGGTAACAATTTGCGCTTCGGGTAACTTTTGGTTCGGCGCTCGAGGCCGTATTCCTTGGCTGCCAGGACATTAGTCCACCTATCATTGAGCAGATCTTGATCAGCTTGGAGCTGCAGCTGCTTCTTTTTCAGGCTCTTTGCAGTGGCAATTAGCCGGCACTTAAAGCGCTCCTGCTCGAGAGGTTCCTTAGGCACGATAAAGTCTTTGTCAGCGAGGCTCACCTCATCCTCGGAGAGCGGAAGGTAATTACTGTCCTTCAAGTCTTCGTTTGCGGCCTGTTCATTAGGGCTGACCTGCCCATCGTCCTGTTCGGCAGTTGGATCATCAGGGTCTTCTCTGTCTTCGGCACCGTCCGGAGTGCTGTTGTCTCCTGTGCCGGTATTGCTGTCTTTCTTACGTCGTGATTTAGAGCGGCGCCGCTGACGTCGGTGCTTTGGCTGTATCTCAGGAGGTTTATCCTCGACGGGATCTTCTTTGTCATCGCTGTTATCCTCTTTGGGTGTATCCACCATGTACACGTCATACGAAGAGGTGGTTGTCCAACGCCCAAAAAATGGCGGTTTTTGAGCCTGCTCCTCTCCGGCATCGTCGTCCATATCGTCGATGTCTTCGGAGCCGTAATCGAGCATGTCGGATAAGTCCTCGATAGTGGCTATGAAGTGGGTGGTGGGTGGGACGTAAAATTCCCCGCTCTCAGCCCCTGGTACGGGATGGGCGTAGTTCGGACAATGCCCCTCTGTAATGACGAGGGATCGCATCAAGTCCAGAGCCTCGCTTAAAGGCGAGGTTTGGCCGGGGAGAAGAGAGTCCGTGGAGTACGGCGGGGAGGAGACTCCTTGGCCGAGCTCACGCGATGCTGACTCCGGAGGTTCGGAGCCAGTGCCCGGAGAAGGGTCTGGCTTTGTGATGGTTGCCTGTGACGCTACTTCATCCGGCTCTCCCGTATTGGTGTTAGTGGCCGCAAATAGTCCGGCAGGCTCGGGAAGCCCGTCTTCGGGCCTGGCGACGTGCTCCGGATCTAAGGCCAGAGCGGAGGTTGGGGTCGCAAATCCTTGGAAGATCAAGTCTTCTCGGACGTTAGCGACATAATCCAGGTTTCCAAAACTAATCTGGTGACCTGGGGCGTAGCTGTCGATCTGCTCTAGATGGCCAAGTGAGTTGGCCCGCAGTGCGAAGCCGCCAAACACGAGGATCTGGCCGGGGAGAAAGACCTCCCTCAAGGCAGCATCATTGTGGATGATTGACGAAGCCATCGAGCCCTCTAAACGACGACACAGAGGAACTCTCAATGAAAGCACCAATGTCGGTTTCAAAACCGGCGGATCTCGGGTAGGGGGTCCCGAACTGTGCGTCTAAGGTCGATGGTAACAGGAGACGGGGGACACGATGTTTACCCAGGTTCGGGCCCTCTCTATGGAGGTAATACCCTACTTCCTGCTTGATTGATCTTGATGAATATGAGTATTACAAGAGTTGATCTACCACGAGATCGTAATGGCTAAAACCCTAGAAGTCTAGCCTGTCTGATTATGATTGCCTCTACGGACTAAACCCTCCAGTTTATATAGACACCGGAGGGGACTAGGGTTGTACAAAGTCGGTTACAGAGAAAGGAATCTTCATATCTGAACGCCAAGCTTGCCGTCCATGCCAAGGAGAGTCCCATCCGGACACGGGAGAGAGTCTTCTGTCTTGCGTCTTCATGGCCCATCAGTCCGGCCCACGTTACGTAGTCCGGACGCCCGAGGACCCCTTAATCCAGGACTCCCTCACCCGTGAAGGCACCAACAAACTCGTGGCACAGGTCAGCCCAAGTCGAGATGGAGTTCTCCGGCAAGTGCATCAGCCACGACCTCACATTTGGCTTGAGTGCCAAAGGGAAGTAGTTAGCGAATACCTTTTCATCTCTTCCTCCAGCGACTTGAACAACAATGGTGTAGATGCTCAAGAACTCTGTCGGGTTCAGTCTTCCATCATATTTTTCTGGTATCTCTGGCTTGAACGTACGGGCAGATGGCCAACGGACTTGCCGCAGCTCGCGAGTGAAGGCAGGACACCCAACCTCGAAAGGCAGGTATCCGTCTCCACCGGGCGCAGGTTCGTCGACGTCGGGGCCATTGCGCGTGTCAGACTGGCAGTGGGTTTCGCGGCGCCGTTCTATGGTGACGCGCGCATCTTCCCTCCGCCTGTCCTCCAGGACCTGCCGCTGATCTCGACGGGCTCGAGGATCAGATGAAGCCGTCGACACCTCGTCGTGTTCTTGGTTGCGCGGCTCTGGCGGCGGTCCCTACGCTAGCTGTCGTGGGGTGACTACACCGTAAGGTTGGCCCCTTCAGCATGGCCAGCGGCTGGGGCCGCTGTCGTTGCCTACGGATGCCGTGGCGAGCCCGCTCGTTGTGATCCCCCTGCCTCAACGAAACCGATCAAACTTTGAATGGTGGCTCTCCATTCATCCATTTGGTCGGCCGCTGGTGGGAATCTCAACAGGAGCTGGGCTTGCGCCATGGCTTCCGAAGCAGTACTTGGCATGGACGACTATGCAGATCGCGACGTCGCCCGACTCCTGACGGTACCGGTAGTGGAGGCGTCGCACTCTCGTCGTCGCGAGCCAGTCGCGATGGTGGCGTGACAATGAGAAGGACGCGCTTGGGGGTTGGTGACCCCGTTCGGCGCTTTGTCTTGATTGCCTTGCCCTGGGGAAGGCGTGTGCCTCGTAACTGCACCCGCAGCAGGGGCAGCTAGGGGGTCACGGTTTGCGCCGGAGCGGGCGCCATCGCTGCGGCTGCGTTCTCTAGCGAGGTGGAGAGGCGGAGATTGGATGTTCTCCCCTCCCGCATCTTGTGGAGCGTGGCTGCTAGGGTGCTGTTGATGTTGTCCTCCTCCGGTGCCTCCTGCTCCCACCTCAGCCGCAGGGGGAACGATGACGGTGCCGCCTGTGCCAGTCACGTTCCCTGCGGCGTCTGCGTCCCCCGACGCCACGGCAACCCCCATAGGATCAGTGGCTGCATGCGAAGGGCCTTCGAGGTGGAAGGACGGGCTGCTGCGCCAGACTTTTTCTTAGGCACCATGGATGATGACGCCGTCGTCGAAGAAGATGGTGATGAAGATCGACGCGCTGTTTACATCCTCGGGTTCGCACAAGCGCTTCCCCCTACCTGGCGCGCCAAAGATGTCATGGTTCGACATGATCACCTATGGGGCCATCGGCCCCTTTGTGGTTCGGCAAGGGGGAAGGGCACGTTGCACAAAGAGCGAAGGCCGTAGAACAGCACGGCAATGGTGACGCGGGTGGTTTTTACCCAGGTTCGGGCTGCCGCGAGGCGTAAAACCCTACTCCTGCTTTCGTGGATTGAGTGGAAGACTGTGACGAACGCGCAGCGCTCAAGCCCGGCAAGGTTGCCTCAGGGAGAGCAGCTACACACGTATGAGTGTACAAGGGTCCGAATCCTTTCTAAGGTTGCCTCAGCCCTCTTTTTATAGGTAAAGGGGTTACCACAGTGGCAAAATAGTCATTATCTAGTGATTAGATAGCCATAGTGCTATCATACCTAACTCTGCAGACACGACAAGGTGCATTAAATGCACCGCTTAGTGTCCCATCGTGGAAGCAGCCCGGCAAGCCTTGCCGTGCCATCCAACAACCTTCTTGTCTGCCTGCATGACACGCCCCTGGATGGGTGTCATTTAGGTGTGACCTTCCTCAAAAATGGTTGCCACGTGTTGAATGACTGCCACTTAATCACTTGAGGGCTCGACACCGCACCGATAAGCGACTTGCATCACTGTGAGGTGGAGCAGTGGAGCCTTGGCGGGATAGCAGTCCGCCAGCGCCCCGGCAACCCTTGCCAGGGAGGTGTTGGTACTCGCCCTTGGAGCGGCCTCGACCTGACCAGGCTCGCCTGCCCGGCAAGGGAGGTTTTTCCCTTAGAGATATCTTGTCCCTCCGGCTTGTCTTGGTCTTCTTGATCCGCCCTTTGATTCCTCAAAGAGCTATTTCTCTCTGGCTTGGTCTTGGTGAAGCTTGCTTCCTTTCTGCCGTGCCTGTGTACGGTCCGGGCAACACACGCAAAGGTTTGTTGCACCGACACATGGTGCTTCGTCAGAATTTTCAATAATCTTTCTTCTTCATGTTTTGAAAGGTTAGCACTAATAATAATAGGATATATCTTTTTCTCATCAAGATAAGCATATTTCAAAGTGTCAGGCAATTGTTTCAATTCAAACACAGGATCACCTTTAGGTGGAGGAGGACCTCCTAGAGTTTCAATAGGCAAATTGTGTTTGACCAGAGGTCGTTGTTCAAAGAAAATTTTATCTATTTCATTTCTTTCATGCATATGCATATCATTTTCATGGTCTAGCAAATATTGTTCTAGTGGATCAGTAGGAGGCACAACAATAGAAGAAATACCAATTATTTCATCCTTACTAGGTAATTCTTTCTTATGACGTTGTCTATTAAACTTAGAAAAATTAAATTCATGAGATTCATCACCAAAGCGGACACTGACAGTTTGTTTATGACAATCTATAGTAGCATTGATAGTGTTCAAGAAAGATCTACCAAAGATAATGGGACAAAAGTCATATTGTGTGGAACCAAGAACTAGAAAATCAGTAGGGTATTTTATTTTCCCACACAAGACTTCAACATATCTAACAATCCCAAGTGGTGTGATGGTGTCTCTATTAGCAAGTTTAATAGTAACATCTATGTCTTCTATTTCAGCGGGTGCTATGTCATTCATAATTTCTTAGTATAAAGTAAAAGGAATAGAACTCACGCTAGCACCTAAATCACATAAACCATGATAACAGTGATCTCCTATTTTAACTGAGACAGCAGGCATGCCAACAACAGGTCTATGTTTATCTTTTTCATCGGGTTTGGCAATTCTAGCAGCTTCATCACAAAAGTAAATAACATGCCCATCAATATTTTCTACCTGGAGATCTTTAACCATAGCAACACTAGGTTCTACTTTAATTTGTTCAGCAGGTTTAGGTGCTCTAATATTACTTTTGCGAACAAAAGTTGAAACCTTAGCATGTTCCTTTATCCTAACAGGGAAAGGTGGTTTTTCAATATAAGCAGTAGGTACAATTGTATCAACATTGTAAATAATAGTTTCATATTTAACTATGACCGGTTCTTTAATTTCTTCTTTAATTGGGGATAATATTTAAACCACTTCTCCTTAGGGAGATCAACATGAGTAGCAAAAGATTCACAAAAAGAGGCTACTATCTTAGAGTCAAGTCCATATTTAGTGCTAAACTTGTGAAAAGCATCGGTATTCATAAAAGATTTAACACAATCAAACTCAAGCTTAATACCTGACTCTTTACCTTCGTCGAGTTCCCAATCTTCAGCGTTGTGTTTAATTCTTTCTAAAAGATCCCACCTGAATTCAATAGTCTTCTTCATAAAAGAACCAGTACCAGAAGTATCAAGCATGGATCGATCATCATGAGAAAGCCGAGCATAAAAATTCTGAATGATAATTTCTCTAGAAAGCTCATGATTGGGGAATGAATATAACATTAACTTATGCCTCCCCCAATCTAGAGCGATACTTTCTCCTTCACGAGGCCAAAAATTATATATATATAATTCCGATCATGATGAACTAGATGCATAGGATGATTTTTTGGTGAAATTCCAATTTCAATCGATTCCAGTTCCAATATCATCGCATAGCCTATACCATGTCAATGCTTTTCCCTTAAAAGATAAAGGGAAAACCTTCTTCTTAGCTTCATCTCCGGATAAACCTGCAAGCTTAAATAATCCACATATATCAAGTGCATATCAGGATGTTCAGTTCCATCTCCTGCATAAGGATTAGCTAGCAGTTGTTCTATCATACCCGAAGGAATTTCATAACCAATATTTTCAGTAGGTGCAGTAGGTTTAGGGGCAACTAATTGGGCTTCCGGTTGAGGTGAAGATACCCTGAACAAACCCCTCAAAGGATGGTTCTCCATAGTAAAAAGTGACAATAAATTTCAGCACGTAGTAATAATTTTTCCTTACCAATTTCCACTTACCAAGGGCGCTTCACTCCCCGGCAATGGCGCCAAAAAATAGCTTATAGACACCGTGCGAAGCCTAAATAAGCAGCATCAAAAGATAAAGGCTGAACAGGATACCCTCAACGATAGATGGACCAAGGTCCTAGCAGCTGAAGAAGGGTACGGCTATGAACATCAAACAAAGAGCTACCCCAAACGCAAATTGTTGCCGCAATTCAACGACGAGGCCGTCGAGCCCGCACACCCAGACAAACTCAAGGCAACCAGCCCGATCCCCCCCCCCCCCCCGAGGAAGGGATAGAATGGCTGGCGAGGCCACATACCCACCTGCCCCTCCTCACCATAAAGGCAAGGAGGCGGCACAACCAGAATATCAATACGATCTTCGCCACGACCTAGCCGCTAGAGCCGGTCAATCACGGTCCATCTATGGATCAATAAGTTATCCTCCCGATAATAGAGACGGATACCAGGCATGGCTCGACCGAAACAATAGAGTTAGGGATCAACACCGGGCCAGGATGGAATCCGAAGTTCGACGTGATGTAGCCCGAATAAGGGGCGCCGCTCACCCAATGTGCTTCACCGATGAGGTCATGCAACACCAATTCCCAGAAGGGTTCAAACCCATGAACATCGAGCCGTACGATGGAACTACTGATCCGGCTATGTGGATTGAGGATTTTCTTCTCCACATTCATATGGCACGAGGAGATGACCTCCACGCCATCAAATGTCTACCATTCAAGATCAAAGGACCAGCCCGACATTGGTTGAACAGCCTCTCCGAAGACTCCATAGGGAGCTGGGAAGAGCTCAAGGATGCCTTCCGAGCTAACTTTCAAGGCACCCATGTCCGGCCCCCGGATGCAGACGACTTGAGCCACGTAGTCCAACAGTCCGGCGAATTGGCCCGGCAATTCTGGAACAGGTTTTTGACCAAATAGAACTAGATAGTCGACTGTCCGGACGCCGAAGCCATAGCCGCATTCAGACACAGTATCCGGGACGAATGGCTCGCATGCCAGCTCAGCCAGGATAAGCCGAAGACAATGGCGGCTCTCACATCCCTCATGACCCGCTTTTGCGCGGGCGAAGATAGTTGGTTGGCTCGTAGAAGCACCAACCCAGAAGACTCCGGCACTTCAGAAGTCTGGGATGGCAATGGAAAGACACGTCGCAATAAAAATAAGCGTTGACATAACGACGCCGAGGCCGACGACACGACAGTAAATGCCGGATTCTGTAATTCCAAGTTAGGGCCGCGAAAGAAGCCCTCTAAAGGAAACCAGGACGGACCCACTAAGTTGGATGTTATCCTGGATAGGCCATGCCAGATACATGGCACCCCAGATACATGGCACCGCAGACAAGCCTGCCAACCACACCAACCATAATTGTTGGGTGATTAAGCAGGCCGGCAAGCTCACAGCCGAAGACATGGGCAAAAGCCACCACAACGAGGATGATGAGGAACCTTGCAGGCCAAACAATGGAGGCTAGAAACAATTCCCTCCAGAGGTTAAAACAGTGAACATGATCTATGCCACTCATATACCCAAGAAGGAGCGGAAGCGCGCACTTCGGGATGTTTACGCCATAGAGCCTGTAGCCCCAAAAGTCAACCCATTGTCGGCGTGTCCGATCACCTTCGATCACAAGACCACCCGACTAGTATCTGTCATGGAGGATCAGCGGACCTGGTCCTAGATCCCATTATCGATGGATACCACCTCACCAGAGTCCTAATGGACGGAGGTAGCAGCCTCAACCTGGTCTATGAAGATATAATCAGGAAAATCGGCATTGTCCCGTCAAGGGCCAAACCCAGTAACACCACCTTCAAGGGGGTCATCCCCGGCATTGAAGCCTGTTGTTCGGGCACTCTCACCTTGGAAGTGGTATTCGCCTCTGCGAATAACTTCCAGAGTGAAGATTTGATCTTCGACATTGCCCCCTTCCGTAGCGGCTATCACGCCCTCCTCGGCCGAATGGCGTTCGGTCGTTTCAATGCCGTCCCCCATTATGCCTACCTCAAATTGAAGATGCCCGGACCAAAGGGCGTCATCACAGTCAATGGCAACACAGAGCGCTCTCTTCAGATAGAGGAACACACTGCGGCCTTGGCGGCCGAATACGAAGGGCCGAAGTGCCGGCTCTCCACCAAGGCGCATGAAGCGAGCAAGCGAGCACGGGCCCTATCTCCAGCCAAGGGGCCTTCCTGCATTTAGCGTACATAGGAATATGCCCCCCATGGCCTGCCCAACCCAACAGCACACTACGTGCCTTGATATCACAACTTCGCGCTCAAAATACCATGGGTAGCTATGGGGTTTAGTCACCAAGAGCCCGGTTCGGTCGTACCATGGCACAATGTGTCTTCGGACGACAAATAGGTACCATCAAGGACCTATGCAGCATCAAGCCTTACCCACGCAGCGATCACTCGAAGGCTCCTTTTTTAAGGACCCGCTGCCGGACAACCCCCCCATGATTTTGATCCTTCCAACAGAAGCAAAGGCGCAGACGTGCAGTAGGGCAAAGTTTGGGAGTTAACCCACACATCAAGGCCCTATGTAAACCTTTCATCTGTAAATTTTTCCTTCTTCTTTTTGAAAGAATGTATCTTTTCTGACACTTTGTTCGGCAGTTTGAATTGTATGACTAAATGTCACGAGCCTACGGGAAATAATGCAAGCCTGTTCAGGTTCTTATATAGTTATTCATACTACGCTCTTTTCCCCCGCTCTTCGATCTTGTCTTGAACTCGTATGGCACATATTCGCCCTCATATGCAAACCGGCTTATAGACCGGGAGCTCGGCTATAACGCTCGCCCTGCATGCTAAGTCTGGCACCCTACTTTCTAACGTGTCCGGCGTCTCGGATATTGCACTATATGCATCGGTTCCGAATTATGTCTTGGGTCAATAGTTGGGTTGCCCCGCTCCTATGCTTACCTTCTTACGTTCCGCATGTTCAGCTAAGAAGGTAAAGGGAGAACCACTACGATTGTACTTCCGTCTAGTTCGGTTAAGTACCTCAGTGGACAAAGCTGAAAACTGACTATCATAATAAGCGAGAACTGGTCGGCGATCCGATGACTGGTGTTAAACCTAAAATCGTTGGCGATTCGACCGTGTAACACGAAGGGTTTGTCCTTGCACAAACCATGTGGTAGATGCCTAGCCCTCGGGTTTGTCACACTTCTCCCCACACTGGGGGTTGGTCACCAGCCCCCGCAGTCAAGCTCCTATGGTTAAGTGAAAGTCATAAAACCGCATAGTTCGATTGCCTCGTTCCCCTCCTACACTACCGCCTTCGGGCACCGAGACGTCGGCTAAGGGTTATAGTTCGGAGGATGGAACACCCCTCGTCACATTTATGTGGGGGCTGAAGCCAAGGACTGGCAACTTTCAGCATAAAACGGTCAGACAGGAGTCAAAATCAACATAAACATATGCAGGTATGATAAACCATACAAAAAACAACCGCATCATAAAGCATCAAAGTTTAACTATAGTTTAATACACCATGGCACAACTACTCAAGGATCACATCCTTGGAACACAATGCCTCTATTGCCCGAGCACCGTCCATCACGGCGGCGAAGTATTGCTCTGGGCGCCTATGCTCCTTTCCAGTTGGGGGAGGTCCGGTGGCCATCTCGAAGGGTTTGATCTTTGGCCAATGCACCATGGTCTTCGAGAACGCCATACGAGCCCCTTCAATGCACACCGAGCACTTGATGGTCTCAACTTGGGCCGCAGCATCACACAACTTCACCACAAGAACGAAATAGCTGCTCGGCAGGGGATCGGAGGGCCACAGCCAGACAAAGGTCCTTCATGGCCGGCTCCGCCATCCGGTGCAGCTCCATCAACTGCTTCATTTGATCAACAAGGAGGGGAGGGTGCTCGGGCGCCTGGAACTGCGCCCAGAATAGCCTAATATTGGTGTTACCTTCTTGAGCCACATAATATCTTGACGCATCAGCCGCACTCCTCGGGAGCTCCGCAAAGGCGCCTGCAGAACGCTAGACCTGGGTAAGCAATGCGAATCTTTGGCCACCGAAGACACTTTGCAGTAAGTACTGCTTACCATTCGCAATTTGCTTCGCCTGTCGGAGCTCTTCCGGAGCACCTCGCACCTCTGTTCGTGCTTCCTGGACCTCCGTCTTCATTTTTGCTAGCTTGATGGCATGCTTCTTATTCTTCTTCTCAAGGTCCTCACATTTAGTGATGGCATCCTTGTGCTGCTGTTGCACCTCGGCCACCCTGGCCTCATGCTTCTCACTGTCGCTTTTCACCGACATGAGCTCGGTGGCCATTCGATCGTCCGTCGCCTTCTGTTCGGCTGCGTCGGCTTTCGCCTTCCGCAACTCAGCTTTGAGGCTTTCAACCTCCGTGGCACCAGCTGCAATAATTTTTCCGCTTCAGGGATCATCCCGAAAAGTCTACTTAAACGTAAACTATGCAAAGGATTGTATTTTGAACAGACTAACCTTGTGCTTCGTCTAGCTGCTTGTTCATGAGATTGAGTTCTTCCTCGGAGCCCTTCAGCTTCCGATTGATCTCAACCAACTCAGCGGCATTGGCAGCAGCCGCTGATACATCTCCAATGTATCTATAATTTATGAAGTATTCATGCTGCTATATTATCATTCTTGGATGTTTTACAATCATTTTATAGCAACTTTATATCATTTTTTGGGACTAACCTATTGACATAGTGCCCAGTGCCAGTTGCTGTTTTTGCTTGTTTTTTACATCGCGGAAAATCAATATCAAACGGAGTCCAAATGCAGCGAAACTTTTTGTGGATTTTTTATGGACCAGAAGACATCCAATGGGCCAGAGCAGCACCTGGGGGGTGCCCCGAGGGGGGCACAACCTACCAGGGCGGGTTGTGCCCACCTCGGTGGCCTCCCGCTCCGCCTCTTCGCCCTATAAATCATCAAATATTCCAAAAACCCTAGCGGAGACCCTAGATCAGAAGTTCTGCCGCCGCAAGCCTCTGTAGCCATGAGATCCAATCTAGACCCCGTTTCGGCACCCTGCCGGAGGGGGAGATCATCACCGGTGGCCATCTTCATCATCTCGGCGACCACCACGATGAGGAGGGAGTAGTCCACCCTCGGGGCTGAGGGTTTGTACCAGTAGCTATGTGTTTAATCTCTCTCTCTCTCGTGTTCTTGAGATGCACAATCTTGATGTATCGCGGGCTTTGTTAATATAGTCGGATCATATGGTGTTTTCCCCTCTCTATCTTGTTGTGATGAATTGAGTTTTCCCTTTGAGATTTCGTTTTATCGTATTGAATACTTTTATGGATTTGAGAGCACTTGATATATGTCTTGCATACGAATACCCGTGGTGACAATGGGGTATTATATTGATTCACTTGATATATGTTTTGGCACTCAACTCGTGGATTCCCGAGGTGACATTGGGGTAATCTATGCATAAGGGTTGATGCACGTTCTTGTCTTTGTTTCTCCGGTAGAAATCTTGGGGCACTCTTTGAGGTTCTTTGTGTTGGATTGAGCATTACGAATCTGAATTTGCTTTGGTGTTATTTTAGTACGAACTCTTAGATAGATCGATCGGAAAGAATAGCTTTGAGGTGGTTTCGTACCCTACAAACAATTTATTCTTATGTTCTCCGCTAGATAGGAACTTTGGAGTGATTCTTCATCGCACGTTGAGGGATGGTTATATGATCCAATTATATTAGCATTGTTGAGAGATTGCACTAGCGAAAGTACGGACCCTAGGCCTTGTTTTCAAGCATTGCAATACCGTTTGTGCTCCATTTTATCACTTGCTACCTTGCTGTTTTTATTTATTCAGATTATAAAAATATATTTCTACCATCCATATTACACTTTTATCACCATCTCTTCGCCGAACTAGTGCACCTATACAATTTGCCATTGTATTGGGTGTGTTGGGGACACAAGAGATTTCTTGTATTTGGTTGCAGGGTTGTTTGAGAGAGACCATCGTCATCCTACGCCTCCCACGGATTGATAAACCTTAGGTCATCCACTTGAGGGAAAATTGCTACTGTCCTACAAAACTCTGCGCTTGGAGGCCCAACACGAGTCTACATGAATAAAGTTGCGTAGTAGACATCAAGCTCTTTTCTGGCGCCGTTGCCGGGGAGGTGGGTGCATGAAGGTATATCTTTAGACCTTGCAATTGAATCTTTTAGTTTCTTGTTTTATCACTAGTTTGGTTTATTAAAGAAAACTACAAAAAATGGAGATTGGGTTACCTCAAAGTTGTTCTTTATCTTTATAATGTCTATCTTGAGAATCGGGATTCTGATAATTGTGCTCAATTGCTAGAAAAAGAATTCAACAAAATTTATGGCATAAAAACGTTGGATGATGGGCATGATTGCAATATTGCTAGTATGAATTCTTTGAATATCCATGATGTTAATGATGATTGCATTAGTCATGATAATGATGTCTCCTATAAGAATGTCAATTTTTGCGGAGTGAATTGGGAGTGCAAATGCACACCAAAAAGAGAAGATAGATTTTGTAAGAAGCATAAATATTTAGAAACGAAAAAGTTGCAAGAGAGGTTAGATGATTGTGCTGAAAGATTTAATTTTTCTCGCCATCCTTGTGAACTTTGCAATGAACATGGTCATTTAAATCTCCAATGCAAATTGTTTCATGATCAAATCGTGTCCAAAAATTGTGATAACTTGATTACCCTTGAGCATCCTAAAGAGCTTAGTCTTCTTTTGGGGTATGAAGAAATGAAACGTATAACTGAGGGTATTCCAAAATTTAATCTGAAGAGATTTCTTGATTTTGATCTAGAGGAAATTTATATGTTTTGTGCGGTAAATTGCATTGAGAATCCTTATATTGCCAACTATCTAAAGACAAGAAAACAAATAGAATATGAAGAGAGTACTAATGAAAGGGAAAATATTTCCCAATACCCTCCTAGTGTTTATTATGATGAATCAGGTAACGAGGAGGAGCTTCCTATCCAATCAATCCCTTCAACAAGAAGCTCAAAAAAATTGATTAAACCCTTACGTGAGGTGGTGAAGAAGAAAAGGAAAAGAAGGAGAAGTATAGGTAAAAAGGTAACTCTCCCAAGTAATATTACTCCTATCACCATTGTGCCTCATGAAAGTGAATCAAATATGTTGATGGAGGATGATGATATTGAGTATGATTTTGTGATGCCTACTACTTGTTGTAATGATTATGATTGGGAAGATAATTACACTTCTTATAATCTTGGAAATCTTTTTGGCACCAACTTGGGAAATTATGATAATAGCAATTATTATACCGTTGGTGCTATTCATACTATTAATGATGAGAGTGATTATGCTTATGATATGCCAAGTCACAAGCTTGGGGATGCTATGTTTGATGAGAATGACATGTTTGAGAATTTATTTGCTGCAATTAATGTTTGTCCCAAGCTTGGGGATGATATGCTTAATGAAGATGATCTTTTTAGCCCCCCTATTTTGAATGATCAAATTTGCTATGATGATTGCATGCCTCCTATCTATGATGAGAACAAAGTTGCTACTTATGATGATTATTGTGATGATACTTATGTTATAAAAAGTAGTGATGATTATATTTATAAAACTTGTCATAGTTATGATTACACTTTTCCTGAACATTACTCTTTTAATGTGGAAACAATTTATAGTATTCGAGTTTCATATGATACTCCCACCATTGTGAATGAGAAGAAATTTTCTTATGTGGAGAGTAATAAAATTTCTATGCTTGTGGATCACGAAGAGAATGCTTTATGTGATGGTTATATTGATGAATCTATTCATGATGCTACTGAAAATTATTATGAGAGAGGAACTTATGATTCATGATGCTCTCTTTATGTTTCAATTCTTATCTTTTATGCGAGCATCATTGAAATCATCATGCCTAGCTAAAAGGCATTAAACAAAAGCGCTTGTTGGGAGACAACCCAACATTTACCCCTACTGTTTTTATGTGTTCACATGATTATTCTACTGTAGTAATCATGTTTTATTGCTTTTGTTTCAATAAAGTGCCAAGTAAAGCCTTTGGGATAGTGTGGATGATAGTTGACTCGAATCTGTGCAAAAACAGAAACTTTTGCGCTCAGTCCAGGAATTTTTAAAATTCACTGGAACGTGATTTTGATCTGAATTTTTTACAGGTGATATATATGCAAATTATCCACGTTGTACTAATTTTTCAGAATTTTTGGAGTAGTAGAAGTGTGGTTGGAGTACAGATTACTACAGACTATTCTGTTTTTGACAGATTCTGTTTTCAAAGCATAGTTTGCTTGTTTTCTAGTTTCTATGGCTTAAATTGATCAATATAAATTGTGGAAATGATATGATACAGTAGGCATTGTGTGGAAACAATTACGAATCTTGTCTTTGACGGTACCAAAGTGAAATGGTTTGCTCTTTATCATACTAACCTATCTCACGAAGTTCCGTTAAGTCTTGTGTGATTGAAGTTTTCAAGTTTTGGGTGAGATGTTGATATAAGGAGAATAAGGAGTGATAAGACCATAAGCTTGTGGATTCCCAAGGCACCCCAAGGTAATATTCAAGGAAGATCCAAGCAACTAAGCTTGGGGATGCCCCGGAAGGCATCCCCTCTTTCGTCTCCAACATTATCGGTAACCTCACTTGGAGCTACATTTTTATTCGTCACATGATATGTGTTTTGCTTGGAGCATCATTTTCTTGTTAGGATTTGCTTGCTGTTATTTAGAATAATGTTTTGCATCTTTCTTTCCAATAAAAATGTCAAGGATAGCCTTTACCATGCTCATTTTGCAAGTATATGAGTTGCTGTTTCAAAACAGAAAGTTTATCGATGTTGCAAAACGTCCCGAGAAAAGTCAGAATGTGATAAAATGTTGAAACTTTTTGCACAGTAATATCTGATAAATTTTCTACAGTGTGGTAAATTTTCATAATTTTTGGAGTTAAATAAGTATTGATACTCTTGCATTCTTTACAGACTGTACTGTTTTGGCAGATTGCTGTTATGTTTGCATATGTTTGCTTGTTTAATGATTCTATTTGAGGATAGGAGTATTAAATATGCAGAGGCATTTAGTATGCAATGTTGAATAATAATTTTTGTGATTTGCTACAGTAGAGAATGATAAGGTTTTTGCATTGGTTTATACTAACTTATCTCACGATTTCTTGTTGAGTTTTGTGTGTATGAAGTTTTTAAGATTTAGGGAAACCGTGATATAAAAGGAATTAAGGAGATGCAAAAGCTCAAGCTTGGGGATGCCCAAGGCATCCCAAGATAATATTTCAAGAAGTCTCAAGCATCTAAGCTTGGGGATGCCCCGGTAGGCATCCCACCTTTCTTCATCAACAATTATCGGTTAGTATCGGTTGAGCCTAAGTTTTTGCTTCTTCACTTGAGTTGTGCTATTCTTGGAATGTCATTTTGTTTTGTTTTAATAAAATACTTAGATCTGAAAGTTTTTAAATAAGAGAGAGTCCTCAATTAGCTACCCCTTTACTTAACTACTCGCTTGATCTTCACTTATATCTTTTTGGAGTAGTTTGTCATTCACTCTTGTGCTTCACTTATATCCTATGAGTAAATTGTTGAATGAATTGAATATCATGAAGTTGAAATTATATGTTCATATCATGCCTAGTGGTAGCTTCACATTGGGTTTAGAAAGTGAAATCTCTTAAAGCTTGACAATCACAATATTGGTCATACAAGCAATTCATGAATGATTACTATAAGGAAGAGAACTTTCACATGCAAATACACTATCTTGGAAATATTTTGTGATTGTGAGCCCCCATCAAAATATTATATGCCAAAATTGTTGATGTTGGACAAGGAAGACAACGTAATGATTTATGTTTGTTCATATTCACATAGAAGTTATATTGTCATAGATCCTTCAACATGTGGTGCTTGCCCCCCATCTTTGCTAGCCAAAAATTCCGCACCAAGTAGAGATACTACTTGTGCATCCAAAAACCCTTAAACCCAAATCTTATTTTCAAGAGTCCACCATACCTACCTAAGGATTGAGTAAGATCCTTTAAGTAAGTTGTCATCGGTGCAATAAGGCAATAAAAATTGCTTCTAAAAGTGTTAGATCATTTAGTGTAAGAGAAAATTGAGCGTTGTACGAACTTGTGATGGCAAAGAATAAAAGTGACAGACTGCATAATAAGGTTGCTATCATAAGGGGCAATATAATGTGACATTCTTTTGCACTAAGGGATTGAGCATACAAACAAAAAGCGCATGGCAACCTCTACTTCCCTCTGCGAAGGTCCTACCTTTTACTTTTATGTATTTACTTTCATGCAAGAGTCAAAGTTTTTCTCTCTATTCCTTTTTATTTTTCTCTTTTGACAAGCATCATGTGGTGAGGAAAGATCTAGGCACATATATCCAGTTGGATATGGGTAGCATGAGTTATTATTGTTGACATCACCCTTGAGGTGAATACGTTGGGAGGCGAAATTATAAGCCCCTATCTTTCTATGTGTCCGGTTGAAATGTTTTGCTCATGTGTATGCGGTGAGTGTTAGGAATCATAGAAGACTATATGATGGTTGAGTATGTGGAGCACTTACTTATACTTTATTGAATAAGTTGAATTGCAATTGTTTGGTGACTAAGAATATAGGTTGTTGAGTTTCAAGAGAATTCATTGTTTGAACCTTAACATGTGAATTGGTTGCTACTTTGTCATGATGAGTTTTATGAGAAAAAGTTGCTGTTATGATGCTAGGGAAAGTGATTGAAATTATCATTGATCAAAGTTATGCACTTTGCTAGCATTCACACTTCATAAATTATTTCTTTCACCATTTACCTACTCGAGGACTAGTAGGAATTAAGCTTGGGGATGCTGATACATCTCCAACGTATCTATAATTTATGAAGTATTCATGCTGCTATATTATCATTCTTGGATGTTTTACAATCATTTTATAGCAACTTTATATCATTTTTTGGGACTAACCTATTGACATAGTGCCCAGTGCCAGTTGCTATTTTTGCTTGTTTTTTACATCGCAGAAAATCGATATCAAACAGAGTTCAAATGCAGCGAAACTTTTTGTGGATTTTTTATGGACCAGAAGACATCCAATGGGCCAAAGCAGCACCTGGGGGGTGCCCCGAGGGGGGCACAACCCACCAGGGCGCGCCTGGGCCCCCAGGCGCGCCCCGGTGGGTTGTGCCCACCTCGGTGGCCTCCCGCACCGCCTCTTCGCCCTATAAATCGTCAAATATTCCAAAAACCCTAGCGGAGACCCTAGATCAGGATTTCCACCGCCGCAAGCCTCTGTAGCCATGAGATCCAATCTAGACCCCGTTCCGGCACCCTGCCGGAGGGGGAGATCATCACCGGTGGCCATCTTCATCATCCCGGCGACCACCACGATGAGGAGGGAGTAGTCCACCCTCGGGGCTGAGGGTTTGTACCAGTAGCTATGTGTTTAATCTCTCTCTCTCGTGTTCTTGAGATGCACAATCTTGATGTATCGCGGGCTTTGTTAATATAGTCGAATCATATGGTGTCTTCCCCTCTCTATCTTATTGTGATGAATTGAGTTTTCCCTTTGAGATTTCGTTTTATCGGATTGAATACTTTTATGGATTTGAGAGCACTTGATATATGTCTTGCATACGAATACCCGTGGTGACAATGGGGTATTATATTGATTCACTTGATATATGTTTTGGCACTTAACTCGCGGATTCCCGAGGTGACATTGGGGTAATCTATGCATAGGGGTTGATGCACGTTCTTGTCTTTGTTTCTCCGGTAGAAATCTTGGTGCACTCTTTGAGGTTCTTTGTGTTTGATTGAGCATTACGAATCTGAATTTGCTTTGGTGTTATTTTAGTACGAACTCTTGGATAGATCGATCGGAAAGAATAGCTTTGAGGTGGTTTCGTACCCTACAAACAATTTATTCTTATGTTCTCCACTAGATAGGAACTTTGGAGTGATTCTTCATCACACGTTGAGGGATGGTTATATGATCCAATTATATTAGCATTGTTGAGAGATTGCACTAGCGAAAGTACGGACCCTAGGCCTTGTTTTCAATCATTGCAATACCGTTTGTGCTCCGTTTTATCACTTGCTACCTTGCTGTTTTTATTTATTCAGATTATAAAAATATATTTCTACCATCCATATTACACTTTTATCACCATCTCTTCGCCGAACTAGTGCACCTATACAATTTGCCATTGTATTGGGTGTGTTGGGGACACAAGAGATTTCTTGTATTTGGTTGCAGGGTTGTTTGAGAGAGACCATCGTCATCCTACGCCTCCCACGGATTGATAAACCTTAGGTCATCCACTTGAGGGAAAATTGCTACTGTCCTACAAAACTCTGCACTTGGAGGCCCAACACGAGTCTACAAGAATAAAGTTGCGTAGTAGACATCAGACGCCAACGCCGAAGCCTGCAAAATAAAACCAAGATGATACTTCGGACAACGTCTTCGAAATTTCGATCCTCTGCCAGGTTTCTTTTCAACCTGCCAGAGTCTCGGGGGCTGCTACATATAAGCATTGCTTGAATCTTACTTACAAAGAAAAAGCATTACTTTGTTTACCTCAAAGCCTGTTAGAAGGCCACCAAAAGCATCTTTCAGTCCACTATTAACGGACCGAACGCTTTGCAAAACCGCACCCATCAGGATGCGGTGTTCCGCGACTATGGAGGAGCTTTTCATAGCCTCCTCCATCATGTCCAGCCATTCGGCCACACCCCGGCCCCCGGTGTTCGGCACTGGCGGCGGGGCCCTTGCTCCTCCTTCGGTGGAAGGCGGTCGCGTCGCTTCGGAGGGCCGTTCAGGCTCCAGAACTGTCATCTTAGAGGGCTCGGCTTGCCCGAGCTCCTTCTCCTTGCCTTCGGCAGCCGAAGCATTAGCCTCGGTCATGTCGATATCCCCATCCCCTCCCATGTTCGGCATGGGTGGGGTCCTCTGGGACAACACCTCCCCGGTCTCTCCGATGAACGGAGGAGGTGCAGAGTGCAATGCGCCTCCACTTTCCGCCAGATCGGCTGGCGGAGAAGTGCCCTCTGACATTTGGTCAGTAGGGAGGTCGCAGGGTAGGCTACAGCACAAAAGAACACATATTTTTAGTAATGGGTTAGTAAAACTGATACCCGGACAGTCATCGGACTCTTACCTTTCAGCGCGGGGCTTGACTCTGGGAACCCGCTCTGGGATCTTCTCAGAGGCTGCAGACTCCTTATCGGAGTCCGAACTGTCATCAGGTATGACAAGTTTCCCCCTCCCTCTCCTCTTCAGAGCTGGGGAAGGGTGTTCCTGATAACCCACAAGTATAGGGGATCGCAACAGTTTTCGAGGGTAGAGTATTCAACCCAAATTTATTGATTCGACACAAGGGGAGCCAAAGAATATTTGCAAGTATTAGCAGCTGAGTTGTTAATTCAACCACACCTAGAGATTAATTATCTGCAGCAAAGTGATCAGTAGCAAAGTAGTATGGTAGTTTTGATAGTAGTAGCAACAGCAATAGTAACGGTAACAGTAATAGCAATGATTTTGTAGCAAGTGCAAGAGTAACAATAGTAGTGGTAACTTAGCAAGAACAATATGAGAGAAATTCATAGGCATTGGATCAATGAAGTCGTTGGATGATATTCATCATATAACAGTCATAACCTAGGGTGATACATCACTAGCTCCAGTTCATAAATATAATGTAGGCATGTATTCCGTAAATAGTCATACGTGCTTATGGAAAGAACTTGCATGACATCTTTTGTCCTACCCTCCCGGGGCAGCGGGGTCCTATTGGAAACTAAGGGATATTAAGGCCTCCTTTTAATAGAGAACTGGAACAAAGCATTAACACATAGTGAATACATGAACTCCTCAAACCACGGTCATCACCGGGAAGTGTCCCGACTATTGTCACTCCGGGGTTGCCGGATCATAACACGTAGTAGGTGACTGTAACTTGCAAGATCGGATCTAGAACATAGATATAATGGTGATAACATAAACGGTTCAGATCTGAAATCATAGCACCCGGGCCCAAAGTGACAAGCATTAAGCATGGCAAAGTCATAGCAACATCAATCTCAGAACATAATGGATACTAGGGATCGAGCCCTAACAAAACTAACTCGATTACATGATGAATCTCATCCAACTCCTCACCGACCAACGAGCCTACGAAGGAATTACTCACTCCTGGTGGGGAGCATCATGGAATTGGCGATGGAGAAGGGTTGGTGATGACGAAGATCGAAGATCCCCCTCTCCGGAGCCCCAAACGGACTTCAGATCTGGCCTCCCGATGAAGAACAGGAGGTGGCGGCGGCTCCATCTCGTGAAACGCGATAATTCTTTCTCCCTGATTTTTTCTCCGAAAATATGACTTTATAGCATCAGGGTTGGAGTTTGTGGGGCCACCAGGTGGGGACAACCCACCTGGGCGCACTTGGAGGGGGGGCGCGCCCTGGTGGGTTGTGCCCACCCAGGTGCCCCCCTCCTGTGGTTCTTGGCTCCAGAAATTCTCTTTTATTATATAAAAAATCCTCGTGAAGTTTCGTTCCAATCCGAGAACTTTTATTTCTGCACAAAAACAACACCATGGTAGTTCTGCTGAAAACAGCGTCAGTTCGGGTTAGTTTCATTCAAATCATGCAAATTAGAGTCCAAAACAAGAGGAAAAGCGTTAGGAAAAGTAGATACGACGGAGACGTATCAACTCCCCCAAGCTTAAACCTTTGCTTGTCCTCAAGTAATTCAGTTGATAAACTGAAAGTGAAAAAGAAAAACGTTTACGAACTCTTTTGCTCTTGTTTACATAAATAAGCTTAAGTAGCACCCAGGTTTTCAGCAAAGATTATAACTAACCATGTCGACAATAACTCTTAAAAGTTATATTAACTCATAACAATGGCATAATCAACTAGCGAGCAATAATAAGATATCTCAAACAACAACATTTTGTCAAAGCAACCATGATATAATATGACAATAGTGGTATCTCGCTAGCCCTTTCTGAGACCGCAAAACATAAATGTAGAGCACCTCCAAAGTCTGAGCAGCGACTAAACATTGTAATTCATGGTAGAAAAGATCCATTCATGATGCATCCAACATTAGCTACACACAATGCATGAGGATGACAATAGTGCTCTCAGGTTCTGGCGCTTATTTGAGAAGGTGATGACACAACATAAAAGTAAATAGATAGTCCCTTTGCAGAGGGAAGCAGTGATTTGCAAAGGTGCCAGAGCTCAAGTTTTAAAACAGAGGTAAATGAAATTTTGAGAAATGCACCCTTCTTATTTACTTCGCGATCATTAGTTATCGGTATCTTCCATGCTAAACACATTAGTGGCGGTTCCCAAGCGATAAAAGTAAAGGTTTACTCCCCCTCCACCAACAATCACACTCCACGGCTTGTCCGAAACAACGGGTGCCGTCCATACCAACAACATTCCTGGGGGAGTTTTGTTTAATTATTTGCAATTTGAATTCGGGACTGGGAATCCCTATTACCGCCCCTCTCGTGCAAGGACGAGTGAATAAACACTCATCATGAGAATAACCCGCTTAGCATGGAAGATACTGACTACCTCCTGTCGCTCTATGAACAATCCAGGCACACAAAAAAGGATATTTATTTGAAGTTTTTAGAGTTGGCACATGCAAATTTATTTAGGACGGCAGGGTAATACCGCATACAGGTAGGTATGGTGGACTCATCTGGAACAACTTGGGTTTCAGGGTTTTGATGCACAAGCAGAATTCCCACTTAGTATAGTCGAAGGCTAGCAATTAGGTTGAGAAGCGGCCAGCTAGAGAGCGAAAACGGTCATGAACATGCATTATGCATAAGTAACATTGGATACTAGCATGAGTAGGATATGAACACCATGAACATAAATATCATAGAGGCTATGTTGGTTTTGATTCAACTACATGCATGAACATGTGCCAAGTCAAGCCACCCGAACATTCAGAGGAGGATACCATATCATCATACTACATCACAATTATTTTAACGCAATGTTGACATCCAAGATAAATCATTATCCACTCCTAGCTACTTAAGCATGGCATGAGAAACTATAATCTCTAAGGGTCATTGCAAACATGTTTGATCATAATGAGTTGAATCATGGATACTAGGTTAAACATATTTACAAAAACAGAACAAGTTGAGTTCATACCCGTTTCTCTCTGCCACAGCCAGTTCATCAAATATCGTCATTATTGCCTTTCACTTGCACGACCGAACGATATGAAAATAATAATAGTGCAAGAGTACTGTGGACTAAGCTGGAATCTGCAAACATTTTATTCAAAAAGAAGAAAAAAGGTAATATGGGCTCTCTGTTAGATCAACAACAATGCATATGAGAGCCACTCAACATTTTCATCGTGGTCTTCTCCTTGGTATGACTCAATAAGAAGAAATTCAGAGAAACACACTGAAATATTTTTGGAGTTTTTGGTTTCTGAAAGAAAGCAAATTTAAGAAAGGAAAAACAAAAACGAGAAAAACTATTTACACGGGAGAGCTTCCAACAAGCAACAGAAGAACAAGGAAATATTTTTGGGTTTCCTTTTTAAAAACTATAGCTAGTTATACTAGAGAGAAGCAGGAAATATTTTTGTATTTTCTCAAAGTTTTTTTTAAACACACAAGAAGAAGGCGAGAAAATAAATCTAGCATGGATAATACAATGAAAAAGTGTGGACACCGACAACTGGAATGAAAAGTGTGAACATGAAAGTAATGTCGGTGGAAATACGTACTCCCCCAAGCTTAGGCTTTTGGCCTAACTTGGTAATCTCCACCAGTAGCCTACATAATGGTCGGAGTGATAGCTCACGGAGGCTCTAGGTGCAGATGTCTCAGCCCGTTATGCAGCCACAACTGCCGCGTTATGTGCTCAGGCCTCGCTCTCAAGAACATAATATCTTCCCTTGCTATGAACATCAAAGAGAGCAGGTGCAGGCAAAAAGGTGTCCACAACGGAACTTTTATTAAACAACAGGTTATAAGTAAAATTATGGGGTTCACCACTAAGGATCTTATGACATTTCATAGCATCGAAGTCAAGGTATTGTGTGGGTAAGATGGGTCATAAGGCCATATCAAGCATTCAAACTACTTAGAACTCTAACAATTCAACATGCAAGCTCATCTACAGCAGCACCAAGAGTCACTAATTATTCTAAATATAAACCACTAAAGCAAAAACTAATTGGAATAGTGGAGGAGGCACATACCAAGCAACAATCCCCCAAAACAGTTTCGAAAATGGAGCTTCGAGCAAAGAGATCGAAATCCGTGGGTTTGAGAGCAAGAACACAAGAGAGAGAGAGAGAGCAATGGTGACTTTTTTCTGGAGGTAGGTGATGATATGGAGTGAAGGGATAAGTGAGGGGGCCCATGTGGGGACCACAACCCACCAGGGCGCGCCTGGGGGTGCTGGCGTGCCCAGGTGGGTTGTGCCCACCTGGAGCACCTCCCTCTGATGTTATTTGCACCAAAAATTCTTAAATATTCAGAAAAAAATCGTATTAAATTTTTAGAGCATTCTAAGAACTTTTATTTTTAGGTCATTTTTTTATTGCACGGAAAACTCAGAAAACAGGCAAGGCATGACATTTTATTTTATTTAACTAATAAAAACAAAAAACAAAAAAGTAGGGACAGAAGGTAGTGCTCACTGAATTCATCAACTTCATACCTCTCAAAAATGATTTATTAATAAGGTTGATCAAGTCTTATTAACAACCACTTCCGATTAGCATGAAACCGAAGAACTTTCATGAAACACTAAGTTACCTCAATGGGGATATGGATGTCCCCAACAATAAGCATTTTGTATTTCTTTTTGGCAGTAGGTAGAGGTAGTTGAAAACTTCCAATAGTGATTGTCGGAGATTTTTCAATAACATTAATACCATTCACTTGGAATTGTTTCTTCGGAAAGTGCACCGTATGTTCATTACCATTGATATGAAAAGTGACCTTGCTTTTATTGCAATCAATAACAGCCCCTGCAGTATTCAAGAAGGGTCTACCGAGGATAATCAACATGTTATCGTCCTCGGGCATCTCAAGTATAACAAAGTCAGTTAAGATAGTAACATTAGCAATGACAACGGGCACATCCTCACAAATACCGATAGGTATAGCAGTTGATTTATCAGCCATTTGCAAAGATATTTCAGTAGGTGTGAGTTTATTCAAATCAAGTCTTTTGTATAAAGACAAACGCATAACACTAACTCCTACTCCTAAATCACACAAAGCAGTTTTCACATAATTTCTTTTGATGGAGCAAGGTATAGTTGGTATTCCCGGATCTCCAAGTTTTTTAGGTACTCCATCCTTAAAAGTATAATTAGCAAGCATGGTGGAGATTTCAGCTTCCGGTATTTTTCTCTTATTGGTGATGATGTCTTTCATGTACTTTGCATAAGGAGGCATTTTTAAGATATCAGTCAAGCGAGTACGCAAAAAGACTGGCCTCAGCATTTCATCAAAGCGTTCAAATTATTCATCATCTTTCTTTTTGGTTGACTTAGGTGGAAAGGGCATAGGTTTTTGAACCCACGATTCTCTTTCCCTACCATGTTTTCTAGCAACAAAGTCTCCTTTATCATATCTTTTATTCTTGGGTTGTGGGTTATCAAGATCAGCTGCTGGTTCTATCTCAACATCATTATCTGGTTCTTTATTATTTGTTTGAGTGTCTTCATGAACCTCATCATTGTCTTTTTCATTTTCAGAAGGTGAGTGTTCACTATTAGATTGAGTTTCAGCATCAGAGATAGAGACTTCATTATCATTATTAGGAGGTTTTTCAACTTCAGGTTCACTAGAGGCATGCAAAGTCCTATCATTTTTCTTCTTCTTTTTCTTTTTAGAAGGACTAGGTACATCAGTGTCAACTCTTTGAGAGTCTTTTTCAATTCTTTTTGGGTGTCCCTCAGGATAAAGTGGTTCCTGAGTCATTCTACCTCCTCTAGTCATTACTCTAACAGCATGATCATTGATATTATTATTCATTTCATCAAGCAACTCTCTTTTGAGATTTAGCAACTTGTTCCAATTGAGTTTGAACCATAGAGGCATGTTTTCCTACACCTATAACATCATTTAAGATTCTAAATAACAAGTCACTCGAGCGAGCAATCATATCAGAATTGTATTTCAATTGTTTCATAACATTTGCATTGAAGTGATCTTGCTTTCTAATGTAATTATCAAACTCATAAAGGCATTGACTAGGATGTTTATTATAAGGAATATCACCTTCATCGAACTTTAGTAAAGAATTTACCTCTACCACCTTAGGTGGTGGTGGTGTTTCAAGCCCATATATTTCTTCGATAGGTGGTAATTTTTTAACATCCTCTGCTTTAATACCTTTTTCCTTCATGGATTTCTTTGCCTCTTGCATATCTTCAGGACTGAGATATAAGATACCCCTCTTCTTTGGAGTAGGTTTAAGTGGTGGTTCAGGAAGGATCCAATCATCATAATTTTTCAATATGGTATTCAATAATTCTTCAGCTTGTTCAACAGTTCACTCCCTGAAAACACAACCAGCACAACTATCTAGGAAGTCCCTAGAAGCATCGGTTAGTCCATTATAGAAGATATCAAGTATTTCATTTTTCTTAAGAGGATGATCAGGCAAAGCATTAAGCAATTGGAGAAGCCTCCCCCAAGCTTGTGGGAGACTCTCTTCTTCAATTTGCTCAAAGTTAAATATTTCATGTAAGGCAGCTTGTTTCTTATGAGCAGGAAAATATTTTTCAGAGAAGTAATAAATCATATCCTGGGGAATATGCACACAACCAGGAGCAAGAGTATTATACCAAGCCTTAGCATCACCCTTTAATGAGAACGGAAATAATTTGAGAATATAATAGTAGCGAATTTTCTCATCATGAGCAAATAGGGTGGCTATGTCATTCAACTTAGTAAGATGTGCCACAACAGTTTCAGTTTCATAACCATGGAAAGGATCAGATTCAACCAAAGTAATCAACTCTGGGTCGACAGAGAATTCATAATCCTTATCATCAACAAAGATAGGTGAAGTAGCAAACTTAGGATCACATTTCATTCTAGCATTCAAAGTCTTTTATTTATACTTGCATAATATTTTTTCCAGATCATCTCTATCCTTACAAGCAAGAATGTCTCTAGTTGTCTCCTCATCCATAACATAACCTTCTGGTACCTTTGGCAATTCATATCTAGGAGAACTAGGTCTAATAGGTGTTTCAAGATTTTCAGTTTCAAGCTCTTCATCAGTTTCAACAATTTCATCAGTTTCAGCATTCTCAAAAGCTTTAGTTCTAGCAAGCTGTAAGAAAGGTACTAGCATCATCATGAGTAGCATTCATAGCAGGAGTAGCATCATCAATAACTTGCGACATATCAGAATTGATAGCATGTGGTGGTGTTGCAAGTCTACTTATAACAGAAGGTGAATCTAAAGCGGAGTTGGATGGCAGTTCCTTACCTCTCCTCGTCTTAGAGGGAAAAATCTTAGTCTTAGCATCCTTCAGATTCTTCATAGTGATAATTTGATAATAATCCCAAGTGACTCAACAAATATAGCTATGCTCCCCGGCAACGGTGCCAGAAAAAGGTCTTGATAACCCACAAGTATAGGGGATCGCAACAGTTTTCGAGGGTAGAGTATTCAACCCAAATTTATTGATTCGACACAAGGGGAGCCAAAGAATATTTGCAAGTATTAGCAGCTGGGTTGTCAATTCAACCACACCTGGAGATTAATTATCTGCAGCAAAGTAATCAGTAGCAAAGTAGTATGGTAGTTTTGATAGTAGTAGCAACAGCAATAGTAACAGTAACAGTAATAGCAATGATTTTGTAGCAAGTGCAAGAGTAACAATAGCAGTGGTAACTTAGCAAGAACAATATGAGAGAAATTCGTAGGCATTGCATTGATGAATTCATTGGATGATATTCATCATATAACAGTCATAACCTAGGGTGATACAACACTAGCTCCAGTTCATAAATATAATGTAGGCATGTATTCCGTAAATAGTCATACGTGCTTATGGAAAGAACTTGCATGACATCTTTTATCCTACCCTCCCGTGGCAGCGGGGTCCTATTGGAAACTAAGGGATATTAAGGCCTCCTTTTAATAGAGAACCGGAACAAAGCATTAACACATAGTGAATACATGAACTCCTCAAACTACGGTCATCACCGGGAAGTATCCCGACTGTTGTCACTTCGGGGTTGCCGGTTCATAACACGTAGTAGGTGACTATAACTTGCAAGATCGGATCTAGAACATAGATATAATGGTGATAACATAAATAGTTCAGATCTGAAATCATGGCACCCGGGCCCAAAGTGACAAGCATTAAGCATGGCAAAGTCATAGCAACATCAATCTCAGAACATAATGGATACTAGGGATCGAGCCCTAACAAAACTAACTCGATTACATGATGAATCTCATCCAACTCCTCACCAACCAGCGAGCCTACGAAGGAATTACTCACTCCCGGTGGGAAACATCATGGAATTGGCGATGGAGAAGGGTTGGTGATGACGAAGATCAAAAATCCCCCTCTCCGGAGCCCCAAACGGACTCCAGATCTGGCCTCTCGATGAAGAATAGGAGGTGGCGGCGGCTCCGTCTCATGAAACGCGATAATTCTTTCTCCCTGATTTTTTTCTCCAAAAATATGACTTTATAGCATCAGGGTTGGAGTCTGCGGGGCCACCAGGTGGGGATAACCCACCTAGGTGCGCCTGGAGGGGGGCGCCCTGGTGGGTTGTGCCCACCCAGGTGCCCCCCTCCTGTGGTTCTTGGCTCCAGAAATTCTCTTTTATTATATAAAAAATCCCCGTGAAGTTTCGTTCCAATCCGAGAACTTTTATTTCTGCACAAAAACAACACCATGGTAGTTCTGCTGAAAACAGCGTCAGTCCGGGTTAGTTTCATTCAAATCATGCAAATTAGAGTCCAAAACAAGAGGAAAAGCGTTAGGAAAAGTAGATACGACGGAGACGTATCAGTTCCCCTTCGGCTTCGGTCGGCGCCGCTCTCTTCCTGGTGCGGGAGGAGTCGCTCTTCTCCTCCTCCTCTTCTTCCTGGTCCCCCTCTTGTGCGGAGGGGGCATGGGTATCCTCGGACTTGGTGTCCGGGGCGACTCGCGGGCGGAGGCCCTCCCTGGCCTCCCTTGCAGGGTTCTTCTTCTTCCTTTGCTCCGGCGCCTTGTAGGGCGCCACTATCAGCATCTCTCCTAGCTGGGCTGATATGGGGTCTTCGGGCAGTGGAGCCGGACTGCCCATCTGCTCGGCCTTCTTCAGCCAGCCCTGGGGGAAACAAGAATGAAGGAGTTAAGGGCCGCAGTGGAAATACGAACCTCTTTAGGGGGGTTCTCGGCGTCGAGGCCGACGTCCTCCTTCTCAGCTGGCCAAGTCTCTTGCGGCTTGAACAATGCTCTCCACAGCTTCTCGCGGGGGGTGCCATGAAGGAATTGCATGGTGCGGGGGTCTTCGGGTTTCCAGGACCACATTGGTGCGGTCCGGTCTTGGCATGGCAGCAGACTGCGGTGGAGCATGATCAGGACCACGTTGGTCAGTGTGACCCCCACCTCTATCATGTTGGTGACGCGTTTTTGCAGCGCCTTCACCTCGGTGGCAGGTTCCCAGTCCAGCCCCTTCTTGGTCCATGAGGGTAACCTCGCGGGGGGTCGGGATCTGAAGTCTGGGGCAGCCGCCCACATCGCCTCGCGGGGTTCTGTAATATAGAACCATTATTTCTACCAGATCTTGATCGTGTCTATGAACACGCCCTCCGCAATCCGCATGCTGGTCGTCGACGATCTTCAGCTTCACATTGAAAACCTTCAGCCACAGGCCGAAGTGTGGATGGACCCGAAGAAAGGCCTCACAGACAATGATAAAGGCGGGGATGTGGAGAAAGGAGTTCGGAGCCAGGTCATGGAAGTCGAGTCCGTAGTAGAACATCAACCCTCGAACGAACGGGTGGAGGGGAAAACCCGGTCCCCGGATGAAGTGGGGGACGAACACCACCTGTTCGCCTGCACGGGGCGTCGGCACGACCTGGCCTTCCTCCGGGGCTCGATGAGCGATGTTGGGGGAAAGGAAGCCCGCCCGCTTTAGGTCCTCGATGTGATTGTTGGTGATGCACGAGGCCTCCCACTTGCCCTTCGCTCCAGATCTGGCCATTGCCGAACTTGACTTTGCGGGAAGATGGATTGGAGCGCTCGAGCTCTGTAGATTGGGAAGGTTGTGGCAAGTGGATGAAGAAGGCGTACGGGGACAAACCGTGGCTGCTCTCTTTTATAAGCAGTCGTAATACCAAGAGTCCTGTAAATGCGCCACCGGCCTCGCCTCTTCCTGATATACTCATGACATTAAGCGCGAGTGGGATGTTGTGAATCATTGATCAAATCCATTAAAATACGGGACACGATCTCCACCTCGACGGGACATGTCATTGAAGGGGCGGCCCTGAGCCGCGCATCGAGTCTTCATGTTTATAATCGAACGCGACCCCTCATCAAAAGTTGTCAGTCAAGGATATTGTTCACACGTATGGTCAAGTTCGGAATTCGGATACGGTTTGATGTATGGTTGAGTTAAGATCCAGCCTGTCTGAAGGCTTAACTGAAGAAGGATAATTCCGAATACTTCAAAGAAGGGGAACTCACCTGCAAGGCGGAGTGTGCAGTCACGAGGGTAATACGAAGACGGCGTTGAAGGCAAGTTCGGGGGCTACTGAGGGAGTCCTGGATTAGGGGGTTGATACATCTCCAACGTATCTATAATTTTTGATTATTCCATGTTGTTATATTATCATTCTTGGATGTTTTACAATCATTTTATAGAAACTTTATATCATTTTTTGGGACTAACCTATTGACATAGTGCCCAGTGCCAGTTGCTGGTTTTTGCTTGTTTTTTACTTCGCAGGAAATCAATACCAAACGGAGTCCAAATGCAGCGAAACTTTTTGGTGATTTTTTCTGGACCAGAAGAGACAAGTTGGGCCAAGAAAGTACCTGAGGGGGGCTCCGAGGGGAGCACAACCCACCAGGGTGCACCTGGGGACCCAGGCGCGCCCAGGTGGGTTGTGCCCACCTCGGCTGCCTCCCGCACCGCCTCTTTGCTATATAAATACCCCAATATTCCAGAAACCCTAGGAGAGTCGACGAAAATCAATTCCAGCCGCCGCAAGTTCCAGAAACCACAGATCCAATCTAGACACCATCACGGAGGGGTTCATCATCCTCATTGGTGCCTCTCCGATGATGCGTGAGTAGTTCATTGTAGACCTACGGGTCCGTAGTTAGTAGCTAGATGACTTTCTCTCTCTCTTTTGATTCTCAATACAATGGTCTCTTGGAGATCTATTTGATGTAACTCTTTTTGTGGTGTGTTTGTTGGGATCCGATGAACTTTGAGTTTATGATCAGATCTATGTTTTTATCCATGAAAGTTATTTGAGTCTTTTGATCTCTTATATGCATGATTACTTATAGCCTCGTATTTCTTCTTCCAATCTCTGGTTTAGTTAGGCCAACTAGATCGATTTTTCTTGCCATGGGAAGAGGTGCTTTGCGATGGGTTCGATCTTACGGTGCTTGATCCCAGTGACAGAAGGGGAACCGACACGTATGTATCGTTGCTATTAAGGATAACAAGATGGGGTCTATTTCTACATAAATAGATCTTGTCTACATCATGTCATCGTTCTTATTGCATTACTCTGTTTCTCCATGAACTTAATACACTAGATGCATGCTGGATAGCGATCGATGTGTGGAGTAATAGTAGTAGATGCAGGCAGGAGTCGGTCTACTAATCTTGGACGTGATGCCTATATAATGATCATTGCCTGGATATCATCATAATTATTTGAAGTTCTATCAATTGCCCAACAGTAATTTGTTTACCCACCGTAGGCTATTTTTCTCGAGAGAAGCCACTAGTGAAATCTACGGCCTCCGGGTCTATTTTCTCATCATATATTTTCAGATCTATTTTGCTATTTTCCTTTTTATTTATTTGCCACTTTTATTTTCAGATCTATATTTCTAAAAACCCAAAAATATTTTGCTTCACTTTATTTTATTCGCGATCTATTTATCCAATCCACTACAATTTATCTCCCGTCCGTTTGCCAATTTCTGGTGTTGTTACCCGAAAGGGATTGACAACCCCTTTAACACATCGGGTTGCAAGTATTTGTTCTTTGTGTGCAGGTGCTGTTTACGTAGTGTTGCTTGGTTCTCCTACTGGTTCGATAACCTTGGTCTCATCACTGAGGGAAATACCTACCATTGTTGTGCTGCATCATCCCTTCCTCTTTGGGGAAATACCGACGTAGTTCAAGCAAACATCAAAAGGAATTTTCGGCACCATTGCCGGGGAGACATCATCAACATCTACCAGGTTCCTAATCACAAATCTCATCTCCTTGCAATTTACATTATTTGCCATTTGCCTCTCGTTTTCCTCTCCCCCACTTCACAAAAATGTGTCGTTTTATTCGCCCTCTTTTTCGTTCGTCGTTTTCTCGTCAGATCTGTTTTTGTGTGCAATCTTGTTGATCACTTTTTGTCGTTATGGATAGTTCTTCCTCTATCGTGTGCACCCCCAAGAATGAGGTTCTTAACTTTAAACAAAGGGGAGGGGAGAATTTAAAAGATGCTTGGTATAGGATTTGCAATGCTCATAATAGATCTATCCGTAAGCAATCTACCGTTGTTCTTCTTCGCTGTTTTTATGTGGGCATCACAACTTGGTATAGATTCATCCTTGATACGATTACCGGTGGAAATTTCTTAATGTGTCCCTCTCTTGATGCTTTTAATGCTATGGGAAATTTAGTTGGTTCACCGCCTCTTATAATTAACGAAACAACTTTGACTCTTGAGCACGTTATGGAAAGACTTGATGCTATTGAAAAGAAAATGCTTACTGAAGAACACTTTGAAAACTTGGATAAAAAGATGCATAATTTTGCTACTAAATTTGGGTCAAAAACGGGAGAAGTTTTTAAGTTGTTAAAAGAAAAGGGAACCGTAATTCACGAAAGAATTGAAGAAAGCCCTTCTCGGATCGATAAGTTGGAACAAATTTTTAGCAATTTAAACACGGCTTTTGCTTCTGCTAAAACTATTGAAAAAAACCGTTCAAATTAGTAAGAGTACTCAAACCACTAAGAACAAGGGTGCAACTTCTAGTAGTAAAGAAGATCTTAAAATGATTAGTATTCACCCGGATTTTGTCGAAGTTATAAGAGACCCTATTAATAAGAACGATTTCCTCAATTTTATGCCTAGAAATTTTGCTATTTTACTTGCTAAATCCTCAAAGAAATCTGATTGTGTGATTGAAGAGTTGGAAGTTAAAGATGACAACACTTAGATCTTTGCATTATGCCTAGCTAAGGGCGTAAAACGATAGCGCTTGTTGGGAGGCAACCCAATGAATAAAATTTATTTTTGTCTTTTTCTTTCTGTTCTTGCGTGTTTGCACAATTATGCTACTGTTATGATTGTGTTTTTTTTGTGTTTTAATTAGTGTTTGTGCCAAGCAAAGCCTTTGGGATAGCTTTGGTGATAGTTGATTTGATCTTGTTGGAAAACAGAAACTTTTGCGTCCAGTAAAATAATTTTATAAATTTACAGAAGCTACTAAATATTCTGAATTTTTTACACAAGATTTACATACAAATTTCCTATGTTGTCCTAGTTTTTCAGAATTTTTGGAGTTACAGAAGTATGAGAAAAATTCGTGTCTTTGCAGACTGTTCTGTTTTTGACAGATTCTGTTTTCTTTGCATTGTGTGCTTATTTTGATGAATCTATGGTTTGTATTGGAGGTTATAAGCCATGGTAAAGTTAGAATACAGTAGATATAATGAAAGAACAAAATTTGAATGGGTTTTCTACAGTACTTAAAGTAAATATTAGTTTTCTTATACTAACGGATCTCACGAAGGTTTTGTTGAGTTTTGTGTGATTGAAGTTTTCAAGTTTTGGGTGAGATTACGATGGATGAAGGAATAAGGAGTAAGAAGAGCCTAAGCTTGGGGATGCTCCATGGCACCCCAAGCCATTATCCAAAGATAAGCAAGCAACTAAGCTTGGGGATGCCCGAGTGGCATCCCCTCTTTCTTCTAACGACCATCGGTATTTTACTTGGAGCTATATTTTTATTCATCACATATCATGAGTTTTGCTTGGAGCGTCTTGTATGATATGTGTCTTTGATTGTTTTGCTTTTGATTTTAAGTCATGAATCCTTGCTGGACACACCAATTTGAGGGAGCCAAAATTATGCTATGACTTGTTAGAATTGCTCTCTATGCTTCACTTAAATCTTTATGAGCTATGGAATTGCTCTAGTGCTTCACTTATATCTTTTTGAGCACGGTGTGCTTTAGTATTTTTGAAGAAATGCTCTCATGCTTCACTTATATTTATTTGAGAGTTAGTAAATTTTTTTTTTAGAAATTCTCTCTTGCTTCACTTAAATTATTTTGAGAGAAGAAAATTTTTATGCTGATGTTCTTCACTTAGATTTGTTTGAGCTATCAAAAGCAACACATTAAACTAGTCCCAAAGTGATAGATATTCAAGAGGGATATAATAAAAACTTTCATGAAGATCATTGGACAAAATAAACTTGATTCCTTGTAATAGTTTTGCGATATGTTGATATAATATGTGAGTCATGTTGATGAGTAATTATGCTTTAGTAAGAATATTGGTGTTAAGGTTTGTGATTCCCTATGCAAGCACGAAAGTCAATAGTTATGCAATGAAATTACATCCTACTTGTGGTGCATTATTCGGTGTTAGTTATGCTTAATGCTCGCTTATAAGATTTTTCGTTTCTTGGTTGGATGCTTCTCAATCTTTTGCTAGCCTTCATTTGCACTAAGTATGATCACTACTTGTGCATCCAAAATCCTTAAACTAGTTTTGCCATATGAGTCCACTATACCTACCTATATGCGGTATTTTCTTGCCTTTCTAAGCAAATTTGTATGTGACATCTCTAATTTCAAAATAAATTTCTCTTTTGTGTGCTCGTACCGCTCATGAAACGGTAGGGGGTGGCTGATATATTTCCATGCTAGATGTGTTATTCTCAAGATGAGTGTTTATTCACTTGTCATTGCACGAGAGTACGGCAAAGGTATTAGGGATGCCCAATCTCGAAATGAAAAATGAATTTACTTTATGTTGTCAAATAATAAATTCCTTGGAAAGTGTTGGTATGGAGGGCACCCGTGCATACGGCTAGCCATGGAAAGTGAAAATATGGTGGAAAAAGGAATAAACTTTATTTTCTGTTTGGGAACCGCCTATGATATATCTAGCATGGAAAGTATTGGGAACTACTCGATCGTTTTTGTTGACAGGAAAAGCATGCCACCCAAAATGGTTTATCTCTACTTTTTTCGCTTTGAGCTCTGGCACCTCTACAAATCCCTACTTCCCTCTGCGAAGGGCCTTTCTTTTACTTTATGCAATTTTTATTTTGAGTCTCCATCTTCTCTTATAAAGCACCAACTAAGGGGCACTATGATCGTACTTGAGCATTGGGTGTAGCTAATATGCGAGTGTGTTTCATGAATGGATCAATGATTGAGCATAATGGGCTAGGGATAACTTGCTTTAGTGTTGATATTTTGAAAGACATGGTTGCTTGTTGATATGCTTGAGTATTGAAATCTTCATGTCAAAACTAGACTATTGCTTTGAATCATATAAAATTCCAAATGTCCATGCTACAAAGAAAAGAATATGTGATGAACATGTTAGGCAGCATTCCACATCAAAAATTCGGTATTTATCATTTACGAGCAGGAATTAAGCTTGGGGATGCTGATACGTCTCCAACGTATCTATAATTTTTTATTGTTCCATGCTGTTATATTATCATTCTTGGATGTTTTACAATCATTTTATAGTAACTTTATATCATTTTTTGGGACTAACCTATTGACATAGTGCCCAGTGCCAGTTGCTGTTTTTTGCTTGTTTTTTACTTCGCAGGAAATCAATACCAAACGGAGTCCAAATGCAGCGAAACTTTTTGGTGATTTTTTCTGGACCAGAAGACACAAGTTGGGCCAAGAAAGTACCTGAGGGGGGCTCCGAGGGGAGCACAACCCACCAGGGCGCGCCTGGGGGCCCAGGCGCACCCAGGTGGGTTGTGCCCACCTCGGTCGCCTCCTGTACCGCCTCTTTGCTCTATAAATACCCCAATATTCCAGAAACCCTAGGAGAGTCGACGAAAATCAATTCCAGCCGCCGCAAGTTCCAGAAACCACAGATCCAATCTAGACACCATCACGGAGGGGTTCATCATCCTCATTGGTGCCTCTCCGATGATGCGTGAGAAGTTCATTGTAGACCTACGGGTCCGTAGTTAGTAGCTAGATGGCTTTCTCTCTCTCTTTTGATTCTCAATACAATGGTCTCTTGGAGAACTATTTGATGTAACTCTTTTTGCGGTGTGTTTGTTGGGATCCGATGAACTTTGAGTTTATGATCAGATCTATGTTTTTATCCATGAAAGTTATTTGACTCTTTTGATCTCTTATATGCATGATTACTTATAGCCTTGTATTTCTTCTTCGAATCTTTGGTTTCGTTAGGCCAACTAGGTTGATTTTTCTTGCCATGGGAAGAGGTGCTTTGTGATGGGTTCGATCTTACGGTGCTTGATCCCAGTGACAGAAGGGGAACCGACACGTATTTATCGTTGCTATTAAGGATAACAAGATGGGGTCTATTTCTACATAAATAGATCTTGTCTACATCATGTCATCGTTCTTATTGCATTACTCCGTTTCTCCATGAACTTAATACACTAGATGCATGCTGGATAGCGGTCGATGTGTAGAGTAATAGTAGTAGATGCAGGCAGGAGTCGGTCTACTAATCTTGGACGTGATGCCTATATAATGATCATTGCCTGGATATCATCATAATTATTTGAAGTTCTATCAATTGCCCAACAGTAATTTGTTTACCCACCGTGTGCTATTTTTCTCGAGAGAAGCCACTAGTGAAATCTACGGCCCCCGGGTCTATTTTCTCATCATATATTTTCAGATCTATTTTGCTATTTGCCTTTTTATTTATTTTCCACTTTTATTTTCAGATCTATATTTCTAAAAACCCAAAAATATTTTGCTTCACTTTATTTTATTCGCGATCTATTTATCCAATCTACTACAATTTATCTCCCGTCCGTTTGCCAATTTCTGGCGCCGTTACCCGAAAGGGATTGACAACCCCTTTAACACGTCGGGTTGCAAGTATTTGTTCTTTGTGTGCAGGTGTTGTTTACGTAGTGTTGCTTGGTTCTCCTACTGGTTCGATAACCTTGGTCTCATCACTGAGGGAAATACCTGCCGGTGTTGTGCTGCATCATCCCTTCCTCTTTGGGGAAATACCGACGTAGTTCAAGCAAACATCAGGGGTCCTGGGGATGTCGACCTGTCTCACATGGGCCGGATTGGTGGGCCGCATTGTATCCGGACCGAAGACCTTTTGTGCCTTGGTGTGCACCCCAAGTCAAGATGGAAGATCCGGAGTTTCCTTGATGTAACCGACTATCTGTAAACCCTAGAACCCCTGATGTCTATATAAACCAGGGGGCTTAGTCCGTAGAGGCTAGAAGAACGATCACCATCCTACTAGTTATGGTTTAGTTCCTCTGATCTCGTGGTAGATTGACTCTGTAATCCCCATATACACAAGCAATATAATCAAGCAGGACGTAGGGTTTTACCTCTTAGAGAGGGCCCGAACCTGGGTAAATATCATGTCCTGCGTCCCCTGTTCCCCATCGATCCAAGATCCACAGTTCGGGACCCCCTACCCGAGATCCGCCGGTTTTGACACCGACACTCTCACCTCAAAGAAAATATTGGTAGTCGAAGTACAGGATAGCCACTGAGTCAAAGCTGGCTTGCTGCAGTTAAACTCCACCACCCCATTGTTGATACTGGTGCATATGTAGTTAGCTCTGATCTAAGTCTTGCTGAGTACCTTTTTACTCACCGTTGCTTAATTTATGTTTTTGCAGAGGAGACTTTAGTCTCACTTTAGATTCCTGCGTTGAGTTCGACATTGACCGATTAGCTTGGGAATCCCAGACAGAGGTCTGGTTCCTATGTAGGGTCTTGTAGATATACAGGCTTTCTAGCCTTCTCTCTTTTCAGCTGTCTGTGCTCAGGCAGGTTTATGCTTCCGCTTGTTGCTTGTATGACGTTGTATGTTGGCTCATGAGACCCATGTTTGTAATATCACGCTATGCATGGCTCCTCGGAGCCTCTTAAAGAAATACTTTGAGTCATAGAGTTATGTTGCGATCCCTTGTTGTATCTACACATATCGAGCATATTGTGTGTATGTTATTGAAATGCTTTGGTATGTGTGGGATCCGACACCTAGTTCTTTATTCTTGGTAGCCTTCCTTATGGGGAAATGCCTCCTAGTGCTTCCATCCGGAACACATGGATTGACCGGCATGTGTCCTTCTTTGCTCCTGTGTCTGTCCCTATGGGGAAATGTCACGCGGTGTTTACTGGAGTCCTTTGTAGCCTCGCTACGACTCGATTACACTCGCTGCTAACCGACACGTGCATTGCTGGGTCACGTATGCATGTCCCTATAAGTCTGTGCCACCTTGGTTTACGACTAGTCATGTCGGCCTAGGTTGTCTGTCATATGGATGCTAGAGACACAATCATATATGTGAGCCAAAAGGCACAAATGGTCCTGACCAAGGTAATGCTGCAGCCGTGGGGATACCGTGCGTGAAGCCGCAAAGTGATATGATGTGTTACATGCTAGATCGGTGTGACATAGGATCGGGGTCCCGACATATGTGCAATTATATATCATTTTTTGGGACTAACCTATTAACCTAGTGCCCAGTGCCAGTTGCTATTTTTTGCTTGTTTTTGGCTTTTCCAGAAATCAATATCAAACAGAGTCCAAACGGAGAAAAAACTTTGGATTAATTTTTTCTGGACCAGAAGGGACCCTAGAAGTTTCGAGAGAAGACCTGAAGAGCCATGAGGGAGCGACAAGATCGGGAGGCATGCCCTGGGGGGGGGGGGGGTAGGCGCGCCCCCCAGGCTTGTGGGTCCCTCGTGGCACCTCTTGACCTAATTCCACTTCTATAAATTCTCAAATATTCGCAATACATCAAAGAGCCATCCCAAATTCTTTTTTCGCCACGGCAAGTTTCTGTTCTTTTGCGATGCCATCTGGAGGCCATTTCCGGTACTCTACCGGAGGGGGAATCGATCACAAAGGGCATCTACATGAACCTTGCTGCCTTTCCGATGATGTGTGAGTAGTTTACCACAGACCTACGGGTCCATAGCTAGTAGCTAGATGGCTTCTTCTCTCTCTTTGATCTTCAATACAATGTTCTCCTCGATGTTCTTGGAGATCTATTCAATGTAATCTTCTTTTGCGGTGTGTTTGTTGGGATTCGGTGAATTGTGGGTTTATGATCATATTATTCAAAAATATTAATTGAGTCTTCAATGATGAATTCTTTTATGCAAGATTATTATAGCTTTGTATTTCTCTCTGGTCTATCCGTTTGGTTTGGCCAACTCTATTGATTTATCTTGCAATGGGAGAGGTGCTTTGCAATGGGTTCAATCTTGTGGTGCTCAATCCCAGTGACAGAAGGTGACATGACACGTATTTGTATTGTTGCCATTAAGGGGAAAACGACGGGGTTTATTCATATTGCTTGGGTTTACTTTGTCTACATCATGTCATCTTGCTTAAGGCGTTACTCTGTTTTTCATGAACTTAATACCCTAGATGCATGCTAGATAGTGGTCGATGGGTGGAATAATATTAGTAGATGCAGGCAGGAGTCGGTCTACTTGTCTCGGACATGATGCCTATATACATGATCATTGCCTTGAATATCATCATAACTATGCGCTTTTCTATCAATTGCCCAACAGTAATTTGCTTACCCACCGTATGCTTTTTGTTCGAGAGAGAAGCCTCTAGTGAAAACTATGGCCCCCAGGTCTACCTTTATCATATATTAAATCAAAAAATACATTGCTGCAATTTATTTACCGTTATTTTATTTTCTGTTTTATTTATCTATCTATCACTATCAGATTTGATCCTTAGAAATAGCCGCCAAGGGGATTGACAACCCACTTGATTGTGTTGGGTGCAAGTATTTGCTCTTTTGTGTGTAGGTGTTGTTAACGAGGTTTCGCGTGGTTCTCCTACTGGATTGATAACCTTGGATCTTAACTGAGGAAATACTTATCTCTACTATACTGCATCATCCTCTCCTCTTCAAGAAAATCCCAACGCAACTCACAAGTAGCAGGAAGAATTCATGGCGCCGTTGCCGGGGAGACATCGCCAAAACCTATCAAGTACCTTTGCATAAACTATCATCTACTTGTTCTTACTTTCATTTGTCATTTGCCTCTCGTTTTCATCTCCCCCACTTCTAAAATAATTTGACAAAAACACAAAAATATTTTCATTTGCTTGATTTACCGTTATGGCTAGTTGTCCTCCCGATATGCATTTCCCTCCTTACCTAGGAGAAGGTTCAGGAATTTTAAATTTTAAGCATTCGAGCGATGAATCTTTAAAGGAAGCTTGGGATAGATTATTAGAAATACAAATGAGAGCTAAGACCAAGAGTCACATCAAATTACTCCTTAGAAGTTTTTATGTTGGTCTACCTCTTGCTCACAGACGTGTCTCCGCCGCGAAGAACGCCGCGCCGCCACCAGCCCACGCGCTCCACCACGACGCGCCACCACCGGCCAGCAGGCCGCGCCGCCCCGCACCGCCACCGCCTGTGCACACCACCCGCTGCGACGGCCTCCGAGCTCCACCGGCGCGCTCGAAGAAGCAGCCCCCCGCGGCCCCTACTCCAGGCGAGGGCAAAGGAGATCCCGCCGGCGACGGCGTGGGGAGAGGAAGGGGTGGGGGCTGGGTCCGGCGGCGGCTAGGGTTGGGCACCCGGGTCGCCCACAGGGGGGGGACACGGGGCTGGGGTGAGGGGCGAAAAGAATTCTTGCCAAGATCTTCATCCTAAAGATACTTGACAAGGAATGAATACATAACTCACAAAAAAATACAAGTCGATACTCAAACCCAATACTCAGGTATATCCTTAATTTTCAAATGTGTTCAAATCTGTTTAAATCCGCTCCTCTTTCGTTAGGTTCCCTTACATGGAGGGATGCTATCTCGCACGTGCGTGTTGAAGCACGCACGCACACCCTATCCCTATGAACACCTCAGAGCATCTTGAGATTGACGAAGTCGCCATAGACGCCTTTGTATTCGACGAAAATGTCTCCTCCCACCGAACGCACATTGTCGGAAGGCCTGAAATAAATACATGAAAATGCGAGCACTAATGTCAAGTCTAGGACTTGAATTCTGGTAAGCTGGGGATACCACTGTAGTCCTAACCATCCAACCACGGGTTGGTTCGCTATACCGCCCCAACTTTTAAATTTCATTTTCGTCCAGTCAAAGGCTTTTTTTCGTAACATTTGTCCAAAATGCCCTTGATAATCAAACACCTTTGACCTATGTTTTGTTCATTTTGTCCCTCCTGACTAGTGGGACCCACCCCGAAAAAAAGAAATTGGAAAAGGAAAAATTGAAAAGAAAACACCTTCCTACACTTTCTTACTTGTGAGCCTCGTCTAATTAGGAACTGAAATCACATGATTAGGCCCTTACATAATTACCATGCAGAGCCACTTGTTAATGGCTCACCGGTGTTTGTACTCCGGTGAGCGCGGTCATGGCACCGACACTCGGGGAAGCATCGGAGTGAGAGAGGTGGCGTTGCTGATACCTCCTTTTATTGATCCGATATTGAAACAGAAAAGAGTATCCCACACCTATTTTCGAGAGGTGACCCTAGGTTATCGAACCCACGAGAAGAAGATTCCCTTGAAGCGATGGTCTCTAGCAAGCTTTTGTCAAAGTGTCAAATCCATCTTTTGACCGAATCAGTAAGCAAATAGTGATTCAAACACTTATAATAAAAAGAGGTACGGGTATGAGGTCTTATGCTTACAACATTGTATTTGCATTGGGATCAAATAAGATATTAATTTGTGCGCTGGAAGTCACCCATAGAGATGTGCTTGTTAAGGATCGAAATGGGGGATGTGTCCAAATAACATCTTGACCGGCACGAGTCCTGCATCAAGAATCAGTTGTCCTACCACAGGCCCTATCTGTCACGCGGGGTTGCCTTGATAATTAAGATTATGAAATCAGACAAGTGCTTTGAGCGTTTAATGACTACACCTCATTTCTCCCCAAGGATATGATACATGTTACCTTATTGAATCTTACTGTCACCGGTGTTCGGTATAACACTTCATGGTCTCCTCGATCCTAGCCTCACCAGTGCTATGTAACGGCCCAGGTCATTAGCCACAGTAATCACTTTTGATAATGACAAGTCAGCAAGTTTAACAGTGCTTGATCATCATTAGCATCATATTGCATTTCAACTCCTAAGACAAATTCAATATTTAAATGAAAGTGGAAAATAAAAGTTGTCCAACATAGAAACTAAAATGTTCAATAACTAACAAATATTACAGAGACCATTCTAAAATGGTAACCAACATTTAATAAATTAATTAGGTGACCCATACCTCTTTTAACAGTGGCTGGAAATAATATTTAATAGCCTTTTAATTAATCTAGATCAAATATGAAATGATGTTTTGCCCAAACTAGTTTTTGGTGTTAGGGTATAGTGCACTGATATTTAAGGACTAGCTCACACTTTTTACAAAATCCATTTGGGGCCCAAATAATTAACAAAACAGAAAAGAAAGAAATAGAAAAAGAGAAAAGGAAAAAGGCCTAAAGAAGCTACTGTGCACTTGGCCTGCTCGCTACAGCCGCGGCCCAGCCCACCTCGCGCCTCCTTCCACCTCTCACTGCTCACCGCCGCCCCGCTGTCGAACGCGCACGCGCGCGCACCCTAGGCCCCCCTCTCCCTCGCTCGACAGCGCGCGCCGCGCCCTCTTGCCGTGGATAAGAGTCCCCTCGACCCCTCTGGCGAACCCTAGCCGCCCCATTCACCCTCCTCCTTGTTCCCCTCACCTCTCTCGACGCCGCCATGGCTGCGCCTCCCTAGATCGCGCGTCCACCGTGCCCCGTTCGCCTCCCTGACGTGTCCTGCGTGCTCGCCGTCGTCCTCTCCTTCGACTGCGCCAACGAACCGAAGCCGAACACCCCTACATCGACCCCGCGCCATCATCTTCCTCCTCGGATCCCCGGCACCGTTCGCCATCGATTCCGGCTCCGTCATGCTTCCCCGAGCCCTCTGCCCAGACCCCACATTCCCCCGGTGAGCCCCTGCGCCGGATGCGCCCTCCCCTGCCTCCTCAAACCGTCTGTAGCGCCCGCTCCTCGTTCGGGCGAACCCACCGCCGCGGACCTCGTCGTTGGCGACCGTCCGGCGACCATTTGGTCATGTGCTGCTGCCCATTCGCTTCGCCGCCTCGCATAGGCCTCGCCTACCCCTTGCTTCGCCCGTAGAACACGTCGTGGCGCCGTTCCCCTAGCTCGCCCGAGAAGCCTCACCGCCGACGAGCTCCTGTCGTTCGACTCCGGCCTCCCCAGCACCCCGCACCACCACCGTTCGACGCGCGACGTCGAGCCGCGTCGAACGCACCTTTCCCCAGCCCCGGAGACGCCCTGTGGGCGAATCCCGAACCTCGCCGGCTCGCTCCGCCGCGTTGGAGCTCGCCGAAGCGCTCTCTGGCCAGCGTGTGACGTGGCCGGTGGGTCCCACCCCCCGTGCCACTGACTGTGGCCCCCCTGGGCCCCAGTTGACCCGTTGACTCGGGTCAACTGCTGACATGGCCGCCCTTGTCTCACTGACATGTGGGGCCCGACCATTTAAATGAATTTAAATAAATAGAAAATCTATTAATTAGTTAATTAATTAGTTTAAACACTAATCAGACACTGACTGCTGGGCCCCACCTGTTAATTAACCCAATTAGTTAATTTAACCCCTTTGTTAATGTCTCAGTGTATGACATGTGGGCCCCACTTGTCAGGTTTGACTCTGGTCAGCCAGAGTTGACCTGCTGATGTCACCCTGACCTCATGCTGATTTCATCATTCACTATTCTGGATAATTCGAATTTAAATTAATAATTAAATTCAGAAAATGTTTAAAACTTTAGAAAATCATATTAAATAAACCGTAACTCCGATGAAAATAATTTATATAGGAAACTTGCTCAGAATTCCGATACGAACCCGTATACGCCCTCCGTATTCCTGTCAGATGCCTCTAGCTATAAGAACATTAAACTTTTAGACCAATTTTGATAAATGAATAGTGCCCAACTTTAATTAAATAAATCCGAATAAATTCCTAAATTAACTAAATCATTTAGTTAAGCAGTAGAACACCCCGGCATATCATTTAGGCATGTCATACATATTGTTTGCATTATTGCCGTGAATTTATTGTTTCTCTCCCCCTCCTTCTCTCTCGATAGACGCCGAGACCGACGACGCTGCACCTGGGTACGACTACACTACCGACGAGCAGCCCGTTGATGACCCCTCTCTCTTGCCAGAGCAACCAGGCAAGCCCCCCCCCCCCTTGAGCATCCAGATATCGCCCATTCTATTCTCCTGCTTGCATTAGATTTTGCTACTATTAATGTATGCTCCTATTCTGATGCATAGCCTGCTTTTGTAACCTATTCATTGTTACCTTACCTGCCTATGATAAACTGTTTAGTATAGGTTGGTAGTGAACCATCAGTGACCCCCACCACCTTATCCTTGTTGCCCCTGCTTGATCATCGATGACTCGATCAACATGATCGTCGACCAGAGACCGACACCTCACTTCACACCCCCTTAGTTGTACGACTCTGCGTAGTAATTATCGAGTGCCGAGGGTGATACCTCGTAACGCACTCCTGGTGAATACTCTGCAGTGTAGCTGTTCGGTCGTGGTCATCGAGGGTGATTCCTTCTTCTCCACTTCCGATACTACTCTGTCGTGCAACCCCTCAGTGTGAACCTCGAGGGTGATGCCTCATATGTTCACCCTGATGATTTCATCGAGTGGAATCCGCCGAGGGTGATTCCTTGGGTTTTCCCCTTTGATGTTATGACCACACGGTTACCTTGACCTTTGTTACAGGCGGGTCTACCCTGATGGGTACCCGCTGGGGATCTATGATTTTCGGGTGTGCCGGAAGGGCACTCGAGTGTGATATTGTGGCGGAGCATCAGAGACTCTGATTGTCTCCGCGTGATGCTAATTGAGCCTATTGGATTTGGGTTTGTGATCTAAGTGGGTCGACGTGCCCTATACGCACTACCACCACGCGGGATAATGGTTATGGGGCCCTCTGCGATGTATGTTTCTCCCGAAAGCTCGTCTGACATCACGATTCACCGTGCGGGCTGATTGTCGGGATTGGGCTGGATACTTCACTGACGAGTTCAGTGTCGCGCCTGCACCCCGGCTAATCTCGCAACGCGCAGGGTGCCCAGGGCGATGGCCCAAGACCTCTGGGTGCATAGGTTAGTCCGGCGTGCTGACCTCTCTGCAGAGCCTAGGTAGGGCGCTGCTTCGTGTTGATCTTTCGAGGACGGGCATTACCAAGCAAGTGTGTCCGACCAGAGTTGCTCGAGCGTGTTGGGTAACAGTAGTGCACCCTTGCAGGGATGAATCATCGATCGATAGCCGGTCCTACGGTAAAGGATGCTCAGTTTGTGTATCCCAATCTACTACTTGAACTGGATACTTTTTACTTAATTGAAGCTTCGGGATCGCTTTCTCGCTGGGAGACGAGGAAGGATCTCTAGGCTTTGCTTCAACATGTTTGCTAAATAAAATGCTATTCTACTCTCTTCTACTGCTGCAAGATGATGGCTTCGTGAAGATGCTAGTCTTCGATAGGACTAGGCCTTCTCTCTATTCTGGCATTTCTGCAGCCCAGTCCACTTATACAGCCTTTCTCCATTGATAATGTTGCATATGTAGTATAGATCCTTGCTTGCTGAGTACTTCGGATGAGTACTCACGGTTGCTTTACTTTCTCTTTTCCCCATACCCCACCTTGATGATACATCAGACGATGGAGTCCAGGAGCCAGATGCCACCACAAGAGCTTACTACCAGGAGGGTCCAGAGGGCACTTACTACTGGATCAAGCCAGCCGACCAGGAGTAGGATCGGAGGCTCCCAGGCAGGAGGCCAACGCCTTTCGATCTAGTGTCGTTGTTTGTGCTAGCCTTCTTAAGGCAAAACTTGTCTAACTATGTCTGTACTCAGATAATATTTGTATGACTGACTTATGTATTCGGATCTTCGGATCCCTGGTCTGTAATATTGTGGATCTCCGTTTAAATTGTGTTAGAGTTGTGTTGTGATATCTTCCCGTGAGTCCCTGTGCTTGATCGTACACGTTTGCGTGTATGATTAGTGTACGACTGAGTTGGGGGCGCCACAAGTTGGTATCAGAGCCGACTGCCTGTAGGAAGCCCCCTTCCAATTCCTTGGCCGAAGTTGAGTCTAGAAACCGAAAAAACTAATTTACTAACTTGGCTGTGTGGCTTACGGGCCCACGTCGCCAACTGGGTGGTATTAGGATCTTTTATTCCTCGTCTATACTCTGGGACTCTGATCTCTCTTCTATTCGGGTTAAATAAATTTTACTAACGCCGACACTTAGGATCTCGTAAATCCCATCTACCCGGAGAGCTGGATATCTATGCGATTTCCCTGTCATTGATCTAATTAGTCTGACAATCATTTTCCTTTCCATTGTTTTGTTTAACCTTTCTCTCCGAGTTGTGTTAAACTTCTCATTGTCATTTGACGACCCTGAATTTCCTCTGTTTCAGATGGATCGTTTGTTTCCACCACGTCCTACGACACAGCTTGTGCTTTGCACTTGGGCTCGTGATGCCCCTGGGTTTCCAGCTGTCTTGATCGCTCTCATGACCAGACTTGGCTACCGTTGGTACCCCAAGTACATGGTTTACGAGGATTACCGCGAGTTCAACCAGGAGCAGTACCATGCTGATGTTCGTATCTATGATCAGCAAAATGACTCAGACACTGAGCTACACCTTTTCCACGGTATCGGCGTGACGATTGAGATGGCAGTACATGATGCCGCCTACTCTGCTGTCGCACGTCTCCGAGGATAGTTCAGCGATATCTTGGATGACTCTGAGTTCCGATACATTTCGTATGCCCCTGCTGGAGATGCTACTGGATACTACACAGCTATCTGTGCCCCGTACGAGCCTTGTCGTTGTGACCCGCGCGTTCTGATTCAGTGCACTCAGGCTCTGGATCGCACTGTTCGGGCTCTTGCCGACAAGTTGGTTGCCACTCGAGCACGTCTCTACGATGCTATGACGCAGTTGCTACCCGCTGTTCACGCAGGGATACATCCGGAGCACATCCTTTATCCGTGCAGGACTCAGATGTATGTTGGTATTGATTGGCCTGCTGTTGGAGGTCATACACCTGCACGTGGACCTCTTCTTACAGCTCGAGACCGGATTCTGCATTAGAGTGCACATGGAGCGCAGGATCCTTCTGCGACGAACATTCGTCGTCCGCACTTGCAGTTACCCCGTTTCAGTGGTTTTCTCCGACGTTGATGTAGCCTTTGCTATGTCTCGTTGTGTACTTCCTTACCGCGTGCCTGCGCGCTGCCTAGTATGTCTAGCTTTTGAATTTGCACCGTTATGCTGTCCGCATGTACCCGACTCTGTGTATGGATCTGTATGTCTTAATTGACTACTGTTATGTATCTGTTACACTACTTAAATTGTTGTCGAGTTACATCATGTTTGTCACTAAACACTCGCAATTGCTTTTACTAAACTACCCCCTGTTGATACTTAGCAGGATGGTTAGACCAGGTGGTCGTGGTCGTGGTACCCCTGAACGCCCACCACCGCCAGATTATATGGCAGCTATGATGCAACAGTTTGAGCTTAACCGTCAGTTTATGACTGGAATCATGGCTCAGTTTCCGCATCAGAACAACCAGAACCAGAACCCAGCTTCAATAACTTTGACAGAGTTTATGCGACTTAACCCAACTCAGTTCCACAACTCTGACAAGCCACTGGATGCTGATGACTGGCTCTGCGACATCACTCACGAGATGGAGTCTCCTAATGTCGCCCCTGCCAACTTCGTCAACTTCGCGGCCTTTTTCTTAAAGGGCCCCGCTGCTCAATGGTGGGACACACACAAGCGTACACTGCCTGTTGGAATAGTCATCACCTGGTATGAGTTCCAGGCTGCTTTCCGTACACGTTACATCCCTCAGGCAATTATGGAACGCATGAAGACCCAGTTCCGTAACCTCACTCAGGGCAACAAGACTGTCGAAGCTTATCAGTGGGAATTTCTTGACCTCTCCCGCTATGCTGAAGAAGACATCGCCACAGATGCCCGTAGACAGGATAAGTTCCATAATGGACTATACCCCGACCTCAAGCTTGCACTTGCTGCTCAAGACTTCAACGACTTTTCAACTCTAATGAACAAGGCTATTCTTGTTGAGACCGCTCAGATGGAACACAAGGACTCGCAGAAGCGCTATCGTGATGCTGGCTCATCTTCGGGCTCAGCACAGAAGCGTCGAGTTTGGATTCCCAACAATGCGATCCGTCCCAATACCTCTGCGCCAAAGAACAACTATGCTGCACCATGTCTGGCTCCTCCACCACCGAGGCAGCCAAAAGCTCAAGCTATTCAAAACAATGCTCCTCTTCGTCCTGAAGATGGTCTGTGCTTCAAGTGCCGCAAACCAGGACACCAGGCTAAAGACTGCCGCCAGACTCAGAATCAGTTAGCGTTTCCTCGTACTGGCCGTGGCAATGGTCGTGGCAACAATCAGACCCGCAACTATAATACTGGGTCTGCTGCACATGGTCGTGGACACGCTTACAACATTGACATTGAAGAAGTCCAGGATCAACCTGCTACTGTGATGGGTACCCTTCTTGTTAACTCAGTACCTGCTTCTGTTTTATTTGATTCAAGAGCATCACATTCATTCATCTCTGGAAAATTTGCATTCATGCATGGCATTCGATATGAGAAGATGCATACTCCGTTAGTCATTAAAACTCCCGGAGGTCACTGTCATGCTGACGTGATAGCACCTAACATTACCGTCGAAATTAAAGGGTTGGAATTCCTTGCCTCACCCATCGTCTTGAAGTCTTCCACCATAGACCTCATTCTTGGAATGGATTGGTTGAAAGCTCACATTGCTTCGGTCAATTGTGCCACTAAAGTCGTCCAACTTCTTCACCCCTCCGATGAGATAGTGAACTATACCGCCCGCATTACACGGGACGCTGAAGCTCATATATATGTTCTGAATGCTCTGAACGCCTCACCTCTGGAAGGGATCGAGGACGTTCCCGTCGTTCGAGATTTTCCAGACGTCTTTCCAGAAGAACTTCCAGGAATACCCCCGGCTAGAGCTGTCGAGTTTGTCATTGACTTGAAGCCTGGCACTGTCCCTATTGCCAAGCGACCTTATAAGATGCCCCCGCATCACCTACTCGAGCTTAAGGAAGAAATCTACAAGTCACTTAAGAGTGGTTTCATCCGCCCCAGTTCCTCTGCTTGGGGAGCACCTTCACTCTTCGTTAAGAAGAAGGATGGAACTAACCGTTTGGTTCAGGATTATCGGCCCATTAACCAAGCCACAATCCAAAATAAATACCCACTGCCCCGGATAAATGATATTTATGATCAACTCGCTGGATCATCGGTGTTCTCTAAACTCGACTTGAGGTTGGGTTATCACCAGATCCGTGTCCGTGAAGAGGATATTCCCAAGACTGCATTCGTCACTCGTTATGGCTCCTATGAATACACCGTTATGTCATTTGGCCTAACGAATGCTCCAGCAACTTTCTCCCATCTGATGAATTATATATTCATGGATTACCTCGACAAATTCATCGTGGTTTATTTGGATGATATCCTTATATATTCTAAGAATAAAGAAGAGCATGCTGAACACCTCCGTTTGGTACTAGAAAGGCTCCGAGAACACCAGTTGTATGCCAAGTATTCCAAATGTGAATTTTGGCTTTCTAAAGTAACTTACCTTGGTCATGTGATTTCCAAGGATGGAATTTCTGTTAACCCCGAACGAGTTCATGCTATTCTTGACTGGACTCCCCCGAAGAATGTTAAGCAAGTCAGAAGTTTTCTCGGACTTGCAAGTTATTGCCGTCGATTTGTTGAGAACTTTTCCAAGATTGCAAAACCATTGACAAATCTGCTCCACAAAGGTGTTAAATTTGAGTGGACAGAAAAATGTCAAGAAAGCTTTCAGACACTGAAAGATAAGTTAACATCTGCCCCAGTATTAGCACCCTCGGATTCCCAAAAGGATTTCGTGATATACTGTGATGCCTCCCATCAAGGATTAGGCTGTGTCCTAATGCAAGAATGCAAAGTGATTGCTTATGCCTCCCGACAGTTGCGTCCTCATGAAGAAAATTACCCAGTGCACGATCTCGAACTTTCTGCGGTTATTTATGCCCTGAAGCTATGGCGACATTACCTTCTCGGTAATCATTGCGAGATTTATACGGATCATGAAAGTTTGAAGTACCTATATACTCAACCAGATCTGAACCTTCGTCAACAAAGATGGCTCGAAACAATTGCCGATTATGATATGAATATCTCATATACCCCTGGCAAGGCTAATGTAATGGCCGATGCTTTGAGCCGTAAGGCTTATTGCAACAATCTTATGGTTCAGGAAACACAACCTCTTCTTTACGAAGAGCTTCGCAAATTGAACCTCCATATTGTTCCACAAGGTTATCTCAATACCCTCATTGTCGAACCAGATTTAGAACACAGCATCAAGACTATGCAACGGTATGACTCTGAAGTAGAAAGGATCAAGCGATACCTCGAAAAAGGAAAGCCGTCGGAATTCCATCTTGATGATGATGGGATCCTATTCTTCCAACACCGTCTATTCGTACCCAAGTTCAAGGATGAGAGGGAACACGTTATGAAGGAAGCTCATGACACTCCTCTGTCAATTCATCCTGGTAGCACAAAGATGTACCGTGACATTTGTCAGAGATACTAGTGGCCTAATATGAAGCGAGACATTGCTCGTTATGTTTCTGAGTGTGACGTCTGTCGCTGCATTAAAGCAGAACATCAAAGGCGCGCTGGAACTCTGCAACCCCTTGCAATTCCTGAATGGAAATGGGACAAGGTCCAAATGGATTTCATTACTGGTTTTCCCAGATCTCAGAAGGGTCATGATGCTATTTTCGTCGTCATTGACCGATTCACCAAGGTTGCTCACTTTCTGCCAGTTAAGGAGACAATCACTGCTAGCCAGTTAGCAGACTTGTATGTTTCCCGAATTGTATCACTCCATGGTGTTCCATTGGAGATCAGTTCTGATCGTGGCAGCCTCTTCACCTCCAGATTCTGGAATAGTTTCCAAGAAGCTATGGGAACTTATCTGTCTTTCAGCACCGCTTTTCACCCTCAGTCACAGGATCAAGTTGAACGAGTTAATCAAGTGCTCGAGGATATGCTTCGAGCTTGCGTCATCTCCTTCGGTAAGAAATGGGAGGAATCTCTCCCGTATGCCGAATTCTCTTACAACAATAGCTATCAAGCTAGTTTGAAGATGGCACCGTTTGAAGTTCTTTACAGACGTAAGTGTCGAACCCCTCTGAATTGGTCAGAAACTGGGGAACGCTAACTTGTCGGACCGGACCTTATTTAGCAAGCTGAAGAACAAGTCCGCATTGTCCGTGAACATTTAAAAACTGCTCAGTCTCGTCAGAAGAGCAACTATGACCGAAAGCACCAGGAAATGGTCTATCAACCTGGCGAACAAGCTTACCTCCGCGTCACTCTGTTGAAAGGCACTCATCGGTTCGGAATCAAAGGCAAGTTAGCTCCTCGCTATATTGGCCCGTTCCGTATTCTTGCCCGTCGAGGAGAAGTGGCATATCAATTACAATTGCCGCCTAATCTTTCCCAAGTACATGATGTCTTTCATGTATCCCAACTCCGTCGCTGCTTCAAGGATCCTATTCGAGCTGTGGATCACGAAGTGCTTGAATTACGGGAAGATCTGTCTTATCCAGAATATCCCATCCGTGTTCTTGATGAAGCTGAACGTCGGACTCGTCAAAAGTCAATCAAATTCCTCAAAGTTCAGTGGTCGAATCATTCTGAAGATGAGGCCACTTGGGAACTCGAGGATCGTCTTCACGAAGAATACCCCTCTTTCTTTCAGTTTTCCTCTTAATTCTCGGGACGAGAATTCTTGATAGATGAGGAGAATTGTAACGCCCCAGGTCATTAGCCACAGTAATCACTTTTGATAATGACAAGTTAGCAAGTTTAACAGTGCTTGATCATCATTAGCATCATATTACATTTCAACTCCTAAGACAAATTCAATATTTAAATGAAAGTGGAAAATAAAAGTTGTCCAACATAGAAACTAAAATGTTCAATAACTAACAAATATTACAGAGACCATTCTAAAATGGTAACCAACATTTAATAAATTAATTAGGTGACCCATACCTCTTTTAACAGTGGCTGGAAATAATATTTAATAGCCTTTTAATTAGTCTAGATCAAATATGAAATGATGTTTTGCCCAAACTAGTTTTTGGTGTTAGGGTATAGTGCACTGATATTTAAGGACTAGCTCACACTTTTTACAAAATCCATTTGGGGCCCAAATAATTAACAAAACAGAAAAGAAAGAAATAGAAAAAGAGAAAAGGAAAAAGGCCTAAAGAAGCTACTGTGCACTTGGCCTGCTCGCTACAGCCGCGGCCCAGCCCACCCCGCGCCTCCTTCCACCTCTCACTGCTCACCGCCGCCCTGCTGTCGAACGCGCACGCGCGCGCACCCCAGGCCCCCCTCTCCCTCGCTCGACAGCGCGCGCCGCGCCCTCTCGCCGTGGATAAGAGTCCCCTCGACCCCTCTGGCGAACCCTAGCCGCCCCGTTCGCCCTCCTCCTCGTTCCCCTCACCTCTCCTGACGCCGCCATGGCTGTGCCTCCCTAGATCGCGCGTCCACCGTGCCCCGTTCGCCTCCCCGACGTGTCCTGCGTGCTCGCCGTCGTCCTCCTTCGACTGCGCCAACGAACCGAAGCCGAACACCCCTACATCGACCCCGCGCCATCGTCTTCCTCCTCGGATCCCCGCCGCCGTTCGCCATTGATTCCGGCTCCGTCGCGCTTCCCCGAGCCCTCTGCCCAGACCCCACGTTCCCCCGGTGAGCCCCTGCGCGTGATGCGCCCTCGCCTGCCTCCTCAAATCGTCTGTAGCGCCCGCTCCGTGTTCGGGCGAACCCACCGCCGCGGACCTCGTCGCTGGCGACCGTCCGGCGACCATTTGGTCATGTGCTGCTGCCCATTCGCTTCGCCGCTGTAAGGGCATATTTCACCCTATGTGGTTTTGGTGATTGATGACAATGCATTTGCGGACTAATCGTGTGCATTGAGCATTTCAAATATCTCATGTTTAGGCACAAGATGATTCGATGCCCCTCGGAGCCTAGTAAAGATGGCGTTTCTCTTCATTTCTTTTCGGTGGATTAGAGTCATAGGAAAGCCGTACTATTAAGAGGGGGTCCGCTTCGGAAAGGTTAGGGTGGAATCAACATGTACACGTCTATTCCTTTGCACCACCCTTCCATTGTTCCTTTGGAGCACCAACCGGTTATCCGTGTCTTTGCAAAATGAAGGACTCCAAGTGGTATTGTGCTGTGGCATGCGGTAGTACTGCTCTACGGAGCAGTAGTACCGCAGATGCTCACGGTAGTACCGGACAGGGACGCGGTAGTACCGCAAAGTCTTGCGGTAGTACCGCTCCTCGGACGCGGTAGGACCGTGACGTCTGGCCCAGCTCAGCTACTCGCGCGGAAGTAGGGGCGGATGTAATTTTTTACATCCGCGCCCTATGCGGTAGTACCGCTCCCGGGATGCGGTAGTACCGTGTCGGATTTTTGCACAGATCAATACTCAGCGGAAGTAGCCACGGATGTAATTTTATTCGTCCGTGCCTTCCCATCCTAGTCGAACCCTGCCTTGCGGTAGTACCGCAAGGGCGCGCGGTAGTACCGCTCCGGCAGTTCTACCGCTCGCTGCGTCAACGCAACAGGGCTTCGTCTGACCTCTGCCGTGGGTGCGGTAGTACCGTACAGACTGGCGGTAGTACCGCAATGCCTTGCGGTAGTACCGCATGTCTGGTGCGGTAGTACCGCACGTCGCGGGCTCTTTTAGTGGGTAACGGTTGGATTTGTCTTCTGACTATTTAAGGGGAGTCTTCTTCTCCGAGTCTACCACCTCTACTCCCCTAAGCTCCATTGTTGCTCCAAGCTCCATTTTCGCCCGATCTCTCTCCCTAGCCAATCAAACTTGTTGATTTTCTAGGGATTGGTTGAGAAGGCCCCGATCTACACTTCCACCAAGAGAAATTTGATTCCCCCCACTAATCCCTTGCGGATCTTATTACTCTTGGGTGTTTGAGCACCCTAGACGGTTGAGGTCACCTCGGAGCCATATTCCATTGTGGTGAAGCTCCGTGGTTTTGTTGGGAGCCTCCAATTTGGTTGTGGAGAGAGCCCCAACCTTGTTTGTAAAGGTTCGGTCGCCGCCTTCAAGGGCACCAATAGTGGAATCACGGCATCTCGCATTGTGTGAGGGCGTGAGGAGAATACGGTGGCCCTAGTGGCTTCTTGGGGAGCATTGTGCCTCCACACCGCTCCAACGGAGATGTACTTCTTCTCAAAGGGAAGGAACTTTGGTAACACATCCTTGTCTTCACCGGCTCCACTTTTGGTTATCTCTTACCTTTACTTGTGCAAGCTTCTTTGTGTGTTGTATTCCTTGCTTGCTTGTATGCTTGTTGTTGTTGCATCTTATAGGTTGCTCACCTAGTTGCATTTCTAGACAACCTACTTTGATGCAAAGTTTAATTTGGTAAAGAAAAGCTAAAAATTGTTAGTTGCCTATTCACCCCCCCTCTAGTCAACTATATCGATCCTTTCAATTGGTATCAGAGCCTCGTCTCTTTATTAAGGACTTTACCGTCCGAAGAGTATGGTTGACACCGTAGACGGTGGGGAGGAGCACCCCGGTGTGAATCCATCCTCGTCTACGACCGATGGGGGATCTTCGGTCTCTCGTGAGGAGTTCAATGTGGCTTTGGACACATTCAAAACCTCCTTGATGGCCGAGGTTAAAGGCATGTTTAAGGAGTTTCTTGATGGTCTTAAAGTGTCCACCGAACCATTGGAAGTGGTTGATCCCACCAACAAGGTGACGGATGCTAACTCCAAAAAGGGGGAAGCTAGTAGTGAGCATGCTCCTATGCCTAGTGGTAGAAATGGAAGTGGCATCTTTACCCATGTTGAACCACCTCTTACTTATGGAGGACCGGTTCCCTCCACTCATTTGAATCATGTTGGTCCTCCTCCTAAGTTTGTGAAAAATGAGGATTTTGCCTCTTGGGTCTACCGTTTTAAATGTCATTTAAATCATAGTTCTACTAATCTTTGGAGAATTATTGAGCAAGGTTTCTACCCGCATGACCCAAGCAACCTCACTCCAAGAGAAGCCACGGATCATCAATTCAACAAGTACGCCCTCTTCATTATCCAAGATGCAATCCCACCCGAAGATATTGCGCACCTCCGACCTTTCACCGTGGCCAAGGAAGCATGGCAACATGTTGTTTCCATTTATAAGGGAAGCGCAAGCATTCAACGCTCCAACTATGAAGTGGTGCAAGATGAAGCCGATGAGTTTGCGATGAATGAAGATGAAGAACCTCGTGAGCTCTACCGGAGATTAACCACTCTCGCGGTCTCACTCCGAGATCATGGGAGCAAGGATACGGATGACAATTGGATCAAGCGCAAGTTTCTCAAGGCCATGATGCCCTACCATAAGGCCATGTCATCCGTCATCCGTCAAAGGCCGGACTTCCATACCTTGTCCTCAAGTGAAGTGTTGGATGAGTTTGTTGCTATGAGAATCTTGGACAAGACCGCCGACAATGCGGTGTTACGCTCTCAACGAGTAAAGAAACCCAACCTTGCTTTGAAGGCCAAGGCGAGTGTGGAAGAAGAGGATGAAGAGGAAGAAGAGGAGAGTAACCCCGAAGATACAAAATATGCTTATCATGAGCACATGGCTCTCGCTTCAAGGCAATTTTGGAGCAAGAAGATCTCAAGGCCCAACTTCAACAAGAACAACTCAAGTGGCGCTAAGGGCAAGCAACGTGTGAGGACATGCTACAATTGTGGCAATGTGAGCCATTTTGTTGCGGAGTGCCCATATGAGAAGAGGGAAGACAATGGTGGCAAGCTCATCCGAAAAGACAAGGCCAAGTCTTTTCCCAACAAGAACAACTTCACCAAGAAGACTCCTCCCAAGGGGTTGGTGGCACAAGAAGAGTACAATGAGGATGATGATGATGATGAAGACGGTGAGACGGTTGCCATGGCCTCCGTTGCCATTGCGACAACTCCACGGGTGTCCCTCTTCGACTCACCCAATGAGAACATCACCGCCAAGTGCCTCATGGCTAAAGCCACCAACAAGGTAACCCCCAACATCAAAACTACCATCATTACTAATCCTTCCTTGACAGATTGCATTGATGAAAGTGAGGGGTCTAATGAGGAAGAAAATGAATTTGAGTCTTTTATGAGTAATCTCAAGGGTAAATCCAAGAAGCACTTTGTTGCTCTCTTGGAACAACTTGGTGAAGCCAATGACTTGATCAAGGCTCATGAAGAAACCATCTCTAAGATGGAAGGGCATAGTCGTGACTATGCCGATGAGATATCGGATCTCTCGAATGCTCTTGAGGAAGAGCGTGATCATCGTTTGGCTCTTGAGGAGTCACACAACGATGATCATGCTAAATTAAAGAAAGATCTTGATCATGCTCTTGTTGTATCTCATGTGCTCAATTCCGAGAAGGCTAAACTTGGGGTTGACCATGCTAGACTCAAGGAGGAGTTTGATATACTTGACAAGGCTCACAAGGCCTTGAAGAGTGCTCATGCTAACCTCAAAGAGTCTCATGATCAACTCCAAGTAAAGCTAACCAAGGAGAGAGCCACATTTCCTCACATGGTTTTAATTGATAATGCAAATGCTACTAACCCATGTTGTGAGCATGTGCATCTTGTGGAGGAGAATGCCAAGTTGAAGGAGCAACTTGAGAAAGGCCTTGTGTCTTGCATACAAGGTGAGAAGAACCTCAACGACCTTTTGAGCAATAAAAAGGAAGTTGTGAGCAAGGAGGGAATTGGGTTTGCACCCAAGTCCAAGAATAAGAAGAAGAATGACAAGGCCAAACAACCTCCCCCTCTCAAGCAAACCTTTGTGAAGGAGGGAGAGGGTGCTTCTAAGGAGAAGAGCAATGTGAAGGGTGGTGGTGTCAAGACGGGCAATGCCACCCCTTCCAACAAAGCCGGCGACTTTAACCCTTCTTATGTGTTATGCCATGCTAGTGATGGGCATGTTTATGCAAAATTTGTTGGTTCTCCTTATGAGTATATTGAATGGTCTATTTGGGTTCCTAAGACCCTTGTTACTAACATCAAAGAACCCATTACAAAATGGGTACCTAAAACCAAGCATTGATCTCTTGTAGGTGTTTGCTTCCGGTGGGGGATCATGGTTGCTCGATAGTGGAGCCACAAATCATATGACCGGAAGCAAGGACTTGGTGGTGGACGTGCACAAGATTTCATCTATGCCCACCAATGTCGAGTGGGGTAATGCCTCGTCTTCTAAGGTATTGGGTCTTGGCAAGGTTGTCATTTCTCATGATCTCACGATCGAGAAAGTCATGCTTGTTGAGTCCCTTGCATACAATTTACTTTCCGTTCGTCAACTTGCACTCATGGGCTTTGCCACTTTCTTTGATATTGATACCATGGCCCTCTTGTGGAGCAAGACTCTTAAAGTAGCCTTTGTTGGGCATGTCGAGAACGGTCTTTATGTGATTAACTTTTCGGAGCGACCCACTAAGACCGCGACATGCCTAATGGCTAAAGTTGACGTGGGTTGGCTTTGGCATCGCCGTTTAGCCCATGTCAATATGAGATCTTTGCAAAGTCTTCTCAAGGGGGACCATGTCCGTGGACTAACAAAGGTTAGTTTTGCCAAAGATCGTGCTTGCAGTGCTTGCATAGAAGGAAAGTTACATGAGAAAGCTCACCCTCCCACGACTATCATCTACTCGAAGAGGCCCTTGGAGCTCCTTCACTTGGATCTCTTTGGACCTCCATCCTTCGATAGTCTTGGGGGTAGAAAGTATTGCTTGGTGATTGTGGATGATTATTCAAGATACACTTGGGTATTTTTCTTCAAGAGGAAGAGCGAGACCCAACAAACCGTCATCGACTTTGCAAATGAAGCTCAACGCCAACACAATGCAAAGATCTTGACGATAAGAAGTGACAACGGCACCGAGTTCAAGAACTACACCTTGGATGAGTTTCTTAGTGATGAGGGGATCAAGCATCAATATTCCGCACCTTACACCCCTCAAAAAAATGGTGTAGCGGAGAGGAAGAACCGGATGTTGATGGATGCGGCAAGAACCATGATGGCGGAGTTCAAGTCTCCGTACAACTTTTGGGCTGAAGCCATCAACACCGCTTGTCATGCATCCAATCGGCTCTATCTCCGCAAAGGCTTGAACAAGACTCCATATGAGATTCTCACCGGTAACAAGCCTAACCTCAAGTACTTCCGGGTATTCGGGTGTAAGTGTTTCATTCACAAGAAAGGTGTTCGTTTGTCTAAATTTGAGGCTAGAGCTCATGAGGGCATATTTGTTGGTTATGCTACAAACTCTCATGCTTACCGTGTCCTCAATAAGTCCACGGGACTTATTGAGGAGACGTGTAACGTAGAGTTTGATGAGAATAACGGCTCCCAAGTGGAGCAAAGTGGTACTTGTGATATAGGTGATGAAATTCCTCCTCAAGCCATAAGAAGAATGGGTGTTGGTCATATCCTACCCGTTGAGGAACCCCTTGTGGCCGAAGGAGAAGGACAATGTTCCACTCAAGTGGAACCATCACCAATCCAAGACCCACACGCTTCCGAAGAACAAAGTGAAGGCCCTCAACCAAATGAACTAGATCAAGGGCAAGATCAACCTCAAGATGGTGGTGAACCACCATGTGATGCCCAAGGTCAAGTTCTCTCCACCGAGCAAGTTCAAGATCAAGAACAAGCTCAAGATCAAGAACAAGCTCATGACGACGCTCAAGATGATCAAGTTACCGCTCCTCAACTCTCTCTTGAGGAGGAATTAGAGCGTCGTGCCGCCAAGATTGCCTCCAAGCTCACTACCAAAGATCATCTCATGAAGAATGTGCTTGGAAGCTTAAGAAAGGGGGTAAGCACTCGTAGACAATTAGCAAACTATTGTGAACATCACGCGTTTGTCTCTTGTGTTGAGCCCCAAAAGGTCTATGAGGCGCTCGAGGATCCGGATTGGCTCAATGCCATGCATGAAGAACTCAACAACTTCGAGCATAACAAGGTGTGGAGATTGGTGCCAAGGCCAACAGGGAACCATAATGTCATTGGAACCAAGTGGATATTCAAGAACAAGCAAGATGCTCATGGAATTATTGTTCGCAACAAGGCTCGTTTGGTAGCTCAAGGCTACTCCCAAGTCGAGGGTATCGACTACGGTGAAACCTTTGCTCCCGTTGCTCGCCTTGAATCTATTTGTTTGTTGATTGCTTATGCTTCACATCATAACTTCAAGTTGCAACAAATGGATGTGAAGAGTGCTTTTCTTAATGGTCCTATTAATGAGTTGGTGTATGTCAAACAACCCCCGAGGTTCGAGGATCCCTATTTCCCCGATCATGTGTACCAACTCGATAAGGCACTCTATGGCCTTAAACAAGCCCCACGTGCGTGGTATGAGCACCTTACCGAGTTGTTGCAAGATCATGGGTTTGAAATTGGGAAAATCGACCCCACTCTTTTTACTAAGAAGGTCAAAGGGGAGTTGTTTGTATGCCAACTATATGTTGATGATATTATCTTTGGTTCCCCTAACAAAGCTTTCAATGAGAAATTTGCCGCTCTCATGACCTCAAAGTTCAAGATGTCCATGATGGGAGAGTTGAAGTTTTTTCTCGGGTTCGAAATCAAGCAAAGAAGAGAAGGAACATTCATCAACCAAGCCAAATACACTCAAGACATGCTCAAGAGATTCAAGCTAAGTGATGTCAAGCCGGCTTCCACTCCAATGCCTGTCAAATGCCAACTTGACATAGATCCCAATGGTAAAGCGGTGGATCAAAAGGTATATCGCTCCATGATTGGCTCCTTACTTTACCTTTGTGCATCTAGACCGGATATCATGTTGAGTGTGGGAATTTGTGCATGGTTTCAAGCTGCACCTAAGGAAAGCCACTTTGTGGCGGTCAAGCGAATCTTTCGATATTTGGCTCATACCTCAAACTTTGGCTTATGGTACCCAAGAGGAGCAAACTTCAATCTTGTGGGCTTTTCAGACTCGGATTGGGCGGGGGACAAAGTGGATAGGAAGTCAACCTCCGGAGGGTGCCAATTTCTTGGTTGCTCTTTGGTGAGTTGGTCTTCTAAGAAGCAAAGTTGTGTGTCTCTCTCGTCCACCGAAGCAGAGTATGTGGCCGCCGGTAGCTGTTGTGCTCAACTTCTTTGGATGAGGCAAACTTTAAAAGATTACGGTGTCATTTGTGACAAAGTGCCTCTTTGGTGTGACAATGAAAGTGCCATCAAGATCTCTCTCAACCCGGTGCAACACTTCAAGACGAAGCATATTGAGATTCGGTATCACTTTATCCGGGATCATATTAGGCGAGGGGAGATCGAGCTCAACTATGTCAAAACTCATGATAACCTTGCAGATATCTTCACAAAGCCTTTGGATGAATCAAGATTTCGCGAGTTAAGGCATGAGCCAAATATCATTGATTCGAGCAATGTGGCTTGAACCCTTGCACACCCCACCATACTCATCTTGATGTCTTGTTTAGGTGTAGGCATGGACATAGGGGGAGTGTTGTTCTCTCAATGAACTCTCCCCCCCCCCCTTTATGCATAAATTGATCAACTCTTTCACATTAGCCATTTTTTATGGTACTTGTGCCTCAAAGACGAGTTTTGGTCATGGGCCCAAGGATAATTCTTCGCGGTGCCATACCAATTGACTCAAACATAGGTGGCTCCGGCCACCGCCCTTTCTTTGGAGAGGTTGTGTTTCGTGTTCGGTTGGTCCTTATTGTCTTTTGCCTTCCCTTGAGTCGCGTTTGTGGTTGAGCTGCCTCATGTGTGTGCTCTTCCGCGTATCCGGTTGCCTGTAGGTTGCATTGCATAGGCCGTGTTTCTCTGTTTTTGTTGAAACTTGCACTTTCTTGGGTTTACGATACTACCGTGCTGTGCCATGGTACTACCGCAGGAGATGGGTTGCCCTGTGCATGCACAGCTGCATCCCGGCACGGTCCTACCGCTTCCATCGCGGCAGTAATTTTTTACTGCCGCTGGAAGAGTGGTACTACTGCCCTGGGTGCGGTACTTCCGCCCGGGCGGTACTACCGCGATGACCCGCGGTACTACCGCAGATGCTCACGGTAGTACCGGACAGGGACGCGGTAGTACCACAAAGTCTTGCGGTAGTACCGCTCCTCAGACGCGGTAGTACCGTGACGTCTGGCCCAGCTCAGCTACTCGCGCGGAAGTAGGGGCGGATGTAATTTTTTATTCCCGCTTAGTGGTGAGGTACTACGGATGCCATCTAAACTACCTTGGTGCGACTACCCAATCTTATTTCTACGTGTTTCGTCTGTGTTGGCTTTGGTCTTTGCATTGATCCTTCTCGTCTTCTCGTGTGTTTTGTGTTGTGTGTCACAGGTGGTGGCTCCAATGTCCGTCGCTCGAATCCTAGCCGCAACACGAGCTCTAAGCGGCTTCGCAATCAAGAAGCACCGGAGGGCTCCAATGCCCAACAACGCAATGTCAAGAAGACCGCCAACAGGTTCAGGGAGCCAAGTCTTGGCATGGATGAGATACCTCAATCTGAGTTCATTATTCGAAGGAGGATCAATCCCTATGTGAACCCTCGTGAGACTGTCAAAGGGAATGAGTTGTTCTGGACCAAGCAACAGAATCTCATTTACATCGATGTCATCAAGTCAAAGCACAACATATATGTTCCTATGCAGTGGATTGATATGACTCATCTGAGGAAGGACCGGGCATACTTTGGTGAGGCCTTGGACTTGGTGGAGCAGTTTGGCATTGAAGACTTCATCACTTTCCACATGGACTTTGACGCGGAGCTCGTGGCACAGTTCTTTGCTTCCGTCCACTTCCACACGGATGGGGAGCGGACTATGACTTGGATGACTAATGGGAGGAGGATGTCTGCCACTTGGAAGGAATTCATGGAGATGCTGCATGTCCGTGATGAGGAGCTCGATGTGCCCGTTGGTGTCCGTCCACACGCCAATCCTGAGTCCGCCAACAAGAACAAGCTTCAACCGTTCCTTGTGGAGAAGAAGTTGGCAAATGGCTCGCAGTCATGGGTGCTCAATCCCTTCCTGGACGTCATGCATCGGATCTTCCGCAACACGCTCTTTCCGCGCATTGGCGACAAGGATAAGGTGCATGCTTATCTCGTGGATATGTTGCTTCTTTGTGAGGAGGCGCGCCGTCAAATTACCTAGCCCCTGAACATCTCTCATATCATGTGGATTGAGCTTCGGTTTGCGGTCTACAATCGCAAGGTGCCCATCTATGGCCCTTATCTGCACCTCTTGATCTCGAAGACGTGGGAGAAGCTCTTTCCGACTGAAGTCTTCTCTGCTCCCAACTGGGTTCGCCATGAGCCTATCAAGCTGCGCCAGAAGAACAAGTGGGCCAATACCACTATCAGGGCTGAGGCTGAGGCAGCTACGATGGATGTTGATGAGGATGAGGCTGAGGAGGAGGAGGCTGAGGATAGCTCTGCTGGGTATGCTCCTCCATCTACTGAGCCCTCTTGGGCTAAGAGGCTGAAGGCCAAGATGAAGACCCTGTTCTGCATGCAGGCGGGGCAGTACAGAACCCATGTTGCTTCCAAGGAGAGTCGCCAGCGTGACAAGAGGATCTTGAGGACTTTCGGCGAGATCGTGGAGAGCGGGTCCGAGACGAACATCACCCCGGAGGCTGACTGGATGAGCAAGCAGGACTATCAGTGGACCGAGTCAGAGGAGGAGCCCATTCCCGCTGCTGAGTCTGATGAGGAGCGTGTTGAGTGGTCTCTGCAGAGGATGCTACCACCTGTGTCGTAGGTGTCCTCTCTCCCTTTTTGGTGTCTCGATGCCAAAGGGGGAGAGAGTGTAGGATTTGCTTTCGTGTTTGTGTCTCTGTGCCTTCGTTTCGTTGGTCTTCCGTTTGTGTTGCTTTGGTTTGTTGGTTTGCGCTTGTGTTTGTGTGTCCCGGAGACTTTCATATGGTGTAAGACATATGCACTCAAGCTTATCTTATTGTCTTTTATGCTTAGTAGTCCGTGAGCCTTTGCTATCATGTGCCCTTTTCTTTATGCTCATATGCATTGCCTTGCCTCCATGCTTAGTGTTATTTATATTGTTGCAAGGAATGCCTTGTCTATAAAATATAGGGGGAGTGTTGATCCTAGTATGTGTGCTGTGCAGTCCAAAGCATTTAAATAGAGTGCACACATCTAGGGGGAGCCTGTCTATATTTTGTAGATGGTGGGTTTGCTTATGTTATTTTAGTATCCTTATGTGCAAATCCCGTGTTGTCATCAATCCACCAAAAAGGGGGAGATTGTAAGGGCATATTTCACCCTATGTGGTTTTGGTGATTGATGACAATGCATTTGCGGACTAATCGTGTGCATTGAGCATTTCAGATATCTCATGTTTAGGCACAAGACGATTCGATGCCCCTCGGAGCCTAGTAAAGACGGTGTTTCTCTTCGTTTCTTTTCGGTGGATTTGAGTCGTAGGAAAGCCGTACTATTAAGAGAGGGTCCGCTTCGGAAAGGTTAGGGTGGAATCAACACGTACGCGTCTATTCCTTTGCACCACCCTTCCATTGTTCCTTTGGAGCACCAACCGGTTATCCGTGTCTTTGCAAAATGAAGGACTCCAAGTGGTATTGTGATGTGGCATGCGGTAGTACTGCTCTACGGAGCAGTAGTACCGCAGATGCTCACGGTAGTACCGGACAGGGACGCGGTAGTACCGCAAAGTCTTGCGGTAGTACCGCTCCTCGGACGCGGTAGTACCGTGACGTCTGGCCCAGCTCAGCTACTCGCGCGGAAGTAGGGGAGGATGTAATTTTTTACATCCGCGCCCTATGCGGTAGTACCGCTCCCTGGATGCGGTAGTACCGTGTCGGATTTTTGCACAGATCAATACTCAGCGGAAGTAGCCACGGATGTAATTTTATTCGTCCGTGCCTTCCCAGCCTAGTCGAACCCTGCCTTGCGGTAGTACCGCAAGGGAGCGCAGTAGTACCGCTCCGGCGGTTCTACCGCTCGCTGCATCAACGCAACAGGGCTTCGTCTGACCTTTGCCGTGGGTGCGGTAGTACCGTACAGACTGGCGGTAGTACCGCAATGCCTTGCGGTAGTACCGCATGTCTGGTGTGGTAGTACTGCACGTCGCGGGCTGTTTTAGTGGGTAACGGTTGGATTTGTCTTCTGACTATTTAAGGGGAGTCTTCTTCTCCGAGTCTACCACCTCTACTCCCCTAAGCTCCATTGTTGCTCCAAGCTCCATTTTCGCCCGATCTCTCTCCCTAGCCAATCAAACTTGTTGATTTTCTAGGGATTGGTTGAGAAGGCCCCGATCTACACTTCCACCAAGAGAAATTTGATTCCCCCCACTAATCCCTTGCGGATCTTATTACTCTTGGGTGTTTGAGCACCCTAGACGGTTGAGGTCACCTCGGAGCCATATTCCATTGTGGTGAAGCTCCGTGGTTTCGTTGGGATCCTCCAATTCGGTTGTGGAGAGAGCCCCAACCTTGTTTGTAAAGGTTCGGTCGCCGCCTTCAAGGGCACCAATAGTGGAATCACGGCATCTCGCATTGTGTGAGGGCGTGAGGAGAATACGGTGGCCCTAGTGGCTTCTTAGGGAGCATTGTGCCTCCACACCGCTCCAACGGAGACGTACTTCCTCTCAAAGGGAAGGAACTTCGGTAACACATCCTCGTCTTCACCGGCTCCACTTTTGGTTATCTCTTACCTTTACTTGTGCAAGCTTCTTTGTGTGTTGTATTCCTTGCTTGCTTGTATGCTTGTTGTTGTTGCATCTTATAGGTTGCTCACCTAGTTGCATTTCTAGACAACCTACTTTGATGCAAAGTTTAATTTGGTAAAGAAAAGCTAAAAATTGTTAGTTGCCTATTCACCCCCCCTCTAGTCAACTATATCGATCCCTTATTGTTGCCCCTGCTTGATCATCGACGACTCGATCAACGTGATCGTCGACCAGAGACCGACACCTCACTTCACACCCCCTTAGTTGTATGACTCTGCGTAGTAACTATCGAGTGCCGAGGGTGATACCTCGTAACGCACTCCTGGTGAATACTCTGCAGTGTAGCTGTTCGGTCGTGGTCATCGAGGATGATTCCTCCTTCTCCACTTCCAATACGACTCTGTCGTGCAACCCCTCAGTGTGAACCTCGAGGGTGATGCCTCATACGTTCACCCTGATGATTTAATCGAGTGGAATCCGCCAAGGGTGATTCCTTGGGTTTTCCCCTTTGATGTTATGACCACACGGTTACCTTGACCTTTGTTACAGGCGGGTCTACCCTGGTGGGTACCCGCTGGGGATCTATGATTTTCGGGTGTGCCGGAAGGGCACTCGAGTGTGATATTGTGGCGGAGCATCAGAGACTCTGATTGTCTCCGCGTGATACTAATTGAGCCTATTGGATTTGGGTTTGTGATCTGAGTGGGTCGACGTGCCCTATACGCACTACCACCACGCGGGATAATGGTTATGGGGCCCTCTGCGATGTACGTTTCTCCCGAAAGCTCATCTGACGTCACGATTCACCGTGCGGGCTGATTGTCGGGATTGGGCTGGATACTTCACTGACGAGTTCAGTGTCGCGCCTGCACCCCGGCCAGTCTCGCAACGCGCAGGGTGCCCAGGGTGATGGCCCAAGACCTCTGGGTGCATAGGTTAGTCCGGCGTGCTGACCTCTCTGCAGAGCCTAGGTAGGGCGCTGCTTCGTGTTGATCTTCCGAGGACGGGCATTACCCAGCAAGTGTGTCCGACCAGAGTTGATCGAGCGTGTTGGGTAACAGTAGTGCACCCCTGCAGGGATGAATCATCTATCGATAGCCGGTCCTATGGTAAAGGACGCTCAGTTTGTGTATCCCGATCTACTACTTGAACTGGATACTTGTTACTTAATTGAAGCTTCGGGATTGCTTTCTCGCTGGGAGACGAGGAAGGATCTCTAGGCTTTGCTTCAACATGTTTGCTAAATAAAATGCTATTCTACTCTCTTCTACTGCTGCAAGATGATGGCTTCGTGAAGATGCTAGTCTTCGATAGGACTAGGCCTTCTCTCTATTCTGGCATTTCTGCAGCCCAGTCCACTTATACAGCCTTTCTCCATTGATAATGTTGCATATGTAGTATAGATCCTTGCTTGCTGAGTACTTCGGATGAGTACTCACGGTTGCTTTACTTTCTCTTTTCCCCATACCCCACCTTGATGATACATCAGACGATGGAGTCCAGGAGCCAGATGCCACCACAGGAGCTTACTACCAGGAGGGTCCAGAGGGCACTTACTACTGGATCGAGCCAGCCGACCAGGAGTAGGATCGGAGGCTCCCAGGCAGGAGGCCAACGCCTTTTGATCTAGTGTCGTTGTTTGTGCTAGCCTTCTTAAGGCAAAACTTGTCTAACTATGTCTGTACTCAGATAATATTTGTATGACTGACTTATGTATTCGGATCTTCGGATCCCTGGTCTGTAATATTGTGGATCTCCATTTAAATTGTGTTAGAGTTGTGTTGTGATATCTTCCCGTGAGTCCCTGTGCTTGATCGTACACGTTTGCGTGTATGATTAGTGTACGATTGAGTCAGGGGCGCCACATGCTAGATCTCCATTATCCTGGGTACCTGCAGGGATGAAGATCGTGGACAAGACAAGAGACATTTTATGGAACAATTTTATTTCACACATACGGGACGTTATGTCGAAGTCTTCCATTGATCCCCTCAACAAATACCTTGGGTTGCAAGGCTTATGCCTCAACCCATACCTTACCGAACTACTCACACATGAAGATCTGATCGTGGGAAGAAAACATTGAAGAACACATCTTGAGATTGATTGATTGCAATATGTCTTACAATGGATGCCTTGTGCGATGCACAATTACAAGTATGAATGGGATGGATTAACACTATGATGGTGGTGGAGATGGTTGTGGCGATGGCGGCGGCTAGGGTTTGTGGATGAGGATGATGATGCAAAGGTTTTGACTTCTGTGCGTGTCTCTCCATTGACATTCGACGGGGTCCCTTTAACTATAGTTGTTCATGTGGACGATCTGCCTCGAAAGTCATGCCAAACGGGTGCTCGCGCCCGTATGGAACACCGTCTTTTTGTTGTTTTCGCGCAGACGCTTCATGTTGATTCTTTCTTCCTCCATTCTTTGTCCATTCCATTTCCACATGTGAGTTCTTCCCTTTTTAGCCCATTTCATGTGGAAACGCATCAAAGATAGGATTTGTGGAATCCTTTGCATTCATTAGTCATTAGTACCAATATTGGAGCGAATATCTCTTTTTAATTGAAATATGTTGGTTTAAACAAAGGTGAAATGAGTGTAAAAATGTCACTCATCAACTCCCGCAAGCTTAAACTTGATCGTCATCAAGCAACATAAAGAGAAATTCGAATCATAAGGAACTCAGTTGTTTAAACCGAAATAACGAGAAGGTTTTGGTTCACTTACGATCGGTACGCCTAGATAGCCCTCCGCTTCTCGACCAGAAAACTTAGCATAGCTGTAGCGGTGACATGGCTATAGTGCAAGTGTTAGTGAAACAAAGATAATCAACACAAAGTTGTTGATCCTCTAGATAAAACAACTTTGCAACACCCTATTCTATTTATTCTAGACAACACTTGCTTGCCGGCAATGAATGGAAGAATTTTATTTAGATAGAGCCAATAATACATAGGTTAGGGAGTGAAAGCATGTAGTAAAATGTAATGCTCTAATTCTCTTAAGCACACCCACAATTATTTCCTCCTCAAGGCTCTCAAGCACTTTATTTCAATCATTGTTTGTTGGAACTTTGGTTGTCACGTGAAGGGAGGATGCCAACTAAGTGATCATGCATAGGTTTTCATTGCGGCTTAATGTTTGGGAACTATGGACCTTTGATATATGTCTCTTTCGAGCTCTTTTGATCGGTCCCCTTTATTTATCACATACACACCATTTCAAGAGAAAGCCGAATAATATGCGTTTGTCGTGTTGCCACTATGTATGGTAACAAACTCATACTAAAATCTGAGCTATCGCTCTTGGTGGATCGTTCATTGGCCAGCGAAGTCCTCAACATAACATCAAGAAAGGTGATGAAGCCACATTTACACACGTACACGTGTATTGAGTAGCGGGGCATGACACCAGCAAGGAGCTGAAGCACCATGTAAAAGATACAACAGAGATTTTTGGCATGATCTCGTTCATCGTTCAACTAAGTTCCTCTAGACAATTCAATCCACAAGTGCTATCAAGTCTACTAAAATTAACAACATGGGGTTGAGCAATTCAAACATTACTTCCACTACAATTTTCTCAACTCCCAAGTCTTGAAAGACTTTCTCTTGTGCATAGTTATTCTTGGTTAATATCATTTCATTTAACTAGCAAACATGCCCGTGCGATGCAACGGGAGAATAAAACATCATATGCCCCTAACCGATAAATATGATCGATCAAGACTCTCTCCCGGATCCATGTCTTATATTTTAACATGGTATCCTATAAGACCCATCTTATTCGTATTGTTACTTATCCTCCTTTCCGCCCTTGTCAACGATGGCCGTAGTGGTCACCGAACATGGTCAATCATCTCAAGGCGATGAGCACGTCCATCGCACGTCACATGTGTCACTGAACCGCGCTAGCGCAAGAGAACGTTTAAAATCTAAAATAATCTCGCCGAGTTAGATGAACCATGCTAGAGCAAGAAAATGTTTAAAACTTTAAAAAATAATATACCCAAGCTGAGAAAAAATAATTCATATCAACCTAAAAGGGTCAATCGCCCTAAGCGCACTGTTTAATTAGAAATAATAAAGGGGATTTTAAGAGCTAACCTCACCATATATATATGGATGGCATCATCATGCACATGCATTGGGCATATACGTACTGTGCATGTCTCAAAAGTGTCTCTTTTTTTTGGGACAAAGTACCTCCGTTTAATTACCCATTATGTGCTCCTCTTTCATTTTGTTAGCTAGCCACCGATTTGATTGATTCTCTCTCTCCCATCCAAGCCATGTCCCATTCCACTGGATGAATTAAAGCAGCTATTTGTGTTTTAGTTTGTTACTCATGCACATGGCACATATTTGATCATGCACGCAGGCATCTAAGAGCATCTACAGCCGGATCTCTCATACTTGTCTCAAACGCCCGGGCAGGCCGGCACCCCTCATATCCAACCCAAGCGTACACTGCCTGTTGGAACAGTCATCACCTGGTATGAGTTCCAGTCTGCTTTCCGTACACGTTACATCCCTCAGGCAATTATGGAACGCATGAAGACCCAGTTCCGTAACCTCACTCAGGGCAACAAGACTGTCGAAGCTTATCAGCGGGAATTTCTAGACCTCTCCCGCTATGCTGAAGAAGACATCGCCACAGATGCCCGTAGACAGGAGAAGTTCCATAATGGACTACACCCCGACCTCAAGCTTGCACTTGCTACTCAAGACTTCAACGACTTTTCAACTCTAATGAACAAGGCTATTCTTGTTGAGACCGCTCAGATGGAACACAAGGACTCGCAGAAGCGCTATCGTGATGCTGGCTCATCTTCGGGCTCAGCACAGAAGCTTCGAGTTTGGATTCCCAACAATGCGATCCGTCCCAATACCTCTGCGCCAAAGAACAACTATGCTGCACCACGTCTGCCTCCTCCACCACCGAGGCAGCTAAAAGCTCAAGCTATTCAAAACAATGCTCCTCTTCGTCACAAAAATTCGACCCAACCGGACCTCTCAAACGGGTCTCAAACTCTCGGGCTGACCGGCACCCCTCATATCCAACCCAAATATAGGGCATATATGGGGCGGCCAGGGCACGCACGGGCGCGTCCGCCTGACAGGTCTGGCCCACGACGGACCCCACAAAAAACCCCAATCCGGGCGGCGAGCTCAAACCCTAGCTCACTCTCTCCCTCTCTCGCTCCGTCCGTCCACTCCTCTCCCTCTCTGGTTCCGATCCCATCCACCACCATGAGCAGCTCGGGCAGCGACTCTGGTTCGAAGCTCAACTACGAGGAGGAGATGGCCCTCCGCATTGCGCTGGAGCGGTCCAAGGTGGAGACCGGCAGCAGCTCCAGATCTGGAGCATCGCGGCACCTCCCCTGCCGGCGCAGCGCGGACGCCGAAGCTGGACCCTCCCGGCCCGCGCGCAGCAACGCCCGGTCAGCATAGTCCGGGTCGGCCCTGTGTTGTCTCCTTCCCCCGCCGGCCGCTCCTGCACGCGACCAGCCCTCGGTGCTTGTGCCCGCGCCTCCGGCCCGCACGCGCACTCCGGAGTCGGAGGCACGTGCCACGCATCGTGAGAGGCAGCGTGCACGGGAGAGGGAGGCGGCGGAGTAGTCCACACGCCGCCGCCGCGGGACGGAGCCGGAGGCTAACGAGGACGCGTGTCTCCTCGCCTGGGTGTACCGCAACTCCCTCACGACGGCAAAGACGGACGCTCGCTGCCTCCGGCAGAAGAACGCCAAGGCGCTCTGGCTATCCATTGAGTAGTCGGAGCGCTAGGCGAAGGAGGCAGCGGTGGAGAAGGCTCGGGTGGCAAGGCGGGAGCGGGAGCAGGACAGGGCGGTCCGTCGGATGAAGGGGCTCATCGTCCGGGCGCGTCCGTGGGCGTTTGTGGGACCAGATTTGCCAAGTCCGGCAGTAGATGCTCTAAGTTTTTTTTTCTCTTTGATGTACTTAAGGCACGCATCTCACTCTTTGATTGACCCTGCATACATGCATGCGTGCATGCTTTTGCTCTCGTCGATTTTCTCACGATGCCTCATGAATGCATGCTTTTCCTCTCGTTATTTTTCCATGTCTCAAATGCCACGTGAGTGCTAATTTTCCAGAGATATATTAACTGGTCTCGATGAATGTGAGGGATCGAGGTGGTACTTTTAAATACATGAAGCATCAACGGTTATTTTAGCAAGGATCAGGATGGACGTATATGTTTGTTTTTTGGGGCCAAGGCCCAGTCGGGCGTACAAGCATACGAAGATGGCTTTTTTTCTTGCGGGCAGATGCTAAAGATTTTAATACCACCTCAGATAGACCGACTTAAAACTGGGCCGCATATTGATTATCTAAAACATCAGAAGGGTTTTATGAAAAATAGCATGAAGGACCAAGAATACTTATTCTCTTTATTAGTAGGTATAGAAAACAGTCCCACGGCAAGTCTTGGTTGTCTAAACTAAACAGAATAAAGGCTACAAAATTATTTCAGCTACTAGAACAAAACCTTTGTCTTAACTATCAAGACTTACTCCCATCTGCACATATCACACATACTACTACATCTACTCTAAGTATTTCAAATGCAAAAGACGGGGGTCGTAGGACATACCTTCATGGCTGCGAATTTACACACTTCTCTTCCTTACTCTTGCATTCCTCGTTGTCCGGTGTTGATCAACTCCTCTAAAAACAAAATGCAAACGAACTCCAAAGGACAAGATAAAGAACAAGAGCAAGGCGAAGCTTATTCTATTTTTTTGGTTTTTGGGTATTTGAAAACTAACTTGCAACTGAAAAATGCAAAGGCAAAAGAAAAATAAAAGCAAAAGCAAATAAAAGCAAAGTGTTGGAACAAACCAACACGAGTGTTTTGAAGCTCCTTGAGCTTAAGTACAACCTCATTACAAATTATTCAAATACCGCCACATCTTGATGTAAAAGTGGTGATAACCTCCCCCAAGCTTAGGCTCTTGCAAGCCCAAACCGGCGAGATCATTACGGCGGTTGGTCAGGAGCTCACTCCTGGCTCTAGTTGGAGAAGCTCATGTTCATGTAGGCGAACGTGCCTCGAAGGGACTCGACGAGGTTGCTCATATCTTGGATAGAGCCCTGGAGGCTGATGAGGTCTGCATAGGTGGTGTAGTCTTCTTGTTGTGGTTACTCTTGGGGTTGCTCCTCTTCTTCGTCGGTGGCGAGTTCTTCTTTCTACTTGTTCTAGTTCTAGGCCTTCTTGGTTAAAAGTTGCATCTCCTTCCTGCGCAACATAATGCAATTGTCCATACTCAATGGAAAAACGGTTAGGCATAGGAGTAGGCAACAAGTGTGCCACTCCAGGAATTCTAATGTAATGACGACCATTACGAACTACTACCATTCTAGTGCTAGTGAGAACATGAATATTAACAAGGGTGTTACCTACAATGGGGAGAAGGTGATGATAGTTGAGACCAAGGGTGTTGGCCAACATGGTGATCACTCCTCCACACACGATATCTCCTTGTGCATGATTTGCTTGATGCATGAGTTGTAGTAAAAGTATTGCCCCTAAGTTGGGCGAATAACCGACGTCAAGGTTTGCTGCTTTCCTGAGAACTAGCATGTTCTCCTCATTCACCTTAGAAACTTCTCCTTGTGCCTGCAACAAGTTAGTGATAACATAATAGAAATAACGTATAGCAGGACTTTCAATGCAACTAGCTCTCAAGACTGGCATGCCCATCAAATTAAAGGTTTGCCTCGGGTGCAGTTCAGTGTAATCATAAACATGGCGGATGTCATCATCATTGTTGGTGAAGCCAAAGTAATCACACTTCTCTTGAGAAGTGATGTTGAAGTCTTGGTCTAGGAGACGGAAAGTGGTCCTCTCCTCTTCATATGCACTGGGCATCGAACCAACATTATGCAAGAGAGTGCTAGCTTGGCGAGTGTTGTCGCACAAGCCCACTTGGTTGCTTTGATATTCCTTGAGCTTAGTTGCCTAAACTTCCTTTTCGTTTCACGATCGGTGAAGATGATCCCTTGGGTGAAAACTTGTTGTGGCAGTGCAATGGATGAACTCGAAGCACTGCGTACGTGAGAAGACCTCCGTGTAAACATATACAAAACAATTTTTTAGTCCAATACATTTAAACAATATTGATCCTACTGTAGTCACAACGTCATACTCTAAAAATATCAATGAATCCACGCCAAACTCAAATTTGGATAAAAAATATGCATCTCCTAGTCATGGCAATGCTAGGCATGTAGAACAAGGATTCGCGAAAAAATAACTTAGGGATCAGAGGAGAAACATAACGTAGATAGATCACACGAAAGGATTTGAACTGAAACCAAGCGAGCAGAGAGATCGGGCAAAGTTTTGCTAGGGTTTGGAGAGGTTTGGAGGAAGAAGAAGAAAAGAGAGAGATGGGGGAAATTTACCTTCTTCCTTGGGCTTATTGGGGCCCTCGGGATACGAAACGACTGCTCATACAGGTGTAAGCGCCCGCATGGAATGTCGTCGTTCTTACCGAAGACTTACCTGCGTCTCTGCTCATATCATGCGACCGCTCGTACGACCGGCGGCTTCCATTTGAAACGCCGTCGTTCACGCTTTTCTTTTCTTCTTCTGGTCGAAGGTGTCAAACGACCGCTCGGACGGGCGCATGTGCCCATTTGGAACACCATCGAACGCTTTGAAATTTTCTTCGTTTTCTACAAAGGAGTCAAACTACCGCTCAAACAGGCGCTCGTGCCTGTTTAAAACACCGTCTTTCCTCCTGTTGCCTTTGGTTGTTTTGTGCTGGAACCTCGAGCAGGTCATGCGACCGCTCATGGTCATTTTGAAGGCTATCTTTTGATCTGTTTCTTTCGAAATATGAATGGAAAGGTCTGTGGACATGACCAAAACAAGGGCTAGTAGCTTTTCTTTTTCCTTGCTCTCCTGCGGGGTTAGTTCCAAGACAATACATAGGCAAATTTCCAGGCATCCAAACATCGATTCAACACATAATTCAACTTGCACATCGCAAAGCCTTCACTAGAACAATTCTTCCAAACTTACTTCTTCATATAGAACTTCAATCAATCTTTTATTAAAACAAAAGTAAAAACGTACTTCTCTACTTTATTCATGTGGTTTGCCTCGCACGAAGCGCTTGTTTTCGGTCGGCTAGCTTGGCCGTAGTGGTGATCAAGGTGGTGCAAACAAACCGAGACCATAGCTTCTGACATTCACAATGATGCCTTCTCTTGAGTAGGTCTTCATTTTCTTTTTCCTTGGGAAATGTCTTACAAAAGGATCTTTAGCAGGTAAATCAGATCTAACATTCCCCTCAAACACATTTATCATAGTTTTGATAGTCCTTAGAAAAGTTCTACCAAGAATTATAGGTGCAATTGGATCTTCAGCATATCTACTATGACAAGATCAATCATGATAGGGCAATCATTAATTTGAACTATAACATCGTGCTTAATGCCTACTGCTTGAGTAAAAGTAGAATTAGCCATATTCAAAATGATCTCGGTATTATCATAAGGGCCGAGATTGAGACTTGATGACCCACAAGTATAGGGGATCAATCATAGTCCTTTCGATAAGTAAGAGTGTCGAACCCAACGAGGAGCAGAAGGAAATGACAAGTGGTTTTCAGCAAGGTATTTTCTGCAAGCACTGAAATTGTTGGTAACAGGTAGTTTGATAGCAAGATAATTTGTAATGAGCAAGTAACAGTAATGGTAAATAAAGTGCAGCAAGGTAGCCCAATCTTTTTTGGCAAAGGACAGGCCAAAATGGTCTCTTATGATAAGCAAAGCATTCTTGAGGGTACACGGGAATTTCATCTAGTCACTTTCATCATGTTGGTTTGATTCATGTTTGCTACTTTGATAATTTGATATGTGGGTGGATCGGTGCTTAGGTGATGTTCTTACTTGAACAAACCTCCTACTTATGATTAACCCCCTCACAAGCATCCGCAACTACGAGAAAAGTATTAAGATAAAATCTAACCATAGCATTAAACTTTTGGATCCAAATCGGTCCCTTACGAAGTAGCGCATAAACTAGGGTTTAAGCTTCTGTCACTCTAGCAACCCATCATCTAATAACTACTCCACAATGCATTCCCTTAGGCCCAAAAATGGTGAAGTGCCATGTAGTCGACGTTCACATGACACCACAAAGGGAATCACAACATACATATCATCAAAATATCGAACACATATCAAGTTCACATGATTACTTGCAACATGACTTCTCCCGTGACCTCAAGAACAAAAGTAACTACTCACAAATGATAATCATGCTCAAGATCAGTGGGGTATTAAATAGCATAAGGGATCTGAACATATAATCTTCCACCAAATAAACCATATAGTAATCAACTACAAGATGTAATCAACACTACTAGTCACCCACAAGTACCAATCTAAGGTTCCGGTACAAAGATTGAACACAAGATATGAACTAGGGTTTGAGAGGAGATGGTGCTGTTGAAGATGTTGATGGAGATTGCCCTCCCAAAGATGGGAGAGTTGTTGGTGATGACGATGATGATGATTTCCCCCTTCGGGAGGGAAGTTCCCCCGGCGGAATCGCTCCGCCGGAGGGCAAAAGTGCTCCTGCCCAAGTTCCGCCTCGAGACGGCGGCGCTTTGTCCCGAAAGTCCCCTCCTGATTTTTCCTAGGTCAAAATGACCTATATACGAGAAGAAGGGCACTGGAGGTGGGCCGAGGAGGGCACAACCCACCAGGGCGCACCTGGGGGACCTGGCGCGCCCAGGTGGGTTGTGCCCACCTGGTGGGCCTCCTCCGGTAGTTATTTGCTCCAGTATTTTTCATATATTCCAAAACAATTCTCCGTAATTTTTCAGCTCATTTGGAGATGTGCAGAATAGGTGACTCTGACGTAGCTTTTTCAGGTCCAGAATTCCAGCTGACGGCATTCTCCCTCTTTGTGTAAACCTTGCATATTATGAGAGAAAAGGCATTAGAATTACTCCAAAAAGCATTATTATGCATATAAACGATAGAAATAATAGTAGGAAAACATGATGCAAAATGGACGTATCAACTCCCCCAAGCTTAGACCTCGCTTGTCCTCAAGCGAAAACCAAAATCGAAAAACATGTCCACATGCTTAGAGAGAGAGGTGTCGATAAAAACAAAATACGGACATAGAAGCATCATGCATGTTATTATAACAGCAAAGAACTTTAACATAACACTTTATCACACAACTTCTCATGAACAAGTAACAAGTCATCACAACATTGAAGTACAAAGCATAAACTCTATTGAAAACCAACAAACTATGTTCTCAATCAACTTTGCAACTACAATTCATCATATTTTCAGGAAGGGTCACGTATCAGAGCCTTTAGGTAAGTCCACATACTCAACCATCATTTAATCTTCTATGATTGCTAACACTAACAGCATACCCATGAACAAAAAGTTTCAACCGGACACATAGAAAGATAGGGGCTTATAATTTCGCCTCCCAACGTATTCACCTCAAGGGTGATGTCAACAATAATAACTCATGCCCACTCATATCCAACTGGATATATGTGCCTAGATCTGTCCTCACCACATGATGCTTGCAAAAAGAGAAAATAAAAAGGAATAGGGAAGAATACTTTGACTCTTAGATAAAAGTAAATGCATAAAAGTAAAAGATAGGCCCTTCGCAGAGGGAAGCAGAGGTTGTCGTGCGCTTTTTGGTTTGTATCCTAAATCCCTTAATGCAAAAGAACGTCATGTTGTATTGCCCCTTATGATAGCAACCTTTATTTGCAGTCTGTCGCTTTTATTATTTTGCCATCACAAGTTCGTACAACGCTCAATTTTCTCTTACACTAAATGATCCAACACATTTAGAAGCAATTTTTGTTGCCTTATTGGACCGATGACAACTTACTTGAAGGATCTTACTCAATCCATAGGTAGGTATGGTGGACTCTCAAAATAAGATTTTGGGTTTAAGGGTTTTTGGATGCACAAGTAGTATCTCTACTTAGTGCGGAGTTTTTGGCTAGCAAAGATATTGAGCAAGCACCACATGTTGAAGGATCTATGACAATACAACTTCTATGTGAATATGATCAAAAATAAATCATTACATTGTCTTCCTTGTCCAACGTCAACAATTTTGACATATAATATTTAATGGGGGCTCACAATCATAAAAGATGTCCAAGATAGTGTATTTGCATGTGAATCTTCTCTTCCCTTATTAATTCTTTCAGGAATTGCATCATTGACCAATGCTATGTTTGTCAATCTCCAATAAATTTTACCACTTATACTTTTCCTTATGTGATGTCATTACTTACCATAAGATTAGCATATGATCTTTTTCATTTATTTTCCTTTCTTTTTATTGGAACAAAAAGGTAAGGGAAGCAAAATTGAACTAATCTTTATTATATATCTCGCACACGATTACATAGATAGGTAGATCACTAAGCAAGCACTCAAAAAGAAAGGATCGAACTAAACTTTTATTCAACTAAATCATAGGATAAGTAAAGATCAAACTAAGATAAATAAAAGCAAAGATAGTGGTGGTGATACGATACCGGGACACCTCCCCCAAGCTTGGCACAAGCCAAGGGGAGTGTCCATACCATGAACTCAAGTCTCCTTTGGTGATGAAGAAGGAGGTGGTGTGGAAGAGGTAGCTTCACACTTCAGCCTCAAGAGGTTCTCCAATCTACGGATGATGCTCCGGAGGGCAATGATATGCTCTTGCAACAAAATATTTTCATGAGTGAGATATTTATTTTGCACACGAACCGTTTCAATGACCCTGAAAGCTTCAATTTCAGTAGGGGTAAGATAATCGTAGTAAGGTAGAAGGATGTCTTCTTCTGCTGCTGCTGCTGGGACGGCCTGCCCTGCTGCCGGAACTTGATCTCCCGCGACTTCCTTGACCTTATCGCCCTTGATGGTTTTCTCTAGCTCCTCTCTCTTTAATTCCATCGTCATCAACCAAGTATCCCCTTCTACTTTGTTGGAGGAGGGAGAAGACATGATGCCTGGCTTAACAGATCTGACAGAAAACAGCAAGAAAGAAGAACAAAAGATTTCTCCGCAATACGGTGGTCAATAGGCTCGGGGGGTATATAAAGATTTTTTATCTTGGGAAACAAGCAAACAGGAGGAAAACGGAGTCGGGAAGGTTCCCGAGGTGGGCACAACCCACCTGGGCGTGCTTGTGCCCTCCTCGGTTGCCTTCCTGGTTGTTTCTTATTTTCCTATTTTTTGTAATATTCCAAAACTGACAGAAATAATTTTGCGGATTTTTCGGAATCCGTTTACTTACCGTATCACGTACCTCCTCTTTTTTCACAATTATGGAGTGTTCCGGAAGATTTCTTTTATGTGTTCCTCTGGTGTCATGGTTTGAATAATATTGCTTTCAACATTAATAGGCGTACCTGAGATATAGTGTTTAATTCTTTGCCCATTAACCACCTTCGGATTAGTACCTTCGGCATTATTTATTTTGATAGCTTCGGAGCGATAAACCTCTTCGATAATATATGGTCCTTCCCATTTAGAGAGAAGTTTTCCTGTAAAGAATCTGAAACGAGAGCTATACAGAAGAACATATTCTCCAACTTTAAATTCCCGCTTTTGGATTCTTTTGTCATGCCATCTTTTAACTTTTTCTTTAAATAAGTTGGCATTTTCATAGGCTTGAGTTCTCCATTCATCTAATGAGCTAATATCAAATAACCTCTTTTCACCGGCAAGTTTGAAATCATAGTTGAGTTATTTAATTGCCCAATAAGCTTTATGTTCTAACTCTAGAGGCAAATGACAAGCTTTTCCATAAACCATTTTATAAGGAGACATACCCATAGGATTTTATATGCTATTCTGTAGGCCCAAAGTGCATCATCCAGTTTCTTAGACCAATTCTTTCGGGACCTGTTAACAGTTTTTCGTAATATTAATTTTATTTCTCTATTGCTAAGTTCAACTTGACCACTAGATTGAGGGTGATAGGGTGATCCAATTCTATGGTTAACATCATATTTAGCAAGCATTTTACGGAAAGCACCATGAATAAAGTGTGAACCACCATCAGTCATTAAATATCTAGGGACTCCAAACCTCGGGAAAATAACTTCTTTAAGCATCTTAATGGAAGTGTTATTATCAGCACTACTAGTTGGAATAGCTTCTACCCACTTAGTAACATAATCAACAGCAACCAAAATATGAGTATACCCATTAGAGGAAGGAAAAGGTCCCATATAATCAAAACCCCAAACATCAAATGGTTCAACAGCAAGTGAATAATTCATAGGCATTTCTTGACGCTTACTGATATTACCAATTCGTTGACATTCATCACAAGATAAAACAAACTTACGGGCATCCTTGAAGAGAGTAGGCCAATAAAAACCAGATTGCAATACCTTATGAGCAGTTCTATCTCCAGCATGATGCCCTCCATAAGCTTCGGAGTGACATTTCTGTAGCATTTGTTCCTGTTCATGCTCAGGTACACAATGTCTAATAATACCATCCATTCCTTCTTTATAAAGATGTTGGTCATCCCAAAAGTAATGTCTTAAATCATAGAAGAATTTTTCTTTTGTTGGTATGTGAAACTAGGTGGTATGTATTTAGCAACAATATAATTAGCATAGTCAGCATACCAGGGAGTGTTATGAGAAACATTTATTGCAGCTAGTTGTTCGTCAGGAAAGCTATCATCAATAGATAGTGGGTCATCAAGGATATTTTTTAACCTAGACAAGTTATTAGCTACGGGGTTCTCAGCTCCTTTTTTATCAGTAATATGTAAATCAAATTCTTGTAGCAAGAGAACCCACCTAATGAGCCTAGGTTTAGCATCTTTCTTTTCCATAAGATATTTAATAGCAGCATGACCAGTGTGAACAATTACTTTGGAATCAACAATATAAGATCTGAATTTATCACAAGCAAACACAACTGCTAAAGAATCTTTTTTAGTGGTAGCATAATTTCTTTGGGCACTGTCTAGAGTTTTACTAGCATAATGAATAACATTTAATTTCTTATCAACTCTTTGTCCTAGAACAGCACCAACAACATAAGCACTAGCATCACACATAATTTCAAATGGCAAGTTCCAATCAGGTGGTTGAACAATAGGTGCAGAAGTTAAGGCTTTCTTAAGTGTTTCAAAGGCTTCTACATAATCATCATTAAAAACAAATGGAACATCCTTTTGTAAAAGATTTGTAAGAGGCCTAGAAATTTTAGAGAAGTCTTTAATAAACCTCCTATAGAAACCAGCATGACCGAGGAAACTACGAATACCTTTAATATCTTTATGACATGGCATTTTCTCAATTACATCAACTTTAGCTTTATCCACCTCAATACCTCGTTCGGAAATTTTATGCCCCAAGACAATACCTTCATTAACCATAAAGTGGGACTTCTCCCAATTCAAGACAAGATTAGTTTGCACACATCTCTGCAAAACTCGATCAAGGTTGCTTAAGCAATCATCAAAAGAAGTTCCATAAACAGAAAAATCATCCATGAAAACCTCAACAATCTTTTCACAAAAATCAGAGAATATAGCAGTCATACATCTTTGAAAGGTAGCAGGTGCATTACATAAACCGAAAGGCATATGTCTATAAGCATAAGTTCCAAAAGGACAAGTAAAAGTGGTTTTCTCTTGATCAGGTTGTGAAACAGGTATTTGAGAAAAACCAGAATATCCATCAAGAAAGCAAAAGTGTGTGTGTGCTTAGATAATCTTTCCAACATTTGATCAATAAAAGGCAAAGGGTAATGATCTTTTCTAGTTGCTTTATTTAATTTTCTAAAATCAATTACCATTCTATAGTAGTAACAATTCTTTGTGGAATAAGTTCATTTTTATCATTAGGAACAACAGTAATACCTCCCTTCTTAGGGACACAATGAACGAGACTTACCCATCTGCTATCAGCTATGGGATAGATTATACCTGCTTCCAGAAGTTTTAATATTTCAGTTCTTACCACTTCTTTCATCTTAGGATTCAAACGTCATTGATGATCAACAACGGGTTTAGCATCAGGTTCCATATTAATCTTGTGCTGACAGAGAGTGGGACTAATGCCCTTAAGATCATCAAGAGTATATCCAATAGCAGCACAGTGCTTCCTCCGAATTTTCAATAATCTTTCTTCTTCATGTTCTGAAAGGTTAGCACTAATAATAACAGGATATATATTTTTCTCATTAAGATAAGCATATTTCAAAGTGTCAGGCAATTGTTTTAATTCAAACACGGGATCACCTTTAGGTGGAGGTGGACCTAGAGTTTCAATAGGCAAATTGTGTTTGAGTAGAGGTCGTTGTTCAAATAAAATTTTATCTATCTCATTTCTTTCATGCATATGCATATCATTTTCATGGTCTAGTAAATATTGTTCTAGTGGATCAGTAGGAGGCACAACAATAGAAGCAAGACTAATTATTTCATCCTTACTAGGTAACTCTTTCTTATGAGGTTGTCTATTAAACTTGGAAAAATTAAACTCATGAGACTCATCACCAAAGCTAACACTGACGATTTGTTTATGACAATCTATAGTAGCATTGACAGTGTTCAAGAAAGGTCTACCAAAGATAATGGGACAAAAGTCATCTTGTGGGGAACCAAGAACCAGAAAATCAGTAGGGTATTTTATTTTCCCACACAAGACTTCAACATCTCTAACAATCCCAAGCGGTGTGATGGTGTCTCTATTAGCAAGTTTAATAGTAACATCTATGTCTTCTATTTCAGCGTGTGCTATGTCATTCATAATTTCTTGGTATAAGGTAAAAGGAATAGCACTCACGCTAGCACCTAAGTCACATAAACCATGATAACAATGATCTCCTATTTTAACTAAGACAATAGGCATGCCAACAACAGGTCTATGTTTATCTTTTTCATCGGGTTTGGCAATTCTAGCAGCTTCATCACAGAAGTAAATAACATGCCCATCAATATTTTCTACCAGGAGATCTTTAACCATAGCAATACTAGGTTCTACTTTAATTTGTTTAGCAGGTTTAGATGCTCTAATATTACTTTTGCGAACCACAGTTGAAACCTTAGCATGTTCCTTTATCCTAACAGGGAAAGGTGGTTTTTCAATATAAGCAGTAGGTACAATTGTATCAACATTGTAAATAATAGTTTCATCTTTAACTATGACCGGTTCTTTAATTTCTTCTTTAATTGGGGGATGATATTTAACCCACTTCTCCTTAGGGAGATCAACATGAGTAGCAAAAGATTCACAAAAAGAGGCTACTATCTCAGAGTCAAGTCCATATTTAGTGCTAAACTTGTGAAAAGCATCGATATTCATAAAAGATTTAACACAATCAAACTCAAGCTTAATACCTGACTCTTTACCTTCGTCGAGTTTCCAATCTTAAGAGTTGCGTTTAATTCTTTCTAAAAGATCCCACCTGAATTCAATAGTCTTCTTCATAAAAGAACCAGTACAAGAAGTATCGATCATGGATTGATCATCACGAGAAAGCCGAGCATAAAAATTCTGAATGATAATTTCTCTAGAGAGCTCATGATTGGGGCATGAATATAACATTGACTTAAGCCTCTCCCAATCTAGAGCGATACTTTCTCCTTCACGAGGCCAAAAATTATATATATAATTCCGATCACGATGAACTAGATGCATAGGATAAAGTTTTTGGTGAAATTCTGATTTCAATCGATTCCAGTTCCAAGATCCAATATCATAGCATAGCCTATACCGCGTCAATGCTTTTCCCTTCAAAGATAAAGGGAAAACCTTCTTCTTAGCTTCATCTCCGGATAGACCTGCAGGCTTAAATAATCCACAAATTTCATCCACATATATCAAATGCATTTCAGGATGTTCAGTTCCATCTCCTACATAAGGATTAGCTAGCAGTTGTTCTATCATACCCGAAGGAATTTCATAACCAATATTTTCAGTAGGTGCGATAGGTTGAGGGGCAACTAATTGTGGTTCCGGTCGAGGTGAAGATACCCCGAACAAACCCCTCAAAGGATGATTCTCCATAGCAACAAGTAACAATAAATTTTAGCATGTCGTAATAATTTTTCCTTACCAAGAACGCTTCACTCCTCGGCAACGACGCCAGAAAAGAGCCTTGATGAACCACAAGTATAGGGGATCAATCGTAGTCCTTTCGATAAGTAAGAGTGTCGAACCCAACGAGGAGCAGAAGGAAATGATAAGTGGTTTTCAGCAAGGTATTTTCTGCAAGCACTGAAATTGTCGGTAACAGGTAGTTTGATATCAAGATAATTTGTAACGAGCAAGTAACGGTAACGGTAAATAAAGTGCAGCAAGGTAGCCCAATCCTTTTGTGGCAAAGGACAGGCCAAAATGGTCTCTTATGATAAGCAAAGCATTCTTGAGGGTACACGGGAATTTCATCTAGTCACTTTCATCATGTTGGTTTGATTCGTGTTCGCTACTTTGATAATTTGATATGTGGGTGGATCGGTGCTTAGGTGTTATTCTTACTTGAACAAACCTCCTACTTATGATTAACCCCCTCGCAAGCATCCGCAACTACGAGAAAAGTACTAAGATAAAATCTAACCATAGCATTAAACTTTTGGATCCAAATCGGTCCCTTACGAAGTAGCGCATAAACTAGGGTTTAAGCTTCTATCACTCTAGCAACCCATCATCTAATAACTACTCCACAATGCATTCCCTTAGGCCCAAAAATGGTGAAGTGCCATGTAGTCGACGTTCACATGACACCACTAAGCGAATCACAACATACATATCATCAAAATATCGAACACATATCAAGTTCACATGATTACTTGCAACATGACTTCTCCCGTGACCTCAAGAACAAAAGTAACTACTCACAAATGATAATCATGCTCAAGATCAAAGGGGTATTAAATAGCATAATGGATCTGAACATATAATCTTCCACCAAATAAACCATATTGTAATCAACTACAAGATGTAATTAACACTACTAGTCACCCACAAGTACCAATCTAAGGTTCCGGTACAAAGATTGAACACAAGAGATGAACTAGGGTTTGAGAGGAGATGGTGCTGTTGAAGATGTTGGTGGAGATTGCCCTCCCAAAGATGGGAGAGTTGTTGGTGATGACGATGACGATGATTTCCCCCTCCGGGAGGGAAGTTCCCCCGGTGGAATCGTTTCGCCGGAGGGCAAAAGTGCTCCTGCCGAAGTTCCGCCTCGAGATGGCGGCGCTTCGTCCCGAAAGTCCCCTCCTGATTTTTCCTAGGTCAAAATGACCTATATACCAGAAGATGGGCACCGGAGGTGGGCCGAGGAGGGCACAACCCACCAGGGCACGCCCAGGTGGGTTGTGCCCACCTGGTGGGCCTCCTCCGGCAGTTATTTGCTCCAATATTTTTCATATATTCCAAAATAATTCTCCGTAAATTTTTAGCTCATTTGGAGACGTGCAGAATAGGTGACTCTGACGTAGCTTTTTCAGGTCCATAATTCCAGCTGCCGGCATTCTCCCTCTTTGTGTAAACCTTGCATATTATGAGAGAAAAAACATTAGAATTACTCCAAAAAGCATTATTATGCATAAAAACAATATAAATAACAGTAGGAAAACATGATGCAAAATGGACGTATCAAGACTATCATAAACTGATTTGGGGTTAATGGTAACACTTGCCCCTAGATCACATAAAGCACTAAACTTATTCAATCCTATCTCAATTTCTATAGTAGTTCAAAAGCATCCTCTTGCTTAGCTGGTAACTTACTGTAGAGCTTTTTTCCTTTCATCATCAAGTTCACATACCTTGGCTACAACTTGTTCAACAAAGATATTATATGCTTCATTATTAGTTACCTCCGGTAGTGGATATTTCATGGATATCATCTTCACAAAATCTGCAATGGTATAATTTTACTTTTGTACATGGCTTGTGTCAAGCACTTCAGTTTTCTCTTCATTGCTTCTCACCATTTTAACTTCTTCAACCAGGTTAGGCTCCGGTTTACCTGCAAACTTAGCCAAAATTAGTGTTTGGCTCTCTGCTATTTTAGCTACTTGTGCCTCCATATTCTTGGATATTCCTTCGAGTACCTGCACAACATTTGTTAGTCCAACAACAATACTGATCAATTAACCAAGTAAGTTATCATGATTCTTCAAGATATTCTTGAAGTTTTCATTCTGCTCAGTCTAACTAGCAATAAAACTTTTAAGAGTTTCTTCTAGAGTATTTCTATTGCTAGCATTAGCTCCATTAAAATTATTGGATGCTGCTCCATTACTAGGATAAGGAAGTCTAGGAGCATATCCATTATTTTTCCAATTAGAATTGTAGCTATTACGAGCGATAAAATTCACTCACTAGTTTCTTCATCAGTGATGGCATTTACGTTTACCCGTTCTTTACCTTTTATCACAGAGATACGTTCTTCAAGCTTGGTTGTCAACTCCGTGTTACTTTCTTACATGGAATTCACCCTCTTAGTGGTGGTTCTTTCAACATGCCATTGGGCATGGTTTTCTTGCATATTATCTAGTACTCTCTTGACATCTTCTATGGGCTTTCCCATGATTGTTCCTCCTTCAGCTGTATCAAGCATAGTTTTTGACATGTGATTTAAGCCATTATAAAACATACGAAGGATCAACCATTCCTCCATTCCATGATTGAGACGGTTTCTTATAGATTCCTTCATTCTATCCCACGCAAGCGCTAGTGGCTCACGTTCTTCTTGCTTGAAACCTGTAATCTGAGAACGTAATTGCATAATTTTTACACGTGGACAATACTTAGATAAAAATTTACTACAACAATCAGCCCAAGAAGTAATACTGCCCTTAGGTGCAAGAAGCCATTCATTAGCCTTTCCTCTTAAAGAGAAAGTAAATAGACGCAATTTCAGTGCGTTAGGATCATAATCCTTTATGCGTGTCATGTCACACAATTCAGTGAAATTGTGTAAGTGCATACCGGCATCTGATACGTCTCCAACGTATCTATAATTTTTTTTATTGTTCCACGCTATTATAGTATCAATCTTGGATGTTTTATATGCAATTATATATCATTTTTTGGGACTATCGTATTAACATAGTGCCCAGTGTCAGTTGCTGTTTTTTGCCTGTTTTTGGCTTTTCAGGAAATCAATATCAAACAGAGTCCAAACAGAGAAAAAACTTTGGATTAATTTTTTCTGGGCCAAAAGAGACCCTAGAAGGTTCGGGAGAAGACCTGAAGAGCCAGGAGGGAGCGACAAGCTCGGGAGGCGTGCCTCAGGCTTGCGGGCCCCTCGTGGCACCTCTTGATCTAATTCCGCCTCTATAAATTTCTCAAATATTCCCCTGACATCAGAGAGCCACCCGAAATACTTTTTCCGCTGCCGCAAGTTTCTGTTCCCACGAGATCCCATCTAGAGGCCTTCTCCGGCACTCTGCTGGAGGGAGAATCAATCACGGAGGGGCTCTACATCAACCTTGCCGCCCTTCCGATGATGTGTGAGTAGTTTACCACAGACCTACGGGTCCATAGCTAGTAGCTAGATGGCTTCTTCTCTCTCTTTGATCTTCAATACAATGTCCTCCTCGATGTTCTTGGAGATCTATTCGATGTAATGACTTTTTGCGGTGTGTTTGTTGGGATCCGATGAATTGTGAGTTCATGATCAAATTATTCATGAATATTATTTGAGTATTCTCTTAACTCTTTTATGCATGATTGTTATAGCTTTGTATTTCTCTCCGATCTATTGATTTGGTTCTTGGCCAACTAGATTGATTTTTCTTGCAATGGGAGAGGTGCTTTATGATGGGTTCGATCTTGCGGTGCTCAATCCTAGTGAGACAAGGGGACATGGCACGTATTTGTATCGTTGCCATTAAGGATAAAGAGATGGGGTTTATTCATGCCTGAGTTTACTTTGTCTACATCATGTCATCTTGCTTAAGGCGTTACTCCGTTCTTTATGAACTCAATACTCTAGATGCATGCTGGATAGCGGTCGATGTGTGGAGTAATAGTAGTAGATGCAGAATCATTTCGGTCTACTTGTCTTAGACGTGATGCCTATATACATGATCATTGCCTTGGATACCGTCATGATTATTTGCTTTTCTATCAATTGCCCAACAGTAATTTGTTTACCCGCTGTATGCTATTTTCAAGAGAGAAGCCTCTAGTGAAAACTATGGCCCCCGGGTCTACTTTTTATCATATACTAAAATAAAAAATACCTTGCTGCAATTTTTCTTTCTTTCTTTTATTTTGTGTTTTGATCACCTATCTATCACCATACAATTTAATCTTGCAAGTAACCGCCGAGGGATTGACAACCCCTTGTTCGCGTTGGGTGCAAGGATTTGTTATTTTGTGTGTAGGTACTACTAACGAGGTGTTGCGTGGTTCTCCTACTAGATTGATAACATTGGTTCTTAACTTAGGGAAGTACTTATCTCTACTGTACTGCATCATCCTCTCCTCTTCGAAGAAATCCCAACGCAGCTCACAAGTAGCAGGAAGAATTTCTGGCGCCGTTGCCGGGGAGACATCATCAACATCTATCAAGTACCATCACATAAACTTTCATCTCCTTGCATTTACTTTATTTGCCATTTTCCTCTCGTTTTCATCCCCCCCCCCAACTTCTAAAACATTTTCACGAAAATACAAAAATATTTTCCGTTTGCCTTTCACTTGTTTGCCTTTTGTTTGCTTGTTATCTTGTTTGCCTAAGCACGATGTTTCGAGAAAATTATCATGATACTTCTTATCATAAAATATTGGTTGAAATCGAGAAAATACTAAAGATTACATGTCTACGCAATTTGAGCACAACAAATTGTTTACCGAAGAACTTAAAGAACACTCTAGTTTGTTAGATGCTATTGCAAAACAACTCAATGATGTCAACAAAGAAGTTGCTAATCTTCAAACTCAATTTTCTCTTACTGAAAAATTGCTAGGATTTTTTTTGGATACACAAGCTACGCTAGTAAATCAAATAGCAGCTAAGCCGGAATCGTCTACACGTAGTAATGATGAAGATATTAAAATGATTGGTGTTTCTTCTATTGAATCTTTGTTTAGTGATATTAAACTTGATGAAAGGGGGACTGAAGAAGAGTCAACTTTAGCTAGAAGGCGTCCCCATAATTTGGAGGGTGGAAATCTTAATGAAAAAATTGATAAAAGTGGGTTTGGAGAGGTAAAAACTTTAAATAGCGATGTGCCCACTCTTTTGGATTACAAAGATTTTAATTTTGATAGTTTTTCTTTGATTGAGTGTATTTCTTTGTTGCAAACCATGCTAAATTCACCAAATGCTTATGAGCAAAATAAGGTTTTTACTAAACATATCGTAGAAGCAGTGATGAAAGCTTTAGAAGAAAAGCTAGAATTGGAGATTTCAATACCTAGGAAATTATATGATGAGTGGGAACCTACCATTAAAGTTAAAATTAAAAATTATGAGTACAATGCTTTATGTGATTTGGGTGCTAGCGTTTCCACAATACCAAAATCTCTATGTGATGTGTTAGGTTTTACCAATATAGATGAATGTTCTTTTAATTTGCACTTAGCAGATTCCACTATTAGGAAATTTTTGGGTAGAATAAATGATGTTCTTATTCTTGCAAATAGGAATTATGTGCCCGTTGATTTCATTGTGCTTGATATTGATTGTAACCCGTCTTGTCCCATAATACTTGGTAGGCATTTCCTACGAACTATAGGTGTCGTTATTGATATGAAAGAAGGGAATATAAAATTTCAGTTTCCGTTGAAGAAGGGTATGGAACACTTCCCTAGAAAGAAAATTAGGCCACCATATGAATCCATTATAATGGCTACCTATGGAATTAATCTCAAAGATGACAACACGTGAAACTATGCATTATGCCTAGCTAGGGGCGTAAAACGATAGCGCTAGTTGGGAGGCAACCCAATAGTTATCTTAATTTCCTTGTTTATTTTTCTATTTTCTTGTGTGCACACAATTATGCTGGTGTTATGGTTGCGTTTTTGTGTTTTAATTAGTGTTTGTGCCAAGTAAAGCCTTTGGGATGATTTGGATGCTAGTTGTTTTGATTCTGTGCGAAAACGGAAACTTTTGCGTCCAGTAGCAGAATTGTTAAAATTTGCTGGAGCGTGATAAAATTCTGAATTTTTTACACTTGATTTATATACAAATTGACCATGGTTTACTAATGTTTCAGAATTTTTGGAGTTACAGAAGTATGGTCATTGTTCGAATTATTACAGACTGTTCTGTTTTTGACAAATTCTGTTTTTGTTGCGTTGATTGCTTGTTTTGATGAATCTATGGATTGTATCGGGGGGGGGGGGGTATAAGCCATGGTGAAGTTAGAATACAATAGGTATAATGCAATAATAAAATATGAATTTGTTTACAATGGTACTTAAAGTAGTGATTTGCTTTGTTATACTAACGGATCTCACGAAGGTTTTTTTGAGTTTTGTGTGCTGAAGTTTTCAAGTTTTTGGTGAGATCACGATGGATGAAGGAATAAGGAGTGGCAAGAACCTAATCTTGGGGATGCCCAAGGCACCCCAAGGTAATATTCAAGGACTCCCAAGCATCTAAGCTTGGGGATGCCCCGGAAGGCATCCCCTCTTTCTTCTATCAACTATCGGTAATTTTACTTGGAGCTATATTTTTATTCATCACATGATATGAGTTTTGCTTAGAGCATCGTGTATTATATGCATCTTTGCTTTGTTTGCCTTTTAGTTTGTCACAATCATATTTTGGACACACCTTTTTGAGAGGGACACACATTATTCGTGATTAGAATACTCTATGTGCTTCACTTAAATCTTTTGAGCTAGGAAGTTGCTCTAGTACTTCACTTATATCTTTTAGAGCACGGCGGTGGTTATATTTTAAAGAAATAGTTGCGCTCTCATGCTTCACTTATATCTTTTTGAGAGTGGATAATAGTAATGGCAATTAGTGTGGGTTATGAATTTGGTCCTGATATGATAGGTATTCAAGAGAGATATAATAAAAACTTTCATGTAGATCACTGAATATGATAAGTTTGATTCCTTGCAATAGTTTTGCGATGTAAAGGTGGTAATATGCGGGTTGCGCTAGTGAGTAATTGTGGTTTAGTAAGAATATTTGTGTTAAGGTTTATGATTCCCGTAGCATGCGCGTATGGTCTCCCGTTATGCTAGGAAGTTGGAGCATGATTTATTTTTGAGTGTCTTCCTTTGCGTGAAGGTCGGGCACGCGATGGTTAACTCCTACCAACCTCCCCCCTAGGGGCATGCGTAGTAGTACTTTGCTTCGAGGGCTAATAAACTTTTGCAATAAGTATGTGAGTTCTTTATGACTAATGTGAGTCCATGGATTATACGCACTCTCACCTTTTCGCAATTTGCTAGCCTCCTCGGTACCATGCATTGCCTTTTCTCACCTTGAGTTGTGGTGCAGACTTTGCATGTGCATCCAAACCCCGTGATATGATACGCTCTACCACATATAAGCCTCCTTATATCTTCCTCAAAATAGCCACCATACCTGCCTATTATCGCATTTCCATAGCCATTCCGAGATATATTGCCATGCAACTTCCACCATTCTGTTTTATTATGACAGATATTATTATTGTCATATTGCTTTGCATGATCATATAGCTGACATAGTATTTGTGGCTCAGCCCCCGTTTATATTTTTTATACATGTTACGCTAGATCATTGCACATCCCGGTACACCGCCGGAGGCATTCATATAGAGTGATATTTTGTTCTAATATCGAGTTGTAAGTAAATAGAAGTGTGATGATCATCATATTCATTATTAGAGCATTGTCCCAAGTGAGGAAATAAAAAAAGGCCACAAAGAGCCAACAAAGAAAACAGGCCAAAAAGAGCCCAACAAAAAAAAGAAAGAAAAAAAGAAGAAAAAAAGAGAGAAAAAGAGAGAAGGGGGCAATGTTACTATCCTTTCCACACTTGTGCTTCAAAGTAGCACCATGTTTTTCATATAGAGAGTCTCCTATGCTTTATGTTCATATAACTAGTGGGAATTTTTCATTATAAGAACTTGGCTTGTATATTACAATGATGTCCTTCCTCAAATGCCCGAGGTCTTCATAAGCAAGCAAGTTGGATGCACACCGACTTAGTTTTATTTTTGAGCTTTCATGCACTTATAGCTCTTAGTGCATCCGTTGCATGGCAATCACTACTCCTTGCATTGACATCAATTGATGGGCATCTCCATAGCCCGTTGATTAGCCTCGTCAATGTGAGACTTTCTTATTTTTTGTCTTCTCCACACAACCACCAACATCATACTCTATTCCACCCATAGTGCTATATCCATGGCTTGCGCTCATGTATTGCGTGAGAGTTGAAAAAGCTGAAGCGCGTTAAAAAGTATGAACCAATTGCTTGGCTAACACCGGGGTTGTGCATGATAAATACTTTATGTTAAGAAGATGGAGCATGACAAGAATATATGGTTTTGTAGGGATATTTTTCTTTAGCGTTGATATTTTGAAAGACATGATTGTTTGTTGGTATGCCTTATTATTATTATTATTATTGTTTTTATGTCAAACTATAGACTATTACTTTGAATCATTTGATCTTTATATTCATGCCACAAAAAGAAATTACATGATGAACATGATAGGTAGCATTCCACATCAAAAATTCTGTTTTTATCATTTACCTACTCGAGGACGAGCAGGAATTAAGCTTGCGGATGCTTGATACGTCTCCAATGCATCTATAATTTTTTATTGTTCCATGCTATTATAGTATCAATCTTGGATGTTTTATATGCAATTAAATATCATTTTTTGGGACTAACCTATTAACCTAGTGCCCAGTGCCAGTTGTTGTTTTTTGCCTGTTTTTGGCTTTTCAGGAAATCAATATCAAACAGAGTCCAAACAGAGAAAAAACTTTGGATTAATTTTTCTGGACCAGAAGAGACCCTAGAAGGTCCGAGAGAAGACCTGAAGAGCCACAAGGGAGCGACAAGCTCGGGAGCTGGGACGCGCCTCCCAGGATTATGGGCCCCTCGTGGCACCTCTTGACCTAATTCCGCCTCTATAAATTCTCAAATATTCCCCTGACCTCAGAGAGCCACCCGAAATACTTTTTCCGCAGCCACAAGTTTCTGTTCCCACGAGATCACATCTGGAGGCCTTCTCTGGCACTCTGCCGGATGGGAATCGATCATGAAGGGGCTCTACATCATCCTTGCTGCCCTTTCGATGATGTGTGAGTAGTTTACCACAGGCCTACGGGTCCATAGCTAGTAGCTAGATGACTTCTTCTCTCTCTTTGATCTTCAATACAATGTTCTCCTTGATGTTCTTGGAGATCTATCCTATGTAATGAGTTTTTGCGGTGTGTTTGTTGGGATCCAATGAATTGTGAGTTTATGATTAGATTATCCATGAATATTATTTGAGTTTTCTCAAAACTCTTTTATACATGATTGTTATAGCTTTGTATTTCTCTCTGATCTATTGATTTGGGTTTGGACAACTAGATTGATTTTTATTGCAATTGGAGAGGTGCTTTGTGATGGGTTCGATCTTGCGGTGCTCAATTCCAGTGATAGAAGGGGACATGACACGTATTTGTATCGTTGCCATTAAGGATAAAAAGATGGGGTTTATTCATGCATGAGTTTACTTTGTCTGCATCATGTCATCTTGCTTAAGTCATTACTCCGTTCTTTATGAACTTAATACTTTAGATGCATGTTGAATAGCGGTCAATGTGTGGAGTAATAGTAGTAGATGCAGAATGTTTCGGTCTACTTGTCTCGGACGTGATGCCTATATACATGATCATTGCCTTGGATATCGTCATGATTATTTGCTTTTCTATCAGTTGCCCAATAGTAATTTGTTTACCCACCGTATGCTATTTTCAAGAGATAAGCCTCTAGTGAAAACTATGGCCCCCGGGTCTACTTTTTATCATATACTAAAAATAAAAAATTCCTTGCTGCAATTTTTCTTTCTTTATTTTATTTTGTGTTTTAATTATCTATCTATCACCATACAATTTAATCTTGCAATTAACCGCCGAGGGATTGACAACCCCTTGTTTGCGTTGGGTGCAAGGATTTGTTATTTTGTGTGTAGGTACTGCTAGCAAGGTGTTGCGTGGTTCTCCTACTGGATTGATAACCTTGGTTCTTAATTGAGGGAAATACTTATCTCTACTATACTGCATCATCCTCTCCTCTTCGAGGAAATCCCAACGCAGCTCACAAGTAGCAGCATCCTCAGAAGCAGAGCCTCCAAATTGGTCCCGATGAACCATGGAAACTAAGTTCGGTCTAATTTCATACTCAGCGGCTGCTACCTCAGGTTGTGTTATAGGTTCACGCATGAAGGTGTTGGTGGGAGTAGAAAAACTCCCAAGTACAAGCCATAGTAATCTTTTGTTTTTTCTCAACTAACAAGACTTGCAACTAAAACGAAATTTAAACTAAAAACAAATAAGTAAAAACAAAAACTGAAAATTTACTTTAGCAAAAACTCTAAACACAAAGACTAGGAATACTAAACTCCTCCCTGGCAACGGCACCGGAAAAAAGGCTTGATACCTCCTTTTATTGATCCGGTATTGGAACAGAAAAGAATATCACGCACCTATTTCCTAGAGGTGCCCCTGGGTTATCGAACCCATGAGAGGAAGATTCCCTTGAAGCGATGTTCTCTAGCAAGCTTTTGTCAAAGTGTCAAATCCAGCTTTTGACCGGATCATCAAGCAAATAGTGATTCAAACACTTATAATAAAAAGAGGTACGGGTATGAGGTCTTATGCTTACAACCTTGTATTTGCGCTGAGATCAAATAAGATATTAATTTGTGCGCTGGAAGTCACCTATAGAGATGTGCTTGTTACGGATCAGAGTGTGGGATGTGTCCAAATAACATCTTGACCGGCACGAGTCCTGCATCAATAATCAGTTGTCCTACCGCAGACCCTATCTATCGCGCAGGGTTGCCTCGATACTTAAGAAATGAAATCAGACAAGAGCTTTGGGCATTTAATGACTACACCTCATTTCTCCCCAAGGATATGATCCATGTTACCCTACTGAACCTTATTGTCACTGGTGTTCGGTATAACACTTCACGGTCTCCTCGCTCCTAGCCTCACCGGTGCTCGATCTCCATGATCCTGGGTACCTGCAGGGATGAAGATCGCGGACAAGACAAGAGACATCTTCACGGAACAATTTTATTTCACACATGTGGGACGTTATGTCAAAGTCTTCCATTTATCCCCTCAACAAATACCTTGGGTTGTAAGGCTTATGCCTCAACCCACACCTTACCGAACTACTCACACATGGAGATCAGATCGCGGGAAGAAAACATTGAAGAACACATCTTGAGATTGATTGATTGCAGTATGTCTTACAATGGATGCCTTGTGCGATGCACGATTACAAGTATGAATGGGATGGATGAGCACTATGGTGGTGGTGGAGATGGCTATAGCGGCGGCTAGGGTTTGTGGATGAGGATGATGATGAAGAGGTTCTGGCTTCTGTGCTCGTCTCTCTGTTGACATTTCGACGGGGTCCCTTGAACGAAAGTTTTTCATGTGGACGATCTGCCTCGAAATTCATGCCAAACGGGCGCTCATACAGGCACTGGAATGCCAACTTTTTTGCTGTTTTCGCGCGAACGCTTCCTGTTGATTCCTTCTTCCTCCATTCTCCTTCCATTCAATTTCCACACGTGAGTTCTTCCCTTTTTAGCCCATTTCCTGTGGAAACACATCAAAGATAGGATTTGTGGAATCCTTTGCATTCATTAGTCATTAGTACTAATATCGGAGCGAATATCTCTTTTTAATTGAAATATATCGGTTTAAAGAAAGGTGAAATGAGTGTAAAAATATCACTCATCGGTTGCCTGGGTGCGGGTGTTTACTGGGGCTGCTAGCAACGATGAGCTCGGTCGAGTCGCCTGCAAGCTCCATGGGCGCCGCCCGCCATGGCTTCGTCGCCAACTCAGAAAGAGCACCCTAAGTTATCATGTGCTATTCCCTTTGCTTCGTGAGTACTTTACAAAACCCGAGGTGAGATGTATCGGTATCCTCTTGAGTCATTCTCATGCTCACTATACCGGTCTCCTCATTACTGATACGTCTCCAATGTATCTATAATTTTTGCTTGTTCCATGCTGTTATATTATCATTCTTGGATGTTTTACAATCATTTTATAGCAACTTTATATCATTTTTTGGGACTAACCTATTGACATAGTGCCTAGTGCCAGTTGTTGTTTTTTGCTTGTTTTTTACTTCGCAGAATATCAGTACCAAACGGAGTCCAAACGCAGCGAAACTTCTTGGAGAATTTTTTTGGACCAGAAGACACCCAGTGGGCCAAAGAAATACCAGAGGGGAGGCCCGAGGTGGGCACAACCCACCAGGGTGCGCCAGGAGGCCCAGGCGCGCCCAGGGGGGTTGTGCCCCCCTCGGTGACCTCCCGCACCGCCTCTTCGCCCTATAAATTGCCCAATATTCCAGAAACCCTAGGGGAGTCGATTAAACACAATTCCAGCCGCCGCAAGTTCCAGAACCACGAGATCCAATCTAGACACCATCACGGAGGGGTTCGTCATCCTCATTGGTGCCTCTCCGATGATGCGTGAGTAGTTCATCATAGACCTAAGGGTCCGTAGGCAGTAGCTAGATGGCTTCTCTCTCTCTCTTTTAATTCTCAATACAATGGTCTCTTGGAGATCTATTTGATGTAACTCTTTTTTGTGGTGTGTTTGTTGTGATCCGATGAACTTTGAGTTTATGATCAGATCTATATCCATGAATATTATTTGAGTCTTCTTTGATCTCTTATATGCATGATTATTTATAGCCTCGTATTTCTTCTTCGAATCTTTGGTTTAGTAAGGCCAACTAGATCGATTTTCCTTGCCATGGGAAGAGGTGCTTTGTGATGGGTTCGATCGTGCGGTGTTCTTTCCCAGTCACAGAAGGGGCAGCAAGACACGCATGTATCATTGCTATTAAGGATAACAAAATGGGGGCTATTCCTACATGAATAGATCTTGTCTACATCATGTCGTCGTTCTTATTGCATTACTCCGTTTCTCCATGAACTTAGTACACTAGATGCATGCTGGATAGCGGTTGATGTGTGGAGTAATAGTAGTAGATGCAGGCAGGAGTCGGTCTACTAATCTTGGACGTGATGCCTATATATTGATCATTGACTTGGATATCGTCATAATTATTCGATCTTCTATCAATTCCCCAACAGTAATTTGTTTACCCAGCGTGTGCTATTTTCTTCAGAGAAGCCACTAGTGAAATCTACGGCCCCGGGTCTATTCTTTATCATATTTGCTTTGAGATCTATTTTTATTCACATTTATTTTCAGATCTATTATTCCAAAAACCCAAAAATACCTTGTTGCACCTTTTTATTACCTATTTTATTTCGCGTTTTATCGAGATCTATTTATCCAATCTACACAAATTTTATCTCGTCAACTTGACAATTTCTGGCGCCGTTACCCGTAGAGGGATTGACAACCCCTCATAAGCGTCGAGTTGCAAAGTATTTGTTCTTTGTGTGCAGGTACCGTTTACATAGTGTTGCTTGGTTCTCCTACTGGATTGATACCTTGGTTTCATAACTGAGGAAAATACCTACCGTAGCTGTACTGCATCATCCCTTCCTCTTTGGGGAAATACCGTCGTAGTTCAAGCAACATCAGTTATCAGTTTTGTTCTTATTTCTCGTTGACATGTTCTGGCATCCCCGTGACTTAGTCACCTGTGTCTTGCAAGACGATGATGGATGCCGTCACACCGAGAGGGCCCTAAGAATATCTCTCCATTGTTGGAGGAGCAAATCCCACTCTTGAGTTATCTAATTTCTTGTCAGACTTCCTGATGAACCTGCAAGTAGTTGTCGCTATGATCACCGTGTTACAGATGACGTTTGAGCAACCCCAAAACCCACTGTATGGTAAGAAGTGACTATGATACTCTCATGGTCTAAGGAACTAAACCACATGTTAACTCTCCGTGTTATTGCAATTGTCTTGTGACGATTGTATCTCAAAGTATAACAAACAAGTTTCGGTTGATTCAATATGCTCGTTCTTCCAACGTCATATTCTCAAAGTTGTTTTAGTACTATCATTACACTTAACGATATCCTAAGATCCGGAAAACACGATCACTAACAACACTTGATCTAGTCTTAGAGGCGAGACTAGGAATCTACTTTTACCGTTTATCATTCCACACGTGCATACGAGTTTTCCACTGAATCACATATTCCAGGATCGTAGCAGTTATAGTATAGAATATAAACTCTTAATTATAAACCTGGAAATACAATAATACAATATTATTGCCTCTCTGGCATATTTCCAACACATGGGTGCGCTATTTTGAAATTAACCGCACTCGTAGCTCCCTAGCCACCTCAATCACATGCCGCCACTCTCAATTTAAGGATTTAAAGGCCTTTGCTAGACCCTCGTCGAGATTTGGGAGAGCCGATGTACGTAGTCGCCGCCGATGTGCTCTGATCATTCCCCAATGACCCCTACCTTCCCAACCATCTCACCTCCGTCCCATGACCACAATAAAGTAACCAAAGCCCCGAAAATAGCCACCATATGCCATCAACAGCTCCTAGCCGTCGGCATCCGCTCGGACCAACATCGTTGTCTTCTTTAGCTACCCCATCTGGTCGTGCAACACCTTATGAAATCACCTCGGCGCCATCTACTTATTTTTGTGGTCGCCATTGGGTTCATCATAGTTTAGCCACCGGTGAGAAAACACCGCCGCCCCTCCCCTCTTTCCCCTCTCTCTCTCTCTCTGTGTGTGTGTGTTAACCAACATGTGGTGGTGGTGGTGCGGGTGAGTGGGTCCCACCAACTGTAACAAAGAGTAGGGAGAGTTTTTTTTACTTTTCTCTTTAACAGAAGGGCCCATGCGTGAGTGGCACAAACTAATGAGTTTCAATTTCACCCGATTGCTGGTTGCTGCTACCAGGGTCATTTTGGACAAAGATCACGGTCAATGGTCTTTGACTAGACGAAAATGACACGGAAGGGCATTCTTGTAAGGACACCTAAAGAATGAGGGGCGGATTTGAGCACAATTGAAAAACAGGGGTATATCTGAGTAGCGGGTTTGAGTTAATGGCTGAAATGTGAATGACCCATTTTGTTTTCCTAGAGCGTCGTTGCAAGGAAGAGGGAGCACGAACCACCATATTGCAATATGTCGCGCTAGGGAGACACCTAGATGGAGAAAAGGGGGCCACAAACTCGTCTCTGCTGCGAAAACACCCAGGGGAACATTACCCCGACCCCTGAGGGTTGGTCATTCGCCATCGAAGTCATTAGTTGCCTGCAACATCACCACCACATAGAGCCTGAAGAACAACACCATTACCTTGACACTAACATGAAGTCAAGAGGATGTTCTAGGCAAACTACCCTAGTCCTCCATACAAAAGCATAATGAGCAATCTCATGTGCGGTTACATTTTCTTTCCACGCAGTGATTTACTAGTAGGCGGGTACGTGCACAACTCGTGCAAGGTTCAATTGATGGATGCAAATCTTACTTCCTTTAAACACAATACTTTACATGTCTGGCTTTATTGAGTCTACTGTTGCAGCCGTTCTATTTTGCATGTAAGGCTTCATATATTTAGAATGAGTATCTTGCCCTACAACCAGCTTAAAAAAGTTTCACTAAGAGCTTCCAACTCTAGTTGATGAGATCAGTGCACATGCCACAGATGCTCACAATCTAGCTGTCAGTGCGTGTGTCGTGACTAGCTACACGCATGAATGGATAACAACATACACAGGTGAACTTTTCCTAAATTGACACGTAGGATGATTCTAGAAATTAGCAGTGCAAATCCACAATATTGAACCATTTTGATGGACCCTATCAACGGATCATGTTTTTGTTACCTTGAAATTCAAAAGTTTAAAACTCATACACCATATAATAGTATAGATATAAATAATCACCCTGTCAGAAAAAACTCATCATACTTCACAGACGAGACTCGGTATTCTGCAGGGTGTAGGATAACATGAACAATTTAAAACGAATCACTCTCGCACATTGGAGAAAATCGCAAGATCTTCAGCGATGCAGTCTAGGTTATATATGCCTATGATTGTGCTGTGCCCCATCCTCCCTTGGTAGTAGAAAAATATATGCAAACATAAAGTATTCAAATGGGTTAAACTCACAATTAGTGGCCAAAATATGTGAAATGTGGCAAAATTTAGCTGTTCGGCCTGGTTGCTCGTCTTCTCGAGCTCCGCTTCCAGAAAAACCCCACGACGACGGCTCGCAACAGCCTAGAACCCTCTCCTCCCCCTCTCCCTCCCCCTCTCCGTCTCTTTCCGAGCAGCGACCGGAAGCGCACACGCCCGCCGGTGCACCCCATCAAGGAGAGCCTCCACAACGTCGCCGCCCGCCGGGATGGAGGCCGCGGCGGCGGCGGCCTCCGACGAAACCCTAGCCGCCGTTTTCGCCCAGCTCAAGCCCCACACCATCGCCCTCCTCGACGTCCTCAGCAGCCGCTCCGCCTCCTCCAATTCCGCCGCCGCCTCCTCCCTCCGCGCCATGGCCGCCTTCCTCCGCTCCGTCCCTGCCCCCGCCTTGCAGCCCTGCTTCGAGTACGTATACGCCCGCTCCTCTTCCCCCGTACGCCCCGCTGCTTGAGGAAAATATGCTCTCCTTGTATTGTGTGCGTGTGTCTTTGATTTGTGATCTAATCTTGGTGCCCTGTCCTTTTATCTAGCTATACGGCGTTTCCATTGCTCATGCTCCTAGATGCAGCGGTGCAGTGCAGGAAGGAAGGCAAGACAGCAGGGCAGGGTGTTGGGGAGCTCGACATCACCGATGCCATCGCCGAAGGCGGGCTCGCTTGCCTTGAGTTGCTCCTCACCAAGTGCCGCCTCACCTCGCTCAATCAGGTGATTAATTCCGCTAACCCATGATTCTGCAGTGTAGTCTAGTCTCTAGCAACCTAACTAGAACCTGTTAAGTAGCTACTTACTAGAACTTGATTTTCGAAATTTATTTTTGAACTACTAACTATAGCCATATGGTACAAAGCATCTCCACACTTTTAAGCACACATTGAGTAGATCATGTGGGTTATTTTCTGTAGGTGAATCTACCAAGTTTTTCACACATGTTATATAGTTTTGTTTGGCATGCTAGATGGTCGCGTTGCTGAAAAAGTTGACATCTGGGGCAATACTTTCACCTTCGGAGGCTTCTGAAGAATTCCGCCTAGGCATCGTAAGATGCTTCAGAGCCATGATTCTGCAGCTGCAATCATGCTCGGATAAGTCCTGTTCATGTAATCAAGCAACTGTATTACCTACGACCCCAATCATTCTAAGTTCGGAAATTGGTAGTGTGGTTCACCCAAAGCATTCTGCAAAACCAAAGGAGTGCTTGCTTGCATTCCTCCGATCGGAAAATGCTTCACCTGCTGTCGGACATTGGCTTTCACTTCTTCTACAGGTATAGTGTTTATTCCTGAACATATGTATGGACACACTTCTTTTTGCCGTTAATTTTCTTTTTGTTTATATAGTGCCTTTGCCACCCAGTTATTCTTTATTTTCCCACAAAAACTATTCTATTATTTGTGCACACATGTTCTTTTAGATGTAATAACCATGTGTTAGTAAGATGTAATTAATTTGGTTCATTTCATATGGAAGTCATCAGAATTTGAGGCATCAAGAGGTCACCGTGGCAGCGCAGGTGTTAGAAAGGAATCATTGCTCGCACTGCGCGTTCTTATTGCCAAGGTGAGATGTTCTGTGTGACAGCAGTGGCTTGCTAGATGAGATGCTTCTACTATCTTCAGTCAAAATTCTTAACTGTTTATTAACTAAAACTCTGCCTTGCTAGTATTTAGCCCCCCTCCCCTCACCTCCAAAAAAGACCTGCGACAAAAACATTATTTCATAAAAAGATAAAATTACAAGAAATGAGGCAATGTTACATGGTTAGCTGTCGCATTGACATATTACTCTGGGTAATGATTTTTACTCATTTGAAGCAAAAAGGAATGGGATATACAAGACATACTTAAATATCCTAGATGATTTAAATACCGAGCGGCCAGCGGTACTCTGATTGCAACGTCATCTTTACGTTTGGCATATCTGTATCTTTCCTGTAGGCATGATTCCTCTTTGCATAGAAGCATGGTTGAATCGTTTTTAATTATTTTGAGCGTGGCTTCTGGTGAGATTTTTCTTAATTATGTTCACAATTTAGTAAAAGTTGTCTTTCTTGTTTAGGTAGGTTCTGCTGATGCACTTGCCTTTTTCCTTCCTGGTATCGTCAGTCGTCTTGGAAAGCTTCTCTACACATCTAAGACAATGATTAGCGGCGCTGCTGGGAGTGCTTTGAGCATTGAGCAAGCCATTCTTGGATTGACTGAGGCTTTGATGATAGTCCTATGTGACAAGGAAAATTTCAGTGCACTTGATATTCCTAGTGACAGTAGTTCTGCCCAATGTTCTGGTGGCAGTGGTTCTAGTGACCATGTATTGCAGAAGCTTCGCCAGTTGCCAACCAAAACGTTTTCTGAACAGACAGGCAATTCTGAAACTACAGAAGACACTACCTCTGATGTCAGTAATAACTCTGCTTATAGAAGAGCACTGCATGTAAAACGCACAACAAAATGGCTCGAGGAAACAGCAACTAATGTTGGCAAATTGTTTACAGAGACATTTCCATATGTATATTTACCTCCCTCCCCCCTGCGCGTTATTTTATAAATTAGCATCCTTCTAAGTCATTTTAATACTGTATCCTTCTTGCAGCTTTCTGTTCACTCATCTGAGAAAGTAAGGAGGTCGGTGGTTATTGGTGTAAGGGGGCTGTTGTCTAGTTGCAGCCTCACATTAATGCGAAGCAAGATGTTACTTGTGGTAACTTTGTAAATTCTTATTTTTTGACTTGTGGAAAGCATAAGAAAATGTTAGTTATGCAGTTATGCTCACATGGTCTACAACTTTGCCATCAATATGCAGCGTGTCTTTTATGCTTTGAAATTCATTCACTATGCATTCATACTTTTGGCCCAGCCACCCTGCAAAAAGGAAAGAGGAAAATCTTTGGTTCAGCCAGCATCTCCACATACTTGCCTGGAAGCTCTATTAAATTCTAACTCCACATCGTTAATTGCAGGAGTGCTTATGTGTTCTAGCATGTGATGATGCGGCAACTGTGTCTGAGGCTGCACAAGATTCTCTTGATTATCTTTTCATGAAGGGTCAACATTTTCTATCAGGAAATGAGGTTTCTGATATATTTACCAGGTTTGTGTTATTTTTTCTTGAAACAACACAGTTTACATTGTGAGAAAGTTCTCAACTTTTTTGCATGTAAGACAGGCTGCTTGAAAAGTTACCGCAAGTGGTACTTGGAAGCGAGGAGATCACTGCCCTTTCTCATGCCAGGAAACTGTTGGCTCTAACTTTCTATGCCGGCCCTCAGTTTCTGATAAATCACCTTCATCGCTCTCCTGTAAGTAACTTACAATTCCTTTCTTTAGATCAACAACTCTTCAGTTGACTTTTGACTTGATTTTTATTGCACTGGCAGGTTGTTGCTGCTCGCTTCTTCGATTGTTTGGGTTTATGCATTAGTCATAGCTCACAGTTTTCTGGTTCCATGGACAAGCTGGTTGTATCAAAGCCATTATCTGTTGGATATCTGTATTCAGTTGCTGAGTTAAAGAATGGAGCCTATGTTAATGATACAAGTCACAGTTCTCACTCTCAGTATGCAACGTCTTCATCTGCAGTCCCAAAAATATCTGTTATTGGGGACAATGGTTTGCCAAATGCAGTAAATGGTACAGTTGAATATGAGCTCCCCCATGTACCTTCGTGGTTTGTTCATGCAAGTAGCCAGAGGCTATACTCCGCTCTGGCAGGAATCGTAAGGCTGGTTGGTCTTTCAACAGTTTCAGGTAATTTGTCAACTACTTTGAATGCTTGCCATACTTATGATTTAGGAGCTGTCCTGTTTGTTGCCTTCTACAGCGATGCAATTTATTACACTGAAATTTTGATCTGTTATGTTTTGTTGTTTGTGATGATGATAGGGCAAGGAACCAGTGCATCTTTATCTGTTTTTGTTGATATTCTACTCAATCAGTTCCGGAGGTTAAGCACTGAGCTGCGCGCTGAAGACACTCACAGATATGGTGTGCAGAGGTGGTACATGAAGAGTGATTCTGGACAAAAACTGCGCCAGGCAAGCTCTGCTGTTTGCATGCTCAATGAGCTCATATATGGTCTGTCAGATCAGTCTCTCTCTGTGTGTTTGCAATTATTCAACAAGAGTTCAGCACAAGTGGTAAGGGTACCTGGTCAAAATGACCACTTAACTTCAAGTGGTCTACATAGCGGAGTAAGAGAAGTTTGGAAGATAAGTGAGCGAATGGACACTAAAGACGACATTATTCACTGTATTGGTAGTATACTACATGAGTATGTGTCTCCGGAAGTGTGGGATCTTCCAACAGAACAGAACTCTGAGCTATGCCTAGCAGAATTTAATGTTCCAATGCATTTCTTCCGTGATACAATTGCACTACAACAAGTAATTATGCATTGCTGCAATTCTTCAATAGTTTTTTAAAGTATTTTTTTCTTGTTCCAGTTTTAACTGCATTTCAACTTTTGTTCTTCTCCATCAGATAATGCTTGACGGGATTGGGGTCTTTGGTATTATTCTTGGTCAAGATTTTGCACAGAGTGGGTTTATGCACTCTTCACTTTATCTTCTACTCCGGAAACTTATCAGCTCAAGTGCGCAAATTAGAATTGCGTCAGATGCTGTCTTAAGAACACTTGCTGCCGCTGGTGGTTACTCTACGGTAATTGATGACCTTAGTTAATGCAAAATTCTTTTACTGTCATCATCGAATTACCGTTTATGTTTTTCTTCCTGTGCAGGTTGGCCAATTCGTTGTGGCGAATGCAGATTACATTGTCGACTCTCTTTGCAGACAATTGCGCCATCTAGACCTCAACCCCCACGTCCCTGATATTCTCGCTTCCATGCTGTGTTACATTGGTGCTTCTCGTGACATTTTACCATTTTTGGAAGAACCGGTATGATAGGGATGGTTATGAATCTTCCCCATTTCATTTTTTTTACATGGTTAAGTGCTTTTGTACCCTCATATAACAAGCTGCCTTGTAAAGCATCAGTTGCCAATTAGTCAAACCAATTACACTTTATGGCTTTCGAAGTTTGAGCACTTATCCTTCTGAGATTACTTCCCTTTTTGATTATACCAAGAGGATATGATGATGCATGGGGAAGTAAAGGACAAATGATGCCCTTTGATCAAAATGAAACATGATTATTTTGAAGTTTTGAAGCCAGTTTCATATGTTAATTTTTATTGCAATACATGTAATATTTACAGATGCGGGCAGTTTCTTCAGAGCTGGAGGTTCTTGGTAGGCATGATCATCCGCATCTAACTGTTCCATTTCTGAAGGTATTATGATATACAATTACAAAATTTGATATCATGTGATGGCCGCTCGATTGTTCTACTAAATGGGCATTCGCTTATAGTGCGTGTGCATGGTGCTGGCTGGGATTTCAAATTTCAGTTATTGGTTTTACCATTTTAACTATCACGTGCTATTGGCAAGGTTTTATTGTATATCTGTTAAGGCTGTTCATCAGCGGTTTTCAAAACCCTTTCAAACAGTGCAGGGCAGTGCATGCAGTTGATCTGTGCAGATGATGGTGTCTTTTGGCACTGGCGTGGTTTTGTGCACTGTTTTGACCCAACGAGTCAATGAACAGACATAGGCACATAGCTTTCGCGCCTTGTCTTATATCTTGGATGAGGGTTTGATAGTCTACCTATGGTTTGTGCCATGTTGATTATTGAGTATGCAAGTTAAGAGTGCAGTGACAATAGTCCATAGATATATTGTCTGTTCTGATTGGCCTACCATCTAATTTGTTAGGAGGTGATCGTGGTTCAATGGCCAAATAAAGTGTGGTACAAAGTGATTAGTAGTGCTATTTTGTCTGTATTAGCATCCAAGTGGTGAAATTAGTTGGAAAACGACATCTTTATGTTTTTTTTTCTTCTGATAAAATATATGCACATGTGTTTGAACTGGTGAAGTCTACACATTTTGTACAGAACTCTGTACAATTAAAGCCCAATTGTTGATTTGTCTCTGATTCTCTTGTATTAATGTTGTGCTCATTGGTGCATTCAGAATTCTGGACCACCTACTTGTTATTCATCTCTTTCTCTGGTCATGTTTTGCTTGTGCACTAATACATGTTTCACTGAGCAAGTTCTTCCTTTCTTTCTTTTTTGGGTTTCTCTAGGCAGTCTTTGAGATCGCCAAGGCATGTACTCATGAATCTATTAGCTTACCAGATGAGGTGCAATCATTTTCTGTGAAGGTCAGATCAGAGCATCAAGCAGTCGAAAATTTGATAGAGAAGAGAAGAGAAACCAGTGTAATGCCTGGTAATGCTTGACAGGACCCAATTTTGTTTTTCTACAGCAGTTAGTTTGGATCGTAGCACCATCATGTTCCCCAGAAAATATGATTTAGAGTTCATTTATTCATGAAGTCTTATTCACATAGTTGCTTTCTCATAACCTGTTTTGTGATTGCATCAGGTACAATGGATGTTGATGCCCAGCCTGATTTTCTGAGCTTAGAATATTGGGAGGATTTACTTTGCAATCTAAATGATATGAGAAAATACAGGAGAATAGTTGCATCTCTTGCTGTGTCTTGCTTATCAGCTGCCACCCCACTTCTCTCCTCAACCAAGGAAGCAGCATGTCTTGTGTCCCTAGACATCATGGAGGTATTTCTTTCTGTCTGCTAATTATGCAACAGTGCATTGTGATAAGCGCAAGTTCTGATCCCATTTCATAGGATATTTCACTTGCGGGGTCATTTATGGGTTTCTTTATTTTACCTGCTTTGCTGGCCATTTTGTTTTGGCAATAGCTTTTGGCCATCTTTTGGCATCCTTCATACTGGTCTTCTGTTTGGTACAATACTTGAGCTAGCTCTTGTCTATTCTGTATCTCGAGGAATGCAAATTCTACAGTATAAAACCAGGAAGGAGGTTTCCTATAATGTGGTTGTGTACTTGTATGTCGCATATGGCTGTTTTCATTTCCTTTCAGTGTTAATAGTACTAACTAAGCTATTACATCACCCCATTTAACAGCTTTAGCAAACCTGATACCTTGCTTTACTTGGCAGCATAGCTCTTAGATGTCATTCTGTTGTGACTTAATGTTGAATAAAGTAAAAATTTCAACCATTCATTGACAAACAACGGTTGCTTCATCCTGACAATTAAGTTCTCTGGCATTTCTTGTCACAGTAAAATTGTTCTTTGCCATCTGCAGAATGCTGTTGTATCTATTGCCAAGGTTGAGGATGCGTACAAGTGTGAAAATGAAACCAAAGCTGTTATCAAGGAGGCAGTCCAGCAATTGTCCTTGGATGAACTTCTTGATGATATGGACACTGCTGAAGATGTTGACGAGAATAGACTACTCCCAGCTATGAACAAACTTTGGCCATACCTGGTTATCTGTCTTAAGAACAAGATCTCAATGGTGCAGTTTCTTCACATCTGATATTTTTGCGTCGCGTAAATTACTGTTCTCTTGGTACTTGCTTCTTTGGTTTTCTAGAATAAATGCTTACATGAAATGTTTACCTTTTAGCTTCCTAAATTATATCACACTTCAGTGCTAATATTTCACTTCTCACCATCATGAAATCATGGTGTAGAAGTGGAGCCTTGGCGCAGTGGTAAAGCTGCTGCCTTGTGACCATGAGGTCACGGGTTCAAGTCCTGGAAACAGCCTCTTACAGAAATGTAGGGAAAGGCTGCGTACAATAGACCCAAAGTGGTCGGACCCTTCCCCGGACCCTGCGCAAGTGGGAGCTATATGCACCGGGCTGCCCTTTTTTATGAAATCATGGTGTACTTCTATACATCATCCAATCAATGAGCCACATATTCTGCTGACTAGAATAAGATATAGCGCGTTGTGGTTGCCCGTGTCACATCTAAGTTCAGCATCTTCTTTTACCATTTGCGTTCTTGGATCCAAAGGGCTTCCTACAGCTACTTTGGAATCCAAATATTAAGTGTGAATATGATCAAACCCAAATTTCATTCCAATATTGCACATGTTACTTGTCCTCATCCAGTTACCTCTCTTCTCAAGTGACACCTACTCTTTTTGTATCCTGTTTGATGACCTGCCGTATTTTGGTTGGTCCATCTATAATCCCGCTCCTCTATGAGATCAACTTTGCTTCTGAAGTAAAATTGACCACAACTATAGTCTGAAGAACATGTGCCACCAGATTTTTTATCTGTGCTCCAGAGGATATGTGTTGATTCTTAATGCAGATGAATAGTTCATATTATTTACATACGTGAACAATATGCCCCGGACATCACCCCAGTTCAATGAATGATGTTGCACTTGCACCCATTTAACTTAGAGAGCAACACTCTTGATTTTCATACTAGTACATTACATCTTTTTTTGCCTTCATTGAATGCTAGATTCATCTACAATTTGGTAGTCATGGAACATATGCTCTCCAACTGACAAAAACATAAAATTCCAATTCACTGCATGAAATAATCTGCAATATTGGTTTGTACGTTTAGTACCTAGTACAGAATTTGTTGGCTTGGATATGGAATCTCTGATCACCTACTTAGATTTCAAATTTACTTTTGGCACGATAATATTGAGTCTATGAGTTGCTAGACTGGATAAGTTTCAGTTACCTGTTTCTCTGTTTCCAGTCTTACTGTAAAATATGTGAGTTCTATATGATACCTACTCTCACCGGAACAAGGTTTTTTGCAGCCTATTGTCAGAAGATGCACAGAAGTTTTAGGCAGAACCATTCAAATATCTGGTGGTAATTTTTTTGTACGCCGGTTTCATAAGGATGGATATATTATTTGGAGGTTGCTGGCCTTGTCTCCATTCCGACGGAAAACACTGTCATCGATGGATGAAAAAGCAATTATTTTACCATATAGGAATACTTCACTTGCCTCAGAGGAACCTATGGCTGAGATATCCAGCCAAAAGATTCAGATTGCAGTCTTGGACATGATCACTGAAATATCTTCCCACAAAAGGAGTGCTATTGCATTGGAAAGTGTGTTGAAGAAGATCTGTGGCCTTGTGGTAGGGATTGCTTATAGTGGTTTGATAGGTCTGCGAGAAGCTGCTATAAGGGCATTGACTGGACTTGCCTGTATGGATGCTGACCTCGTGTGGCTTCTTCTGGCAGATGTGTATCATTCACTGAACCAAAGGGATATGCCCTTGCCACCTATTCAAGATCTGGTGGAGTTATGTGATCTTTTGCCCCCTCCAATGTCCTCAAGAGAGTACCTCTTTGTGCAGTATGGTGGTGAGGGTGTTAGATATGATATAGATCCTTCATCTGTGCATGAGGTGTTCAAAAGGATGCAGGACACAGTTTTCAAATGATAGCAGGCGAACCACAAAGCTTTGTCAGTTGGATTCTTGTCTTGTAAATTTACTGTTGGCGCATTTATATATTGGAAAGGTCTGCCATGTATCCTAGGTGTGTTGAATCCATGGTGCGTTATCTACGCATTGGAGAGGACATTGTGTCTCACTCTCATGCTGAGGTTAGTCATGAAAGTTCTCTTCGCCACTAACAGAGGTTCACCCTTTTCTCTCTGTAATTGCATGCAAATAAATATTTTTTAAATGATTAAATCTGGAAAGCACCTGGTTAAACAAGAGAACAGAAAATATCAAAGGCTAACACTCACTATGTGTCTTAGCACTATGGAAACTGTTACTTAATAAATCAGGGGACAACTCCTTTAACTAAAATGAAGAATTATGGAAACTGTTTAAGAGCTAGATTATATTTTCCGATGTGTTTTCACTCGAATTTGGAGTCACAGATTGGTGCTTAGTGAAATAGTTCCATCGCTACTTCAAAACATCTTATACTTCTGCTGCTGGACTGCTGGCACTTAATTTTTTTTAAATAATACATTTTTTTTAATAATTTTCAGAAATAATACACCGTTTTGATATTTTTGACAAATAATACGTCATCATCTTCCTGGTGGACGACTGGACCTAATCGTCTTCCTGGAAGACGATTAGTGTCCAGTCGTCCACCAGGAAGCCGACTGGGCAATCGTCTATAGGTTGGCCACCAGTCGTCTAGCAGGAAGATTATTAGTTCCAGTCGTCCACCAGGAAGATGATTAGTTCCAGTCGTCCACCAGGAAGATGATTAGTTCCAAATCTGCCTTCCCGCCAACCCTGCATCTCCCGCCAAACCTGCCTTTCCCGCCAAACCTGCATCTCCCGCCAAAACTGCCTTTCCAGCCCAACCTGCCTTTCCCGCCATCTTCTTTTCCGCGAACCCTGTTATTCCCGCCATCGTCTTTACCGCCAACCCTTATGTTCCCGCCAACTTCTTTTCCGCCACCCCTTCTGTTCCCGCCATCTTCTTTCCCGCCATATTTCTCTTCTCGACTTATAAAACCCCCCTCAGAAAGGGTTGGTAAGCAGTGCATTGTAGTCTCGTCAAGATGTCCCATCCTCATTATCCTTTCGTTCGTAGTTTCCACCCGAGTATGTCGCAATGTCTTCTGAGGTTAGCCAGCAATTTCGAGATAGACAATAGGATAGTTCAATGGGACGAACTTATCAGTAGTGACATCATACTGAATGAGTTGGCTCACGCATTAAGTAGGTGCGGATGGCCTGCAAGGACCTATGAGGAGATACGGAAAGAACTCCTCAGGTTGCATGTTAGGTGGAAGAAGCAACAGCATAAGAGTGCAACTTTCCTAAGGACTGCCCGAGAGCATACTTATTTATGGACTGAAGAAAGCGAAGACGAAGACGATATCTTCATGCCGAGCAGCAAGGCCAAGACATCTGCATCGTCTAAGGGCAAGAGTGACTCATCGTCGAAGGGCAAGAGTGACTCATCGTCGAAGGGCAAGAGTGCTGCATCGACGGAGGATGACGATGATGTCTTCATGTAGTTTGTATGTTGTATTATCTAAGCTAAGTCGTACCGTTTAATTTTGATGTACTTGTATCTTAATTATCTCTGAGAGTGTTGTATTATCTAAGTTAAGTCGTACCGTTTAATTTCGATGTACTTGTATCTTAATTATCTAAGAGTGCTGCATCGACGGAGAAATATGTCTCTCGCATACATAGGTAGAAATATGCCTCTCGCATACATAGGTAGAATATGTCTCTCGCACACATAGATATGTCTGTCGCATACATAGGTAGCATATGTCCCTCACGTACATAGATAGATATAGTGCTAGACAAGCATCAGCCACGTCGTCCGCCACGTCGTGGAGGTGGTGTAGGCGGCGTCGGCCACAGATACCTGTGGGGTGCCCGAACGTTACGGGGAGGAAGCTCAGACCATTCCCGGTCATGCTGTGTTTCCTGTGTGGGAGGTGGTGCAGGAGTCGAATACATGTCCATCCACTCGTTGTGCTGCGACAAGAAATCCTGTCTGTTATGCCCACCTTCATGGTCACTATCCCACCCGGATCCGGACATAGATGCGTCATGTCCATACGCCTGATATTCGTAGGACCCTGCTGGATGGACGAACATAAGTAATGATGAAATACATAGGCCCAATCGATATTGACAAGAATAAATATGAAGAAACATACCTGTAGGCGGAGGTTGCATCACGAAAGTGGGACCTTGCTGCAGGGGTCCTGGCCGAAACACGTAGCCAGACGTGGGATCCGGCTGGTGCTGCCACGCCGAACTACCGGCCTGGTCAGGAGGTGGTGGCCTGGCCGTCCACTGCTCTGCTAGACGTGGACGCGGCTCATGTCGGTGATGTGTGGGTTCGAGCTGACCGGTCGAGTGACGCGGCGGCTGCTGGTGCGTGGAGTGACGCGGGGGATGATGCTGAAGTATGTCCAAAGTGCGTGTGCACGTAATAGCCCGATACACAGATCGTACTTTCCCCTCAATGCGCGTCATCCAGGACTGGACCTGAGCCCGAGGAACCATTAAAGGGGCAGACGACAGTGAACGCTGAAAGTTGGACACCTCCTCGCCAAGTCCGCGAGTCAACTCAGCCTGAAATTGTGAGGAAGATTATTACGTGTGCACGGCAAAGTATGTATGGACAACTTGCATTATATGAAGAGAATATATCTTACCGCTTGCTGCCTAGAGCCCGAAGTATCATAGCTCGGGTACATATCCGCCGTATTAGGGGCAGGTATCTGATCTGGGTGATTGTGATGAACGATGCATAACCGTGTTCCGGTCATGTACCGCTGCAGATAGAGATTGAATTCCGCCATATCAAAGTTGTGATTCTCGTGCCACAGATGTGTGTTTGCAGTCTCCCATTGTTCAATGTACGGTTGAACCCTAACTAGCCACTCAGTAGCAGTCCTGTTAATCCCCTTCTTTGTGATCCTAAAATTTTGGTGTTCGTTGAACAATGAACTAACAGCTTAACTATGGAAAATTTTGAAGGACAATGCAATATTGAATAACTATACAGTACCCGTGGATGTCTTTGTGCAGCGGGGCCTCTGTAGGGGGGGGGGTGTCTCCAATTGCAGAAGACCAAATTGCCTCATAACCCTCTGCTGGGCCATCTCCTCGACGTAGACATCGAAGATGATCTTCGATTTCGTCATCCAATAATTGGCATCTCTTGTGCACAGCACGGACAAACCGCCGGGGTATCTTGCATCTATGGCTTCTTGCGTGTACGGCTACCAGATCACCCCAGTGTATGCATCAAACTGCTCGTTTAATGCCGTGTAAGCCCGTCTGGTCTGATCACCAGCAAAGCGTCTCTGCGGAAAACAAAAGTTAGATTGAACCCTAGAGTACAGAAAGAACAAAACTTAGATTGAGACATACCCTGCGATGTGTCCAACTCATACCGAAGGTAGGCATGTCGATGCCGTCAGCATCGAACATGATATCCATAGGCTCGTCAACACGTACGTCCGGTCGTCCTACGGAGAACCTCTCCCACGATCACAGTTGCAGAAATAGAGGGCATCCAAGAAGGGCTGACGTGGGTGACGTAAGCTGGCAGGCGTTGCACATAGCTCGGTATGTATACGCTAAGACAGCCGAACCCCAACTCCTCTGTGTGATCTGATCCGGCGTCTCAGCGCTCGCGATCTCTAGTGCAATAGGGATGTAGCTCGCGCTAATAGTGCTGACATGGTTCTCTGTGAACATCACCTTGCCGAGAAGCCACAATATATATGCCTCCAGACTGCGAGTGATCTGTGTCGCATTCAACGGGACCCTTGGATACCCCGGGAACTTCTGGATCTGTATTGAGCAAAGAGAGTATTAGTATATAGCGAAGGTATGTTCTGTAAAACAGTTGCACGACAACTGAAACTTAAGCGGCAGGGGAACTGAAACTTAAGCGGCAGGGGAACTAACCTGGAAATGGAGCAACCATTCATACTTAGGTCCGTGATTATCCGATGTCAGCGCCGGAGCACGGTCATAAATACCCGCGAAACATTGTGCAATACCAAGCTGCCAATCAGCCGGTGCCTCCAACGGTCCTATGGCATGACCTGCCAACGGTAGTCCCAATAAAAGGGACACATCCTGGAGAGTAGGAGCCATCTCTCCCCAGCGGAAGTGAAACGTGTGGGTCTCAGGTCCCCACCGGTCCACTAAGCATGTGAGCAAAGAGGCGTCGATGGCGAGGCGTTTGGAGGTCTCCGTGGACTCAACCAAACGCGCGAAAGGTAAAAGGCCAGCCCATTTCAACCTGCATGTGAGGACAAATCAGTTGGTGTGTCTCATCCATACATACTTGAAGGTAATAACTAAAGCACGTACCGCTGAACCCATCCCTCGTGTATTTTCCAGTCTTCCTTTTGAGTGCGAGTGACCAGCGCATCAAGCTTGCGCTCAGAACCTATCGCAGCACGATGCTTTCTATCAATGTCCGCACTAAGCAACCCCATTCCCGCCATTCCTGCATATGCAAAGTTCAAACATACTGCCAGACCTAATACAAATTTCAAACATAGTTCCAGACTTAATACAAATTTCAAACGTAGTGCGAGACTTAATACAAATTTCAAACACAGACTTAATATAAATTTTAAACATACTGCCAGACTTAATACAAATTTCAAACATAGTTCCAGACTTAATACAAATTTCAAACGTAGTGCGAGACTTAATACAAATTTCAAACATAGTGCCAGACTTAATACAAATTTCAAATAAAGTGCCTAGCTTCTGCCTCGACCTCTCCCTCCTCTTCCTCCTCTTGCTCTTGCTCCTCGTCCCCGGTTCCCTCGTCCACGCCCAGTGACGAAAGTGGGACAATTAGTGTCCCTATGGCCAGATTCATTGCATAAAATACATTGCATAGTGGCACCTCCCGCTTCAGATTCATCCATATCATTCCGGATGCGCCGGCATTGTCGCCTACCTCTACTTGTACGCATATTCTCTGGGTCTGGAATGTACCGCCTTTCAAGAGGATTAACGGTGTTGAAGTTACCCATTGAGCGAAATCCCAACAACTCACCTGTCCAGGTATTGGCTGTCCAGGTATTGAGGACGGACTCTTTTAGAAAATATGGAGACACGGACGATATTGCGTCCATTCCAAGCTGCCCGCAAGCAGCAAGTACATGGGAGCATGGTAGGTGAAGCAACTTTGGTTTGTTGCATGTGCACTCACACGTTGGCCAGACTTCATTTCCAATTTTGACCTCATGCGTCTTCAGCTCATTTGCACAACCGAATTTGTTGTTAGCTAAGCGGACCTCAAACCTTCTTTCTTGATTACCAATGGGGACTACAGTGTGTGACCTAGCTTTTTGCATCTTTTCTTCCATGTACTTCATAATCCTTTCACAGTAACGTGTGCTTGGGTTGTTCAAGATATGCTGCTCTGCTTTTTGACGTCTATCTCTGAAATACTTCACGGTGCCATAGAAAATACCCTCAACGATGGCTGTAAGTGACAATGCCCGGTTTCCTCTGAGGACAAAGTTGTATGTTTCTTCGAGATTGGTAGTCATGACACCATACCTTGCTCCATGTGTGTCATGCAACAAAGACCACCTCTCCAGAGGCTCATGCTCTATCCACTGCTCGAAGGTTTTAATCGACCTCCCGAGCCTTCTCCTAGTACCCGGTGGGTCAAATCCTGGCAAGTCACAAAGCCCAACAGGCTCCTCCACGGCTGCTGTTCCAGTTGCTAACTGTGCTGCTACTGCTTCAACATGTGCTCTCACCGCTGCATCTCTTGCAGCTTTCCTGTCCCTAACGTGTCTCTGCGTGCACACATTAAGTCTGTCACGTATCAAATTATACTTCCATAGCTGGTTCTGCTTGCAGAGTTTTTTGAACAGATTCATCAGGTTCTTATTTCTGAACTGCGAGAAGAAATTAGCCCCCAGATGACGCATGCACCAACGGCTCTGCAAGTCCTGCCATGGAGTTTGTTCCTCAGGACCAGGGTTTGTCAGTGTCTTTATCGCACTGAGTATACCTGCATGCCTGTCATGAAGGATGCAAACATTGGGCTTATCCTTCACAACTGCTACTTTCATTTGCCTGAAGAACCATGTCCAACTCTCAATGTTCTCACTCTCCATAAATGCAAAAGCGAGTGGTACTACTTGATTTTGTCCGTCTTGACCAATGGCTGTCAGGATCTGACCCTTGTACTTGCCAGTGAGAAAAGTGCCATCTACACATATGACCGGTCGGCAAAGCTTCGATGCATACACTGAAAGTGAAGAACAGTCGATGCAGCACCCTCACAGTTGGGAACTCTGGCATGAAGAGGTCTTGGATGTCGACATAGGTGCCAGGATTCCGGTCCTGCAGCGTGTGGAGGAGCCGGACAACAGAGTCATATGCATCGAAAAATGAACCAAATCTGGTCTCAAGCGCCCTATGCTTAGCCCTCCAAGCCTTGCCATAAGAAATTATGTATTTGAACCTCACGAATACTTTTGTCTGGATAGCCTTCACTTCCATCGCTTTGCACTCCACTATCTCGCTGTAAAGCAACCGAGCAATAAGCGTGGACGAAAGGTTGGCATGATCTTGAGGGATGCATGGAATAAGACATGTGTGATGAACTAGGTCACTGATCACCCAACTTGTGCCATACTTAGGGAGATAGCCATGCACCCTGGCGGGACAATCTTCGTTCTTGCATACCATTGTCAAGTATTTCTGACTTGACACCTGAGCTGTGAGAACCCTTTGTGTGGACATTGCCCATTGAATGATTGCGTCCTTCAGAGCGTTCTTGTTGGGATACATAGCACCCGTCGCAATGTTATTCTGGTGATATTGCCAGGCAGAATCATGCCCATCGTTCACGATCATTGCTGATGAGAAGTCATGATTCCATGATGCAGGATTCGGCACATCCTCTGCGTTCTCTTCTTCATCAGACTCGTCGGAATCATCGGCATGACCAATGTCAACATCTGTATTCTCATCTTCCATCTGGTTCTGCATGTGCCCATCTACCTCGTCACCATCCACCTCCCCACTGTAATAATCTTCGGCATTTCCTCCTTGTACCTGACTACTCTGCCCTTGTTCGTAACCATCATCTCCAGCATTTGACATTGAGTATTGCATCCCATCACTGCTTTGCCCAGGATTGTAAGCACCCTCGCCTTCAGGTGCAATTACCTCCTTCACAACGGGAAGCACTAAGGCACAAGGATTGCATCCCCTGGTTTCGCAACCTTGTAACCAGCGCACCCACTGAGAGGTCCGCTCTATTGGCCTCAAATAGAATAAAATGTTTGTACTTGACCGGGTCCACAATGCATGAACACCCACGGTGTGCGTTTCAGTATTCAGCCCTAAACATGTTGTCAACCATTCTTTCAACTGACTTACAGACCATGTTTGAGGGGCGGTCAGTGGCACCTCTATGTGCTCAAATTCACTCAGATCAACCCCAATCTCATTTGTTTGGACAGTACCAGGACCATAGTAAAATATGAACGTCACTACATTGGACATCTCGACTCACCTATAAAATTATTTAACATGGACAGACAACTGTTAAACAGCATGACAAACTGAAAATATTCACACTCCTAAATATTTGACAAGTACATATATATATTACAAACTGAAAATGTTAAACAGCATGGAGAAAATGTCTGTTAAATTATACCCTTGAAGCGTGCGAACCAACGACGACGAACGGCGGCCTTCAATCACCGGAGCCGGAGCTTCACCTCCACCACACTGCCGTAGCTTCACCAGTTCATCTCCACCTCCACCACCTCCACCAAAATGCTCACCACCACCTCCACCAAAATGCTCACCACGACCACCACGAGCTACCCCATCACTAGATCGAGGTCTCCCTTGCCTCCCCCAACTATCTATAACGTATCTACGGTGGAAAATCAGGAAAAAAATGGCTCAGTTTTGTGTACAAATGGGGTAGTTTTCGAGTGGGAAAGAGAAGAGATGAAGAACACCAGGAAAGAACAGAGGAGGATAAGGGAAGGAAGAGGAAGAAAGGAGCGTCGGTGGGGTGCTGGCGCCCTCTCGTCCACCAGGTGGACGATCGTCCAGCAGGAGGACGACAGGCCCGTGTCGTCTGGGCCCCGGGCAACGACAGCCCATGCCGGGACGAGGGGGGCAGTGCGACGTGGCCGCGCCAATCGCCGGGCGCCACGTGGACGTTTCACCACCTGTCGTCCTCCCATACGACGACTCGGTCCAGTTGTCCAGCAGGACGACGACGGGCTCCACTCGTCCACCCGCAGGACGAGGCCGCATTATTTTTGAAAAATATCAAAACCGTGTATTATTTCTGAAAATTAATAAAAAAAATGTATTATTTAAAAAAAATTAGCTGGTTTCTTGCTAAACATTAACACATCAATGTTAGAGGAAGAACACACCTAAAAAATGTTGGGAGAAAGAGGATATATTTATATAACACAGTTCCATGTTATTTTCCCCATATCTGAATGGTACCCGTTAAGGTTAGTTGGTCACAGGCATGCACATCACAAGATTAACTATTTATTTCGACAGCACGCTTATCATGTTGGAGATGGTATGCTTTCTCTATAGTTGAATCTACAGTGTTGATGTTATGTTTTCCGGTGGTCTAGACATGAACAACAGAAATGAATTATGGATGGCCACTTCCCTCTCACAGTATATGCGTTTGAGCCAGTGCATCTGGACGTGATGGGTAACCTATGTTTTTAATGCAGAAACCATGATGATGAAGAGTGAACTCAACTACAAGGAAACTTTCTTGTTGTGTAAGCAGACGAAAAATGTGATCTGAGTTATGTATGCGATGTGGGCTGCCGTTTTTGTATCTTCAAGTCAACCAATAAATGGAGGCAACCACTTGCGACTTAGAATTGTTGTACCATAACAACAGTACAAGGCGACGCCATTTTCGTCCACAGTTTTTTTTCACAGGGAAATGCCTCTGCTCTGTAATTATGTAGTCTACTAGAGAGAAAAGGTGGAGATTACAGGCTTCTGTTTTTTTAGAATGTTCTCTAGGAGATGGTTATATCTGCCTGATACACATCTTATTTGCTGAGAAGCGTTGTGTTGCTGCCATATTCTCAGTTCTGCATTTGAAGCATGACAGGTGTCAGTTAATGTAGATGTACTGCCATTTTCCCAGTTCTGTATTTGAAGCGTGACAGGTCTCAGTTGTTAATGTAGATGGACCTTAAGCAAGCTCTCGTACGGAAGGAACAGTTGATCGCTTGAGTTTGATTCCCTTGCATTTTTGTATGAAATTCTGAATCCAAGCACAGCCCAGAGTTGTGTGAAATGTATCTAGCGATGCAAATTTGTGAACCTCAGGTACCCTCCCATATTCCTTAGTTAAATCAAATGAACTAAATTTTCAAAAATCATGTCTTCTGAAAATTTAGTTTGATTGAACTTAAGAGGATCAGAGGGTATCTTGTTTGAACCCGGACTCAGAAGCAATAATTGAATCCAGAGTTATCTGGCATGCAATCCATGTCATGGTGCTCAGGATTTTGCTTTAATCCATGTCATGGTGCTCAGGTAATTTTGGTTTGGTTGCGTGAGCTACAGAGCTGAAAATACTCTTACGATAAAGTAATGTGCACATTCCTTTTTAATAACACAAAAAATGTACACTAGTTACCAAGGAGCAAAAAGTGTATGGAGACTCCATACTGACAATATTTAGTTGATTCTGCCAGACTCTAGAAAACCACCAGAAAATTGTGTATCAAAGAGGGGAGAAGAATGCTCCGTTGTAGGCTTGTAGCTGTGGTTTTCAACCTTGCAGATATGAATAATGACACCTATTACACATGTACAGTTAATCTAGTAACGGGCTCCCCTCTTTGGCAAGAATAAACACGCCGCCTCCATCGCCTTTTGAAATCCTCAAGTCTTTGTCCAGGTAGGTTGTCAAAAGCCACGACTCGGCCTTGTTGTCGCCAGGAATCGGTACCTTGAGGGGTGGCTGCCCAGAGATGGACCCTGCAATGCTAGCAAATGCTCGCTGCAAAGGCTCCAGCAGCTCCTTAACAGGCCCCAGGCTGAACTTCTGCCCGAATATGGCGATCTGTTCAGGTAGATTTACCGATGATGATATTTCAGGAGGCTGGAAGCTCCCCTCTTTGAATTGGACCTTCATGAGAACAAGTAATGTGTCAGTTTGGCATATCTATGTTATCAAGGACTGCTTACATACATGGTAAATGGCAACTTGTATTCTTGTAACTGATGAAACATCCAAGAAATCTTTTAATAACCATGATGTGCACCTCAAATATTTGGTATGAGAGATTTGCTTATCATCCTATGTACACTGTAACTAGGAGAATGACAGGTAGGTGGTAATACCGGTATCAAATGCGTCTGTTGAATGCTTGAGTTGAAGGCTTGCAGCCATGCTAGATTATATATCTCAGTCTAGCGCAACACAAAGGGGTCTCTCCCTAATTTGCTAATTTGCATCCCATATTTCTTAAAAATAGCAAGTAGATGTAACTAGCGAAATGGTTTGACGAAGGGGCTACACACTATCTGGACTTCATAATACAAAGTGTTTTAAAATAACATTGATGAGAAGCAAATGTAACTAGCGAAATGATTTAATGATACAAAATGTTCTATTTGTAATTGAAGAGCAAATTAACTGTTCCACATGACATGTCTGGAAAGCTGAAATAACCAATGCAGTATAAACTGAGACTAGCATAACATTGACGAGACTGTACCTCTATCCTTGATGGAGTTTGGACTTCAAAAGAAGCAGTTGCGCTGAATGAAAACGAAGCAAATGGAGTCGAAATAGTTGAAGCATTAATTATCGTCATGCTTCTCGAGTCGATTTCTTGGGATATCTTATCAACTCTGGTGAATGGTGTTGCCCCGGCAAGCAGAATCGGTAGAAGCTCAGAATATGCTGTATACCTGAAAGTTGATGACCATGCACAATTAAGGCCTCCTTTGGTTTGTAGGATTTCTGTAGGAATTCTATAGGATAGGATTTGCAAAGGAAAAATTCCTTACAAGCCCTTTGGTTTGTAGGAATGGATTCCTATTCCTACGTAGGATAGGAATCAATCCTTCACATTTTGGAGGAAAAAAAACATTAGCCTAGACTCAATGGAAAAAATCCTATCCTATGCACCAAATGGCATCTCTTTCTCTATAGGAATTGGCATGCATGTCATCTCACTTCCTATGATTTTCCTATTCCTATAAAATTCCTATCCTATGAACCAAAGAAGGCCTTAAGGGCCAGTTCTTTTGGGCGATTCTCCCAGAATCGCCCCCCTCCCCAGCTTCTCCCAGAATCGCCACTCCATATTTTTTTTACAATCCTATATAGTTAAGGTCTAATTAGATAGGATTGTAAAAAAAATATAGAGTGACGATTCTGGGAGAAGCTGGGGAGGGGGGCGATTCTGGAAGAATCGCCCAAAAGAACTGGCCCTAAGTAGGTACAAGTAACTGACTGGACCCCCTCAGTGCTAATGAGAATTCTAAGAGGGGGGAATTGGTCGTTAGCTTTGGCAGAGCAAGAGCATTATAAGAAGTTGACTGCTTACACAGTTCGGCCTCCTTTGGCTTATAGGATTTTTGTAGGAATTATATATGATAGGGTTTTCAAAGGAAAAATTCCTTTGGAGCTCTTTGGTTTGTAGGAATGGATTCATTCCTATGTAGGATAGGAACCAATCCTTCACATTTCAAAGAAAAGTGACATTATCCTAGTGGAAAAATTTCTATCCTATGCTTCAAATGACATATCTTTCCCTATATGAATTGGGATACATGTCATCTCACTTCCTATGATTTTCCTATTCCTATGACATTCCTATCCTATTAACCAAAGGAGCCCTCAACATAGAACACCCTTTGGTCAGAAGAACAACGGCAACAGCACGCAATCATTCAGTGGCTAAAATTCAAATAAAGCATTCCACTGACGTATCGAACTGACGATCGAAGTAGTGAGTACTAGCAAGTACTGATTGAGAGCAAGAAGTGGGAAGGCTCACAGGAGTATCCAGTTTCCGTCGAGCTCTGGCGCCTGGACAGGCGCGGACGTGGGATTGGCAGCCTCGAGCTGGGCCACGAGCTCCACGACCTCCCCCCTGACCTCCGAGGACGCCTTTAGGCCCAGGCCGGAGCCGTACACCGTGTCCACCAAGCACCGCTTCAGCTCCTCCCGCCCCTCGTCCTCCTTCGTAACCGGAGCCTCCTTCGCCTTGGGCGGCGTCGGCGTGGGCTCCCCGCCCCACTCGTCGTCGTTCGTAGGGGTGTCGGCGCCGGAGGGCTGCTCAGGCTCGGCCACCCCCGGCTCGCCCCACTCGTCGGTGACGCCGGGGCGCGAGTTGCCCGACGCGGAAGCGGGCGGCTCGCGGCCCCACTCGTCGTCGTCGACTGTAGGGTCGGGGATCTCGGCGTCGAGTGGGCTGCCTCCCGCGGCGGTGCGTACGGGTAGGCGGAGGCGGCGGGGCCGCCTGACTCGGAGGCCACCGACGCGGAGACGCGCGGCGGCGGCGGGGTTGGGGGAGAGGAGTAGGAGGGACGCGTGGGAAGCGTGGCAGGAGGCGAAGAGGGGAGCCATGGATGAATGAATGAATGAATGATTCCACTCCTCTTCTGTTGGCCGCTAGTCGCTTGTGTGGGCGGGCGGGGAGGGGAGAGCCCAAACAGCGATTTTCTTTCTTTTACGAAATCACCACAGGAAAACCCTTAAAAATCGAGCTGTTTTTCGATTTGGTTCGTGTCCTTCTTTTTTTTTTTTTGATCAATTGGTTCGTGTCCTTCTTTCCCTTCCTCTTTTTCTGAAAGTTTCTGAAATAAAGGGAAATCTTAACAGGCTGATGGCAGCTGTGAAGCAACTGCCAACGAACTACCTGGCAGCCATTGGATCTGAAACACGGATCTTAAAGCAGTTCAGGCTGCCAGGTCAGAAAGCCCAACCGGTTCACTAGGAAATTGATCGCAGCGAACGCGTACACACAAACTGAGCGTCCTTTACCGTAGGACTGGCTATCGATAGATTATTCTTCCCTGCAGGGGTGCACTACTGTTACCCAACACGCTCGATCACCTCTGGTCGGACACACTTGCTGGGTAATGCCCGGCCTCGGGAGATCAACACGAAGCAGCGCCCTACCTAGACTCAGCAGAGAGGTCAGCACGCCGGACTAACCTATGCATCCAGAGGTCTTGGGCCATCGCCCTGGGCACCCTGCGCGTTGCGTGGCTGGCCGGGGTGCAGGCGCGACACTGAACTCGTCAGTGAAGTATCCAGCCCATTCCCGGCGATCAGCCCGCACGGTGAAACGTGACGTCTGAAGAGCTTTCGGGAGAAACGTACATTGCAGAGGGCCCCATAAACCATTATCCCCCGTGGTGGTAGTGCGTATAGGGCACATCGACCCACTCAGATCAAACACCAAAATCCGATATACTGATTTAATAACACGCGGAGACAATCAGAGTTTCTGAAGCTCCGCCACAATATCACACTCGAGTGCCCTTCCGGCACACCCGACATCATAGATCCCCCTGCGGGTACCCATCAGGGTCGACCCGCCTGTAACAAAGGTCAAAGTAACCGTGTGGTCATAACATCAAGGGGGAAACCCCGAGGAATCACCCTCGGTGGATTCCACTCGATGAAATCATCAGGGTGAACATATGAGGCATCACCCTCGAGGTTCACACCGAGGGGTTGCACGACAGAGTCGTATCGGAAGTGGAGAAGGAGGAATCACCCTCGATGACCACGACCGAACAGCTACACTGCAGAGTATTCATCAGGAGTGCGTTACGAGGTATCACCCTCGGCACTCAATAGTAACTATGCAGAGTCGTACAACTAAGGGGGTGAAGTGATGTGTCGGTCTCTGGTCGACGATCACATTGATCGAGTCGTCGATGATCAAGCAGGGGCAACAAGGGTAAGGTGGTGGGGGTCACTGATGGTTCACTACCAACCTAGACTAAGTAGTTTAACATAGGCAGGTAAGGTAATAATAAATAGGTTACAAAAACAGGCTATGCATTAGAATAGGAGCAAACATTAACAGTAGCAAAATCTAATGCAAGCAGGAGAAATTGAATGGGCGATATCTGGATGCTCAAGGGGGGGGGGGGGCTTGCCTGGTTGCTCTGGCAAGAAAGAGGGGTCGTCAACGGGCTGCTCGTCTGGAGCGTAGTCGTACCCAGCTGCAACGGCGTCGGTCTCGGCGTCTATCGCGAGAGAAGGAGGGGGAGAGGAACAATAAATTCACGGCAAAAATGCAAACAATATGTATGACATGCCTAAATGATATGCAGGGGTGTTCTACTGCCTAGCTAAATGATTTAGTTAATTTAGGAATTTATCCGGATATATTTAATTAAAGTTGGGCACTATTCATTTATTGAAATCGGTCTAAAAGTTCCATGTTCATCTAGCTAGTGGCATCTGACAGGAATACGGAGGGCGTATTTAGATTCGTATCGTCGTTCTGAGCAAGTTTCATGTACAAAGTATTTTCATCGGAGTTACGGATTATTTTATATAATTTTCTAAAGTTTTAATCATTTTTTGGAATTTATTTAATCATTTAATCCAACATTATCCAGAATAGTGTAGGCTGACGTCATCATGATGTCAGCATGACATCACCGGTCGGTTTAGATTAATTAGGGTTTAATTAGACTAATCACAGATTAATTAGACTTACTAATTAATTAGTTTAATTAAACAGAATTAATTAACTTAATTAACTGACTAATTAATTAATTAATTATTGATTTTATTTAATTCATTTTTTTATTTCGTTCTGGGGCTGGGCCCCTCTGGTCAGTGGCCCAGAGGGCCATAGCGGGCACGCGGGCGCTGCGGGCGAGCGGGCGCGTGGGCACCCGTTACGGCGCTCGCCCAGGCCAGCCACGGGGGAGGGACTGGCGAGGCGCGGCGGGGCGCCGGCAGCGCAGCGAGGCGCAGGGCGGGGCGGATGCGGCCGTGGCGGCGCGGGGCAAGGAGCGAGACGGGCGGGGCATGCGGGCGTAGCGGCGCAGGACGCCGAGCGGGGCTGCGTGCGCGCATGCGGTGAAGGGCCACGGCAGGGGAGGACGCGGGCGCGGCGAGGGGCTAGGCTGGCACGCGAGCGAGCGAGAGCGCGGACGCGGTGGCGCGCTGGTGCAGTAGCGCGCACGCGCGCACGCAGCGCAGGCGAGCGCGGCAGCAGGCGCGGCAGCGGGCGCGCTCGAGCGGGAGCAGCGCGCGGCGGGGCTGCGCGGGTGAGCTGCGGGGCGCGGCACGTGCGTGGGCTGGCGGCAGCAGTGGCACGAGCGGAAGGCGGCGGTGGACGGCGTCGGCGACCGAGGGTAAGGGGGAGACGGCGTTCCTCACCCAGGGCCGTAGGGTCAGGGCAGTGGGGCGCGGGGAGGAGGACGGGGACGGCGTTCCGGCGAGGAGAGAGATGAGGAGGCGAGGAGGCAGGCCGGCGTGGTGGCTCCGGCGACGGGCGTCGCAGGCGACGGGGTCGAGCGGCGGCGTCGGGGTCGAGGCGCGTTGGCCCGATCCCGATGGATCGGGGGGGGGGGGAGGGAGAGTGGTGGGGATCGAGGGGGGGGGGGGTTTAGTGTTGTTCGGGGTCTCTGGGGGGGGGGCTTATAGGACAGGGGTGGGAGTGGGCCGGCCTGGCTGGGCCGGGCCAGGGGGGTTGTTTTTCTTTTTATTTTCTTTTATTTCTTCTTTTCTGTTTTGTTTTAGTTATACTTTAATTTAGTTTTAGTAAAATATGTAACTAGTTCTTAATTTAGTTTTAATAACCATGCCACTGCCCCATAAGTTTTTGGCAATAAAATAAATAGTTTGATATTTTATTAATTCTGAAATGTATTTTATTAAATGTTTTGCTACTGTTTTAGGATGCTAGGGACATTTAAATATTCCATTCATCGTTGTTGCTAATTTTATAAATGCCTCTAGATTATTTGCAATATGTTGAACAATTTAGTTTTCAACTTGGACAACTTTTATTTCCAATTTAATTTAACTTGAAGTTTGAATTAGGAGTTGAAATGCAATATGATGCAAATTCTTTCCCAAGTCGCAGGGGTACGGATACCAGAAGTAGATCCAGCAGGAGGTGGTAGCCATTCTTATTGAGAGATGATTACGCACTGTTAATTTTGCTGACATGGCATTAGCTAAGGGTGATCACTGTTGTTCATTACAGGGGGTGTTACAATTCTCCTCATCTAACAAGAATTCTTGTCCCGAGAATTAAGAGGAAGACTGAAAGAAAGCGGGGTATTCTTCGCGAAGACGATCCTCGCGTTCCCAAGTGGCTTCATCTTCAGAATGATTCGACCATTGAACCTTGAGGAATTTGATTGACTTTTGACGAGTCCGGCGTTCAGCTTGATCAAGAATACGGATGGGATATTCTGGATAAGACAGATCTTCCCGCAATTCAAGCATTTCATGATCCACAGCTCGAATAGGATCCTTGAAGCAGCGACGAAGTTGGGATACATGAAAGACATCATGCACTTGAGAAAGATTTGGCGGCAATTGCAACTGATATGCCACTTATCCTCGACAGGAAAGAATACGGAACGGGCCAATGTAGCGAGGAGCTAACTTGCCCTTGATTCCGAACCGATGAGTGCCTTTCAACGGAGTGACGCGAAGGTAAGCTTGCTCGCCAGGCTGATAGACCATTTCCTGGTGCTTTCGGTCATAGTTTCTCTTCTGACGAGACTGAGCAGATTTTAGATGTTCACGGACAATGCGGACTTTTTCTTCAGCTTGCTGAACAATGTCCGGTCCGACGAGTGATCGTTCCCCAGTTTCTGACCAACTCAGAGGGGTTCGACACTTACGACCGTATAGAACTTCAAATGGTGCCATCTTCAGACTAGCTTGGTAGCTATTATTGTAAGAGAATTCAGCATACGGGAGAGATTCCTTCCATTTCTTACCGAAGGAGATGACGCAAGCTCGAAGCATATCTTTGAGCACTTGATTAACTCGTTCGACTTGACCCTGAGACTGAGGGTGAAAAGCAGTGCTGAAAGACAGATGAGTTCCCATAGCTTCTTGGAAACTTTTCCAGAATCTGGAGGTAAAGAGGCTGCCACGATCCGAACTGATCTCCAACGGAACGCCGTGGAGTGACACAATTCGGGAAACATATAAGTCTGCTAACTGACTAGCAGTGATTGTCTCCTTAACTGGCAGAAAGTTTTGAGAATTGGTCAATGACGACAAAGATAGCATCATGACCCTTCTGAGATCTGGGAAAACCAGTAATGAAATCCATTTGGACCTTGTCCCATTTCCATTCAGGAATTTCAAGGGGTTGTAGAGTTCCAGCAGGTCTTTGATGTTCTGCTTTAATGCGGCGGCAAACATCACACTCAGAAACATAACGAGCAATGTCTCACTTCATATTAGGCCACCAGTATCTCTGACAAATGTCACGGTACATCTTTGTGCTACCAGGATGAATTGACAGAGGAGTGTCATGAGCTTCTTTCATAACGTGTTCTCTCTCATCCTTGAACTTGGGTACGAAGAGACGGTGTTGGAAAAATAGTATCCCATCCTTATCAAGATGGAATTCCGACGGCTTTCCTTTTTCGAGGTATCGCTTAATCCTTTCAACTTCAGAGTCATACCTTTGCATAGTCTTAATGTTGTGTTCTAAATCTGGTTCCACAACCAGGGTATTGAGATAACCCTGTGGAACAATATGGAGGTTCAATTTGCGAAGCTCTTCATAAAGAACAGGTTGTGCTTCCTGAACCATATGGTTGCTGCAATAAGCCTTGCGACTCAAAGCATCGGCCATTACATTAGCCTTGCCAGGGGTGTATGAGATATTCATATCATAATCGGCTATCGTTTTGAGCCATCTTTGTTGACGAAGGTTCAGATCTGGTTGAGTATATAGATACTTCAAACTCTGATGATCCGTGTATATCTCGCAACGGTTACCGAGAAGGTAATGTCGCCATAGCTTTAGGGCATAAATAACCGCGGAAAGTTCAAGATCATGCACTGGGTAATTTTCTTCGTGAGGACGCAATTGTCGAGAGGCATAAGCAATCACTTTACGCTCTTGCATTAGGACACAGCCTAACCCTTGACGAGATGCATCACAGTATATCACGAAATCCTTTTGGGAATCCGGGGGTGCTAGCACTGGGGCAGATGTTAACTTATCTTTAAGTGTCTAAAAGCTTTCTTGACATTTTTCTGTCCACTCAAATTTAACACCTTTGTGGAGCAGATTCGTCAATGGTTTTGCAATCTTGGAAAAGGTCTCAATGAATCAACGACAATAACTAGCGAGTCCGAGAAAACTTCTGACTTGCTTGACATTCTTCGGGGGAGTCCAATCAAGAATAGCCTGAACTCGCTCGGGGTTAACAGCAATGCCATTCTTGGAAATCACATGACCAAGATAGGTCACTTCAGATAACTAGAACTCACACTTGGAGAATTTAGCATACAACTGATGTTCTCGTAGCTTCTCCAATACAAGCCGAAGATGTTCATCATGTTCTTCTTCATTCTTGGAATATATAAGGATATCATCTAAATAAACCACGACGAATTTGTCGAGGTAATCCATGAAGATATAGTTCATCAACCGGAAGAAGGTTGCTGGAGCATTTGTTAAGCCAAATGACATCACGGTGTACTCATAAGAGCCATATCGAGTAACAAAGGTAGTCTTCGGGATATCCTCTTTGCGAACACGGATCTGATGATAACCCAACCTCAAGTCGAGTTTCGAGAAGACAGAGGATCCAGCAAGCTGATCATAAAGATCATTGATCCGGGGCAGTGGGTATTTATTCTGGATTGTGGCTTGGTTAATGGGCCGGTAATCTTGAACCAATCGGTTAGTTCCATCCTTCTTCTTAACAAAGAGTGAAGGTGCTCCCCAAGCAGAGGAACTGGGGCGGATGAAACCTTTCTTAAGTGATTTGTCGATTTCTTCCTTAAGCTCGAGAAGTTGGTGCGAGGCATCTTATAAGGACGCCTCGCAATAGGGGTAGTGTCAGGCTTCAAGTCGATGACGAACTCGACAGCTCTAACCGGGGGTATTCCTGGAAGTTCTTCCGGAAAGACGTCCGAAAAATCTCGAACGACAGGAACGTTCTCGATTCCTTCCAGAGGTGAGGCGTTCAAAGCATTCAGAACATATATCTGAGCTTCGGCATCCCGAGTAATGCGGGCGGTATAATTCACTATCTCGTCGGAGGGGTGAAGAAGTTGGACGTCTTTTATGGCACAATTGATCGAAGCTATATGAGCTTTCAACCAATCCATTCCGAGGATGAGGTTTATGGTGGAAGATTTCAAAACGATGGGTGAGGCAAGGAATTCCAATCCTTTAATTTCGACGGTAACGTTAGGTGCCATCACGTCAGCATGACAATGAGAAGTATAATACAACTCGGAGAGAAAGGTTAAACAAAACAATGGAAAGGAAAATGATTATCAGACTAATCAGATCAATGGTAAGGAGTTAAGCACAGATATCCAGCTCTCCGGGTAGATGAGATTTACGAGATCCTAAGTGTCGGCATTAGTAAAATTTATTTAACCCGAATAGAAGAGAGATCAGAGTCCCAGAGTATAGACGAGGAATAAAAGATCCTAATACCACCCAGTTGGCGACGTGGGCCCGTAAGCCACACAGCCAAGTTAGTAAATTAGTTTTTCGATGTCTAGACTCAACTTCGGCCAAGGAATTGGAAGGGGGCTTCCTACAGGCAGTCGGCTCTGATACCAACTTGTGACGCCCCCGACTCAATCGTGCACTAATCATACACGCAAACATGCACGATCAAGCACAGGGACTCACGGGAAGATATCACAACACAACTCTAACACAAATAAACGGAGATCCACGAATATTACAGACTAGGGATCACGAGGATCCGAATACATAAGTCAGTCACACAAATAATATCTGGGTACAGACATAGTTAGACAAGGTTTTGCCTTAAGAAGGCTAGCACAAACAACGACTCTAGATTGAAAGGCGTAGGCCTCCTGCCTGGGAGCCTCCGATCCTACTCCTGGTCGGCTGGCTCGATCTAGTAGTACGTGCCGTCTGGACCCTCCTGGTAGTAAGCTCCTGCTGGGACATCTGGCTCCTGGACTCCATCGTCTGTTGTATCATCAAGTAGGGGAAATGGGGAAAAAGAGGAAGCAAAGCAACCGTGAGTACTCATCCGAAGTACTCAGCAAGCAAGGATCTATACTACATATGCAACATTATCAAAGGAGATAGGCTGTATATGTGGACTGGGCTGCATAAATGCCAGATTAGAGAGAAGGCCTAGTCCTATCGAAGACTAACATCTTCAAACATCTTCACAAACCACCATCTTGCAGCAATAGAAGAGAGTAGAATAGCATTTTATTAAGCAAACATGTTGAAGCAAAGCCTAGAGATCCTTCCTCGACTCCTTGCTAGAAAGCGATCCCGAAGCTTCAATTAAGTAACAAGTATCCAGTTCAAGGAGTAGATCGGGATACACAAACTGAGCATCCTTTACAGTAGGACCGGCTATCGATAGATTATTCTTCCCTGCAGGGGTGCACTACTGTTACCCAACACGCTCGATCACCTCTGGCCGGACACACTTGCTGGGTAATGCCCGGCCTCGGGAGATCAACACGACGCAGCGCCCTACCTAGGCTCAGCAGAGAGGTCAGCACGCCGGACTAACCTATGCACCCAGAGGTCTTGGGCCATCGCCCTGGGCACCCTGTGCGTTGCGTGGCTGGCCGGGGTGCAGGCGCGACACTGAACTCGTCAGTGAGTATCCAGCCCATTCCCGGTGATCAGCCCGCACGGTGAAACGTGACGTCTGAAGAGCTTTCGGGAGAAACGTACATCGCAGAGGGCCCCATAAACCATTATCCCGCATGGTGGTAGTGCGTATAGGGCACGTCGACCCACTCAGATCAAACACCCAAATCCGATATGCTGATTTAATAACATGCGGAGACAATCAGAGTTTCTGAAGCTCTGCCACAATATCACACTCGAGTGCCCTTCCGGCACACCCGACATTATAGATCCCCCTGCGGGTACCCATCAGGGTTGACCCGCCTGTAACAAAGGTCAAAGTAACCGTGTGGTCATAACATCAAGGGGGAAACCCCGAGGAATCACCCTCGGTGGATTCCACTCGATGAAATCATCAGGGTGAATGTATGAGGCATCACCCTCGAGGTTCACACTGAGGGTTTGCACGACAGAGTCATATCGGAAGTGGAGAAGGAGGAGTCACCCTCGATGACCACGACCGAACAACTACACTATAGAGTATTCATCAGGAGTGCCTTACGAGGTATCACCCTCGGCACTCGATAGTAACTATGCAGAGTCATACAACTAAGGGGGTGAAGTGATGTGTCGGTCTCTGGTCGACGATCACATTGATCGAGTCGTCGATGATCAAGTAGGGGCAACAAGGGTAAGGTGGTGGGGGTCACTGATGGTTCACTACCAACCTAGACTAAGCAGTTTAACATAGGCAGGTAAGGTAACAATAAACAGGTTACAAAAACAGGCTATGCATCAGAATAGGAGCAAACATTAACAGTAGCAAAATCTAATGCAAGCAGGAGAAATGGAATGGGCGATATCTGGATGCTCAAGGGGGGGGAGCTTGCCTGGTTACTCTGGCAACAAAGAGGGGTCGTCAACGGGCTGCTCGTCTGGAGCGTAGTCGTACCCAGCTGCAACGGCGTCGGTCTCGGGGTCTATCGAGAGAGGAGGGGGAGAGAAACAATAAATTCACGGCAAAAATGCAAACAATATGTATGACATGCCTAAATGATATGCAGGGATGTTCTACTGCCTAGCTAAATGATTTAGTTAATTTAGAAATTTATCCGGATTTATTTAATTAAAGTTGGACACTATTCATTTATTGAAATCGGTCTAAAAGTTCCATGTCCATCTAGCTAGGGGCATTTGACAGGAATACGGAGGGCGTATTCAGATTCGTATCGTCGTTCTGAGCAAGTTTCATGTACAAAGTATTTTCATTGGAGTTACGGATTATTTTATATGATTTTCTAAAGTTTTAATCATTTTCTGGAATTTATTTAATCATTTAATCGAACATTATCCAGAATAGTGTAGGCTAACGTCATCATGACATCAGCAGTTGGTTAAGATTAATTAGGGTTTAATTAGACTAATCACAGATTAATTAGACTAACTAATTAATTAGTTTAATTAAATAGAATTAATTAACTTAATTAACTGACTAATTAATTAATTAATTATTGATTTTATTTAATTCATTTTTTTATTTCGTTCTGGGGCTGGGCCCCTCTGGTTAGTGGCCCAGAGGGCCATAGCGGGCACGCAGGCACTGCGGGCGAGCGGGCGCGTGGGCACCCGTTATGGCGCTCGCCCAGGCCAGCCACGGGGGTGGGACTGGCGAGGCGCGGCGGGGCGCCAACAGCGCAGCGAGGCGCAGGGCGGGGCGGATGCGGCCGCGGCGGAGCGGCATGGCGGTGCGGGGCAAGGAGCGGGACGGGCGGGGCGCGCGGGCGTAGCAGCGCAGGACGCTGAGCGGGGCGGCGTGCGCGCACGCGGCGAAGGGCCACGGCAGGGGAGGACGCGGGCGCGGCGAGGGGCTAGGCTGGCACGCGAGCGAGCGAGGGCGCGGGCGCGGTGGCGCGCTGGTGCAGTAGCGCGTGCGCGCGCAGGCGACGCAGGCGAGCGCGCCAGCAGGCGCGACAGCGGGCGCGCTCGAGCGGGAGCAGCGCGCGGCGGGCTGTGCGGGCGAGCTGCGGGGCGCGGCACGTGCGCGGGCTGGCGGCAGCAGTGGCACGAGCGAAAGGCGGCGATGGACGGCGTCGGCGACCGAGGGGAAGGGGGAGACGGGGTTCCTCACCCGGGGCCATAGGGTCAGGGCAGTGTGGCGCGGGGAGGAGGACGGGGACGGCGTTCCGGCGAGGAGAGGGATGAGGAGGCGAGGAGGCAGGCCGGCGTGGTGGCTCCGGCGACGGGCGTCGAGGGCGACAGGGTCGAGCGGCGGGCGTTGGGGTCGGGGCGCCGTTGGCCCGATCCCGATTGTATCGGGGGGGGGGTGGTGGGGGAGAGGGAGAGTGGGGATCGAGGGGGGGGGTTAGGGTTTCGGGTCTCTGGGGGGGGGGCTTATAGGACAGGGGGTGGGAGTGGGCCGGCCTGGCTGGGCGTGGCCAGTTGGGCTGGGGGGGTTGTTTTTATTTTTATTTTTTTATTTCTTTTCTTTTATTTATTCTTTTCTGTTTTGTTTTAGTTATACTTTAATTTAGTTTTAGTAAAATATGTAACTAGTTCTTAATTTAGTTTTAATAACCATGCCACTGCCCCATAAGTTTTTGGCAATAAAATAAATAGTTTGATATTTTATTAATTCTGAAATGTATTTTATTAAATGTTTTGCTACTGTTTTAGGATGCCAGGGACATTTAAATATTCCATTCATCGTTGCTGCTAATTTTATAAATGCCTCTAGATTATTTGCAATATGTTAACCAATTTAGTTTTCAACTTGGACAACTTTTATTTCCAATTTAATTTAACTTGAAGTTTGAATTAGGAGTTGAAATGCAATATGATGCAAATGATGATTAGGCATTGTTAATCTTGCTGACATGGCATTAACTAAGGGTGATCACTGTTGTTGATTACAGGGGGTGTTACAAGGGGGCGCCACACAAGGAGGGAAGGGACTCCCTCTTTGGTGCGCCAGCCTAGGGGGTGGAGGAATCATTCCCCCTCTCCAAATCGCCCCCCTCTAACTTGTCATACAAGCTAGGGGGCGCCCCCAAATGTTATTGTGCCCTAGGGCCCAGTAACTCTCCACCACTTGGCCTTTTAATATTTTTCTTTGGCCCATTGATATTAAATTAGTTTTAAATGCCTCCTAATCAATATTAGAACCTTTGATTATTAATTTAACATCTTCAGAAACATTTTCCATCTATATATAAATTCCTGGTATTACCCGGTAAACCCCGAAACTCTTCGAGTAACACCAAAACGCTTCTGGTTTCTTTCGAAACTATTTCAAATATTTCCGAAACTATTTATTGAATATTTTCTCATAACTCTTACTCCACTAACACTCAACAGATCGTGATTCCCTTAAGCGTGTGACCCCGTAGGTTTGATAAAACATAGACATGAACGAAAGTCCCTTTCATTCAATGATCAATAGCGGAACCGTGGACATCCATATTGATCCCTATGAATACACAAATGATAATCGAGTGAACCTACGCTTATCATGTGCTATTCCCTTTGCTTCATGATACTTTACAAAACTCATGGGGGGAGGTGATATATCAGTATCCTCTTGAGTCATTATCATGCTCACTATACCGATCTCCTCGTTACCGGTTTTGTTCTTCTTTCTGATTGACACGTTCCGGCATCCCTGTGACCTAGTCACTCGTGGCTGGCCAGACGATGATGGATGCCGTCACACCGAGAGGGCCCTAAGAACATCTCTCCATCGTCAGAGGAACAAATACCACTCTTGAGCTATCTAGTCCCTTGTCATACTTTCCGATGAACCTAAAAGTTGTCGTTATGATCACCGTGTTACAGATGACGTTTGAGCAACCCCAAAGTCCATCCTCTTGTAAGAAGTGAATATGGTACTCTCATGGTCTAAGGAACTAAAGCATATGTTAACTCTCCATGTTATATCAATAGACTTGTGATGATTGCATCTCAAAGTATAACAAACAAGTTGGGTCAATTTGATATGATCGTTCTTATAACATCATACCCTCAATATTGTTGTGGGACTATCGTTACACTTAATGATGTCCCAAGATCCAAAGAACATGATCAATATACAACATTTGAGCTAGTCGTAGAGGCAAGACTAGGAATCAGGTTTACGTTTATCATTCTACACGTGCTTATGAGTTTTCCTCCGAATCACATATTCCATAATCATAGGAGTTATAACATAGAATATAAACTCTTAATTATAAACGTGGAAATAAGTAATACAATATTATTGCCTCTAGGGCATATTTCCAACAGACTCCCACTTGCACTAGAGTCAGTAATCTAGTTACATAGCTTCTTTAACACCAATGGCTACTCGGTGTTGCTCATGTTTTGCTCGTGGTAGAGGCTTCATCATCAGGTCTGACACATTCAAATCCGTGTGAATGTTTACTACTTTCACAAAGCCCTTATTGACATGCTGTCGAATAATGTGATACTTGCGTTCAATAAGTCTAGTCATCATGTGGGACCTTGGTTCCTTTGCTTGAGCAACGATGCCACTATTATCACAATGGAGCTCCACTGGGTTCAATGCACTTCGAACCACACCAATCTCTTCAAGAAACTTCTTGATCCGGACTGCCTCCTTCGAAGATTCTGAAGCCGCAACAGTGTTCTGCTTGAAACTTTTCCAAACCACCGCACCACCATTAAGGGTGTAAACATAGTCCGATTGAGATTTATAGTCATCTATATCAGTCATGAAGCTAGCATCGGTGTAACCACTTATAACGATCTCGTCATCTGCTCCATAGACAAGGAGCATGTCCTTTGTCCTTCTGAGGTACTTAAGAATATTTTTAACAGATGCCTAGTGATCCAATCCTGGATCACTTTGGTACTGCTACTAACACTTAGTGCATAAGAGACAGCTCGTCTTGTACAAATCATAGCATACATGTTAGACCCAATTGCCGAGGCATATGGGACTCCACTCATTTGCACACGCTCATCAATTGTCTTGGGACATTGATTCTTGCTAAGTGTTGTGCCATGTGACATTGGGAGAAAACCTTTCTTCGTGTTCTCCATTTTAAGCCTCTTTAAAACCTTGTCAATGTACGTGCTCTGGCTTAGAGCAATTAGGCATCTTGATCTATCTCTATAGATCTTAATGCCCAATATATAAGCTGCTTCGCCTAAGTCTTTCGTAGAAAACACTCTTCAATGATTCTTTTATTGTGCTAATAAACTTTACATCATTCCCAATCAATAATATGTAATCCAGATACAAGATTAGAAATGTTATGGAGCTCCCACTAAACTTCTTGTATACACAACCTTCTTCATCATTCTTAATGAAGCAAACTCTTTAACCACTTCATCAAAACATTGATTCCAGCTCCTTTATGCTTGCTTCAAACCATAAATTGATCTTTGAAGCTTGCACGCCTTATCGGCATCCTTAGGATCGACAAAACCTTCTGGTTGCATCATATATACATCCTCTTTAATATTTCCATTTAGGAAAGTCGTTTTGACATCCATCTGCCATATCTCATAATCAAAATATGCAGAAATTGCCATCATAATCTGATCATACTTTAACATGGCTACTGCTGAGAAAGTCTTATCATAATTGACTCCCTCAATTTGCGAAAATCCTTTCGCTAGTAGCCTTGCTTTATAGATAGTAGGATTACCATCCATGTCTGTTTTTCTTTTTGAAGATCCATTTACATTGTATGGGCTTAACACCCTCTCGAGGCTCTACCAAGTTCCAAACTTGATTCTCGTACATGGAATCCATTTCGGATTTCATGGCTTTAAGCCATTCACTACAAAAAAGACACTTCCGTGACATTATGGTCCACACGAAAACTTTTTCTGTCATGGATGTGATACTTCCATGACGATAGTTGTGACAAAAACACGTATCATCATAGATGTGGTGGGCTCCTAGTTCAATGACAAAAACTATGATAGAAAATGGGCTTTTCATCCTAGGCGGGCTGGAGGCGGACCCGCATGACATTCTTTCGGCCGTCCATGATGTAAAAATTGTGTTAGAAGTGAGGGCGAAGAATTTTTTGGGGATTTCCTAGTATAGAGTGGGCAATTGGTGGGCGGTCGGGCCCAAGCAATGTAGTGGTTTGCACGTTTCTCTTGTACGCACGCATGTGCAAGCCGTTCGCTTACTGAACCAAGCGAGCCGTTGTCGGCGTACTAAAGTTTGGGCCCTTTTTAGTACCCCTTACTTGTGCACGGGCAGTCGTAGCCGCGACCGTGGCGAGGCTTGACGGGGGCAGCTGGGAACAGAATACAAGACAGCAAAGACGGCGTCCAAGCCAGTAACCAGGGAGCAGAAGACAAGCTAGAGCCCCGGCAAGATCCTTGCCGGGGCGGCTCACGAGGCCCCAGCAAGACCCTTACCGGGACGACTTGCGAAGCACTGACAAGAACACCGCCCTTGAGGTTGAGAGCTCTGACACCATCGACAATGTTGAGACCAAGACCCAGGGGCGCATGCGTAGTAGCATGCGGATCTTTGTGAAGATTGGATGACCAAGCCCCCCCGGCAAGATCTTTACTGGGACGGTTCGCGAGACCCCGGCAAGATCCTTGCCGGGGACATTGACGTAGCCGCGACAAGGCTACGCCGCCTCGCCACCACTCCAACACGGCGATCGACTTGCCAGCCTGGCTGGCACCTGCGTGGAGGCATGCAGATCTTCGCGAAGATCCTGCCACCGTTCCAGTGCAGCGGCCAGCCAGCCAGCCAGGCATTGCATGCCTCGTCAACCTGGATATGTGTCAAGGCAGAGCAAGGCGGCGACGGACGGGATGGGCTCAATTTTCGTCCCCGATAAAGCTAGGGGGAACGTAACCAGCGCATTGAATGAGTTTTGTCCCCGGATGTCAGTGATAAGCATAGCCACTTTACACCTCCTGTGTGCCACTGTGGCAACCCCTTGGACGTATAAAAGGAGGCCCAAGGCATACTGGAGGGGGATTCGGACTTTTTGGACTCTACGGCCTAGCTTGCATGCAGCTAGCCAGAGCTCAAGAACACACAATATACACACAAAGCAGGACTAGGGTTTTACGCTTCTCAGCGGCCCGAACCTGGGTAAAAATCCATTGTGTTGATCGTTAGATCTGCTCTTTGCGCACCCCTCTTCCCTGCCAAACCAGAGAAGGGGTCCACGTGATCCCGTAGGTGTCGTTTCCCCCGACATCTTTGGCGCACTAGGTAGGGGGATTAGGTTGTGCAAACCTAATCTAGCAGTCAGCGCGTTATTTTCCTTGATCACCATGGCTCCCAAGAAGAAGGCGATCGCGGCGATTGGTTCGTCTGGAGCCGGTCCGCCCGAGCCAGCGCGAACGGGCGGCGGTGCAGTCGCGGATGGCGGCGAAGGTGCGGATCACGAGCATCCACGACATTCTGGCAACCGAAGCCAGGCAAGCGGTGTCGTTCGCGTCCACGACGATGAGCCGCGCGCCGCTGGGTCCAAGGACGGACCCGTGCTGCCTCTGGGCGGCGCGGCGACCTCCAGGGCACCCCTGCTGGCACCCGCGCCATGGCCTTCCCAGGCCGTGCGCGAGGAACGGCGCTACGACGTTGGAGATCACAGGCGTCCCCATGGGAAGAGCCTTCAGCATCATTCTCGAGATGCGCAGGGCCAGCATGCACGCCATGATGCTGGTGGAAACGGCGCGCAGCCGCGAAACCATGAGGGGGCTCCTTCTAACATGGTTGGAAGTTCGAGCACCTCCCGTTCCTCGCGCTTGTCGCTGCCACCCACGCCAGCAGAGGCGTTAGCACGAGCGCAGTTGCTCCTCGACTTTCTTCCTGCTGCGGAGAAGTAGGAGGAGTGGAGGGCTGCTATCCACATCCTTATTGGCCATGCCAATAAGGATGGGTACCAGGGGGCAGGCCCTTCGCGGCGTCGGTCCACTGAGCCGGCGCGTGTCAACGGCGGAAAGGCCGGAGGCACCGCAACCACGGTGCACTCCCCTCCACCACGCCAGCAACGGTCGCCAGTTCGGCAAGTTGATGCCCGTGATGATGGATCCACGGCATCGACAAACCCACGAGCTCATCGTGACCAATGTCAAGTTCTTCGGGAACGATGCAAGGAGGATGCTCGAACTACCAACGAGCGGCGACGGGATGCACGCCAGCAATCTGATAGGCGCGCAGGGCCCACTGCGTACAGGCCTGCACCGGGGGATACTGGTGACCTGCCTTACGAGGTAGGTTGTCCAGCCTTTACCCGTGAGCTGCGGCAATTCCAGTGGCCCACTACCCGCACGTTTAAACCAGAGGTCCCGGAGAAGTACGACGACAAGGCTCATCCGTCCGAGTTCCTGAGCGTTTACACTATCGCCATGCAAGCCGCCGGAGCTCAGGATGGCAAGGTGCTTGCTAACTACTTCCCGTTGGTGCTCAAGCCCAACGTTAGGTTGTGGTTGATGCACCTGCCAGTAGATTCCATCTCCTCTTGGTCGGACCTGTGCCATGGGTTCGTCGGCGCCTTCACTGGAGGCCACACGGCTCCTGGCCAGGCAAGTGATTTGCATCTCGTCCCACAGAAGGATGGCGAATGCTTGCGCAAATACATACAGAGATTCAGCCATGTGCAGTACAACATCCCGGATGTTCATCCTGCCGCTGTCGTTAGCGCGTTCCATCAGAACGTGCGCAACCGCAAGATGCGTGAAGAGCTGGCGATGAACAAGGTTACAGATGTTGCCGAGCTTTATGTTCTGGCCGACAGATGTGCTCGAGCTGAAGAGGGAAGGAAGTACCCTGACGAAGATGCCGGTATGGGAAGCGACTCTGAAGACGAGGACATCGTCGCCCCAGCAAAGAAGGGCCGACGATGCAACAGGAAGCGCAAGGGCAAGACCGTGCTTGCCGTCGAGGAATCCGGCAACCCCGGCACTGCCAAGAAGGCCAAGGTTGACGACCCCGGCAAGGAAGTTGCCGGGTGCGCTGCCAGCTAGGACTTGGCGGCCGCCGACAAGCCAGAGGGCTCCGACAAGCAATATTGCAAGATCCATCGCACTAAGGGCCATGACCTCCAGAACTGCCGGCAAGTCGAGCAGCTTGTGGAGAGGCAAAAAGCTAAGTACGAAAGGCGAGACAAGGAAAAGGGCCAGGACGGTGCTGAGGGGTCCGGCAAGAAGCGTGGTGGCAGAGGAGGCCGCCGCAGCAAGGACAAGCAACAAGAGAGGCCTGCTCGAAGCCGCGACAAGAAAGAGGGAGATGATGATCATGAAGAGGACGACGAGTCCAGCGGGCACGAGTTCCAAAAGGCCACAGAAGCCATGTGCGTCGATGGTGGCGCCTCGTTACATTCTTCTCACCGCCAACTTAAACAGTGGGCGCGCGAGATCAATGTGACAGAGCCATCAATCGATGCCCAGAAGCCACTGAGATGGTCCAACACGCCTATCATTTTTGACGCCGAGGATCACCCTGACCGCACAACTGCGGTCGGGTGCTTGCCATTGTTGGTTTCACCAACAATTCGCAACCTCAAGGTGACAAAAATGTTAGTGGACGGTGGGGCCTGCCTGAACTTGATCTCGCCCAAGGTGATCAATAGGTTGCAAATCCCTGATGGAGATCTTGAAGAGACGGGCACATTTCAAGGGATCAATCCAGGGAGAAGCCAGCCCAAGGGAAAGATTACACTACCAGTCACATTTGGTGGTGAGCTGAACTATAGGACAGAAAAGATCGTTTTTGATGTTCCCAAGATCCCGTTGCCGTACAACGGGATCCTTGGCCGACCAACATTGGCCAAGTTTATGGCAGCATCACACTACACTTACAACACGCTGAAGATGCCCGGCCCGATGAGCATCATCACCGTCAACTCTGACAAGAAAGACGCGCTCATCTGCGCCGATCAGCTCTACCAGGAGGCGGTCGTAGCACCTGCCGCCAAGGCACTTTGTCGGTGTACTAAGTATTGGGCCCTTAGCACCCCTTACTTGTGCACGGGCAGTTGTAGCCGTCCTCGCGGCAAGGCTTGCCGGGATCAGCTCGAGGTCGATTTAAGTTATCGAGGGAATCATCAAGTCAGAAATCTGAGGATCAGCAAATGAGTAAAGCTGGAAATCGAAGACCAGCCTCCCCGGCAAGATCCTTGCCAGGGTGGCCTGAGGAACCCGGCAAGGCTTGGTGCCCAGCAAGTTTCAGTGCCTGGCGAGGTTCTGCCACTGTGCCACCGCTTCGGCACAGTGACGAGTCTGACATTCTGGCTCCTTCCATGGATGCGTGGCGGCGCGCCAGTGGAGGAGAGCTTAAGCGGTGCTGATGGGATGGCCCCTTTTTCCATCCCCAAGAAAGTGAGGACACCTAAACGGACACCTCACGGTGCATTAAATGCGCTTGTCCTAATCCGTCAAGGGTTAGGTATGATACCCTGTAGCCACTTTACACCTCAATGTATGTACATTTTGCCACTGTGGAGACCCCTTTGAGCATATAAAAGGAGGCCCAAGGCAACTGCTACGGAGGAGGAGGACTTCTGGCCCATTCTGCATGCGTAGCTGCTCTTTGAACGTACTGTTCATTGCGAGCGCTCCTGAAGGCTGGGCTCAAGAACATCAATAAGAACACAAAGCAGGAGTAGGGTTTTATGCTGATCAGCGGCCCGAACCTGGGTAAAAACCTCACGCGTCGGTCACCGGTTCTGCTCTTTGCGTGTACCTCTCCCCCCCGCCGAATCGTAAAAGGGGTCTCTCGGGATCCCATAGGTGTCGTACCCCGACATCTTTGGCGCGCCAGGTAGGGGGATTGAAGGTTGCGTGAACCTGATCTGGTGGTCGACGCCCTAGTTCCTTCATTATGCCGCCCAAGAAGAAGAACATCGCGACAGCACAACCGTCTGGGTCTGTTTTGCCCGCGCCTTCGCAGACAGGCGATGGTGTGGGTGCAGAAGGAAGAGGACTGGAACCCCCGCGGCGTTCTGGTGATCCAAGCCAAGCAAGCGGTATCGTTTGCAGTGGCAGTGGTAACTTGCGCGCCGCTGGATCTAGAGATGGCGTTGTGTTGCCTACGGGTGGCACAACAAACTCTAGGGATCAGAGAGCGCCTGCTGGAGCTCCCGCGCCGCCGCGAGCCTCGCAACCTGCCCAGGTTGTGCGAGATGAGCGACATCATGGCGCTGGTGGTTCGGGGCGTCCCTACGAAAAGGTTTCTGCGCATAGATCCCAAGATGCGCGGGACCAGCATGCACACTGAGCTGCCGGCGAGGGTGGCGCGCGGTCGCGTGACCGTGGCGGTGCTCCTTCTAACTTGGTTAGGAGTCAGAGCACCTCACGTACTTCACACCTGTCGCCGCCACCTACGCCAGCGGAAGCCTTGGCACGTGCGCAGTTGCTCCTCGATTTTCCTCCCGCCCCGGAGAAGATGGAGGAGTGGCGAGCTACTATCCAGAGCCTTATCGGCTTCGCTAATAAGGATGGACCACAAGAGGCAGGGCCCTCTCAGCGGAAGCCCGTCGATCCGATGCGAGCCGGTGGAGAGAAAACGGGAGGTGGCGCGACTACAGTGCACTCTCCTCCGCGACATCAGCGGCGGCTGACGGTTCAGCAAGTCGACCGCCATGAAGAAGTTTCCACGGCGTCGTCCGATCCGCGGATGCGCCATGATCAGCGTCTGGTTCTCCAGGAATGAGGCAAGGAGGACGCTCGAACAACCGTCGAGCGGTGACGGGAAGCGCGCTATCAGTCTGATAAGCGCGCAGGGCCAGTTGTCGACGAGCCCGCGCCAGGGAACGTAGGAGACCTGCCTTACGAGGTGGGACCTCCGGCGTTTACCCGTGAGCTGCGGCAAGTCTAGTGGCCCAATCTCCGAACCTTCAAGCCAGAGGTCCCGGAGAAATATGACGGCAAGACCCATCCCTCGGAGTTCCTGAGTATCTACACCATTGCGGTGCAAGCTGCCGGGGGCCGAGATGACAAGATACTTGCCAACTACTTCCCGTTGGTGCTCAAACCCAACGTCAGGTCGTGGTTGATGCATCTGCCGGAAGATTCTATTTCTTGCTGGTCAGATCTGTGCCATCAGTTTGTTGGCGCCTTTGTTGGAGGCCACCAAGCTCCTGGCCAAGAAAGTGATTTGCACATCATCCCTCAGAAGGAGGGCGAGTCCTTGCGCAAGTTTATGCAGAGATTCAGCCGGGTGCAGTACAATATTCCTGATGTTAATCCTGCCGCTGTCATTAGCGCGTTCCATCAGAACGTGCATAACCGCAGGATGCGGGAAGAGCTGGCGATGAACAAAGTCAGGAGTATTGCCGAGCTTTACACTTTGGCCGACAAGTGTGCTCGAGCTGAAGAGGGGAGAAAACTCCCCGGGGAAGCTGTTGGTGCGACAGGCGACTCAGAAGAAGAAGATGCCGCGGCTCTGTCAAGGAAAGGCCGGCGGCGGAATAGGAAGCGCGGAGGCAAGGCCGTGCTTGCCGTCGAGGAATCCGGCAACCCTGGCGCCGCCAAGAAGGCCAAGGTTAGCGCCCCCGGCAAGGATCTTGCCGGGTGCCCTTCCTGTCAGGCCTTGGCGGCTGCCGACAAGTCGGAGAACTCCGGCAAGCAATATTGCAAGATCCATCGCACTAAGGGCCACGATCTCCAGGACTGTCGGCAAGTTGAGCAGCTTGCCGAGAAGCAGAAGGCCGAATACGAGAGGCGAGACAAAGAGAAGGCCCAAGACGGTGCTGAGGGGTCCGGCAAGAAACGCGGTGGCCGAGGGGGTCGCCGCGGCAAGGCCAAGCAGCAGAAGGATCGGCCCGCTCGGGGCTGAGATAAAGAAGGAGATGATGATGAGGAAGATGATGAATCCAGTGAGCAGGAATTCCAGAAGGCTACGGAGGCTATGTGCATTGATGGGGGTGCCTCGCTCCATTCTTCCCACCACCAACTTAAACAGTGGGTGCGGGAGGTTAATGCGGCAGAGCCATCCCCCGATGCTTGTAGGCCTCTGAAGTGGTCCAGCACGCCTATCATCTTTGACGCCGAGGATCACCCCGATCGCACAACTGCGGTTGGGTGTTTGCCATTGTTGGTTTCCCCGACAATTCGCAACCTCAAGGTGACGAAGATGTTAGTTGACGGCGGGGCCGGCCTAAACTTAATATCACCAGACGTGCTCACAAAGCTTCAGATTCCCGACGAAGACCTCGAGGAAACGGGTACGTTTCAAGGGGTCAACCCGGGAAGAACCCAGCCTAAGGGCAAGATCACGCTACCGGTAACATTTGGCAGCGAGCTTAACTTCAGGACCGAAAAGGTGGTGTTTGATGTCGCCAAGATCCCCATGTCATACAATGGGATCCTTGGCCGGCCAGCGCTGGCTAAGTTCATGGCGGCATCACACTACGCATACAACGTCTTGAAGATGCCTGGGCCGTTGGGCGTCATCACTATCCATTCCGACAAGAGGGATGCGCTCATCTGTGCTGATCAACTTTACCGGGAAGCAGTTGCAGCACCTGCCATCAAGGCATCTGCTCCTGCCGCTGGAACTCCCGGGGGGAAGAAGAAGACCGGCAGGAACCTTGGCGCGAACTCCGGCAAGCGCGCCTCCTCGGAGTGCCGCGCTTCCGTCGAGGACGTACCAGAGAGTTCCACCGGCAAGAACAAGAAGTCCAAGGCTGCCCCGCCGGAAACTAAGAAGGTGCCTGCCAGGGAGGACGGAACGGGGGGAACTTTCACTATAAGTTCCGCCCTAGATGACAAATAGGAAAGCACGCTCGTTGCTTTCCTGCGGGCGAATGTCGACGTGTTTGCATGGCAACCGTCTGACATCCCCGGCGTTCCCAGGAAAGTGATTGAGCACCACCTTGCTGTCTGTCCCCATGCGCGGCCCATCAAGCAAAGGGTGAGGAAACAGGCCTTGGAGCGGCAAGAATTCATTGCCGAAGAAATTAAGAAGCTGGGGGCGGCAGGACTGGTCAAAGGAGTGCTTCATCCAACCTGGTTGGCTAATCCAGTCGTAGTACGGAAACCGAACGGGAAATGGAGGCTTTGTATCGATTACACAGATATCAATAAAGCTTGTCCAAAAGATCCTTTTCCCTTGCCGCGCATCGACCAGATCGTGGATGCCACCGCTGGTTGTGATCTCCTGTCCTTCCTTGATGCCTATTCAGGGTATCATCAGATTTTTATGGCAAAGGAAGATGAAGAGAAGACCGCCTTTATCACCCCATGTGGTACATATTGTTTTATACGAATGCCTTTCGGGTTGAAAAGTGCTGGTTCAACATTTGCCAGAGCAATCCAGATTGGTTTTGAGCCACAACTCCATAGAAATATGGAGGCGTATATGGATGATATAGTGGTCAAAACTAAGGATAAAGCAACGCTCATTCAAGATTTAGAAGAAACATTCGCGAACTTGCGCAAGATCAACTTGAAGCTCAATCCTGAGAAGTGCGTGTTCGGTGTTCCTTCCGGCAAGCTCCTCGGATTCTTTGTATCTTGCCGGGGAATCGAAGCGAACCCCGACAAGATCAAAGCTATTGAGCAAATCGAAGCGCCAAGACGCGTCAAGGATGTGCGTCGTCTTGCCGGCTGTGTTGCTGCTCTAAGCAGGTTTATTTCCAAATCTGCTGAGCGCGCCCTGCCCTTCTTCAAAATTTTGAAGAAGGCAGGTCCAATGAAATGGACTCCGGAAGCGGAGGCAGCGCTGCAAGATTTGAAGAAATACCTTTCTTCTCCGCCGACGCTAGTCGCACCTAAACCACAAGAGCCGTTGCTGCTGTATCTGGCGGCAACAAATCAAGTGGTTAGTGCTGCGCTGGTGGCGCAAAGGGAAGCTGATGAGGAGGCAACATCAGCGGCAGGACCGCCAAGTGACGCGGCAAGATCTTCCCCGGCAAGGGATGATCCCGGCAAGACAGGATCTGCGCAAACAGAAGAGCCCGTGCAGAAGAAAAAGGTGGTGCAGCGCCCTGTTTATTTTGTTAGCTCCCTCTTACAAGGGGCTAGATCAAGATATTCTGGTGTGCAGAAGTTGCTTTTCGGCCTCCTTATGGCCTCAAGAAAGCTGCGCCATTATTTTCAAGCACATGAGATCACCGTCGTCACTCGCTTTCCGTTGCAACGGATTTTGCAAAATCCGGAAGCAACCGGCAGGATCGTGGAGTGGGCGTTGGAGCTGTCCAGCTTTGGTCTTAAGTTTGAAAGTACTTCGACGATTCAGAGCAGGGCCTTGGTGGAGTTCATTGCAGAATGGACCCCGACGCCAGACGAAGAAGTTCAAGAAACAAGTCTCCCCGGCAAGGAAACCGATCAGCAATGGGTTATGTACTTTGACGGGGCTTTTTCGCTGCAAGGCGCCGGTGCTGGTGTGCTGCTTGTCGCACCCACCGGAGAGCACCTCAAGTATGTAGTCCAAATGCATTTTCCCCGGGAGAGTTCAACCAATAACACTGCAGAGTACGAAGGTTTGCTTGCCGGTCTCAGGATCGCAGCAAACCTTGGTATCAGAAAGCTCATTATCAAAGGTGATTCACAGCTTGTCGTCAGGCAGGTCAGCAAGAACTACCAAAGTCCGTTGATGCAAGCCTACGTAGATGAAGTGAGGAAATTGGAAGAGCGCTTTGACGGTCTGCAGATGGAGCACATTCCTCGTGCCGAGAACAACGTTGCTGATGACCTGTCAAAGCGTGCTGCCCTCAAGTTGCCTGTGGAGCCAGGAACTTTTGTGCTCCAATTGACTCAACCATCCGTGGCGCCATCGACGCGGCAAGAAAAGAGAAGAAAGTTGAACTCTGGCCAGTACTTCCCGGCAGAGCTCCCCGGAGCCGCCGGCAAGGAAGTTGCCGGGATCAACACGCCTGTTGGGGAACAACAGGCTTCGGCAGGGCCTCAGACCCTTGCTGTCGAGACAAACGTCCCCCCGGCGGAGGAGATGCCTTTAGTCCTAGCCGTCGAGCCTCAGGCTCCAGCATGGGCGCAACACATTGTCCATTTCCTTCAGACAGGTGAACTCCCTGAGGAACAAGAAGAAGCGGAGAGAGTAGCCCGTCGGTCTGTTATGTACAAATTCGTCGATGACGTCCTATACAGAAAGAGACCAAACGGTGTGAAATTGAAGTGCATTCCTCGGGAGGATGGACTAGAGCTGTTGGCAGAGATACATGGGGGTATGTGTGGCTCTCACATAGGGTCAAGAGCGCTTGCCAGGAAAGCATTCCGGCAAGGTTTCTTTTGGCCCACCGCCCTCCAGGATGCGACTGCACTAGTAACCAGGTGTGAAGCGTGCCAGTTTCATTCGAAGAAATTACAACAGCCAGCTCAAGCTCTTCAAACAATCCCTCTCTCCTGGCCATTTTCGGTCTGGGGGCTCGACATACTGGGCCCTTTCCCCCGTGCTGCCGGGGGCTTTGAGTACTTGTATGTTGCTATCGACAAGTTCACAAAGTGGCCGGAGGTGGAAGCAGTGAGGAAGGTGACAGCGCAGTCGGCTGTCAAGTTCTTCAAAGGAATTGTTTGCCGTTTCGGTGTGCCTAATAGGATCATCACCGACAACGGCACGCAGTTCACAAGTTGCACCTTCATGCAGTACGTCCAAGACCTTGGCGGCAAGATTTGTTTTGCCTCTGTTGCTCACCCGAGAAGCAACGGCCAAGCGGAGAGGGCCAATGCTGAAGTGCTGCGCGGTCTCAGGACCAGAACTTTTGACAGGCTGAAAAAAGTGCGGAAGACGCTGGATTGATGAGTTGCCGGCGGTTCTTTGGTCAATCAGAACGACACCAAATCGAGCCACCGGCCAGACGCCCTTCGCTCTAGTGTATGGGGCGGAAGCAGTTCTCCCCACGGAACTCATATACGGATCTCCTCGAGTGCTCGCTTATGATGAGCTCGAGCAAGAGCAACTGCGGCAAGATGACGCTGTGCTCCTTGAGGAGAATCGTCTTCAGGCTGCTGTGCGAGCTGCATGCTACCAGCAAGCTTTGCGCCGCTATCATAGCCGCAAGGTTCATGCCCGAAGCTTTGAGGAAGGCGATCTTGTTCTTCGACGGATTCAGTCTGCCAAGAATTCAAACAAGTTGACGCCAAAGTGGGAAGGCCCTTATCGGGTAGTGCGAGTCACCAGGCCTGGCGCTGTCCGCCTGGAGACCGAGGATGGCGTTCCAGTGAGTAATTCCTGGAATATCGAACATCTTCGCAAGTTCTATCCATAAGGCGCGGTTGCCGGGGGCTCCCGGCAACCACCTTTTTGTACTAGTCTTGCCGGCAAGGCATGTAATCCTTTGTACAAAGCCAGGCGCAGACCCTGAGCACAGACGAATAAATTTAAGTGTTGTACATTCCCTTATTGATTCCCATGTTCATATTTATATATATGCATGTTTGTCTAAGATGTTGTATGACACCTAATCCCAGTAAGTTCTAACGAACCGCCAAGGTTTCATGTCTTTATTTTCTCTTCTTTCTTTTTCTCAAAAGACAGAAGGATTCCTCGCGTGCACATTTGCCGGGGGGGGGGGGAGATATGAATACCAGTTGGCGATGTTCGGAATTAAGCTAAGTCCTAAAAACTAGAGCAAGTCTTTCTTTTTAGTATCAAGTTAGTTCTTTGGACGATTCCGACCCTTGTATGGAAAATCTGCACGCGAAAGAACCCTTGTTGTAATCGGTTGCGCCCTTATTTTGTTTCGAGTTTGCTCAACGATTTAAGTGGCTGCACTGAGAGCGCCAAGGAGTCTTGCCGGCCGCTGCGCCTCCAGCAGGCTGCTGAAGTCCTGCGCCTCCGCAGGTTGCGCGCCGGCAAGTTTTTCAGTAGGCGTAGGATGAACTCCATACGTAAAGGAATCAGACAAGGAAAATAGCTAGCATGAGCCTAAACATAGTTAAATTATATTACATCCATAAGTTGCCGCAGTTCTAACTCGAGACTTAACTGTCTTTTACATGAGATGGTGGTGGTAAGAATCAAAGGGGAAGCACTCAATCCCTGCGCTGGCCTTCGATCCTTTTGATGGAGTCCACCTTCTCAAGGATTGGCGCGATGTACTTCTCAAGCGCTTCAACATTTGCGTCCTTTGGCAGGTGGCCGAGTGCGCTGGAGAGGTCGATGCCGGGATTGCTGTGCACCACCTTGAGGAGCACCTTGCGAAGGACGGCCCGGCAAAGCCGGCGAGTCTCGTTCGCCAGTTGGGTCGCCCGGCTGGACTGGAGCGCCCTCAACGCGTTGATGATGCTTTCAAAGAACATCGTCAACCTGGCGCTTGGAGATATTCTTTCCTCGGAAGAATATCTGAAGTTCGACAAGCCCATGGTTGACAGTTCCGCGGTAAGCTTCTCCGCGGTGGCGATGAGACGGCCAGTCCAGATCTCCACTCCCTTTTCATAATCAGCCTGGGCAGCGGCAGCGCTCTTGAGCAGGTTCCTCTCTCCTTGGAGATCCTTGAGTAGAGCCTTCTCACGGGCCCTGCCGGCCTCGAGGGATTTCTGCAGCGTGGTCAGCTTCAACTCCAGAACCGCAATATTATCAGCCGCAGAGGAGAGCTGCTTGGTCTTGTCGGACAGGGCAACTTGCATCTCCGCCAAGGAGTGGAGGGTTTTTTCCCTGTCTCCCTTGAGCATCGAGAGTTCCTTGCCGTGCTCTTCGAGATCTGTTTCCAGCCTCTTCACTCTGTCGTTCAACTCGTTCTTGGCGGCCTCTGCAGCTTCGGCAGCATCGACGGCCTCCTTGAGCTTGCCGGCGTGACTTGCGGTTAGAGCTTCGAGCGCCTCCTTGTGCTTCTGCTCCAACTCCTGGGTCCGCCGCGCGACAAGATTTTCAATGTCTTCATCCTTGCTGCGAAGCTTGGCGGCGAGCGCCTGCTCACGGGCAGTGAGATCTTCCTCATGAGCATCAAGAGCAACGCGGCGCCCCGTCAGGAGGGCATCTTCGGCAGCAATCCTTTGAACAGCTTCATCATGGGCTTTCTCCATGTCTGATTGCTTCAGGAGGACCTCATTCCATTGCTGGCTCACTTGTTCTCGACCGGCAACCAGCTCTTGAAGGGCCTCGGCGTGCCAGATTTGCATTTGTGCGACGCGCCTTTGAAAATCCGCTTCGGCTGCCTCGACAACTGCCATTCTGGAGTCCGCCTTCTCCTTTCGGGCACGATGGAGAGCCTGGAGTTTGCGGAAGTTTTCGCCCATGGCCTGAAGGAGCCGATCCTCTTCAGACTTGCCACTGCTAGCGCTGGGATCGTCAACAACTTCGAGCCCGGCAGCGGCAACAATTTCCTCAAAAATTTCTCCTTCGGCTGGTGCCTCGGTGCTTGCCGTCCCTGGCAAGTTGATGAATAGGTTTTCGCCAACTTTGAGGTACTTGCTGGATGAGGGCTCGTCTGATGTTGATGGCTGGTCTTCAGTGGCCGCCTCACCAGTGACAGGGAGCTCCGCGGCCGATGCAGCGCCTGGCGCTCCTGTGGCAGGAATGCCGTCAGTATGGTCTCCAGCCTCCCTGTCGCCTTCTTCGGCAGGTTCTTCCGCGATTTCCATTCGTGCCGTCTTGGCGGCCTCCCCGTCAAGAGCATCACCGGCCCCGGCAACATCATCCTTGGTGGCCTCGCTGGCGGTGATCCTGTCTGCTTCGGCAGCAGCATCCCTGGCAGTCTCCTCGATGATGGCGTCGACGTCCATATGTTCCATCTCAGAGAACTCTGAAGGGAGAAGGAGAAGGTCAGAATAAGATCGAATTTTTGGATTTTGAAGTGATCAAAGATAAAGAAGTAAGGGGAAAAGAATAGCTAGCACTTTGAGGCGATCGAGTACCTGCGTCGGACTGTCGAGATGTAGCTTCGCCTCTCCCGGCAACTCCGGTTGCCGGGAGTGGGTTGCCGGAGTCCGTGCTTGTCGGCTCCTCCTCAATCTGGACGGGCTCGTCGGCAGGATCTCTTGCCGGAGACGTGCTTGTGGGCGGAGCGATCATTGAAGGAGGCACAATGGGGCGATCCTCTCCTTGTTGCCGTTCTTCTCCTGCGAACCCGAAGATATCAGCGACAAGAATGGAAGCTTCGGCACCAGCCAACAGAAAAAGGGACAATGAACTTACGCTGGGGGCTGCGCTGAGGACTAGGCTCCGGGCTCACGATGACGGTCTCTAGCACGCTAGTGGAGCCTGCCGGGGGCTCGTCGCCCGTAGAAGTCCTTGACCTCTTCGCCATCCTCTCCAGCAAGGTTTCTGTGTCACTGCAGAAGCAATGCAAGCAAGTCAGTAAAAATTGATGCAAGATTGGAAGGCAAAAGTTGTGGCGAAGTACTTACTCTTCTTCCTCTCGCTCCGGACTAAAGCCGGAGATGTCGAAGTTGACCTCCGTTGCGGTGTCTGAGTGGGGAGGCGGAGGAGGAGTCCTAGGCCATTTGGCTGTGGCAGGCGCCGGGGCAGTTTCCGGTGCGGTGGTGCGAGACCCTCCTGCCGCCCCAGCAGTGGCCGCTGGTGCGGGCCTCGCACGCCGTGCAGGCTGTTGACGGGCCCCCTGCCGTGGTCCGGTCTTGTCGGCCACTTTCTTGCCGGGGGCTTCGCTGCTCGAAGAGGGCTGGCTTGCCGGGATGTCAGACGCAGCCTTCCGAAGAACACGTTTTGTCTTCTTCTTCGGGGGAGGGGGCTCTTCCCGCGTCTCTTCTTCTTCGACTGAGTCCTCGCCGGACGAGATTTCAGCGGCTGCGCCGCTCTCTTCCCCGGCAACCTCGTCCTCCCCGGCAGGCCTCGCCTCCACTACCACCTCTGCCTCGCTGGCTTCCCACTCCGTGAAGCCAACGCTGCCGGCCTCCGCGGCAAGATTCGCTTCCTCCACTCTGGTAGCGATGTATGCTACCTCCTGATCCGTCGTGGCGCGAATAAGATCTGGTTCTTGCCGGACAGGCTTCTCCGTCAGATTGTCGAAGAATTTCTGCGCTTCTTCCTCGCTTGGCTCGACCCAGGTCGGGTCAAGGCCGTGGGCGTTGAACATCGGCAAGAAAGCAATGATCGACCCCAGCGCAGAGTTGTTGCACAAGGGGACGATCCTTGCCGGCAGCCGGTGCTTGTCTTCACGCTGGAATAACTTCTGGAGGAGGGCGCCAAGCTGCATAACGGTCAAGTTGTTGTTCAGCCCGGGGCGCAGCCTCATAACATCCGCTGCGTTCTTATACTCCCAGGCTGACCTTCCCCTATTCTGCAGATTGGCGATGCGGCGGCGGAGGAAGTCGAAGCCGATCATCTCCATTGTCAGCCCGACAGCCTTCAAGCGAAGGATTCTGGTAGTGGCGATTGTGAGCTTCTCGTCTTCTACGGCGAGATCGCCCCAATCCTTGCCGCGGACCACCTTCTGTCGCCGGGGATGACAAAAAGGATGAGGATCTGCTTCCTGGATCCAGCACCATTCGGCCCGCCACTCGTCCCACTTTTCGCGGTAAACTCCACCTGGGTATATCTCCTTGTTCCAGGCCCTTGGAATCCAAGCAATAGATCCAGAGAGAGCCTCTCCTTTTTGGATTCGAGGATAGAAATAGTGGCGGAAGAGAGCGGAATTGGGGATCACGCCGGCAAAATTTTCACAAAGATGGGCAAAGATCGACATGCAAAATACGGCATTCGGCGTGAAGTCAAGAAGGCGGAAGCCGTACGTATACATGATGTCGTTGAAGAAATCGGAAAAAGGTGGACAGAGCCCGCAATAAAAGTACGCGGTGAAGAAGGGGTATCTGTCCGATCCGCCTTTGGAATTAGCACCTGGGATGACGCGCGTGGCGGGGTGGGCTTGTGTTCCCTTCGCCCACATGCATTGGTATCATCCCTTCAAGGTTTCGGCGTCAAGCGTCAGAGGGAAGACGACGAGCCTCTTCCGCATCTTCACCAGCTCGCTTTCCGGAACTTCGGCTTTTGCCTCCTTGTCTGTGCCCTTGCCCTTGCTGGTCTTGGGCGGCATGGCGGCTGTGGAGATGGAAGCAGGAAGATGGAACGAGCGCGGGAATGGCGAGCAGAAGAGAAGGAAGATTTCGCTCTGAGCTCGAGCAGAGGAAGGCGATGGCAATAGCCAGATTGGGAAGAAGAGGGGGGTGAATGGGTCTGCGCCTCCACGACTTCTCCTTTTTATGGGGAAGGAGCGGGGCCGCCTTGTTTATCCCCCAATATGAATGCGCCTCTGTGGGCGCGAAACAGTTTGCAGCCTTTTTGGCACGCTTCCCACATCGCGCGCTCCGTGCGCGTAGTGGGGGGCACAGTAAAACAAGATCTTTGCGAGCAGTTGATTCCCTGCCACGCGTGCCCGTGCACTGTTTGGGCCTAGCCCAACAACGCCTCGCACTCGTGTGTGGCCCAGGCCCGGGGGCTCCTGTCGGTGTACTAAGTATTGGGCCCTTAGTACCCCTTACTTGTGCACGGGTAGTTGTAGCCGTCCTCGCGGCAAGGCTTGCCGGGATCAGCTCAAGGTCGATTTAAGTTATCGAGGGAATCATCAAGTTAGAAATCTGAAGATCAGCAAATGAGTAAAGCTGGAAATCGAAGACCAGCCTCCCCGGCAAGATCCTTGCCGGGGTGGCCTGAGGAACCCGGCAAGGATAGGTGCCCGGCAAGGCTTGGCGCCCAGCAAGTTTCAGCGCCTGGCGAGGTTCTGCCACTGTGCCACCGCTTCGGCACAGTGACGAGTCTGACATTCTGGCTCCTTCCATGGATGCGTGGCGGCGCGCCAGTGGAGGAGAGCTTAAGCGGTGCTAATGGGATGGCCCCTTTTTCCATCCCCAAGAAAGTGAGGACACCTAAACAGACACCTCACGGTGCATTAAATGCGCTTGTCCTAATCCGTCAGGGGTTAGGTATGATACCCTGTAGCCACTTTACACCTCAATGTATGTACATTTTGCCACTGTGGAGACCCCTTTGAGCATATAAAAGGAGGCCCAAGGCAACTGCTACGGAGGAGGAGGACTTCTGGCCCATTCTGCATGCGTAGCTGCTCTTTGAACGTACTGTTCATTGCGAGCGCTCCTGAAGGCTGGGCTCAAGAACATCAATAAGAACACAAAGCAGGAGTAGGGTTTTACGCTGATCAGCGGCCCGAACCTGGGTAAAAACCTCACGCGTCGGTCACCGGTTCTGCTCTTTGCGTGTACCTCTCCCCCCCGCCGAATCGTAAAAGGGGTCTCTCGGGATCCCATAGGTGTCGTACCCCGACACACTTGCTCCTGCCACTGGAGCTCCCGGGAGAAGAAGACCGGCAAGACCTCTTGCCCCGACAAGACCTCCTGCACCCACTCCGGCAAGCGCGCCTCTTCGGAGTGCTGTGCTCCCGTCGAGGAGGACGTGCCAGAGAGCTCCATCGGAAAGAGCAAGAAATCCAAGGCAGCGCCACCAGAGACCAAGAAGGTGCCCGTCAAGGAGGACGGCACGGGCGGAGCTTTCACCATAAGCTCCACCCTCGACAGCAAATAGGAAAGCGCACTCGTCGCCTTCCTGCGGGCAAATGTCAATGTGTTTGCATGGCAAGCATCTGACATCCCCGGTGTTCCCAGGGAGGTGATTAAGCACCACCTTGTTGTCTGTCCTCATGCGCAGCCCGTCAAGCAGAAGGTCAGGAAGCAAGCTTTGGAGCGGCAAGAGTTTATCATCGAAGAGATTAGGAAGTTGGAGGCGGCAGGCTTGGTTAGAGGAGTGCTCCACCCAACCTGGTTGGCCAATCTGGTTGTGGTGCGCAAGGCGAATGGGAAATGGAGGCTGTGTATTGATTATACGGACATCAATAAAGCCTGTCCAAAGGATCCTTTCCCTTTGCTGCGCATTGACCAGATCGTGGACTCCACTGCCGGGTGCGACTTGCTGTCGTTCCTTGACGCCTACTCAGGATATCACCAAATCTTCATGACGAAGGAGGATGAAGAGAAAACCGCGTTTATCACCCCATGTGGTACGTATTGTTTTATACGAATGCCTCTCGGGTTGAAAAGCGCTGGTTCGACATTTGCAAGGGCGGTCCAGATTGGTTTTGAGCCCCAGCTGCACAAAAATATGGAAGCATATATGGATGACATAGTGTTCAAAACCAAGGACAAGGCAACACTTGTGCAAGATTTGGAAGAAACATTTGCAAACTTGCGCAAGATCAACCTCAAGCTTAACCCTGAGAAGTGTGTGTTCAGCATCCCATCCGGCAAACTTCTCGGGTTCTTTGTGTCTCAGCGTGGGATCGAAGCAAACCCCGACAAGATCAAGGCGATTGAGCAGATCGAAGCGCCAAGACGAGTCAAAGACGTACGTCGGCTTGCCGGCTGCATTGCTGCTTTGAGTAGGTTCATCTCCAAATCTGCTGAGCGCGCCCTCCCCTTTTTCAAGATTTTGAAAAAGGCAGGGCCAATGAAATGGACTCCAGAGGCCGAGGCAGCGCTGCAAGATTTGAAGAGGTACCTCTCCTCTACACCAATACTAGTCGCACCTAAACCACAAGAGCCATTGCTACTATATCTAGCGGCAACGAATCAGGTGGTTAGTGCTGCGCTAGTGGCGCAGAGGGAAGTAGATGAAAAAGTAGTGGCAGTGGCGAGATCGTCGATTGACGAGCCAGAGCTCTCCCCGGCAAGGTCTAGTGCCGGCAAGACAGGACCCTCGGCAGAGTCTGGTCCCGGCAGAGCAGAGTCTGGCGCCGGCGAGACAGGATCTGCGCAAGCAAATGAAGTGATGCAGAAGAAGAAGATGATGCAGCACCTGGTTTATTTTGTCAGCTCCCTCTTGCAGTGGGCTAGGTCAAGATACTCTGGGGTGCAGAAGTTGCTCTTCGGCCTCCTTATGGCCTCGAGGAAGCTGCGTCATTATTTTCAAGCACATGAGATCACCATCATCACTAGCTTCCCGTTGCAACGGATCTTGCATAACCCAGATGCAACCGGAAGGATTGTGGAATGGGCGTTGGAATTGTCAAGCTTTGGCCTCAGGTTTGAAAGCACTTCGACAATCCAGAGCAGAGCCTTGGCAGAGTTCATTGCAGAATGGACCTCAACGCCTGATGAGGAAATTCAAGAGACCACTCTCCCCGGCAAGGAAACGAGCCGTGATTGGATCATGTACTTTGACGGGGCTTTCTCGTTGCAAGGCACCGGTGCCGATGTGTTACTTGTCGCACCCACCAGAGAGCACCTCAAGTACGTGGTCCAAATGCACTTTCCCCGGGAGTGATCAACAAACAACACCGCGGAGTATGAGGGACTGCTTGCCGGTCTCAGGATCGTGGCAGACCTTGGAATCAGGAAGTTGATCGTCCGCGGAGATTCGCAACTTGTAGTGAAGCAGGTAAACAAGGATTATTAGAGCCCGTTGATGGAAGCTTATGTAGATGAAGTGAGGAAGTTGGAAGAGCGTTTCGACGGTCTACAAGCAAAGCATGTTCCTCGAGCAGAGAACGGCATTGCTGACGACCTGTCGAAACGTGCTGCCCTCAAGTTACCTGTGGAACCAGGGACCTTTGTGCTCCAATTAACTCAGCCATTCGTTGAACCATCAGTAGGAAAAAATAAGCGAAGGAAATCAGGCCCCGGCAAGTACTTTCCCGCCGAGCTCCCAGGAGCTGCCGGGGACGCCAGGCTTGCCGGGGAGCGCCAAACTCCGGCAGGGCCACAAGCCCTTGCCGTCAAGGCTACTGCTCCCGCGGCGAAAGATGTGCCTTTAGTCCTTGCCGTCGAGCCTCAGGCTCTAGCATGGGCACAACACACTGTTCATTTCCTCCAAACAGGGGAACTCCCTGAGGAACAAGAAGAAGCAGAGAAAGTAGCCCGTCAGTCCAGCATGTACCAGTTTGTGGATGATGCCCTTTACTGGAAAAGACCGAACGGCGTGAAATTGAAGTGCATTCCTCGGGAGGACGGACTGGAGCTGTTAGCAGAGATACATGGAGGTGTATGTGGCTCTCACATAGGATCAAGAGCCCTTGCCGGCAAGGCATTCCAGCAAGGTTTCTTTTGGCCCACTGCTCTCCAAGATGCAACTGCACTAGTAACCAAGTGTGAAGCGTGTCAGTTCCACTCGAAGAAACTCCATCAACCAGCTCAAGCTCTTCAGACAATCCCTCTTTCCTGGCCATTTTCGGTCTGGGGGCTCGATATACTAGGCCCTTTTCCCCGTGCTATCGGGGGCTTTGAGTACTTGTACGTTGCGATCGACAAGTTCACAAAGTGGCCAGAAGTGAAAGCAGTGAGAAAGGTGACAGCACAATCAGCCGTCAAGTTCTTCAAAGGACTAGTTTGCCGTTTTGGTGTGCCAAACAGGGTCATCACCGACAACAGCACGTAGTTCACAAGCCACACCTTCATGCAATACATCCAAGACCTCGGCAGCAAGATATGTTTTGCTTCTGTTGCACATCCACGAAGCAACGGCCAGGCGGAAAGGGCAAATGCTGAAGTGCTACGAGGCCTCAAGACGAGGACTTTTGACAAACTGCACAAATGCGGAAGACGCTGGATTGACGAGTTGCCGGCGGTTCTTATGTCAATCAGAACAACGCCAAATCGAGCCACCGGCCAGACACCTTTCTCCCTCATATACGGGGTAGAAGCAGTTCTCCCCACAGAACTCACACACGGGTCACCTCGAGTGCTCGCTTATGATGAGCTTGAGCAAGAGCAGTTGCGGCAAGATGACGCTACGCTCCTTGAGGAAGATCGTCTTCGGGCTGCTGTGCGAGCTGCGCGCTACCAGCAAGCCTTGCGCCGCTATCATAGCCGCAAGGTTCATGCCCGAAGCTTTGAGGAAGGTGACCTTGTTCTTCGGCACGTTCAGCCGGCCAAGAATTCCAACAAGTTGACGCCAAAGTGTGAAGGCCCTTATCGGGTAAAACGAGTCACCAGGCCCGGTGCAGTCCGCCTGGAGACCGAAGATGGCATCCCAGTGAGCAACTCCTGGAACATCGAACATCTTCGCAAGTTTTACCCGTAAGGCGCGGTTTCCGGGCCCCCCGGCAGACCATATTTTGTACAAGCCTTGCCGGCAAGGCATGTAACCCTTTGTACAAAGCCAGGCGCAGACCCTGAGCAACAGATGAATAAACGAAGCGCTGGCGCCCTAAGAATTAGCATGCATGTTAGGATGAGCTTCTCTCTGGTAGGGTTGATAGTGCTTAGCGGCAACTAACCCCTAGCATAGAGGTCGAGTGTGTGTGTCTCTTTGTCCCTTCCAGTACTTTTTGGTTCGCAGGCCGTACGGGCGCTTAAGCGGAACTTTTTGGAGGAAAGGAGATGAACTGACACCCCAACCCCAGCAAGTCAAGTGTGCCGGGGACAACAGATTCAGATAAGTCCTTTTTTCCCGCTGCGTATTTCCGTATGAAACTTGAACGTACGAAACCTCGCTCGGTCCCATGCCACCGTGCTCCCTCCTTCCTATGCCCAAAACCCCTTTTGGGCTGGAATTTGGTTGTAGTTGCGGTGGAAAGGGGACGAACGAAGGGCCTGATCCTACTTTACCCCTACCTCCGCCAAGCGTGTGAGTGTAGTCGTGGTATAAAGCGGGAGGACGGCAAGGCCTGTTGCCGGGGGACGTTGTTTACTTAAGAAGATAACAAGGACTCGTTCCTTGGTGTGAGCCTCGCTCGCGCACAAGAGAACCCGGCAAACACCCTTTTTCCTTCATTAATATGTTGATTAACAAGTACAATTCATACGGAATACAAGCATGAGCAAGGGGTTACAAAGTTTAAATTTGGCAAGTGCCCGCGGGCTTAAGATCAAAAAAAAGATAAGATGCCCGTAATCCCTTTCTTGTCCCTCTCCTCAGGAGGCGGATCAAAATAGCGGGAGGGCAAAAAGAGCACCTAAGTGAGGTGCACGCGGCAGAAGACACCAATAGAACATCCCGGCGGCCATCCATAAGAGGGCTGGTGATGGCGGTGGGGTGGGGGGAGAAGCCGAAAGATGAGGTAGCGGGCCGGCAATACGAGACGAAGGCGTCGATGCCATCGTACTCCGACTTGACGGCCCGCCACCCGCTTTCTTCGTCTTTCCAGCCTTCCAGCGCCAGCCGCCAGAAGCGGCAGCCCCGAGAAGTTCAAGGAGCTGGCTTGGAGAGCCACCGCCAAGAACTGCCCCCCGGCAAATCGCTCTGCCGGGGAGAAGGCCAGGTGCAGATGATGGTGCTGCCGGCATCGCCTGGTGACGGTGCGCCCGACGTCTAGTCGGACCCGTCCCCATCGTCCTCCCCATCGGTCTCCTCCTCGTCACTATCGCTCGAGGAGGAGCTTTCATCGTCGGTCAAGCTCTCCGCGCAACACCCTAACTGGATTGCCGAGTGCCCAAAGACCTTGATGGAGAGCAGGTCGGCCTCCACTAGTTTGAACTGAAGGATGTGCCCTTTCATCAGGCAATGGGCGCGTGCGAAGGTTTTCCAACCGCGACGAAGGAGCATTACATGAGGGGCGGGGAACTCTACGTTCACCCACATGTCGCCATTGCAACAACCCCTCATATGAAGCCTCAAACTCGGCGGCTGGTCGACCTCCAGCACCCTCGCAAACAGCTCGGGAAGGCGAAGATGGCTGCGCGGTGGTCCGCGCAGCCCCATGACAAACTCCAGCGCCGTGTCCCCAGCGTGACCACTGAACATAGCGGGAGGAGAGGGCGGCACCGCTGATGCTCCACTTCCGCGTCCACTTCTGCCTCGACCACCTCGCCAACCGCGACCCCGTCCATCACTTCCGCCTTGGGCATCTGGCTGTCCGACACCTCCGCCTTGAGCATCTGGCTCTTCCTTAATCGCTGCGGCTCTCTGGCGAGAGGAAGATCTCGTTGCTTTTGCACGGGGGTGGCCGCGACCACGCCCTCTCGGCATGATGGTGGATGAAGAACAAGGAGAAGGAAAGATGCGAAAGGATGCCCCTCCTTCTCCTCCCAATCCCCCTTTTATAGCCAAGAAGGAAGGGCTGGGGGCTGGCTCTATACTTACTCCATAGAGCCCCTTCAAATCCGGCTCATTAAAGCCATTGGCAACGAGCGAAATCGTCGACTGCCCTCCCCGCGCCAATCAAAGGCGCATTGGTATCTGCCATGGCACGCCTTTCCATACCTTGCGCATCCGCCACCTACCTGCACCATGCATGCGGCGTACGTGGCGAGAAAGGCGGGCGTAGTGGGAGGCGCGAAACGACGGTTACCATCCCGTGAATAAAGGCTATTCATGGGCCGCTACGAGCACAGCAGATGAGAAGATTACAGCAGTTAACCCCTGCCACGTGTGCCCGCGCACTGTTTGGGCCTAGCCCAACAACGCGTTGTGCCCGCGTGTGTGGCCCAGGCCCGGGGGCTCCCGTCGGTGTACTAAAGTTTGGGCCCTTTTTAGTACCCCTTACTTGTGCACGGGTAGTGGTAGCCGCGACCGTGGCGAGGCTTGACGGGGGCAGCTGGGAACAGAATACAAGACAACGAAGACGACGTCCAAGCCAGTAACCAGGGAGCAGAAGACAAGCTAGAGCCCCGGCAAGATCCTTGCCGGGGTGGCTTGCGAGGCCCCGGCAAGACCCTTACCGGGACGACTTGCGAGGCACTGACAAGAACACCACCCTTGAGGTTGAGAGCTCTGACACCATCAACAATGTTGAGACCAAGACCCAGGGGCGCATGCGTAGTAGCATGCGGATCTTTGTGAAGATTGGATGACCAAGCCCCCCCGGCAAGATCTTTGCCGGGACGGTTCGTGAGACCCCGACAAGATCCTTGCTGGGGACATTGACGTAGCCGCGACAAGGCTCCGCCGCCTCGCCACCACTCCAACACGGCGATCGACTTGCCATCCTGGTTGGCACCTGCGTAGAGGCATGTAGATCTTCGCGAAGATCCTGCCACCGTTCCAGCGCAGCGGCCAGCCAGCCAGCCTGGCATTGCATGCCTCGTCAACCTGGATACGTGTCAAGGCAGAGCAAGGCGGCGACGGATGGGACGGGCTCTATTTTCGTCCCCGATAAAGCTAGGGGGCACGTAACCAGCGCATTGAATGCGTTTTGTCCCCGGATGTCAGTGATAAGCGTAGCCACTTTACACCTCCTGTGTGCCACTGTGGCAACCCCTTGGACATATAAAAGGAGGCCCAAGGCATACTGGAGGGGGATTCGGACTTTTTGGACTCTACGGTCCAGCTTGCATGCAGCTAGCCAGAGCTCAAGAACACACAATATACACACAAAGCAGGACTAGGGTTTTACGCTTCTCAGCGGCCCGAACCTGGGTAAAAATCCATCGTGTTGATCGTTAGATCTGCTCTTTGCGCACCCCTCTTCCCTGCCAAACCGGAGAAGGGGTCCATGTGATCCCGTAGGTGTCGTTTCCCCCGACAGCCGTTCGCTTACTAAACCCGATTGATCGATCAATCCCTCACACTACGTACTGAACACGAGCAATCGATCCCTCACACTATATACTCACTACAAAAAAACACTTCCGTGATGATACGCGTTTGTCACAGTAGGTCACGTTTTCTGTCATGCATGTACATCCGGGATGATTTTATGACAAAATCAAGATAGTCATACCTGTGCTGTCATAGAAGTGTTCCATGGCAATACTCAAATTATCATCACAGAAGTGTCCACTTCCATGACGATAAATGGCGTGCCATGGTAGTGTTTTCATCAAGAGTAACCGAAACATGGCATCCACCGTAATGGTGTTGGGAAACGTAGTAGAAAACAAAAAAAATCGCACCTACGATCACCCAGGAACAATATGAAGATGCATAACGGGTTGTGATCAACAATCGTTACCGACTCCGGGAGTGCAGCGGAAGTAGACGAGTCGGTGTAGATCATACTTGAAGTCCCTCGAACGTTGATGACGATCCCGCGAGCCGCCCTCGAATGGAAGACCGAAAGCACGGCCTCTCTACTTGGTTGCAAGCGTACGGAGGAGGCTCCCCAAAACTTGTCCCTCAATAGGGTGGAAAACCTCTAGTATATATAGGTTAGGAGGGGAGGAGAGGGCAGCCACCAAGGGAGGAAAGCCTCCCTTGGTGCACTAGCCAAGGGGGTGGGAGTCCCACCCCTAGTCCAATTCGGCCCCCTTCCTTAGGGAAGGGTGGCACTTTCCCACCTGGGCCTTTTTGGCCCAAGTTGCCTTCCACCTCTTGGCCTTTTAAGGCCCGTTGATATTTAAATTATATATAAAATACTTTAAACATTTTCAGAGTATTATATATATTTTTTAACATCCCCGGAAACATTTTCCACCTATATATAATTAATCGATAATACCCGGTATTACCCGATATTCACTGAAACCCTTCTGGTGACCCCGAAACGCTTCCGGAACCTCTCGGAACTATTCCGGATATTAATGAAACTATTTCACGAATATATTCTCATCACTCCTATACTACTAACACTCAGCAGATCATGATTACCTTAAGCTTGTGACCCCGTAGGTTCGATAAATCATAGACATGAACGAAACCCCTTCGTTCAATGACCGATAGCGGAACCGTGGACATCCATATCGGTCCCTATGATTACACGAATGATATTCAAGCAAACCTTTGGTTATCATGTGATGTTCCCTTTGCTTCGTGATACTTTACAAAACCCGGTGTGCATCGGTATCCTCCCCAGTCATCACCATGCTCACTATATCGTTGCTTCTGTTTACCGGTTTTGTTCTTCTTTCTCGTTGACATGTTCTGGCATCCCCGTGACGTAGTCACCTGTGTCTGGCCAGACGATGATGGATGCCGTCACACCGAGAAGGACCCTAAGAATATCTCTCCATCGTCGGAGGAGCAAATCCCACTCTCGAGCTGTCCGGTCACTTGTCAAACTTTCTGGTGATCCTGAAAGTTGTCGTTATGATCACCTTGTTACAGATGACGTTTGAGCAACCCCAAAGCCCACTGTCTAGTAGGAAGTGACCGAGACACTCTCATGGTCTGAGGAACTAAAACACAGTCTAACATTCTGTGTTATAACAGATGATTTTAGACGATGTAATCACATAGTATAACAGACAAGTATTGGGTCGATTCAATATGATTGTTCTTCTAACATCATACCCTCAATGTTGTTTTAGGACTATCATTACACGTAACGATATCCTAAGATCCGGAAAACATGATCACCAACAACACTTGAGCCGGTCTTAGAGGCGAGACCGGGAACCTATTGTTTACCGTTTATCATTCCACACGTGCATATGAGTTTTCCACTGAATCGCATATTCCAGGATCATAGCAGTTATAACATGGAATGTAAACTCTTAACTATGAATAATGGAAATATAATAATACAATATTATTGCCTCTTGGGCATATTTCCAACAGTCTCCCACTTGCAATAGAGTCAATAATCTTGTTAGCACTTTTAACTTTTACACCAATGGCAATCCGGTGTCAGTCCATGCTTTGCTTGTGGTATAGACTTCGTCCTATCGCATCTGACAACTTCAGATCCGCGTGTATCATTTGCATTTCTATGCATCTATAATGCTTTCACAATAATTCATAATTTGTGTGAAACCGGCTTTGTATATTGAATCACTGGTAGAACCTTTGATTCCTTAGACTGAGTTATGGAACCCCTATTAAGAATAGTGTTCCAATGATACAATCATCTAGAAACCATACCAAGCTCATGAATGAACTTCCGATTCATCACCCTTCATTTTTGCTTCTAAAGCAATAATATACTTAGCCTTCTGTTATATAATTCACCACAGTAACTTTTTGGACCAATTCCAACTTACTGTGCCACCATAAATCACTTCTAATTTGAAATCAAATAATCACTTGGAGCATAGATGAAGATTTTATCGATGTACTACTTACAAAGAGCCTTCATTGATGTAACTCCTTACAACAATCTCTTCATTTTCTCCGTGTGTGAGAAACATGTCATTAATCCTTAACGACATTTTTCATTGTTGTCCTATGATCAACAATTTGACCATACTAGTAACTTTTACTTACAACTAACTTGGAGTATTGGAAATATCTGGTTGTTTACATACCATGGAATAAAAGTGAGGTTGAAATCATATTTCGCTCATCAGTATTTCAGGATACCGAATCCTTCCATGTGACATTGACAAGAAGCTCTTCTTGACATTTTACATACTAAACTGCTTTAGTATCTTGTCAATATGTATTTTGGCTAAGTCCGATTAGACACTATTATCTCCATAGATCATTATGTCTAATACCAAGACTATTCATTGCCTAAGTATTTATTGAAAAACTAGTTTCAATAAAGTCTTAATTTGTGTCAAGAAATTTACATAACTTTCAATCAACAATATGTCATGTACATATAGTGTTTAGAAATATTATCATGCTCCCACTTACTTTCTTGTAAACACAAGCATCTTCGCTTTACTCGATGAAATCAATTTATTCGACCATTTCATCAGTACGAAGATTCCAACTCCATATGCTTGCTTCAGATCATTATAGGATCTCTTGAAGTTTACATACTTACTAGCATCCTCTAGATCGACAAAATTACCTTGGATCGTATCAAACATACATCCTTGGTTCTATTTCCATCTCATGGAATTATTTTGACATCCATCTATTTTATCTCATAATTGAAATATTTAATAATTGCTAGTTTAACCCAATCTAACTTTAAGTATTGCTATGATGCGACAATCTCATCATAGTCAATTCTTTGATCTTGTCATAAACTATTTGTAACAAGTCAATCATTATAAAATATTTTTTTATCTTTGTCAGTTTATAGATCCATCATTATTCTTTAGACTCTAAGTCTTTCGAAGGGTTCATCAAGTTCTAAGCTTGAATTATGTGAATAGATACTATCTCGGATTATGTGGGCATATAGCCAGTTTTCGGAGTCAGGGCCCATCAACCTTCTCTGTAATTTATAGGTTCATTGTTTGCCCAACAATATTTCGTCTGCATACTACAAAGCCTGCACGAATTTTCCCAACCTATATAGTTCAGCTGCAAGTTCGACCGTAGTCTCTACATCTCATGTAAAGGCTTTTGTATCAGTCGCAGTAAGAAATTCTAGAATTACTTCCAGTGTTTCTTTTCTTTGAGCTGATTACAAAGATTCCGCAATCTTGTTGAGTTGCACTGTCCTCCCACTCACTCTTTTGTAGAAAACATTTTCTTCAAAACTTCCGCACTCTATGGCAACACTTTGCCTCGGCGTAGTGATAGAGGAATACCCAACTATTTGGGATAACCAACAAAGTAGCACTTATTTCAATAAATTTGATGGCGCTCCCTTTTTCAGTGTGAAAGTCACAGTCTCTAAAGCATCACTATGAAAGTATATTGGCGAAATAATTAATGGCATCTTTGACCTCACCATGTCATACATAGTTTGATTGCATCTACTTAAAACAATCTACTCTCAGTAGTGTTTCTAGGAGGTGCAAGCTATAAAATTCTTTTATAGCTCATCAGACATTCGCCAAATTTGTAACTCAAATATTCTTTTCTGCAATCCAATTGTAGAAACATATTTTTCTTGTTACAATAATTTCTACTTCATTCTGAAAACCTTTTGAAACACTTCAAAAGATCTAAACTTATGCCTCAATTAGTAAATATAAATATCTACTTGAGTCATCCTTGAAGATAAATCCACTGCTTGCAACAATACTTATTGGACTACACACATCGATATGCATATTGCCAATTATTATTTTGCTCGTTCTCTATGGCCCGTGACTGGTATTTTAGTTTACTTCACTAATTTGACGAAACTTGCAAGTGTCAGATGATTCTCAACCAGATGACTTCAAAATTCATCACTATGAAATTTCTCCATGCTACTTTCTCCTATGTGACTAAATGCAGTGCCACACAGATGTGGTATTCTTTTAGTCTTGCGACATTTAGCGTCAGTGTTATGGATGTTCAATTTATTATCAATATTCATAACATACATCTTATTCACAATAAGAGTATGCCCTCTTATTCACAATAAGAGTATGCCCTTTTGTTCACAACATTGAACAACTATTGTTCTGTCATGGACAACCTCCTTCATAACATCGAGCAACTTTTGTTCTGTCATGAAGAATATCCTTGCAACTTCTATGCAATGGGCTAGAGTGTACAAAAACTCTAAAATGAATTATGATAATAAATATAGAGGAAATACACTGATAGAAATACTGTAACCTTTTACAATCCATCAAAATATTTTAACCTCATTATTTGTTGGTCATTTAGGCCGTTCGACGTTTCTTTCAATGATTTGCAATAATATGCAATCGAGTCGATATCCTTGTGATTAACCTTTTAACCACAATACCGAAGAATCAGTAATCAACAAATTGATCATTTTTCGCAAGAACTACACTTTACTTGACCAACCACCTCTGCATCTCATAACTTGTATGACATTCATACCCGAGCTGGACATTCCAGTCTTCTTTTCTTTCTGCCTTTTACTTCTTATAGTTTTACTTCAATATTTCTCTTACTCTTAGAAGAAACAACAACTTTAATAGTGGCGTGAGCCCTGAACTTCCCTAGGCGTGTAAGTCTCATTATATCCTTTGGTTTTGTTCTTTCTCTACAAGTTTTCACCGTCAACACATGACTGGCTTTCTTCCGGATCTTACGCATTTTAGTCTTAAACAAAGTTGAACACTTCACTAGAATTTGCAAACAAAACACTTCTTTAGATATTGCATATCTTTTAGCCTTTTTTGTTTCTGAAAACAATTTTCAGTTCCAAGAATATCACATAACTATCCCAAACATTTTGAAGTTCGGGTTTCTTGGAAGCAAGTAGACCGTAATGCAATTCTAGCTTTTGGATCGAAGGACGTGAGTCTCGTCATCCATATCATCAGCAAGAGAGTATTGTAAACATGTAGTAGGACAAAATCCTTCTTGGCACTTTTAGAGGACGATCCTCTCAAACATAAAGTTTCAACCAAATAAAACAGTCAATCAATTTCAACAACAAAGGTGGAACTGTGAGCCATAATTCTACAACTATAATGTAAACTACACATAGACATTGTTCATAATTAATTTGCACTAGTTATTAATCTTAATTAATACATAATTGTGCTCCCACTCAAATCAATATCTCTCATAATTGATAGTGAGTGATTCAAGATCCAAGTCTAGTTCTCAGCCATTGATGTGTGCATCACTGATGGCGAGAATTTTGACCGGTGGGCAATCTTTTGCCGATCATATCTCCATATGACTCTTGTTCATCTTTTGATGCTTTGTGCTCCGAGCTCAGAAATATTCTACCAGAACTTCAAGACAACCGAGTGTTATCTGCATGCATGGTCTGACCATCCCTGCCTTACACCTCATGATCCGTTTGTGCTCATGTGTACATGTCGCACTCCGGAAAGCTACGTGTTATAGACGGTTGCAACACTGGGAAGAGAACCTATTAGCTTGATATTTACTGTTAGAGATCACCCTAATAATTGACTACAGCGCAATCAAAGGGTGCAAACAACAAAGGGATAAACATATCAGGCAATTCATAATAGCATGATATGGTATAGCCCTGGGCACCGGGAGTCCTCCATGATCGTCTTCAATCTCCAGTTGAAGCGACGTGACAACCAATATTTCATTACCGAGGCAACTGTTTCAAAAACATTGCCGTGGCGGCAATCTCAGAAAACGTTACCGTGGCGACTATTTCAGAAAACGTTGCCATGACACCAAAATCTGAAATTCTGTCGTGGCACGAAATTATAGCTCCTCGTCCCGCGCCTGGTACACCTTCTCCTCGTCGGGGTCCTCCGTGTATGTTTTGCCACCATCACATGTAACCTATATGTATGATATTTACATTAAGGTGGCAATCCCGTGGCTCCAGCCATCATGCCGTGACGCGCAGGCCACTTAACATTACAACATATAACCATCTCATACATAAACTCATTATCATGACGAAGGCTATACCACATCATATGCAAACCCTGCAAAACCAAGTTAGACATCCTCTAATCAGTTTTAGCAAAATTTTAGTTACATGGTTAAGCAATTTTAGCAATTAAGACTAGCTACCTACGCAAGCACAACAAGGCGATGTTCTTGATGCTAGATTAAGTTTTGGGGTGTGTGAAAGAGAGACTTAATTAAAAGTCTCGTCCCCCACACTAAACTTCGTCAATACGCGTGACCCCCTAGAAGATCATCCATCCTCAGCACCCTCTTGTGTACATGACAGTTCACTATTCTTGACTATGATGTAGCCCAAGGAACTGTTAGCAGATCGTCGACAGCCAGAGTCGAACGATTGTCAGAACCTTGTAGCAAAACCACATCATTCTGCCGATGAACTGAACCGAAGCAACACTCGTAGGAAGCATAGCAAGAACATCAACCCTCACATATCAGATGTGATCTAGATCGCAACCTGCATCTACTCATAAACCAGCTCATGATGCCACTGTTGGGAAACATAGTAGAAAACAAAAAAATTCGCACCTACGATCACCCAGGAACAATATGAAGATGCATAACGGGTTGTGATCAATGATCGTTATCGACTCCGGGAGTGCAGCGGAAGTAGACGAGTCAGTTAGATCATACTTGAAGTCCCTCGAACAATGATGATGATCCCGCGAACCACCCTCGAACGGAAGACCGAAAGCACGGCCTCTCTACTTGGTTGCAAGCGTACGGTCTTCACGATCCGGCAGCGCTTCACCGTCCAGAGCTATTCGTCGCCAGAGAATTAGAGTGAGGAGATTAGAACCACACAGGGCTTCTAATTATGAGGATTAGAGGTGGCTAGGGCTAGCTCTAATTATTCTAGGACCAACTAGAATTAGAACTAGATCAACTAGAGGAGGCTCCCAAAAACTTGTCCCTCAATAGGGTGGAAAACCTCTAGTATATATAGGTTAGGAGGGGAGGAGAGGGCAGCCACCAAGGGAGGAAAGCCTCCCTTGGTGCACCGGCCAAGGGGATGGGAGTAGGACTCCCACCCCTAGTCCAATTCGGCCCCCTTCCTTAGGGAAGGGTGGCACTTTCCCACTTGGGCCTTTTTGGCCCAAGTTGCCTTCCACCTCTTGGCCTTTTAAGGCCTGTTGATATTTAAATTATATATAAAATACTTTAAACATTTTTAGAGTATTATATATATTTTAACATCCCCGGAAACATTTTCCACCTATATATAATTAATCGATAATACCCGGTATTACCCGATATTCACCGAAACCCTTCTGGTGACCCCGAAACGCTTTCGGAACCTCTCAGAACTATTCCGGATATTAATGAAACTATTTCATGAATATATTCTCAACACTCCCGTACTACTAACACTCAACAGATCATGATTACCTTAAGCTTGTGACCCCGTAGGTTCGGTAAATCATAGACATGAACGAAACCCCTTCGTTCAATGACCGATAGCGGAACCATGGACATCCATATCGGTCCCTATGATTACACGAATGATATTCGAGTGAACCTTTGGTTATGATGTGATGTTCCCTTTGCTTCGTGATACTTTAAAAAACCCGGTGTGCATCGGTATCCTCCCCAGTCATCACCATGCTCACTATATCGTTGCTCCCGTTTACCGGTTTTGTTCTTCTTTCTCATTGACATGTTCCGGCATCCCCATGACGTAGTCACCTGTGTCTTGCCAGACGATGATGTATGCCGTCACACCGAGAAGGGCCCTAAGAATATCTCTCCATCATCGGAGGAGCAAATCCCACTCTCGAGCTGCCCGGTCACTTGTCAAACTTTCCGGTGATCCTGAAAGTTGTCGTTATGATCACCTTGTTACATTTGACATTTGAGCAACCCCAAAGCTCACCGTCCAGTAGGAAGTGACCGAGACACTCTCGTGGTCTGAGGAACTAAAACATAGTCTAACATTCCATGTTATAACAGATGATTTTAGACGATGTAATCACATAGTATAACAGACAAGTATTGGGTCGATTCAATATGATTGTTCTTCTAACATCATACCCTCAATGTTATTTTAGGACTATCGTTACACTTAACGATATCCTAAGATCCAGAAAATGTGATCACCAACAACACTTGAGCCGGTCTTAGAGGCGAGATCGGGAACCTATTGTTTACCATTTATCATTCCACACGTGCATATGAGTTTTCCACTGAATCACATATTCCAGGATCATAGCAGTTATAGCATGGAATATAAACTCTTAACTATGAATAATGGAAATATAATAATACAATATTATTACCTCTAGGGCATATTTCCAACAAATGGGTCGCCGTTAAGCTGTCGGGTGTGGTTCTGGATCTGATAACCCTTTAACAGCCCGGACCAATGGCGATTTTCCACGTGTAAAATTCTCATTCGCCAACGGATCCACATGTTAGCTCGGTATTGCGACAAATGTCATTCATCCAATGGATGAGATGCACCTATGGTATGTCGACATGTGGCATAGCCCAATAGTGGCCCATTTAGGTTAAAAAGGCCGGCCCAGTCAAAGTTAGCGGGCTGGCCCATTCACGTCCTGCTTGCACATCACCCATTTGCTGGTAAGGCATGTAGGAATAGTGTCAAATCGGCCCGTCACCGGCCCATTGAGGATTTCTCATCATTGCAGCCCATGGTCACTTCTGGCCCGTTAACTGTCCGCTATGTATTTGGACCCAATTACGGCCTAGTGTGTTTCTGGCCTGTTTAAGGTCGTGCTAAATTCGGGCCCATTTGTTGCCCGATGAAACTTTCGGCCCATAAAAAGGCCATGATGGAATTGAGGCATTTTTTGCCACGTCTGACTTTCGGCCTGTTAGCGGTCCATTGTAGATTTGAGCCACCTCTAGCCCGTTGTGTTTTTCGGCCTGTTAACAGGCTGACGCAACCCATGGGCCATATGTGGCCTGACATCACATCGGGCCTATTAACGGCCCATATTCTCGATGACACAAATCCAGCCGCCCCACACTTTCGGCCTCTTAAAGGCCCATGTAGCAGGTCGATGCAATTACGACCCATGCTGACTTTCGGCATGTTAACGATTCACCATGTAAATGGGCCACCATGGGCTAAGATACATTTCAGCCTGCTAATGACTAGTGGGCTATTTGGCACATTTTAGGCCCACTCATCTTTTGGCCTGCTACAAGCCCTGGGTATATTCTAGCCCAATGAAGTCCCAATCTGCGTTTCGGCCTATTAACGGCCCAATCATTTATGGGCCAAATAAGGCATGCGAGATATTTAGACATGTTAAAGGCCCGTTATTACTATGGTCCCATATTATGTTTAGGCCTGTTAATGAACCACTATGGTCACATGCCTACCAATGGAATGATCAGAAATAAGAAGAGCTTACGCAGATTTAGGTCTAGTTTTCTATGGGCTACATGCCAATTACGAACCATAATCGTTTTTAGCTCCATTCGAGTTGTGGGCCAGACGAATATTGGCCCTTTGGGCCCTACGATGCTTTCGGCCAAAAGGAGACCAATGATGCCGAATACATTACTAAGAATAAACCTACACTATACAGAAATAGCTTGCTAATTTCTATGACCTTTGGCAGCACGATAAATGTTGTATCGCAACAAAATAAATTGCAGCCATACAACAAAAGGCATGTTGGCATAAAAGTTTATAGTCCTTGCCAATAAATGCACCATGAGATGTATAGAAGAAGAGATCATTTGACCTGAGTGGTAATGTTTTAGGCTGTAGAATATGATGGAGCAGCATGACCTTCCCCTTTTTTCTGCCATTGCTCTTGAACAACGAAGCAAATGTCTGATAGTCTGGTTTCAAAACCATTCATATCTTGACGACATTTGTCAACCACTATTCTTGTTTCAGAAGCGACCTCCATTAGGGATTGGACTTGTGTCTGGAGCATAGATATGTCACTCTGTCTAGCCGAAAGATTTTGTTCAGTAGGCGGGTTAGACAAGGTTACCTTAACAACCAACCCAGAATTACGCAGGAAGGTGCATTTTGCACTGTTAGTGGAGAGATACTGATGCACTGCAGCAAGAGGTGACATTGTGCTTGTGGTAGCCTCATCACCTTCAGGAGGTTGTGGTTGTTCAATCATTTGTTCCATAGCTTGCTGAAAGATTGAATTTGTAGATTAGTGTACCAGATAAGAAGTTACTAATGAGACAAAAACAAACAAAATAGCTTTCATGTTTATACATAACTTATTTTTGTGAACAACTGTAATACATTAGCATGTACTTTAGTGTTAAGTACATAATAAAATCACGTTCGGAACATATGTCCATGTAGCATGCCTAATGTATTGTCTATTTTCCCACATTTATTGACATCTAAGGATAAAGAGACACGGTTTAAAATACAATGAACATAGTATGACATCATTCATATCACGGGCAAACATATATCAAATAAACAAGCTATTGTATCATTGTGTGGGCACGTGAACATCACAACTAGATTGCATATATAGACCAAAAGAATATCCTTCCTCTCTTTTAAACCGTGTAAGGCAAAATGATATGTTAAGAAAACTGTGTATAAAAGTAAACAGAGTAACTGCCATTGGCTGCAAACCAAGTAGTTAAATGAGCACATCACAGTAACAAGCAGTTCAAAGGCATGAGGAGTAAGGACTTACAACAGTAGCTTGGACCGTTGTAGTCATGCCCTTCATCTTGCTGGTGTGACAATCCTTGAAGATTTGCACTGCATTCGGTTCAGGTTCTTTTTGGTCCGCACAGGCTTTCCTCTGTATTTGGAACAAGTCAATATAGATACAATAATATGTCACAATAAAAAGAAGGAAATACCAGCTATTTACAAGAGCCTCACAGTGTGCAATATAGCTACGAGTTCCTACTGTCTGTTGGAATTTCACTTTAGAATGGTTGGTCTTGTTCTACGAATAGCTAGCCTAGAAGAAGATAGACTTGTAAGACACATACATAAATACGAGTTCAATATGTGATCTGATCACATACATATACCCTACCTGATACTTCGGATCAGACCAGTGTTTGACAAGGGCTGTACAGTCTTCGTTCGTAATATATTCCACTAGAGATGTTTGGGCGATTTCATTGTTAGCCTTGCCTTCAAAGAGAATTTTCTAAGGTGATATCGATACTCTCACAGAGCAGACTAAAAAACATGAGTGCATGCTTGTTTGGTTGCACCATCTTTCGAATCCAAATTGAACCTCATCTATTGAAAAAGAATGGGAGTCTCATTATGAGCAAGCTAGAAAGTATGGGATAGAGCAAGACAATATTACAAATTGCTATGAATAACATTACTTACAGATAAATGGTCAAGGAAGGTGTTAAACTCGGTTTCATCTTTGTCATTCCTGTACTAGATACACATTGGGAGGATACGTGCATGATACCTAACGACAATGGCTGCCTCCGATACTAACTTGGCTGACTCTGTAGCATCACGTGGCCTTTTTATACCTACCTCAAAATGGATCTCCATTCTTCCTCCTTTAGATTTTGTTAACCTGTCAAGCATTATCCCTGATGTTTGTTTCCTCTTGCGTCGAGGTGCTAGTTCAACAACGAATATGGAAAGTATTAGTGCACATCAAACTATGAGAGTACATACAAAGGAGCATGCAACTGCAACTTGACTCAGTCATGTACTGTCTTGGTGTTGATGCTCATGAGGTTCATCTGATCTTGCCAGGTCCTGTAGTGTTAGCAGTGCTTCGGAAGTAGTGTTAGGTGGGAATGCAGCTTGGGAACATGCCACTTGCGGAGCATTCGAACGAGTAACTCATTGATATGTCGCTAGAAGGAGGTGCTACATCTGGTGGAGCAGGGGATAATATGTTTGTAGATTTAGTCGGTAGACTTCGACCTTCTACTGCACTATAAGTACCAGCAGAATCTCGAGGGAAGCTCCTTTTCCGTTGCACCCGACGACTAACATCATCCCCTACCATACTCTCTTCCTTGCTCTTTTTGACTTTGCCATGTCAAGCCGTACCCACAACACAAAAGAATAAAATTCACTCTTTAGAACTCATTGATGCATGATACAGACGAGCAATATTTTGATGTAAGACAACCGTACGAGGAGGATGGAATATGTATGAAAAATAGGACGACATGACATATTCACACCTATGATGTGTAAACTAAGCAGAAGGATTTTCAAGAAATTAGAAGCAATGCAAGCTAGACACCATATGAAAGATGCAACCAATATCACTCTGCCATGTTAAAAGTGTCTGGTCACAAGTGGCATTTTGCAAAATTAGAAGCAGTACAAGCTAGAAATCAATGCAAGATGCAACCAATATCACACTGCCAAGTTAAAAGCGTCTCATCATAAGTGATTGATGCATGATACACAACAACAGTACTTTGATGTAAGAACGTGGTGTGATAGATAGATGCAGTGTATTCTAGAAACACAAAGGCATGTCATATTCACATGTATAACATATAAATTCAGCAGGTGCAGTTTAATCAAATTAGAAGAAATACAAGCCAGACACCATATGCAACATGCAACCAATTATCACACTGTCAAGTTAGAGCAAGCACCTGCAATGGTGGAGTAGGGGATATGGACTCATCATATAGACTTGGAACTTCAACTGCAGTAGCAGTAGCAGTGGCAAATCTACAGAGCCTCCGTTTGCATTGGTCCAGAGGACCACCAACATCCCCTAACTTACTCTTTTCCTTCCTCTTTTTTTGATATTGCCTTCTGAAGTCAAAACCACAAGAAAAGGAATAAAATTGGCTCTGCATAACTCATTGATGCATGATACAGACGAACACTACTTTGATGTAAGGCAACCGCATGATAGGAGGATGGAATATGTACGAAAAAAGGACATCATTGCATATTCACACCTATGATAGGAGGATGGAATATGTATGGAAAACACTAAGCCGAAGGCATTTCAACAAATTAGAAGAAATGAAAGTTAGGCACCATATGAACATGCAACCAATATGACTCTACCAAGTTAAAAGTGTCTCATCATAAGTGCCACTTCAACAAATTAGAAGTAGTACAAGCTAGAAGATAATGCAAGATGCAACCTATATCACACTCCCAAGTTAAGTGTGTCTTATGGTAAGTGTTTGTTGTAGGATACACAGCAGTACTTTGATGTAAAAACATGGCGTCATAGACAGATTTAGTATGATCTAGTAACATGAACACGTGCCATATTGACAAGTATAATGTGTAAACTAAGCAGATGCAATTTAACAAAATTAGAAGCAATACAAACTAGACATTATATGCAACATGCAACCACATATCACAATGCTAGTTAGAGCAAGCACCTGTGATGGTGGAGTAGGGGAGATGTGCTCATCATCTACACAGATACATTGACTGTCTAGCCTTGCGTTGTCTTGCGAATCTTGTTGGGAGGATGGCGGAGTAGAATCTGTAGAGACCCTCTATTTTAGTTACTCAGAAGGACCACCATCATCCACTGCCTTACTAATTTCCTTCCGCTGTATTGATTTTGCATTGTGAAGTCAAACTGACAAGAAAAAGGAACAATATTGGCTCTTCAGAACTCATTCATGCATGATATTGATGAACACTACTTCGATAAAAGGCAAACACATGATACGAGCATGGAATATGTATGAAAAGCACGACGGCATGACATATTCACACCTATGATGTGGAAATAAGCACACGTCATTTCAACAAATTAGAAGCACTTCAAGTTAGACACCATATGAATGATGCAACCAATATCACTTTGTCAAGTTTAAACTGTCTCATCATAGGTGGCGTTTCAATAAATTAGAGGCAGTACATGCTAGAAATCATATGCAAGATGTAACCAATATCATACTGCTGACTTAAAGGTGTCTCATCATAAGTGATAGATGCAGGATACACGAGAACCGTAGTTTGATGTAAGAACATGGTGTGATAGACAGATATAGTATGTCCCAAAAACAGGAAGGCGTGTCATATTCACATGTATAATGTGTAAGGTAAGCAGATGCAATTTACCCTAATTAGAAGAAATACAAGCTAAACACCATATGCAACATGTAACCAGATATCACACTGCCAAGTTAGAGCAAGCACCTGTGAGGTGGAGTTGGTCAGATGAGACTTGGAACTTGTAATGCACTAGCAGTACCACGAGAATCTGTAGAGATGCTCAGTTCATGTTGCTGCAGAGGACTACCATTATCCGCTTCCTTACTGTTTTCCTTCCTATTTTTTTATTTTCCTTGTCAAGTCAAACCCACAAGAAAAAGGAATAAAATTTTCTCTTCAGAGCTCATTGATGCATGATAATGATGAACACTACTTTGATGTAAGGCAACCGCATGATAGGAGGATGGAATATGTATGAAAAATAGGACGACATTACATATTGACACCTATGATGACTAAGCAAAAGACATTTCAACTAATTAGAAGCAATGCAAGCTAGACACCATATGAAATATGTGAAAGATCAAGAAGATGGGTCTAGAGGGGGGTGGGTGGGGGTGATTAGACCCTTAACAAGTAAAATTAGCAGTTTTTAAAGTTCTTCAAGTTAAGGTTGAGTTTAGCACATGTTAATGGGCACACAAGACATTTTCTTCATCTGTTGATGTGGTAAGTAACCCCTCTTCTGAGGATGCCACTACTATTGCTGATGAGAATGCCAGGTTGAAGACATTGCTTGAAACAGGCATGTAGAAAAGCCTCAAAGGGCATCAGACTCTATGTGATGTCCTCAAGAAGCAGATTCTGAACCGAAACCCTAGGAAAGAGGGTGTTGGGTTCAAGAGGAAAATGAATGGTGATGGTTCGTACTGGAAGCCTTAGCAGTACCCCAAAACCACATGGGTTGCTGCAAAGGGCCCTTCAGTGGATCCATCCACCTTATCTGGTTTCACTTGTGCTAACCTTATTATCATTGATGAGTCATTTGACTCAAACTATAAACTGTTCAAGAATCAGAATGGTGAAGTGTTTGCTAGGTTTATTGGAACTAACTGTAGGAATGGGCGACCTATGAAGAAGATTCGGGTTCCTAAAAGTCTGCTTGAGAATCTTCCCGTGAATGTCATCAAGACACCACCAGGGAAGAAGACAAACCCCAGACCAAAGGCTTCATATGGCCCAAAGGCTTCATACAGACAGAGGACCTCACAAGGTCACCCTAACATCAATGTTTTGCAGGAAAACTATCATCAGACTCATGAATATGAGCGAGTTTCTTTGAACCGCTATGTTCACAAATCAAAGAACTTTTCTGCATATTCTTTTGAGTACCATTCACCTCCTGCAAAACTATTTGCTAGAGCTTCAAAGCCAAAGTTCTCAGATGCTGCACTTAGACTCATTGCTTCTAAGCCACCCCTTCAGATGTGGGTGGTTAAGAAGAATTAACTTCTCTTGCAGGGACGGGTCTCCAGCCAAAAATCTTTGACTTCTGAAGACAATGCTAGGGACCTGAAAAATCTTGGTGGGCGCAAGATAAAATGTCCAAATGGTCTTACCATTTATTTCACCCATTGTTTTCTTGATGATCGTCCTACCATATCCTCAACTAGGCTTACCTATGATGAACGTCTCTATCGATACATGTTTGTTCTTCACAATACTCTTGGTGAAGCCTATCCTACTAACTGCACTGTAGGGTACAACTCTGAAAGCTACTGAGTGAATCATGGATAGTGGATGCACTAACCACATGACTGGTGATCGAAGTCTTCTCATGGATTCTACTCTTCGACCATCTAAAAAAAGCCACATCACATTTTCTGACACTGGTAAAAGCCAGGTATTGGGTCTAGGTAGGGTTGCTATCCCAAAGGATCAACACATGGATAAAGTGATGCTTGTTGAATCCCTTGGATACAACCTCATGTCTGTCTCAATGCTTTGTGATCTTGACATGATTGTGATATTTGGAAAATATCGATGTCTTGTACTAATGACTTCTAACAAATCTAAAGTCTTCGAAGGTTATCGAAGAGGTGATCTGTATATGGTAGATTTCTCCGCAGGACCACAACTTGCCGTATGTCTTCTAGCAAAAGCTTCAGAGTGTTGGCTTTGGCATCGAAGGCTAGGACATGCGGGCATGAGGAACTTGCACACTCTGGTGAAGAAGAAGCATATCATTGGCATCGAGGGCGTTAAGTTCAAGAAGGACCATCTATGTGGTGCTTGCGAAGCCGGGAAGATGACTAGGGCAAAACATCCCTCGAAGACAATCATGACGACTTCACGTCCCTTCGAGCTGCTACACATGGACTTATTTGGCCCTACTCATTACTCTACACTTACTACCACTGCACATCTTGATGGCTTCGTAATTGTTGATGATTATCCTAGATATACCTGGGTGCACATAATTCTCCATAAGACTGAAGTGCAGGATGTCTTCAGATGATTTGCCAATCGCGCCATGACTAACTATGTCATCAAGATCAAGCACATCAAGAGTGACAATGGCACTGAATTCAAGAAGACTGGCCTCGACACCTATCTTGATACTCTGGGCATCACTCATGAGCTCTCCGCTCAATACACTCCTCAGCAGAATGGCGTCGTGGAGCGAAAGAACAAGACTCTTATTGAGATGGCTCGTACAATGCTTGATGAGTACAAGACTCCACGAAAGTTTTGGCCTGAAGCCATTGATACTGCATGCCACATCATCAACAGGGTATATTGATACGTCTCCAATGTATCTATAATTTTTGATTGTTCCATGCTATTATATTATCTGTTTTGGATGTTTTATATGCATTAATATGCTATTTTATATTATTTTTGGGACTAACTTATTAACCTAGAGCCCAGTGCCAGTTTCTGTTTTTTTCCTTGTTTTGACTTTTACAGAAAAGGAATATCAAACGGAGTCCAAATGGAATAAAACTTTACAATGATTTTTCTTGGACCAGAATACACCCAGGAGACTTGGGGAGAGGGCCAGAGGAGTCCCGAGGAGGCCACGAGCCTCTAGGGCGCGCCCCTAGCTTGTGGGCCCCTCGAAGGTCCCCTAACCCTAATTCCACCTCTATATTCTCAAATATTCCCCGAACATAACATCCACCAAAATACTTTTCCGCCGCCGCAAGCCTCTGTTCCCGTGAGATTCCATCTTGGGGCCTTTTTCGGCACTCTGCCAGAGGGGGAATCGATCACGGAGGGCCTCTACATCAACCTTGCTGCCCTTCCGATGAAGCGTGAGTAGTTTACCATAGACCTAAGGGTCCATAGCTAGTAGCTAGATGGCTTCTTCTCTCTCTTTGATCTTCAATACAATGTTCTCCTCGATGTTCTTGGAGTTCTATCCGATGTAATCTTCTTTTGTGGTGCGTTTGTTGAGATCCAATGAATTGTGGATTTATGATCAGATTATTTATGAACATTATTTGAGTCTTCGCTGAACTCTTTTATGCATGATTAAGATATCTTTGTATTTCTATTCAAACTATCGGTTTGGTTTGGCCAACTAGATTGGTTTTTCTTGCAATGGGAGAGGTGCTTAGTTTTGGGTTCAATCTTGCGATGTCCTCACCTAGTGATAGAAGGGGTAGCGAGGCACGTATTGTATTGTTTCCATCAAGGATAAAAAGATGGGGTTTATATCATATTGCTTGAGTTTATCCCTCTACATCATGTCATCTTACTTAAAGCGTTGCTCTGTTCTTATGAACTTAATACTCTAGATGCAGGTAGGAGTCGGTCGATGTGTGGAGTAATAGTACTAGATGCAGAATCGTTTCAGTCTACTTGTCACGGACATGATGCCTATATTCATGATCATTGACTTAGATATCATCATAACCAGGTGCTTTTTTATCAATTGCTCAACAGTAATTTGTTTACCCACCGTATATTTTCTTTCAAGAGAGAAGCCTCTAGTGAAACCTATGGCCCCTGGGTCTATTTTCCATCATATATTTTCAGATCTATAAACCAGAAAACCCAAAAATACCTTGTTGGAATTTATTTATATTTACTTTAGTTTGCTCTTTTATTTATCTTTTATACCTATCTCTATTAGATCTCACTCTTGTTCGTGACCTTGAAGGGATTGACAACCCCTTTTTTTGCGTTGTGTGCAAGTGTTTGCTAGTTTGTGCAGGTGTATATATTGGAGACTTGCTTGTGACTTGTACTGGATTGATACCTTGGTTCTTAACTGAGGGAAATACTTATCTCTACTTTGCTGCATCACCCTTTCCTCTTCAAGGAAAAAATCAACGCAAGCTCAAGAAGTAGCATATATCTTCATAAATTCTTCAAGAAGACATCTTATGAACTATTAACTGGTAAGAAGCCAAATGTAAGTTATTTCAAAGTCTTCGGTGCTAGGTGCTGGATCAAAGATCCACATCACACTTCCAAATTTGCATCGAAAGCACATGAAGGTTTTATGCTTGGCTACGGAAAGGATTCGCACATGTACAGAGTCTTCAACCTATTTCACTATAAAGTGGTTGAAACTGTGGATGTGCGGTTCGATGAGACTAACGGCTCGCAAAGAGAGCACTTGCCAAATGTTCTAGATGAAGCTTCTCCTAGTGAATCTATCAAGCTAATGGGTACTGGAGAAATCATACCCACTGAGGAACAAGCAGAAGAAGAACTTGTCATTCCTGCCCCTTCTCAACGTGAAGACAATGTTGAGCCTGAAGACAATGATGAAGATGAAGACAATGACCAGCAACAGCAAAGTCTTTGCCCTGTTCATCCTCGTCTGGCCAATGAAGTTCAGATTGATAAGATAATTGATAGCATCAATGCACCTAGTCTGCTTACTCGATCAAGAGCTACTCAACTAGCAAACTTCTGTGGGCACTTTGCATTCGTCTCCATATCCGGACCCAAGAAAGTTGATGAAGCCTTCATGGAACCTGAATGGATTCGAGCTATGCAAGAAGAGCTTCAACAATTTGAGCTCAATAATGTATGGGAGCTAGTCAAGCATCCTGATCCTCGCAAGCATAATATCATTGGCACCAATGGATCTACCGCAACAAACAAGATGAACATGGTCAAGTCATCAGAAACAAAGCTCGTCTCGTTGCTCAAGGTTACACACAAGTAGAGGGAATTGACTTCGATGAAACCTTTGCTCCTGTGGCTAGGCTTGAAGCCATTTGCATACTGCTAGCCTATGCAAATCACAACAATATTCTCCTTCACCCAATGGATGTTAAGAGTGCTTTCCTTAATGGCAAAATTGAAGAAGTTTACGTTGCTAAACCACCTAGTTTTGAAGATCCAAAGCACCCTGATATGGTCTACAAGCTCAACAAGGCATTGTATGGCCTCAAACAAGCACCTCGAGCTTGGTATGACACACTCAAAGAATTCCTGAAGAGCAAAGGCTTCAAACCTGGTTCTCTAGATCCGACTCTCTTCAGGAAGACATATGATGGAGAACTGTTTATATGCCAAATCTGTCGGTGCAACAAACCCTGGGTCCGTTGCCCAGACTATTCACAGGCCCAAGGACAAGATTACAACACCAAGGTCAGATCAAAGCACGAGGGATCAATTCTTTGGTAGGGCCAAAGTGCAAATCAAGAAGACCAAGATGAGCTAGAGAAGCAAGATATCGCTAAGGAAAGAACTTCCCTTGCCGGACAGGCGAGCCTGGCAAGGTTGGGTTTGCCCCGGAAGCAAGTTTCTAGATCGTCCCAGCAGGCCTGCCGGGGCTTACGGAGGCAAACCACTCCACCGCACCACCTCATCACGACGCACGTCATCGATCAGTGCGGTGTCAAGCTCCAAAGTGACTAAGTGGCTGCTATTTGCCACATGGCAGCCACTTCCTATAGAAAATACCCCCAGGCGACACCCGTCCTGAGACATGTCAAGCAAGCAGGCGCAAAGCTGGCAAAACAGCCCGGCAGGGCCTGCCGGGCAAGCTGAGATGTGACGTTGAGCAGCGCATTTAATGCGCTCTGTCAGCCTGCAGAGTTAGGTATGATAGCACTGTTTGCTATCTAATTAGTATGTAATGACTGATTTGCCACTGTGGTGACCCCTTAATCTATAAAAGGAGGCCCATGGCAACCGTAGAAGGGGTTGGCTGATCCGGACACTGGCACACTCATACGCGCATAGCTGCTCTCGCCCCAAGGCGACCTTGCCGAGCAAGAGCGCTGTGTTCCTCCACCATTTTTCCACCATCAATCCACTAAAGCAGGAGTAGGGTTTTACGCCTCACGGCGGCTAGAACCTGGGTAAAAACTGCCCGTGTGATCTCTGTCGCGCTGTGTGACGCTTCTCCGCTCTTTGTGCGACGTGCTCATCCCCCCGCCGAACCAAAAGGGGCTCATGGCCCCATAGGTGGCCGTGGGTTCCCATGACATCTTTGGCGCGCCAGGTAGGGGGATCACTTGCGCGAACCCGAGAGCGTCAATAATTCGTCATCTTCATCGCCATTCTTGTCATTGACGGCGTCATCAACAATGGCGCCCAAGAAGAAGTCCGGAGCCGCAAATCACCCGTCCACCTCGAAGGCTCCGCCACCCGCGACCACCGACATTGCGGGGAATGCGAGGACGCGCGAGGATGTGGACGCTGCGGGGGATGTGGTCGGCACAGGCGGCATTGTCACCACCTCCCCCACAGCCGAAGCAGGAACAGGAGGCACCGGGGAAGGACAACATCAGCAACATCCTCGCGGCCATGCTCCACGAGGTACGAGTGGAGGGCTTATTCCGCCTGCACCTCTCCCCCTCGCCGAAGGGCACAACTGTAGTGGTGGCGCTTGTTCTGGGGCGAATCGCAACCCTCCGGCCGCCCCCGCCACGGGCGTGACCGCAGGGCGTGCGCCGCCTCCGGAATGAGCTGACCCAGTTACTATGCCCAACAGAGCCACTGGCCTTCAAGCGCCCCCACCGCGTCACCATGCCATCCAAACGGCTGGTTCGCAACAACGAGGGCACGACGCGGTCGCTACCGGCACCGTTAGGAGCCGAGCGACACCGCGATCTACATCATCATCACCTATGCCGAGCACTGCCTCAGAGGCCATGGCACGGGCTCAACTACTGTTGAGATTCCCGCCGGTAGCCGATCAGATGGATGAGTGGTGAGCCACCATCCAAAGCCTGATTGGCTTCGCCGAGGCGGGAGGATCACAGCGAGCTGGCCCGCCGCGGCCTCCCCAAGCAGCGACGATGGCCCGTGCTGCTGGCCGTACGGAAGGGGCCACCGCCATGGTACAATCCCCACCGCGGAAGCCAGTGCGGGAGACGCGAAACCAAGAACCAGATGACGTCTCGATGGCCTCTTCTGACCCTCGAGCGCGTCCAGGCCAACGACGAGCCCCAGAGGACGGGCGAAGGGAAGGCGCGCGCGTCGTCGTCGAGCGACACCGTGACAACCACCGCCGGTCCAATGGGTGCGATGGCCTCGACGTCGACGAACCCGCACTTGGAGACGGTGGGTGCCTGCCTTTCGAGGTTGGGTGCCCTGCTTTCACCCATGAGCTGCAGCAAGTCCGTTGGCCATCCGCTCGCACGTTCAAGCCAGAGATTCCAGAGAAGTATGATGGGAGGCTGAACCCGGCAGAGTTCTTGAGCATCTACACCATCGCTGTTCAAGCTACCGGGGGAAGAAATGAGAAGGTATTCGCCAATTACTTCCCTTTGGCACTCAAGTCAAATGTGAGGTCTTGGCTGATGCACCTGCCGGAGAACTCCGTTTCGACCTGGGCTGACCTGTGCCATGAGTTCATTGGTGCCTTCACGGGTGGCCATCAAGAACCAGGGCGGCCCAACAATTTGCCGCTTCTCCAGCAGAGAGAAGGAGAGACTCTGCGAAAGTACTTGCAGAGATTCAGCCGAGTACATAGAAATATCCCAGATATCCACCCGGCAGCTGTGATAGCCGCTTTCCAATCCAACGTGCGCAACCGCATGATACGTTCCAAGATGAACGTTCGGCTGCCCAAGACTGTGAGGGAGCTTTACACCTTGGTGGACAAATGGGCTCGGGTGGAGGAAGGGAGGAAACTCCCTGGAGAGGAAGATTGCGTTGGCATCGACTCAGAGGATGACGACGAGTCCACCAGTCAGAGGAAGAAGAACAAGAAGCACAGCAAGAAGCGCAAGGATAAGGCAGTGATGACCGTTGAGGGATCGGGCATGCCTAGTACCGACAAGAAGGCTAAGGCCGAAGCCTCCGGCAAGGAAGTTGCCATGTGCACTGACTGCCAGGAGGCTGCGGCTGCCGAGAAGGCTGGGAAAGGTGATGGGCCGTATTGCAAGATTCATCGGACCAAGGGCCATGATCTCTGAGAGTGTCACCAGGTTGAGCAGCTTGTCAAGAAGCAGAGGGCTAAGTATGAGAAGCGTGATAAGGAAAAAGGTCAGAATGGTACTGGCGGGAAGGGCCGGGGTGGTGAAGCAAATCGCCCCAGCAAGGCTCCTCGGAACCAAGGAAAACCCACCAAGGGCCGAGAGAAGGAGGATTGCAATGCTGAGAGTGATGGAGGGGATGAAGAGGACACCAGTGAGCAGGAATTCCAGAAGGCCACTGACGCCCTGTGTATTGACGGGGGTGCATCTTTGCACTCCTCTCACTGCCAACTTAAATAGTGGGCGCGTGAGGTCAATGCCGTGGAGCCAGTGGCAGATTCTCGAAAGCCGCTCAAGTGGTCACGCACGCCCATCATGTTTGATGAAGAGGACCATCCTGACCGCACCACTGCGGTAGGGTGCTTGCCATTGTTGGTCTCACCAACGATTCACAACCTCAAAGTCACAAAGATGTTGGTTGACGGCGGGGCCGGGTTGAATCTGATTTCCCCAAAGGTTATCAGCAAACTCTAGATAGCAGAGGAAGAGCTTAAGGTTACTGGCACATTTCAAGGAGTCGATCTCGGCAGGAGTCATCCTAAGGGAAAGATCACGTTGCCAGTGACATTTGGAGGGGAGTTGAACTACCGGACTGAGAAGCTTGTGTTTGATGTGGTCGACCTCCCCCTGCCATATATTGGAATCCTTGGACGCCCAGCTTTGGCAAAATTCATGGCGGCATCCCACTATGCCTACAACACTTTGAAGATGCCAGGGCCAGTGGGTATCATTTCCATCACATCAGACAAGAAGGACGCAATTATTTCCGTGGATAAGATGTACCGGGACGCAGTCACGGCAGAGGCCGCAGAAGCCGCAGTTCCCGCCAAGGAAATCAAAGGAAAGAAGAAGGCTAACAGAGACACCAGCAAAGAGTCCGGGAAGCGTACCTCTTCGGGGTATGCTATGCCTGTGGATGACGTGCCGGAAAGTTCCAACAACAAGAAGTCCAAGGCTGCTGCCTCCCATGTGAAAAAGGTCCCGGCAGGGCTGGCTAGCGCTGATGGTACTTTTACTATCAGTGCTACCCTTGACGACAAATAGGAAAGCGCGCTCGTTGCCTTCCTGCGGGCGAATATCGATGTGTTTGCCTGGCAACCATCTGATATCCCCGGAGTTCCCAGGGAGGTAATCGAGCACCACCTTGCTATCTGCCCACATGCCCGACCTGTCAAGCAGAAGGTCCGGAAGCAGGCCTTGGAGCGGCAGCAGTTCATTGCCGAGGAAATCAAGAAACTTGAGGTAGCTGGTCTGGTCAGAGGAGTACTACATCCAACATGGTTAGTAAACCCAGTGGTTGTGCGCAAGGCTAATGGGAAATGGAGGCTTTGCATAGATTTCACGGATCTGAACAAGGCATGCCCGAAGGACCCATTCCCCTTGCTGCGCATCGACCAAATTGTGGATTCCACTTCCGGGTGTGATTTGCTATCCTTTCTGGATGCATACTCTGGGTATCATCAGATCTTTATGTCCAAGGAAGATGAAGAAAAGACCTCATTCATCACCCCTTGCGGCACGTACTGCTTTGTGCGCATGCCTTTCGGGTTGAAGAGTGCCGGGTCCACTTTTGCAAGAGCAGTCCAGGTTGGTTTTGAACCACAGTTGCACATGAACATTGAAGCTTATATGGATGATATTGTGGTCAAGACCAAGGATAGATCAACCCTCATCCAAGATTTGGAAGAGACATTTGCTAATCTGCGCAAGAAGCTAAACCCGGAGAAGTGTGTGTTTGGTGTTCCCTCTGGCAAGCTACTTGGTTTCTTTGTGTCCCACCGTGGGATCAAAGCCAACCCAGATAAGATCAAGGCTATCGAACAGATTCAAGCACCCAAGACAGTTAAGGATGTGAGGCGTTTGACGGGGTGCGTTGCCGCGCTTAGCAGATTCGTCTCCAAGTCTGTCGAACGCGCCTTGCCGTTCTTCAAAATTTTGAAGAAGGCAGGACCCATGAAGTGGACCCTGGAAGCAGACGCAGCACTGCGAGATTTGAAGGCCTATTTGTCCTCTGTGCCCACTTTGGTTGCCCCCAGACCACAAGAGCCGTTGCTGCTATATCTGGCGGCCACCAATCAAGTGGTTAGTGCAGCACTAGTGGTGCAGCGGGAAGTAGAGGAAGCAGCAACCTCAGCTAGTGTCTCGTCCAGGAAAGAGAGATAGAACAGCCCGGCAAGGTCAGATATGGATCAGGATAAAGAAGAGCACGACAGCGAAGGCAACCCCAAGGACGCGGCAAGGAAGAAAGTAGTGCAGCGCCCAGTGTACTTCGTCAGCTCCCTATTACAGGGGGCTAGATCAAGGTACTCTGGTGTGCAAAAGTTAATTTTTGGCCTTATCATGGCCTCAAGGAAACTGCGCCACTACTTCCAAGCCCATGAGATCACGGTTGTCACTTGCTTTCCATTGCAAAGGATACTCCAAAACCCAGAGGCTACCGGCAGAATAGTGGAATGGGCATTGGAGTTATCCAACTTTGGCTTGAAGTTTGAAAGCACATCAACAATTCAGAGCAGGGCATTGGCAGAGTTTATTGTAGAATGGACGCCAACCCCTGATGAAGAAGTGCTTGAAACAGTTATCCCCGGTAAGGAAGCGCCCCAAGAATGGATCATGTATTTCGATGGTGCCTTCTCCCTACAAGGTGCGGGGGCTGGTGTGCTTCTTATTGCTCCCACTAGAGAGCACTTGAAGTATGTCGTCCAGATGCATTTTTCCCAGGAGGAGGCAACCAACAATACAGTAGAGTATGAAGGGCTCCTTGCCGGGCTCAGGATTGCCACTGAATTGGGAATCAAGAAGCTGATCATTCGAGGAGACTCACAACTTGTGGTGAGACAAGTCAAGAAGGATTACCAAAGCCCATTGATGGAGGCATACGTTGAGGAAGTGGGGAGATTAGAGGAGCACTTTGACGGATTGCAAACAGAGCACGTACCTCGTGCGGAAAACAGCATCGCTGATCATCTGTCAAAGTGTGCTGCGCAAAAGCTTCCTGTGGAACCAGGATCTTTTGTTCTCCATCTTACTCAGCCCTCCGTATCCCTGACAACAATGGCCCGAAAGAGGAGGAAATTGGACTCCAGTAAGCCTCTCCCAGTAGAGCCCCTCGGGGCTCCTGGCAGGGACCCTGCCGGAAACAACTCCCCTTCGACTGCCGGGCTGCACCCTCCTGCCGGGCCACTAGTCCCCGTGGTCGAGGAATGCGCTCCCGCAGATGAGGAGGTGCTGCTAGTCCTTGTTGCCAAGCCCCAGGCTCCAACTTGGGCAAGGCACATAGTCCATTTCCTCCAAACCGGAGAACTTCCCGAAGAGCAAGAAGAAGCTGAAAGAGTAGGCCGGAGGGCCAGTATGTATCAATTTGTTGATGACACACTATACAGAAGAAGGCCCAATGGTGTGAAATTGAAGTGCATTTGCCGGGAAGGAGGAAAGGAACTGCTGGCGGAAATACACAAAGACATGTGCGGCTCCCACATTGGATCAAGGGCTTTAGTTGGGAAAGCATTCTGGCAAGGATTCTATTGGCCCACAGCCCTCCAAGATGCGGTCGAGCTAGTCACCAAGTGTGAAGCCTACCAGTTCCATTCCAAGAACATTCAGACAATCCCTTTGTCATGGTCGTTTTCGGTCTGGGGGCTCAATATCCTCGGCCCTTTCCCCCGAGCTGCCGGGGGCTTTGAATTCTTGTTCGTTGCAATCGACAAGTTTACAAAGTGGCCGGAAGTAGATGCCGTGAGAAAGGTGACTGCTCAGTCAGCTATCAAGTTCTTGAAAGGATTGGTGTGCCGCTTCGGGGTCCCTGCCCGGATCATCACCGAGAACGGCACCCAGTTCACGAGCCGTGCCTTCATGCAATATGTTCATGCCCTCGGAAGCAAGTTCTCATTTGCCTCTGTTGCACATCCTAGAAGCAATGGACAAGCTGAGAGGGCGAACACTGAAGTGTTGCGAAGACCCAAGACAAGAACATTTGATAAGCTGCAGAAGTGCGACGGGCGATGGATCGACGAGCTGCCGGTGGTTCTTTGGTCCCTCAGAACGACACCAAATCGAGCTACCGGGCAGACTCCCTTCTCCCTAGTCTATGGGGCAGATGCAGTTATCCCCACGGAACTCATTTATGGGTCGCCTCGAGTGCTTGCCTACGATGAAGTAGCGCAGGATCAGCACCGGCGTGACAACGCTGTGCTTCTCGAGGAGAACTGTCACCGGGCTGCTACGCATGCTGCACGCTATCAGCAAGCCCTGCGCTGCTATCACAGCCGCTGTAGCGATCCGACCTCAGATGGTCAAATCTCTGTGTTCAAGTGTCATCCCTGGATCGGTAATGCTGACACACACAGTACTCAAAGGATTTATAACAGAGTGCAATCACACACTTATTACATCGAATGTCTCAAAAGAGAACTTATTACAATAAATATGGCTTAAAGCCATCTATATAAGATAACAGCAGAAGGCTTGGAGGATAAAGTGAGTCCATCAACTCCAACGGCATAGCTGAGTGCATGACAACGACCTATCGCACCTTACTCTTCGTGTGAAAAGTCTGCAACATGATATGTTGCAGCCCGAAACGGGTCAGCACATGGAATATGCTGGCAATATAACACAATAGAGCAAGGAACAGATAATTGCTATCACTACATGCATATATGGCTGGTGGAAAGCTCTAGGGTTATATTGTTTTGCGAAAAGCCAATTTTTTCCTACATCAAAGGAATATGTTTTATTTAACTATCATGGTGGTTGTTAAACATTGAGAAGGTAAATCCCCATCTCAATCCCAATTAAAAGTAATCATTAAACCCAACAAATTAATTTAGAGTGATGAGATCAAATCAATAATCCAAGTACCAGATACTCAAGATGTCCATAACCGGGGACACGGCTAATCATGATTAGTTTATACACTCTGCAGAGGTTTGTGCACTTTTACCCACAAGACTCGATCTCCTCCGTTGGATTTCTCGCACTACATGGTGTTTGAGAAATGGATGACCGAGACACAGTCTTTCAGAAGCATTTACTCTTTACTCTGGGTAGACAGTTACACCTACATTCCCCTACATCTGCTAGCCTACCACTGAAAGAGGTCATGCAACATACTCAACTATGCTACAGCCCATAATAGCTTGTGGCTGCACACAGAAGTTTCTAGCATGAATAATCTTATGATCCCTTTGAGCCTGGGTGGCGAACCAAAAAGACAACACTGGTATATCCCCAGGTGCCTGCAACCAATCCACCCAGATGTGTATTTAAGTAGCCACCTTAAGTTAACCATTAATTAACAATCTCACACCTGTCATGGATACACTCAAAACCCAATCCACGTCTACGAGCATAGCATGGCAATATAAGCATAACGTAGAAGAAACTCCCAAGGGTTTGATAATAAAGGGCAATAGGTTCTACCTCATCATCTACTTCCCAATACCCACAAGTTAATCACATCCTAATCATGCAGTGTTTGAGGATTGAAACTAATGCATAAAAACTGGGTATGAAAAGAGTATGATCAATGTGTTACTTGCCTTGCTGACGATCTGCAAACCCTAGAGACTTGTAGTAGCACGCTTCGCACTCCGGGAATTCTATCGCAACCAAACAATAGCATACATAAGCAATCAAGCATAGATGCAAGGGTAAAACCCAAATAAGAAGATCAAATTTGAAAGTTCAACTGAAGAGATTTGATCTGCAAAAAGAATCAATCGAATCGGAGCTACGAAACTGAAACTACGGTCAAAAGAACTTTGAAAACAAATCTGCTTGAAACCAAATTTTAAATTGTTAAAATCATGTTCAAGTTGATTAAACAGAAAGAGGGGTTCAAGATGAAGATTTTGGCGTTGGTTTCACTGGATTTGGACGAACAGTTTGGAAACGGCGAGGTTTGAAGATCAGGGGCTAATCTGCGATAAAAATAATCACGGATAGATCCCTGGTAGAAAAAGAAAAATCTATCGGACGAACGTCCGCTAACAGAGACGAACGGGCGAAAACGTTCATTAAAACGAACGAACGAACGAACGTTCGCAAACGAACTAAACCGAGAAAACCGAACCGATCTAATAAAAAAAAATCGAACTAGGGTTTTAAAAAAAAACCGAGACATTTTTTACCTAAAACAAAAAAAACCGACTGCGAGATCCGGCGGCTCCGGCGGCTTCCAGCGATGCGGCGGCGGCGGAGGCGCAGCGCGGGCTGCGGCAGCAGCTAGCAGCGGCGGCGGCGGTGGCGCTGGCTGCGGTGGCGGCGGGGCGCGAGCCGGGTGATGCAGCGGCGGCAGCAGCAGCGGCGGCGGCGGCGGCGCGGCTCGGCGAGGTGGCGGGCTGCGGCGATGGCGGTGGTGTGGGGGGGACGAGGTGAGGGGGGGCGCGGCTTATAAGGAGGGGAGGGGCGGCGCTGGCGTGCGGGAGGGGGCGCGGGAGGCCGACCCGGACTCCTCCTCGCTGGAGTCCGGCGTCCGCATGGGAGGAAGGCGGCGGCTCGGTTGGGCCGGCTGGGCTTCGGCCCGGCTCGGTCCGAAACTTTTTTAAAAAAAAATAAGATTCCGCCGAGAAAAACCCTAATAAAATATAAAAAAATTCTAAAAATGCCAAAAACAATTTTCACCGTCTAAATAAAATATTTAGAACAAAGTGAACATTTTCTTGGCCTAAAAATGCAATTTTGAAAAATGCATATTTTCTAATTCAAATAAAATAGCAATAAAATCCAAATAAAATTATTTATTTGATTTTAACATTTTTCCTCCAATATTTCTTTTATTTTGGAGAAGTCATATTATCTCCTCTCATATGTTTTTAATATGAAATATTTTGGAGAGAAAAATAAATAAAACCAAAATGATCCTCTTTTCAATATTTGAGAAAATTCAAATATGAAAATAATAAAATCCCCAACTCTCTCCGTGGGTCCTTGAGTTGCTTAGGATTTTTAGGGTCACAATCAAAATGCAAATAAAATATGATATGCATATGATGACCTATGTATAACATTCCAAATTGAAAATTTGGGATGTTACAGCCGCAGGGTTCGTGCCCGGTGTTTTGAGGAAGGCGACCTTGTCCTTAGGCGCGTTCAGTCCGCCAAGGGTACAAACAAGTTGACGCTGAAGTGGGAAGGCCCTTACCGGGTAGTATGAGTCACTAGACCTGGTGCAGTCCGTCTGGAGACCGGAGATGGCATTCAATTGCAAAACTCATGGAACATTGAGCATCTCCGCAAGTTCTACCCGTAAGGCGTGGCTGTCGGGCCCTGCCCGGCAGCTACCCTTTTGTACAGGCCTTGCCTCAGTTGCATGTAACCCCTTGTACAAAGCCAAGTGCAGACCCCGAGCAACAGAGAAATAAATGAAGCACTGGGGGCCCCCGACAAGTTGCATGCATGCATAAGCATATCATGAGCATCGCATGTTCATGTAGATAAGATCGCATCTGGCATCATTTTCATCTGCATAAACTACAGGCTCCTATCATGGATTCAGCCCAAGAGGAGAAGAAGATGAGCCTACACTGCGATCTCCGGCAAGCCAAATAGATAAGTTCTTCCTTGTATCCATACATGTTCTGTAAGTAAAGACTTGTGCATGAGAAAACCCTGCTACCCTTTGAAACTTAGGTGCTCCCACCCTTCGATTCGAACGTTGCTTCGGTCAGGGTGGTCGTAGTGGCCTTTGTTGAAAAAGGACTGGCAGGGGGCTGGTCCCTCTTCATGATTTGTGCCCGGTAGGCCTAACTCCCCGGCAACAAAACAGAGGGTACCGGCAGGATAGCCTGCCGGGGGAAACTCGTATATTTATAAATGTAGAGGCATCCCGCCTCTGCATGGACATATACATGCACGAGTCCCCGGCAAGGTTTATCTTTTTCATTAATATGCTTCAAACGAGTACAGACCTTACAGGACACAAACATGGATTCAAGAGATTACATTATTTGAACTAAAATTTGGCAAGTGCCTACAGATTTAAGATTAAAAAAAGATAAGTGCCCCTTAATGCCCTTTCTTGTCCCTCTCCTCCTAGGCATTGCAGCAGGAGGGGAAGAGGGCAAAAGGAGTGCATGGGCAGAAGCCCAGTCTGACCCTGTCGGGCTCCAGGAGAGGTAGCCTGGCAGGGGCGGGAGGGCACCGACGAAGGCCACGATGAAGAGCATGGCGGAGACGACCCGTCAACCGCCAGCACCAGGGCCAGTAGGACGCAGCAGGGCTAACAAAGCTGCAGCCCGCGAGGAAGCCTGCCGGGGTCCAGCTGGAAGGCTGCTGGAGGAGCCGGAGGCACCACCTCCACCCCTGCTCCCAACTCCCCGGCAAATCACCTTGCCGGAGAGGGGATGCAGGTGCAGATGGTGCTGCCACCGCCTGATGATGACGGTCCGGCTGATGCTCAGCCGAAGTCAGAGTCGTCGCCCTCCCGGTCGGTGCCATCATCATTGCCGTGACTGTCCTCCTCGTCGCTGTCGCTCAAGGAGGAGTTTTCGTCGTCGGTCGAGCTTTCTGCGCAGCACCCTAAGCGAGCACCCGAGCTCCCAAAAACCTTGACGAAAAGGAAACCGTCCTCCATTAACTTAAAGTGGAGGACGTGCCCTTCCGGCAAGCTATGGGCACGAGCAAAAGTCTTCCAACCTCGACGGAAGTACATGACGTGAGGGGCGGGGAAATCTACATCCACCCGTATGCTGCCATTCCCGCAGCCCCTCATGTGTAGCCTCAACGCTCGTGGGTGTTCGAGCTCCATCGCCCTTGCAAATGGAGTAGGGAGGTGGAGGCGGCCGTGCGGAGGCTTATATAGCCTGATGACGAACTCCAGAGGCTGGTCTCCGACGTGGCCCTCCAACGGAGGAGGAACGTCTAGTGGGGGTGCGATCAGGGCGCCGCCCCGCCCCCTCCTCCGCGAGCACCACGATGACCGTGGCCTCGTCCTCTTCCTCCTCCTCTCATAGCGGGCTCCGATCCGACGGTTTCAGGAGGAGGAGGGAGACGCTGTCGAGCAGAAGCTCTCGTCGCCACCACCTGAGTACCACTGCGCCCTCGTCCCCCCAGCATGGCGAGCAAAGAACAATTGAGGAAGGGGAGAAGGAAAGTGTGTGAACAAACACACCGCTCCTGCCCTTTCTTATAGAGAAATTGGGCAGGGGGCTGGCTTCTCATTCAGAAGGTAACCTCCCTGCTCCTCCAATGCGGCTTCCCTGCGCCTTCAACGGCTCGGGGAATCCAGGCCGACCTTCTGCGCCAATCTGCGACGCCTGGATTTCTGCCATGGCGCCCGCCCCCGTGCCCTCCACTTCCGCCACCTACCCTACGCAATGCATGCGGTACACATGGCGGATGCACCTGAAGCGGGAGGCAAGTGGGGCGGCAGTTTCTGGCTCGTGATCATAGGGCACGAGCGATCCACGGATCGTGGTCCGGTTTTTTCCCATAATGTTGCGCACGACGCGCGGGAAAACCGGAAACTAACCCAAGCTCGGGTTAATGAAGAAGCAAAGAAGATCTCAAAGGGCGAAGCCACCCTTGCGCTCCTGCCTATGCACTGGTTAGGGCCTACCCCGACAACGCCCAGCAGCGTGTTCATGCCAGGCCCGGGAGCTCCTGTCGGTGCAACAAACCCTGGGTCCGTTGCCTAGACTGTGCACAGGCCCAAGGACAAGATTACAACACCAAGGTCAGATCAAAGCACGAGGGATCAATTCTTTGGTAGGGCCAAAGTGCAGATCAAGAAGACCAAGATGAGCTAGAGAAACAAGATATCGCTAAGGAAAGAACCTCCCTTGCCGGACAGGCGAGCCTGGCAAGGTTGTGTTTGCCCCGAAAGCAAGTTTCCGGATTATCCCGGCAGGCCTGCCGGGGCTTACGGAGGCAAACCACTCCACCGCACCACCTCATCACGATGCACGCCGTCGATCAGTGCGGTGTCAAGCTCCAAAGTGACTAAGTGGCTGCTATTTGCCACATGGCAGCCGCTTCCTACAGAAAATACCCCCAGGCGACACCCGTCCTGAGATGTGTCAAGCAAGTAGGCGCGAAGCTGGCAAAACAGCCCAACAGGGCCTGCCGGGTAAGCTGAGATGTTACATTGAGTGGCACATTTAATGCGCTCTGTCAGCCTGCAGAGTTAGGTATGATAGCACTGTTTGCTATCTAATCAGTATGTAATGACTGATTTGCCACTGTGGTGACCCCTTGATCTATAAAAGGAGGCCCATGGCAACCGTAGATGGGGTTGGCTGATCCGGACCTTGGCACACTCATACGCGCGTAGCTCCTCTCGCCCCGAGGCGACCTTGCCAGGCAAGAGCGCTGCGTTCCTCCACCATTTTTCCACCATCAATCCACCAAAGCAGGAGTAGGGTTTTACGCCTCACGGCGGCCCGAACCTGGGTAAAAACTGCCCGTGTGATCTCTGCCGCGCTGTGTGATGCTTCTCCGCTCTTTGTGCGACGTGCCCATCCCCCCGCTGAACCAAAAGGGGCTCATGGCCCCATAGGTGGCCGTGGTTTCCCACGACAAAATCTATGTGGATGACGTTATCTTCGGCTGCACTGACCAAAGATATAGTGATGATTTCGTTCATATGATGCAAGAGCAATATCAGATGTCCATGATTGGGGAGCTGAAATTCTTTCTTGGTCTTAAAATCCGTCAACAGAGCAATGACATCTTCATATCTCAAGAAAATATCTCAAAGATTGCCTGAAGAAGTTCGGAATGCAAGACTGCAAAGGCTAGATGACGCCAATGCCAACCAAAGGTCAATTGGGCTCCGATGACAATGGTAAAGAGTTCGATCAAAAGGTATACCGCTCCATGATTGGTTCTTTATTGTACTTATGTGCATCTAGGCCAGATATAATGCTTAGCATTTGCATGTGTGCCCGATTCCAAGCGGCACCAAAGGAATCGCATCACCTCGCGGTGAAGCGAATACTTTGATATTTGGCTCACACCCCATTGCTAGGATTGTGGTATCCAAAGGGCTCAGAGTTTGATCTAGTTGGATTGTCAGATGCTGATTATGCTGGTGACAAGGTTGATCCCAAGTCTACATCAGGCACATGTCATTTTCTTGGACGATCTCTTGTCTGTTGGTCTTCAAAGAAGCAGAAAAGTGTATCACTCTCCACTGCTGAAGCTGAATATATTGTTGCTGTATCTTGTTCCGCTCAGCTTCTCTGGATGAAGCAAACTCTCAAGGACTATGGCATCAACAAGAAGATGGTGCCCCTCTACTGTGACAATGAAAGCGCCATCAAGATTGCTCACAATCCAGTTCAGCACTCGAAGACAAAGCACATTCAGATCCATCATCACTTTCTCAAATACCATGTGTTGAAGGAAGACATTGATATCATTAACGTCAACACTGAAGAGCAATTCACAGATATCTTCACTAAGCCCTTGGATGAGAAAAGATTTTGCAAGCTGCGGTGTGAGCTAAATATCTTAGAATCCTCAAATGTCCTGTGAATGGACACACATCCTAACGCTTATGCATGCTGTCGGTGTACTAAGTGTTGGGACTTTAGTACCCCATACTTGTGCACGGGCAGTTGTAGCCAAACCCGCGGCAAGGCTTGCTGGGAGAATAATTGGAGATTAGTGCAAGATTGTCAAGGGGACGCTCAGACCAAGAATCAAACGATCAGGAGTTAATAAGAGCTGAAGACCAAAGCCCAGGCCCCCGGCAAGATCTTGTCGGGGTGACTCACGAAACCCGGCAAGGCTTGAGCCCGGCAAGATTTGCGCCCCGGCAAGATTCTACTACTGTTCCACTGCTTCAGCACAGCAATCAGCCTGGCATCCTGGGCCCATTCCTGGATGCGTGGCAGGGTACCAGTGGAGGAGAGCTTAAGCGGTGCTGATGGGATGGCTCCTTTTTCCATTCCCAAGAAATGAGGACACCTAAACGGACACCTCACGGTGCATTAAATGCATTTGTCCTAAACCGTCAGTGGTTAGGTATGATTACCATGTTGCTACTTTACACCTCAATGTATGTACATTTTGCCACTGTGGTGACCCCTTTGGACGTATAAAAGGAGGCCCAAGGCAACTGCTACAGGGAGGAGGATCTTCTGGCCCATTCTGCATGCGTAGCTGCTCTTTGAACGCACTGTTCATCGCTAGCGCTCCTGGAGTTTGAGCTCAAGAACACCCTAATAAAACAAAGCAGGAGTAGGGTTTTACGCTGATTAGCGGCCCGAACCTGGGTAAAACCACCCCGCGTCGATCATTGGTTCTGCTCTTTGTGCATACCTCTTTCCCTGCCGAATCGTGGAAGGGATCCCCGCGGTCCCATAGGTGTCGTACGCCGACATCTTTGGCGCGCCAGGTAGGGGGAGAAGGGTTGTGCGAACCTGATCCAGTGATCGGCGCCTCAATTTCTTCATCATCTTCACCACCATGCCACCCAAGAAGAAGAGTGCCGCAGCGGCGCTACCATCTACGTCCATTTTGCCTGTGCCTTCACGTACAGGCGATGGCGTAGATGCAGAAGGTAGAGGTCTAGAGCCTCCACGGCGTTCTGGTGATCCAAGCCAGGCGAGCGGCGTCGTTCGCAGCGGCGGCGGCAATCCGCATGCCGCTGGATCCAGAGATGGAGCTGTGCTACCTACGGGCGGCGCAGCAAACTCCAGAGATCAGAGGACGCCTCCTAGGAATCCCACGCCGGCGCAAGCGTTGCAGCCTGCACAGGTTGCACGCGACGACCAGCGCCATGGCGCTGGTGGTTCGGGACGCCCCCATGAAAGAACTTCTGTGCATCGATCTCAAGGTGCGCAGGACCAGCATGCACGCCCAGCTGCTGGTGGAGGTGGCGCGCGGTCGCGTGATCGTGACGGTGCTCCTTGTAACATCGTTAGGAGTCAGAGCACCTCACGTACCTCGCAGTTGTCGCCGCCACCTACACCGGCGGAAGCCTTGGCACGTGCGCAGCTGCTCCTCGACTTCCCCCTGCCCCGGAGAAGATGGAGGAGTGGTGATCTACTATCCAGAGTCTCATTGGCTTCGCCAACAAGGATGGGCCGTAGCAGGCAGGGCCCTCGTGACGGCGGTCCATCGATTTAGTGCGAGCTGATGGGGAGAAGACTGGAGGCGATGCGACCACGGTGCACTCTCCTCCACGACAGCAGCGGCGATCGACGACCCGGCGGACCGATGACCGTGATGATGATTCCACGGCGTCATCCGATCAGCGGATGCGCCGCGACCAGCGTCAAGTTCTTCGGGAACGAAGCAAGGAGGACGCTCGAACTACCATCGAGCGACGACGGGAAGCGCGCCACCAATCTGATAAACACGCGGGACCTACTGTCGACGAGCCTGCGCCAGGGCACGCAGGCGACTTGCCTTATGAGGTAGGTAGTCCAGCGTTTACCCGTGAGCTGCGGCGAGTCCAGTGGCCCAATTCCCGAACCTTCAAGCCAGAAGTCCCGGAGAAATATGACGGCAAGACCCATCCGTCGGAGTTCCTGAGCATCTACACCGTCGCGATGCAGGCTGCCGGGGGCCGAGATGACAAGATACTTGCCAACTACTTCCCGTTGGTGCTTAAGCCCAACGTCAGGTCGTGGTTGATGCATCTGCCGGAGAATTCTATCTCTTCTTGGTCAGATCTGTGCCATCAGTTTGTTGGCGCCTTTGTTGGAGGCCATGAAACCCCTAGCCAGGAAAGTGATTTGCATCTCATCCCTCAGAAGGAGGGCGAGCCTCTGCGCAAGTATATCCAAAGATTCAGTCGTGTGCAGTACAACATCCCTGATGTTCATCCCGCCGCTGTTATCGGTGGATTCCGTCAGAACGTACGTAACCGCAAGATGCGGGAAGAAATGGCAATGAACAAGATCAGGGATATCGCCGAGCTTTATGCTCTGGATGATAAGTGTGCTTGAGCCGAAGAGGGAAGGAGACTCCCCGGCGAGGATGTTGGCGCAGGGGGCGACTCCGAAGGTGAGGATGCTGCCGCCCCGACAAGGAAGGGCCGGCGGCAAAACAGGAAGCGTAAAGGCAAGGCTGTGCTTGCTGTTGAGGGATCCGGCGACCTTGGCCCCACCAAGAAGGCCAAAGTTGGCAACCTCGGCAAGGAAGTTGCCGGGTGCGCCTCCTGTCAGGCCTTGGCGGCCGCCGATAAGCCGGAAGGCTTCGGCAAACAGTATTGCAAGATCCATCGCACCAAGGGCCACGATCTCCAAAACTGCCGGCAAGTTGAACAGCTTGTTGAAAGGCAAAGAGCTGAGTACGAGAGGCGAGACAAGGAGAAGGCCTAAGATAGTGCTGAGGGGTCCGGCAAGAAACGTGGTGGCCGAGGAGGCCACCGCGGCAAGGCTAAGCAACAGAAGGAGAGGCCCACCAGAGGCCGTGACAAGGAAGAGGGTGATGATGACGATGAGGAAGATGATGAGTCCAGCGAGCACGAATTTCAGAAAGCCACAGAGGCCATGTGTATTGATGGAGGCGCTTCATTGCATTCGTCCCACAGTCGACTCAAACAGTGGGTGCGTGAGGTTAATGCAACGGAGCCATCGTTCGATGCACGTAAACCTCTGAAGTGATCCAACACGCCTATCATTTTTTACGCCGAGGATCACCCTGATCGCACAACTGCGGTCGGGTGCTTGCCATTGTTGGTTTCACCAACAATCCACAACCTCAAGGTGACAAAAATGCTAGTTGACGATGGGGCCGGGCTGAATTTGATCTCACCAAATGTGCTCAAGAGGCTGCAAATTCCTGATGAAGATCTCGAAGAAACGGGCACGTTCCAAGGGATCAACCCAGGAAGGACCCAGCCGAAAGGCAAGATAACGCTACCGGTAACATTTGGTAGCGAGCTCAACTACAGGACGGAGAAGGTAGTGTTTGATGTCGCCAAGATCCCCATGTCATACAATGGGATCCTTGGCCGCCCAGCGTTGGCCAAGTTCATGGCGGCATCACACTACGCGTATAATGTGTTGAAAATGCCAGGGCCGTTGAGTGTCATCACTGTCCACTCTGACAAAAAGGATGCGCTCATCTGTGCCGACCAACTCTACCGGGAAGCAGTTGCAGCACTTGCCGTCAAGGCATCTGCTCCTGCCGATGGAACTCCCGGGGGGAAGAAGAAGACCGGCAAGAATCTTGGCGCAAACTCCGGCAAGCGCACGTCCTCGGAGTGTTGCGCTCCCGTTGAGGATGTACCAGAGAGTTCCACCGGCAAGAACAAGAAGTCCAAGGTTGCTCCACCAGAGACAAAGAAGGTGCCCACCAAGGAGGATGGAACGGGAGGAACTTTCACCATAAGTTCCACCCTTGATGACAAATAGGAAAGCGCGCTCATTGCCTTCCTGCGGGCGAATGTCGATGTGTTTGCATGGCAACCATCTGACATCCCCGGTGTTCCCAGGGAGGTGATCGAGCACCACCTTGCTGTCTGTCCCCACGCACGGCCCGTCAAGCAAAGGGTGAGAAAGCAGGCTTTGGAGCGGCAAGAATTTATTGCCGAAGAAATCAGGAAGCTGGAAGCGGCAGGGTTGGTCAGAGGGGTGCTTCACCCAACGTGGCTAGCCAATCCAGTTGTAGTGCGCAAGGCGAATGGAAAATGGAGGCTATGTATTGATTATACAGATATCAATAAAGCCTTTCCAAAAGATCCTTTCCCCTTGCCGCGCATCAACCAGATTGTGGACTCCACTGCTGGTTGTGACCTACTGTCGTTCCTTGATGCTTACTCGGGGTATCATCAGATCTTCATGGCAAAAGAAGATGAAGAAAAGAGCGCATTTATCACCCCATGTGGTACGTATTGTTTTATACGAATCCCTTTCAGGTTGAAAAGTGCTGGTTCTACTTTCGCGAGAGCGATTCAAATTGGTTTTGAGCCTCAGCTTCATCGAAACATGGAAGCATACATGGATGACATAGTGGTCAAGACCAAGGACAAAGCGACGCTCATACATGATTTAGAAGAAACATTTGCAAATCTGCGCAAGATCAATTTAAAGCTCAATCTCGAGAAGTGCGTGTTTGGCGTTCCTTCCGGCAAGCTTCTCGGGTTCTTTGTGTCTCAGCGAGGGATCGAAGCGAACCCCGACAAGATCAAAGCTATTGAGCAGATTAAGGCGCCAAGATGCGTCAAGGATGTACGTCGGCTTGCCGGCTGTGTTGCTGCCCTAAGCAGGTTTATCTCCAAATCTGCTGAGCGCGCCCTACCCTTGTTCAAAATTTTGAAAAAGGCAGGTCCAATGAATTGGACTCCGAAAGCGGAGGTTGCGCTGCAAGATTTGAAGAGATACCTCTCCTCTCCGCCAGCGCTGGTCGCGCCTAGACCACAAGAGCCGTTGTTGCTGTACTTGGCAGCGACAAATCAAGTGGTTAGTGTTGCGCTAGTGGCGCAGAGAGAAGCTGATGGGGAGGCGACACCAGTGGCAGGACCGCCAAGTGACGCACCAGGATCACCCCCGGCAAGGACTGATCCAGGCAAGACAGGATCTGCGCAGGCAGAAGAACCAGTGCAAAAGAAAAAGATGGTGCAGCGTCCAGTTTATTTTGTTAGCTCCCTTTTTCAAGGAGCTAGATCAAGATACTCTGGTGTGCAGAAGTTGCTTTTCGGCCTTCTTATGGCCTCAAGGAAGCTGCGCCATTATTTTCAAGCACACGAAATTACCTTCGTCACTCGCTTCCCGTTGCAGCGCATTTTGCGGAATCCAGAGGCAACCGGCAGGATCGTGGAGTGGGTGCTGGAGTTGTCAAGCTTTGATCTCAAGTTTGAGAGTACTTCAACAATCCAGAGCAGAGCTTTGGCAGAGTTCATTGCGGAGTGGACCCCAACGCCAGACGAAGAGATTCAAGAAATGACTCTCCCCGGCAAGGAAACTGATCAAGAATGGGTTATGTACTTTGACGGGGCTTTTTCGCTGCAAGGCGCCGGTGCTGGCGTGCTGCTTGTCGCACCCACTAGAGAGCACCTCAAGTATGTAATCCAGATGCATTTTCCCTGGGAGAGTTCAGCAAACAACACTGCGGAATACGAGGGACTGCTTGCCGGTCTTAGGATCGCGGCAGACCTTGGTATCAAGAAGCTCATCATCAGAGGCGATTCACAGCTTGTTGTCAGGCAAGTTAACAAGAATTACCAGGGTCCATTGATGCAAGCCTATGTGGATGAAGTGAGAAAAATGGAAGAGCGCTTTGACGGTCTACAGATGAAGCACATTCCTCGTGCTGAAAACAATATTGCCGATGACCTGTCAAAGCGCGCTGCCCTCAAGTTGCCTGTGGAACCAGGAACTTTTGTGCTCCATTTGGCTCAACCATCTGTGGCATCATCAATGAGGCAAGGAAAGAGAAGAAAGTTGAACTCTGGGCAGTACTTTTCGGCAGAGCTCCCTGGAGCCACCGGCAAGGAACTTGCCGGGATCAGCGGCAAACCTGCCGGGGAACAACAGGCTCCGGCGGAGCCTCAGGCCTTCGCCATCGAGACAATTGTTCCCCTGGCGGAAGAGATGCCTTTAGTCCTAGCTGTTGAGCCTCAGGCTCCAGCGTGGGCTCAGCACATTGTCCATTTCCTTCAGACAGGAGAACTCCCCGAAGAGCAGGAAGAAGAGGAAAAAGTAGCCCGTCAGTCTACCATGTACCAGTTCGTCGATGACGTCCTGTACAGAAAAAGACCGAACGGCGTGAAATTGAAGTGTATCCCTCGGGAAGATGGACTAGGGCTGTTGGCAGAGATACATGGAGGCATATGTGGCTCTCACATAGGATCAAGAGCACTTGTCGGGAAAGCATTCCGGCAGGGTTTCTTTTGGCCCACTGCCCTCCAGGATGCAACTGCACTAGTAACCAAGTGTGAAGCGTGCCAGTTTCATTCGAAGAAATCGCATCAGCCAGCTCAAGCTCTTCAGACGATCCCTCTCTCCTGGCCATTTTCGGTCTGGGGGCTTGACATACTAGGCCCCTTTCCCCATGCTGCCGGGGGCTTTGAGTACTTGTACATTGCCATCGACAAGTTCACAAAGTGGCCGGAGGTGGAAGCGGTGAGGAAGGTGATGGCACAATCAGCCGTCAAGTTCTTTAAGGGAATAGTTTGCCGTTTTGGTGTGCCCAACAGGATCATCACCGACAACGGCACGCAATTCACAAGTCACACCTTCATGCAGTACGTCCAAGACCTTGGCAGCAAGAATTTTTTTGCCTCTGTTGCTCATCCGAGAAGCAACGGCCAAGCGGAGAGGGCTAATGCTGAAGTGCTGCGCGGTCTCAGGACCAGAACTTTTGATAAGCTGAAAAAGTGTGGAAAGTGCTGGATTGATGAGCTGCCAATGGTTCTTTGGTCAATCAGAACGACACCAAATCGAGCTACTGGCCAGACACCCTTCGCTCTGGTCTACGGAGCGGAAGCAGTTCTCCCCACGGAACTCATATACGGGCCACCTCGAGTGCTCGCTTATGATGAGCTTGAGCAAGAGCAACTGCGCCAAGATGACGCCGTGCTCCTTGAGGAGGACCGTCTTCGGGCTGCTGTGCGAGCTGCTCGCTACCAGCAAGCTTTGCGCCGCTATCATAGCCGCAAAGTTCATGCCCGAAGCCTTGAGGAAGGCGACCTTGTTCTTCGACGGATTCAGTCCGCCAATAATTCAAACAAGTTGAAGACGAAGTGGGAAGGCCCTTATCGGGTAGTACGAGTCACCAGGCTCGTACTGTCCGCCTGGAGACCGAGGATGGCATTCCAGTAAGCAACTCTTGGAATATTGAACATCTTCGCAAGTTCTACCCGTAGGGCGCGGTTGCCGGGGGCCCCCGGCAACCACCTTTTTGTACGAGTCTTGCCGGCAGGGCATGTAATCCTTTGTACAAAACCAGGCGTAGATCCTGTGCGCAGATAAAGTTTAAGTGTTATGCATTTCTTGTCGATTTCCATGTTTATATATATGCATACTTGTCTGAGATATTGTATGACACTTATTCCCGGTAAGTATTAATGAACCGCCAAGGTTCCATATTTTTATTTTCTCTTCTTTCTTTTTCTCAAAAGATAGAAGGGTTCCTCGCGTGCACGTTTGCCGAGGGGGGAAGGAAGATATGGATACCAGTGGGCGACATTCAGAATTGACACCTTGCCGGAGGAAACAAGAAATACAGCGACAGAGAGCTAAGTTGCTAAACTTGAGCAAGCTTTTCAATTTTTATTACAAGGTTATTTTCCTTGGATGATTTCGACCTTTGTATGGAAAACCTGCACGCGAAGGAACCCTTGTCGTAATTGGCTGCGCCTTTATTCTGTTTCGAGTCCGCTCAACAGTTTAGATGGCTGCACTAAGAACGCCAAGGTGCCTTGCTGGCCGCTGCACCTCCAGCAGGCTGCTGAAGTCCCGCACCCAGCGCTCGTGGCAGGTTGCGCGCCGACAAGTTTTCCAGTTAGCGTAGGATGAACTCCATACATAAAGGGATCAGACAAGGGAGATAGCATGCATATACCCAAACATAAGCAAGTTATATTACATTAATAAGTTGCCGCAGTTCTAACTTAAGACTTAATTGTCTTTGACATGGAATGGCGACGGCAAGAAGAGGTGGAGCAGCTAATCTCTGCACTCGCCTTCGACCCTTTTGATTGAATCCACCTTCTCAAGGATAGGCGCGACAAGCTCCTCAAGTGCCTTGAGATTTGCGTCCTTTGGTAGGCGGCCGAGCACATTGGTGAGGTTGATACCGGGATTATTATACACCACCTTGATGAGTACCTTGCGGAGGACGGCCCGACAAAGCTGGCGGGATTCGTTGGCCAATTGGGTCACCCGGTTGGACTGAAGCAGCTTTAGGGCTTCAATGACGATTTCAAAGAATATGGTCAGCCTGGCACTGCGGGATATCCTTTCTTCAGTGGAATACTTGAAGTTTGGCAGGCCCATGGTTGACAGCTGTGCCGTGAGTTTCTCCGCGGCATCGACGAGGCATTTGGTCCAGATTTCCACCCCCTTTTCATAGTCAACTTGGGCGGCGGCGGCGCTCTTGAGCAGGTTCTTCTCGTCTTGGAGATCCTTGCTCAGGGCCTTCTCGCGGGCCCTGCTGTCCTCAAGTGACTGCTCCAGCGTGGTCAATTTCAGCCTTAGATCAGCAATAGCATCATTAGCTGAAGATAGTTGCTTGATCTTGTCGGACATGGCAACTTGCATCTCCACCAGGGTGTGGAGGGTTTTTTCCCTGTCACCTTTGAGCGTCGAGAGCTCCTTGCCGTGTTCTTCAAGATCCATTTCCAGTTTCTTCACCCTGTCGCTCAGCTCATTCTTGGCGGCCTCTGCAGCCTCGGCAGTATTGATGGCCTCCTTGAGCTTGCCGACGTGATCTACAGTTAGAGCTTCGAGCGCCTCCTTGTGCTTCTGCTCCAGCTCCTGGGTCCGCCGCGCGACAAGCTTTTCGATTTCTTCATCCTTGCTGCGAAGCTTGGCGGCGAGCGCCTGCTCATGTGCGACAAGGTCTTCCTCATGAGCATCAAGCGCAATGCGGCGCTTCGTCAGGAGAGCATCTTCAGCAGCAATTCTTTGTGTGGCTTCCTCTTGCGCCTTCTCCATGTCAGATTGCTTCAAGAGGATCTCCGTCCAGCTTTGGCTCACTTGTTCCCGATTGGCAGTCAGCTCTTGATAGGCCTCGGTGTACCAGATTTGTGTTTGCTCAACGCACTTTTGGAAATCTATTTCAGCTGCTTTGACAACTGCAGCTCTGGAATCCACCTTCTCTTTTTGGGCACGGTGGAGTGCTTGGAGCTTGCGGAAGTTATCGCCCATGGCCTGAAGGAGTTGATCTTCCTCAGATTTGCTGCTGCTGGCCCTTGGTTCGTTGACGATCTCGAGCCCGGCGGCAATGATGATCTCCTCATCAAAAGTTCCCCCTTCGGTTGACGCTCCAATGCTTGCCGCCCCCGGCAAGTTGATGAACTGGTTGTCGCCCACCTTGAGATATTTGCTTGTTGGAGGGGCTTCGGATGTCGATGGCTGATCCTCGGCAACCGCCTCACCGGTAGCTGGGGGCTTTGTGGCCGGCACAGCACCTGGCGCTCCTGCAGCATGAATGCCGTCAGTACGATCACCAGCCTCCTTGCCGGCCCTCTCAGCAGATTCCTTGGCGGCCTCCTCTTGTGCAGCTTTGGCGGCCTCGTCGGCAGTATTCTTACCGGCCTCGGTAGTGGTATCCTTGGCGGCCTCGCTAGCAGCGATCTCGTCGGCTTCGGTGGCAGCATCTCTGGCGGTTCCCTCAATGACAGCGTCGACGTCCATGTGTTCCATCATAGGGAATTCTGAAGGGCGAAGGGGGGGGGGGACAAAAATAAGACCATGGATGAAGTTCAAAAAGACAAAGGAAAGAGAGATAAAGGAAAAGATAAGCGAGCGCTCTGAGGCAAGCAGTTACGTGCGTTGAGTTGTTGAGGGGTGGCTTCGCCCCTCCCGGCAACCTTGGTTGCTGGGGAAAGGTTGTTGGTGTCCATGCTTGCCGACTCCTCCTCAACCAAGATAGGCTCGTCGGCAGAGGCTCTTGCCGGAGATGCGCTTGCGGGTGGCGTAGTTGATGGAGGCGGCACAACGGGGGCGTCTTCCAATGACCCTCCCTGATGCTGTTCTTCTCCTGCAAGCCCAAAGATATCAGCGGCAAGAATGGATACCTCAGCACCTGCCAGCAGAAAAAGAGTAATGAACTCACGCTGGGGGCTGTGCTGGGGGCTGCGTCGAGGGCTAAGCTCCGGGCTGAAGGTAATAGTTTCCGGCATGCTTGTAGAGCCTGTCGGGGGCTCATCGCCTGTGGAAGTCTTCGCCCTCTTCGCCATCCTTTCCGCAAGGGTTTCTGCATCACTGCGGAAACAAGACAAAGCAAAGTAATAAGATCAACTAAACTTAGAGTTTGGAAGATAAAGGCTGTCACAGAGTACTTACTCTTCCTCTTCTTGCCCCGAGCTGAAGCCGAAGATGTCGAAATCGACCTCCATTGCCGTGTCGGTGTGAGGAGGCAGAGGAGGGGTCCTGGATCGCTTGGCTGTGGCATGTGCAGGGGGTTGGCATGGACCTGCTGCCTCAGTTTCCGGCACGGTTGTGTGAGACGACCCTGCCGCCCCAATATCTTCCGCGGGTGTGTGTCTCGCACGCCGCACGGGTTGCTGTCTAACTCCTTGCCGCGGTGCAGCCTTGCCGGCCACCTTCTTGCCGGGAGCTTCGCCGCTCGAAGAAGGTTGGTTTGCCGGGACGCCAGAAGTGGCCTTACGAAGAGCGCGCTTGGTCTTCTTTGGAGCTGGGGGCTCCTCCTGCGGCTCTTCTTTAGCTGCGTCTCCGTCGGACAAGCTCTCAGCGGCTGCGCCGCTCTGTTCCCCGGCAACCTTGCTCTCCCCGGCAAGATTTTCTTCCACCACAACTTCTACGTCACTGGTTTCCCATTCTGTGAAACCGACGCCACCAGCCTCCGCGGCAAGAGCTGCCTCCTCTGCCCTAGTGGCAATGTATGCCACCTCTTCATCAGTGGTGGCCCGGACGAGGTCTGCTTCTTCCCGGACGGCTCTCTCCATCAAGTTATCAAAGAACTTTTGTGCCTCCTCCTCAGATGGCTAGACCCAAGTCGCGTCAAGGCCATGGGCATTAAATACTGGCATTATAGCAATGATTGACCCCAAGGAGGAGTTGTTGCACAGAGGGATAATTCTTGCTGGCAACCGATGCTTGTTGTCGCGCTGGAATAGCCTTTGGCGGAGAGCGCCAAGCTGCATAGCAGTCAGATTGTTGTTTAGCCCGGGGCGCAGCCTCATGATGTCTGCAGCGTTCTGGTATTCCCAAGTTGGTCTCCCCCTGTTCTGCAGAGAGGCGATGCGGTGGCGAAGGAAATCAAAGCCAATCATTTCCATCGTGAGCCCGGCAGCTTTCAGATGAAGGATTCTGGTGGTGGCAATCGTGAGCTTCTCATCTTCAGCAGCGAAATCGCTCCAATCGTCACCACGGACCACCTTCTGCCGTCGGGGCGAACAGAACGAATGGGGATTTGCTTCCTTGATCCCGCACCACTCGCCCCGCCATTCGTCCCACTTCTCGCGGTAAACCCCTTCTGGGTCTCCTTGTTCCAGGCCCTTGGGATCCAGGCGATAGAACCGGAGAGGGCTTCCCCTTTTTGGATTCGGGGATAAAAGTAGTGGCGGAAAAGAGCAGTGTTGGGGATTACCCCGACAAAGTTTTCGCAAAGATGAGCAAAGATGGACATGCACATTATGGCGTTCGGAGTGAAATCAAGAAGACGGAAGCCATATGTGTACATAATGCCATTGAAGAAATCTGAAAACGGAGGACAGAGCCCGCAGTAGAAATAAGCGGCGAAGAAGGGATATCTATCTGGTCCGCTTTTGGAACAAGAACCTGGAATCACGCGAGTCGCGGGGTGAGCCTTCGTCTCCCTCGCCCACATGCACTGGTACCGGTTCTTCAGGGCTTTCGCGTCGAGCGTCGGGGCGAAGACGACGTACTTCTTCCGCATCTTCACCAACTCGCTCTCCGGGACATCGGCTTTCATTTCCTTGCCCTTGCCTTTGCTGGTCTTGGGCGGCATGGCGACTGCGGGGACGAAAGCCGAGGATGGAGCGGGTGTGGAGGCGATGAGCGGATGAGGAGAAACTTCGCTCTGAGCTCGAGAGGAGGAAGGCTATGGCGGATTTTAGATTGAGAAGAAGGAGAAAAGGGGGGTAAATAGGCCACGCCTCTGCAGTTTCCTTTTTATGGGGAAGGAGCGAGGCCGCCCCTTTTACTCCCCAATGTGAATATGCCTCTACAAGTGCGCTGCGGCCGCGGCCGTTCAGCGCACGCGCCCCACATCACGCATTCAATGCGCGTAGTGGGGGCGCGCAGTAAGCAAAATCATTGCGAACAGTTAATCCCCTGCCACGCGTGCCCGTGCATTGTTTGGGCCTAGCCCAACAATGCCTCGCACTCGTGTATGGCCTAGGCCCGGGGGCTCCTGTCGGTGTACTAAGTGTTGGGACTTTAGTACCCCATACTTGTGCACGGGCAGTTGTAGCCAAACCCGCGGCAAGGCTTGCTGGGAGAATAATTGGAGATTAGTGCAAGATTGTCAAGGGGACGCTCAGACCAAGAATCAAACGATCAGGAGTTAATAAGAGCTGAAGTCCGAAGCCCAGGCCCCCGGCAAGATCTTGCCGGGGTGACTCACGAAACCCGGCAAGGCTTGAGCCCGGCAAGATTTGCGCCCCGGCAAGATTCTACTACTGTTCCACTGCTTCAGCACAGCAATCAGCCTGGCATCCTGGGCCCATTCCTGGATGCGTGGCAGGGTACCAGTGGAGGAGAGCTTAAGCGGTGCTGATGGGATGGCTCCTTTTTCCATTCCCAAGAAATGAGGACACCTAAACGGACACCTCACGGTGCATTAAATGCATTTGTCCTAAACCGTCAGTGGTTAGGTATGATTACCATGTAGCTACTTTACACCTCAATGTATGTACATTTTGCCACTGTGGTGACCCCTTTGGACGTATAAAAGGAGGCCCAAGGCAACTGCTACAGGGAGGAGGATCTTCTGGCCCATTCTGCATGCGTAGCTGCTCTTTGAACGCACTGTTCATCGCTAGCGCTCCTGGAGTTTGAGCTCAAGAACACCCTAATAAAACAAAGCAGAAGTAGGGTTTTACGCTAATTAGCGGCCCGAACCTGGGTAAAACCACCCCGCATCGATCGTTGGTTCTGCTCTTTGTGCATACATCTTTCCCTGCCGAATCGTGGAAGGGATCCCCGCGGTCCCATAGGTGTCGTACGCCGACACATGCTGATGACTTAGGTGCACAACACACGAAGTAACGTATGTCTTCATTTCATGAAGACATACACTCTAAGTGTGAAAAAATTAATGTGGAAATTGACTTTAGAGCGTCACGATAATTGTGCGCCGTGTCTGGGCCTAATACTTCCTATACGGTGGGTAACGCCACCACCAATCTTTCTTGAGGATTTCCGTTTGGCGTCACATTGCATTATCTTGATAATAGATTTGTCTTCAACATTGGTTTATCTTCATGATTTATCTTCACAATGTTTGATTTGGAATTCTCTGCCTATCTCTCTATATATACATGTTCTGTCCTCTACAGCATTCACTTAAAGCTATGTCTTCAAGTTGCCATTTTTTGCACTAAGTGAATGTGATCGGACCCTAACCCCGTCTGTGCTTATCTCTCCTACTCTCTCTAAATCTTCATATGCATTCTGTTGATACGTGTCGATTGTCTTCACTGTCTCCTTGTCAGTTGAAGATTCAGAGACAAACTTTTAAAAACACATTTAATATTCTTATCCTTTATGCCGGAATCCGGAGAAGACGAAATGACCGCCCATCTTACTAGGTGAACGTGGGGTCATGTCACAGTTTTTAAACTGTTGCATGCATGCCACGCGTCGCCCAGATGTGTAACACCAGGGGTAGCTGAGTAATTTCACCGCTCCACCTCCCTCCTTATATATACTCAGCCGCTGCGGTCATTATTTCCTTACTCCCCTCACTGTCTCGCTCAAAACCCTAGCACTGTCGCTAGCTCTCATTGTCGCCGGAGACGAAGCGCTTCACTGCCGTGACTTCTCCATCATCGTCTTCACGCCGGCCGCAGACCTATTCTTCCCGCCGTCGCCGTAGGTGCCTTTCGCCGCCAAGTTAGGGCGCGGGAGATCGGACTGCTCGGCCTCTGTCCCAACTCATCTAGCAGTTCCTCAACTGTTCTTGAGCGGTAATTAAAAGCTTACTTTTTACCGCATGTTTGATCCGATAAACTTTCTTTATCTTCAGAAAGTTGTTTTGTCACTTTCAAATCTGGATCTTCCATTATCTGCATCTCATTATTTGCATGTGCTTTCACTTATGCTTCACAACTAGTTTGACTCACTTGTACCTATTCGTGGATTCATACAAATCTGGAAGCAACTTATCTCTATAAGTGAATGTCTTCGCACTATGAGGTCAATGTCTTCAAACTGAATTTACCTTCAAAATCCTCTTAGAACGCATATGACCTCTCCTACTTCCCTTGCATGGTAAGGTGGCCAATGCCTCAGAATGCCGACCCGTTCAGCTTGCGATGGTGTCGTGAAGATGATCTATTTGAAGCCAACTATCAATTTACCAAAGCTTCTGCAGCTCAAAACAAGAAGGATCTTGGGATTGACTTCAACCCAGGACCAGCTGAGCCAAGGCCCGATGGTAGTTGAGATGCCAAACCAAATCTCATTGGCCCATTTGATGATTTTGATTCATTTCTGGCACACTGTGCTACGCAGAGAGCCAGTGTTGAAGAGGTTGCTGAAGAAGAAGAGCAGACTGCTGCTCCAGATCCCTTGAAGCCAACAAAGAAGGCAAAGGCTTCAAATCCTACAACTGCACCATAAGCTTCTAGGGTGAAACCACTGAAAACTGCACCTCCTGAATCCAGTGTGCATTCTGAAGACTTGTCCCGCACTTCTATGAAGACAAAGAAAATCTCAGGGCAAGGCCTTACTCCAGCAAGCATTCTGCGCAATGATGAAGATGATAGATTTGTCCAGTGATGAAGATCTTGCTAATGATGCCCTTGAGCTGTTGATCAAGAGCAAATAGGATGCCGAAATCTTCAAGGATTTGCCTCTGTTTGATGCTGATATCTTGAACAACTTCACTGATGAATGGTTTGAAGACACCTCTCTTACCATTGATGATCTACAGCTACCCATTGGCATCAGTGTGACGTTCCAAGGCTACATTGCCAAAGAGCTCGCCATCGCTCAAAAGGTCATTGAGTAGAAAACAAGATTGACCATGAGAAGGCTATCTTCAAGAAGCACATGGCCAAGCTCAGTGTCACTGATGTTTAGAACTTCAAGTTGATGATGGCTGACCTCAAGGCCGAGTTTCTCAAACACCGTGATGAAGCCAAGGGATCTCGAGAGCACCTCAAATACTATGCTGAGAAATGTGTTCAGGCTCACAATGAAGCCTTGAAGAGAAAGGCACTTGGGCGTCCAGGCATTGACCCCAAGTTGGCAGCTAAGAAGAAGAAGCCAGCTGAAGCTGAGGCTCCAAGGCAAGAAAGGCCAAGGATTGTCTTCCCTGCTAGCATGACTGGCTCGAAGCCAAAAGTTCCATCAGCTACTTCCGAAAGGAAGAAGGCCAAGCAAGAAGAGGCTGAAGCCAAGAAGTGCAAGCATCAAGAAGCCTCTGATACCGCTCCATCTCAGAAGAAGCAAAAGACAAAGCCTTCAAAGGCTTCAAGAAGGGCTCAAGCACCAACAGCTTCATCTGCTCCTCAGGAGCCATTGCTTGTGAAGCCCTTGTCTGTCGCCCTACCTGCCTCATCTAACAAATATCGTAGACTTGTTGTGCATGAGCCTGCTCCCACAGAGGCCCATGACACTGAAGAGATTCCAGCTCTTGACACCATCGCAGCTGAAGACATTGGTTGTGAAGACAATGTTGATAGAGATGATGATGAAGTCCTTCCTCAAGTGCCGCAGCTAACCCAAAAACCGGTATCATCGCCTGCTCCCACGAGCAGTGAGCAAATCAGCATTGGCGGTCCCACGATGCCAATTACACAAGATGAGTTCTGGGAAGAGCAACACCCCAACTCCCCACTCCATGAAGTCATTCCGCATACTCCACTAGCTCAAGTCACTACCCAGTGCTTGAGACTCCCCAAGCAACCCCTGAAGACATGGAGAAGACTACTCCATCACCGCAAGTGTCGCCCTCATTCCGAAGGCTTCGCAAAGGCCCAAGGCCATCGGTCTCCATGTCTAGCATTCCTGAAGAGGATGTGCACACCACAATCTTAGTAGCACGTCAAGTGTTTCCTGAAGCCATCCCCTCAGAGACTACTCAAGAATCTGAAGCCAAGGAGGCTGAAGATATTCCGGCTGCATCAGCCGATGAAGTTGATGAAGAACAAGAAGTTATTCCCCCTGCTACACCTGTTGTGATTTCAGAAGTGATTGTGCCTGACCCCCTGTGAGTGAAGCCTCTGATGCTGCTGCGGCTGCCACACATACTGAAGCCAATGACAAGGTCATGGCTGAAGCCAATGCGCAGCCTGAAGTCAATCTTCATATTGAAGCCGATGCCGCCACCAAAGATGTTCAGCCATCCACCTCGGATGTTGCTACTGCCCCACCAGTTCCACACACCATGGCAAGGGTTTCAATCGTGAAGGTGAGCTAATCAGCGTCAGGTGGCCAATTATGACACCTCCCGTAGCTCCGGGGCCCCAATATGATTATCACATTGAGCAAAGGCCTCAGACGCAGAAGCCTATGCCGAGAATGCCAAGGCTTCCAAGCACTGTCACCACTCAGGCCTCATTCAGTGTATTTAGGTTCAGAGAGCACAACACCTTTTTCGACAAGGCCAAGAACCCTTACAAGAAGCCCAAGATTTCTTCTGACAGATTCTGGAGTCATCTCCAAAAAAGCTATTACCCATGCATCTTATACAACCAGGACCGGATTTTCCCACATAAGCATCTGTGTTGTGATGCTATGGCTGGACTGCCATGCCTGGAAGAAGTTCTTGACTGCTTCAGAGATGTTGGCTTGCTCCCCTTTGTCGTCGACAAGGAGCACTGGAATGAAGAGCTACTGCTCCAATTTTATGCCACTCTGCATGTATCAGGCCACAACAGGGATCCGAAGACATGGGTTTTTGAGTGGATGACAGGAGATGTTCACCATGAAGCCAAAGCTCAGGATTTCATTGAGCTTACTTCCCTGCCCACTCCTGGTGATCTCTATGAGCCAGGTTGTCAGCTATATGAGAAGGAACTTGAAAGCATCTTCCCAGAAGCCAGAGCCAAACATGAGCCAAATGCTGAGCATGATGAAGCCATTGCCTGCTGAAGCTGAGTACCCAACACACTTCTTCGTCAATGAGCTCAAGTACCTGCCACACACCATCTACCACATTGTGCGGCACACTCTATGGACAATCAAAGGGCACTCTCCTCATGTGACACTTGAAGGCACCATGAAGACATTGGTCTTGTACATTCTCAATGGCATACACTTCAACACTCATGACTTCTTCATCAGACAGTTGGCAGCTTTAGGCGTTGATCTCTTTGGCCAGAAATTCTATGCACCATGGATAATGCGGCTGATTAAGCTTTGTTCTTCGATCAACTATCAAGCTTCAGCGCGCAACCATGTTGTCTTCTTTCCTGATATTGATATGTCTCATGAAGCCATCTATCCAGAACCTACCAAGGAACCCATTCGTGAAGACTATGCTGCCTTCCAGAGCTTCTCAGCACCACTTGAAGCCATTCATGTGCCCAATCCCAATACTGCTGCTGGTCAACTTGTCGGTCAGCTTAGGCTGCGGCATCGCGCTAACACTGATGCAACTGCCGGCACAGTACCTCAAAGGCCTCAGAAGCGTGCTCGTGTACTAAATGACAAAGAACTTCTAGTATCTCTCCATCAGAAGCATGATAGGCATCTTGACTGGATGAAGTGTCCAATTTTCTTGTGGATGTCAATCATATTCGCAACCTCTCCACCAAGAACTCATTTGTTGCACATGAAGCATGTCGGCGTGCCTGGAAGAGCCTCACTCTGCTCTGTTCTGAAGATGAACTCACTGTAGATGGCTTCACTGAACGATTCAAGTTTGACTCCAGGCCTCGACAATCCGCAAGTTGGCGTCCAACACCATCCATTGAAGATTCTGACTACTCATCATCTGCTCCAACTGTTGTTGCTCGAGTCATTGATGAGGAGGACGATGCCACTTCACTAGCTATGGCTTCACTGCATGAAGACGCTGCATCAGGCCCAACTGCACCACCAAACTCTAAAGTCGACCCGCTACCCCAACATCTTCACCAACACCTTCGGGGAGCGCTTAGACACCCTATGTCTTCATTCCTTTTTGGTCATTCGATGACAAAAGGGGGACAAACATATGGGTTGATAGTCTTCAAGCGGGTCTATATGGGTCGGGTGCTTTATTTTTTGTTCAGTTGTGCAACTCTCGTTCTTGAACTGTTGGTTTTGAGTTGTAACACTTAAGTCCAGATGGGATGTCCACTACATTTTCCACTATCTTTGATTGCGTGGTTGAATTCATATCTTATGCGCATGAAATCATTCCGTAGACGCCCATTTTTCATTATGCATATCATTATCTTCAATACATTTTTGTATGCACGATGATTTGACTTCATGAACAAAAGGAGATCTCCACAAAGCAAAACCTGCAATGTGCATTTGCATTCAAAGGAAAATTACTTATATGCACATCTTCAAGGGGAGCCCTTTCAACTTCATGAAGCCAATGACCACGTACTTTAACTTTCACATATTTTTATCCTCATTGAAAACTTCAACCAGTTTGTCATCAATCACCAAAAGGGGGAGATTGTAAGTGCATCTAGTGCCACCCCTAGTTGGTTCCGGAGTATTGACGACAAACGTGGTTGAGGGACTAATGTGTTTGTGAGATTTGCAGGAGAACACAGGTAGAAGTCCCTCATTGATTCGGTTTACCTATCAGAGATGACCCCTAAAAATGTATGAAGAAATTGAAGACAATGGTGGTTCGTGAAGACATTCATGTTGAAGATAATGACGTGTGAAGACATTCACTTGAAGTCAATGGAGTGTGAAGACATAGTTTGTTTCGTAGTTTTGTTTTCTTCTTTCTTGAATCATAGCAACCACCGAACTGTCAAGTGGGGTCCAAGTGAACAAAGTCAGAAAACTGATGTGATGCTCAACCCAAATCCTATGTCTTCAGTGAAGACAATGAGAGAAAATCTTATCCGCAGTTGGATGAGTCAGCTTTACTTGTAGCCCAAGTCTAGCTACCGCGTGTGTTTGAAATCCGACCGTTGGACACGTGTTGGTTCCTTAGTGACCCAGGGTCATTTCGGACATATCATGTCGGGTTGCCTCCTGGCTATAAATAGCCCACCCCCTACACCATAAATTGGTGGCTGCTCAGAGTTAGTGCACGGCTTTTGTCGTTTGAGAGCAACCCACCTTCGAAGCCTTTGAGAGAGAATCCTTGTGAGGACAAAGCCCCAAACACCCAGAGCCCGAAGAGTGTTTGGCATCATTGAAGTCTTTCTGTCCGCGTGATCTGAAGGTTTGTTACACTTGAAGACCGTGAGCTTCCAGTCAGTTAGGCGTCATGTTCTGAGGATCCAAGAGTCATTGTGGATCGCCGGTGAACGAAGTCTGTGAAGGTTTGGAAGTCTACCTTGAAGACTTACCTGAGTGATTGGGCGAGGACTAAGTGACTTTAGCTCAAGGGGAATAAGGTGAAGACGCTGTCTTCTGTGTTCAATCTCAGCCTCCCTAACCAGATGTACAGTTGTCACAGCAACTGGAACTGGTCTACCAAATCCTTGTCTTCACCAAGCAACTGGCTCTATCCCCTCCCTCTCTTACTTACAGTTACACCTTGTGAAGTTATTGCTTGCCTGCTATGTTTGACTTCATTGTGTGAAGACATTCCTTCTGATTGCATATTTGGCTTCATACTGTCTTCCTATTCCGACCTGTTCTACCTAGCTGCTGTTTGTCTTCGTGCTTATCTTGTACTGTTTCCTTGACTATGGCATGTCTAGTGTAGTTTATGTTCCGCTGCATACTGTGTAGGTTGCATTTGGTTGTCTGTCTTCGAAGACATTGCCTGTCTTGAAGACTTTCATAAACATCGACTATTCACCCCCCTCTAGTCGATTACTAGCACTTTCAAGATTAAATAGGAACCTGCCAACATATATCTATTTTAGGTATTATACCATACTCTCATGCTCTTAGCTATGTAATATACCAAAATATGTTACGATTTGGTCGAACCCTAGCTATTGAGGGGCAAGAGGGGGATGGGAGGGATTACGGGCCAAAAAATTGGGCTTTGTTTGCCCATAAGTTAATGGGCCAGCAGTGATTAATCGGTCGGACAACCTATTAATCGGTATCACAGGCAAGTTAATCGTCTGAGAAGTTAACGCAACGAATAAGCACTATTTGATTTGGCCATCCTATGAGTAGCGATTAACTGGACCGTTAACTAATTAATCAGATGAATTCTTGAACAATGATCATCGGCAATGGGCAGGAGAAGGACTCCATGGTTGACCTCACCGCAGCCATCATCGACCCCTGCTACGCCAACATGAAAGAAGACGTCGATACCAAGGACCTAAACACGTGGGAGGTACCTCTGAATCTATCCTACATAACCTACGCGGCCAAGGATGCATACGCATGCTGCGACATGTATAGGCAAATCTTGGACATGAGGGCGTGTCTTCTTCCCGTAACCGAGGAGTACACGGACAGCTGCAACGTCATGATCAAGCATGCCAGGAAGGTCTAGATGATGCACTTTATATGTTTAAGCACCTTTATCATCTGAGTGTTTCATGCATTAGCCTATGTGTCATAATTATCTGTTTTGTCTGAAATATTTTGTCTAAGAACCCATTAACATGTTTGCTTTTTTTGAGTGGCTATTTTCTTATGTATGTAAATAGTTCACTGGGATACCGTGCTTTGAATCTCCTTCCTCCCAACATATTTCCCTTCTCAGGTGGACCCAGCAGGTCTCGTACACAGACATCTGGGACTAACCACCTATCCATTTGTATTTCTTTATTTTGTTCAATCTTTCGTCCTCTTCCTACAGCGGCTGGCGGTGCTGCCGTGCATGCCTCGGTGACCCATCCTAGCCTATGGCGCTGGCCAGGCTATCCCTCTACTCCCACACATTCTCTGGCGGCGACAGCTCCACCGGCCCACCCTGCCCCCGAACAAGTCAACCCTCGTACTCCCCTCCGCCTGCATCTTCCCTGGCTCTGGTTCGTTCCTGTCCGAGGTCCCGACGTCGTCCTCCGCCTTGGTGCTCTCGCCGCGGCGCTGTCGTCTGCCGTTCCAACATGGTCAACAAAATGAGAGTAATCGAGAGACGACTATTCTTCGAGAGGCTGACAGTCCGGGCCCACCAGGTCCATGGCCTAGGTTTTGTTCTTTAACATGCGCAGCCCACGACGTGCAAACACAGTTGATCTAGCAGGTTTCAAATTTTTTTTGGGGTCCAACAGGTATCGAGCGGCCTCTAGGCCTCCCAGCCTAGCTTGTCTATAACATCAGCAGCCCAATTTATGTTTGTTTTTTCAAGACAACGCACATCTCAGTTCTATTTTTCTATAAGGATGCAAAACTAAACCTATGTTTTCCCTTCTATAATAGTATATGTATTTATATTTATATTTATATTTTATTTTATTACATATATATAATAGAGACAACATAAGGTTTCGTTAAACCTGTCCTTCGTCCAACCATTGTATAGACCTTCCCACTTCCTTTATTTTTCGTTTTTATTAATCCTATATCGGGATTTTCTCCCACTTTCTTTTTCGATGTAATATGAGTTTTCTCCCAGTGCTTTTCCCTAGAACCAACTCAACTGTCCCACGTCTAGCCTAAAAATAATAATTGTTTATCAATAAGTTGGCAAGTTAATTCCTGGGGATTGCGTACATAACCTTGCAAAGATTTTACTGACCAATGCAGTAATAGATGTGCAATCACATGTTTATGTTTTCATAACATTTCTCTGTCCAGCCCAGCATGATATTTTCACCCAGCCCAGCAAGTCCGTGGATTTTGAAAAAAAAAAGCAAATGGGCTTTAAATTCTAACATAATATATAAATGGGTTGCATAGACACTACATCATTGTTTCACCCAGCCCACCAAATGGACTAAAAAAATGGACTAGCTGATATGTGGGCCAGTAGGTCGAAGCCTAAGCACTTTCGCAAAAAAACAAAGGTCGAAGCCTAAGCAAGGCGTTGGATTTACATCCAATGGCCGACATTCTTCTTCAATCTCTCGTCTTCTTTCTCCAGCGCTGCCAGGACCGCCTGCTCTAGCCTCCGGCGTCCAGCGGCGCTGCTTCGTGTGCCTCGCAGCGAAATGCTACCCCACCGACGGCTAGGCCATCCCTCCACTCCTTCGCACCTCCTATTATTCTCTGCCGAGTGTAGGCCCACCCCGCACCCGAACCAGTCAAGTTTCCCACTCCTCTCCGTCTGCGACTCCACTGCCGCGTCTTCCCCATCTCTAGGTCGTTCTAGTCTGGGGCCCCGCCGTCGTCCACCGGCCTTGGTGCGCTTGGCACGGTGTGGTCAACGTGGTTAACAAACGAGAGTCATCGGAAGATGACTGTACGTGGAGAGGCTGACAGTGGGGACGCACCATGCCCATGGACGCATGCATGCAACTCCATCCTTTTTACGCTGAAAAATAATGTTTTCTCCCCCAGACAGCTGGGACCCACCAGCTACATCTTCGCATGCAAGGAAGTGCGTCCTTATTACGGGAAAAAAATGATTCCTGCCCCTGACAGCTGGGACCCACCAGGTATATCTTCGCACGCAAGGAAGTGTCTCCTTATCCTCCCTGACAGCTGGGACCCACCCGGTCGAACCGTATGTAGGGTTGTCTGTCTGGTTGCGAATGTGTATGTACATACTGGTCGATCAGTCTCTCTACAAGGATGAACCGTGGCCGAGCATGGAGCGGCACGTGTGACGTAGCAGTTGAGGCAGTCCTGTCTAAATCATGTACACGTATGTACATCCACGCTGCAAGAAAGTAAATATGGCTACGTACATACATACGGGCGGGGTCTCGAACGCGTAGAACGACGGAATCCTGTTCATCGGCAGCCAACCGGTTGGGTCGGAACGGAGGAAACCGCGTCGTGTTCATCGAGAGGCAAACGACTGAGTCAGAATGCGTCCTGTTCATCAGGAGCCAACCGGCTTAGACGGAACAGCCCAAAACGGGTCATGTTCATCGACTCGGGGTCTCACATCCCGCAAAACAGAGGAAACGGAGTTCTCTTCGACCACCTATGGTTGAAACGGGGTCCTGTTCATCGGGAGGGGTCTAGCATACCGCAAAACGGAGGAAACAGACTTTTGTTCGACCGCCTACGGTCGTAATGGGGTCCTGTTCATCAAGAGGGGTCTGGCGTACCGCAAAATGGAGGAAATGGACTTCTCTTCTAGCGCCTACGGTCGAAACGGGGTCCTGTTCATCCGGAGGGGTGTGGCGCACCGCAAAACGGGACTCCACGGGATACTGTTCATCCACCGTCAACTTCCTCCAGCCTCCACCTGCTACTGTTCATCCACTACGACTTCCTCCAGCCTCCACCAGGCACTGTTCATCCACGGCTACTATTCAACCAGCCTCCACGGGGCCCTGTTCATCCACCCCCAACTGGCTGGGTGTGGCGTACCGCGGCATGGCCTCCTCGGGGTCCTGTTCATCCAGCGGCAACCGCCTACTACCACGGGATCCTGTTCATCTAGGGGCAACCACCTACACATGGCTGGGGGCGTGTTCATCCAACCCGCATTAGGAACTATTCATCCACAACCAACCAACTGGCTGGACTCACCACACGTTTCGACTCGTTCTACATATCGCGCGCACGACAGCAATGGGCATTGTTCATCCAGAAGCAACCCAACACACCGACTGGCCATGTCTCGCACGGGGGCTCGATCGGCTTCAGTAAGCAGCAAGAAGGATCGGTCGGGTGTAGTTAGCTGTGAAGGTGTCGCTCGGGTTCAGTTAGCAGCGAAGGGATCGACCGATCGGCTTCGGTACGTAGCAGTGCGATCACTCAGGTTCAGTAAGCGAAAGCCTCCCTCGGGTTCAGTTATAGTGAACACGGCTCTCACACACGCGCGTATGACAGAGAAATGCGCAAACCACACTGCATCGCTCGGCCCCCGACCACCCACCGTAACCGGGAACTCCGCGAAAATTTCCTCGGCCTCACCTCTACCACGATTTTTATGTCATGGACGGCCCAAAGATTGTCATGCAGGTGCGTCTTCGGCCCGCCCAGGACGAAAAGCCCATTTTCTGTCATGAGTTTTTGTCATAGAAGTAGGAGCACACCACATCTATGATGATACGTGTTTTTGTCACAATTATCGTCATAGAAGTGTCATAACCATGACAGAAAAAGTTTTCATTTGGGCCATAATGTCACGGATGTGTCTTTTTTTGTAGTGTTAGCGGCCCATATTTTTTGTGGATACAATTTAGCCCAACCTGTCTATCAGCCCGTTAAAGGCCCGTGATATAGCTGGGCCTAATTATGGTCTTCTTTGCATTCGGCCTACTTCCCACCCATAATGTGATTGGGCCAACCATGGCCCGACATATATTTTGGCATGTTAACGGCCCGTCTTGTGGTTGGGCCAATCATGGGCTGAGGTCACAATTCAGGCCCAATATACTTTTTAGCCTATTAAAAGCCTATTATTTTCTAGCCCAACTTAGGCAAGCGGTTTACTCGGCCTGTTATAGGCCCGGAACTAATAGTTGGCCAGTTTACGTCTAGGCTTGCTATTGGCCCGAGATGATTGTAGGCCCACGTTTCGGCCCATTTATGGCGATTGACGGGCCAACTAGTTTTAGTATCATAATTTTTTATACAAACCGAACATTCGGGCCCATTGTGCTTCGTCGAAGCTTACGACCTTTTCAGAGAGCGACGACATCATATACAAAAAACAAATTATAGCATCATGACGAAGAATAAACCAAGACTACACAACAAAGAAATTGTGGCATATTACATGCGCTGGGCATAAAAGTTCGCCACCAATGATAATAAAGTGCAACCAGACAACAAATTACATACACTGGGCATCAAAGGTCGCCACCAGTGCAAATAAACATGCTAAAAAAATAATATACAGAACCGACAACACTTCAACACAGTTCAAGAAAGGTTAGCCCTGCCTAGGAGCTGCAGCGTAAGCAGCTGAGCAAGCTGATGATACTACACTTTTTTTACGCTTATATCCTCCAACTCTTGCTGCATAGCATCAATATACATCCTGTACTTTTGGTTAATCTTCCATAGAGATTGGAGTTCCAGTAGGAGTTGAGCTGAAGCATGTCTTTCTGCTTGAATCTGAGACTGAAGAAGTCAAACATATTCAGGCGGCGACTTCATCGAGCTTGTGTCACTGCTATTAGCGAGTACCTTCGACACTACATCAAGGCATGACTTTGGCATTGTATTGCTATCCCCAAGATGTGTTGCCTTCTTGTCGTGGTAGAACATGGCCACCTATGAGGCCATCGGCCCCTTTATGGTTCGGCAGGGGGAGGATGCATTGCACAAAGAGTGGAGGCTATGGGACAACACGACAATGGTGACACTGGTGGTTTTTACCTAGGTTCGAGCCGCTGAGAAGCGTAAAACACTACTCCTGCTTTGGTGGATTGATGTGGAGACCGTGAAGAACGCACGACGCTCGAGCCCGGCAAGGTCGCCTTGGGGGAAGAGTAGCTTTGAGCGTATAAGTACACGAGGGTCCGAATCCTTTCTATGGTTGCCACAGTCCTCCTTTTATAGGCCAAGGGGTTACCACAATGGCAAAATGGTCATTATCCAGCGATTAGATAGCTAACAGTGCTATCATACCTAACTCTGGCAGTTAGGACAAAGCGCATTAAATGCGCTGTCATGTGTCATGCTGTGGATGCGGCCCGGCAGGCGTGCCGTGCCGCTTTAGTCATCTTCCACCTGTTTGCTTGACACGCGTCTGGACGGGTGTCATATGTGGGTGATCTTCCTCCTAAATGGCTGCCACGTGCCAAATGACAGCCACTTAGTTATCTAGGGTCTCAACACCGCACTGATGGGTGACTTGCGTTGTGATGCGGTGGAGCGGTGGAGCCTTGGTGGGGATGTAGGCCGCCAGCGGTCCCGGCAACCCTTGCCGGGGAAGTCTTGGGACTTGTCTTCGGGGTGGCCTCGACCCGACCGGGCTCGCCAGCCCGGCAAGGGAGGTTTTTCCTTAGTGATCTCTTGCCGTCTTGGTTTGTCTTGGTCTTCTTGATCCGCCCTTTGATCCCTCAAAGAGCTCTCTCTCTGGCTTAGTTCTGTCTTGAATTCTTGGTGTTGCTTGTATTTCTGCCACTTGAGTATGTGTACAGTCCGGGCAACATACGTGAAGGTTTGTTGCACCAACAGGAGCCCCCGGGTCTGGCCCAAACATGCTGCCGAGCATCATTGGGGTAGGCCCCATCAGGTACATAGGCAGGGGTCTTGCATTGATGTTATCTTCTTTCTTGATTTTTCTTCTTGCTTCTTCATTAACCTGTGCTTGAGTCAGTTTCCGGTTGTCCTGCTCGTTGTGTGATGCCAAATGTGGTGGGGGCCATCCTGTTATGGCCCGTGAATGACTTTATCCCACGGGGCGGTAACTGCCATTTCACTCATCCCACTACACCCACCCTTTCCGCCACATACGGCACATGCGCTGCGCAGGGTAGGTAATGGACACGCGCGATGCAGGGAAGAGCGCTATGACAGGAACCCAGACTCTTCGGATTGGTGCAAAAGGGCGGTCGATGGGCTCGGCCACCGTCCGCGGCTTGGACGGGTCAGATTCAAAGGAGCCCTCGGGAGTATGTGGGGGACCAGCCCCCAGCCCCGGCTCACCTATAAAGAGGGAGCGCTAGGGGGAGTGGAGGCATCCATCCACGCACTTCTGCCTTCTTCTTCCTTTCCTCCTTATTCGTCATGCCAAAAGGGAGAGACCAAGGCCAGGCCCCGGGCCTTGGTTCGGAGGTGATGACTCCGAAGGCTAGTTTTACCGCTCGGGGAGTGAGTCTGGTCCGGGGTCATAGGAGGCGCGGCAACCATAGTAGGAGCGGTCACGGTTCACGGCGGCTCGTCAGCGAACGCCACGCCGACCCTGGTGTGGAAGGGGCTATGCTTCTTTATGATGATGGAGCACTCGCCCTTTCCATGCGAGCTCACCGTCCGGGGGAGAGGCGTTGCCCCTGCTGCAAGCTTTCGGAGCTCGTCAGTATGTTGGTGGAGCCCCCAGGGCCTCTGGCGCCCGCCCGTGGGAACGCGCTCGGTATCTTCAGTAATCCCAACACTGCTCTCTTTGGCGAGGTCGGGGATGGCATTGAAGACGGCGGTGCCCTCCTGCCCGCCAAGGTGGGGTGTGGTGTTCTCTGCGCGCCCTGGGCGCCGCCGCCACCGTCAACCGCTTCTTCGGGGGAGGCGATGGGCCAAAGGCTCGGTATCCTCCCGGAGCGACAGTGACGAGGAAAAATCAGGCAAAGACGGAGAAGGCGGGTGGCAGGCCGTCAGGTCGGAGTATGATGGCACCGACGCCTTCGTCTCGTATTGCCGGCCTATTGCTCCGTCTTTCCACTCTTCCCCTCCCTCCCCAGCACCATCATCACCAGCTTCTTTCGGACGGTTGCCGGGGAGGGGACGCTCTCTTGGTGCCTTCGCCTCCTCCAGCAGTATTCCAGCTGAGCCCTGGCACGATCTTCCCGCCGGTGCCCGTGCTGGCATGTCCTGCCGGTCCTGGTGGTGGCGACCAGGGCGCCACCCAGCTGCTCTCTCTGTTTCCCTCCTTCATAGCCTCGCCATTCCCGATCTTATTAGGCTACTCCCGGTGGGCTCTGATGGAATCAGGCTAGGCTTCTGCCCAGGCACTTCTTTTGCCCTCTTTACCTCTTGCCGTAGCTCCAAGGAGGAGAGGGACAAGAAAGGGATTACGGGGCACTTATCTTTTTTTCAATCCAAAACATGTAGGCACTTGCCAAACTTTAGTTTCAAATATGTAATCTCTTTTATCCATGTTTGTACGCTGTAAGCTTTGTACTCATTTATCCGCATATTAATGAAAAAAGATAGTCTTGCCAGGTACTTGTGCATGTACTATATCCATGCAGAGGAAGAATGCCTCTACACTTTTAAGTAAACAAGTTTTCTCCGGCAAGCTATCCTGTCGGGCACCTTCCGTTTGTTACCGCGGGGCTTGGCCTGCCGGGCTCAAAACTATGGAAGGGGACCGGCCCCTCGTCGAATCCTCTTCGCCAAGAGCCACTACAACCATCTCGACCAAAGCAACGTTCGGCTCAAAGGATGGGAGCACAAAGTTTCGAAGGTGACGAGGTTTCTCGATGCACAAGTTTTCTTCTTATAGAGACATGTTTGGATAAAGAGGAACTTATCTGTTTTGCTTGTTGGGGATCAATACGTAAACTTGTTTCCGCCTCTTCTTTTTGGGACCGAGTACGCGGCAAGAGTTCTGCAGTTAGTGCAGAGGAAAACAAGGCAACATATGATCTTATCTACATGATCATGGTATGCTTATGTTATGCTATGCATGCATGCATGCATGTTTTTGGGGGCCCCCCAACGCTTCGTTTTATTGTCTGTGCTCAGGGTCTGCGCCTGGCTTTGTACAAAGGATTACATGCGCATCAGCAAGGCTTGTACAAAAAGGGTGGCTGCCGGGCAGGGCCCGACAGCCACGCCTTACGGGTAGAACTTACGAAGATGCTCAATTTTCCATGAGTTTTGCAACTGAATGCCATCTTCAGTCTCCAGATGGACTGCGCCGGGTCTGGTGACTCGTACTACCCGGTAAGGGCCTTCCCACGTCGGCTTCAACTTGTTTGCACCCTTTGCGGACTAAACACGCCTAAGGACAAGGTCGCCTTCCTCAAGGCTCCGGGCATGAACCCTGCGGCTGTCATAGCGACGCAGGGCTTGCTGGTAGCGTGCAGCACGCGTAGCGGCACGGAGATGGTTCTCCTCAAGGAGCACGGCATCATCATGCCGGTGCTGCTCTTGCTCTACTTCATCATAGGCAAATAGTTGAGGCGACCCGTATATGAGTTCTGTGGGGATCACTGCTTCTGCCTCATAAACTAGGGAGAAGGGAGTCTGGCCGGTAGCTCGATTTGGTGTCGTACGGAGGGACCAAAGAACCACCAACAGCTTGTCGATCCAGCGTCTGCCGCACTTGCGCAGCTTGTCGAAAGTTCTTGTCTTGAGTCCTCGCAGCACTTCAGCGTTCATCCTCTCAGCTTGTCCATTGCTTCTGGGATGAGCAACAAAGGCGAATGAAACCTTGCTTCCAAGGGTTTGAATGTATTGCATGAAGGCGCGGCTTGTGAATTGGGTGCCATTGTTAGTGATGACTCTGGAGGGTACTCCGAAGCGGCACACCAATCCCTTCAAGAACTAGATAGCTGATTGTGCGGTCACCTTTCTCACAGGCTCCACCTCCGGCCACTTTGTAAACTTGTTGATTGCAACATACAAGAATTCAAAGCCCCTGGTAGCACGGGGGAAGCGGCCCAATATGTGCAGCCCCAGACCAAAAATGGCCATGACAAAGGGATCGTCTGGAGAGCTTGAGCAGGTTGATGGATATTCTTGGAGTGGAACTGGCAGGCTTCACATCTGATGACTAGCTCGATCGCATCTTGGAGGGCCGTGGGCCAGTAGAAACCTTGCCGGAAAGCTTTTTCGACCAAGGCCCTTGATCCAATATGGGAGCCGCACATGCCTTGGTGTATCTCTGCCAACAGTTCCTTCCCCTCTTCCCGGCAAATGCACTTCAATTTCACACCATTGGGCCTCCTTCTGTATAGCGTGTTGTCGACAAACTGATACATACTGGCCCTCTGGGTTACTCTTTCAGCTTCTTCTTGCTCTTCGGGAAGTTCTCCTGTTTGGAGGTAATGGACTATGTGTCATGCCCAAGTTGGAGCCTGGGGCTCAACAACAAGGATCAATGGCACCTCCTCATTCGTGGGAGCGCATATCTCAACTGCAAGAACTGATGGTTCGGCGGGAGGGTGCTGCTCACCAGGCGAAGTGGAGTTGTTCCCGCCAACCTCTCTGCCGGGGGCTTCGGAAAGCTCTGCCGGGAGAGGCTTGCCAGAGTCCAGTTTCCTCCTCTTTCTGGCCATTGCTATCGGGGATACTGAAGGTTGAGTCAGGTGGAGAACAAAAGTCCCTGGTTACACAGGAAGCTTTTGTGCAGCGCATTTCGACAGATGATCAGCAATGCTGTTTTCTGCACGTGGCACGTGCTCTATTTGCAATCCGTCAAAATGCTCCTTCAGCTTTCTCACTTCCTCCACATATGCCTCCATCAATGGGCTCTGGTAATCCTTGTTTACTTGCCTCACCACAAGCTGTGAGTCTCCATGATTGATCAACTTCTTGATTCCCAATTCTGTTGCGATCCTGAGCCCGACAAGGAGCCCTTCATACTCTGCAGTGTTGTTGGTAGCTTTTTCCCGGGGAAAATGCATTTGGACCACATACTTGAGGTGTTCTCCAGTGGGTGAAACAAGGAGCACGCCATCCCCTGCACCTTGCAGTGAGAAGGTGCCATCAAAGTACATGATCCACTCTTGGGGGGCCTCCTTGCCGGGGATAACTATTTCTGGTGTTTCTTCGTCTGGGGTTGCCGTCCATTCAACGATGAACTCTGCCAATGCTCTACTCTGGATGGTTGACGTGCTCTCATACTTCAGACCAAAGCTCGACAATTCCAAAGCCCATTCCACTATTCTGCCAGTGGCCTCCGGGTTCCTCAGTATGCGTTGCAAAGGGAAGCGGGTGACAACTGTGATCTTGTGGGCCTGGAAGTAGTGGCGTAGTTTCCTTGAGGCCATGATGAGGCCAAAGATCAACTTCGGCATGCCAAAGTACCTTGATCTAGCCCCCTGCAATAGGGAGCTGACAAAGTATAGTGGCCGCTGCACCACCTTCTTCTTTGCCGTGGTCTTGGAATTGTCTCCATTATACTATTCTTCTTTCTTCCGATCTGCACCGGACCTTGCCGGGATGGGTTCACTTTCCTTGTCGCGCTTCTCGTACTCAGCTCTCTGCCTTTTGACAAGTTGCTCAACTTGGTGACACTCTTGGAGATCATGGCCCTTGGTCTAGTGGATCTTGCAGTATGGCCCGTCAGCCTTCCTAGCCTTTTCGGCCGCCGTAACCTCCCGGCAATCAGTGCACGCGTCAACTTCCTTGCCGGTGGCTTCGGTCTTGGCCTTCTTGCCGGTACTAGGAGTGCCAGAGCCCTCCACAGCCAATACTGCCTTTTCCTTGTGCTTCTTGTTGCGTTTCTTGTTCTTCTTCTTTGGGTCTACGGCATCATCGTCATTCTCTGAGTCGACTCCAACCCCGTCCTCTTCTCTGGGGAGTCGCCTCCCTTCCTCTGTTCTGGCACACTTATCCACCAAAGTGTACAGCTCATTCACAGTCTTGGGCAACCGAATGTTCATCTTGGAATGTATCCTCCTATTGCACACGTTGGACTGGAACGCGGCAATCACGGCTGCCTGGTGGATGTCTGGGATGTTCCTGTGTACCTGGCTAAACCTCTGCATGTACTTCCGCAAGCTCTCTCCTTCTTTTTGGGGAAGGAGCTGTAGATCGCTGGGCCGTCCTAGTTCTTGATGACCGCCCGTGAAGGCGCCAACAAACTCATGGCACAGGTCAACCCATGATGAGATGGAGTTCTCCGGAAGGTGCATCAGCCATGACCTCACATTTGGCTTGAGCGCCAAAGGGAAGTAATTGGCGAACACCTTCTCATCTCTTCCTCCGGCAGCTTGAACAACAATGGTGTAGATGCTCAAGAACTCTACCGGGTTCAACCTTCCATCATACTTCTTTGGTATCTCTGGCTTGAAAACGCGGGCAGATGGCCAATGGACTTGTCGCAGCTCGCGAGTGAAGGCAGGGCACCCAACCTCAAAAGGTAGGTACCCTCCCTCACTGGGCGCGGGTTCATCGACGTCTGGGCCATTGCGCCTGTCGGATTGGCGGCGGGTTTCGTGGCGTCGTTCTATGGTGACGCATGCGTCTTCCCTCCGCTGATCCTCCAGGACCTGTTGCTGATCTCGACGGGCCCGAGGGTTTGACGAGGCCATCCATACCTCGTCGGGCTCCCGGTTGTGTGGTTCTGGTTGTGGTCCTTGCACTGACCGTCGAGGAGGGGACTGTACCGTTGGAGTGGACCCCTCAGCATGGTCAGCAGCTTAGGCTATGGCTGTCGCTTGCGGGAGCCGTGGCAGATCCACCCACTGCGATCCCACGGCTTCAATAAAACCAATCAAACTCTGGATGGTAGCTCTCCACTCATCCATCTGATCGGCCGCTCGTGGGAACCTCAACAGGAGGTGGGCTCGCGCCATGGCTTCTGAAGCAGTGCTTGGCATAGACGACGACACAGACCGCGACGTCGCCCGGCTCCTGCTAGTACCAGTGGCGGCTGCACCATGTTCTCGCCACTGCGAGCCGGACGCCATGGTGGTACGGTGGCGAGAACGATGCACCTGGGGGTTGATGGCCCCGTTCGGCGCTCCGTCTTGGTTATCCCGCCCCGGGGGAGGTGCTTGCCACGCTGTTGCACCCGCCGCATGGGCAACCAGGGGGCCGCGGTTCACACCGGAGCGAGCGTTGTCGCCGTGGCTGCGCTCTTCGGCACGGTGGGGAGGTGGAGACTAAGCGTTCTCCCCACCCGTGCGTTGTGGAGCACGGCCATCGGAGTGCTGTCGATGTCGCCCTCCTTAGATGTTTTCTGCTCCCGCTTCAGCCGCAGGGGGAACGATGACAGCGCCGCCTGCACCGGTCACGTTCCCCACGGCGGCCGCATCCCCCGACGCCGCTACAGCCCCCGCAGCATCGGCGGCCGCATGCGAAGGGGCCTTCGAGGTGGAGGGATGAGCAGTTGTGCCGAACTTCTTTTTGGCGCCATTGACGATGAAGCCAACGCTGAAGAAGGCGATGATGAAGACTGACGTGCTGTTTACAACCTCGGGTTTGCACAAGCGCTCCCCCTACCTGGCATGCCAAAGATGTCATGGTAGAACACGGCCACCTATGAGGCCATCGGCCCCTTTATGGTTCGACAGGGGGAGGACGCATTGCACAAAGAGCGGAGGCCATGGGATAGCACGGCAGTGGTGACACTGGTGGTTTTTACCCAGGTTCGGGCCGCTGTGAAGCGTAAAACCCTACTCCTCCTTTGGTGGATTGATGTGGAGACCATGAAGAACGCGCGACACTCGAGCCCGGCAGGGTCGCCTTGGCGGAAGAGCAGCTACAAGTACACGAGGGTCCGAATCCTTTCTATTATTGCCACGGTCCTCCTTTTATAGGCCAAGGGGTTACCACAATGGCAAAATGGTCATTATCCAGTGATTAGATAGCTAACAGTGCTATCATACCTAACTCTGGCAGTTAGGACAAAGCACATTAAATGCGCTGCCATGTGTCATGCTGTGGATGCGGCCCGGCAGGTCTGCCGCGCCGCTTTAGTCATCTTCAACCTGTTTGCTTGACACACCTCTGGACGGGTGTCATATGGGGGTGATCTTCCTCCTAAATGGCTGCCACGTGCCAAATGACTGCGACTTAGTTATTTGGGGGCTCGACACCGCACCGAGGGGTGACTTGCATTGTGATGCGGTGGAGCCTTGGCGGGGATGCAGGCCGCCAGCGGTCCCGGCAACCCTTGCCGGGGAAGTCTTGGGACTTGTCTTTGGGGTGGCCTCGACCCGATCGGGCTCGCCTGCCCGGTAAGGGAGGTTTTTCCTTAGTGATCTCTTGCCATCTTGGTTTGTCTTGGTCTTCTTGATCCGCCCTTTGATCTCTCAAAGAGTTCTCTCTCTCTGGCTTAGTTCTGTCTTGAATGCTTGGTGTTGCTTGTATTTCTGCCACTTGAGTCTGTGTACATTCCGGGCAACATACGTGAAGGTTTGTTGCACCGACACTTCTTCCCTGCAATATATGTTAGAGGGACAAGCAATGGGTTCGTCTCACTATCATTGTGGCAGTTCTTCTTGGCGTCAGTGATATCACCCTGAAAGAGAAAAAAGCAGACAGATAACAGGCTTTGCACGCATAAGCATCAGTGCTGTCAATTCATCCCATTTCTTAGTGGCAAATAAAGATACATGGTTTAAAATAGCATTAACATAATAGGCGTTGTTCATAGTTAAGACATGATAGGAAATGGCATTGTGCAGGAGTGGCCATTTTCACCACACCATTGGATTATAGATCAAGAACACAAGCATACATGCAGTGCTAAAGAATGTATAAGTATCGATGGTAAGTGTAATGTCAATTTATCCCATTTCAGATTGGTAAATAAAGAGACACGATTTAAATAACATTAACATAATATGCATTGTTCATAGTTAAGACATAGCAGGATATGACATTGTGCTGGAGTTTGTAGTTTCACCACACCACTGGATTATATATCAAGAACACAAGCATACATTCAGTGCTCAAGAAGATCACTTGCTATGTTTAGTTTAATTTACATGGTATGAATAAGAACTAGGTTGTACAACTAAAAACTAAAATTGAGAAGGAGAAACTTATGTTTATGAACTTCTTCATAATAAACTTTAAACATGCAATTTGATGCAAATGACAAAAATAAATAGCAGTTGTAGTCATTGCTATCCAAAATACACAACAAAGTTTGAAGGCTCGATAAGGACAAACTTACGTTAGTAATGAAGACCGATTCTATAAAGCCCTTTTCCATGTTGATGGGGGGGGGGGGCGCAATTCAAGAAGTTTACCACGGAGTCTTCTTCATAAGCATTGTATTTATTCTACATTTTGTTAAGAGTAAATATAAATGTGATAATATAGGACAAATGAAGATTATTTAAGCTAAGATGCAGAGTGATGCTACATAATCGACTAGCTAGAAATGTAAGTACAACATACAGGCAAAAGGTACTCACAAGAGTAATGCAGAGCTAAACATCTTCAGTAGCATTGGTTTTATTCAACATTTTGGTAAGAGTAAATATAGATCCGATGTGTAGAAAATGGAGGCCAAGGTAAAATAAGCTGCAAAGTGATGGTACATGAACAACTAGGTGACAATATAAGTACAGTGATAAAGGACAACAAATACTTACAAGAACAATGCAGAGCTAAACTTCTTCATAAGAATTGGGTTTATTCTACATCAATGTAAGCATTAATATAGATTTGATAATTAGGAGCGAACAGCGGATATGCAAGTTATCATGCACACTGATGTCACATAATCAACCAGGTATGAATGTAAGTACAACGATACAAGACAATAGGTACTGACAAGAGCAAAGAAGTGAGTAGCATAGTTGCAATATCCTAGGTTTTGTGGCATTGGTTCTATTGCCAATATAAGTGGGGTGATATCTGATTTCTCCAGTACCACCACCTTTTTCAAGGACTTTTCTTGTACTCCTTCAGGTTCTGCAATCACCCTATTCCTTTTGGATGTCTGATACACAAGAACAACATTTGAATGGAAAAACATGGTATGTGTAATACGTATTGATAATGGGTGGGCATGGCATCTTCACATATATGATTAGTAAGCTAAGCAGATGGTGGTGCAAAGAAGCAGAAGAAACGCAAGATAGCTTATGCAAGTTACGTGCAACCAATAAAACCTTGCCAAATTAGAATAGGCACCTTGTTGGGTGAACAGGATAGGCCATCTGCCTTTGACTCCTTGAGCTCAGAATAGTCATTAGGATCATATTCTGAACACAAATCTATAGGTGGGGAGCGTGTGGGTTTCATTGCATCTAGAATAGAACTCAATGCCTTGATGCCATGTTTGTTAGCCATTGCACTATTCCGCAATACTCTTCTGATGTGCGCATTCTCATATTCATTGTGATTTTGTTCAATATCTGAGAAGCATGACAAAATAAATATTAGTGAGATTATCTTTGGAATGTAGAGGATATTCTAATATAATAGGGGCTCCCTGTAAACCCTTGTGTGCTATCGCTGAATCTTGATGAGAGAACCCTTGCATGCTGTAATTTGGTGTGTACAATAATATAATCTGGCACAAGTACACAAAAAAATAGGCTCCCTATTGGGAGCTCCAGAAGTAAGGATAGTTGACAGATAATAGGTTCATAATATACTGTATAGAAAGTTTATTGCCAAACCATGATAGTGATACGTCTCCATCGTATCTACTTTTACAAACTCTTTTGCCCTTGTTTTGGACTCTAATTTGCATGATTTGGATGGAACTAACCCGGACTGATGCTGTTTTTAGCAGAATTGCCATGGTGTTAATTTTTGTGCAGAAATAAAAGTTCTCGGATTGACCTGAAAATTTACGGAGAATATTTTTCGAATATATAAAAATACTACCGCAAGAATTATCCAAAGGGGGTCCACCCAGAGGCCACAAGCCTGGGGCGCGCCCCCCTGGGGCGTGCCTAGAGGGCTTGTGGGCCCCCTGAACCTCCTCCAACCTCAACTCCAACTCTATATAACCCTATTCAAGGAGAAGGATTCATCGCGTTTTACAATACGGAGCCACCGCCACCTCCTGTTCTTCATCGGGAGGGCAGATCTGGAGTCCGTTCGGGGCTCCGGAGAGGGGGATTCATCACCATCATCATCACCAACCTTCCTCCATCACCAATTTCATGATGCTCATCGCCGGGAGTGAGTAATTCCATCGTAGGCTTGCTGAACGGTGATGGGTTGGATGAGATTTATCATGTAATTGAGTTAGTTTTGTTAGGGTTTGATCCCTAGTATCCACTATGTTCTGAGATTGATGTTGCTATGACTTTGCTATGCTTAATGCTTGTCACTAGGGCCCGAGTGCCATGATTTCAGATCTGAACCTATTATGTTTTCATGAATATAGTTGTGTTCTTGATCCTATCTTGCAAGTTGTAGACACCTATTACGTGTTATGATCCGCATACCCCAAGGTGACAATAATTGGGATTCTTTCCGGTGATTACCGTAGTTTGAGGAGTTCATGTATTCACTAAGTGCTAATGCTTTGTTCCGGTTCTCTATTAAAAGGAGGCCTTAATATCCCTTAGTTTCCATTAGGACCCCGCTGCCACGGGAGGGTAGGACAAAAGATGTCATGCAAGTTCTTTTCCATAAGCACGTATGACTATATACGGAATACATGCCTACATTACATTGATGAATTGGAGCTAGTTCTGTGTCACCCTAGGTTATAACTGTTGCATGATGAATGCCATCCGACATAATTATCCATCACTGATCCGATGCCTACGAGATTTTCACATATTGATCTTTGCTAAGTTACTTTGCCGTTGCTACTGTTACAATCACTACAAAACTGCTACTGTTACTTTTGTCACCATTACCGTTACTTCCATACTACTTTGCTACTAAAAACTTTGCTGCAGATATTAAGTATTTCAGGTGTGGTTGAATTCACAACTTAGCTGCTAATACTCGTGAATATTCTTTGGCTCCCCTTGTGTCGAATCAATAAATTTGGGTTGAATACTCTACCCTCGAAAACTGTTGCGATCCCCTATACTTGTGGGTTATCAAGACCTTTTTTCTGGCGCTGTTGCCGGGGAGCATAGCTCTATTCTCTGAGTCACTTGGGATTTATATCTTTTGATCACTATGAGGAATTTGAAAGATAACAAAACCAAGATTTTCCCCTCTACTACGAGGGGAGGTAAGGAACTGCCATCTAGCTCTACACTTGATTCACCTTCTGTTTTGAGTAAGCTTGCGACACCACCACCTGCTACTAATTCTGATATGTCGCCAGTAATTGATGATGCTACTTCCACTATGCATGATGCTTATGATGATACTACTGCTTTGCTTGATAATACTGTGCCACTGGGTGAATTTCTTGATGAACAACTTGCTAGAGCTAAAGATATTGAGAATGCTGAAACTAATGATATTTCTGAAACTGATGAAATTATTGAAACTGAACACTTTGAAACACCTGCTAGACCTAGCTCTCCTAGATATGAATTGCCTGTTATACCTGAGGGTTATGTTATGGATGGAGAGGTAGCTAGGGACTTTCTTGCTTGTAAGGATAGAGATGATCTTAAGAAATTACTGTGCAAGTCGAAAGAAAAATCTTTGAACGCTAGAATGCAATATGATCCTAAGTTCGCTACTTCACCTATCTTTGTTACTGATAAGGATTATGAATTCTTTGTCGATCCTGAGTTAATTACTTTGGTTGAATCTGATCCTTTCCATGGTTATGAATCTGAAACTGTTGTGGCACACCTTACCAAATTGAATGATATAGCCACCCTGTTTGCTCATGAGGAAAAAAATTGTTACTACTATATTCTTAAGTTGTTTCCTTTGTCGTTAAAGGGTGATGCTAAGTTATGGTTTAATTCTCTTGCTCCTGGTTGTGTGCGTAGTCCCTAGGATATGATTTATTACTTCTCTGAAAAATAGTTTCCTGCTCATAAGAAACAAGCTACTTTACAGGAAATATTTAACTTTGTGCAAATTGAAGAAGAGAGTCTCCCACAAGCTTGGGGGAGGCTTCTCCAATTACTCAATGCTTTGCCTGATCATCCTCTCTCAAGAAAAATGAAATACTTGATATCTTTTATAATGGACTAACCGTTGCTTCTAGGGACCACCTAGATAGTTGTGCTGGTTGTGTTTTCAGGGAACAAACTGTTGAACAAGCTGAAGTACTATTGAATAACATATTGAGTAATGATAATGATTGGACACTTCCCGAACCACCTCCTAAGACAACTCCAGAGAAAAGAGGTATTCTATTTCTCAATCCTGAAGATATGCAAGAGGCAAAGAAATCTATGAAAGAAAATGTATTAAAGCTGAAGACATTAAGAATTTACCACCTATTGAAGAAATACATAGTCTTAATACTCCGACATAGGTAGTAGAGGTAAATTCTCTCTATAGATTTGATGAAGGTGATATTCCTTATAATAAGTCTGCTAGTCAATGCTTGGATGAATTTGATAACTTTATTGTTAAACAGGAAAACTTCAATGCATATGTTAGTAGACAATTGAAACGTAATGCTTATATGCTTGACTGCTTGGGTAACTACATGTGTAGAACTGTTAATGATCTCAAAATTATTAGTAAACATGCTTCCATGGTAAAAACTCAAGTAGAACAAGTTCTCAAGGCACAAAATGATGTGCTTAATGAGATGAATAATAAGGTGAATGATAATGCTGTTAGAGTTATGACTAGAGGTGGTAAAATGACTCAGGAACCTTTGTATCCTGAGGGCCATCCTAAGAGAATTGAACAAGATTATCAGAGAATTAATACTGATGCACCTAGTCCTTTAAAGAGAAAAAAGAAAACTGATAGGACTTTGCATGCTTCTAATGAACCTGTTGTAGACACACCTGAGAATCCAAATGATATCTCTATTTCTGATGCTGAGACACAATCTGGTGATGAACATGAAACTAGTGATAATGTTAATGATGATATTCATGTGGATGCTTGTCGGTGCAACAAACCCTTGTGTATGTTGCCCAGACTTTACACAGGCACGGCGGCGAGGAAGGCAATCTTCACCAAGCACACACACCGAGACCGAGCCTAAAGAAGAGCCCTTTGAGAGATCAAGGGGCGGATCAAGAAGACCAAGGCCAACCAGAAGAATAAGATTTCACCAAAGGGGAAACCTCTCTTGCCGGGCAGGTGAGCCTGGTCGGGTCGAGGCATCCCCAAGGACGAAGCCAATACACCCCAGCAAGCCTGCCAGGGCCAGCGGGGACCCACTCCTCCGCCAAGACTCCATCGCTCCACCACATCACAACGCGAGTCACCAATCGATGCGGTGTCGAGCCCCCAGGTGGATAAGTGGCTGTCACTTAGTGCGTGGCAGTCATTTGGGAAGAAGATCATCCCTATGTGACACCCATCTAGACGCGTGTCGCACGGGCAGATAGAAGGTGACAGAGATGGCGCGGCAAGGCTTGCCAGGCTACATCCACGACGTGACGTACAGCGGTGCATTTAATGCATTTTGTCTAACTGCTAGAGTTAGGTATGATAGCACTGTTCGCTATCTAATCAGTAGATAATGACCATTTTGCCACTGTGGTAACCCCTTGGCCTATAAAAGGAGGGCCATGGTGACCATAGAAAGGATTCAGACCCTCCTGTACCCTTACGTGTGTAGCTTCTCTTCCCGAGGCAACCTTGCCGAGCTCGAGCGCACTGCAGCACTACGGTCCCTCCATCAATCCACTAAAGCAGGAGTAGGGTTTTACGCCTCACGGCGGCCCGAACCTGGGTAAAAACGATCTGTGTCATCTCTGCCATGTTGCCCCATGGCCTCTGCTCTTTACGCGACGCGTTTGTCCCCCTGCCGAACCACAAGGAGCCCAATGGCTCCATAGGTGATCGTGTTCGCACGCGACATCTTTGGCGCACCAGGTAGGGGGCTCGCGTGCCCAAATCTGAGGTCGTGATCGACGCGTTCAGTCTTCACCACCTTTCTCTACATCGCCAGCGTCATCACCCATGGTGCCCAAGAAAAAACCCGGCGTGATGGCCTGTCCTTCCACTTCAAAAGCTCCCTCGCATGCAGCCACTGGTTCTGTGGAAACAGCCGCGGCATCGGGGGACGCGGGCGCCGCAGGAGACGCGACCGGCGCAGGTGGCGCCGTCATTGTCTCCCCAACGGCTAAAGCGGGAGCGGGGAATGCCAGAGGAGAATAGCTCCAATAGCATCCTAACGGCCGTGTTCTGCAGGACGCGGGCGGGGAGAACACACCCTCTTCACCTCCCTGCCGTGCTGATGGGCACGGACGTAGCGACAACACCCGCTCTGGTGCGAGCCGTGACCCCTTGGCTACCCCTATTGCAGACGTGACCACAGGACGCGCACCGTCCCCGGGGCGGAGAAGTCAAGATGAAGCGGCGAACGGGGTCGTCAATCCCCAAGCGCGCTCTTCTCGTCACCGTGCTGCCATGGCGACGGGCTCGTGACGTCGAGAGCATGGCGCCGCCACCACCGGTACCATCAAGAGCCAAGCGACGTCACGATCTACATCATCGGCCATGCCGAGCACTTCTTCGGAGGCCATGGCACGGGCCCAACTCCTGCTGAGATTCCTGCCAGCGGCTGATCAAATGGACGAGTGGAGAGCCACCATCCAGAGTTTGATTGGTTTTGCTAAAGCGGGAGGATCGCAGCGCGCATACCCGCCGCGGCACCCACAAGCAACGACAACAGCTCAAGCTAACGACCCTGTTGAGTGGGCCACTCCAACAGTGCAGTCCCTTCCATGGCAGCTGGTGCAGGGACCACAGCCTGAACGGCGTGGCGGGGAACGCGACGAAGCATCGATGGCTTCGTCCGATCCCCGAGCCCATCAAGACCAATGACGGGTCCTAAAGGATTGGCGAAGGGAAGACACGCGCGTCACTATAGAGCGACGCCGTGACTCCCGCCGCCAGTCTGACAGACGCAACGACCCAGGCAAAGACGAACCCGCGCCCAGTGGAGGCAGTTACCTACCTTTCGAGGTCGGGTGCCCCGCCTTCACTCACAAGCTGCGGCAAGTATGCTGGCCGTCCGTCCGCGTCTTCAAGCCATAGATACCGAAAAAGTATGATGGAAGGTTGAACCCAGCAGAGTTCCTGAGCATCTACACCATCGCTGTTTAGGATGCCGGAGGGAGAGATGAAAAGGTGTTCGCCAACTACTTCCCTTTGGCGCCCAAGCCAAATGTGAGGTCATGGCTGATGCACCTGTCGGAGAACTCCATTTCGTCCTGGGCTGACTTATGCAATGAGTTCGTTGGCGCCTTCACGGGCAGCCACCAAGAACCATGGCGGCCCAGCGACTTGCAACTCCTTCCGCAGAAGGAAGGAGAAAGTCTGCGAAAGTATATGCAGAGATTTAGCCGGGTGCAGAGGAACATCCCAGATATCCACCCGGCGGTTGTCATCGCAGCGTTCCAATCAAATGTGCGCAATAGGAGGATACATTCCAAGATGAACGTTCGACTGCCCAAGGCTGTGAACGAGCTGTACACCCTGGCGGACAAGTGCGCCCATATGGAGGAAGGGAGGAAACTCCCCGGAGAGGAGGACGGCGTCGGGATTGACTCAGAGGACGACAATGATGCCGCCAACTCGAAGAAGAAGAGTAAGAAGCGCAGCAAGAAGCGTAAAGAGAAGGTAGTGTTGGATGTCGAGGGTTCTAATACCCCTAGTACCGGCAAAAATGACAAGGCTGAAGCCCCCGGCAAGGTAGCTACCACGTGCGCTGATTGCCGGGAAGCCGCAGTGGCCGAGAAAGCTGGGAAGACCGACGGGCCATACTGTAAGATTCACCAGACCAAAGGCCATGACCTTCAAGAGTGCTATCGGGTTGAGCAACTTGTCAAGAAGCAGAGGGCAGAGTATGAAAAACGTGACAAGGAAAAGGATCAGGAAGGTGTTGGCAGAAAGGGCCGTGGCGGCAGAGGAGGTCCCCGCGGCAAGGTTCCCGAACAGCAGGAAAAGCCCACCAGGGGCCGCGAGAAGAAGGAAGATGGCAGTGAAACTGATGGAGGGGATGATGAGGAAACCAGTGAGCAAGAGTTCCAGAAGGCAACTGAGGCCCTGTGCGTTGACGGAGGTGCATCTTTGCACTCCTCTCACCACCAGCTCAAATAGTGGGCGCGTGAGGTCAATGCCATGGAGCCCTCGATTGGCTCCCGGAAACCGCTCAAGTGGTCCCGCACGCCTATCATCTTTGATGTAGAGGATCACCCTGACCGCACCACGACGGTGGGGTGCTTGCCATTGTTGGTTTCACCAACAATTCGCAACCTCAAGGTCACGAAGATGTTTGTCGACGGTGGGGCCGGGTTGAATCTAATTTCCCCCAAGGTAATCAGCAAGCTGCAGATATCAGACAAAGAACTTAAGGTTACTGGCACATTTCAAGGAATCAACCCCGGCATGAGTCGTCCTAAGGGAAAGATCACGCTGCCGGTAACAATTGGAGGAGCATTGAACTACCGAACTAATACGGTTGTGTTTGATGTGGTTGACCTCCCCTTACCATACAATGGAATCCTTGATCGCCCTGCCCTGGCCAAATTCATGGCGGCATCACACTATGCCTACAACACACTGAAGATACCAGGGCCGATGGGCGTCATTTCCATTCCATCGGACAAGAAGGACGCCATCATATGCGTGGACAAGATGTACCAGGACGCGGTTGCTGCTGAGGTCGCGGAGACTGCTGCTCCCACTGAAGGAAATAAGAAAGGAAAGAAAACTAGTGGACGCGCTGGCAAGGAATCCGGGAAGCACACCTCTCTGGAGTGTGCTGCGCTCGTTGATGACTTGCCGGAGAGCTCCACTAGCAAGAGGACCAAAGTTGCTACGCCTGCTGTGAAGAAGGTCCTGGCAGGGCTGGTTGGCGCTGATGGTACATTCACTATCGGTTCCACCCTTGATGACAAATAGGAAAGCGCGCTTGTTGCCTTCCTGCGGGCGAATGTTGATGTGTTTTCCTGGCAACCATCTGACATCCCCGGTGTTCCTAGGGAGGTAATCGAGCACCACCTTGCTGTCTGCCCTCATGCCTGGCCTATCAAGCAGAAGGTCAGGAAGCAAGCTTTGGAGCGGCAACAGTTAATTGCTGAGGAGTTCAAGAAACTTGAGGCAGCTAGCTTGGTCAAGGGAGTACTGCATCCAACGTGGCTGGCCAACCCGGTTGTAGTGCGCAAGGCGAATGAGAAATGGAGGCTTTGCATAGACTTCACGGACCTGAATAAGGCGTGCCCGAAGGACCCATTCCCCTTGCCGCTCATCGACCAGATCATGGATTCCACCTCTGGGTGTGACCTACTTTCCTTCTTGGATGCGTACTCTAGATACCATCAGATATTCATGTCCAAGGAAGACGAGGAGAAGATCACGTTCATAACCCCGTGTGGCACGTACGGCTTCGTGCGGATGCCTTTCGGGTTAAAAAGCACTGGTTCCACATTTGCAAGGGCAGTGCAAATTGGATTTGAGCCCCAGCTGCACAGAAATATTGAAGCTTACATGGATGACATAGTGGTCAAGACCAAGGACAAATCAACTCTTATTCAGGACTTGGAAGAGACCTTTACAAATCTACGCAAGATCAACTTGAAGCTAAACCCAGAGAAGTGTGTGTTCGGCGTCCCTTCCGGCAAGCTACTTGGCTTCTTTGTGTCTCACCGAGGGATAGAGGCCAACCCCGACAAGATCAGTGCGATCGAGTAGATTCAAGCACCCAAGATAGTTAAAGATGTAAGGCTCCTGACCGGATGTGTTGCCGCGCTAAGTAGGTTCATTTCCAAGTCTGCTGAGCGTGCCTTGCCATTCTTCAAAATTCTGAAGAAGGCAGGGTCGATGAAGTGGACCCCGGAAGCAGAAGCAGTGCTGCAAGACTTGAAGACCTATCTTTCCTCTGCTCTCACCTTAGTCGCTCCTAAACCACAAGAGCCATTGCTGCTGTACCTAGAGGCAACCAATCAAGTGGTTAGTGCAACACTGGTGGCGCAACGGGAAGTGGATAAAGAAGCAGCCGCAGCTACTGCCCCCTACGGGGAGGAACATGCGCCCACCCCGGCAAGGTCAGATCCAGATCAAGAGAAGGGAGAACTTGGTAAGAGAGACAAGATCGAGACCGCGGCAAGGAAGAAAGTGGTGCAGCGGCCGGTGTATTTTGTCAGCTCCCTATTATAGGGAGCTAGGTCAAGGTACTCCGGCATGCAAAAGTTGATCTTTGGCCTTGTCATGGCCTCAAGGAAACTGCGCCACTACTTCCAAGCCCATGAGATCACAGTTATCACCCGATTCCCTTTGCAACGCATATTGAGGAACCCGGAGGCCACAGGCAGGATAGTGGAATGGGCTTTGGAATTGTCAAGCTTTGGTTTGAAGTTCGAGAGCACACCAACCATTTAGAGTAGAGCATTGGCAGGGTTCATTGCAGAATGGGTACCTACCCCAGATGAAGAGATGCCGGAAACAATCATCCCCGGCAAGGAGGCTCCCCGAGAATGGATCTTGTACTTTGACGGTGCTTTCTCGCTACAGGGCGCGGGGGCTGGTGTGCTCCTCGTCGCGCCCACTGGAGAGCATCTAAAGTACGTGGTCCAAATGCATTTTCCCCGGGAGGACGCTACAAACAACAGCGCAGAATATGAAGGACTCCTTGCCGGGCTCAGGATAGCAACTGAATTGGGAATCAAGAAGTTGATCGTTCGCGGAGACTCGCAGCTTGTGGTGAAGCAAGTGAACAAGGATTACCAGAGCCCATTGATGGAGGCATACGTTGAAGAGGTGAGGAAGTTGGAGGAGCGTTTCGACAGATTACAAACAGAACACGTGCCACGTGCGGAAAACAACATTGCTGATCATCTGTCGAAATGCGCCGCTCAGAAGCTTCCTGTGGAACCAGGAACTTTTGTTCTCCACTTGACTCAACCCTCAGTATCCCCAGCGGTGATGGCCCGGAAGAGGAGCAAACTGGACTCCGGCAGACCTCTCTCGGCAGAGCTTCCTGAAGCCCCCGGCAGAGAGGTTGGCGGGAACAACTCCACTTTGCCTGGTGAGCAGCAACCTCCCGCCGAACCACCGGTTCCCGCAGTCGAAGTATGAGCTCCCATGAATGAGGAGGTGCCCTTTGTCCTCGTTGTCGAGCCCCAGGCTCCGACTTGGGCACAGCACATAGTGCACTACCTCCAGACAGGAGATCTTCCTGAAGAGCAAGAAGAAGCTGAAAGAGTAGCCCAGAGGGCCAGTATGTATCAGTTCATTGACAACATACTATACAGAAGGAGGCCCAACAGAGTGAAATTGAAGTGCATCTGCCGGGGAGAGGGAAAGGAACTGTTGGCAGAGATACACAGAGGCGTGTGCGGCTCCCACCTTGGATCAAGAGCCTTTGTTGGAAAAGCTTTCTGGCAAGTTTTCTACTGGCCCACGGCCCTCCAAGATGTAATTGAGCTAGTCACCAGATGTGAAGCTTGCCAGTTCCACTCCAAGAATATTCATCAACCTGCTCAAGCTCTCCAAACAATCCCCTTGTCATGGCCATTTTCGGTCTGGGGGCTCGACATCATGGGCCCCTTCCCCCGTGCTACCGGGGGCTTTGAATACTTATACGTTGCAATTGACAAGTTTACAAAGTGGCCGGAAGTGGAGCGTGTGAGGAAGGTGACCGCATAGTCAGCTATCAAGTTCTTGAAAGGATTGGTGTGCCATTTCGGAGTACCCGCCAGAGTAATCACAGATAACGGCACCCAATTCACAAGCCGCGCCTTCATGCAATACCTTCAAACCCTCGGAAGCAAGGTTTCATTCGCTTCTGTGCTCCATCCCAGAAGCAATGGACAGGCTGAGAGGATGAATGCTAAAGTGCTGCGAGGACTCAAGACAAGAACTTTCGATAAGCTGCAAAAGTGCGGAAGGCGCTGGATCGATGAGCTGTCGGTGGTTCTTTGGTCCCTCTGTACGACACCAAGCCGAGCCACCGGCCAGACCCCCTTCTCCCTAGTTTATGGGGCAGAAGTAGTGATCCCCACGGAACTCATATACGGGTCTCCTCGAGTATTTACCTATGATTAAGTAGAGCAAGAGCAGCACCGGCATGATGATGCCGTGCTCCTTGAGGAGAACCATCTTCGGGCCGCTACGCGTGCTGCATGCTACCAGCAAGTCCTGCGCCGCTATCATAGCCGCAGCGTTCGCGCCCAGAGCCTTGAGGAAGGCGACCTTGTCCTTAGGCGTGTTCAGTCCGCCAAGGGGTGCAAACAAGTTGGCGCAGAAGTGGGAAGGCCCTTACCGGGTGGTATGAGTCACCAGACCCGGTGCTGTCTGTCTGGAGACTGAAGATGACATTCAATTGCAAAACTCATGGAATATTGAGCATCTTTGCAAGTTCTACCCGTAAGGCGCGGCTGTCGGGGCCTACCCGGCAGCCACCCTTTTGTACAAGCCTTGCCGATGCTGCATGCAACCCTTTGTACAAAGCCGGGCGCAGACCCTGAGCAGCAGATAAATAAATGAAGCGCTGGGGGGCCCCCGAAAACTTGCATGCATGCATAGCATTCGCACAAACATGCCATGTCATGTAGATAAGGTCATATGTGCTATGTTTTCTTCTGCACTAACCGCAGGGCCCTTGCCGCGGATCAGATCCCGAAAGGAGGAGAAGGAAACGAGCCTGCATATCGATTCCCGGCAACCCAAACAGATAAGTTTCCCTTTTTACCCATTCGTGCCTCTGAAGAGTACTCACGCATGGAAAGCCTCGTCTCCTTCGAGGCATTTGTGCTCCCACCCTATGACTCGAACAACGTCTCAACCAGGGTGGTTGTAGTAGCATCTGCCGAGAGGGGTTTGACGGGGGGCTGGTGCCTTCCCGTAGCATTGCGCCCGGTAGGCCGAGTCCTACAGCGGCGACGAAAGGCACCGGCAAGATGACTTGCCGGAAAGAGCTTGTTTACTTAAAAGTATAGAGGTGTTTTCTCCTCTGCATGGACATAACACATGCACAAGCATTCGGCAAAGTTGTCTTTTTCATTAATATGCGGATAAACAAGTACAAATCTTATAGAGCATGAACATGGATAAAAGGAAAAAGATTACATCTTTGAAACTAAAATTTGGCAAGTGCCTGCATATTTATGACTGAAAAAAGATAAGTGCCCCGTAGTCCCTTTCTTGTCCCTCTCCTCCTAGAAGCTGAAGTGGGAGGTGAAGAGGGCGAAAGGAGTGCCCGAACGGAAGCCCAGCCGGACCCCGTCGGGACCTGCCAGGAGCAGCCTCACAAGATTGGGAGTGGCGAGGCTTTGAAGGAGGGGGACGGGGAGTGGCCGGAAGACTGCTGGAGGGGGGCGAAGGCACCAAGAGAACTTTGCCCCCAGCAGCCGCCCGAAAGAGGCTGGTGATGATGGTGTCGGGGAGGGTGGCAAGGAACCGGAAGATGGGGCGGCCGGCAGGCAGAACGAGACAAACGCGTCGGTGCCATCGTACTCCGACCTGACGGCCTGCCACCTGCCTTCTTTGCCTTTGCCCATTTTTTCCTCATCACTGCCGTTCCGGTAAGGCGTCGAGCCCTTGGCCCGGTGCCCCCCAAGAGCCCGCCAAGAAGCGGCTAACGGCGAAGGCGAGGCCCCAAGTATGCTGGGGGCTCCGCTCCCCACCTTGGCGGGTAGGAAGGTGCTACCATCTTCAGCATCGTCCCCGACCTCGCCAGGGGGGGGCAGTGCTGGGTTTACCAAAAACCCTAAGCGCGGCTCCACCGGCAGACGCCAAAAGCTTTGAGGGCTCTGCCAATGAATTGGCGGCCCCCAACAGCTTGCGGCAGGGGCCACACCTCTCCCCCTGGCGGCCAGCTCGCATGGGAGGGGCGAGCGCTCTACCATCCTGAGGAAGCGTGGCACTTACCTGCACCGGGGTCGACGCGGCGGTCGAAGGTGTGCTGCCACGAACGACGACTGCCCCTGCTACGGTCACCGCGCCTTCCATGACCCCGGACCAGGCTCACTCCCCGAGCGGCAACATTAGCTTTTCAGAAGCATAACTCCCGAGCTGAGGCCTAGGGTCCGACCCCGGCCTCTCTCCTTGGGCATGACGAAGAGGAAGGCAAAGAAGAATAGGAAGGAGTGCATGGATGAATGCCTCCGCTCCCCTTAGCGCTCCCTTTTATAGACGAGCCGGGGACGGGGGCTAGTTCTCCACCCACTTCCAAAGACTCTTTTGAGCCCGATCCATCCTAGCTGCGAACGACGGCCGAGCCCGTCGACCGCCCTTCTGCACCAATCCGGGAGATTTTGATTCCTGTCATAGCACTCTCACCACGCGCATCCGTTACCTACCCCACGTGGCGCATGCAACGTACGTGGCGAGAGGGGCGGGCGTAGTGGGAAGAGTGAAATGGCAGTTACTGCCCCGTGAGATAAAGTCATTCATGGGCCATTGCAAGATGGCCCCACCACGTTTGGCTTCTCGCGGTGCGCGGGGAAACAGAAACTGATCCAAGCACAGGTTAATGAGGAAGCAAGGAAAATATAGAAGAAAAGAAGATAACAGTTCAAGACCCCTGCCGGTGTAATTGATAGGGCCAACCCCAACGATGCCTGGAGGCATGTTTGGGCCAGGCCCGGGGCTCCTGTCAGTGCAACAAACCCTTGTGTATGTTGCCCAGACTTTACACAGGCACGGCGACAAGGAAGGCAATCTTCACCAAGCACACATGCCGAGACCGAGCCTAAAGAAGAGCCCTTTGAGAGATCAAGGGGCGGATCAAGAAGACCAAGGCCAACCAGAAGAACAAGATTTCACCAAAGGGGAAACCTCCCTTGCCGGGTAGGCGAGCCTGGTTGGGTCGAGACATCCCCAAGGACGAAGCTAATACGCCCTGGCAGGCCTGCCGGGGCCAGCGGGGACCCACTCCTCGGCCAAGGCACCACCGCTCCACCACATCACAATGCGAGTCACCAATCGATGCGGTGTCGAGCCCCCAGGTGGCTAAGTGGCTGTCACTTAGCGCGTGGCAGTCATTTGGGAAGAAGATCATCCCTATGTGACACCTGTCCAGACGCATGTCGCACGGGCAGATAGAAGGTGACAGAGCCGGCGCGGCAAGGCTTGCCGGGCTACATCCACGACGTGACGTACAGCGGCGCATTTAATGCGTTTTGTCCTAATAACCAGAGTTAGGTATGATAGCATTGTTTGCTATCTAATCAGTAGATAATGACCATTTTGCCACTGTGGTAACCCCTTGGCCTATAAAAGTAGGGCCATGGCGACCATAGAAAGGATTCAGACCCTCTTGTACCCTTACGCGCGTAGCTGCTCTTCCCGAGGCAACCTTGCCGGGCTCGAGCGCACCACAGCACTACGGTCCCTCCATCAATCCACCAAAGCAGGAGTAGGGTTTTACACCTCGCGGCGGCCCGAACCTGGGTAAAAACGATCCGTGTCATCTCTGCCGTGTTGCCCCACGGCCTCTGCTCTTTGCGCGATGAGTTTGTCCCCCTGCCGAACCACAAGGAGCCCAATGGCTCCATAGGTGATTGTGTTCGCACGTGACAATGCTCAACCTAGCAATGATAATGATGTGGATATAGAACCTGCTGTTGGTCTTGATAACCCACAACCTAAGAATAAAAGATATGATAAAATAGACTTTATTGCTAGTAAACATGGTACAGAAAGAGAACCATGGGTTCAGAAACCCATACCATTTCCTCCTAAACCATCCAAGAAAAAGGATGATGAGAATTTTGAGCGCTTTGCTGAAATGCTTAGACCTGTCTTTTTGCGTATGCGTTTGACTGATATTCTGAAAATGTCTCCTTATGCTAAGTATATGAAATATATTGTTACAAATAAAAGAAAGATACCGGAAGCTGAAATTTCCACCATGCTTGCTAATTACACATTTAAAGGTGGGATACCAAAGAAACTAGGAGATCCAGGAATACCAACTATACCATGCTCCATTAAAAGAAATTATGTTAAAACTGCTTTATGTGATCTTGGAGCCGGTGTTAGTGTTCTGCCTTTCTCTTTGTATCGTAGACTTGACTTGACTAAGTTGACACCAACTGAATTCTCTTTGCAAATGGCTGATAAATCAACTGCTATACCCCTCGGTATTTGGGAGGATGTGCCTGTCATAGTTGCAAATGTTACTATTTTAACGGACTTTGTTATTCTTGATATACCCGAGGACGACAGTATGTCGATCATCCTTGGTAGACCCTTTTTGAATACTCCAGGGGCTGTTATTGATTGCAACAAGGGCAATGCCACTTTTCATGTTAATGGTAATGAGCATATGGTGCACTTTCCGAAGAAACAACCTCAAGTGAATAGTATCAATTCTATTGGAAAAATTTCAACAATTACTATTGGAGGTTTTGAGTTTCCTCTCCCTACTGTCAAAAGGAAATATGATATTCTTATTGTTGGGGACATGCATATCCCCATTGAGGTAACCTAGTGTTATTCAAAGATTCTCCGGTTTCATGTCACTCTGAAGAAGTTTGTTAATAAGACTTGATCAACCTTGTTAATGGATTCCTTTTGATGGGCATGAGATGGATGAATTTATTAAACACAACTCTCTGTACCCTCTTTTTACTTTCTGTTATTTAGAGTAAATAAAGCAAAAACACTGCTATTTCTCTATTTTCTGAATTTTCCGTGTAATAAAAAATGACCAGAAAATAAAAGTTCTCCAAATGCCCTAAAAATTTAGCATGATTTTTTCCACAATATTTAAGAATTTTTGGCACTGAAAACACATCAGGGTGGGGGGTGCACCAGTGGGCCACAAGCCCACAGGGCGCGCCCACCCCCCTGGGCGCGCCTATAGGGCTTGTGGGTCCCATATGGGTCCCCCTCACTTATGCCAGCACCCATCCACTTCGTCTTCCTCCAGAAAAAAACCCACCATTGCTCAAACCCCTGTTCTAGCTCATCTTGCTGCCATTTTTGATCTCCTTGCTCAAAGCTCCATTCGCCAAACTGTTTTGCGGGATTGTTCTTCGGTATGTGACTCCTCCAATGGTCCAATTAGTTTTTGTTCTAGTGCTTTATTTATTGCAAATTTTTGCTGCTGTGGTGACCCTTTTCTTGAGCTTGCATGTGAAATTTATATGGTCCAAAGTAGTTTTATTGCATGATATAGCCTCTAGACACTTATGGGAGTAGTTGCCATCAATTTTGTTGAGTTTTGTTCACTTTTATTTTGAGTCACTAAAAATTTTAGAAATTTTTCAGAGGAAGAAAAATGTTTACGAAAATATACCAAGGCGGTTCCTCAAGGAAGCAAGCCCCAAGGCTCGCGATACATGAGCCAGACCTTGAACCACCGAGGGAAGCTCTAGTACGGCCTTGCGAATGGCCGTTGGATCATTTCATGGTTCATGCAGGTTTTAAGGAGGAATTTGATGCGTACGTACAAAACGCTGGCCTTGAGGACTTCGTGTCAGATAAGTGCCAGCAGTACTATCACCTCACTGATTCCTTTGTGCGGAGATTTGAGTTTACATCTAAGCGCAATAGACATTCTGTTTTATTCGATCTCTATGATAAATCATTTTGAATGGACCTTGAAGATTTTAATGAAATATGCAAAATCCTGTAATGGGGCAGTCATAGTGAACCTCGTAAAACTGATTATATTGATTTCCTTGCTAGCATCACTATGGGAGAAACTAGAAATATCACACAAGCTACCATAGGGAGCATTCACTTTCCTGCTATACATTATTTTGCTCTCTTTATAGGTAGATGCATTAATGGTAAACATGATCATAGCCACCTTTGTGCATCAGATCTTAGTGTCCTCAAGTGTGCGGTAATGGGTGATAAACGATATAACTTGGGGGCTATTATTGCAAGGAGGTTACATAATAATGCTAAAGATGGAGATTTCTTTGGTGGGAATTATGCCATCCGTTTAGCTAATTATCTTGGGGTAGCCATAAGAGAAAACGACATTGAGTTACCACCTGCTTTCCTTGATTATAATGCTATGGTACGCTACCAGTTTCTTGAGAGGACCGAACAGTCCCTCCTGTACCGACTAATCTTTGACAGGGAGCGCGTCTTCTATATTACGCTTCCCGCTCCTGCCTTCTTTGACTTTCAGGTAAAATAGAGATACTTCATAACCAGAGAGGAGGCAGACGAGTATAAGAGAGCGAGGAAGGCTGCTCGCCTCCACGAGGCAGCCCTCCAAGAGGTAGCTGCCGCAGCCTAGTACAACCCCGACTACAACTTTGGATATCCGCCAGGCCAGCCGTGTGTCGGTGCAACAAACCCTAGGTCTGTTGCCCAGACCGTGCACAGGCCCAAGATCAAGGTTGCAACGTCCAAGATAAGGCCAAGGTAAAAAGATAAGCTCTTTGACAAATCAAAGGGCAAGTTGAGGAGACCAAGTCAAGCCAAGAAGCAAGACACCGTTAAGGGAAAACCTCCCTTGCCGGGCAGGAGAGCCTGGCGAGGTCAAGGTTGCCCCGGAAGCAAAACCTCAAGGCCGCCCGGTAGGCCTGCCAGGGGCATACGGAGGCAAAACGCCCCGCCAAGGCTTCACCGCCCCACCTTACGATGACGCAAGTCACCGATCGGTGCGGTGTCAAGCCCCGAGATGACTAAGTGGCGGCCTTTCGCCACATGGCAGCCATTTCCTACAGGAATCACCTCCAGATGACACCCGTCCTACGACGTGTCATGCAGACAGGAGAGAAGGTGGCCAAACGGCCCGGCAAGGCGTGCCGGGCAGGCCATGATGTGACACTGGGCGGTGCATTTAATGTGTACTGCTCTGTCTGCAGAGGAGAGATGATAGCACTGTTCGCTATCTAATCAGTACACAATGACTGATTTGCCGCTGTGGTGACCCCTTAATCTATAAAAGGAGGCCCATGGCAACCATAGAGAGGATTCGGACCCCTGTACACCCATACGCGCGTAGCTGCTCTCGCCTCGAGGCAACACTGCCGGGTAAGAGCGCTGCGTTTCCACCACCATCCACCATCAATCCACCAAAGCAGGAGTAGGGTTTTACGCCTCGCGGCGGCCCGAACCTGGGTAAGAACTACCCGTGTGATCTCTGTCGTGCTACGCCGCACTCCTCCGCTCTTTGTGCAATGCGCTTAGTCCCCCTGCCAAACCAAAAGAGGCCCTTGGCCCCATAGGTGGCCGTGGTTTCCCACGACATCTTTGGCGTGCCAGGTAGGGGGCTGAACTTGCGCGAACCCGAGAAGTGTACGAAGCGCGTCATCTTCACCGCCATCTTCTTCGTCAATGGCTCCATCGTCCAAGGCGCCCAAGAAGAAGCCCGACACCGTAGCTCATCCATCCACCTTGAAGGCCCCACCACACGCGCCCGCTGACGCCGCGGGGGCTACGGGGACGCCTGGAAGTGTGGACGCTGCGGGGGACGTGGTCGGCGCAGGCGCCGTCATTACCACCTCCCCTGCGGCCGAAGCAGGAACAGGAGGCACCGGAGAAGGACAGTACCAACTGCATTCCAGCGGCCACGTCCCATGAGGTACGGGAGGAGAGATCATTCCATCGGCACCTTCTCGTCAGGCCGAAGGGCACAGCTGCAGCAGGGGTACTCGCTCCGGGGGAATCACAACTCCCCGACCACTGCCGTCACGGGAGCGGTCGTAGAACATGCTCCACCCCCGGGACGAGCCGACCCAACCGCTATGCCAAACGGAGCCGCTGGCCCTCAAGCACCCCCACCTCATCCACATGTTGTCCAAGCGGCTGGCTCATGACAATGAGAGCACGGCACGACCGCTACTGGCACCGTCAGGAGCTGGGCGACGTTACGATCTTCATCGACATCCATGCCGAGCACCGCTTCGGAGGCCATGGCGCGAGCCCAGCTACTGTTGAAATTTCCGCCGGCAGCTGATCAGATGGATGAGTGGAGAGCAACCATTCAGAGTCTGATTGGCTTCACTGAGGCGGGAGGATAATAGCGGGCTGGCCCGCCACGGCCTCCCCAGGCAGCAACAACGGCCCACGCTACTGGCCGTGGGGATGGGGCCACTCCTACGGTGCAGTCCCCTCCGCGAGAGCCGCCGCGACCAAGAACCTGACGATGTCTCGATGGCTTCATCCAACCCTCGAGCGCGTCAAGGCCCACGGTGAGTCCTAGAGGACAGGCGTAGGGAAGGCACGCGTGTCGACGCCGAGCGACATCACGACGCCCACCGCCAGTCAGACAGGTGCGATGGCCCCAACGTCGATGAGCCCACACTCACTGACGGCGGGTACCTGCCTTCACCCGCGAGCTGCGGCAAGTCTGTTGGCCGTCCACTCGTACGTTCAAGCCAGAGATACCAGAGAAGTATGATGGAAGACTGAACCCGACAGAGTTCTTGAGCATCTACACCATCGTTGTTCAAGCTGCCGGGGGAAGAGATGAGAAGGTATTCGCCAACTACTTCCCTTTGGCACTCAAGCCAAATGTGAGGGCTTGGCTGATGCACCTACCGGAGAACTCCATTTCGACCTGGGCTGACCTGTGCCGTGAGTTCGTTGGCGCCTTCACGGGCGGCCATCAAGAACCAGGCCGGCCCAGCGACTTGCAACTCCTCCCGCAGAAGGAAGGCGAGAGCCTGTGGAAATACATGCAGAGATTCAGCAGAGTCCACAGGAATATTCTGGACATCCACCCGGTAGCTGTGACAGCTACGTTCCTGTCCAACGTGCGCAATCGTTGGATACGTTCCAAGATGAACGTTCGATTGCCCAAGACTGTGAAAGAGCTTTACACTCTAGTGATAAGTGCGCTCGAATTGAGGAAGGGAGGAAGCTCCCCGGAGAAGGGGATGACATCGACATCGATTCAGAAGACGATGTCGAGGCCACCAGTCAAAAGAAGAAGAACAAGAAGCGCAACAAAAGGCACAAGGATAGGGCCGTGATGACCGTTGAGGGATCGGGCCTGCCTAGTACCGGCAAGAAAGTCAAGGATGAGATACTCGACAAGGAGGTTGCCGCGTGCACTGACTGTCGGGAAGCCGCGGCTGCCGAGAAGGCTGGGAAAGGCGATGGGCCGTATTGCAAGATCCATCAGACCAAGGGCCACGATCTCCAAGAGTGTCATCAGGTTGAGCAGCTTGTCAAGAAGCAGAGGGCTGAATATGAGAAGCGAGATAAAGAGAAAGGTCAGAATGGCGCTGGCGGAAAGGGCCGGGGTGGCGGAGCAAGCCGCCCCGGCAAGGCTCCTCAGAATCAAGGGAAACCCGCCAGAGGCTGTGAGAAGGGGGATTGCAACGATGAGAGTGATGGAGAAGATGAGGAGGAGACCAGCGAGCAGGAATTCCAGAAAGCCACTGACGCCCTGTGCATTGACAGGGGTGCATCTTTGCACTCCTCTCACCGCTAACTTAAACGGTGGGCGCGTGAAGTCAATGCCGTGGAGCCAGCGGCAGACTCTTGAAGCCTGCTCAAGTGGTCCCGCACGCCCATCATCTTTGACGAAGAGGACCACCCTAACCGCACCACCGCGGTAGGGTGCTTGCCGTTGTTGGTTTCACCAACAATCCGCAACCTTAGATTCACAAAGATGTTGGTTGACGGTGGGGCCGGGTTGAATCTGATTTCTTCAAAGGTCATCAGCAAACTCCAGATAGCAGAAGAAGAGCTCAAAGTTACTGGTACGTTTCAAGGGATCAACCCCAGCAGGAGTCGTCCTAAGGGGAAAATCACGTTACCAGTAACATTTGGGGGAGAGTTGAACTACCGGACTGAGAAGATCGTGTTTGATGTGGTTGACCTCCCCCTGCCATACAATGGAATCCTTGGTCGCCTAGCTTTGGCCAAGTTCATGGCGGCATCCCACTATGCCTACAACACCTTGAAGATGCTAGGGCCGGCGGGCGTCATTTCCATTCCATCAGACGAGAAGGACGCAATTATTTGCGTGGACAAGATGTATCGGGATGCAGTCGCGGCAGAAGCCACTGAAGCTGCAATCCCCGCCAAGGAAAGTAATGGAAAGAAGGAGGCTAACAGGGATGCCGACAAGGAATCTGGGAAGCATACCTCTTCGGGGTATGCTGCGCCCGTTGATGACTCGCTGGAGAGTTCCAATAGCAAGAGATCCAAGGCCTCTGCACCAGCTATGAAACAGGTCCCAGCAGGGCTGGCTGGCACCGATGGTACTTTCACCATTAGTGCCACCCCCGATGACAAATAGGAAAGTGCGCTCGTTGCCTTCCTGCGGGCGAATGTCGATGTTTTTGCCTGGCAACCATCTGACATCCCCGGTGTTCCCAGGAAGGTAATCGAGGACCACCTTGCTATCTGCCCACAAGCCCGACCTGTCAAGCAGAAAGTTCGGAAGCAAGCTTTGGAGCGGCAGCAGTTTATTGCCGAGGAGATCAAGAAACTTGAAGCAGCTGGTCTGGTTGGAGGAGTGTTACATCTAACATGGTTAGCAAATCCAGTGGTGGTACGCAAGGCCAATGGGAAGTGGAGGCTGTGCATAGATTTTACGGATCTGAACAAGGCATGCCCAAAGGACCCATTCCCCTTGCCACGCATCGACCAGATTGTGGATTCCACCTCCGGGTGCAACCTGCTTTCCTTCCTGGACGCCTACTCTGGATATCATCAGATCTTCATGTCCAAGGAAGACGAAGAGAAGACCGCGTTCATCACCCCATGTGGCACATACTGCTCCGTGCGGATGCCTTTCGGGTTGAAGAGTGTCGGGTCTACTTTTGCAAGAGCAGTCCAGATTGGTTTTGAGTCACAGTTGCACAGGAACATTGAGGCCTACATGGACGATATTGTGGTCAAGACCAAGGACAGATCAACCCTCATCCAGGATTTGGAAGAGACGTTTGCTAATCTGCGCAAGATCAACTTGAAGCTAAATCCGGAGAAGTGTGTGTTTGGCATTCCTTCCAGCAAGCTACTTGACTTTTTTGTGTCGCACCGAGGGATAGAGGCCAACCCCGACAAGATCAAGGCTATCGAGCAGATTCAAGCACCCAAGACAGTCAAGGACGTGAGGCATTTGACTGGATGTGTTGCCGTGCTCAGCAGTTTCATTTCCAAGTCTGCCGAGCGTGCCTTGCCGTTCTTCAAGGTTTTGAAAAAGGCAGGGCCCATGGAGTGGACCCCCGAGGCAGACGCCACACTACAAGATTTGAAGGTCTACCTTTCCTCTGTGCCCACTTTGGTTGCTCCAAAACCTCAAGAGCCATTGCTGCTATATTTGGCGGCAACTAATCAGGTGGTTAGCGCAGCACTGGTGGCGTAGAGGGAAGTGGATGAAGCAGCAGACGTAGCAGGTATCCCTTCTGGGGAGGAAAGCGAACACGCCGGGGCAGGGTCAGGTGCAGATCAAGGTAGAGAAGAGCAGAGCAGCGGAAACAGTTCTCTGGTCATGGCAAGGAAGAAAGTGGTGCAACGCCCAGTATACTTCGTCAGCTCCCTATTGAAGGGGGGCTAGATCCAGGTACTCTGGCATGCAAAAATTGATATTTCGCCTTATCATGGCCTCAAGGAAACTGCGCCACTACTTCCAAGCCCATGAGATCACAGTTGTCACCCGTTTCCCTTTGCAACGGATACTCCGAAACCCTGAGGTTACCGGCAGGATAGTGGAGTGGGCTTTGGAGTTATCCAGCTTTGGTTTGAAGTTTGAGAGCACATCAACCGTTCAGAGCAGAGCATTGGCAGACTTTATTGCAGAATGGACGCCAACTCCTGATGAAGAGGTATTGGAGACAGTTATCCCCGGCAAGGAAGCACCCCAAGAAATGGATCATGTATTTTGATGGTGCCTTCTCCCTACAAGGTGCAGGGGCTGGCGTGCTTCTCGTTGCTCCCATCGGAGAGCACCTAAAGTATGTCGTCCAGATGCATTTTGCCCGGGAGGAAGATACCAACAGTACAGCAGAGTATGAAGGGCTCCTTGCCGGGCTCAGGATTGCAACAGAACTGGGGATCAAGAAGCTGATCATCCGTGGAGATTCACAACTTGTGGTGAGACAAGTCAACAAGGATTACCAAAGTCCATTGATGGAGGCATACGTTAAGGAAGTGAGAAAGTTGGAGGAGCGCTTTGAAATCCCCCCACAGGGCTAATTGGCCCAGCTGGCAGCCAGGCCAACCCAACAGGCCCACCTAACCCCCCATAACACCCCGCTCCTCCACCCAAATCCTAGGCCCGATCCCCACTCTCCCCCCACTCCTCGCTCTCCATCCCCCGATCCAGATCGGGATCAGGGGCATCGGCCCCGACCCCCGCCGCCGATCATCACCGCTGCCTGGAGCCCCCTGACGGTGTCCTGGACTAGGGGGTACTCACCATGTCGCCTCCCGACCAGTGGGTTGGGCCAAGGACCCCCGTGGCGGTTCACTAATGGGCCAGTTCGGACAGCCGAAGACATATACGAGGAAGATTCCACAAGACTTGGCGATCAAGACATGGACTCCTCTCCACCAACGTAGCCGACTAGGACTCTTGTTATCCTAGGCCTCCGGTACATTATATAAGCCAAGGCCAGGCTCGTTGATAGATGGATTATGACATTACTCATCATACCTCTAGGGTTTAGACCACAACATATGATCTCGAGGTAGATCAACTCTGTACCTTGATACTTCATCAATATAAACAAGAGCAGGACGTAGGGTTTTACCACCATAGAGAGGGCCCGAACCTGGGTAAAACACCGTGTTCATCGTCTCTGTTACCATCGATCCTAGATCCATAGCTCGGGACCCCCCTACCCCGAGGTCTGCCGGTTTTGACACCGATAATGGTGCTTTCATTGAGAGTTCCGCTGTGTGATCGGCAATGGATCAATGGCTCGCCTGCAAGATCAATTGCGACGTCGGCAAATTCGTCGCCGACTCGACTGGTCACCTTGGTTCAACCGAGGACTGCGCTCCGCCTCAGATCGTCATGATCGGACGAGGGCCTTCATCAACATCAACTCCGATCTCTATCAAGATCGTGGAGGAATCATCCATATAGCTCGGGGGCTAAACTTCAACATTGTCCTCGGGCGACCGTGCTGTTTTTTTATACAGCAGATTCATATTCTCTGTCGCTGCTTCCTTGAGTGTCGCTTTGATGATTGCTTTGGTGGCATAGTGCGGAATTGTGTATATAACAACCCTGCAAAATTTCGTCATATTCCGATGGAGGAATCTCCGGCGATCTACGATATACCGGACCCCTATCAAGTCTGGACGGGAATCTGGACGAGTTTAGGGCATAGAGTCCAGCGTCTAGCTCGGACGTCCCTTGGAAGATCCAACCATTGATAGGCTGTGGAATTCCTGTGTCTACCATCCCTCAAAATTTCAGCTCGATCCGACCGTTCAAACTCCGGGAAACCTCCGATGAGCGCATCGATTTTCTGATCTGTTTTCTGCGCGAATACGAATCCGACCCGAGTTCATCTTTCTTCATGAACGGGATATTGGACAACCTTTTTGGAGGAATCTCTTTCTAGGGTATTGTGTTTTGTTTCCGAACACATGCTCACAAATTTTGTTCCTTTTAGAAGGTAACTTTCACCATTGCGCCGGTGTCAAACCAGCCTGACAACATTGCTGCACGGCTGCCGACCTGCGCCAGACGGGTCGTCGCTTCATCGAGCCGAACTCAACCTCTTCGGATCATTATCTCGGCAAGCCGAACAACAGTTCGGCATCGTGAAGGGTAAATCATCACCAACATTGTCGCCCCACGAATTATATGGAGCGGGCACACCGGCATCGCTGCATGGTCACTTCATCAAGCGGGCATCGATCGCGTCACAAGATCCGGCCCGCGACAGCATCGCCGCACTATTGCTTCTTCAAGCCTGGATGTGACCTCTGCGTCCGAAGATCGGGAGTCAATTCCGGCCAGACTCGCCTCTCTTATCCTGTATCCAGCTTCAATCCTGGACGCGACTTCGGCGTCCGAACATCAGGAGTCAACCCTGGCCGGACTCGCCCCTCGCACCATAGTACCGAAGGACGATTCCGAAGAAATCCCAAATACTAATCCGGCTGACCAAGCCGATGTCCACCATGCCGACCTGCTTCGACACCTCGACAGGCATGGGGCTGCAAACGTCATACTACCGACCTGCCCCGTCACCTCGGCTAGACCGGGGGCTTCGCCATCTCTTCATCATCCTACTCCGGTGACTTCGGCGTCACCAGCCAACCAGCTTCGTCACGTTAGCTGGACCGGGGGCTTCGCCTCGCCACATCGATCATGCGGCATCGCCACCTCATCAAGCCGAACTCCTCGCTCAGTTACCTCGGGCTTGGGGGCTGTGACCTTGGCTAGGCTGCGGACTACGTCTTTGTCCCGCCACGAGCTCGGACCTTGTCAACAATACCGAGCACATTAACCAGCTAAGTCGCCTCCATGCTCAGTTTTTTTTCTTTAAATTTTTTTATTTTATTTTATTTCTTGTTCAGTTCAACCAAACATTATATTTGTGTTAAACAAAAAAGTTGTTCGTTCAAACGTTGATTGTTAAACATTTCTTTTTTCTGCCGAGCTCTTCGTCACCTCGGTCATGAGGGTTTTTTCACCTCGGCTGGGCTTGGGGGCTTCGCCTCACCGCATCGACCGTACGGCGTCGCCACTTCATCAAGCCAAGCTCTTTGCTCGGGTACGTCAAGACCGGCTTGGGGGTTGGGACCTTGAGCCGCTACAAGCTCGGCCCACGTCACACCGAGCACATTAACCAGCTAAGTCGCTTTCATGCTCAAAAACTTTCAGTTTTAAATTTTGTTCGGTTTGACCAAGCATTATACTTTTTTGACAAAAAGTCATTTGCGAAAAACTTTCTTTGTCAAAACCTTGTTTGTTACAAACAAATTCAAATACCACGTTTACTTGGGGGCTTCCTTTGTGAAGCCATTCTTCTTGCATATGATTATTAATGTATTGCACCATTCCTTGTTCATGTATTATGCCAAAATATGCATCATGTTGACTTAAATGTTCTGCAAAGCTGGGTTGCCTGGCTCCTGTGCTTCCCCCTACGTTCCCGATTGTTCGGCTAGGGAGTAAAGGGAGCACCTCTGCGATTGTACGGTCGGGTCATCCAAACTCGTACCTCAGACTGGGTGAAGCCGAAAGCTAGCGCTCTTACTGTTTTCAACTATGGTCGGCACACGACGGAACTCACGCGTACACAAATCTATTGCACAAGTCTCATAGTAATCCTGAGCGACCAAAGAAAAGGCACCGTTGGGGGCACTATTTTCTTTGAAGATGCTTCTTACGTTACATGAGTAATATAGCATAAGTTCCCTGGGCACGATTTGTCTGTTACAGCCTCATGGCCTGATTGCCTGGTTATCCGAAACACCACCGATATTCTCGGTAGGCAGAGTAGATAACACTTTTCGGCCCTTGGCCGAAGTGGGAGAAGCCGACGGTCGGTTAAGACGCGTTCAAAGTTCGGGCGAACGCAGATATTATATAAGTACTTCGGTACATACAATCATTGTACATAAAATTCTTTTACCCAAGTCACTTGGGGGCTCTTAAATTAATATGAGCTGTTTTATAATAAATGTGTTTTCTTCTCAGTCGTTGCAAAGTATTTTTCTACTACTCCTTTCTCGACTCAAGTGTGTGGTCAATAGCCGGATAGCCTGGCTTCTCTCTAAAGCCGCTCAAGTTTAGTTCGCTAAACTGGCCTGAGAAGCACTCCGCCTTCGGGATAGGAGGTTGAAGCCGAAGGCTGACCCGCTTGAAGTCTTGAGATCGGATGTGTCAAGTTAAAACACGACGGAAGCACAAACTAATTTTAAGACCAATGTTCGGATTGGCACCAAAAACTTGATTTAGTTCGGACGTAAAGTTTTTACTGAAGTTTTTTGGTTTTCCAAGCCTATTGCACTTTAACCTATTTGTATGTTTCCAGCATAAGTCTCGCAGTGCAACGCCGGACACCTTTAGAGATTCGGCAAAAACATTCTCGGATATTGCTATATATGCATCAGTTTCGAATTGTGTCTTCGGTCAATAGTTGGGTTGTCTGGCTCCTGTGCTTGCCTCCTATGTTCCGCTTTATTCGGCTAGGTGTGCAAAGGGAGAACCACTGCGATTGTGCCTCCAGCTCGAATGGTTAAGCACCTCAGTGGAGAAAGCTGAAAACTGACTATCACAATGGGCATAAACTGGTCAGCGATCCGATGACGGTGTCACACTATAGATCGATACCGATTACCCCGTGTTAAACGATGGGCCTTTCATAATATTGGCCGAAGTGTTAATGGCTAGACTTCGGTCGGTGCCGAACACAAACCGGGGGCTCGTAGCTAGCTTCCCCAGTTTAAAGCTCCTACGACTAAGTGAAAGCTATAAAGCCCGCGTATCTGATTGCCTTGTTTCCGCTAACACAACCGCCTTCGGGCACCGAGACGTCGGCTAAGGGTTGTCTTGTTATTGCGGAAACACCCTGCGTAGTATCTACAAAGGGGTAGAAGCCGACGATGGGCCACTTTCAACTGATAAACGGTCGCAACGGAGTCAAAATAAACATATATCATCAGTGTTTGTATTCAGTATAGAAGCGCTGCCTTCCATAATTATCTTTATAAAGCTATAAATATGCATCAATTTGACTTAAGATTTTGGCCAAGCTGGGTTGCCTGGCTCCTGTGCTTACCCCTACGTTCCCGATTGTTCAGCTAGGCCGTAAAGGGAGCACCTCTGTGATTGTTACTACCGGGTCGTCCGGATTAGTACCTCAGACTGGGTGAAGCCGAAAGCTAGCCATCTTAAAGAATACAATTGGTCGGCAATGATGGAAGTGAAAATTTTGGTTCATTATGGACCACAGAGTTCGGGAACTTTCTCCCAACTAAATCCTCAATATTTTCCTCCCACATTGATCGGAGTTGAGGTTTCATGATCATGATCAACATGACAGGCTGGGAAAAGGAACCTATAATGGAACTATTTTTCCCAGAAGATGTTTTATAACATATCTCTCTGCGTACCTTTGTTTATAAAACCGTATGGCCAGATTGCCTTGTTTGTCGTAAATCTTTGCCCTTGTAAAGGCTTTATCAAGTAGGACGAACACTCTTCGGCTGCTTGCCGAAGAGGTTGAAGCCGATGGTCGGTCAACAAAGTTTTGTACAACGCGGATCCGAGCATTAGTGATGTAAAGTACTTGGATACATAGAATCATTACACATACATCGTGATATACTCTGGACATTGATCCTTAATTCAGCCACCCGTGCCCACATTAAGGCTCGGGGGCTACTGGGCTTCGCGCTTTTTAGTTACAAATATTAAAGGGGCACATCGATCCCCTGATCTGGTGTTGCCACCCGACCATTGGCTCGGGGGCTACTGCATCGATGATTCAATGCAGATAGTTCATAAAGTGCGAAATAGTTCCCGAGGAGATTATGATCCTCAGGTTGGTTGGCCGCACCCAACCTGAGTCTCGAGGAATATGCACACCACATTTCCATTCCTAAGTATGCTACAGAGCTAGGAGTTGATCCTCAGGCCAATTTTGTGAATCGACCTGAGTCTCAGGGGCTACTGGGATCACCAGTTTTATGCCATCCTTCAGGTGCATCTTTGGTTTTAGACCGACACACACCTTGAGGGCTACTGGCTATATATCTCGGCAGAGAATAAATTGCACCAATTGAAAATATTCACAAAAAATCAGCCCGCAGTCAGGGTGGTGCACCACCTCGGAAGCAGTCCGGCATAAAGCTCGGGCGCCAGTGGCTGGCTCCATAGAGGGCATTTCCGGCATTAAGCTCTGCTGAATTCGTTCAATCTTTTAAAAACCGAGGTAGTTATGACACCTCGGATGCTGACCATCATTAGAACTCAGATGCAGTCCGGCGTTGGAGCTCGGAAGCAGTCCGGCATAAAGCTCGGATTCGAATGGCTCGTTCCATAGAAGACTACTCCGGCATTCAAGCTCGGATGAACTCATTCAAATTTTTCAGAGGCCAAGATAATCTATGATACGTCGGATTTAGTTCGGCTTTGGAGCTCGGACGCAAGAGGATACCTTGAATGCCGAATAGTGTTGGAGCTCGGCTATGAAAAGACGCCTCGAATTAAGTTCGGCATTAGAGCTCGGACGCAAGAGGGCGCCGTCGCACGGGAAGCACTTCAAACCCCAGGTGTGGCGTAAAAAACTTACAAGGCATTGATAAAGGACGATAACTTAAAAGACTCCTCGGATACCCGATGTATGAACTCTTCGGATATACCTCGGCGATCCTCAAGATCAGAGATGGGAAGATTTGTTGAACCAGTTTTCAAGGCCGGCGACCGAAGATGAAGAACAGTTCGGAAGAACCGAGGAGCGTCCCCAACTTGAAGACCGGTTCAGGGGGCTACTGATGGTGTCCTGGACTAGGGGGTACTCACCATGTCGCCTCCTGACCAGTGGGTTGGGCCGAGGACCCCCGTGGCGGTTCACTAATGGGCTAGTTCGGACAGCCGAAGACATATACGAGGAAGATTCCACAAGACTTGGTGATCAAGACATGGACTCCTCTCCACCAACGTAGCCGACTAGGACTCTTGTTATCCTAGGCCTCCGGTACATTATATAAGCCGAGGCCAGGCTCGTTGATAGATGGATTATGACATTACTCATCATACCTCTAGGGTTTAGACCACAACATATGATCTCGAGGTAGATCAACTCTGTACCTTGATACTTCATCAATATAAACAAGAGCAGGACGTAGAGTTTTACCTCCATAGAGAGGGCCCGAACCTGGGTAAAACACCGTGTTCATCGTCTCTGCTACCATCGATCCTAGATCCACAGCTCGGGACCCCCCTACCCCGAGGTCTGCCGGTTTTGACACCGACACCCCCCCCCGCTGAACCACTGTCGCCGCTCGCATCTCGCCATCGCCGCCGTCCTCTCCGTCGCCAACCCGTCCCCGACCTCGTCGCCTCGTCCCCGTCGTTGATTGCCGTCGTCCCCGTCCTCCTCCCCGAGCACGCTGCCTTTTCCCTACGGCCCCGCCGTGAGCACCACACCTCCCTCGCTCTTCCTCCCTGGTAGATCCGCCACCGCGCCCGCACGCGCGCGCTCAGCCTCCCCAGATCCTCGCCGCACCCCCCCTGCGCTACCCGCGCCCGGCCGCGCACAGTACGCGCGCACACACGCCCATCCGCGTGGATCCTCGCCCAACACGGCCATCGCGCGCTCCGCCCGCCTGCCAGTGGTCTTCCTCGCCCTGCCTTGCCTTTGTTGCTCGCTCGACCGCTCGCGCCACCCGCTTTTGGCCTCGCCCCGCGCCACTCGCTAGCTCCCGCCGTCTCCTGGCCGCGTCCCGCCATGCTCCCCTGCCGCGCCCCGACCCTGCACGCTGCGTCCGTCCTCCCGCGGCGCTCACTGCTGCTGTCGCCCGAGCTCCGCGCTAGCCATCGCTCGCCTTGCCACAGCACGCACCGCGCCGGCCCGCCTTCCCTGCTCGCCGGGCCCCTGCCCTCGTGCGCGCCGCCGCACGCCCACGCTCGCCTCTCCACCCCGCGGCCGCTCCGCGCCGCCGTGTCGTCCATCACTGAGCCCCGCACCACCACGTGCGCCCTGCCACCCCTCGCCCGCAGGCTGCGCCCGGTGCCGCCTCGATGCCGCACCTGGGCCAGTGCCCGCACCAGTTCGGGCGGCGACCACGCCCGTAGCACCCGCCCCGTTAAGGCCCCTAGCCCATTGACAGTCGGGGCCCACTTCCTGAGAACGTTTAAAAAAAGAGAGAAATATTAATTAATTAAGAAAATAATTAATTAACTTAATTAAGTCTACTTAATTAACTTAACTTAATTAACCTGCTATTTAACTAATAAATTGTTAGTTAGTTAGATCTGTGTATGACACGGGGCCCCCACCCCCTGTTGACCAGCCAAACGTTGACTAGTCAACTGGGTCCCCCTTGGTCCCACATGTCAGCGAGTGTACATTTTTGTGTACACTGTGCTGGGTACATCTAGCAATTTAACATTAAATTTTTGAATTAAAATAAATTAGAAAATAACTAAAACTTTGGAAATTAATATAAAATAATCCGTAACTCGGATGAAAATACTTTGTACATGAAAGTTGTTCAGAACGACGAGATGAATTTGAATACACCCTTCGTATTGCTGTCAGATGCCCCTAACTACCTGAACATGGAACTTTTAGACTGATTTCGATAAATGAATAGTGCTCAACTTTAATTAAATAAATCCAAATAAATTCCTAAATTAACTAAATCATCTAGTTAGGCAGTAGCACACCTCTGCATATCATTTAGGCATGTCATGCATATTGTTTGCATTGTTTCCGTGAATTTATTGTTTCTTTCCCCCTCCTCTCTCGATAGACGCCGAGACTGACACTGACGCAGCAGAGTACGACTACGCTCCGGACGAGCAGCCTTCTGACGACCAGCCCCTCTCAGCAGAGCTTCCAGGCAAGCCCCCCCTTGAACATCCCGATATCGCCCATTCTATTCTGTCATGCTTGCATTAGATTTTGCTACTGTAAATGATTGCTCCTATTCTGATGCATAGCCTGCTTTTGTAACCTACTTATTGCTACCTTACCTGCCTATTTCAAACTGCTTAGTATAGGTTGGTTAGTGAACCATAAGTGACCCCCACTTTGTCCTTGTTGCCTCTGCTTCATCATCGACGACGTCATCAATGTGATCGATGACCAGAGACCGACACCTCACTTCACCCCCCTCTCTGTTGTACGACTCTGCATAGTTACTATCGAGTGCCGAGGGTGATACCTCGTAACGCACTCCTGATGATAACTCTGTAGTATAGCTGTTCGGTTGTGGTCATTGATGGTGATTCCTCCTTAACCACTCCCGATACGACTCTGTCGTGCAACCCCTCAAGTGTGAACCTCGAGGGTGAATCCTCCTACGTTCACCTTGATGATTGATTCGAGTGGAATCCACCGAGGGTGATTCCTCGGGGCTTCCCCCTTGATGTTATGACCACATGATTACTTTGACCTTTATCACAGGCGGGTCGACCCTGAGGGGTACCCGTAGGGAATTTATGCAATCGGGTTTGCCAGGAGGGCTCCCGAGAGAGATATTGTGGCGGAGCATCAGAAACTCTGATCGTCTCCGCGAGTTATTAAATACGCCTAACGGATTTGGGTATTTGATCTGAGTGGGTCGTCGTGCCCTATACGCACTACCACCACGCGGGATAATGGTTATGGGGCCGTCTACGTCGTATGTTTCTCCCGAAAGCTCATCAGACGTCACAGTTCACCGTGCTGGCTGATTGTTGGGGTTGGGCTGGATACTTCACTGACGAGTTCAGTGTCACGCCTGCTCCCCGGCCAGTCTCACAATGCGCAGGAGAGCCCGAGGCGATGGCCCAAGACCCCTGGGTGCATAGGTTAGTCCGGTGTGTTGACCTCTCTGGTGAGCCTAGGTAGGGCGCTGCTTCGTGTCGATCTCCCGAGGCCGGGCATTACCCAGCAAGTGTGTACGGCCAGAGGTGATCGAGTGTGTTGGGTAACAGTAGTGCACCCCTGCAGGGAAGTGATCTATTCGAATAGCCGAGTCGACTGTAACAGGACGCTTAGTTTGGTATCCCGATCTATTACTTGAACTGGATACTTGTTTAATTAAGTGAAGCTCTGGGATCGCTTTCTCGCAGGGAGTCGAGGAAGGATCTCTAGGCTTTGCGTCAACATGCTTGCTTAACAAAATGCTATTCTGTACTCTTCTAATTGCTGCAAGATGGTGGCTTCGTGAAGATGCTAGTCTTCGATAGGACTAGGTCTTCTCTCTATTCTGGCATTTCTGCAGCCCAGTCCACATATACAGCCTTTCTTTGATAATGTTGCATATGTAGTGTAGATCCTTGCTTGCTGAGTACTTTGGATGAGTACTCATGGTTGCTTTGCTACCTCCTTTTCCCCCATACCCCTTTTGATGTTACATCAGACCATGGAGCCCAGGAGCCAGATGCCACCGCAGGAGCTTACTACCAGGAGGGCCCAGACGACACGTACTACTGGATCGAGCCAGCCGACCAGGAGTAGGATCAGAGGCCCCAGGTAGGAGGCCTTCGCCTTTCGATCTAGAGTCGTTGTTTGTGCTAGCCTTCTTAAGGCAAACCTTGGCTAACTATGTCTGTACCCAGATATTATTTGTATGACTGACTTATGTATTCGGATCCTCGTGATCCCTAGTCTGTAATATTCATGGATCTCCTTTTATTTGTGTTAGAGTTGTGTTGTGATATCTTCCCATGAGTCCCTATGCTTGATCGTGCATGTTTGTGTGTATGATTAGTGCATGATTGAGTCGGGGGCGTCACAAGTTGGTATCAGAGCCGACTACCTGTAGGAAGCCCCCTTCCAAATTCCTTGGTCGAAGTTGAGTATAGACATCGAAAAACTAATTTACTAACTTGGCTGTGTGGCTTACGGGCCCACGTCGCCAACTGGGTGGTATTAGGATCTTTTATTCCTCGTCTATACTCTGGGACTCTGATCTCTCTTTTATTCGGGTTAAATGAATTTACTAACTACATTAGGTTCTCGTAACCACTTCATCCCGGAGAGCCCTTCACCACAGATGATCGCTTGCTTCGCCAGAAGATTCTACAGATACTCCTCGATGTTTCCCGAGACCCTGTGCTCACTGCTTTGCAGTTCTGGACCACCGATAAATCCTGATGGATAACTACTTACACTTGTCGTACATATATTCATTCCAGTTACTCTTTTGTTCCATCCGACATATCAAAATACTATCTGAAATTTCGAGAATTCTCTGAACCTACTGCCTTGCAGTTCCTTTCCGCTTGAACACACTTATGAATAGTTCCTCACATTACCGGGGATCCGTTCATCCCCAGTTGTTCTTGTGCTTTCCAAAATACTTGGAATTGCTATCTGATCTCCCGAAAATCCTTTGCAGCCTATTTGCTCTTGTTTTTCCTTGCCTGCTTGCATTATGGTTAATTCCATATGTCTAGCAATATTTATTATAATCCTTTGTGATTATCATTCTGTTCCGATGGATTCAAAGTGTGTGCGACTACTCGCAATCATCAATTCATCCATAGAAATTTTCTTTCCGGCTCATATGTCGTTTCGGATATGAGCTGGTTCTTGCCCAATCAAGATTGGATTGGGTGCGCCTCTAAGTCTGTTCAACCTATCTATCTTCGATCAGAGCTTTTGATTCTGATACACCGGTCTAGAAATCAAATTCCTTTGTACTTAAGCATCAAATTATTCAGATGTTTCTATAAGCCGATGCCTTTGCACCCCTTCTTCCTCTAATTGATTATCGATACTCGCATCAATTCAGTCATGAATAGCCAGATCCTTTGTTGGATTATTATCCGGCAGTATCCTTCATATTCAAAATTTTGCGCGCTCTTCCCCTGATACATATTGCCTTTGGTAAATTGAATTCTCTACTTTGTCAACCTTGCTCTGCTTACAAGCTTGTGTTATTTACTCCTGAAGTTGTGGTATATGTTCCTAAGATGCCCCAATGGGTTGAACCTATGCTTTCCCTAATCTGTGTGAACTCGAAAGTTATGCGAGTCATACTCTTCTGGTACTTCGCCAGATAAATCTTCCACACTATAATTTCTTCGGAAACGAGGAGTAAATGAAAGGTTATGCATTGAAGAAGTGGGAGTCGACCTTGAACCTTTGAGTTCATGCCCATGGACACTATGTAGATCTTATCATGGAAGCTTCTCTTAAAGTAATTATTCCCTTGGTATAAGTTCATCTTATATCTTGGATCTGGTCTTTTGCAATCATGGTTCCGGCCATATTATTATTCCTTGATTCCTTTCTCGGACAAGTTAAAGTACTTGTCTTCTATAGATTGATACACCTATCCAACCTCTATTATGCTCTACCTTCGAGTAATACCCTCTGGTATCTCGAGAATATCACGGAACTGCTATACTTCTTATGAGATTTCGTCAAGTATTGCTTCTCACTAATTCAGTTCTACCACCGGTTCTGAGTTGTTAGTCACTTGAGAACAATGATAACTAAGTCGAGTCCGCGCTAAAAATTCTACAACTCTTAGCAATCTTCTTTGCTTACGAGTTTAATAATCCTTCAAGTCATTCCTATGCCTGATCGGCTACACCATTATCATGCTAACTTTAACTGTGCTACCTGGTCCTTCTTCCCGGAGCACAATGTTTGACGCTGAGCTAAGCTTACGTCGATTTCCTTGTCTTATCATTCCACCTCGAACAACAAGCTTGATTCCGAGTTGGTGTCGTATCCGTAGACCCAATAATCTTTCACTGCATCAGTCCTTTTGCTTGATGCAGTCGCTGTTCGATTGCTTCTTCGTGGAGCCTCTCGATAAAATGTGTCATGATCATCATCAACATTTTGACTTCTTCCTAGATATCAATCGAATTCATGATGAGAGATACCATCCTTGCCCCTCGATGATTTGTGTTATCATCGACAATCTTATTACCTTCCCCTCCAACACAAACTTGTTCATGTTTGGTGTCATAACCTGAGTTCCTTGCTATCCGATTTATGTTATGTTCTACCTTGTAGTATTCCCATCTTTCATGTCAAGGAGGTCATGAGGATTGCTCCACCTCTTAAGAATTCCTGATATAGTGATACTTCTCACAATCACCATTCTTTCTTGGTCCCCATGTTGATTCTAATTAGGGTACCAACAAGTGAACGGTGCTGCTTGGATTCTGTACTTCTAGCAACCCTATTGCTTTGAAGTTAATGGTCGGCATTTCATTCTTAGACCATTGGTTATCGAATCACCATTCTAACATTGATCATGCTACCTAAGCCATATTTCGGGTGCACCGTTCAACCAGTGATTACTTGTGTATGTTTTCCTCGAGCATACATCATTATATCATTTGATCTGATAAATGTTATCTCCTTGTTCACTTGATTGAGGAAATCCATCTTTTTGGAAATCTCAAGGAATTGTCGCTGAGTCCATCAGCCACCCCCTCATCCTCTCCTTGGTTTAATGATGAACTCTTGTTTCAGAACTCACTTCGATAGTTCATTTCCTGATAATCTTAAATTGTCATCTTGTAAATTTGTGTTGCACCATTTTCTTCTCAGGCATCCTGACCCCAATCAGAACTGAATCTCGGTCAGATATGATGTTTGGAACATATTTCCAAGAGTTATAACGCTGGTCTTTATATGAGCCGGTAAGGTGATGTCATGCCTAGCACACCTGGCCAGAGGTCCTATTATTATAGTTTCCTTTTTAGCAAGGTTATCTGTTCTTCCATGAGGAAATTATAAGACTTATTCTACAAGTCGTTCCTGATGGATCCTTCATGTATCCGAAGTCCGACCTTTGTTTGAAGACCATGTCAATGCTATCTCAAAGCATGTCTCTGGTACTCCGATTTTCAATAAGAACATTTGAAGCACCATACTAAATTCTCTTTATCAATTATCCAAACACCGATGTATGGGTAACATCATGAAATTCCTCTCCACTTACCTAAAGGGTTTTCTACTTCATATCCTGTCATGGTTATCTTGCTCTGCTTGTCCTTGGGAAGGAAATACCCCTGAAATATGTGTTTAAACACATTTTCCTTTCCATTGCTCTGTTTAATCTGATAATCACATTTTCCTTTCCATTGTTTTGTTTAACCTTTCCTATAATCTGACTTCACTGAGCAGTGATAATTCCCTGCTTAGGTAAGCACCTCGTTGTGCCACTCTGTCAGTAAGACCCTGTTATTATTGTTGATGACATTCCGGTAACCACCGATGGACGAGAACTTTGCCTATTGGTCTGCCTCGTTCAACGAGCAGGAAAATGGTTCTCTTCGTCCCTCGCCCTTTGTACCAATGTTGTTGCCGACATAACTGACAGGCTATCCTCTAACATGCCTTGCTTACATGATCGTGCAAGAAGTCACCGCCCTTCCTACTTTTAACCCACATGGTGGGCCCATAACCCATAGTTTCACAGGATCGAAACCTGACTCTCCTATATACCTCCCTGTTCCCAAAGTTATTCCTCGCGCATGGCCTTATATGTAATCCACGAGCCACCTTCCGAGAGATCATCAATTCTGGTATCAGACACAACACTTATTCCCATTGGTCTTAACCGCTCTCACATTTCGTTTCAGGCAACGAACGATTGCCTATCTGCTTGAAACTTCTTATTGCACCTTCTTACTTTACTCTCGATGACTTTCTTGAATGTTAACTCGAGAGGTGCCTCTATACCTCGTTCACTGAGATAGCCCCTAGGTACCTAACATGTGTTGAACTCCGTCCTTCCCGAGTTTCCCCACTTAACTTTTCCCTAAGTACGATGCAGATCCTGAAGAAAGGATGTCGAGTTCATCATGATGACCTGGAGCAGAGAAATGAAGACATCAACGTAGTGGATCGACCTCTTCGAGAAGAGCAACCAAGACCGAGGAGAATCGTTAGAATTTCGTAACCAATTCTTTTCCCCTTACTCTATCACTTAAATCTCGGGACGAGATTTCTTGTAGTTGAGGAGAATTGTAACGCCCGGATAATTAAGCTACAGTAGCCCTCTGCTAGTGATGCCACGTCACCACGATTACTGTGGTTAATCTCGCGATGATTCAAAAACGATTCAAATTCAATTTTAAAATAAAGGCAAACAACAAAAGTTTTTCAAACATTAAAACTAAAATGTTCGGAATGTGACATAATTACATATATTAAATTTGGTACAACTTTTGTATTTTACTAAAACTAAAATATATTGGAAATAAGAGAAAACACTAAAGGAAAAATAAATAAAAAGAAAAAGAAAAAACAGAAAAGAAAAAAAGAAATCCCCCCCCACTGGGCCAATCGGCCCAGCTGGTAGCCAGGCTATCCCAACTGGCCCACCTAACCCCCCAAAACACACCGCTCCTCCACCCAAACCCTAGCCCCCCCCCCCCCCGCCGGACCACCGTCGCCGCTCGCACCTCGCATCGCCGCCGTCCTCTCCGTCGCCGACCCGTCCCCGACCTCGTCACCTCGACCCCGTCGTCGCTCGCCGTTGTCCCCGTCCTCCTCCCCGAGCACGCTGCCTTTTCCCTACGGCCCCGCCGTGAGCACCGCACCTCCCTCCCTCATCCTCCCTGGTAGATCCGCCACGCGCCCGCACGCGCGCACTCAGCCTCCCCAGATCCTCGCCGCATCCCTCCTGCGCTACCGGCGCCCGGCCACGCACAATGCGCACGCACACGCGCCCATCCGCGTCGATCCGCGCCCACCACGGCCATCGCGCGCTCCGCCCGCCTGCCAGTGCTCTCCCTCGCCCTACCTTGCCCTTGCTCGCTCGCCCGACCGCTCACGCTGCCCGCTTTTGGCCTCGCCCCACGCCACCCGCTAGCTCCCGCCGTCTCCTGGCCGCGTCCCGCCATGCTCCCCTGCCACGCCCCGACCCTGCACGCCGCATCCGTCCTCCCGCGGCGCTCACTGCTACTGCTGCCCGATCTTCGCACCAGCCGTCGCCCGCCTTGCCGCAGCACGCACCGCGCCGGCCCGCCTTCCCTGCTCGCCGGGCCCCTGCCCTCGTGCGCGCCGCCGCACGCCCATGCTCAGCTCTCCACCCCGCGGCCGCTCCGCGCCGCCGCGTCCTCCATCGCCGAGCCCCGCACCACCGCGCGCGCCCACGACCCCTCGCCCGCAGGCCGCGCCCGGTGCCGCCCCGATGCCACGCCTGGGCTAGCGCCCGCAACAGTTCGGGCGGCGACCACGCCCGTAGCACCCGCCTTGTTAAGGCCCCTGGCCCATTGACAGCCGGGGCCCACGCCCTGAGAACGTTTAAAAAAAGAGAGAAATATTAATTAATTTATTAAGAAAATAATTAATTAACTTAATTAAGTCTACTTAATTAACTTAACTTTAATTAACCAGCTATTTAACTAATAAACTGTTAGTTAGTTAGATCTGTGTATGACAGGGGGGCCCCACCCCTTGTTGACCAGTCAAACGTTGACTGGTCAACTGGGTCCCCCTTGGTCCCACATGTCAGCGAGTGTACATTTTTGTGTACACTGTGCTGGGTACATCTAGCAATTTAACATTAAATTTTCGAATTAAAATAAATTAGAAAATAACTAAAACTTTGGAAATTAATATAAAATAATTCGTAACTCGGATGAAAATACTTTCTACATGAAAGTTGTTCAGAACGACGAGACGAATCTGAATACGCCCTTCGTATTGCTGTCAGATGCCCCTAACAAACTGAACATGGAACTTTTAGACTGATTTCGATAAATGAATAGTGCTCAACTTTAATTAAATAAATCCAAATAAATTCCTAAATTAACTAAATCATCTAGTTAGGCAGTAGCACACCTCTGCATATCATTTAGGCATGTCATGCATATTGTTTGCATTTTTGCCGTGAATTTATTGTTTCTTTCCCCTCCTTCTCTCTCGATAGACGCCGAGACCGACACCGACGCAGCAGAGTATGACTACACTCCGGACGAGTAGGCTTCTGACGACCAGCCCCTCTCAGCAAAGCTTCCAGGCAAGCCCCCCCTGAACATCCCGATATCGCCCATTCTATTATCTCATGCTTGCATTAGATTTTGCTACTGTAAATGATTGCTCCTATTCTGATGCATAGCCTGCTTTTGTAACCTGCTTATTGCTACCTTACCTGCCTATTTCAAACTGCTTAGTATAGGTTGGTTAGTGAATCATCAGTGACCCCCACTTTGTCCTTGTTGCCTTTGCTTCATCATAGACGACTCGATAAACATGATCGACGACCAGAGACCGACACCTCACTTCACCCCCCTCTGTTGTACGACTCTGCATAGTTACTATCGAGTGCCGAGGGTGATACCTCGTAACGCACTCCTGATGATAACTCTGTAGTATTGCTGTTCGGTCGTGGTCATCGAGGGTGATTCCTCCTTAACCACTCTTGATACGACTCTGTCATGCAACCCCTCAAGTGTGAACCTTGAGGATGAATCCTCCTACGTTCACCTTGATGATTTCTTCGAGTGGAATCCACCGAGGGTGATTCCTCGGGGCTCCCCCCTTGATATTATGACCACACGGTTACTTTGACCTTTGTCACAGGCGGGTCGACCCTAAGGGGTACCCGCAGGGAATTTATGCAGTCGGGTTTGCCAGGAGGGCACCCAAGAGAGATATTGTGGCGGAGCATCAAAAACTCTCATTGTCTCCGCGAGTTATTAAATACGCCTAACGGATTTGGGTATTTGATCTGAGTGGGTCGTCGTGCCCTATACGCACTACCACCATGCAGGATAATGGTTATGGGGCCCTCTACGTCGTACATTTCTCCCGAAAGCTCATCAGACGTCATAGTTCACCGTGCGGGCTGATTGTTGGGGTTGGGCTGGATACTTCACTGATGAGGTCAGTGTCGCGCCTGCTCCCCGGCCAGTCTCACAACGCGCAGGAGCGCCCGGAGTGATGGCCCAAGACCCCTGGATGCATAGGTTAGTCCGGCGTGTTGACCTCTCTGCTGAGCCTAGGTAGGGCGCTGCTTCGTGTCGATCTCCCGAGGCCGGGCATTACCCAGCAAGTGTGTACGGCCAGAGGTGATCGAGCGTGTTGGGTAACAGTAGTGCACCCCGACAAGGAAGTGATCTATTCGAATAGCCGTGTCCACGGTTACAGGACGCTCAGTTTGGTATCCCGGTCTATTACTTGAACTGGATACTTGTTTAATTAATTGAAGCTCCAGGATCGCTTTCTCGCAGGGAGTCGAGGAAGGATCTCTAGGCTTTGCCTCAACATGCTTGCTTAATAAAATGCTATTCTGTACTCTTCTAATTGCTGCAAGATGGTGGCTTCGTGAAGATGCTAGTCTTTGATAGGACTAGGTCTTCTCTCTATTCTGGCATTTCTGCAGCCCAGTCCACATATATAGCCTTTCTTTGATAATGTTGCATATGTAGTGTAGATCCTTGCTTGTTGAGTACTTTGGATGAGTACTCACGGTTGCTTTTCTACCTCTTTTTCCCCCATACCCCTTTTGATGTTACATCAGACAATGGAGCCCAGGAGCCAGATGCCACAGCAGGAGCTTACTACCAGGAGGGCCCAGACGGCACGTACTACTGGATCGAGCTAGCCGACCAGGAGTAGGATCAGAGGCCCCAGGCATGAGGCCTTCGCCTTTCGATCTAGATTCATTGTTTGTGCTAGCCTTCTTAAGGCAAACCTTGGCTAACTATGTATGTACCCAGATATTATTTGTATGACTGACTTATGTATTCGGATCCTCGTGATCCCTGGTCTGTAATATTCATGGATCTCCGTTTATTTGTGTTAGAGTTGTGTTGTGATATCTTCCCGTGAGTCCCTGTGCTTGATCGTGCATGTTTGCATGTATGATTAGTGCATGATTGAGTTAGGGGCGTCACATCAGTACACAATGACTGATTTGCCACTATGGTGACCCCTTAATCTATAAAAGGAGGCCCATGGCAACTATAGAGAGGATTCGGACCCATATACACCCATACGCGCGTAGCTGCTCTCGCCCCGAGGCAACACTGCCGGGCAAGAGCGCTGTGTTTCCACCACCATCCACCATCAATCCACCAAAGCAGGAGTAGGGTTTTACGCCTCGCGGCGGCCCGAACTTGGGTAAAAACTGCCCGTGTGATCTCTACCGTGCTACGCTGCGCTCCTCCGCTCTTTGTGCAATGCGCTCAGTCCGCCTGCCGAACCAAAAGGGGCCCTTGGCCCCATAGGTGGCCGTGGTTTCCCACGACACCGTGGCCCTAGACAAACTTAGGCCAAAAGCCTAAGCTTGGGGAAGTACGTATCTCTCACTGAGACATTACATTCATGTTCACACAATCATTTCAGTTGTCGCTGTTCATACTTTTTCATTGTGTTATCCATGTTAGTTTATTTTTCTTGCTTTCTTCTTGTGTGTTTGAAAAACTTTAAGAAAATCCAAACAAAATTAGTTCTCATTTTTTTAGATTTTCTTCCTAGTTTAATTTAGTTTTAGTATTAAAAGAAAACCCAAAAAGATTTCTCGTTCTTCTTTTGCTTGTTGGGAGCTTTTCCGTGTAAATAGTTTTTCTTTTTTTCGTTTTACTTTCTTCAGAAAAACAAAAACTCCAAAAATATTTTAGTGTGTTTCTTTGAAATTCTTTTCCTTTTCTTTGGGTCATAAGGAGAAGACCACGGTGAAAATGTTGAGTGGCTCTCATATGCATTATTGTTGATCTAACAAAGAGCCCATATTACCTTGTCTTCTCCTTTGAATAAATATTTGCAGATTCCAGCTTAGTGCAATGCACGTGCACTCTTATTATTATTCACACCGTTCGGTCATGCAAGTGAAAGGTAATAATGACGATATATGATGAAATGATTGGGATGGAGAAAAGCTGGTACGAACTTGACCTATTTTGTTTTTGTAAATATGATTAGCTCATCGTTCTTGATTCAGCCCATTATGAATGAAACATGTTTGCAATGACAATTAGAGATTATAGTTACTCATGCCATGCTTAATTAGCTAGGAGTGGATAATGGTTTGTCTTGTGTGCCAACATGCAATTTAAAATGGTTATGATGTAGTATGATAGGATGGTATCCTCCTTTGAATGATTCAAGTGGCTTGACTTGGCACATGTTCACGCATGTAGTTAAATCAAAATCAACATAGCCTCCACGATATTTATGTTCATGGTGATTTATATCCTACTCATGCTTGCACTCAATGTTAGTTAATCTCAATGCATGTTTATGACCGTTGTCGCTCTCTAGTTGGTCGCTCCTCAATCTTTTGCTAGCCTTCACTTGTACTAAGCGGGAATACTGCTTCTGCATCCACTTCCTTAAACCCAAAGTTGTTCCATATGAGTCCACCATACCTACCTATATGCGGTATTTACCTGCCGTTCCAAGTAAATTTGCATGTGCCAAACTCTAAACCTTCAAATAATAATCTGTTCTGTATGCCCGAATCGCTCATGTAGTGATTGGGGGCTGTCAGTATCTTCCATGCTAGATGGGTTATTCTCACGATGAGTGTTTATTCACTTGTCATTCACGAGAAAGTGGCTGGTAATCGGGATGCCCAGTTCCATGCTCGAAATCAAATCAAAATATAATCATAAAACAAAACTCCTCTAGGACTGTTGTTGGTATGGACGGTACCCATGGATTCGGTTAGCCATGGAGTGTGATTGTTGGTGGAGGGGGAGTAAAAACTTTACCATTCTGTTTGGAAACCGCCTATAATGTATCTAGCATGGAAGATAGTGAGATCTATTGGTAGTTATGTTGACAATGAAAGCATACCGCTCAAAATTATATTCATCTCTATTTTAAAAGCTCCGAGCTCTGGCACCTTTGCAAATCCCTGCTTCCCTCTGCGAAGGGCCTATCTATTTACTTTTAATGTTGAGTCATTATCCTCTTATAAAAAGCACCAGCTAGAGAGCACCACTGTCATTTGTATGCTTTGTTATTAATTGATATTGAGTATGAGTGTGACTGGATCTCTTTTGCCATGAATTACAATGTCTAATCAGTCCTTAATCTTCAGGGGTGCTCTGCATTTATGTTTTGTGGTCTCAGAAAGGGCTAGCGAGATACCATTTTGCCATATTATATCATGATTGTTTTGAAAAAAGTGTTGTCATCCGAGATTTATTATTATTGCTCGCTAGTTGATTATGCCATTGATATGAGTAAATGTGAGACCTAAATGTTATTGTGAATATGGTTAGTTCATAATCTTTGCTGAAACCCTGAATGCTGGATATACATATTTGCAACAACAAGATAAACATAGTTTGTAAAAGTTTTTCTTTGTCACTTTCAGTTTGTCAACTAAATTGCTTGAGGACAAGCAATGGGTTAAGCTTGGGGGAGTTGATACGTCTCCATCGTATCTACTTTTCCAAACTCTTTTGCCCTTGTTTTGGAATCTAATTTGCATGATTTGAATGGAACTAACCCAGACTGACGCTGTTTTCAGCAGAATTGCCATGGTGTTATTTTTGTGCGGAAATAAAAGTTCTCGGATTAACCTGAAAATTCACGGAGAATATTTTTGGAATATATAAAAAATACTGCCGCAAGAATTATCCAGAGGGGGTCCACCCAGAGGCCACAAGCCTGGGGGGCGCCCCCCTGGGGTGCACCTCGATGGCTTGTGGGCCCCCTAGACCTCTTCCCGCCTCAACTCCAACTCTATATAACCCTATTCGGGGAGAAAAAAAATCAAGGAGAAGGATTCATCGCGTTTTACGATACGGAGCCGCCGCCACCTCCTGTTCTTCATCGGGAGGGCAGATCTGGAGTCCGTTCAGGGCTCCAGAGAGGGGGATTCGTCGCCATCATCATCACCAACCTTCCTCCATCACCAATTTCATGATGCTCACCGCCGGGAGTGAGTAATTCCATCGTAGGCTTGCTGGACGGTGATGGGTTGGATGAGATTTATCATGTAATCGAGTTTGTTTTGTTAGGGTTTGATCCCTAGTATACAATATGTTCTGAGATTGATGTTACTATGACTTTGCTATGCTTAATGCATGTCACTAGGGCCCGAGTGCCATGATTTCAGATCTGAACCTATTATGTTTTCATGAATATATTTGTGTTCTTGATCCTATCTTGCAAGTTGTAGACACCTATTATGTGTTATGATCCGCATACCCCAAGGTGACAATAATTGGGATTCTTTCCGGTGATTACCATAGTTTGAGGAGTTCATGTATTCACCGAGTGCTAATGCTTTGTTCTGGTTCTCTACTAAAAGGAGGCCTTAATATCCCTTAGTTTCCATTAGGACCCTGCTGCCACGGGAGGGTAGGACAAAAGATGTCATGCAAGTTCTTTTCCATAAGCATGTATGACTATATACGGAATACATACCTACATTACATTGATGAATTGGAGCTAGTTCTGTGTCACCCTACGTTATAACTGTTGCATGATGAATGCCATCCGACATAATTATCCATCACTGATCCGATGCCTACGAGCTTTTCACATATTGATCTTAAGTTACTTTGCCATTGCTACTGTTACAATCACTACAAAACTGTTACTGTTACTTTTGTCAGCGTTACCGTTACTTCCATACTACTTTGCTACTAAAAACTTTGCTGCAGATATTAAGTCTTTCAGGTGTGGTTGAATTGACAACTTAGCTGCTAATATTCGTGAATATTCTTTGGCTCCCCTTGTGTCGAATCAAAAAATTTGGGTTGAATACTCTACCCTCGAAAACTGTTGCGATCCCCTATACTTGTGGGTTATCAGATAACGAGAGTGCACAGAGAAATAGTATTCCAACATGTCTCTATATGTGGCGCACATGCATTTCAAAACTCACGTAGCGTAGTAACATTAGCTGACCAATTAAATGTAAGCTTTGGAAATATGAGTGGCATGTAGTTTAGCTTGAAGGATGGAGTGCTACTAGTACGACAGCAAGTCACTAGGCAGATCGTAGTGTCAATAAAAGTGGGACACCATAAGCATCATAAATAAATCGAGGAAGTGGAACTGACTGGAAAATATGGGGTTGTATTGCCGCTACTAATCGAAAGCCTGTCGATCACTTACAGGCCAGCTCTATTCACCTAAAGGCGCACTACTATTACTATCAGTCTAGTCTCTCAAAGGTCGGACAGCTCCCATCATTTCCTAGATATCATGGCACACCAGCTCGAATTGCTGAAAGCAACTAGAAGAAGCGGCCAAATAGACCTGTCAACTGCAGATGTCCTTGCTTACCTTCCTCACAAGGAACATACTATACTTATTAAAGAAGAAAAGAAGAGGAACATGTTAAAGAATAGAAGAGGAAGCATATTATGGAGATTCCACTTCTTTCTGTACAATGTTGGTTGCCCACCTATGATGAATCAGAGCACCCAAAGAAATGCAATTCCATGCTTTCTCTCTCTATGTGGCCACAAGCATTTGGAAACTCAAGTGGGAGCATTAGCTAACCAATTAAATGTGTGTCTGTTAACTAATATCAATATCATATCACATTCGTATTGGAACAACTAAGCTTGGAATTATGATTGGTGTGTTGTTTACCTTAAAGAGTGGACTGCTGCTAGTACGACACAAAGAACCTACGCAGATCATAGTGTAGATATAACGGGAAAACCCTAAGCATCACGAGTAAAATCAGGAAAGTGGAACTTGCTGGAAAATATGTGCTCGTATTGCCAGTACGGCTAGAAAGGCTTCGGATACCAGCTCTCTTCAACTGAAGTCTCATTAATGTAACTATCAGTCTAACTCTCAAAGGTGACACAACTCCCAACATTTCCTGGATATTATGGCAGACCAACACAAGCGACCGAATAGACCTGTAGACTACAAATGTCCCTGCTCCTCTTCACTACAAGTAACATCTTGTACTACTATTATGCTTACTAAAGAAGAACAGAAGAGGCACAAGTTAGAGAAAAGCAAGCAGATTTTGGATAATAAAATGTTTGTTGCCCACCCATGATGAACCAGAGCGCATAAAGAATGCAACTCCCTGTTGTCTCTCTAAATGTGTCGCACGTGCTTATCGAAACTAAAGTAGGAGCATTAGCTGACAAATTAAACATTCTCTATTTTTGTAATATTGGGATCATATCAGATTCGTATTTGAACAACTAAGTTTTCAATTATGAGTGGCGTGTTGTTTAGCTTGATGGGTTGAGGAGAAGTGGTAAGCACCTAGGATGATGGTACTGAATATAAAGGGAATTGCTACATGCAAGTAGCCTGACTTTCGTCATTTGGGTGAGTCGACCATTTCAGGCGGTTGGATGAATGAAGATCCTATGTCTCCTATCCCTTCTTCTTCCTCACCTCTTGTTCTTCCCCAAACAGACCACCGCACGGGTAGAACCACCGTCCCCCGCCCCCCGCAGCCCCCGACCATCCCTCTTCTCCTTCCTTCCCTCCGGTGAACTCTCAAAAATTGACTGACCCCAAATTGAAATTCAGTCGACTATCATTTAGCTAATGTGGAATATAAAAGGGGAAAACCTAAGCATTGCGAGTATAGGCATGCCACGGTGGATTTGAAGGTGCAAACCGGATAAAGGCTATTGCGCAACCAATGTTTGCTTTCAACTAACAAGTAAGATTCTAAGTGATGGACAAGAAATCACAGTAAAGCAGTGGTGATCTATTTTCTTGCTGAGATGAATAACTTGAGGAGATACGAAAGAGTATCGCCTCTGGTGCAGTGCCATGTAAGCATCTGCTGAGACGTTGAGGGTGCTGCAGTAACGATGACTGTCGGTGGTGTGGAAGCATATCTAGGAGGGTAGATGGTGGTGGTGGTGGGGGGGGGAGGAATATCCCGGCGCGGTAGATGAGACAGTCGTAGGAGCGACCCCGGCAAGGTGGACAAGGGTGCGAATGAAGCGAGAGGACGTGATGCAAGGATCCTGGTCCGACGCCATGGATGAGAGAGGTCGATCTCTTGTAATGGACGACGACATCGGGGTATCAGCTCCGGCATGGTGGAGGAGGACGGCGGTCGATGGGGTTGCGGACAGAGGAGGCTGGGGTGGAGAGGGTGTTTTGGCGCCCACGGAGTACGAATGGGAAAATGGAGAGAGGTAGGGGAACCATGTCTTTCGGACGCGCTTGTCTCAAATGCAGGGAAAGTTACAAACTTAGCCCCAGTTTAAAATTTCAGACATCACAACAATATTGGTCGGTTGGGGATAGGACGGTAATCTCGCATACACCAAATATTTGCCGAGGGAGATTTCGGCCGAGGAGAGTTTGTTTTGGCGCCCACCGTGAATGAATCGGGGTGAGAGGCGATTTCGGCCGAGGAGACACTGTGTTTTGGCGCCCACCGTCTATGAATTGGGGCGAGAGGCGATTATGCCATGTTTGAGTGAAATTACAAACCTGCCCCTATCGAGACCGATTGAAATCGAGCCAACGGGTTTTGCGTGTCAGGGATAGGCAGTAATTTCCATCTCCTGGATTTTGGTTTCAGGCAGTTACGACCAAGCAGGGAATGCGTGTTTCGCTGCTTAGTTCAAATTTTTGGAGAAAAAGCTTGCACATTTACCATGCCAACTCAATTTGAATCCATTTTGTATTTTTTTTGGGCATGATCCATTTTACATTTGAATACAAATCTATATACATCATTTTTTTGTATATACTTTCAAAAGCACAACACCCTTTATACATAAATATGGTTTACAAATGCATGATCTCATATTCATAAGGCTGAATCCATGTTAATTTGAATTCAATATTTGAAACCACTTTATGTTGAAATCCAATGTATTCATTCCTCGCTAACTAGCTCCAATTAATGTGTGTTTCATGCGGGTTTTTTTACTTCTCAAACACGTATAATGTGTTTGATACATGCAACATATAGTGTAGTCCCATTTAGACATGAATTGCATAAGCCATGCATTGTCTCTAATTAAAAAAATCTATGGATCACTAATATTGATAAACTAAATAACATTATATATGTCCCAAAATTCAAATGAATATGCATGTTTGATAGCCCAATTTTCGTTATGATATTATTGATGCCATAATCTCTAATTTAAATATTTGAATCCCCTTTAATCCAGATATTTCGTCTCATATAGCTATCACTCACGCCCTTATATAACTATCTAGACTCGTATGCCTTCACCATCTCTCGGGTATGCCTTGTGCTACTTGTATGTTGATAGCAATCTTTTTTCTTCGTAACACTCTAACAATACTCCCTCCCTCAACCTTCACTCTATCTCTCTCTAGGTATATCTTGCTCCCTGCTATGTCTCTCTAACTATGATTCTCCCTGTGAAATCTCTTTCTCTCACACAAACACAAACTTTGTCTCCCGGGGTCTCATTTCTCTCTGCTATTCCCCTCTATGCCGCTCACACACATCCTCTCACTCTAGATATGTCTTGCACTCCCCTGTATGCATGCCGCTCACACACACCCTCTCTCCCTAAGGATATGTCGCATTCCATATCTCTCTCTAGCCATGACTCTCTCTGTGAAATGTCTCTCTCTCTCGCAAACACAAACTCCGTGTCTCAGGGTCTCATTTCTCTGTAATATTTGTTTGTATCTCACTCACACGCACCCTCTCTTTATCTCTCTCTCACATACACATAACTCACTCTTCTGTTCCAGTTGGCTCTTATCTCTAACAAACATACTAGCCGATCTCCCTCTAGCTAGCATCTCTATCTCTCTATTTCTGTGTTTCTCCATCAACCTTCTTTCTTGGTCGCACTCTTGCTTCCTATCACACACACACACTATATATATATATATACCTAAACACTATTCTGATCACGGGATCAGGATATTATTCTGATCACGGGTTGAACTTCCCGAGTTACACAACCTGAACTTCCCCCTGCAGGAACCCGACCTTTGGGCTATCTTCTCAACCGTGTCTCCCTGCGCGAATTATTCTGGTCAGTCGTGTTCTATGTGATGTAAGTGTAATCTGGAAACTGTTTTTAGCAACTAAATGCCCGTTTTAAATAGGAATCTTGCTCATTGTCGGATTTGCTCTCGGGACATGATGAACTGGCGTCTGTTGCAATTTTACTGCCTGAGTTGTTCGACCTGAACTTCCCCCAGTGCTAGGTTGAACTTCCGCAAACATTGCCCAAATGGGGCTTGCGATATACCGTTGGAAAGCTATGGACACGAGTATCATGATCCAAGTTAAATTTTTGGCAAAATGTAAGCCATTTAAGAGCAGTTTTGAAAACTGTTTTTTCTTCATACAAAAAACGTGAACCGTATATTTGATCCAATTTTTAAACCGTTTATCAGAATGAGGCAAATAATATGGCATTGGAAAGCTGCTGCAAATCCGCTCCTTGCACATGTAGAAAGTTTTCTCTAATTCCATACGGTTAAATAGTAATTTGAAAAATCATAGAATTTCACAAACCGAACAGCCGAGTTCGTATTTTCGATGCCATTTCTAAACAGCTAATCCAATTGAGGCAAATGATATGGCTTTAGAAAGCTTATGAAAATGCACTACTTTTTCATGTTCAAAGTTTTTTCTAATTTTGAATGGTTGAAAAGTAATTTAGAAAACGGTCCAAGTTCCACCGAGTTCGTATTTTTGAGTTAATTTTTTAACCATACGTCCGAATGCAGCAAATGATAGGGCGTTGGAAAGCTTGAGGAAATGCGAAACTTTTTGGTATAAATTGTTTCTCCAAATTCCTTACGGTTTTAAGTCAATTTTGAAAATGGCTAAAAATATTTTTTGGCCGTAATTTCTACAAACTTTATCGGAATGGGGCAAATAATATACTGTTGAAAAGCTACGGAAAATGTGAAACTTTTCATGTAGATGGTTTTCTCTGATTCGTAGCCGTTTTCAAGTAATTTCGAAAACGTCTAGATCATGCGGTCTACCTTTATCGCGAAACAGATTTTTCGAAAATGCACCGCATGAAGAATTTGAACTTCTCGGCATGTCTACTTGAACTTCACTCTATTTTTCATGGGATTTTTTTGCTCGTAGCTCTCCATCCACTCACCAGAATTGAGCAAGTGATATACCGATGGAAAGCTGTTGTAAACACGCAACTTTCCCGTGTTGATCATTTTTTCATACTCGCGATGGCTTTAAAAGTTTTTCATCTGAAATTCATTAAGTGTAGTAGTTGAACTTCCTGCTGTTACATATTTTCGTTTGTACTTTCTCATCCATTCGTCGGTATTACACAAATGATATTCCTTTTATACAAACCTCTCTCACAATAATTTTTTTTAACTTTCTCCGACCGAGGACTTGAACTTGTAGCAACAAAAAATTTGGACATTGCCTTTTTATTCATTTTTATCATATTAAACACACACCATGTAGTACATGAACTTTTTCCGTTTTTATAATTTGAATTTTTTATTTTCTTTTTGAAATCTAATTGCTCCCAAATAATAACTGAACTTCTTTGTGGATTGAGAGAATTATTTTGAAATGCAAAAAACAATTTATTTTTTGTGTTCTTAACATGGAAATACAAGGTGAACCTCGCTCGCAAGAATTTTTGAACTTCCCCCGACAGAGCACTTGAACTTCTTTCAACAAACCTTTTAAGTTTTTATTTTTCTATACTTTTATTCTCACCTGAAATGCATTCCTTGCAGTACTTGAACTTCTAGTTGTTTTCACTATGAACTTCTGTCACATTGTTGTGTATAGGTCGAATTACACGCAATTGAAGGTCGGACGTCATTTTTTGCCATTTTAAAACATGCAATTGGAGGTCGGACGTCCCGCAATATAAATTTTGAACCATGCACGTAGGTGCACGTGAACTTCTTGCAACAAATCTGTGTTTTGTATATACTTCGAACTTCTCTGTTATTTTAATTTCAACTTCTTAGTCATATTCTTAGAAAGGAAATATGTTTTTAAATAAGCATCAAACATTTTTTTTGTGAATTGAACTTCATAGTTTTATTTTTCTTAGAAACGGTAATAATTTGAATTTCGCGTATACATCGAACTAATCCTCTATTTTAATTTGAACTTCATCATTTTTATTCTGTAGTAACAATGAAAATCTGAGTTTTTTTTTAAATATCGAACTTCTCTATTTTTATAATTTGGACTTCTTGGTTTATTTCTTTCAATGACGGCAAAATCCTAGTTTTGTAATAAATATTGAACAGGTCTGTTATTTAAATTTGAACTTCTAGAGTTTTTTTAGAAATGGTGATAATTTAAGATTTTTTGAACTGCTCTATGTTTAAAATTCGAACTTCTTATTTTTTATTAGAAACGGTGAAATATCCGTGTCAAAGTGCTCTCTTATTTTCGTACTATTGTGTTATTTTTGTCTAAACTTCTTATGTTCTTCCCATCAATAGATTCAGATTTTCCATTTTTTATACATCGAACTATTGAGTTACTTTATTTTTGAACTTCTTGTTTCCATTCTTAAATAACAAGGAAAATCATAATTTATATAATCCTCGAACTTCTCCATCTTTTTAATTTGGACTTCTTGGTTTTATTTCTTAGTAGCAGAAAAAAATTCTAGTCTTGTAATAAACATCGAACCACTTTTTGGAAAATTGTATGCTTGTTGGCAATATCAATGAACACGTATAAAGCAGAGAAGCACAATTGATTTAACGAAACATTTCTGAGGATTTTGTAAAGAGTAAAGTACATTCCCTTTTTTATTAATTTTTGTTTTTATTCGAGAACAAAGAGAACATTCTTTTTCCTGTTAATGTTTTGAAGTGAATTTTATAGACTTAAATTTTATTTATGCTCTTTTTAAATTTGTTTGTCACTTCAAGTTCTAAAAAATCGCAAATCTCCCATGTTTTTCTTTTGCATGTTTAAATTATTTGAACTTGCTGAGATACACATAACACACTTGACCTTCTCGAACACAACATTTTGACCTTCACAAATAGAAATTTAAAGCGAAATTTTTGCACAATAGTACAAGACAAACAGAGCAACACCCCACACACTGATGCTCACATGTTGTTTTCCCCTTCTTTTAGTATACACATTGAACGGCACAAAAAAATTGGGTTATGTCTTTTAGTATCAAACTGCTCTATTTTTGTAATTTGGACTTCTTGGTTTATGTCTTTTAGTAATAGAAAAATCCCAGTTTTTTTATGAATATTCAACCGATCCGTTATTTAAATTTGAACTTCTAGAGTTTTTCATTTAGAAATGGTGAAAATCTTTTTTTATGAAATTTGAACTGCTCTATTTTTTAAATTTGAACTTCTTGTTTTTTTTGAACTTCCTATTTTTATTCTTTAATAACGAGGAAAATTCTTTTTTATATAAATTTTGAATTACTCCACTTTTTAAATTTGAACTTCTTGGTTTTATTCATTAGAAGCGGTGAAAAATCTGAGTTTTTAGTAAACGTTGAACCTCTTCGTTGGTTTAATTTGAACTTCATGGGGTCTTTTCAGAACGGGAAAAAATCATTTCTTTTTATAAATTTGAACTACTCTGTTTTTAAAATGTGAACTTATGGTTTTTTTTCCTGTTTCCCGTTTCGTTGGTTTAGCAACTGTTTTTCTTGCTGAAAAACTCTACAACCTTGTGAAACTCCCCATAAAAAAAACTTCCCCGGTCGAGAATAAAACTCCAAGTGGGAAACTACCATTCTGTCAGCTATTGGAAGCAACAAGTTTGCATGTATGAGCAGGAGGATAGACGTGTACATCAGTACATGTTTACAACTTTAAAAACGCACCTAGTTGGAAAAAGTAGTGGTTAATACTCAATAGAATACGTGATGCTTTCTCCCCCACACATTCCCATATTATCCTCTCACTGTTGCTATGCGCTCTCTCTCTCTCCCCCACACATTCCAATATTATCCTCTCACTGTTGCTATGCTCACTCTCTCTCTCTCTGTCTCTCTACAAAACCTTGAGTACTGACAGTTTTGCATAGATTTATCACACCAATCTGAAGAAATTAGGTAACTTCAGACTGTTGGTGACTGCTGAAGAAATTCAGTAACCATTAGATGATGAATATTGTCTATTCTATCCACCGGATCAAGCAGTTGGGGAAGTTCTATGAGAGGTGCGAGGGCAGGTCAAACGCGGTGAATGTTGACCCTCATGTAGCTAACCTGCGGCGACGCCAGATTTAACCTTTTTCGCTAGAACAAATTGAACGAAATTTCTTCTTCCTGAACTTGCAAGAAGATATAACCTTTTTTTTGCCCACATCAGTATGGAAATTAAACAATCTGTAGTAAGGGCAGAACCGAAAAGCTAAACTAATTTTAGTAGTGTTGAACATCTCCCTGGACTAAAAATGGTCCATACTGAAATCTTGTACTGAACTTGAATTGTCCACTGATTACTAAGGTTTTTGCCAAAGTATACCACCAAACACCCCCCCGTTGTTTTGTTGTTGAACTTCCTTTTTTTATCAACTTTGTTAAAAGCAGTATATAATTACCCTTTTATACATATTTGCTAACCGAAGCATACAGAAATAACAGAGAGTAGCACTGACAGAGATGCACATACTGCTACTTGTAGCTAGGAGAGATAGAAGGGAAGTCCACACGAAGAGAGAGACAATGTACAAGAGCAGACGCAATGCCACTGCCATGCGATGAGCGTCTCCTTCCGGCTGCTCATGCTCATGCTCTGCCCAGGTGCATGGGGCGTCAGACTGATCAACCAGCAACATCTCCTCCATATGGACTGGCGACTCCGGCGAGGTCGAACGGTGCGGGCGTACGAGGTCGAACTGCGCGAAGTGGAGGACCGGGGCATGGCATAGGTGACGGCCGACCTTGGTGAGGTAGGAGGTGGAATGCTGGGAGGGGAGGCGCTCGGCCGAGATCCAGGGGGAGGGCCGGTCGTTATCCAGGGTGAGGTGGTGGTCCGGCGGCGGAAGCGCAGGGTTGCAGGCAACGACGGCCGTTAGGTGGTTACTGGCGGCGGCGCACCTGGTGGTGGGGAGGTGGTTGGGGCGGAGGGCGGCGGCCATGGGGGAGGAGGCGTGCCGGCCGCGGGGGAGGTGGCGCACGGCGGCGGGGATGGAGGCGTGCCGGCCGTGGCGGAGGTGGCGCGCGGCGGCGGGGATGGAGGCCCGTCGGCCGTAGCGGAGGTGGCACGCCAGCCATAGAGGAGGCGCGCGGCGGCGGGGTTGGCGGCGCGTGAGATGTTTATGCGGATCGAGAGGTGCGGAACATGGGGTTCGGGGTTGGGTTGGGTCGGTTCGTTTTTCTTTTTCTGATTCTCGGGAACTCCTGATCGCGCGTATATAGGGGGAGAAATATCAGAATAACTATTCTGATCCCAGGATCAGAATAGTGCTACTATATATATATATATATATATATATATATATATATATATATATATATATATATATATATCTCACACACACACACACACATAACTCACCCTTCTGATCCACTCGACTCTTATCTCCAACACACACACTAGCCAATCTCCCTCTAGCTAGCATCTCTATCTCTCTATTTCTCTCCATAAACCTTCTTTCTCGGGCACACTCTTGCTTCCTATCACGCACACTATATCCATTTCTCTCTACATGCATCTATAGGTCGATCTCTTTTGCACGCACATTATGTCTCGCTCTCTCTGCTTGCCATATATGCATGCTCCACCCCACGCCACTCTCTCTTAAAGACAAAAGCACACTCTCCATCGTCGGGCCTTCTTCCCTCCACTCTCACATGGATGCATATTGTCATATCGACCCATCTCTCCCATCCTATTGATCTTATGACTTATGTCTCCTCTCTTTTATCTCGATCATGCGCGCGCACACCCCCCACGTATATATGTATACGTCTCGCACATGCATGTTCAAGGTCTTATCTCTCTCCATACAAGTTAATTACCCCCAGCCCCCACCCCACATCGAATCTTTCTCTTCTTGTGTGCACATGACTTCCATCTAGATGGGTCTCTTCTCTAAAACACTCACTCACACTTAACTATCTCCTTCTGGCTACCCCTCTCTCTCACTACCCCCTCTATCCCTGAAATCAATAAGACTATCCCTTCATTTAATTCCTGCCTATATGCACCATCTATAGTAGTCTTCCTCGGTGTCTCTCGAACAAACGTGTTATCTCGATATCCACTCCTCTCACGCGCACACACCTTTCTTCCCTATTTACGGGCCTCTACTCTCTCGCACCCCCTCGCTAGAGGCCTCTGCCATACACATCACCTCTCTATGATGAAGCCACACACACTTAATTACTTTCCCTACCGAAGACTCCATTTCACACACACACACACAAACACACACACTCCCTCCCTGTCTATTTCTATCTCTCCCTTCTATCTTCCACACGCACGATCTCTCTATACGACCACACACACATGCTCTAGGTGGAGTATATATTTGTTCCTACCATCCTTCGTCCAACCTTACTCGTATGATAATCAATCACATTAATTTACTTATAACATGGACAAATTCCACTGTATTTTACTAGTTAGCAAACTTCTCATAATTATATAACGCAAATCACGAGCAGAAAGTGATATTTTTTACACAATCACATTAATACAGCCAGGTAAATTACAAGCTAAAGTACCATTGTACTTATATCCCGATGCAAAAGGTGGACAACATGTCCGAAGAGTAGAGGCGCGCGCGCACACACACACACACTCCTACCAAACACACCCTTTGTGCACGCGCATGCGAGTTACGTGATGCAGCCTAAACAGACCCGTATGTGTACAATTTTTGCACGCACGGGTACACGTGATGGAGTGCATTTATTTAAGCCAGACGATGAACCCAAATAGTAGCCGCATTCATTCCCCTCCGGCTGCCTCTTCTCCGCTCACTGTCGCCCGATAGCCATGGCCCGGCCGAAGGTAACGACATATGCGATGCTCCCGCCGGAGTGGCGCTTTGAGCTGCTTCCGGAGATCTAGAGGCGGTGTGAAGCCTGGATCGCAGCCTTCCTGCCTCCGGACTAGCCGGAGCCGGAGGAGGAGGCGGTGGAGGCGGAGCAGCACGTGGTCACGGAGGGCGCGAAGCCAGAGGAGGAGAATGACGACGCGGGCGACGCGGAGCCAAAACGGGAGGAGGACGACGCGGGCGAAGCGGAGCCGGAGGAGGACGACGGCGCCGCGGGCAAGGCAGAGCCGGTGCCATCGGCTGCATGCTTCGCCATGGCCGACGCCATGGCAGAGTTGACCCAAGAGGAGGGGGCGGCGAAACAGCAGGGCATCCTCGAGTCCTTCTAGTCGGAGGCCGAGGTGGAGGCCAATCGCTGCTTCCTCCACCAGTGGGAGTGGGGGGTCAACGAGATGTTCGCCGAACTATGGAGGAGGAGCGGGAGGAGCTGGAGTTGCAGCATGCGGCCGCCTACCCATCTCCGATGACGAGTAGTGTGGTGTAGCTTAGGTTATGTCCGTAGTACTAGTTACTACTCCTATTGCATGGTTTGTATGGATTTGAGATATCTAATACTCCTCAATGTAAACTACTTTTAAGATGAATGAATGAAAGCTTGGCGCCTCCGAGCGCCTTTTGTTTGATAAAAAAAGATATCTAATATACGTGAACGTGGTACTCCCTCCTTTCTGGTTTAAAGGGCTCATCTAGAAAAATAGATTTCCATTATATTAGGCTCATGTTGGTCCAAATTAAAGGGCTGTGAGTCTCATGCCACATTTATTTCATAGAGATAAGAGAAAAGAAATTACGCTACCCACAGTGGGAGTAACATAGGTGGTAACATCACACTTATGTAGACAAAATTGATGACATCGCAAGTAATTAATGATGAAAGAGAGACATGTAGTAACATACATACTACCTCCGTCCTAGTTTATTGGTCCTCTTCACATTTTGTGCTCAATTTTGACCTTAGGTATAACTAATAAAATGTTAATGCATGTAACCAAAAATATATCACTGGAAACTATATTCAAATACGAATCCGAGATATAATTTTTAATGACATGCGTTGTTATTTTCTTGGTTAAATCTATGGTTAGAGTTTGACACAAAATACTAAGGGGAGCAATAAACTAGGATGGAGGTAGTAGTAGCTACTTACTACTGTAAATGAGTAAGGCAAGTCATAGTGGGAGTAACTTAGGTAGTAACATAGCGCACTTCAAGAAAATTTTGCTTGTGTGGCATGTAGTTAATGAGAAGAGAGGTGTTTAGAGTAACATAATATGTTACTGTAACATAGCGCTTCTCAAGAAAGGATGAGTCTACAAGCAAATAAATGAAGCCTCCTAAGACACTACTACTATGTTACTTTCAACTATGAAGGTAGTAACTTAGACTAGTGTCATATGCATGACACTAGTATAAGTTACTCCCTACTATGACTAGCCTAACATCACACATATCAAGACAAGTACTACAACCTAATAAATGAAGAGTTGCATGACACCACACATATGTTACTCCCCACTATAGAGGTAGTAACATAGACTAGTACTCCCCACTGTGGGTAGTCATGCATGCATCTTTTTGTAGTACTACTAATAGACTGGTCGCTCCTCGCGGACATGCCCGGGCGGTCGAAGAGGAAGGAGAAGAGAAGCGGGATCTGGAGTACACCAGCTGCAGCATGAGCTCCAAGGAACTTTCGTGCCAAACAATGCATAGTACAATATTTAGTACTTTACTAGCTACTAGGTACATGAATTGGCCTTTAGGTTGCGTGTGGATGACATGGTTACAACAAGCAGGCTGTAGTTCGACAGCCTACCGCTCTGCCTCGCACGGTTTGACCATGCAAGATTTGCATGTAGGCATATCATGCACGTAATTGTTGAAGTCGTGCTCAAAAAAGGGCGACGAGGTCCACTAGTCCGTGTTGGTCCCTGCGCCCGGAAAACAAACTAATAATCCCAGTCGTGCGTGCTTAAATTTCGGGCTAGTGGATGGACGCGAACGTGTCGTACAACGAACTCCCTGCCGGCTCGCTAATCTCAAATACAAACTGCACTAGTGCGCGCCCACAGAACATCCATTCCGAAGGGATGAAGTGCATTGAAAAAAATGAAGGGACGAAGCCCTGCAGTTACCATCTCATCTCGTCTAAACCAGTTCCCAAAGGAACAAGGCAGTTCGTCGCCATTGCCATGGATTCACAAGCCGGTGTAAATTTGCGGGTTAGCGTTGAAGATGCCCTAACCATCATATTGTAATCCCTAAACAGTGCTCCATTATTTTGCAGGGAACAGTGATCCCCCGATCAACATCAGGTCGCTGATCGTGGATGTGCATGTGGCATTCGGTCTCACGTGGAACCTTGTAATTGATGACTCCCACTTGGGACATACTATCTTAGCAGTCGTTACGCATGGTACCATTGAAGGGCAACAAGGTGCCATGATCTGTCATGATCGGACCCTGATCATGTATGGAGGTTTGAGATGCCAGGTATACCAGATGGACGGCGGCTTGGTCAACCCTCGTGATGCTACTTGGGTGCGCATGAATACATTTGGAGAGTACTCGGTTTTCATTGGGGATTGCTACCCCATAGTGAAATCGATGCCTCCTTCCATGCACGACGCCGACGCCCTGCCGACAGAGGGAGTACTACGTGTGGTCTCCGACCCTCGAACTACATAGTGAAATTGCCCTTAAAGAAAACCGGGCGGTCATATCACGTTTGCTATCGTGTTTTGCACTCCCCCCTCGCAAGAGTGGATAAGCTTGCTTACATAAAAATGGAAGAAGTGGAGATGCTCTACCACACTGTTCATGTCCTCGTCAATCTGCTGACGCGTGGGACATCCAGCACATGCCAAGCAGCAATTTATCGCTGTTTCTTGATATGTAGGCTACGTGCCGGTCTTAAGACAAGTCTGGTGTATGAACCACTACACACCAAGTAGGAGGCGTGCTGAGCAATCTTCAATTCGTCACCTTGTTTCAAAAGATCTTCAAGTCATCATGTCAAGAAAAAAATAGTATGAACCAGTGCACAAGCCAAGTTCACTAGGCTGCCGTGTTTCGCACTCCTCCGTCGTAAGAGTAGAGACGCTAGCTTTCATCAAAAATAAAAAATGAAACTCTACTACTTATCTCTATCTTCTCTATCTCTACTCTCTACTACTTAAAAAGAACATAAGGTTCTCATTTCACCATTCTTCCCACCACCCCTTCGTCCAACCTTCCACGTATATGATAATCAATCACCTTAATTTACTTAGCTTCTAAACCAATTCCACTTTAATTTACTTACCAAACTTCTAATCAAAATATAAGGTAATTCACGGTAAGAATTTGATGAACATTTATTTACACAATCGCATTATTTTTGTAGGTAAATCACAATCACATGACGCAAAACTGCAAGGGAGACTCACCCCGGTCATAGCGCTGCAGTAATAATGACTAATAAGCCATCAAATCATAGGCCCAACCTTTCCCACTGTAAGTTGCTCGGACGAAGTAACCATCATGACTTCGTTGAATCCGCTTCTTCAAGAAAACTACTGTACCAGCAATACTGCCACCACACACAAAGACTGGACGGTACTGTAGCACATCATATCACTCAACGCTTTCGCATGGCATATCACTGACATGTGGGAATGTATGTGAGCAAACCGACTAGTCTAAACTACCCCGCCTAACGGGCGGAAAGCCCCACCCTCATCTTTTTGTTCTGGATTTCTATCAATCGGTCGCACGAACAAGCGAAAGAAAATGTTACACTTTGCAAGTTCAAAAGGAAAAGGCAGCACACTTAAAGCACACCTATCGCGTTCGCGTCGAACCCACCACAGTCAGTCTGGCACGCCGCTCACCAAAGGGAACACACATTGTCTTGCATTTTTCACTGACATGTGGGACTGCAATTGAATAAACCGATGATAGCCTAAATCTAATCGCTCGCTGAGCATCGGCTGAGAAGACAGAGACGGGGAGGGAGAAGAGATAGGCCGACCGCCATGCATGGACTCCAAGAAATATAGTGATAATGTGAGGCGGGCCATGTTTTAAGAAAGTCGTACTTATACTGCTTGAAGAGTTGATTTGACGGAAATGTATTATAAAATGCACCGTTTGAAAGTTTTTGTACGCCAATGTTCTAGGATTTGTACGTCTCTGTACTACTATGATTTTGTTAACGACGAACAAGAAATGGAGGGCCTTTCTCTCTCTCCATCCCACAACCCCTCTCTAGCACACGTACACACACTCTCTGTAGCCACTCCGAAAGTACGACGTTAACTACACATTCACGCTTCCAGCAAAAAAATTACACATTCATGCATGTTACAAGTACGTACCAAATTTGTTCCGAATGCTGGCTATTAATGTGAATGTATCCATGAACTAGCTCTTTGAGTTTGATGTGAATGTTGAACTTAGAATGCATCGCGTCTATACATTAATGTATAATTGTGGACTATAGTCTGATCGATCGCTAAGCCTACAATTTTAGGAGCTTGAGCTATTGGCCGATCGACGGCCAGACCTATAAGCATACAACGAGATGATCAGCCCCAATGTTCTCTTTGGTGAGTGTTTGCAAGTAATTTAGCTCACACAGTAGCTAGCCTACTAACACAACACAGAATCAGTCAAGGTTTGACACCAAGAATCATCAAACAATTATTTCATCAAACAAGCCCTACTTATATGATAAACAGTTCAAACTTACGTCTAAGCGTGCATGGGAATCGATCTCTGGGGCAACGTCCACAGGACGGACCGTGGCAAGGGAATCATCAAGGACGTCCACCGGCACCTGCACAACCCTAACATATTAGCAAGCACATTGCAAATAATCAAAAACCATAATTTTGGTAAGCCATTTTTTACCTTGTGCAGCTCACAGGGGGATCCCATCCCTCTGGGGGCCATCTCCTCAAAGGGGGCCATCGCCTTGCCAGGGGAACATTACTTCTCAAGGCAACTATCTCCTCAAAACCGGCCTTGAGCCTCTCGTAGGTGGCCATTAGAGTTTCTGGGGTAGGCACAGTGGGGCCCTTACTATTCTTCCAGCTTTCTGTGTTCAGGAGTTCATCCGCCAATGTCATCAACTCTTTGGCCAGTGCTTGTTTCTTGGAGCTCTTCGTCTCCATTGGTTTGCCAGCCAACATCGCCAACTCGTTGGCCGGTGCTTGCTTCCTAGAGATCTCTGTCTCGAGTGGGTTGTCCGCCGGCAACTCTTTTCCCAGTGCTCCAGGATCCATCATTAAACTGACAAACAAAAAGCAATCGAAAGGAAACCACAATCGCAATGAAAACAGAAAAGGAATAGGCTGTGAGGATCGGCTGTTGCTTCACAAAAAGAAGATTCTTGGAAAGAAAATACAGTAGCATCACTGATTCCCTCACCTTTCCTTCGTCGGCACAGAAGAAAAATGGCAGAAGTGAGTAGCCTGGAGTGTGGTTTTCTTCAACATAGGGGAGAAAGGGCTTCAACGAGCGTTCCAGTGAAATGATAGTTGCTTCACCGTCCAACTTACCAGGCCAATTTATCACTACTGGTAAAGGTGTGGGTTTTGTGATATGACGGGTCATGACGACCACACCGGGGTGACTTGTGACGCCCCCGATTCAATCGTACACTAATTATACACGCAAATGTGCACGATCAGGATCAGGGACTCACACGAAGATATCACAACACAACTCCAGACACAAATTAAAGTCATACAAGCTTTATATTACCAGCCAGGGGCCTCGAGGGCTCGAATACAAACGAGTCAGCGGAAGCAACAATATCTGAGTACAGACATAATGTAAACAAGTCTGCCTTAATAAGGCTAGCACAAAAGCATCAACGATTGAAAAGGCAAGGCCTCCTGCCTGGGAGCCTCCTAACTACTCCTGGTCGTCGACGGACTCCACGTAGTAGTAGGCACCGTCGGGGTAGTACTAGTTGTCCACGGTGGCATATGGCTCCTGGGATCCGCCATCTGATCGCAACAATCGGGTAGTGGGGGGGGGGGAGAGGCAGCAAAGCAACCGTGAGTACTCATCCAAAGTACTTGCAAGACATACATCAGATCTACACTACACAGGCATCAGTATCAATAAAAGGGGGTAGTATCTGTGGACTAAACTGCAGAATGCCAGAATGAGGGGGGGGGGAAGCTAGTGCTGTCGAAGACTACGCTTCTGGCAACCACATCTTGAAGCAGTAGAAGAGAGTAGCTGGTATAGTAACAAGTATCATCATATAGCAATAATCCTACCCGGAGATGCTCTCCTCGTCACCCTGTGAGAAAGCGATCTCTGGGTTGTATTTGTCACTTATTTGGGTGTGTTTTAGTAAGTATCTGATTTTAGTTGTAAGAGGTTGGAATACAACTTCAAGTCATCCTGTTACCGTGGACATGGCTATTCGAATGGATTAACTTCCCTGCAGGGGTGCAGCACATTGCCCAACACGCTCGATTACTCTGGCCGAACACACTTTCCTGGGTAATGCCCGGCCTCGGAAGATCAACACGTCGTAGCCATACCTAGGCTCTCCAGAGAGGTCAGCACACCGGTCTACATCCTAAGTGCGTAGGGGTCTTGGGCCCATCACCCGTTGCACTCCAGCATGTTGCGAGGATGGCAGGGATCAGTCTTGGCTACCTCCTTATACAAGGCAGGTGCTTACGTGGACCAACCGAGCGCGTGCCGCTCAACTGTGATGTCTGACAAGCTTCGGGAGAAAACGTACGACGCCGAGAGCCCATAACTGTTCCTGCGTGGCGGTTAGTGCGTATAAGTTAACGACCAACTCAGATCAAATATCCAAATCTCGTTAAGCATGTTATTTTGAAGTAACCGCGGACAACGACCAGGACCAGGCCCACCTATCCCCGAGGTTGTCTCAACCTGCCCTGTCGCTCCACCACAAAGTATCATTCAGGGGGGCATCGGTAACCCAGGCCCACCACTACCTGGATGGAACCACCTATCCCTTCAGCCCCCACATCCGTGAATCCCTCGTGGTTACTCTACGAGCCGACCTGACTTTAGTCATAACATGTATCATGTATAGTATGTATATAGTATATCCATGATCACCACCCGAAGGGATCATGGCCCGATAATATAGCATGGCAGACGGACAAGAATGTAGGGCCACTGATGGAATACTAGCATCCTATACTAAGCATTTAGGATAGCAGGTAAAGGTATCAACAATAGTAGCAAGGACAGGCTATGCAGCAGTATAGGATCAACCGATAAGACAGTAACTGTATCACTACTCTAATTCATGCAATAGAGGGAAACAATAGGTGGTATCGGAATGATCAAGGGGGTTAGCTTGCGTGGAAGCTATGTCGAGAAGGAGGGGTCATCGACACCGTAGTCGTACGCAGCAGTGGCGTCAGTCTCGGTGTCTACTGGAGAGAAGAGGGGGAAGAAGCAATAAATATAAAGCAAACAGATGCATCACGATGCATGACATAGCAATATGCAGTGCTAGGGGTGACCTATCGCAGTGCTACACGATACAGGCGAAGGGGGAAAACATCCGGGAATGTTTTCCTGGTGTTAGCATTTTTTGGATAGATGATCCAGAGGGGAAAGATCCATGTTCGTCATGCAAGAGGCATGTGACAGATGAACATATTCATATTCGGATTCATCACATTTTTCTGAGCAACTTTCATATATAATTTATTTTCATCCGAGTTACATATTATTTTATATTAATTTTCAAAGTTTTATACATTTTTGAAATTATTTTTAGTTCTAAAATAAAACGAAATTGCTACATGCACCCAACAAAGCGCACACAGCCATGCACACTATGGCTGACAGTGGCCCCGTTGACTGCCCAGTCAGCAGTCAACGTTGACTCGTTGACTGGTCAACTCACAGGGGGCCCACATGTCATTGAGAAAGTGTAATTTAATCAGGTTTTAATTAATCTAGTTGATTAACTTATTAATTAGTTGATTATTTATTTATTTTATATTTTCTTATTCTTTTTTGTTCTAAAAGGGGCGGGCCCCACTGGCATTGGCCCATCTGGCCACACACACACACACACACAACACACATACACAGACGCACACGACCATGGCTGCTGGCAGCGGCGGGCAGCCGGTGACGTGGGGCAGGCGACGCGGTCGACAGCGACGGGCGGGCGACTGGTGTGCGGTAGCCGGCGGGGGCGAGACAAGGGGCGGGCGCACAGCGGCAGCGGGCAGAGGCGAGCGCATGGGCGGGGGCCAGCGGGCGCAGGCGCGGCCGGTGGCGGCGCGCAGGCGGGTGGGGGAGGGAGGCAGCAGCAGAGTAGCGTAGTGCGGGCGAGGCCGGCCGCGTGAGCGGGCGCGCGAGGAGGCAAGGCGAGGCGCGGCCGGAGCAAGGTGAGCGGACGATCGCGGGCGCGGGCGTGCACGACCGGGTGCGCGCAGGGCACAAATGGCGTGAGCGGGGTGGGGCAGAGGCGCCTGCGTGCGCCGGGGAGCAGGGACATGGGCGGATAGAGGGGGAGCGAAGAGGGACGGGGTCCTTACCGTCGTTGAAGAGAGGAGGGGGCGGCGAGGCTTGGTGGAGCCGGCGAGGCGGAACGGTGGCGGGGCGACGGGCGGTGTGGCGACGGCGTCGGCGAGCTCGAGCTCGAGCGGGCAAAGGAGCGAGATGGGGCGCGAGGGAGGAGGTGGGGGTTAGGGTTCGGCGAGGGGAGGCCGTCGGGGAGGTTTATATGCGGGAGGGGGCCGATCGATGGCTACCATGGCCCCCCCGCCTCCTGTATCTAGGGGATGATGGGGGGGGGGCTGGGCTGGCCTGGTGGTCAGCTAGGCCAAGGCCCAGGGGAAGGCTTTTCCCTTTTTCTTTTACTTTTATTATTATTGTTCTGTTTTGTTTTTATTTTCAAATTATTCTAGTTTTATAGAATGTAAAACTTACACCTAAATTAGTGTTTTAATTTAGTCTACTGCCACAAAAGGTTTGGCACTTAAATAAAATAGTTTGCATTTTTATAATTTTTAAAAGGCATTTAAATAATTGTTTTAGCCCCTATTTTATTTATTTTAGGGCATTTAAACACGTTTAAAAATGATGGTTTCTTCACCATAATTAACTATCGATTATTTGTAATCACATGAACTTTTTTAGTTTTACTATTTGAAGAAATAAGTAGTTTGACTTTATTTCAAATTGAAAATGGCTTTGATTTTTATCAAGTGGCAATTTGGCTTAGTTAAACTTCCTGATGTGGCAACATTAGTGTGAGGTCACTGTAGCATGACACTAGGGGTGTTACAAATCTCCTCCACCACAAGAAATCTCTTCCCGAGATTTAGGAGGTAGGGTTAAGGGGAAAGAATTCATTACAAAATTTTAATGATCTTCTCGGTCTTGGTTGCTCCTCTCAAAGTAGTTGATCCTCTTCGTTGATGTCTTTAGTTCTCTGCTTCAGGGCATCGTGACAAAGTTGTCATTCTCCCTTCAAGATCTTCATCGTACTTACGAAAAAGATAAGGGGGGAAAACTCGGGAAGGATGGAGCTCGACACATGTTAGGTACCTGGGGGCTATCTCAGTGCACGAGACATAGAGGCATCTCTCGATTTGAAATCCAAGAAAGATATCGAGAGCAAAGTAAGAAGGTGCATTAAGAAGTTTCAAGCGGATAAGCACTGCCTGGAACAGAGTGTGAAAGGGGTTCCAGTGCAACATGAATAATATTGCATCCGATACCAAAATAGATCTTTTAGGAAGGTGGCTCGTGAATTACCTACGAAGGCAAGCATGAGGAATAACTTTGGAAACAGGGGTGTACGAGGGAGTCAGGTTTCGATCTTGTGGAACTGTGGGTTATGGGCCCACCATGTGGGTTAAAAGTAGGAAGGGCGCTGACATCTTGCACGGTCATGATAGCAAGGCATGTCAGAGGATAGCCTATCAGTTATGTTGGCAACAACGTTGGTACCAAGGGCGAGGGACGATAGGCAAGGAACCATTTTCCTGCTCGTTGAAACAAGGCGGACCAATAGGCAAAGTTCTTATCCACCGGCGGTTACCGGAATGTCATCAACAATAGTAACAGAGTTATACTTGACATGGTTGTACACCGAGGTGTTTACATAAGCAGGGAATTATTACTGCTTATTTCATATAGATCACAAGAAAGGTTAAACAAAACAATGGAAAGGAAAATGTGATTATCAAATTAAATAGAACAATGGAAAGGAAAATGTGTATACACGAGTATTAGGTGTATCTCCTTCCCAAGAGCAAGCAGAGCAGGATAATCATGACAAGAATGCAAGTAGATAACCATTTAGGTAAGGGGAGAGGAAATTCATGACATTACCCATACAAAAGTGTTTGGATAAGTGATCAAGAAAATTTAGCATTGTGCTTCCAATGTTCTTGTTGATGATCGGAGTACCACAGACATGCGTCGGGATAGCATTGACATGATCATCAGGTAAAGGCCAGAATTTGGATACATAAAGGATCCACCAGTAACATCTTATAATATAAGTCGTACAATTTCCTTATGGGAGAATGGCTAATCTTGCTGAATAATATTCTGTAACAATAGGCCCCCCGGCCAGGTGTGCTAGGCATGACATCATCTTACCGGGTTACACAAAGACCAATGTTATAATTCTCGAAAAAATGATCCAATCGTCATATCCGCCCGAGATTCAGATCTGATTGGTGTCAGGATACCTCAGACTCGGGATGCCTGAGAAGACAAGGGTGGAACACAAATTGACAAGATGACGTTGCAAGATTCTCAGGAAATGAACTATGGAAGCAAGTTCCGAAACATGACTTGGATTGCAAGACACGTGAACACAATGTCAAGACATTCGTGCCCACATGGAAGTTTTTAGAATGGAAAGCAATCAAGTTCTGGTTGGGAACCATCATCGAGGGTATCAAAGTCTTTTGTAAGTCTGGATTTCTTACGAAGGAACTTCTTTTTCTTGAACAAATCAATTAGTGGCTTGGCGTGCTAGGAATGTAGCAAATCTATCAACCCATAGAATACTTCGCGCATGCATGATTGATTTGGGATGATTCCAGAGGAAGCAAAAGAAAACTTTCTCATATTCATGGTGGCAACTTGCATCAACTGCACACGAACTTAGATAAGACACTCCTCGCATCAAACATATTATTCATGAGCTAGGCACAAAGATAATGCTGTAAAAAGTTTCCAATACTAGCTTAAATGGTCATCATGAACCATAGAGAAGATGAGGATGTGGCCGATGGGCATAGCAACAATCCCTCAACATTTCAACAAGGATGTATTTCCAAAATTATATGAACAAGGACATAGCATTTGATAGATCAAATGATATACTGACTTATGCTCGAGGAAAACATCCACAACTAAACATTGATCGAAAGGTGCACCTGGAGATCTGGACTAGTTAGCATAATCAATGTTAGAATGTTGATTCAATAGACATCACACAAAGCATGAAATTTATTGTCCATTAGCTCAAAAGCAATAGGGTTGCTAGAAGTACTGAACCCGGGCATCACCATTCACTTGTTGGTATTCCGGTTAGAAACAACATGGGGACCAAGAAATGAATTGAAATGGCGAGAAGTATCACTTGTATCTAGAATTCTTAAGTGGTGGTGAAATTCTCACAACATACTTGACATAAAAGATGGTAATACTCCAAGGAAGGACATAACATAAGTCGGATAGCAAGGGACTCAAGGTACAACACAAAACATGAACAAGTTTGTGTTGGAGGGAAGACAATTATGTTGTCGATGATAGCACAAATCATCGAGGGGCAAGGATGGTATTTCTCATCATGAATTCGATTGATATCCTAGAAGAGTTCAAAATGTTGATGATGTTCACGACACATTTGTCGAGAGGTTTCATGAAGATGTAATAGATCAGCGACGACATCAAGCAAACGGAATGGTGAAGCGAAAGGTTATCAGAACCACAGATAGGATTGCAAGCTTAGAATCATAATTTCCTTTCAAGACAAACAATATGATGTTGAAAGCTTAATGTAGATTAGTGCACTGTTAGGATTGGGTTTTGAGAATGAAGGACATATGTAGCACGATCAAGCTTTAGCATGATGATGATGATGTAGCCATTCAGCTAGGGATGACATGGTTGAGTACAAACTCGTAAGCAATGAAGATTACTAAGAGTTGTTGAATCGCAGTGCGGACTCGATTCAGTTATCGGTGTCCTTGAGTGTCTAACAACTCAGAACCCAGGAAAAATTGGAATTGGTGAGAAATAATACTTGAAGAAGACTCATAATAAGCAACATGGTTCTGTGATATTATCGAGATACCAGAGTGTTATACTCGAAAGTAGAGCAGAATAGTGGTTGGATAGGTGAAATGATCTGCAGAAGACGAGTAATTTAACTTGTCAGGGAAATGGAATTGAAGGAGAACAATATGGTCGGAACCACATTTGTAAATGATCAAACCACAGATACAAGATGAACTTATAACAAGAGGATAATTATTTTTATGAGAAGCTTCCATGATAATATCTGCATCGTGTCCATGGGCATGAATGCAAAGTTCAAGGTCGACTCCCACTTCTCCAATACTCAAATTCTCATTCACTACTCTCTGTTAAAAATGTTTAGAGTTTGAAAGTTTAACGGGTGGAATACCAGAAGGGTATGACCCATGAATACTTTTGGGTTCTCACAGATAGTGAAGGCATAGTCACAACCCATAGGGACTTTTTATGAATATATACCACACACTTATAGAATCAATGGATAACATCTCAAAGTAGAATGCATGCGGCAAGAATTAAATGATACCACATTGCCGAAGGCATTTGTAACGCGGGAACAACTCACAAGGATTTTGAATATGCGGAACTGTTGGATAATAATCCACCAAGGATCTAGCAGACAACAAAGGATCTGATGTGAGCAATGATACTCAAACAAAAGAAGAAAGAATGCAAAGGCATCATTATTGAATCATCTGAATAATTTGAGGGTTAAATACAAAGGAATGATGATTTCCAATTTGGAAGCTCAGAAGCAGACGCTTTGATCAAAAGAGTAGTAAGTTGAATAGAATTAGATGGGCAATCAATCAAGGTTAGATTTGCCGAGAACCAGCACATGTCTGGAATGACGTCTGAGCCGAAAGGGTAATTTCCAGGGAACAACTAATGATTGTGTACACTCACACACCTGTTGAATCAACAGGATCAGAATGACAATCATAAAGGATTCTAATGAATATGGCTAGACATATGGAATTAACCATAATGCAAGTAGGTAAGGAAGAACAAGAGCAATAGGCTACTGAGGATTTTCGGAATATTGAATAGTATTCCAAAGAATTTTGTGAAACACCTGAACAACTGGGGATGAACGAATCCCCGGTAAGTGTGAGGAATTATCCATAAGGGCTCTCATGCGGTAATGAACTGCAAGGCAGTAAGCTCAAAGGATTCTCGGGACAACGGAGAGTATTTCGGGGCATCTCGTAATAACAAGAGCAGCTGGGAATGGATGTATGAATGACAAGTGTATGTCATTATCCATAAGGATATATCAGTGGTAGGGAATTGCAAAGGCGGTGGCCACAAGGGTCTCAGGAAACATCGAAGAGTATCTTCAGAATCTTCTGGTGAATCAAGCCATCATCGGGAATGAGGGGGCTCTCTAGTAGGAAGTGGTTACGAGAACTTAGAGTCAGAGTTAGTAAAATCATTTAACCCGAATAAAAGAGAGATCAGAATCCTAGAGTAAGGTGAGGAATAAAAGATCCTAATACTACCCGATTGTGATGTGGGCCCGTAAGCCACACAACAAAGTTAGTAAAAGTTTTCCAAAGACTAGACTAAACTTCGACAAAGGAGATGGAAAGGTGGGTTCCTATAGGCAGTTGGCTCTGATACCAACTTGTGAGGCCCCCTATTCAATCGTGCACTAATCATACACGCAAATGTGCACGATCAAGATCAGGGACTCATGGGAAGATATCACAACACAACTCTAGACACAAATTAAAGTCATACAAGCTTTATATTAGAAGCCAGGGGCCTCGAGGGCACGAATACATAAGCTCGAATACAAACGAGTCAGCGGAAGCAACAATATCTGAGTACAGACATAATGTAAGCAAGTCTGCCTTAAGAAGGCTAGCACAAAAGCATCAACAATTGAAAAGGCAAGGCCTCCTGCCTGGGAGCCTTCTAACTACTCCTGGTCATCGGCGGACTCCACGTAGTAGTAGGCACTGTCGGGGTAGTAGTAGTTGTCGGCGGTGGCATCTGGCTCCTGGGATCCTCCATCTGATCGCAGCAATCGGGTAGAGGGGGGAAAGATGTAGCAAAACAACCGTGAGTACTCATCCAAAGTACTCGCAAGACTTACATCAGATCTACACTACACATGCATCAGTATCAATAAAAGGGGGTATTATCTATGGACTAAACTGCAGAATGGCAGAATGAGGGGGGAGAAGCTAGTCCTATCGAAGACTATGCTTCTGGTAGCCACCATCTTGAAGCAGTAGAACAGAGTAGCTGGTATAGTAACAAGTATCATCGTATAGCAATAATCCTACCCGGAGATCCTCTCCTCGTCACCCTGTGAGAAAGCAATCTCCGGGTTGTATCTGTCACTTATCTGGGTGTGTTTTAGTAAGTATCCGACTTTAGTTGTAAGAGGTCAGAATACAACTCCAAGTCGTCCTATTACCGTGGACACGACTATTCGAATAGATTAACTTCCCTGCAGGGGTTCACCACATTGCCCAACACGCTCGATTACTCTGGCTGGACACACTTTCCTGGGTAATGCCCGACCTCGGAAGATCAACACATCGTAGCCCTACCTAGGCTCTCCAGAGAGGTCAGCACGCCGGTCTACATCCTAAGTGCGCAGGGGTCTTGGGCCCATTGCCCGTTGCACTCCTTCATGTTGCAAGGACAGCCGGGATCAGTCCTGGCTACCTCCTTATACAAGGCAGGTGCTTACGCGGACCACCCGGGCGTGTGCCGCTCAATTTTGACTTCTGAAAAGCTTTGGGAGAAAACGTACGATCCCGAGAGCCGATAAGTGTTCCCGCATGGCGGTTAGTGCATATATCAATGACCAACTCAAATAAAATATTCAAATCTCATTAAGCATGTTATTTTGAAGTAACCTCGGACAACGACCAGGGACCAGGCCCACCTCTCTCCTAGGTCGTCTCAACCTGCCCTGTCGCTCCGCCACAAAGTATCACTCAGGGGGGTGTCAGGAACCCAGGCCCACCACTACCTGGATGGAACCACCTGCCCCGTCAGCCCCCACATCCGTGAATCACTCGCGGGTACTCTACGACCCGACCCGACTTTAGTCATAATATGTATCATGTATAGTATGTATATAGTATATCCGTGATCACCACCCGAAGGAATCACGACCCGATAATATAGCATGGTAGACGGACAAGAACGTAGGGCCACTAATGGAATACTAGCATCCTATACTAAGCATTTAGGATAGAAGGTAAATGTATCAACAACAGTAGCAAGGACATGCTATGCAGCAGTATAGGATCAACTGATAAGACAGTAACTGTATCACTACTCTAATGCAAGCAGTAGAGGGAAAGAATAGGCGGTATCGAAATGGTCAAGGGGGTTTGCTTGCCTGGAAGCTCTGTCGAGAAGGAGGGGTCGTCGACACCGTAGTCGTACATAGCAGCGACGTTAGTCTCGGTGTCTACCAAAGAGAAGAGGGGAAAAACAATAAATATAAAGCAAACAAATGCATCACGATGCATGACATGGCAATATACAGTGCTAGGGGTGACCTATCGCAGTGCTACACGATACAGGCTAAGGGGGAAAACATCCGGGAATGTTTTCTCGGTGTTAGGCATTTTTTGGACAGATGATCCGGCAAGGAAGGATCCATGTACGTCATGCTAGAGGCATGTGACGGATGAACAAATTGCATATTCGGATTCGTCACATTGTTCTGAGCAACTTTCATATATAATTTATTTTCATTCGGGTTATGGATTGTCTTATATTAATTTTCAAAGTTTTACACATTTCTGAAATTATTTTTAATTCTAAAATAAAATGAAATTGCTATGTGCACCCAGCAGAGTGCACTGATGTCTATTACACAACTTGCTCTTGTAGACTCGTGTTGGGCCACGAAGCGCAGAGTTTTGTAGGACAATATCAAATTTCCCTCAAGTGGATGACCTAAGGTTTATCAATCCATGGGAGGCGTAGGATGAATATGGTCTCTCTCAAACAACCCTGCAACCAAATAACAAAGAGTCTCTTGTGTCCCCAACACACCCAATACAATGGGAAATTGTATAGGTGCACTAGTTCGGCGAAGAGATGGTGATACAAGTGTAATATGGATAGTAGATATAGTTTTTTAGAATATGAAAATATAAAAACAGCAAGGTAACTAGTAACAAAAGTGAGCAAAATGGTATTGCAATGCTTGAAAACAAGGCCTAGGGTTCATACTTTCACTAGTGCAAAATCTCTCAACAATGATAACATAATTGGATCATATAACAATCCCTCGACATGCAACAAAGAATCACTCCAAAGTTCCTATCGCGGAGAACATCAGATGAAATTGGTTGTAGGGTACGAAACCACCTCAAAGTTATTCTTCCCGATTAATCCATTGAGCTATTCCTATAAGTGTCACAAACAGCCCTAGAGTTCGTACTAAAATAACACCATATGATACACATCAACCAACTCTAATGTCACCTACATACTCCAATGTCACCACAAGTATCCGTGAGTTGATTATACGATATGCATCAAACAACTTCAGATTCAAAATATTCAATCCAACACAAAGAACTGCAAAGAGTACCCCAAGATTTCTATCAGAGAAAGGAATATGAAAACACGTATCAACCCCTATGCATAGATTACCCTAATGTCACCACGGGAATCCGCAAGATGATAACCGAAACATACATCAAGTGAATCAATAGAACATCCCATTGTCACCATGGATATCCCATCGCAAGACATACATCAAGTGCTCTCACATCCAAAAGATTCAATCTGACATAACAAAACCTCAAAGGAAAAGATTCAATTCATCACAAGAAGGTAGTGAGGGAAGAACACCATAAGATCCAAATATATTAACAAAGCTCGCGGTACATCAAGATCGTGCCAAATCAAGAACATGAGACAGAGAACAAACACATAGCTACTGGTACATACCCTCAGCCCCGAGAGTGAACTACTCCCTCCTCGTCATGGAGACCGCCCGGATGATGCAGATGTCCTCCGGTGATGATTTCCCCCTCCGACAGGGTGCCAGAACGGGGTCCTGATTGAGACGTATCATGCACATAGTGTGACACAGCAGTGCACACTATGGCTGATAGTGGGCCCCGTTGACTGCCCAGTCAGCAGTCAACGTTGACCCGTTGACTGGTCAACTGACCAGGGGGCCCACATGTCATTGAGACAGTGTAATTTAAATAGGTTTTAATTAATCTAGCTAATTAACTCATTAATTAATTAATTAATTATTTTATACTTTTATTTTATATTTTCATTTGTTTTCTTATTCTTTTTTTCTAAAAGGGGCAGGCCCCACTGGCATTGGCCCATCTGGCCACACACACACGCACACAACACACACACAGAGACGCACACGACCATGGCCGACAGCAGCGGTGGGCAGCGGCGCGGGGCAGCGGGCGGCGCGGGGCAGGCGGCGTGGTCGGCAGCGACGGGCGTCGGCCAGCGTGCGGCGGCCGACGAGGTCGAGACCAGGGGCAGGCACTCAGCAGTAGCGAGCGGAGGTGAGCACGTGCGCGGGGGCCAACCGGCACAAGCGGGCAGGGAAGGAAGGAAGCAGTAGCAGCACAGTGCGGGCGGGGAGGGAGGCAGCAGCAGGCTGTAGCGGGCGTGGCCGGGCACGGCGCGCGACCGGGCGGCCGAGCGGGCGCATGAGGAGGCAAGGCGGGGCGCGGCCGGAGCGAGGCGAGCGGACGGTCGTGGGCGCTGGCGCGCGCAGGACGCAGAGGGCGTGAGCGGGGCGGGGCCAAGGCGTATGCGCGCATCGGGGAGCAGGAGCTCGGGCGGACAGAGGAGGAGCAGAGGGGGACGGGGTCCTTACCGCCGTTGCAGAAAGGAGGGGCGGCGAGGCTCGGTTTAGCCGGCGAGGCGGAACGGCGACGGGGCGATGGGCGGCATAGTGACGGCGTCGGCGAGCTCAAGCTGGAGCGGGCAAAGGGGCGAGATGAGGGTGCGAGGGAGGAGAGGGGGGTTAGGGTTCAGTGAGGGGAGGGAAGGCCGCCTGGGGAGGTTTATAGGCGGGAGGGGGATGGCCGATGGCCGCCACCGCGGCCACGACGCCGTAGATGACTTCCACGGCACCCCCGCCTTCTGTAGCTAGGGGATGAGTGGGGGGGGGGCTGGGTCGGCCTGGTGGGCAGCTTGGCCAAGGTCCGGGGGTAGATTTTCCCCTTTCCTTTTTCTTTTACTTTTCTTTTATTTGTTTTTTATTATTGTTATGTTTTCTTTTTAATTTCCAATTATTTTAGTTTTATAAAATGTAAAACTTACACGTAAATTAGTGTTTTAATTTAGTCTACTGCCACAAAAGGTTTGGTACTTAAATAAAATAGTTTGCATTTTTTTAATTTTTAAAAGGCATTTACATAATTGTTTTAGCCCCTATTTTATTTATTATAGGGCATTTAAACACTTTTAAAAATGTTGGTTTCTTCACCATAATTAACTATGGATTATTTTCCATCACATGAACTTTTTTATTTTTAGTGTTTGAAGAAATAATTTTTGTTTGACTTTATTTTAAATTGAAAATGGCTTTGATTTTTATTAAGTGGCAATTTGGATTAGTTAAACTTGCTGATGTGGCAACATTAGTGTGAGGTCACTGTAGCATGACACTGGGGGTGTTACAAATCTCCTCCACTATAAGAAATCTCGTCCCGAGATTTAGGAGGTAGAGTTAAGGGGAAAGAATTGGTTACGAAATTCTAACGAGTCTTCTCGGTCTTGGTTGCTCCTCCCGAAGTAGTCGATCCTCTTCATTGATGTCTTTAGTTCTCTGCTTCAGGGCATCATGACAAAGTTGTCATTCTCCCTTCAGTATCTTCATCGTACTTACAAAAAAGATAAGGGGGGAAACTCGGGAAGGACAGATCTCGACACATGTTAGGTACCTGGGGGCTATCTCAGTGCACAAGACATAGAGGCATCTCTCGAGTTGAAATCCAAGAAAGACATTGAGAGCAAAGTAAGAAGGTACATTAAGAAGTTTCAAGCGGATAAGCACTACCTGGAACAGAGTGCGAAAGGGGAGGAGGTGCAGCATTTTGGCCATCGTCGACGGTGAGGGAGGAGACACACTTCTGGCCGCACCATTATCTCTGGCCGAGCGCCGGTGCGGGAGGTCCTCCGATCCCTTGATTGCTGTCGTAGTGTGGGCGGATCCGGTCTCCCAACCCCACCTAGCCACACCCCAACCGTCTTCTGGTATATCTTCCTTCAAAACCGGCCTAGCTCTACTTCCCCAGCTCACTACGTCGCTGCATGTGCATCATTTTCTACCTCTCATCCCCCCACGTAGCTAGGCTTGATCGGATTGTCTAACGCCACCTAATTTTTTTCTATTGTTAGAGGTAAAGCTACTTCATGGAGTCAAATCTTGTACTTGGTTCAAACAGGAAAGAAAGAGGGAAAAGATGTAGTATGTACTGTACATAGGACTTGGTACAAACAGGAAAGAAAGGGGGTGAAAGTAGCACAGACTGGCCATCCATCCGGTCTCTTGGTCGAAAACAGAAATAAAGGGGAAACACTGTACACACTGGTATGACCAGGACTAGATTTGCTATCCACACATACGAATAGGTGGCTAAAGTGAACAAAAATGGGACCAAACCAGATATGTTGCTTGGATGTTTGTTTCTCGGGGCAACAAAATCTGAATCACCACTTTATGCCCCAGTTTAGGTACATGGTGATGGACTATTGGTGCTCCCCCTGTCCCATGCCCTTATAGCAACTATTTAGCTATTCTTAATCTAATGCCCCTGGTAAAATGAAGTCATGCCACTGTTATAAGTCATGACAGGTTTAACCAATTTTTTGCCAGTAATTGTTTGAGACTCTGAATGTTTCCTTTGTAGCTTTTTGTGCAAACAGGGATATCCATTTCACCTTGTTGCTATTACAGCCTTTTGGTGCACTGCACAAAACACTTCTTAAAACAAGTGATTTTTTTGTAGTTTAACTCGAATGTCACATCGGAACCGTTGGTCGATTTCAGTGGAACTGCACAAAGGGAGATTTGTGTTCCAATCTTCATCCTCCATATTGGCACCCTAACCTTCCCGTAGGTAAGAATGATATTTAATGCATGTGTTCACCTCTATTTTGCAACTACCATGAGAAAATAATGCTAATGTTTACTAGTAGACTTGTACTCCCTCACTGACAAAACCAAATCTGACATTGAAGGCCAATCATGTACTTGGTTTCACCAATTGGTGAGGAGAAAGAGAAACAGAGAAAGAAGAGGAAGGCGAAGAAGAAGAAGAAGAAGAAGAAGAAGGATCACATGCTGGTAACGTCCTATATTATCCTGACATCTTGCTATTGGTATTGTATTGTTGTGTTGCTACTAGTATTAATTTACTTGAAGAAATGCACTTGTAGTACGTAGCAGAGTAGTACTTGGCTTGATGACACATCATCATAATTAACTGGATTCTGGATGCATGTGTGACCTAGCTCTACATAATCAACAGTGCCAAGGTGTTCTTCCTAAAGTTGAGGCCTTAGTTGAGGCCATTCAAGGGCTCCGGCAACGTCTGCCTCACATGTGAGACGATCCTCTAGTGGCCCTTCCACTTATGTTGCCTCTCCTACAAGGTCATTAATCAATTAGGAGTACTTAAGCAGCACTAATTAATCACTGCCTAATTGTCCTGTCGGAGTTAAACAAATCTTTAGTAGCACCCCATGCTGAATCATGTACGTGTGTGTGTTTGTCTGTGCAGGTGGACCAGATAAGTGTGCTGTCATCTCTATTTGTATCGTGCTACTGTTTTGCTACTGTCATGAGAAAGTCATTTATCTTTGCACGTTAAATCTTTGCAACCTATGATACATGGCATTGCTTTGAATGTTCAGCTAATTGGCACTGATAAAATAAACTAATACCTCTCTTAAGTAGGACTACTATGTCGCTAACTTTACCCATTAAGATAATGAGGATGCTTCTATTTTTAGTGTATGTTTCATCAACTAGTGCCACTATTACAGTAATCTCACTTTCTCAATATATGTGCAAATAGGGATGCTCGATTTCAGTGGAACTGCACAAAAACTTTGGGTGGTTCATTGCCTCGACTGCTTCATTCCTTTCCTGTCTGTCTCTTATCTCGGCTTCCAGTCAAAGGAAGTACTAATTGATATGCTTCTTCACATAGGTTGGTATCGGTCTTCATCCTGATTATTATGCTTGTCATATCTATTGGTAATTTGGTATTGTGCTACTGTTGGCCGATTTCATAAAGGAGTAACTTGGAGCCTGAACTCACAGGCAAATCATTACATTGGCCAATTTTAGTAGAACTTCACAAAAAGATTAGATGGACAGATACTTATGCTGCTGCTATGTACTCCAAAGTTCACTCAGACAAGCATCGATGTTGACAAGAAGAAGTGCCGGAGTGAATGCCAACAATATTGCTTGGCGTATAGCCCAGAAAAACACAGTCCAGTCTTTGGTCCCAACTTGCACTTTTTGGTTATCAGCACGTATGCTGGTAGCAAACTATATGCCATGGAGTCTAAAGATTCTAGACAAGTTGGTTGACACATATATTCATATGGTATCAGTGTAAAAACCGACAGACCTCAGGGTAGGGGGTCCCGAGCTATGGATCTTGGACAAATGGTAACATGAACAGGGAGATGATGTTTACCCAGGTTTGAGCCCTCTTAACGGAGGTAAAACCCTACGTCCTGCTCTTGTTTATATTAATGAGGATGTTACAAATACAAAGTTGATCTACCTCGAGATCTTTAGATGTGTTCTAACTCTAGGGCTAGGAGAATGGGATTGTTTTGATGTCCCCTCTACGGGCTAAACCCCACATATTATATACACACCAGGTAGGGTATCTTGGGTTACAAGGTCGGTATCCTGGCGTAGAGGTAGCAGAAGAAGTCTTGGAGTACACAGCAAGTCTTCGGTAGACGTGGTCTTGATCTTCTCCCTAGCGTGCGGCCCCCGGAGTCCATCTTGAGAAGAATGAGGGCCCTTCGGCCCAGCCCAAAGAGCATGGATCGGCTAGATTGGTACCCCCTAGCCCAGGACACAGTCAGTAGCCCTTGAATGGGCCTTCGATGCCGAGGACAATGCTCTTGGACTTCGGCTCCAGAATTTTTGACTCGATAGGCGAGTTCCTGTGTGCAACCTCCAAGTAGGCTTTTGAAGTCCAATGATTATGTCGGGTGGTCCCAGCTCTACCGCACGTGGCACCAGCTTCTTGACTTTAGCAATTATGCTTTTACGGGGAAACGAGCCACTTTATGGCGAAACATCAAAGCGTCAGCCTCTTCCCCTTTTATTTATGGGCCAGGCGTGCGGATTACGCACACACCCCCCCAGTCTTTCCAAACAACTCTTGATAACCCACAAGTTTAGGGGATCAATTGTAGCTTTTTTCGATAAATAAGAGTGTTGAACCCAATGAGGAGCTAAAGGTAGAATCAATATTCCCTTCAAGTTCTATCGACCACCGATACAACTCTATGCACACTTAACGTTCTCTTTAACTAGAACAAGTATGAAACTAATTTGTAGGTGTAGGGATAAGTTTGCAAGGATAAAACTAGATGTACTTAGCGAGAATAAAACTATGAGTAATTTGCAAGATAATAGAAGTTAGTTTTAGTAGAGAGCTTTTTGTAACCAAGAAAGCTACTTGTCCCTAGGCAATCGATAACTAGAGTGATAATCATTATTGCAATTTTATATGAGGGAGAGGCATTAGCTAACATACTTTACATACTTGGATCATATGAACTTATGATTGGAACTATAGCAAGCATCCGCAACTACCAAAGATCATTAAGGTAAAACCCAACCATAACATTAAGTATCAAGTCCTCTTTACTCCCATACGCAACAACCCCCTTACTCGGGTATAAGCTTCTATCACTCTCGCCACCCACTATAAGAGAATCATGAACGTATTGCAACACCCTACAACGGGAATCCCACACGCCTGCGTGACTCGGAGGGCACCATAGGACAACACCAAAATAAAACATACAACTCAAACCAATCACAATCATCAATCAACCCATAGGACAAAATGAATCTACCAAACATCATAGGATGGCAACACATGATTGGATAATAATATGTAGCATTAAGCACCATGTTTAAGTAGAGGTTACTATGTGGTGACGGCGGCGAAGTTGTTGGTGTAGATCGCCGTCATGATGATTGCCCCGGCGGCGCTCCGGCACCATTGGGAGAGAGGGGGAGATAGCCCCCCTCCTTATTATTCTTGCTTGGCCTCCCCCTAGATGGGAGGAGGTTTTCCCCTCTGGTCCATGGCCTCCATGCAACCCGGAGGGGCGAGAGCCCCTCCAAGATTGGATCTCTCTCTCTATTCTCTTCTATTTCGCATTCCTGTTTTTTTGGCCTTTCACCGTTTTTTAAATTCCCGGAGATCCGTAACTCCGATCGGGCTGAAATTTTAACATGATTTTTTTCCGGATATTATCTTTCTTGCAGCAAAAGAAGGGGTAAACTGAGTTATGAGCTGCTCACTAGATACCATGGCGCGCCCTGATGCCTAGTGGGCCCTTTAAGCACCGTCTTGCATTGATTCTTCTTCCAAAACTTCACATATATTCCAAAATAAATCTCCGTAAATTTTTATCTCATTTGGACTTTGTTTGATATGGTTATTCTACGAAACAAAAAACATGCAACAAACAGGAACTGACACTGGGCACTGGATCAATATGTTAGTCCCAAAAATAATATAAATTTTTGCATAAGTATATGAAAGTTGTAGAATATTGGCATGAAACAATAAAAAATTATAGATATGACGAAGATGTATCAGCATCCCCAAGCTTAATTCCTACTCATCCTCGAGTAGGTAAATGAGAAAAAATAATAATTTTTGATGTGGAATGCTACCTAGCATAGTCTTGATCATGTAATCTAATCATGGCATGAATATTAAGATACGAGTGATTCAAAGCAATAGTCTATAATTTGACATAAAGAAACCAATACTCAGGCATCCCAACAAACAATCATGTCTTTCAAAAATATCAATGCTAAAAAACATTATCCCTACAAAATCATATAGCCTTGTCATGCTCCATCTTCTTAACACAAATTATTTATCATGCACAACCCCGATGACAAGCCGAGCAATTGGTTCATACTTTTTAACGCGCTTCATCTCTTTCAACCCCCATGCAATACATGAGCGCAACCCATGGACATAGCACTATGGGTGGAATAGAGTATGATGATAGGGGTAAATATGGAGAAGACAACAAAGTAAGAAAGTCTCACATCGACACGGCTAATCAACGGGCTATGGAGATGCCTATGAATTGATGTCAATGCGAGGAGTAGGGATTGCCATGCAACAAATGCACTAAGAGCTATAAGTGTATGAAATCTCAATATGAAAACTAAGTGGGTGTGCATCCAACTTGCTTGCTCAAGACCTCAGGCAATTGAGGAAGCCCATCATCGGAATATAGAAGCTAAGTTCTATAATGAAAAATTCCCACTAGTATATGGAAGTGACAACATAGGAGACTCTCTATATGAAAAACATGGTGCTACTCTGAAGCACAATTGTGGAAAGGATAGTAACAATGCCCCTTCTCTCTTTTTCTCTCATTTTTTTTCTTTTTTTATTTCTTTTCTTGGGCTCTTTTTGGCATCTCTTTCTTTTTTTTCGTCCGAAGTCTCATCCCAACTTGTGGGGGAATCATGGTCTCCATCATCCTTTCTTCACTGGGACAATACTCTAATAATGAATATCATGATCATCACACTTCTATTTACTTGAACCTTAAAATTACAACTCGATATCTAGAACAATATATGACTCTATATGAATGCCTCTGGCGGTGTACCAGGATGTGCAATGATCTAGCGTGGCAAAGATATCAAAAAACGGACAAGCCATGAAAATATCATGCTAGCTATCTTAGGATCATGCAAAGCATTATAACAATGAATGCTCAAGTCATGTATATGATGATGATGGAAGTTGCATGGCAATATATCTCGGAATGGCTATGAAAATGCCATCATAGGTAGGTATGGTGGCTATTTTGAGGAAGATATAATGAGGCTTATGTGTGATAGAGCGTATCATATCATGGGGTTTGGATGCACCGGTGAAGTTTGCACTGACTCTCGAGGTTAGAAAGGGCAATGCACAGTATCGAAGAGGCTAGAAAATTGCAGAAAGGTGAGAGTGCGTATAATCCATGGACTCACATTAGTCATAAAGAACTTACATACTTACTGCGAAAGTTATTAGCCCTCGAAGCAACCTACTTCTACGCATGCCCCTAGGGGGATAGATTGGTAGGAAAAGACCATCGCTCGTCCCCGACCGCCACTCATAAGGAAGACAATCAATAATAAATCATGCTCCAACTTCTTAGCATATTGAGAGACTATATGTGCATGCTTCGGGAATCACAAACCTTAACACCAATATTCTTACTAAACCACAATCATTCACTAATACCTCCCACATATTAACATCTCTATATCACAAAACTATTGCAAGGAATCAAACATATCATATTCAATGATCTACAAGTTTTATGTAGGATTTTATGACTAACCATGTGAATGACCAATTCCTGTTGACTCTCTAAATAGATATAAGTGAAGTATGAGAGTTTAATTCTTTCTACAAAAGATTTGTACACGCTCTAATAAATATAAGTGAAGCTAAAGACCAGTCTACAAATAACGGTTTTCTATATGTAGAGAAACAGGCATCCAAACTTCAAAGGATATAAGTGAAGCACATGAAGCATTCTATAAAGGCATACTCAAAAGATATAAGTGAAGTGCAAAGAGCATCCAATAAATCAACCAAGGAGTATCTCATACCAGCATGGTGCATAAAAGAAAAGGGAGAAATAAACACAAAAGACGCTCCAAGAATTTACGCATATCATGTGAACAAAAGAAAAAGCGAGACATACCGATAATTGTTGAATAAAGATGGGATGCCTTCCGGGGCATCCCCAAGCTTAGACACTTGAGTCTCCTTGAATATTTACTTGGGGTACCTTGGGCATCCCCAAGCTTGAGCTCTTGCCTCTCTTCATTCTTCTCATATCGATACCTAATATGTCTCCAACGTATCTATGATATTTGATTGTTCCATGCTATTATATTATCTGTTTTGGTTGTTTTATATGCAATAATATGCTATTTTATATTATTTTTGGGACTAACTTATTAACCTAGTGCCCAGTGCCAATTTCTATTTTTTCCTTGTTTTTGACTTTTACAGAAAAGGAATATCACAGTGTCCAAACAGAATAAAACTTTACGGTGATTTTTCTTGGAACAGAAGGAACCCACGAGACTTGGAGAGGAGGCCAGAAGCCCTACGGGGAGGCCACAAGCCATAGGGGCGCACCCCCAGGGCTTGTGCCCCCCCCCCGGAGACCTTCCAACCCTAATTCCACCACTATATATTCTCAAAAAATCCCCCTATACCAGAGGGCACACCAAAAATACTTTGCCGCCGCTGCAAGCATCTGTTCCCGTGAGATCCCATCTTGGGGCCTTTTCCGGCACTCCACCGGAGGGGGATTCGATCACGGAGGACCTCTACACCAACCTTGCTGCCCTTCCGATGATGTGTGAGTAGTTTACCATAGACCTACGGGTCCATAGCTAGTAGGTAGATGGCTTCTTCTCTCTCTTTGATCTTCAATACAATGTTCTCCTTGATGTTCTTGGAGATCTATTCGATGTAATCTTCTTTTGCGGTGCATTTGTTGAGATCCAATGAATTGTGGATTTATCATTAGATTATCTATGAATATTAGTTGAGTATTTTTTTGAACTCTTTTATGCATGATTGAGATAGCTTTGTATTTCTCTCCGATCTATCGATTTCACTACAAAAAAATACACTTCCGTGATGATACGTATTTGTCATAGTAGGTCACGTTTTCTGTCATGCATGTACATCCATGATGATTTTATGACAGAATCAAGATAGTCATACCTGTGATGTTATAGAAGTGTTCCATGACATTACCAAAATTATCATCATGGAAGTTTCCACTTGCATGACGATAAATGGCGCGTCATGGAAGTGCTTTCATCAAGGGTAACCGACACGTGGCATCCACTGTAACGGGTCACCGTTAAGCTATCAGGTTCTGGTTTGGATCCGATAACCCGTTAACAGCCCGGACCAATGGCGATTTTCCACGTGTAAAATTCTCATTCGCCGACGATCCACGTGTCAGCTCAGCGTTGGGACAGATGTCAACCGTCCATTGGACAAGAATCGCCAATGAAATGTTGACATGTGGGACGGCCCAATAGAGGCCCATATAGTTTTAAAAGCCGGCCCAGGAATAGGCCCACAAGATTTCATCAGATCTAATGGGCTGGCCCGTTAATAGCCTAACATTTTTGGGACCAAATTATGGCCCACATCACATACAGGCCGTTAAAGGGCTGCAATATTCTGGGCCAGTTTACGGCCCATATCAGATCCGGCCCGTTAACAGCCTGCAATAGTTTGGGCCAACTTACGGTCCATACCTGATCCGGCCCGTTAATTGACTTTCATATCTTGGGCCAAATTACGGCCCATAACAGATACAACCCTTTAATAGCTATTGTGCCATCGGGCCCACTGGGGGCCGGATTTGCTCTTCGGCCTCTTAATGGCCCGTTTAACAGTTCGGCCCGATATTAGTTTCGGCCTGTCAGCGGCCCTGTCTACATATGGGCCTATTTCGGCCCGATTTCACTTTCGGCCATTTAAAGGCCCGAGTTGCACCTGGGCCTAATTCTGGTCCGTAGTTACTTTCGGCCTCTTAACGGCCCGTAGTCTTTGTGGATACATTCTAGCCCAAACTGCCTATCGGCCCATTAAAGGCCCTTGATAGTGTTGGGCCTAATTTTGGCCCGTTATACATCCGGCCTGCTTCCAGCCTGTCATGTACTTGGGTTAGCCAAGGCCCAAAAACATTTTAGCTTGTTAATGGCCCATCATACAAATGGGCCAATAATGGGCCGATGTATATTACAGCCTACTGTTGGCCCGTGATTTGTTCGCCACAATTAAGGCTCAATCTAGATTTCAACGTGTTAAAAGCCTATTTAATTTTCTGACCCAATTAAGGCAAGCGGTTTACTCGGCCTTTTAAAGACTCGAAACTAATAGCGGGCCAAATTAAGTCTAGACCTAACTAATGGCCCAAGATGATTGTAGGCCCATGGTTCGGCCCGTACTAGCGATTGGCGACCGACCAGTTTTAGTACCGAAATTATTTTTTCATAAACCTAACCTATTGGCTCATTGCACTCCGATCGAAGATTATGACCTTTTCTCAGAGCGACGACAACATAAACAGCAAATAAATTACAGCATCATGATGAAGAATAAACCTAGACTATACAACAAAGAAATTACAGCATATTACATCCCCTGGGCATCAAAGTTCGCCGCCAGTGATAATAAAGGGAAACCAGACAGCAGATTCCATAAACTGGGCAGGTCACCACCAGTGGAAGTAAACAGGCCGACAAAATAATAGCCAGAACCGACAGCACTTCAACATAGTTCAAGAAAGGTTAGCCCGACCCAGGAGCTGCAGCGCAAGCAGCTTAGCAACCTGATGAGACTGCGCATGTTTGACGCTTATATCCACCAACTCAAGCTGCATAGCATCATTAGACGTCCTGTACTTATGGTTAATCTTGCATAGAGATTGGAGTTCCAGTCGGATTTGAGTGGAAGCATGTCTTTCTGCTTGAATTTCAGACTGAAGAAGTCGAACAGATTCAGGCGGCGACTTCCTCAAGCTTGTGTCACTGAGTAACTTCGATACTACATCAAGACATGACTTTGGGGTTGTATCGCTACCCTCAAGATGTGTTTCCTTCTTCTCTAGAATATATGTTAGAGGGACAAACAATGGGTTCGTCACACTATCATTGTGGCAGTTCTTCCTAGCATCAATGATGTCACCCTGAAAGAGAAACAAGTAGGTAGATAACAGGTTTTGCACGCATAAGCATCAGCGCTGTCAATTCATCTCATTTCTTTGTCAGAAATAAAGAGACACGATTTAAAATAGCATTAACATAATATACATTGTTCATAGTTAAGACGGCAGGAAATGACATTGTGCAGGAGCGGCCAGCTTCACCATACCACTGGATTACAGATCAAGAACACAAGCATACATGTAGTGCTAAACAATGTATAAGCATGAATCATGAGTGTACTGTCAATTTATACCATTTCAGATTGGTAAATAAAGAGATATGATTTAAATAACATTAATATAATATGGCATTGTTCATAGTTGAGACATAGCAGGATATGACATTGTGCTGGAGTTGGTAGTTTCACCACACCACTGGATTACAGATCAAGAACACAAGCATACACGCAGTGCTAAAGAAGATAACTTCCTATGTTTAGTTTAATTTACATGGTATGAATAAGGAACTAGGTTGTACAACTAAAGACTGACATTGAGAAGGACAAACTTATGTTTGTGTACTTCTTTGTTATAAACTTTGAACAAGCAATTTGATGTAGACGACAAAAATGAAAGCATTTGAACTCATTGCTATCCAAATATACACAACACAGTTTGAAGGCTCGAGGAGGACAAACTTACATTAGTAGTGAAGACCGGCTCTATAAAGCCCTTGTCCATATTGAGGGGGGGGGGGCAATTCAAGAAGTTTACCACGCACTCTTCTTCAAGAGCATTGCCTTTATTCTACATTTTGTTAAGAGTAAATATAGATGTGAAAATATAGGAACAAATGGCGATTATTTAACCTAATATGCAGAGTACAAATGTAAATACAACATACAGGTAAAAGGCACTGACAAGAGCAATGCAGAGCTAAACTTCTTCAGTAACATTGGTTTTATTCAATATTTTGGCAAGAGTAAATGTAGATCTGATGTGTAGAAAATGGAGGGCAAGGGAAAATAAGCTGCAAAGTGTACATGAAGAACTAGCTGACAATATAAGTACAGTGATGAAGGACAGCAGATACTTACAAGAACAATGCAGAACTAAATTTCTTCATAAGCATTGGGTTTATTCTACATTAATGTAAGCATTAATATAGATCTGATAATTTGGAGCGAACAGTGGATAAGCAAGCTATAATGCACAATGATGTCATATAATCCACCAGGTATGAATGTAAGTACAACGATAGGACAATAGGTACTCACAAGAGCAAAGCAGCGACCAACATAGTTGAGATATCCTAGGTTTTGCGGCGCTGGTTCTATCACCAATATAAGTGGGGTGCTATCTGATTTCTCCGGTAGCACCACCTTTTTCAAGGACTTTGCTTGTACTCCTTCAGGTTCTGCAATCACCCTCTTCCTTTTGGATGTCTGAAACACAAGAACAACATTTGAATGGAAAAACATGGTATGACGACAAATGGAATAGGTATTGATAATGGATGGGCATGGCATCTGCGCATATATCATGAGTAAACTAAGCAGATGGCAGAGCAACGAAGCAAAAGAAATGCAAGACACCTTATGCAAGATACGTGCAACCAATAAAACCTTGCCAAATTAGAATAGGCACCTTATTGGGCGAACAGGATAGGCCATCTGCCTTTGACTCCTTGAGCTCAGAATAGTCATTAGGATCATATTCTGAATACGAATCTATAGGTCGGGAGCATGTGGGTTTCATTGCATCCATAATGGACCTCAATACCTTGATGCCAAGTTTGTTACCCATTGAACTGTTCCGCAATATTCTTCTGATGTGCGCATTCTTATATTCATTGTGATTACGTACAATATCTGAAAAGCAAGAAAACATAAGTAGTAGTGAGATTATCTTTGTAATGCAGAGGATATTGTAATATAATAGGGGCTCCCCATAAACCCTTGTGTGCTATCACTGGATTCTGATGAGAGAGCCCATGTGTGCTGTAATACGGTGAGTAGATTAATATAATCTGGCACAACTACACAAAAAATAGGCTCCCTGTTGGGAGTTCCAGATGTAAGGATAGTTGGCAGATGATAGGTTCATAATATACCGTATAGAAAGTTTATTGCCAAACCATGATAACGAGAGCGCATAGCCACTAGGCAGATCATAGTGTAGTTAAAAGGGGTACACCATAACCACCATAAATAAATCAGGAAAGCGGAACTGGCTGGAAAATACAGGGTTTTGCCGCTACTAATATGCAGCCTATCGATCACCTACAGGCCAGCTCTATTCATCTGAAGGCGCACTGCTGTTACTACCAGTCTAGTCTATCAAAAACCGCGCGGCTCCCACCATTTCCGGGATATTATGGCAGACCAACTCGAAGTGCAAAATCATGTAATAGAACCGGCCCAATAGAGTTGTCGACTGCAGATGTCCCTGCTCCCCTTCCTGGCAAGGAACATACTATAATTACTAAAGAAGAACAGAAGAGGAACATGTTAAAGAATAGAAGGGGAAGCATATTATTGAGATTCCCCTTCTTTCTATACAATGTTGGTTGCCCACCCATGATGAATCAGAGTGCCCAAAGAAATGCCATTCCATGATGTCTCTCTATATGTGGCCACATGCATTTGGAAAGTCAAGTGGGAGCATTAGCTAACCAATTAAATGTGTGTCTGTTAGCTAATGTCAGTATCATATCACATTCGTATTTGAAGAAGCTTAGGACGTATGATTGGTGTGTTATTTAGCTTTAAAGGGTGGACAACTTCTAGTAGGACACAAAGCACCTACGTAGATCATAGTGTAGATATAATGGGAAAACCCTAAGCATCAGGAGTAAAATCAGGAAAGTGGAACTTGCTGGAAAATATGTGCTAGTATTGCCAGTACGGCTAGAAAGGTTTCGGATACCAGCTCTCTACCACTGAAGGCGCAGTACTATTACTATCAGTCTAACTCTCAAAGGCAACACATACGACCGAATACGAAGAGTTGAAAGCATCCATGACAATCGACATGAAGACCAACACAAAGAGTTGAAAGCGTCCATGACAAGCGACCGAATAGACCTGTACACTGCAAATGTCCCTGCTCCTCTTCACTACAAAGAACATGCTATACAACTATTATACTCCCTCTGTTCCTAAATACAAGTCTTTGTAGAGATTCCACTATGGATCACATACGGATGTATATAGATACATTTTATAGTGTAGATTCACTCATTTTGCTCCGTATGTAGTCCATGGAGGAATCTCTACAAAGACTTATATTTAGGTATGGAGAGAGTACTGACAAAAGAAGAACAAAAGAAGAGCATGCTAAAGAAGAGCAAGCAGATTTTGGATAATAAAATGTTGGTTGGCCACATATGATGAACCAGAGCGCATAAAGAACGCAACTCCCTGCTGTCCCTCGATATGTGGCACATGTGCTTTTCGAAAGTAAAGTAGGAACATTGGTTGACCAATTAAACATTCTCTATTTTAGTACATGTCAGCGTCATATTAGATTCATATTTGAGCAACTAAGTTTGGAATTATGAGTGGCATGTTGTTCAGCTTGATGGGTTGAGGAGCACTGCTTGCACGTACGTCTCGAAGTACCTATGATGATGGTACTGAATATATGGTAATATCTACATGCAAGTCGCCTAACTTTCGTCATTTGGGTCAGTCGACCATTTCAGGCAGTTGGATGAAGATCCTACGTCTCCTAACCCTTCTTCTTCCTCGCCTCTTATGCTTCCCCTAAAGACCACCGCAAGGGCCGCCGGCCGAACCACCGGCCCCCGCCCTCCCCTGAACCACTCACCACCTTCGGTCTGCCGCCGCCCCCGGCCATCCCTCTAGGTAACCCCACCCCTCCACCCACGTCGAGTTTTGCCTCCAGCGAGGCCCCACCATAGCCCGATGATAGCCCCCCACAACCACTGTCCCCACCCGAAACCCTAAGATAGATAATGGGGCAGCCCTCTGGCGAGCCCCTTCCTTCCCTCCGGTGAACTCCCAAAAATGGACTGACCCCAATTTGAAATTCAGTCGACTGTCATTTAAGCTAATGTGGAATATAAAAGGGGAAAACCATAAGCATTGCGAGTATAGTGGTGAGCGTGCCATGGCAGATCTGAAGGTGCAAACCAGACAAAGGCAACTTCGCAACCAATGTTTGGTTTCAACTAACAAGTAAGATTCTAAGTGATGGACAAGAAATCACAGTAAAGCAGTGGCGATCTATTTTCTTGCTGAGATAAATAACTTGAGCAGATACGAAAGAGTACTGCCTTTGGTGTGGCGCCATGTAAGCATCTGCTGAGGCATTGAGGGTGCTGCAGTAGCGATGGCTATCGGTGGCATGGAAGCAGATCTAGGAGGGCAGACGATGGCGGCGAGTGAAATATCCCGGCGCGGTGGACGAGACGGTCGTACGAGCGGCCTTGGCAAGGCGGACGATGTCGCGGATGAAGCGAGAGGACGCGATGCAAGGATCCTGGTCCGAAGCCGTGGATGAGAGAGGTCGATCTCTTGTAATGGACAACGGCGTCGGGGTATGAGCTCCAGCATGGTGGAGGAGGACGGCGGTGGATGGGGTGGCGGACGGAGGAGACTGCGGTGGAGAGGGTGTTTTGGCGCCGACGGAGTACGAATGGGGAAATGGAGGGAGAGAGGTAGGGGGAACCATGTCTTTAGGGCGCGCTTGTCTCAAATGCGAGGAAATTTACAAACTTAGGCCCCATTTAAAATTTCCTACATCACAGCAATATTAGTCAGTTGGGGATAGGACGGTAATCTCGCATACACCAAATATTTGCCGACGGAGATTTCGGCCGAGGAGAGTTTGTTTTGGCGCCCACCGTGTATGAATCGGGAAGGGAGGTGAGAGGCAATTTCGGCCGAGGAGAAACTATGTTTTGGCGCCCACCATGTATGAATCCGGGGAGGTGAGAGGCGGAGGCGGTTATGTCACGTTTGAGTGAAATTACAAGCCTACCCCTATCCAAACCTATAGAAATCGAGCCGATAGTCTTTGCGTGTCAGGGATAGGTAGTAATTTCCATCTCGCAGATTTTGGTTTTGGGCGGTTACTGCGAGTTTCCCCGCTTCGTTAAAAATTTTGTAGAGAAAGAGTGTAGGTTTACCGTGCCAACTCAATTCGAATCCAGTTTGTATTTATTTTTTCGGGCAGGATCCATTTTGTATTCGAATACAAATCTATATACATCATTTTTATATATACTTTCAAAAGCACAACACCCTTTATACATAAATATGGTTTACAAATGACATGATCTCAGATTCATAAGGCCGGATCCATCTTAATTTGGATTTTCAAATATTTGAAACCACTCTATGTTGAAATCCAATGTATGCATTCCTCACTAACTGTCTCCAATTAATGTGTGTTTCATGCGGGTTTTTTTTACTTCTCAAACACGTATAATGTGTTTGACACACGCAACATATAGTGTAATCCCGTTTAGACATTAATTGCATATAAACCATGCATTGTCTCTAATTAAAGAATCTATGGATCACTAATATTGATAAACTATATAACATTACACGTGTCCCCAAATTCAAATGAATATGCCTGTTTGATAGACCAATTTTCGTTATGATATTATCGATGTCGCGATCTCTAGTTTAAATATTTGAATCCCCTTTAATCTAGATATTCGTCTTATATAGCTATCACTCATGCTTATATATCTCTCTAGACCTATACACCTTCATTGTCTCTCGGGTATCTCTCATGCTACTTGTATGTCGACAATGATCTTTTATCTTCATAACACACTCACGGTACTCTCTCCCTCGACCTTCACTCTATCTCTCTCTAAGTATATCTCGCTCCCTGCTATGTGTCTCTAACTATGATTCTCCCTGTGAAATCTCTTTCTCTCACACAAACACAAACTTCGTCTCCCGGGGTCTCATTTCTCTCTACTATTCCCCTGTGTGCCGCACGCACACCCCCTCTCACACAGAGATGTCTTGCACTCCTTAGGTATGAGAAGCTACGACTCTCCCTCTTAAATATCTCTTTCTCACACACAAACACAAACTCTGTCTCCCAGGGTCTCACATCTCTCCACCATTCCCTTGTATGTCGCTCATACACACTCTCTCTCCCAAGGGATATCTCGCGTTCCCTGATATGTCTCTCTAGCTATCAGTCTCCTTGTGAAATATCTTTCTCTCTCGCAAACACAAAACTCCGTCTCTCGGGATCTCATTTCTCTCTGATATTTGTTTGTATGTGACTCACATGCACCCTCTCTCTATCTCTCTCACACCCACACACATAACTCAGCCTTCTGATCCACTCGACTCTTATCTCTAACACACACACTAGCTAGCCGATCTCCCTCTAGCTAGCATCTTTATCTTTCTATTTATCTGTTTCTCCATCAACCTTCTTTCTTGCCCTCACTCTTTCTTCCTATCACGCACGCTATATATGTTTCTCTCTACATGCAGTCATGCGCCCTCTTTTTATCTTTCTCTCACACACACATAACTTCACCCCTCTGAACTACTCGGCGGTCATCTCTAACACACAAACTAGCCGATGTCCCTCTAGCTAGCATCTCTATCTCTCTATCTATCTGTAGTTTCTCCGTCAACCTTTCTTTCTCGCACGCACTCTTGCTTCCTATCATGCACACTATATCTGTCTCTCTATACATGCATCTATAGGTTGATCTCTTTTGCACAATCGTTGTGTCTCGCTCTCTCTGCTCGCCATAGATGCATGCTCCAGCCCATGCCACTATCTCTTAAAGACAAAAACACATGCTCAATTATCGGGCCTTCTTCCCTCCAATCTCACATGCATGCATATTGTCATACCGATCCGTCTCTCCCATGCCGTTGATCTTATGACTTATGTCTTCTTTCTTTTATCTCGATCATGCGCGCGCGCACACACACACATCCCACGTATACATGTATACCTCTCGCACATGCACGTTCAAGGTCTCCTATGTCTCCATACGTAGTTAATTACCCTCAGCCCTAACCCCACATCGAATCGTTCTCTTCTTGTGTGCACATGACTTCCGCCTGGATGGGTCTCTTCTCTAAAACACACACTCACACTTAACAATCTCCTTCTAGCAACCCCCTCTCTCACTCTTCCCCTATATCCCCAAAACCAATAAGACCATCCATTCGTTTAATTCCCGCCTACATGCACCATCGATATATAGTAGTCTTCCTCGGTGTCTCTCGAACAAACACATTATCTCGATGTCGACTCCTCTCACATGCACACGCCTTCTCTTCCCTCTTTACGGGCCTCTTCTCTCTCGCACCCCCTCATTGGTGGCCTCTGCCATACACATCACCTCTCTAAGATGAAGCCACACACACTTAAATTACTTTCGCCACCGAAGACTCCGCTTCACACACACACACACACACACACACACACACACTAAGACTCCATCTCACACACACATGCTCTAGGTGGAGCATTTGTTCCTACCACCCTTCGTCCAACTTTACCCGTATGATAAACAATCACCTTAATTTACTTATATAACATGGACAAATTCCACTTTATTTTAGTAGTTAGCAAACTTCTCATAATTATATAACGCAAATCACAAGCAAGAAGTGACATTTTTTTTACACAACCACGTTAACATGGCCACGTAAATCACAAGCTAAAGTGTAATACCATTATACTTATATCCTGATGCAAAAGGTGGAGTACATGTCTGAAGAGTAGAGTCGCACACACTCACTCTGTCTCTCAGAATCTCACACACATACCAGTTACGTGATGCCCCCTAAGCAGACCCGTATGTTACAAGGGTACACGTGATAGTGCGCATTTATTTAAGCCGGATGGCGAACCCAAACAGTAGCTGCATTCATTCCCCTCTCGCCGCCTCTTCTCTGGTCGCCGTTGCCCGATAGCCATGGCCCGGCCGAAGGTAACGACATACGCCATGCTCCCGCCGGAGCGGCGATTTGATCTAGAGGCGGCGCGAAGCACGGATCGCAACCGCCCTGCCTCCGGAGTCCGGACTAGCCGGAGCCGGACGAGGAGGCGTTGGAGGCAGAGCAGCACGCGGAGCCGGAGGAGGAGAACGACGACGTGGAGCCGGAACAGGAGGACGACGACACGGGCGAAGCGGAGCCGGAGGAGGACAATGATTTCCATTATACTCAGACTTAAAGGGCTTTGAGTTTCACGCCACATTTATTTCATAGAGATAAGAGAAAGGAAATTTTAGTGGTCATGCATGCATCTTTTTGTGCTAGCAATCCTATATAAGGGTTGACCGGTCGCTTCCCGCGGACGTGCGCGGGCGATGGAAGAGGATGGAGAAGGGAAGCGGGCTATCGAGTACGCCAGTTGCAGCACGAGCTCCAGGGAACGTTCATGCCAAACAATGCATAGTAGTACAGTATAGTCCAGCGGATTATGAATTGGCCTTTAGGTTGCGTGTGGATGACATGGCTGCAACATGCAGGCTGCAGTTCGACAGCCTACCACTCCGCTTCACACGGTTTGGTCACGCAAGATTTGCATGCACACATGTCACGCACATACTTGTCGAAGGCGTGCTCGAAAAAGGGCGACCAGGTCCACTAGTCCACATTGGTCCATGCGCCCGGCAAACAACTAATCCCAGTCGCTGTGATTGTCATGCGTGCTTTAATTCCGGGCTAGTGGATGGACACGAACGTGCCGTACAACAAACCGCCCGCTAGCTCCCTAATCTCTATCTCTACTCTTATAATAATAATAATAAAATTATAAAAAACCGAGTTGGTGATGCTAGTGTGTCTGCCATCCTGCAATATAGACCGTCCGATCTATATCTGACGGATAGAAAGCAAACTACGGCAATTTTGCAACAAGATACCCGCACCCCTCTCCACATTTGCAGATAAGGCCTTGCCTCGTTCATCTTTGTCTCCCACGAGATAAACAGCTCGTATAAATGCATCTTGATGGTCCATGCAACGCATGGACCTCTTGCTAGTCTCAAATATAAAATGCACTAGTGCGTGCCCGCAGAACATCCTTTCCGAAGGGACGAAGCCCTGCAGTTACCATCTCCTCTCGTGTAAACTAGCTCCACAAGGGACAAGTGCTACTTCTTGAGCTTGCATTGGTTTTTTCCTTGAAGAGGAAAGGGTGATGCAGCAAAGTGGAGATAAGTATTTCCCTCAGTTAAGAACCAAGGTATCAATCTAGTAGGAGAAACATGCAAGTCCCCAATATATGCACCTACACAAACAATCAACACTTGCACCCAACTCGAATAAGGGGTTGACATTCCCTTAACAGTCACTTGCAAAGGTGAGATCTGATAAAGATAGATATAAAAGATTACTAAAACGTAAAACAAAATAAAAGTAAATAAATTGCAGCAAGGTATTTTTGGTATTTTTGATATATAGATCTGAAAATATATGATGGAAAATAGACCCGGGGGCCATAGGTTTCACTAGAGGCTTCTCTCTTGAAGGTAAATAATATGGTGGGTGAACAAATTACTGTCAAGAAATTGATAGAAAAGCGCAAAGTTATGACGATATCCAAGGCAAAGATTATGAATATTGGCATCACGTCTGTGTCAAGTAGACCGACTCCTGCCTTCATCTACTACTATTACTCCACACATCGACCACTATCTAGCATGCATCTAGAGTATTAAGTTCATAAAGAACAGAGTAACGCGTTAAGCAAGATGACATGATGTAGAGGGATAAACTCAAGCAATAAGATGAAAACCCCATCTTTTTACCCTTGATGGCAACAATACAAATACGTGCCTCGCTACCCCTACTTTGTCACTGGGTGAGGACACCGCAAGATTGAACCCAAAACTAAGCACCTCTCCCATTGCAAGAAATACCAATCTAGTTGGCCAAACCAAACCGATAATTCGAAGAGAAATACAAAGATATCAAATCATGCATATAAGAATTCAGAGGAGATTCAAATAATATTCATAGATAAGCTGATCATAAATCCACAATTCATCGATCTCAACAAACACATCACAAAAGAAGATTACATCGGATAGATCTCCAAGAACATCGAGGAGAACATGGTATTGAGAATGAAAGAGAGAGAAGAAGCCATCTAGCTACTAGCTATGGACCCGTAGGTCTGTGGTAAACTACTCATGCTTCATCGGAGGGGCAATAGAGTTGATGTAGATGCCCTCCGTGATTGAATCCCCCTCCGGCAGGATGCCGAAAAAGGCCCCAAGATGGGATCTCATAGGAATAGAAGGTTATGGCGGTGGAAAAGTATTTTGGTGGATGCTTCTGTTGATATTGGAATATTTGGGGATTTATAGAACTCAGAGGGAGGTCGGTGGACTCCCGAGGGGCCCACAAGCCAGGGGGGCGCCCCCCTTAGGGCACGCCCTGGAGGCTTGTGGAGTCCTCGGGACTCTTCTGACTTTGCCTCCAAGCTCCGTGGGTGTCTTCTGGTCCAAGAAAAATCATCGTAAAGTTTTATTCCATTTGGACTCCGTTTGATATTCTTTTTCTGTAAAACTCAAAAACAAGGAAAAAACAGAAACTGGCACTAGGCTCTAGGTTAATAAGTTAGTCCCAAAAATAATATAAAATAGCATAATAATGCATATAAAACATCCAAAACAGATAATATAATAGCATGGAATAATAAAAAAATTATAGATACGTTGGAGACGTATCAAGCATCCCCAAGCTTAATTCCTACTCGTCCTCGAGTAGGTAAATGATAAAAACAGAATTTTTGATGTGGAATGCTACCTAACATATTTATCCATGTAATTTTCTTTATTGTGGCATGAATGTTCAGATCCATAAGATTCAAAACAAAAGTTTAATGTTGACATAAAAACAATAATACTTCAAGTATACTAATAAAGCAGTCATGTCTTCTCAAAATAACATGGCCAAAGAAAGTTATCCCTAGAAAATCATATAGTCTGGCTATGCTCCATCTTCATCACACAATGTATTAAATCATGCACAACCCCGATGACCAGCCAAGCAATTGTTTCATACTTTGATGTTCTCAAACTTTTTCAACTTTCACGCAATATATGAGCGTGAGCCATGGAGATAGCACTATAAGTGGAATAGAATATGGTGGTTGTGGAGAAGACAAAAAGAAGGAGATAGTCTCACATCAACTAGGCGTATCAACGGGCTATGGAGATGCCCATCAATAGATATCAATGTGAGTGGGATTGCCATGCAACGGATGCACTAGGGCTATAAGTTTATGAAAGCTCAAAAAGTAACTATGTGGGTGTGCATCCAACTCGCTTGCTCACGAAGACCTAGGGAAATTTGAGGAAGCCCATCATTGGAATATACAAGCCAAGTTATATAACGAAAAATTCCCACTAGTATATGAAAGTGACAATATAGGAGAATCTCTATCATGAAGATCATGGTGCTACATTGAAGCACAAGTGTGGAAAAAGGATAGTAACATTGTCCCTTCTCTCTTTTCTCTCATTTTTCTAGTGGGCTTCTTTGGCCTCTTTTATTTTTTTAAAGTCCGGAGACTCATCCCAACTTGTGAGGGAATCATAGTTTCCATCATCCTTTCCTCACATGGGACAATGCTCTAATAATGAAGATCATCACACTTTTATTTACTTACAACTCAAGAATTACAACTCGATACTTAGAACAAAAATATGACTCTATATGAATACCTCCGGCGGTGTACCGGGATGTGCAATGGTCTAGCATAGCAATGACATCAAAAAATGGACAAGCCATGAAAACATCATGCTAGCTGTCTTACGATCATGCAAAGCAATATGACAATGATGGAGCGTGTCATAATAAAACGGAATGGTGGAAGTTGCATGGCAATATATCTCGGAATGGCTATGGAAATGCCATAATAGGTAGGTATGGTGGCTGTTTTGAGGAAGGTCATATGATGGGTATAGTGCACCGGCGAAAGTTACGCGGTACTAGAGAGGCTAGCAACGGTGGAAGGGTGAGAGTGCGTATAATCCATGGACTCAACTTTAGTCATAAAGAACTCACATACTTATTGCAAAAATCTATTAGTCATTGAAACAAAGTACTATGCCCATGCTCCTAGGGGGATAGATTGGTAGGAAAAGACCATCGCTCATCCCCGACCGCCACTCATAAGGAAGACAATCAATAAATAAATCATGCTCCGACTTCATCACATAACGGTTCACCATACGTGCATGCTACAGGAATCACAAACTTTAACACAAGTATTTCTACTAATCAAAAATTACTCACTAGCATGACTCTAATATCACCATCTTTATCTCTCAAAACAATCATAAGGAATCAAACTTCTCATAGTATTCAATGCTCTTTATATGAAAGTTTTTATTATATCCCTCTTGGATGCCCATCATATTAGGACTAAATTCATAACCAAAGAAAATTACAATGCTGTTTAGAAAGACTCTCAAAATAATATAAGTGAAGCATGAGTGTTCAAAAATTTCTATAAAATAAAGCCACCACCGTTTTGCCCTTGTTTTGGACTCTAACTTGCATGATTTGAATGGAACTAACCCGGACTGACGCTGTTTTCAGCAGAACTGCCATGGTGTTATTTTTGTGCAGAAATAAAAGTTCTCGGAATGACCTGAAAATCCACGGAGACACCTTTTGGAATTAATAAAAAATATTGGCGAAAGAATCAACATCAGGGGGTCCACACCCTGTCCATGAGGGTGCAGAGCGCGCCCCCCCTGGGGCGCGCCCCCCTGCCTCGTGGGCCCTCTGAGACTCCACCGACCTCAACCCCAACTCCATATATTCACTTTCGGGGAGAAAAAACCCAAAGAGAAGGATTCATCCGTTTTACGATACGAAGCCGCCGCAAAGCCCTAATCTTCCTCGGGAGGGCTGATCTGGAGTCCGTTCAGGGCTCCGGAGAGGGGAATCCATCGCCATCGTCATCATCAACCATCCTCCATCACCAATTTCATGATGCTCACCGCCGTGCGTGAGTAATCCCAACGTAAGCTTGCTGGACGGTGATGGGTTGGATGAGATTTACCATGTAATCGAGTTAGTTTTGTTAGGGTTTGATCCCTAGTATCCATTATCTTCTAAGATTGATGTTGCTATGACTTTGCTATGCTTAATGCTTGTCACTAGGGCCCGAGTGCCATGATTTCAGATCTGAACCTATTATGTTTTCATGAATATATGTGAGTTCTTGATCCTATCTTGCAAGTCAATAGTCACCTACTATGTGTTATGATCCGGCAACCCCGAAGTGACAATAATCGGGACCACTCCCGGTGATGACCATAGTTTGAGGAGTTCATGTATTCACTAAGTGTTAATGCTTTGGTCCGGTACTCTATTAAAAGGAGGCCTTAATATCCCTTAGTTTCCAATAGGACCCCGCTGCCACGGGAGGGTAGGACAAAAGATGTCATGCAAGTTCTTTTCCATAAGCACGTATGACTATATTCGGAATACATGCCTACATTACATTGATGAACTGGAGCTAGTTCTGTGTCACCCTATGTTATAACTGTTGCATGAGGAATCGCATCCGACATAATTATCCATCATTGATCCATTGCCTACGAGCTTTTCACATATTGATCTTTGCCTAGTTACTTTTCCATTGCCACTGTTACGATTGCTACAAAAACTGCTACTGTTACTTTTGCCACTGTTACCGTTACTTCCATACTACTTTGCTACTAAATACTTTGCTGCAGATATTAAGTCTTGATCAACCTTGTTAGTGGATTCCTTTTGATGAGCACGATATGGATGAAGTTAGAAAGCACAACTCTCTGTATCCTCCTTTTACTTTCTGTTATTTAGATTAAATAAAGCAAAAATAGTATTTTCTGTCTGTTTTCTGAATTATCCTTGCAATAAAAATACCCCGAAAATAAAAGTTCTCCAAATGTCCTGAAAATGAAATATGATTTTTTGTAGAATATTTAAGAATTTCTGGCACTGAGAACACACCAGGGGGGCTCACCATTTGGCCACGAGGACACAGGGCGCGCCCACCCCCCTGGGGCGCGTCCCCCTGCCTCGTTGGCCCCACAAGGACCCCCTCCACTTATTCCAGCACCCACTCACTTCGTCTTCCTCCAGAAAAAATCTTTCCATAGCTCAAACCCGTGTTCTAGCTCATCTTGCTGCCATTTTCGATCTCTTTGCTCAAAGCTCCATTCACAAAACTGTTTTGGGAGATTGTTCTTTGGTATGTGACTCCTCCAATGGTCCAATTAGTTTTTGTTCTAGTGCTTTATTTATTGCAAATTTTTGCTGCTAAGGTGACCCTGTTCTTGAGCTTGCATGTCAAATTTATGTGGTCCAAAGTAATTTTAATGCATGATATAGCCTCTAGGCACTTGTGGGAGTAGTTGCTATCAATCTTGTTGAGTTTGTTTCACTTTTATTTTGAGTCACTAAAAATTTCTGAAATTTTTTAGAGAAAGAAAATGATGAAGAGATTGTTGAGGAGCTCTTCGAGCCGAAGCTCGAAGGATAAGCAGAAGGAGGAGAATAAAAAGCCCAAATACAATCTTCCTCGCACTTCGGAGGCCTCACCGACTTCCTCCACGACCAGCGCGAACAGCACTCTGTTTATCAGTGGGATCCAGAGGAGATCGCCAACCAGTCGCGCCCTGAGGACCCTCCTCAGTACGCCGGAGAGAATAGCTTCGATCCGTGGCCATAGACCAACTTAGGCCAAAAGCCTAAGCTTGGGGGAGTATGTATTTCTCACCGACATTACATTCATGTTCACACACTCATTCTAGTTGTCGGTGCTCATACTTTTTCATTGTACTATCCATGCTAGTTTATTTTCTTTTCTAAGCCTTCTTCTTGTGTGTTTGAAAAACCTTAAGAAAAACCAAAAAATTAGTTGTAGCTTTTAGCTAGTTTACTTTCCATGCCTGTAGTAGTAGTAATTAAAAGAAAACCCAAAAAGATTTTTCGTTCTTCTTTTGCTTGTTGGGAACTTTCCCGTGTAAATAGTTTTATTTCTTTTCTTATTCTCTGGGGGTCGAGAGGAGAAGACCATGATGAAAATGTTGAGTGGCTCTCATATGCATTATTGTTGATTTAACCAAGAGCCCATATTACCTTCTCTTCTCCCTTGTATTAAATGCTTGCAGATTCCAGCTTAGTCCAATGCACGTGCACTATTATTATTATCCACACCGTTCGGTCGTGCGAGTGAAAGGCAATAATGACGATATATGATGGACTGAGTGAGATGAGAGAAGCTGGTATGAACTCGACCTATCTTGTTTTTGTAAATATGATTAGTTCATCGTTCCTGATTCAGCCTATTATGAATGAAACATGTTTGCAATGACAATTAGAGATTATAGTTGCACATGCCATGCTTAATTAGCTAGGAGTTTTTAATGGTTTATCTTGCGTGCCAACATGCTATTAAAATGGCTGTGATGTGGTATGATAGGGTGGTATCCTCCTTTGAACGATTCGAGTGGCTTGACTTGGCACATGTTCACGCATGTAGTTGAAACAAAATCAACATAGCCTCCACGATATTTATGTTCATGGTGATTTATGTCCTACTCATGCTTGCACTCATTGTTGATTAATCTTAATGCATGTTCATGACTGTTGTCGCTCTCTAGTTGGTCGCTTCCCAGTCTCTTTCTAGCCTTCACTTGTACTAAGCGGGAATACTGCTTGTGCATCCACTTCCATAAACCCCAAAGTTATTCCATATGAGTCCACCATACCTTCCTATACGCGGTATTTACCTGCCATTCCAAGTAAATTTGTATGTGCCAAACTCTAAACCTTCAAATGAAATTCTGCTTTGTATGCTCGAATAGCTCATGTATCAACTAGGGCTGTCTATATCTTCCATGCTAGGTGGGTTATTCTCACGATGAGTGGACTCCGCTCATCACTCATGAGAAAATGGCCGATAACCGGGATGCCCAGTCCCATGCTCAAATCAAATCAAAATAACTGCAAACAAAACTCCCCCAAGATTGTTGTTAGTTGGACGGCACCCGTTGTTTCGGACAAGCCATGGATTGATGTTTGTTGGTGGTGGCGGAGTATAAACTTTACCATTCTGTTTGGGAACCGCCTATAATGTGTGTAGCATGGAAGATATCGAGATCTCTTGGTTGTTATGTTGACAATGAAAGTATTCCACTCAAAATATTATTTATCTCTGTTTCAAAACCCAAGCTCTGGCACCTCTGCAAATCCCTGCTTCCCTCTATGAAGGGCCTATCTATTTACTTTTATGTTGAGTCATCATCCTCTTAGTAAAAAGCACCGGTTGGAGAGCACCGCTGTCATTCGCATGCATTGCTATTAATTTACATTGAGTATGACTGTGACTGGATCTCTTTTACCATGAATTACAATGTCTAGTCAGTCCTTGATCTTCAGGGGTGCTCTGCATTTATGTTTTGTGGTCTCAGAAAGGGCTAGCGAGATACCATCTTGTTATATCATGTTATGATTGTTTTGAGAAAGTGTTGTCATCCGAGATTTATTATTATTGCTCGCTAGTTGATTATGCCATTGATATGAGTAAACATGAGACCTAAATGTTATTGTGAATATGGTTAGTTCATAATCTTTGCTGAAAACTTGAATGCTGGCTTTACATATTTGCAACAACAAGATCAAACAGAGTTTGTAAAAGTTTTTCTTTATCACTTTCAGTTTGTCAACTGAATTGCTTGAGGACAAGCAAAGGTTTAAGTTTGGGGGAGTTGATACTTCTCCAACGTATCTACTTTTCCAAACACTTTTGCCCTTGTTTTGGACTCTAACTTGCATGATTTGAATGGAACTAACCCGGACTGACGCTATTTTCAGCAGAACTGCCATGGTGTTATTTTTGTGCAGAAATAAAAGTTCTCGGAATGACCTAAAAATCCACGGAGACACGTTTTGGAATTAATAAAAAATATTGGCGAAAGAATCAGCATCAGGGGGTCCACACCCTGTCCACGAGGGTGCAGGGCGCGCCCCCTACCTCGTGGACCCTCTGAGACTCCACCGACCTCAACCCCAACTCCATATATTCACTTTCGGGGAGAAAAAAACCAGAGAGAAGGATTCATCGCGTTTTACGATACGGAGCCACCGCCAAGCCCTAATCTTCCTCGGGAGGGCTGATCTGGAGTCCGTTCGGGGCTCCGAAGAGTGGAATCCGTCGCCATCGTCATCATCAACCATCCTCCATCACCAATTTCATGATGCTCACCGCCGTGCGTGAGTAATCCCATCGTAGGCTTGCTGGACGGTGATGGGTTGGATGAGATTTACCATGTAATCGAGTTAGTTTTGTTAGGGTTTGATCCCTAGTATCCATTATCTTCTAAGATTGATGTTGCTATGACTTTGCTATGCTTAATGCTTGTCACTAGGGCCCGAGTGCCATGATTTCAGATCTGAACCTATTATGTTTTCATGAATATATGTGAGTTCTTGATCCTATCTTGCAAGTCAATAGTCACCTACTATGTGTTATGATCCGGCAACCCCGAAGTGACAATAATCGGGACCACTCCCGGTGATGACCATAGTTTGAGGAGTTCATGTATTCACTAAGTGTTAATGCTTTGGACTGGTACTCTATTAAAAGGAGGCCTTAATATCCCTTAGTTTCCAATAGGACCCCGCTGCCACGGGAGGGTAGGACAAAAGATGTCATGCAAGTTCTTTTCCATAAGCACGTATGACTATATTCGGAATACATGCCTACATTACATTGATGAACTGGAGCTAGTTCTGTGTCACCCTATGTTATAACTTTTGCATTAGGAATCGCATCCGACATAATTATCCATCATTGATCCATTGCCTACGAGCTTTTCACATATTGATCTTTGCCTAGTTACTTTTCCGTTGCCACTGTTACAATTGCTACAAAAACTGCTACTGTTACTTTTGCCACTATTACCATTACTTCCATACTACTTTGCTACTAAATACTCTGTTGCAGATAATAAGTCTTTCAGGTGTGGTTGAATTGACATCTCAACTGCTAATACTTGAGAATATTCTTTGGCTCCCCTTGTGTCGAATCAATAAATTTGGGTTGAATACTCTACCCTCGAAAACTGTTGCGATCCCCTATACTTGTGGGTTATCAGGTGTGTACATCAATGATGATTGTGGCAAACTAAAAAGCAAAGACTCATATCATACAAGACGCTCCAAGCAAAACACATATCATGTGGTGAATAAAAATACAGCCTCAAGTAAATTTACTGATGGATTGAAGACGAAAGAGGGGATGCCTTCCGGGGCATCCCCAAGCTTAGATGCTTGGTTGTCCTTGAATATTACCTTGGGTTACCTTGGGCATCCCCAAGCTTAGGCTCTTGCCACTCCTTATTCTGTAGTCCATCAAATCTTTACCCAAAACTTGAAAACTTCACAACACAAAACTCAACAAGAAAACTTATGAGATCCGTTAGTATAAGAAAATAAATCACCAACTTTTGGTACTGTTGTGAACTAATTATTTGTTTATATAGGTGTAATATATACTGTATTCCAACTTCTCCATGGTTCATACCCCCCGATACTACCCATAGATTCATCAAAATAAGCAAACAATACAAAGAAAAACAGAATCTGTCAAAAACATAACAGTCTGTGAAGATCCGAATTGTTGTAACAATTATTTAAATCCAAAAATTCTGAAAAATTAGGAAAACATAGGAAATTTATATATAAATCTTTTGTAAAAAATTCAGAGTTTTTCGTCGCGTATATGAATTATTAAAATTCTACAACTAGACGAAAAAGTTTCTGTTTTTCAGCAAGATCAAATCAACTATCACCGTAAGCCATCCCAAAGGTCTTACTTGGCTCAAACACTAATTAAAACGCCAAACACATCTAACCAGAGGCTACATGATAAATTTATTGAAAAGCAGAAGCAAAAAAAAAACAAGAACAAAAATAAAATTGGGTTGCCTCCCAACAAGCGCTATTGTTTAACGCCCTTAGCTAGGCATAAAACATAGATCTAGGTATTGTCATCTTTGGTATGCAATTCCTCAATTACACCTTCGGGCCTTATAGGAGTTTCTTTAATCTTATCTATAATCACACTCCTTGGTAAGAAATCAATAAATTCATTCGTAACAAAAGGTTCCTTCATGATATTGACAAAACGAGGGTGAACACTTATCATCTGAAGATCTTCATTTTCCCCACTAGATGATCCACCTCTATTTTTAGGAACATAAATAAACTTAGCAGCCTTGGTGGAATGAAAATTTGGGGTAGTTTTAACAGAAGCAAAAGCGGAACCCAAGTTAGTAATAATATTCTCCAACTTATCAATCCTAGAGGAACCTTGATCTAATTTCGCATTAACTATGGGTTCTTTTTCCTTCAGACTCTTCAAAGTAACTCCTACCTTTGATCCATATTGAGTAATATGATTATGAATCTTTTTATCCAAGTTTTCAATAAGATCTACGGTAGCAATTTTATTCTCAATAATATCAAGCCTTTGCATCACATGTTCCAAAGTTAAAATAGTTTCATTAACCATAAGAGGTGGTGAGCCTACCAAATCTATCATAGCATTATAAGCATCCAAAGTATGGCTTCCCAAGAAATTACCCCCGATAATGGTATCTAGAACATATCTATTCCAAGGAGTAACACCCACATAAAAATTGTGAAGGAGAATGGTAGTAGATTGCTTACGAGTAGATCTATTTTGAGCATTGCAAATTCTATACCAAGCATCTTTTAAATTTTCTCCCTCCCTTTGCTTAAAATTAAGAACCTCACTCTCGGGAGTACTAACAATGGTAGGAGGACAATCCATGAAAGCAAATCAAACGATCTAGCACACGAGCAAACAAAAAGCAAACGAAGAGACGAACGGAAGAAGGGCGAATAAAAAGGCAAATCTTTTTGTATTTTTCTGAAAACGTTTTAGAAGTGGGGGAGAGGAAAACACGAGGCAAATGGCAAATAATGTAATGCAAGAGATGAGAGTTTATGATGGGTACTTGGTAGGCTTGATGTAGATCTCCCCGGCAATGGCGCCAGAAATTTTTCCTGCTACTTCTTGAGCTTGCGTTGGTTTTTCCCTTGAAGAGGAAAGGGTGATACAGCAAAGTAGAGATAAGTAGTTCCCTTAGTTAAGAACCAAGGTATCAATCCAGTAGGAGAAACACGCAAGTCCCCAATATATGCACCTACACAAACAATCAAACACTTGCACCCAACGCGAATAAGGGGTTGTTAATCCCTTAACGGTCACTTGCAAAGGTGAGATCTGATAAAGATAGATATAAAAGATTACTAAAATGTAAAACAAAATAAAAGTAAATAAATTGCAGCAAGGTATTTTTGGTATTTTTGATATATAGATCTGAAAATATATGATGGAAAATAGACCCAGGGGCCATAGGTTTCACTAGAGGCTTCTCTCTTGAAGGCAAATAATACGGTGGGTGAACAAATTACTGTCGAGCAATTGATAGAAAAGCGCAAGTTATGACGATATCCAAGGCAATGATTATGAATATAGGCATCACGTCCGTGTCAAGTAGACCGACTCCTGCCTGCATCTTCTACTATTACTCAACACATCGACCGCTATCTAGCATGCATCTAGAGTATTAAGTTCATAAAGAACGGAGTAACGCCTTAAGCAAGATGACATGATGTAGAGGGATAAACTCAAGCAATAAGATGAAAACCCCATCTTTTTACCCTTGATGGCAACAATACAAATACGTGCCTCGCTACCCCTACTTTGTCACTGGGTGAGGACACCACAAGATTGAACCCGAAACTAAGCACCTCTCCCATTGCAAGAAATACCAATCTAGTTGGCCAAACCAAACCAATAATTCAAAGAGAAATACAAAGATATCAAATCATGCATATAAGAATTCATAGGAGATTCAAATAATATTCATACATAAGCTGATCATAAATCCACAATTCATCGATCTCGACAAACACACCGCAAAAGAAGATTACATTGGATAGATCTCCAAGAACATCGAGGAGAACATGGTATTGAGAATGAAAGAGAGAGAAGAAGCCATCTAGCTACTAGCTATGGACCCGTAGGTCTGTGGTAAACTACTCACACTTCATCGGAGGGGCAACAGAGTTGATGTAGATGCCCTCTATGCTCGAATCCCCCTCCGGTAGGATGCCGGAAAAGGCCCCAAGATGGGATCTCACGGGAACAGAAGGTTACGGCGGCGGAAAATTATTTTGGTGGACGCTTCTGTTGATATTGGAATATTTGGGGATTTATAGAACTCAGAGGGAGGTCGGTGGACTCCCGAGGGGCCCACAAGCCAGGGGGTGCCCCCAGGGCATGCCCTGTAGGCTTGTGGAGTCCTCGGGACTCTTCTGACTTGGCCTCCAAGCTCCGTGGGTGTCTTCTGGTCCAAGAAAAATCTTCGTAAAGTTTTATTCCATTTGGACTCCGTTTGATATTCCTTTTATGTAAAACTCAAAAACAAGGAAAAACTAGAAACTGGCACTGGGCTCTAGGTTAATAAGTTAGTCCCAAAAATAATATAAAATAGCATAATAATGCATATAAAACATCCAAAATAGATAATATAATAGCATGGGACAATAAAAAATTATAGATACGTTGGAGATGTATCAACAAGGCAGTTGGTCGCCATTGCCATGGATTTGCAATGCAGTGGTGCTTCTTGTCCTCGTTGAGGTTGGGAGACCTTGGATGACGATATTTTGGGACAAATGGTAAGTCGCTCCGACTTCCTCACATTCGCAAGACTTAGCGGTACTTGCACCAAATATTTTAAGAGGGTGCATAAATATGCGTGGGAGAAGGCCATGCTAGTTGGTCTGCCATGCGTCCTCGAGGATGAGGATGTTTCCTTGGGGGTCTCTCCAGCGCAGCGTGGCCGTAGTTGCAAGTTGACGCCCCTTGAGATGCCGACGTTGAGGGGCACTCGGATTTTGTCCGATGAGCAGGTAAGTGATGAGTTTGATCACGTAGTAAATGCATTATAAAGTCTACCTCCGTGTCCATTTCCTAATTCCCCCGCTGCCCACTATTTCACTGGTTAGGCTTGGTGCCAGTGGAAATTGGCTTGCATATGTACGAGAGGGTACCAATATCAATTTGCACAACATCTACAACGGTGACACCGTTCCCGTAGAACCTTTGTCCAACATTGCGATCAACCATGCAATGGGCCATCGCCTAAATTGGTACGATGGAACCACGGTGAGATTGAAGAAGATAGCAATCCCGGAAGCTCCGATAAGGTCGTCCGCCAACCAAAATTACACTCTCATCGCGGTGTTCGACATCGCGATTGCTTTCACGAACCCCGCACATGGCGGTCAAAGGTGGACCATGCTGTCTGCGGCTGATTTGTTGCCGTACGAGTACGAAGACGCTGTGCTCCTTTCTAACTGCATCTTCGCGGTGACAAACTAGGGGACTTGTTTTGTATGGGACACATCCTATGGTATACTCCCTCTCTTCAAGTTTATTTGTTTTGAATTTTTCATTTTATAAGTTTCAAATTCAAATTTAGAGCTCCCCATCACATGTTGAGATTACAATGTTCATTGAATCGTTGCGTGCATGTAGTAGTTTTTTATTGGTCATTTATATTGGTCACGCATGCATGCATTGCAAGTAACGTTTTTTACCACAATTTTTTAGGAAACTGAGTGCAATAATTGAGTAGTTTTGCAAACTACCAGTACTACACCTGAAATGGTACAAAATCAATACCACCACCACCACGCCCGCGTCTGACCGCCCTAGCCAACCCAAACCCCCTCCCTTGCCGGCGCGCGCTTCCTGCCTGAAATGGTCAGCGCCACCCCGGAGCGTCAGTGCCGCATTAATGCCCGGCCAGAGCGGAGGCGACCTCTCACTGGCGCCGGCTTTGAAGCAGTGCGACGGCCGAGTGAGCGCCGCTTCCCGGTGCACGCGACTGCTCCGCGTCGACGCTAGCCATAGTGGTGGTAACTTAGTTGGTACATACACTCGGGAATAGCAGACATGGTGATGTGGCAGAGAATTAAGGAAGAGATAGGGGGTCATGCATGGCAATAAATATGATCATCTATGCTACTACTCAATGATACTATGCACTATAAAAGTAGTATATCATAAACTAGTATCATGCACTAGTATATTGTATATGATACTCCCCACTATGAGTAGCCTCAAACGACACCACGTCGGCCGTCGGCCGTGCGCCGCCCACATTACAGTTGCAACTTGTTTAGAGTAGGTTTTACTCCGGTTTGTATGAAAACGGTAATGTATCTCATCTGGTTTATATGAAAAGTTTTCAAAATGTAATGATTTTCGTCCGATTTCTATGAATTCCGCCTTGTTTGCACGATTATGCAGGGCAAAGTCATCCCCCGATCAAAATTAGATCGCCAATCGTGGATGTGCATGGGGCATTTGGTCTAACTTGGAACCTTGTAGCTGACGACACCTAGTTGGGACGTACTATCTTAGCAGTCGTTACCCATGGTACCATTGAAGGGCAACAATGTGCCACGATCTATCACGATCGGACCCTGATCATGTACCCAGGTAATCCCTTCTCTCCGATCCAAGAGTAGTAGAGCCAGGAACTATCGTATATCTTATAGCCATGTCATCTTATAACATTTCAGTACATGTCTCTTTGTACTCCAGGAGCAGGAGTAGTTCTTTCCTTGTTCTTTTTATTGATTGGGATAGTCATCTGCGCAACTTTATAATGCCAGTTGTATAAACTATAAATGACTTAACAATTTCAATTCCATGTAGTACTAGCTAGGTAGCCATAATCCCATCAAACAAAACTACTCCTACTTTAATTAATGTACATGGCCGAGGTAACACTCTCAAATTGTTTGTCGTCGCCCGTGCCGCAGCTGGTCTATACATTGCTTCCCTTCCCCCTCATAGAAATAAGCAATATAAAGTATTTTATTTTAATCCGTATCCCCTGCTTACGTCACCTTATTATACAGCATGGACCATAACCATGCACGTCAGCATGTATCCAGGTTTGAGATGCCAGGTGTACCAGATGGACGACGGCGTGTTTGACCCCCGTGATGCTACCTGGGTGCGGATGAACACACTTGAAGAGTACTCAATTTTAATCGGGGACAACTACCCCATAGTGCAAACGATGCCACCTTCCGTGCACGACGTCGATGGCCTGCCGTTTATGAAGAACGGGTGCGTTTTCATTGCGCACTGACGGATTCATATCTTGAACGCCCCTATCCCTGATCTATGCCGCTTTAGTTTGGATGAGTCTCCATCGTGGGGAGCCACACTAAGAAGCCGCGATGATATGGACTCCCGTTGCCCACCGTTATGGATCGTTCCATCTATGAAGAACACGTGGGATTGGAACTACGGGATGGGCATGTACCCAGGGATGTACGAACCTGAGTAATGTAGCGTAGTAAGTGAAGTAGAAAGGCACAAATAGTATGAACATGCGTGGCATATAGGCATTTGTCTTACTACCACTAAATGTTGTACGTGCAATGCACGGTGATATTATGATGTACGTGCCTAAGTACTCCACTACTATATTAATTGGAGGCACATATTAGGTTTTATATTTGTTTATGTGTATAGCCCGAGACCTTCCAACTAGACGTGTCTTTCTCTCCGGGTGCACTTTGTATCGTTACATACTACTAGTACTACGTGTGGTCTCCGACCTAGAAGTGGAAGAAGTGGAGACGCTCTACCACGTTGTTCATGTCCCACTCCTTTCGCTGACGTGTGGGACATCCAGCACGTGCCGTGTTTGGCACTCCTTTGTCGTAAGAGTTGAAACGCTAGCTTTCATCAAAAATAAAAAATAAATATAAATCAGCAGTGATACTATACCACGCGGTTTCATTGGTCCTCGATATCGGAAAGAATACTTCCGTTCGCCGATATGTGGGACGTCGACCATCCTAGTCCACTTGCCATGCACGCAGAACTCCAAGCGAGAGTCACCCCGATCGTCGCGCCGCAGTAATAATGACTAATGAGCCGTTAAATCACAGGCCCAACCTTTCCCACTGTAAAGTTGCTCGGACGAAGGAACCATCATGACTTCATTGAATTCTGCTTCTTGAAGAAAACTACTATACCAGCAATACTGCTAGCTACAGTAGTACTGTACTCCAGCGGAGGCCTCCTTTGGTTCATAGGATAGGAGTTTTATAGGAATATGAAAATCATAGGAAGTGAGATGACATGCATCTCAATTCCTATAGAGAAAGAGATGCCATTTGATGCATAGGATAGGAATTTTTCCATTGAGTCTAGGCTAATGTGCTGGTAATTTGCTCTAAAAACTACAGTAGTAACTAGTACTGGTACATGCTTGTAATTAATTAGACAAATGTACGGGTGACACAGACACACACACTAACTACTAGTACTACTACTTCTCACATGCTGGCCAAACGCCGTCGTTCTCCTTCCCGGCTTCGTCGGCGACACCGCGCCGTGCTTGGATCTCCGCCGAGCTCTCCGCAGCAGCGCGTGCGTCCTCTTCTTTCTTGCGGCAGCGAGACTCTCTTTTCTTGAGTGCTTTCTGCCTTTTCCACTCCCTCTGTGTGGCTTTGGCCGCCTCTTGCTCTACCGCCCATTTGGCCTTGGCAGCTTCAAAGTCTGCCCACGTAGGTGTGAGGTCACGAGCGGCGATGAACTCGGCACGGCGGGATGACATCGCTTCCCTACCATTTTGTGTGCGGTCATGGGCGGCGAGGAACTCGGCGCGGCGGGATGCCATCGCTTCCTTACCGGTTAGTGTGCGGCGCGGTGGCATGAACGACGCTTGGTGAGAGCTCTGAGGCGGAGTGGCCGGACAACCGTATAGTGCATTGGTTTGTCAAGAGCTCAAGGACAAACGACGAAGGAAATTTGGATTCCCCTTCAATCCTGGTCATTTATTACCGAGTAAAATGCATTGGCGGTCATCGAACTTGTCTTGATAGGACACTTTGATCATTGTACTTAAGAATACGGTCAATACGGTCATTATATACGAGATATGGTGATTATGCAGTCACTGGCTCAGCGTATAGCTCCGTATTTGTCTGGTTGACCAGTCAAAACAGTCCACATGCGCCTCATCAGCTCGTGTTCTGTATCTATCTATCTATGCGGGCCTACCTATCGGTGGAGAAAGAAATAAAAACCAAAATTATGCATATGTGAGGAATCAAACCACGGACTCGTCGCTGCAACGCACACTCGTTAGCCAAATGAAAATGAAATACTTTGCGTTAAATGCACAAACCGGTTTTTTTATATTATACGTGATGCACACATTAGCGCACACCGTCCACAGACGCAAGTAGCATGTACGCGTGCAGACACTCACGCTAACGCTGTCAAACCATGGTAATGCATGCACATCGCCCTCTCAATCAAAGTCCTGCTCATGGCGCAACGCAAACGGCGAGCCCGTCACCTGCGCGCCCCGGCGGTGCCTGACATTACTGTTTAGACGTTTGTTGGCGGCCTCCACGAACACCGAGCATGTATTCACCTGGCTTAGCACCAACGTCATACTCGTGCTTGGGCGCCGAGCTGCGCGACATTAGCCATGGCTCTGCACACGACGCAACGACGTGACTCGGCGCCTTGCTCATGTATATCATCCATCACAACAACAATCTATAAACAACCTAGCTAGAGAGGGTACTATGGTACCTATATATGTATCATGAGCGACCGATCATAGTGCCACTTCACACGAGTGTGTGTTTGATCGATTCATCCATTATTCGTAAGTTATGCATGGTTGTGTGTGTCTAATGGTGGTCGTCGAAGGCTAGCTGGCGACAAGAGCGGTTGCATGGATGCCAGGTTGTCTATACGCGCCGCATACGCTTCAAAGGCTCGTCATCCATGAGTTCACATAATTTATTCCAGTATAATCATAAGTGTAACTGCGTAAGTGTGTCTGCGTGCGTGCTAGAATGTATTGTGTGCGTGCGCGTGCGTACTGCATGTGTGTGGGTCGTCCACATGCATGCATGTGCGTCGTGTTTGCTCCTTGCAAAAATACCTCATTTGGTTAGCTCATGGGGCTTTACTGGAGAGATTCGGGGTTAATTCTCCACCCATGCAATGCATAATTTAGCTTTTCTAATTTATTTATTTTTGACCCATTGACGGGTGGGGCCGTAGAACCTGGGTGAGGCACATGTGGACTGTTTGACCGGTCAACCAGACAAAATACAGAGCTATACGCTAAGCCAGTGACCGTATAATCATCTTAAGTCGTATATAGTGACCGTATTGATTGTATTCTTAAGTGCAGTGACCAAAGTGAGCTATCGAGACAAGTTCGATGACCGCTAGTGCATTTTACTCTTTATTACCGGAAACGGTTACTTTCCGTTTCCTATGGAAACTATGTGCGCTGACCCTATTGTGGGTTGCTTTCTGATTGGCCGCCACCCAGCCACCCGGATCGCGTGCGTGCACCGTGATCGAACGGCATTCCACATCCCTATCATCACACCCGTGTAGCTGTAGCTGGGATTTGATGTTTCTGCACCTCCGTCCTAGTTGATGCATGTAACTACAAATAATATCACTAGAAACTATGTTTATTAGTAAGGTACACGTGCATTGCACGCATGAGATTTGGCAACCAAATTATGAATAAATACCACACTATAGCATGTAAGCTTTGAGTCATATATGCATGATGTAGATGTTCGTTTAATTCTTATAGTGGTAGTAAATTTCTACAAAATGCACATAATGGTCTAAATATGGTAAATGAACCCGAAGAAGTGCCAAATTTGAACACGGTGCTTTGTAGGGTGTATGTTGATCGTAGAAAAAAAAGTGAACTGCCACATTAATTGAGTACTTTTGCAAACTACAAAAACAATATACCACCACGCCAGCGTCTGACCGCCCTGGCCCACCGAAACCCCTTCCATCGCTAGCGCGCGCTTCCCGCCTGAAACGGTCACCGTCGCTCCAGAATGTCAATGCCGCATTCACACCCGACGCGACCTCTCACTAGCGCTGGCATTGCAGTAGCGCGACGGCCGAGAGAGCGCCACCCGCGCGGCATCCCGGTGCAAGCGACTGCTCCGCGTTAACGACACCATGACCATCCATCCGTCCACCGCCCACATTAATGACACGCGGCTGCCGACGAATCTACTCTGACGCTAGCTGTCCGTCCGTCTGCCGCGGCTCATTGCCATTTGCCCGCTATATTAACTTCAGCCCCAGCCATAGCCAAAGACCCACAGTCATTCTCCTCCGGTCCCTTCCTTCTGTCGGCACCACTCCAACCATGGCCTCCTCGCGCTCCAAAGCTCTCTTGGACGTACTGTCACAGGAGCAGACGAAGGACATCACTGGCTCCGCTCCGGGCACGCTCCAAAGCTCTCTTGGACGTACTGTCGCAAGAGCAGACGAAGGACATCGTCGGCTCCCCCCCGGCCGCCCTCCACCGCCACGACCACGAAGCCGCCGCGCGTGCGCGGTCGCAGCCGGCAGCAAGGAAGAGTAGTACATGGTAGGTCACCACTGCTCTGGTCCCAGGAAGGCCACTGCTCCTCCACTCAATCGACGCCAAGCTTGGTGGGGTAAACATCGGCGGCCGATTAGCCGCTTGACGGCGATGTGGAGGCAGAAATCTTCAGAACCTTGTGCTCTAAAGGAGGAGGTTATCGAGGCGGAGCTGGACAAAGCCGAGGCAGATGAGGAGGAGGCAAAGGCAATAGCCGGAGCGTCAGTTCTCGGGGCTCATGGCCGGACATGGTGGTCGGGTGCCGGCGATCATTTAGATTAGGTTTACAGTAGGTTTTAGTACGGTTTGTGCGAAATATGTAATGAATTTCGTCCGGTTTATAGGAAAAGTTTTCAAAATGTAATGAATTTCATCCGGTTAATTTGAAATTTGCTTTGTTTGCATGAATTTCGTCTGGTTAGTTAATATAGTTGTCGAAAGGTATGCGGGCAGCATTGGATGGCATCCTCTGGCATCAGTGTCCTTGGACAGATGCCGGTGTAAATTTGTGGGTCAGTGCTGGCGATGCCCTAACTATTATGCTATAATCGCTAACAGTGCTCCATTATTTCGCAGGGAACAATTATCCCTCGATCAAAATCAGATCCGCCGTGTTTCGCACTCCTCCCACGTAAGAGTGGAGACGCTTGCTTACATAAAAATGGAGCAAGTAGACGGCAATGTAGCACATCATATCACTCAAACCCACTAGGCCAAACTAGCCCGCCTAATGCGCGGGAAAGCCCCGCCCTCGTCATTTTGTTCTGGATTTCTATCGATCGATCGCACAAAAATGTTACACTTTGCAAGTTCAAAAGCAAAAGGCAGCACACTTAAAGCACGCCTGTCGTGTCCGCATCGCACCCCCGACAGTTCGTCTTGCATGCCGCTCACCAAAGGGGACACGCGTTGTCTTGCATTTTTACTGACATGTGGGACTGCAATTGAATAAACCGTCGATAGCTGAAATCTAATTGCTCGGCGGGCGTCGGCTGAGAAGAGAGAGATGGGGGAGGGTGAAGAGATCACCCACCTGCCACGTACGGACTCCAAGAAATATGGTGATAATGTGAGGTGGGCCATGCGGGAGTCCGGACCGCTTCCAAGCCCGCTTCTGACTGCCCTGGCCCGCCAGAAAACCCCTCCCATCCCGCGCTCGCTCCCCTCAAGGTGCCAGCTGCTCGCATTCATAGAAAGTACAATACTAGGCTATAAGCCCGCTTATGTGGAGGAGAGAGGCATTGAAAAAGTGAAGGAGTGGGCTCTGCAAGAGCCCGTCTCTACACGTGCTCCTAGGTATAAAAAACATTGTCTAAAAAAAGGTATAAAAAACAATTGTGTCTAAAAAAAGAAGGCAAAAAACATTTGAGAGGAAATAGATAGAGAGAAAGTGAGAAAAAGTTGTAACCTTATAGCCAACCTTATAGTCAACACTATGGTACATGAGGAAGGAGGGAATTGTGCACATGCCAAGTTCACTGGGCTGCCGTGTTTCACACTCCTCCATCGTAACAATGGAGACAATAGCTTTCATAAAAAATAAACAATGAATACTCCTTGCTCGTCCTCGATATCGGAAAGAATACTTTCATTCGCCAACATGTGGGACGTCGACCATCCTGGTCCACTTGCCATGCACAAAATTATACTGTAGTGCACCAGACAGTACTATAGGGGACAGTCACCCCGGTCGTAGCGCCGGCCCAACCTTTCCCACTGTAAGTTGGTCAGACGAAGGAACCATCATGACTTCGTTGAATCCGCTTCTTCAAGAAAACTTACTGTACCCGTAATACTGCTACCACACACGAAGACTGGACGGCACTGTAGCACGTCATATCACTGAAACCCACTAGGCCAAACTAGCCCGCCTAGGATTTGTACGTCTCTATACTACTATGATTTTGTGTTATCAAAAAATATCCTTTGTCACTCTAACGACTAGGAGTAGAAATAAATGGGAGGGTCTTTCTCTCTCTCTAGATCTCTCTCCATCCCACAACCCCTCTAGCACACGTACACACTCTCTGTAGCCACTCTGAAAGTACGATGTCACTACACATTCACGCTTCCAACAAAAAAATTACACATTCACGAATGTTACAAGTACGTGCCAATTTTGCTAGCTATTAATGTGAATGTATCCATGAACCAACTCTTTGAGTTTGATGTGAATTAATGTATAATTGTGGACTATTGTCTGATCGATCGCTAAGCCTACAATTTTAGGAGCTTGGGCTATTGGCCGATCGACGACGGATCAGACCTATAAGCATACCACGAGCTCATCAGCCCCAACGTTTCTCTTTGGTGAGTGTTTGCAAGTACTATAGCTCGCACAGTAGCTAGCCTACTAACACCAAGAAACATCAAACAAGCCCTGCTGATATGATAAACAGTTCAAACTTACATCTAAGCATGCCATATATTACATCAAAAGCTGGTGAGGATACATCTGTTTCCATAACTCAGAGAGGGTTCGCATGATTCACTATCAAACAAAAGTAGAAAGTACCGCCCACACAAGACAGTGCACTAGCCCTAAGATGGTTTGATAACGCATCATTCTGGTAATTAAACACAATGCAAACTACCTTGAAGGATTAGCGCGACCAACTATTTCTTGTCATTGATCTCTCGGGCAATGACCACAGCACGGACAGTGGCATGGGAATCAATATCTGGGGTGATGTCCACAGGATGGACCGCGACATCGGAATCGATCTCTGGGGCGATGTCCACAGGACGGACAGTGGCATGTGAATCGATCTCCGGGGAGATGTCCATAGGACGGACCGCGACATAAAAAATGATCTCTGGGGTGATGTCCACAGGACGGACCGTGACATCGGAATCATCAAGGACATCCACCGGCACCTGCACAACCCTAACATATTTGCAAGCACATTGCAAATAATCAAAAACCACAACTATGGTAAGCCATTTTTTTACCTTGTGCAGCTCACCGGGGGATCCCATCCCTCCTGGGCCATCTCCTCGATGGGGGCCATCGCCTTGCCAGGGAAATACTACTTCTCAACGGTGACTATCTCCTCAAACTCGTCCTTGAGCCTCTCATAGGTGGCCATTAGAGTTTCTGGGGTAGGCATGGTGGGGCCCTTGCTGTTCTTCCAGCTTTCTTTAAGGAGTTCGTCCGCCAACATCGTCAACTCTTTGGCCAATGCTTGTTTCTTGCAGTTCTTCGTCTCCATGGGTTGGCCCGCCAACATGGCCAACTCATTGGTCGGTGCTCGCTTCCTAGAGATCTCTGTCTCGAGTGGGTTGTCCACCGGCAAATCTTTGCCTAGTGCTCTAGGATCCATCAATAAACTGACAAACAAAAACAATCAAAAGGAAACCACAATCACAATGAAAATGGGAAATGAATAGGCAGTGAGAATCGGTCGGTGCTTCACAAAAAGAAGATTCTTGGAATGAAAATATAGTAGCATCACTGATTCGCCCACTTTTCCTTCGTCGGTACAGAAGAAAAATGGCAGAAGTGAGTAGCTTGGAGTGAGGTTTTCTTCAAGATAGGGGAGAAAGGGCTTCAACGAGCGTTCCAGTGAAATGATGGTTGCTTTGTCCAGTCCAACTTTGAGGCCACTTTACCACTGCTGGTAAAGGTGTGGGTTTTGTAATATGACGGGTCATGACGGCCACACCGGGGTGACTGGTGAGTCTTGATTGTAGCACCTCACTGTGATTTGGTGGATGGCACGCGGGCCCGGATGCTTGATGTCCCGCATGTAATAGAGCGGCTAGTCATATAGTAGTTTGGACGACAAACGAGGAGCTCCGTCCTGGTTTATTGGTCCCTATGATAATCTGTGCCAAGTTTTGACTATAAATTTAACTAACCAAATGTTCATGCATGTCACAAAAAATTACATCATTGAAAGCTATGTTCAAATACGAATCCAAGGATATAATTTTTGTTAACATGCACTGACATTTTGTCAGTTAAATCTTTGGTCAAAATTTAGCACAAATTACAAAGGGGCCCAACAAAGATTGTACTCTCACATTTTGTTTTGAGGATACCCCCACATAGAAAATATAAATAATAATGCATGTTGGTGCAGCCCACGTTTCCGATAATTTTAGCCATGGGCTTGTTCACAATTTTTACGAGGCGGTGGTTGTTCACTTAATGGAGGGTCTAGTACCAGACTTGAACGATACAAAGTGTGACCTGGCACACCGTTAGGGCTGGAACAAAGCTCGTAGCTCGTGAGCAATGATCCCTCAATAGTTCAGCTTGTTATCCTCGTGGGTTGCTTCTTAATGAACAAAGCCAATCATCAATTTATTAAGGAGCTTAACGAACCAGCTAACAAGTTTCACGCTAAGTTCGTTAGTAACAACACAACACATGTCTCATCTTACGTGAATTTTCTTTTAACGAGCTTCGAACGAACCGAGCCGAGCAGCTCGTTAATCCACCCCTGTAACACCACTGGGAATAAGTGGGTAGCTATCTCAAAAAACAATCAACAACTCAAAAAAATGGCGACCTAGCACGTACACAATTTTAAACGATTGTTTTGATGGAGTGAAAAAAGAAAACTACCCCACTATACGTATATATATAGGCAGGAGCCTCCGCGCTTGCTTGCTAGGGTTGCTCTATTCACACACTCTCATCCTCTCCAGATCTAAACAAGATAGCGGTGGTAACACTGTCTTTCTATCCTCACTGCTGGTTACAGATCCGGACGTATCCCCCCCCCGCCGGTGAAGGGGAGGATGGGTAGCATTTAGGCCATCGTCGACAGTGAGGGAGGAGACCCACTGCCGGCCGCACCGTTATCTCTGGCCGAGCATTGGCGCGGGAGGTCCTCCGATCCCTTCGTCACTGCCCTAGTGTGGGCGGATCCGGCCTCCCGCCGCCCACCTATCCACACCCCGACGACCTTCAGGTATATCTTCCTTTGAAACCGGCCTAGCTCTACTTCCCCAGCTTGCTACGTCGTTGCATGTGCATCATTTTCTACCTCTCAGCCCCCCTCGTAGCTAGGCTTAATCGGATGGTCCAACGTCACCTAATTTTTTTCTATTGTTAGAGGTAAAGCTACTTCATGGAGTCGAATCTTGTACTTGGATCAAAGAAGATATAAGGGGGGAAATTTAGTATGTACATCGGACTTGGTACAAACAGGAAAGAAAGGGGGTGAAAGTAGTACAGACTGGTCATCCAACCGATCTCTTGGTTGAAAAGGGACCTATAGGGGAAACGCTGTACACAGTGGTATGACCAGGACTAGATTTGCTATCCACACATAGGAATAGGTGGCTAGAGTGAACAAAAATGGGCCAACCTAGATATGTTTCTTGGATGTTTGTTCTCGGGGCAACAAACTCTGAATCACCACTTTATGCCCCGGTTTAGGTACATGGTGCTGGACTGCTGGTGCACCCACTCTCCCATGCCCTTATAGCAAATATTTAGCTGTTCTTAATCTAATGCCCCTGGTAAAATGAAGCCATGCCACTATTATAAGCCATGACAAGTTTAACCAATTGTTTTTGCCAGTAATTGTTTGAGACTCTCACTGTTTACTCTGTAGCTTTTTGTGCAAACAGGGATATCCATTTCAGCTCGTTGCTATTGCGACCTTTTGGTGCACTGCACAAAACACTTCTTAAAAGAAGTGACTTTTGTGTTGTTTAACTGGGATGTCAGAATGGAACCGTTGGTTCATTTCGGTGGAACTACACAAAGGGAGATCTGTGTTCCAATCTTCATCCTCCATATTAGCACCATAACCTTCCTTTAGGTAAGAATGATATTTAATGCATGCGTTCACCTATATTTTGCGACTGCCATGAGAAAATAATGCTATTGTTTGCTAGTACACTTGTACTCCCTCACTAACAAAAACCAAGTCTGAAATAGAAGGCCAATCATGTACTTGGTTTCACCAACTCGTGAGGAGAAAGAGAAACAGAGCATGAAGAGGAAGAGGAAGAAGAAGAAGAAGAAGAAGGAGGAAATGAAGAAGATCACACGATGGTACCGTCCTATGTTATCCTGACATCTTGCTAGTGGTATTGTATTGCTGTGTTGCTACTAGTCTTAATTTACTTGGAAGACTAGCAAGATGCCCGTGCGTTGCACGTAACATCAAGATGCATTTGTATGAGTAGTTTATCTTGTGAGAGAAAAGGATAAACGAGGGAAGGCCTTATTTGCAAATGTGGAGAGGGGTGTGGGCATCTTTTTGCAAAATTGCCATAGTTTCCTTCCTATCCGTCAGATATAAATCGGACGGCCTATATTGCAGGATGGCAGGCACACCATCATCACCAACTGTTTTTTATAAGAGTAGATAGATAGAGAAATGCAGTAGAGTAGTACTTGGCTTGACGACACATCATACTAATTAACTGGATTCTGGATGCATGTGTGACCCAGCTCTACACGATCAACAGTGCCAAGGTGATCTTGCTGAAGCCGGGGCCTCAGTCGAGGCCATTCAAGGGCTCCGGCAACGTCTCCCATACATGTGAGATGATCCTCCAGGAGCCCTTCCACTTCTGCTGTCTCTCCTGCAAGGTCACTTAATTAATTAGGAGTACTTAAGTAGCACTAATTAATTGCTGCCTAATTTTCCTGTCGGAGTTAAACAAATCTTTAGTAGCACCCTATGCTGAATCATGTACGTGTGTATGTGTGTCTGTGGAGGTGAACCATGTGGTGGAGCAGGGAGGGAATCTTGGTAGTGTCATGACATAATAATGCTATTGTTTTGCATGTCAATTATTGCCACTGGTTCAATGAGGCAATGTTTTGCGTATTGTCCATCATGAATTTGATGCTACTATTAAACTAATATGCTAATGTGTTTCTATCCTTTCTCACTAAGCTAATGAAGGTTTCACCTTATTCCTACTTGTGCAAACAGGGATCATGTTGTGCCAATCGTACATTTTAGTGGAACTGCACAAGAGAATACGATTAACTGTATCCCAGCTAGTGCTTTAACTCGGCTGGAAGTTCTTGATAATCTTTCGATATAATCTCACCACTGGTAAACAAGAGTGATGCCAACCATACATCTGAAGTTCACAAAAATATATACTATTGAATGATTCCAGTGAGTGCGTTATCATCTCTTGTGGGACTACTTGAATAAGCTTCTTGCTCAGGTTGGTACCGGCCTAAGGCCTTCATCCATATTAGTTTGCTGTCATCTCTATTTGTATCGTGCTACTATGTTGCTACAGTCATGAGAAACTCCTTTATCTTTGCACGTTAAAGTTTTGCAACCTATGATACATGGCAATGCTTTGAGTGTTGAGCTAATTGGCACTGATTAAATAAACTAATACCTCTCTTTAAGCAAGACTACTATGTTGCTAACTTTACCCTTTAAGATAATGATGGTGCTTCTATTTGTTAGTGTATGTTTCATCAACTAGTCCCACTATTACAGTAATCTCAGTCTCTCAATATATGTGCCAACAGGGATGCTCGATTTTGGTGGAACTACACAAAAACTTTGGGTACTTCATTGCCTCGACTGCATCCTTCCTTTCCTATCAGTCGCTTATCTTGGCTTCCAGTCAAAGGAAATAGTAATTAATATGCTTCCTCACATAGGTTGGTACCGGTCTTTATCCTGATTGTTGTGCTTGTCGTATGTATTGGTAATTTGGTATTGTGCTACTGTTTGCCAATTTCATAAAGGAGTAACTTGGAGCCTGAACTCGCAGGCAAATCATTACATTGGACGATTTCAGTAGAACTGCACAAAAAGATCAGATGGACAGATACTTATGCTGCTGCTATGTACTCCAAAGTTCACTCAGACAAGCATCGATGTTGACAAGAAGAAGTGCCAGAGTGAATGCCAACAATATTTTGGGCGCATAGCCCAGAAAAACGCAGTCCAGTCTTTGGTCCCAACTTGTGCCTTTTGGTTATCGGCACATATGGTAGCGAACTATATGGCATGGAGTCTAAAGATTCCAGACAAGTTGGTTGACGTGTATATTCATCTGGCACTTAATCAGTCTGCACGCCAGTGATGCTCCATTTCAGTTGAACTGCACAAAAAAATTTGGGTGGCTCATTTTATCGACCGCCTCCTTTCTTGTCTGCAATGTAGAATTTTGGCAAGCTACAGGACCAAGATGAGCCAGTAAACTAGTTGGATGAAAGTAGTGGCCAAGTTCCTCAAACCTCCCTCGGCATCGAGGCCACTATATCGAGGATAAACCTACAAGCAAAGTTCAAATTGTCTGTGTTGCCTCTTATGTACTCGAAAGTTTGCTCGTACAAGCATTAATTTTAGCAAGAAGTACCATCGAGTGAACACCACTTACCAGTCTGTACCCTAGGTAATTAAAGTTTGTCCATGGATGATATTGGCTGTGATCTATCAATCATTTGGATGCATAGACATGCTGAACTTGTGTATATATGAATCTTTTGAGTTGTTGATTGTGAAT